>CM030364.1:52554792-53998829 GCA_017893485.1 Hemerocallis citrina | reverse complement strand
GAATCAGTAAAACAAAGTCAACTAGTATAGTATACTAACAGTACAGATGTTTTATGTTAAATGCAGTGTCATATGGCAACTAATAGTGTCCAGTAACAGTAAGCTCGGTATATCAGTGATTCAGGATATTGGTATAACAGTATCAATCTAACAGTATAGTCTAACAATATCAGTCTTATGTTCATACAGTCTTGTGTGTTTTACTAGTTAGGTAGCACTTCATGCATTTCGGTTTTTACTATATGGTTGCTACAACAAACAGGTTCGCTTTTAGATTTCATAGTGGACCATAATGGGACAGTGTACTCAGGTACCAGTAACAAGCAGTAGCAGTAAAGTAACAGTAACAGTAACAGAAAAGTAACAGTAACAGTAGCAGTATAGAACACTAGTTTCCTCTCCAAAGAACACAATTTCCATATTTTCCACTACTAGATCTTCCCTTAAGAAACCCGGCTTGGTTACTTTTATTATGGTCATCAAACAGGCATGAATGTATCGAAATAGTGTCAAACTAACTTGTATAATCGGTATTAGGTTCAGGAAAACAATAAACATGCATAGATGATATACAGTCACATAAACGAGCAAAACAGTGTATGTTCATATTCAGGACAGCATGACAGTATAGTACTAAAACAGTGACTCCCGTACTACAGAAATTCAAATCTGAATCCGTCAAAAAATCTGGAAAATAGACTTCCACACGGAATCCAGAGATTATATATATGTCATTTAGTATTTCACAAAATCATAACTCAAACGGATTTGAATCCAGAAAATACATTCAGTCAGAAATTTGTAAAACGAATTCTCAGTCAGAGTAACAACATCAAAACTTCTCAATTAAATTCAAGAAAAATCTGGGCTATTTTCCTATATGTCTAGAATCAAAATATAAAGTTTCATAATATTCCAGTAAAATTATTTTAGTCAACAAAAATAAGAAAATATCAAGGAACGATACTTTGGCCAATCTGGAATACCCAACACTGCTGTACAAGAACTGAGATATCTCGCAAGCTGTGAAACGAAATCCAAATCCGCCAAAGTGATATGAAATAGATAAAATATACTAACTTTCATATTTAACAAGAATTTTCCATACACTAAAAGGAATCACGGTGAAAGTAAGGTTCTTTACAAAACAGCGAGCAAAATACAGTAAGTATGGATTTCATAAATGAGCATGAAACAACATATAAAACTCATCAATAAAATACACCAAAATTCTGAGTAATCCCTAACTGGATAAAAAACACTGACCAAAATTTTGGATCAAAATAATGTATGTAGCATCAGTATCAAATCATTTAGTCATCAAAATCATCGAAAAACAATATCTGCAAAGATCGACACCTCTGTAGTAAAATAGTCATAACTCACTCATACAAAAATGAAATAGAGTAAGGTCAGAGAGTTTGAAAATAGAAGAAATTCTCTAAAATTTATGTTTTATATCGAAATTAAGATACTGACTTTAAAATAGCCCAAAACAGCAAACCAAACAGATAAGCGACAAAATACAGATTTTTCCCTTTAACAACAACTCAACATATATCATACAAAACTTGTTCAAAACACAACCAAACAAGAATCGGGTCTACCAAGTGTCTAAACATCATAATTTAGGGTATCTAGCATGTCCACATCAAATATATCACATGGGTCTCAACCAAATCACGAATTCTCACAAAAGTCTCACATACATGATCAAAATCAAGAACGGGTAAAACTTGAGTTAATTCATGTCCATATTATGTCGTGAGTTATCTATGGTAAAATTTTCACAATAGAGACAAAACCCATCAAGAATAATACAAATAAGAGTCGTCTCTAGACCCAACTACACTATAGGTGGTATTTTTGATTTGTATCAAACAAATGAATTGGAGTACAAGTTACTTACCTTAACCGGAGATGAAGAACAAAGAAATCCAAGAGTAAGGAGTAAAACCCACGAACGAAAATCCACGAATCAAAAGCTCACGAACGAATATCCACAAATCAATGACGCATGTGCAACTTACGTGCACGTGCACCAATCAAGAAAGAGAGACGAGGGAGTATGCGGTGTGCGAGGTGGTCGGGATGGCCAAGGGGAGAAGATCGGGAGTAGGGGAGATGGCTCGGGTGTTAGAGGGGATGGACTACCGGGGTGAGTTGGTCGGGGAAAGGTGGGCTCGGGTGCGGGTTGGAGGTGCAGCCGGAGGGGGGTGTGCTCGGCCTGGGGGGGTGCTATTGGCTGAGTGTTGTCGGGTTGGGTGTGCAGCCGTCAAAGGAGAGAGAGGGAGAGACCGGGAGAGAGAGAGAGACTAGGTTAGGGTTAGGCTTTAGTGGAGAGGGAGAGGGATTTATATATAGGGTTTAGTTGTGGGTTAATGGGTATTGGGTTAATGGGTATTAGGAGTGGTAATAGGATTAGTTTAATGGGCATCAATTGCATAGGATTTCAGAATAGGGTTAGGTTTAATTTAGCTTTGGTAATCAATTAGGGTTCAACAATAGGTTTAAGAAAGTAGGGTGAGCAACCAAATCCACTACGAACACCCAAGAATAGAATAAAGAGAACAAGAATCCAATAAAGAGAAAAGAATCATAATTGACGGAGAACGAAATAAAGACGAGAAAATCAACACAAAGAGCTCAAAATGAAACAAATAAATTATATATTGAAACAAATTCCAATATACGGTCCAGAAAATACAAGAGAGAGTACAGAGAGAAAAGAAAATACCCCAAAAAAATACCCGCAAAATACGCAAAATGGAAAGCAGGGGTTACAGAGGGCAAGCACCTACGTTGTAGCACCCCGGATCCCCGTTACCGGACATCCGTGACACTCACCAGAATCTTTACCTTCAAATGCATCTCCACACAGTAATAACATGAAAATTTAAAACTTTTTATTGCCAAATAAAGTCATTATATCATTGATTGCAACCAATGTCTTGTTCTTGACAAGAATACAAATTACATAAACTTAGTACATCTTATTACAATATACATCACTCCTTTGTAAAGTTAACAACTTCTCTCTCTCGGAATGGCAGTCGATGGCTCACTGCTGAAGCTCTGTTGAACGGTCAATCTACTTCCCTGGGGACTTGCTCCTCAGCTTGAGTCTTCTGCTGCGCGCCTCTGATGTCTCTTACACATGCTCGAGAGGTAGAATCGGTACCTAAAAGGTGGGGAACGTCAGTACTTCGACTGACGCAATACTAATAATAACGGAGATCCTCTAAACTGGCAATCACAAACCATCTTAAATGGAAAGAGAAACGTGCATCATAAATTATGTAGTGCTCGTGTATGCCATGATCTAACAACTAAATGCACCAATCACAAGCTTATTCTAAAGCAAGCAAGACTTGGAATCTGGATTCGCATGCATCCCATACTACATGCGTTCCAGACCCAAGCATAGCCTAATCTAATGTGCAAAATAAGAATGCACACGATGCACCTACTCTAATACAGTTCAGTTGGGAACGTATGTATCCCATACTACATACTTTCTCAAAATCACTTCGATGGAAATGTATGCATCCCATACTACATACTTTCCAAGGAGTTCGCATCTCTTGATTGTAGGGTTCAATCCCTCGCCATGCATCTTACTCTTGTACTCACCCAGTTCCCAATAGATTGTCCGTCGCCCAAGGAGGTTGCAGTTGGTCGGTCTAGTTTTGCCACTGCAGTGCCTAAGTGGTGGTTGTAGCTGCCACTTGGTACCCGCGTATGGACCTCTTCAAAAAGCCACGTTGAATCCGGTCGTAAGACCGTATGATTCCCATGTCCACCCCTTACCCGGGCTATGGACTGATGCATGCGTGTTCACCCCTGATCGGGTTATGAACTTATATATACACCAAAGGGACATGAGCGCCTCGGGAGGTCAAATCCTCCTAGCTTCCGTACCTTAACAGGGATGTGAGTACCTCGGGAGGTCAAATCCTTCTAGCCTCCGTACCTTAACAGGGACGTGAGTGCCTCGGGAGGTCAAATCCTCCTAGCCTCCGTACCTTAATAGGGACGTGAGCGCCTCGGGAGGTCAAATCCTCCTAGCCTCCGTACCTTAATAGGGACGTGAGCGCCTCGGGAGGTCAAATCCTCCTAGCTTCCGGTACCTTAACAACAAAACCCACGTGCATAGGGACATGAGCGCCTCGGGAGGTCAAATCCTCCTAGCCTCCCGTTCCTTACTCCGGCAAACTTTGGGAATTAACAGATCGAGATACGAGCCGAGGACTCATTCATGAGTACCGAAAACGTATCCCTACGACTGGAAGGTACAACACCGACTATGGTCTGCTAGGACTAATGCGATTTCCCAAACCCCTTAATATGTCATTCTAATCCCAGCCTTACTCTAATCACTTTGGGTAAAGATAAAATTTGCTTCCACACTTGCCTATCAACCTCTGGCCCTAGCGATACCGGTTCGCCATTTCCCCGGTTTGGAATTGTCCAGCATTACGGCCTACATTCGCCGTTACCCCGGCTGTGAATGTATGTTCACCCCTGACCCAGGCTATGAACTTATCTCAATGGCATGGATCGAATGTCCTACGCTTCGGCGAAAGTTTATAACGTAGGGATGACAGGTGCAGGGTATCCCTTACCCTAGTGACTAACTCGAGTCACACACCCATTATAGGAGTCTACAATACCAACAACAGATGTCCACCATCCCTAGACAAGAGTTACCAACTCTGATAGTACACAAGGGAAATGTTCTCACAATACCTAGTCAACACTCCAGACAAAGCAACCTACGAGATTTCTGCCCGAATCTTAAAAAGGTCATAACTTCCTCGATACAACTCCGATTGGAGTGTACGAACCCAATCCGAAAAGATAAGATCCTAGGATACAACATTTTAGTTGATCATAAACTCAAATTTCTTCATCTAGGTCCTCAAAATAGCTTCTCAAGCCTCAGCCTGTGTACTTCCTGTATACGGGCTGCACCTTACCGGTAGCACAAAACACTACTCGTTCATCAGAACATCACAAACCCAAGTTCTATAGGAGAGTGTGGGTGTCCTCAACAACAATCTAGTTGTTCATAAGTCTAAAATTCACCAATAGGTCACCCTAACATACACATCTCTCATCAATGCACCAAGTCACATACTAGGTCTTTCTAAATCAGAGCACTCAGATCCATTCTAGGTCTCTGTCCAGTATTACAAAAATCACAGTAAATCAACCCTTTACTGGAAATGCCTCAAATTGGTCTTGTTGGAAAGATCTAGATGTCTACTACAAATATCTAATGAATCAGGTTCTCAAATTGTGCACTTAATGAGCCTCAAATGTCCAATCTCTACAGGATATCCAAATTGCCTGACACCAGCATGGTACACGCTAATAAAATCATATTAAATTCCATACTCATCCAAATGATACAAAATTTATAGTGGTGAAACTAGAGATCATATTGAACAATATGCAAAATAATTCATGTCAAAATTCCAAGTATACAGTGAGTTATCTCTATTTCAATTAAGCACAGAAAGTCATCATGTTCTTCAGTTCAGTTTCAGCTACTGATTAAAGGTCAATTTGTATCAAGCCTATAAATTCATCCAGACATTTTCCTGATTTTTTTATAGAACCTAGATGCATATAGGAATACAGGGTAAAAATTGCAAATCAAGAACGTGCTCCAATAAATTAGGAAAATTCCAACAACACCAGTCATCCTGTTAACCAATTGCTGATTCTGCCTTACGACACAGTTCTACCATTTGATTTTATTAAAATATCAAATCTCTCATAAAAATCCGAAATAAATCATGAACTATCTAAACATATATATGAACAATCCCTGAAAATTTCATGGCCTAATTCTTTGTGGTTTGCTCTCGGAAAAATCTAAAAAAATAGCATTCTGAACAAGTTTCTAGTTTCAGTTTCTGATTCCATCTTTCAACTTCTTAGATAATCATCCTAGCACTTCCTATCATACATGCATGCAAGAAAATCAATTAAAAGACATAAAGGAAGGTTTAGAGTAACTCCACACCCTTGGTTGCTGCAGAGGAATTGATCTCCTTGAGCTCCCTTCCTTTGAGAATCCTTCCTTGAGTCTTCTTCTTCACTTTCTCTTCTTCGTCTTTTTTTTTCCTCTTGGTGGAGTCCTGAAATTCCAGAGCAAAGGAGGTGGGAAAGAGTGGAGAAATGAAGGAGAAGAGAGGGGGGATATGGTCCGGTTTTTCTAGGGGGGGTAGGGTAGGGTAGTAGGTGGTTTTGAACAAAACCATGGCTTTTAGCCACTAGTTTTGTGGTTGATATGTTGGCTGTCCAATTTAAGTTTAAATGGGTCCCTTCGAATGCGAGACGAGAGGTTTATCAAACATACGCAATATATATCCACTGTAGTATCATACAGTGTTATATTTGCATAGGCATCGTACCGAAAACTAGTTTTTATACTAGTATCGGTCCTCCTCGTTCTCGTGCATCTTTTAGAATGCAATCTTCCTACGAACTGCCCCACAAACATGGACCCACTCCAACACTCATATACTTAAACAAAACATTGCAATCACATGCACTCATACAGACAATATATATATATATATATATATATATATATATATATATATATATATATACATAAAGAAGTGCCGTATAATTCGGGGTATTACATACGTACTCCACATTAAAGGGTTTAATCCCTCGTTATGAATAAACTACTATGGTAACAGTGTCAAGTTTTAGACATCCCACGAATATGGATCCCAGCCCTGGAATCCACCGTCAAGTTATATGGAAATCCTCATCGTGCGAACATCCCGTAAGTATCGCTCCGGCCCCGGTATATACATATAAAATGGTCAACTACCTTCCATTCGCCTGACTATTCATGGTCTTGGAATCCACCATCAAACCAATCATAGTTCCGGATTTAATTGAGGATCGTCTCACCCCGTAAGCAACCACAGTCCAGGAATCCACCGTCTGACTAGATCTATAGTCCAGATATCCATCGTCGGACTATACAGAGACACCCCACTTACGTTTTCCCAAGATCTATTACATCTTCTCCTAGTACCTAATCCTTATATTTAAAATGTGAATAAGTTACCTCACCTAGAGTTAGCATCCCTTCCTACCAGACTTAAACATAAAATACCGAGATTGCCCACATAGCCAAATCTCAAATCAATTAATTCTTTTCATCACTTGCCGGTACTTTGGTTTTACTAAACCTCTAGAATCACATATTTTCATGTTTCATAATCATGGGTACTCATACCCTTCATTAATCATGTATTTAATTCACTCTATTCACATCTTAATCAATTCATCTTATTCTTGTATTTTTCAATAAGAAGATCCATCATAATTTATTCATTTCCACAAACATTTTTCAAACTCATACTTCCAATATAAAGTTTCTAAGAATTTAAACATCACTCTTTGAGACTCTTCATTAGAAAACTCATTATTTAAATTGCATTTACCGCTATTCAACTTTATTGTCTACACTTCTTCTTGAATACCAAATCTCCTTTATCTCTAGAAATAATTCGTAAACTTCCAAGATATACCTAAAACAGTGAGAAAATAATTTATTCTTGTTCCCCAAAAATATTTATGTGATTTATCTGGATTTATAACTCAAAAATAATGTATATAAAAAAAATGAAAAGAAACGAAAAGGGGCCAGGCTCGAACCGGCGACCCCCAGACTCGGCGCACATGCCACGTGGCGCGCAATGGCACAGAGCGCACGAGCTAGCCAATAAGGCCAAGTGCTCAACCGATACACAAGGGAGTTATATTTCTTAAGTACCCATTCTCTGTTTATTTCTTTTTTCTTATTTTTTTCAACTAATTTGTTTCCCATTCTTCTTCCCAAAATTAATATTATAAAAAATACATTCCTAGGCTCCAGAATTCTTCACATACTAGTTTAATTATTTTTAAAGGGATTTATACCCATTTTTACACGTTCACTTTCTAAAGCATATATATAGGAAATTTGATTAAAAACATCTATTTTCTTTTTAACAATAATATAAATTTGCATTCATATATCACCAAAAAAATAATAACTTACTAATTTTTTTCCCTTCTTATGAGAATTTAACCCCCCTCTCCCGAATTAGTCATTTTTCTCTTATGGAACAAATTTAATACAAATGCAACAATGCCAAAATTTTGTCCTATTCATAATAATTTGATTCTTCATTTTTCAACCATACCCCTTTTATTTCCCCAATTTGTTTCCAATTTCTCTTCACTATATACCACATTTCATATATATATATATATATATATATAGTCTAATTTTGTACAAAGCTATTCATGCAACAAAAGAAAACTCATTTTTTTTTGCATTTGTGTCTAACACTTTTATACATGGATTTTATTATCCCTTCCCTCATTCTAATCATATCATTCACATCATTTACTTTAATTTAACACACAATGTATCTCATAATTTTCTACAAATAGAAATTCTCATCATTTCAACATGTACCACAATTGCATTAGTAAGAATCATTAGACTAGGCTAAACTTTACCACATAAACCCTAATCATGATTTCTAAACTAATTAGAAAACAAGCAAGACACCCACTTCTTTTTGTTGCACAAATTGAAAAATCTCCTAAAAAAAAGCTCCTAGCTTCATTCCAATGGCCTAGCACTTCTCCTTCTAGCAAAGCAACTCCAGGCTCCAAAGCTGAAGAAATCCGAAATCTCTCTAGCTCTCTTTCTTTTTTCTCTTTTAATTTCTTTAGTTTAGGTGCAAATGACAAACAATAGAAGGGGTGTATATAGGAAATTTGTGTGGCTAGAATTAACCCCACTACCCCATGAACTCACCCCACTCCCCACTCTCCCATTACTCCATTGGCGGCCAAACTTTTCTCTCCAAATGCGCACACGTGCACATGCATCTCATGTGCACACCTCTCATTCATTTTATATTTGTTAATTTGTTAGTAGCTACTATTTGTTGCAAGTGTAAAAGTGTACAAAATAAATGTAGGTTTTATTAGTGGGCTTCTCATCATGGACTTCATTATTATTATTATTATTATTTATTTTATTTCTAATTGATCTAAATTAGTCTTTTAGGCCTATGAGCTTCTAATGTAAAGAAAGTGAAAAATAAATGAGACAAAAATAAAAAGAACTTATGCATAACTTAATATATAAAAAATTAGAACAAAAATTGAGATAAAATTGCACGTGTGTTTCATGTGCAAAAATGAAAAATGTATTTTATTTAAAAAATTACTGCGGGATGTTACAACACTCCCTCCTTAGAATAGTTCCATCCTCGGAACTACATTTAAGGAGTGAGAAAACAAAAGAAAGAAAGAAAAAATTACAAATTTTTAATTAAAAAGCTCAGGGTGATCTCTCATCATTTTCTCCTCGGATTCCCTAATGGCGTCCTCAACTAGTTGGTTCCTCCAGACGACTTTGACCATGGGTATAGTCTTATTTCTCAAGACCTTCTCCCGACGATCCACAATCTCAACTGGACGCTTAGTGTAGCTCAATCCAACTGTAGACCTTCTGGCACTTCGGGCAAATGATGACTTTGATCGGGAATATAGTCTCGTAAAATAGATACATGGAAGACATTGTGTACTTGGGCTAACTCTTCCAGTAGTTATAACCAATAAGCCATCTTCTCAATTCTCTTCAATATCTTATAAGGACCTATGTATGTCGGGGCTAATTTCCAACCTCTTCCAAACCGAATCACTCCCTTGGTTGGAGACACCTTCACAAAGACAAAATCACCTTCCTCAAACTCCAGATCTCTCATCCGGTTGTTGGCATAACTTTTCTGTCTGCTCTGTGCGTTGACTAATCTCTTCCTGATCAACTCGATATTTTCTGAGGTCTGTTGCATAATCTCCGACCCATACATATGTTGTTCCCCCGCTTCATACCAGCACATCAGTGTTCTGCACTTCCTACCATACAGAACCTCATTCGGTGCCATACCGATACTTGCCTGGAAACTGTTGCTGTAGGCGAATTCCACTATAGCCAAATGCCTCTCCCAACTGCCTCTAAAGTCCAACACACAACACCTCAGCATATCTTCCAGTACCCGATTGACCCTCTCAGTCTGCCCATCAGTTTGAGGATGGAAGGCAGTACTGAAATCGGTCTTCGTCCCCAAAGCTGCCTGAAGACTCTTCCAGAAATGCGAGGTGAATCGCGCATCTCGGTCGAATACAATAGATAAGTAAACTCCATGTAGCCTCACGATCTCTGCAACATATAACTCGACTAGCTTCTCCATAGACCAAGTAAGTTTTATCGCCAAAAAGTGAGCCGATTTGGTGAGTCAATCCACTATCACTCAAATTGCATAATTGCCTTTGGAACTCTTGGAAAATCCTGTGATGAAGTCCACACTGATGTTATCCCACTTCCACTCCAGAATGGGTAATGACTGCAACAAACTCCCGGGTTTTTTGATTTTCGGCCTTGACCTGGCGACAAACTCAGCCACATCCCTCTTCATCCCTGACCACCAGAAGCACTGCTTGATGTCCTTGTACATCTTGGTACTCCCTGGATGTATGGATAATAAAGTGACATGTGCTTCATGTAGAATACTCTCCTTCAATTCTGCTTGATTTGGCACACACAACCGCTCTCCAAACCACAATACTTCGTCTTTCACCTGGAATTCTGTTAACTTGCCGATGCCAACCTGCTCTCTCATCTCTTGAATCTCCGGATCGGTCTTCTGACTGTCAATGATCGTGTCCCTTAATGTGGGTTGAAGCCTTAACTGGGTTAAGGATACCCCCAATCCTTGCAACACCACCTCAATCTCAGCTCGATCGAGTTCCTCTGCCAACTTCTCCTGAGTTGTGATCAATCGAGACAAACTGCTCTTCCGGCTGAGCGCATCAGTCCCCACATTGGCCTTACCCGGATGGTACTTTATTTCGGGTCGGATATCCTCCAACACTTTCAACCATCTTCGTTGCCTCAGGTTCAAATCTTTCTGTAAGTAGATATACTTCAGACTTTTGTGATCCATGTATATGTTAACTTTTTTCCCGTACACATAGTGCCTCCACTACTTTAGTGCAAAGATCGTGAGTTGGGTAATACTCCTCATGTGGTCTCTGCTGTCTAGACCCATAAGCTATCACCTTCCCTTCCTGCATCAGCACACAGTCCAATCCACGATGGAAAGCATCGCTGTAGACATCATAGTCGACTCCTGCTCTTGGAAAAGCCAGAATGGGAGCGGTTGTAGTACCCTGTAATTTCTAAATAATATATATATATATATATATATATATATATATATATGGAGAGAGAAGGTTGTAAAGGGGGGGCCCATGGGTATGGAAATGCACAGAATGTGCTGTGTTGAATTGTTGAATTGGTGATGGCGTCACCATTGGAATGGGCCCCACCCAGTTCTGTGAAGGGAAAAAGGCAGAACGTTGCCTTGGTTTGGTATGGATGACGTGGCATATTGAGGGGGGGGCCGCGGGTCTCTTACTAATATGTACACGGGATTTGAGTAATAAAAAAGATGGATTTGATAGTAATCCCATATCGGGAGTAGAAAAAAAATAATTTAATATAAACAAAATTGCCTATGATCAAGAGTCACCTAATTGGTTAACCACCTTTTGAGAGGCAGCTTGTGGTGGGTAGTTAACAACATAGTATCTAATTTGTCTTCTAAAAATAATAAAAATTGTCTGATTATTGGGGCGGGGCATTACAAATGGTATCAGAGCTGACTTTCGACACCAAGTGGGTGCGATGTATATCTGAGAAGGAGTTGTGGTCTGAGAAGGAGCTGTGTTCAGTAGGGCCCAGAATTAGCTGAATCAGGCTCGGAATTAGCTGAATCAGGGTACTCCCGCTCCACGTCGGCTAGAAAGAAGGATCCTGCGCTATATGGCATGTCCCGTACTCAGCGAGGACGCTAATTTCTAAAGGTGGGGTGTATGTAGTACCCCGTAATTTCTGAATAATATAATAAATATATATATATGGGGAGAGAAGGTTGTAAAGGGGGGGCCCACGGGTATGGAAATGCAGAGAATGTGCTGTGTTGAATTGTTGAATTGGTGAGGACGTCACCATTGGAATGGGCCCCATTCGGTTCTGTGAAGGGCAGAAGGCAGAACGTTGCCTTGGTTTGGTACGGATGATGTGGCATCTTGAGGGGGGACCCACGGGTCTCTTACTAATATGTACACAGGATTTGAGTAATAAAAAGAGATGGATTTGATAGTGATCCCATATCGGGAGTAGACAAAAAAATAGTTTAATATAAATAAAATTTCCTATGATCAAGAGTCACCTAATTGGTTAACCACCTTTTGAGAGGTAGCTTGTGGTGGGCAGTTGTACTACATAATATCTAATTTCTCTTCTAAAAATAATAAAAATTTTCTGAGTATTAGGGCGGGGCGTTAGAGCGGTAGTCAACCTCTCTTTCAGCTCCTGAAAGCTAGCCTCACACTGTTTTGACCATTTAAAACTCACGTTCTTCCTTGTAAGCCCCGTGAGTAGCACAGCTTTCTGGGCGTAGCCCTAAATGAACTTTCTGTAGTATCCAGTTAAACCCAACAAACTTCTGATTTCTTTCTCTATATTTAGTCTTGGTCAATCTTTAACTGCCTCAATTTTTTGTGGGTCAGTAGCCACTCCTTTTTTAGAAAGGATGTGACCCAGGAAGGCGAGTTCGGTTTTTCAGAAGTCACACTTAGACAACTTGGCATACAGCTTTTGCTCCTGTAACTTCTTCAGTACCTCTTCTAGGTGACTAGCATGCTCTTCTTCTGTCTTGGAGTAGACCAGTATGTCGTTGATGAACACAACGACGAAAGAATCGATGAACGGCCACAGGACCCTGTTCATCATGTCCATGAAGATAGCATGTGCATTGGTTACTCCAAACGGCATGACTAGGAACTCATGGTGACCATGTCGAGTCCTAAATGTCATCTTGTGCACATCCTCTTCCCTCACTCGGACCTGGTGATAACCCGACCGTAGATCTATCTTAGAGAAAATAGTTGCTCCATGTAGACGGTTGAATAGATCATCGATTCGAGGTATCAGATATTTGTTCTGCATTGTCACCTTGTTCAATTCACTGTAATCGATGCACATCCTCATCGATCCATCCTTCTTCTTTACTGAAAGAACTGGTGCTCCCCAAGGTGACGCACTCGGCCTGAAGAATTATTTGCCCAACAACTCTTCAATTTTCTTCTTGATCTCATCTTGTTCTACTGCCGCCATTCTGTATGGTGCCTTAGAAATGGGTGCACTCCCTGGCTGAACGGAGATGCTGAACTATACATCCCGCTGAGGTGGAAGCCCGAGTCGATCCTCTAAGAAAACTGTTGGAAAGTTTCGGACAACGGGAATCTGCATCACTTCTTCAGGAACCTTCTGCTTAGTCAGAGCTGATACCAACTGTTTGCACTTTCTCTTCCCTTGAAATGTAACTGCTGGTCCTCTTGATGCTTTTACCACAACCTCCTTATTCTTGCACTCAATAGTGGCACTGTAAATTGACATTCAGTCTATGCCAATGATGATGTCGACCTCCAAAATTGCCAACTCAATGAGGTCGATGCCAAAGATTTTGCCTCCGATTTCGAGGTCACACCCTTCATAATATCGGTCGGTAGTCAAATTTTCTCCTCACGGGGTAGCTACAAATAGAACTTTACCAAGAAATTTTTTTGGTTCGACTCCCAATCGTTTTGCAAATGAAGGTGACACAAATGTATGATATGATCCAGTATCAAATAAAACTGATGCTTTCATTCCATTTATCTGAATTTCTCCTGTTACATAAAGAGTACTTTCATTACATAAGCTTATTACATAAACTGGAAATATCAACAGAGTACCCTAATCAGTTACTCCCATACCCATGATGACGTTGTCAGCATCGTCGGCATCAGCTTCAGTCAGAGTGAATACTCGCACCTGCCGGTATGGCTTCCCATTCTTCTCCGATGGGTCCCTACTGACATTCCTCGGGTTCAATTGCGGGCAAAAAGGTCGAACATGCCCCTCCTTGCCACAGTAGAAACAAGTCTTGGCTCTTTGCTGCTTGGGGCATCCCGTTGCTATGTGGTCTGTCTCTCCACATTTGTAACAAGTACCTGGCCTTCCTGCTATGGCAACTGCATTAGCCCCGGTAGGTTTGAACCTCTGAGCTGGGGGTTGTCCCCTAAAATTTCTTGGTGTTGCAGGCCTCTTGCCAGTGTCCTAGGTATGTGGCAGGGTTCTGTGCCACCTAGAACTGGTCTATGTCGACCTCATTTGCGGTAGCTTTCCGGACCAACTTCTCAAACCTCCTGATACCGAGGGGTATCATTCGGGACCTCAGGCTCGGCCTCAAACCCTGCTCGAACTTCCATGCCTTTTTAGCTTCATCAAAAACCATTTCTGGCGCATACCTGGAAAGTTGATTGAATTTGGTTTCATACTCTCGCACCGTCATGCCTCCCTGTTGCAAGCCCAAGAACTCCATGGCTTTCTTCTCCTAAACATCCATGGGGAAGTAGTGGCTGCGGAATTCTCCCAAGAACTCCTCCCAGGTGATCTGTACATTGCCCAAGGTCCTCTTCAGTGATTGCCACCAGACCCTACGTCTTTCTCCAGCTGGATGGTAGCCAGTTTCACCTTACTCGCCTCGGGAGTCTCTAGAACTTCAAAGACCATCTCAATCTGCCTGATCAAGTCATTTGCTGCGTCTGGATTGGCCTGGCCCGCGAACACAGGCGGCTTCATTCTTTTGAACGACTCCACCAGTCTGATTACTTCAGGGACCTGTACTGCTGGCCCCGACCTAGTGTTCCCGGTGACATTTGCGGCGAAAGCATTCAAGGTTTGGTAAACTCGAGCTAGTTCAGTTTCCATGTCGAGTCCATTGTTCTCACCGTTGTGTCCTTCACCATTTCAGTTCCTTCGTCTGGCCATTTTTGGGTCATAAAACTTTTCATTAATCACCATAAATAGCACAACTTTACATTCTTTTTTCAACAAAATTTTATTCATTTCCAAAGTTAAACTTTTTTACATTCAGAAAGAAACCTTGCTCAAAACATCCAGTACATCACTTTAATATAAAAATAGCCTAAATCCTACGATTCGTTTTGCCTTCTCTGAGCTCTCCTCGTAGTTCCTTGATCTCTTTCTTCATCTCTTCGAACTTGTGATGATGTTCATGCTTATCCCAACGAGTTATGTTGTCCAGTCGGGTGAAGTATCGGGCATTCACGTGTCGGAGCTTCTCAAGTTCCCATACTTGGTAACTCAGTTCTTGGATGCACTCCCTGTCTTCCGCCCGCTGTGCTTCAAAGTGGTTTACTCTCCACTTCTGGGTATCCAACTCCTTCCGAAGAGAAGCAACAACGGCGTCTTGGTCATCTCAAATGGGTTCTTCGCCTGAGGACTCTTCTGGGGAATCAGGTGGAGGTGGAGTAATCTCCCTAGATTCGAGTATTTCCTCTTCTATTTCTTTTGGGTCTTCTTCCTTTATGGGTTCTTCTTCCTCCTCTATTTCTTCTTCAAAAGGAACAAACCATTCTACCTCATTGTCATGATGATTAGCCATCTTATAGGGAAAAGGGGGAGAAAACATCAGCGTATAGAGAAACACAAATGTAAACTACTTACATTTAAATCTCTATAAGCTAAACTTACACTCTAATGTTCACCCAAATGTGTCTTCCTTGTAAATTTGTACTACTCATTGAAGTGTGGCTCTGATACCACTCTGTAACGCCCCAAATACCAAAATATGGTAATTCGTAGCTCAACAGGATCTTCACTTCATTTTGTAAAATTTTACAAGGAATTTTGAAACTTTATTACATCAAGTTCTTTTAAAACAACGCAGGAGAAAAATAAATGAATTACAACATGACATACATGAACAATTAAACATCAGCAACTTTTAACAGAAAGTAATCTTTAGCATCAATCATCTTTATGTCTCCTTGCAAAACCAATGCCTGCATTGAATACTGTCGGCACGTCAGTTACATATAACTGACGCAATACTATATACGGCCATCCTCACTATGCCATAATATAGAGACTCGCTTAATTTAACATACACAAACTTGAGTGTAAAACAAAGAGTGAAAAGTGACTATCCTAAACATGTCAGTGTATGAAAATGCCTTAATGCCTAATGCAGGTGTTTATACCAAGATGACACTAATGCATACTTGTTCGGATTCTATGCATCCCATACTACACAGGTCCGAGGCCAAGCACCTACGTACTCTACATTAAAGGGTTTAATTCCTCGCTATGAATAAACTACTATGGTAACAGAGTCAAGTTTTAGACATCTCACGATTATGGATCCCAGCCCTTGAATCCACCGTCAAGCTATATGGAATTCCTCGTCGTGTGAACATCCCGTAAGTACTGCTCTGGCCCCGGTACATATATATAAAATGGTGAACTACCTCTCATCCGCCTGACTATTCATGGTCCTGGAATCCACCGTCAAACCAATCATAGTTCCGGATTTAATTGAGGATCGTCTCACCCCGCAAGCAACCACAGTCCAGGAATCCACCGTCTGACTGGGTCTATAATCCAGGAATCTACCATCAGACTATAAGAGACACCCCACTTACGTTTGCCCAAGATCTATTACATCTTCTCCTAGTGCCTAATCCTTATATTTAAAACATGAATAAGTTACCCCACCTAGAGTTAGCTTCCCTTCTTACCGGACATAAACATAAATACCGAGATTGCCCACATAGCCAAATCTCAAATCAATTAATTCTTTTCATCACTTGCCTGGTTTTACTAAACCTCTAGAATCACATCTTTTCATGTTTTATAATCATGGGTACTCATGCCCTTCAATAATCATGTATTTAATTCACTCTATTCACATCTTAATCAATTCATCTTATTCTTGTATTTATCAATAAAAAGATCCATCTTAGTTTATTCATTTCCACAAACATTTTTTCAAACTCATACTTCCAATATAAAGTTTCTAAGAATTTAAACATCACTCTTTGGGACTCTTCATTAGAAAACTCATTATTTAAATTGCATTTATCACTATTCAACTTTTTTGTCTACACTTCTTCTTGAATACCAAATCTCCTTTATCTCTATGAATAATTCTTAAACTTCCAAAATATACTTAAAACGGTGAGAAAATAATTTATTCTTGTTCCCCAAAAATATTTATGTGATTTATCTGGATTTATAACTCAAAAATAATGTATATAAAAAAAATGAAAAGAAACGAAAAGGGGCTAGGCACGACAAGGCGACCCCCAGACCCAGCGCACATGCCACATGGCGAGCGAAGGCACAGAGTGCACGAGCTATCCAATAAGGCCAAGTGCTCAACTGATATACAAGGGAGTTATATTTCTTAAGTACCTGTCCTCTGTTTATTTCTCTTTTCTTATTTTTGTCAACTAATTTGTTTCACATTCTTCTTCCCCAAATTAATATTATGAAAAATACATTCCTAGGCTCAAGAATTCTTCACTTACTGGTTTAATTATTTTTAAAGGGATTTATACCCATTTTTACACATTCACTTTCTAAAGCATATATATACGAAATTTGATTAAAAACATCTATTTTCTTTTTAACAATAATATAAATTTGCATTCATATATCACCAAAAAAATAATAACTTCCTGATTTTATCCCTTTTTTATGAGAATTTAACCCTCCTTTCCCAACTTAGTCATTTTTCTCTTATGGAACAAATTTAACACAAATGCAACTATGCCAAAATTTTGTCTTATTCATGTTAATGTGATTCTTCATTTTCCAACCATACCCTTTTTATTTCCCCAATTTGTTTCCAATTTCCCTTCACTATATACCACATTTCATATATATATATATTTTGTCTAGTTTTATACAAAGTGATATTCATGCAACAAAAGAAAACTCATTTTTTTGTAATTGTGCCTAACACTTTTATACATGCATTTAATTATCCCTTCCCTCATTCTAATCTTATCATTCACATCATTTACATTAATTTAACACACAATGTATCTCATAATTTTCTATAAATAGCAATTTTCATCATTCAACATGCACCACAATTGCATTAGTAAGAATCATTAGACTAGGCTAAAATTTACCACATAACCCCTAATCATGATTTCTAAATTAATTCGAAAATAAGCAAGACACCCACATCTTTTTGTTGCACAAATTGAAAAATCACATAAAGGAAAGCTCCTAGCTTCACTCCAATGGCCTAGCACTTCTCCTCCTAGCAAAGCAACTCCAAGCTCCAAAGATAAGAAATCCGAAATCTCTCTAGCCCCCTTTCTTTTCTCTCTTTTAATTTCTTTAGTTTAGGTGCAAATGACATACAATGGGGGGGGGGGGGGGGGGGGGGGGGGACGTTATATAGGAAATTTGTGTGGCTAGAATTACCCCCCCCCCCTACCCCATGAACTCACCCCACTCCCTACTCTCCCACTACTCCATTGGCCGGCCAAACTTTCCCTCCAAATGCACACACGTGCACGTGCATCTCATGTGCACACCTCTCATTCATTTTATATTTGTTAATTTGTTAGTAGCTACTATTTGTTACAAGACAAGTGTGAAAGTGTACAAAATAAATGTAGGTTTTATTAGTGGGCTTCACATCATGGGCTTCATTATTATTATTATTATTATTATTATTATTATTATTATTATTATTATTATTATTATTATTATTATTATTTCTAATAGATCTAAATTAGTCTTTTAGGCCTATGGGCTCCTAAATAGGAGAAAGAGAAAAATAAATGAGACAAAAATTAAAAAAAACTTATGCATAACTTAATATAAAAAAAATTAGAACAAAAATTGAGTTAAAATTGCACGTTCGTTTCACGGGCAAAAATAAAAAATGTATTTTATTATAAAAATTACTACGAGTGTTACACAACGCTCCGCTCTTTACTTGATTCCTTCAAATACGTCTAACTCCATCACAGACTTTGCTCCAAACTCGCTAGGCGAAAACGAGTCCAAACGTTAGCCCCATCACAGAGTTACCTCTACAAAATTGTTGGGAACAAAGAACAAGTTCAATGTCCAACTCCATCTCCAAGTTATCTCTACAAACTTGCTGGGCGAGAACAACAAGTTCTACATCCAACTCTGTCTCACAATAGTCTCTATAATCTTGATGGGCACAAACAGGAAGTTCAAATATCCGACTCTGTCACAAAGAGTTCTCTACCAACTTGTCGGGATCAAACGGCAAGCTCTACGATCAACTTGATCTCAGATTTGTTTCTTCAAACTTGTTGGGCACAAAACAACGAGTCCAAACGTCAGCTCCGTCATAGAGTTCTCTATTAACTTGTCGGGTTCAAACAGCAACTCGATCAAAGAGTTGCCTTTCTAAACTTGCTAGGATCAAACGACAGGCTCTACATCAAATCCATCAAAGAGTTGCCCCTACAAACTTGTAGGGAACAAACGGCAATCTCAACATCAACTCTGTCTCAGAGTTGCTTCTCCAAACTTGCTGGACACAAACGGCAGGTACTACGTTCAACTTTGTCTCAGAGTTGGTTCACCAAACTTGCTTAGATCAAACGGCAAGCTCTACGTTCAACTTCATCTCAGAGTTTTCTGTCCAAACTTTATGGGCTCAAACAGCAAGCTCTATAATCAACTCCATCTTAGAGTTGGCTCACCGAACTTACCAGGATCAAATGGCAAGCTCTGCGTTCAACTTCGTCTCAGAGTTGCCTCTCCAAACTTGTTGGGTGCAATGGTAAGATCAAACAACCAACTCCGTCTGAGAGTTGCCTCTCCACGAACTTGTTGGGAGCAAACAGCAAGTTCAAACGACCAACTTTGTTTCAGAGTTGCCTCTCCAAACTTGTCAGAGACAAACAACAAGTTCAATATCTGACTCCATCTCAGAGTTGACTTTTCAAGATTTTTGGGATCAAATAGTAAGCTTTACGTCCAACTCCATCTTCAAATCCTCTCTACAAAGTTTGTTGGTCTCAAATGAAACACTCGCTCAACAACGAAGTGCTCGATCGACAAAACAAGTGAACAATACAACACTTGGTCGACAAAAGAACAGTTCAAAATGAAGAACGATGCAAAATTAGTGATCCAATAAAGTGTTTGATTGAACAGAAGTACTCGGTGACAAAGCATTAGCTCAACAAAACGAGTCGGTAAGTACATGAAACTAGAAACAATGTCTGCAAAACCTGTACAAGACTCAAGCTAGCAACTCCGTCAAAGATCACTCAACTCCGAACATGGCAAGCTCCTTGCAAAATCAAAGCTCCAAAATTTCCAAATGCTCCAACAACAAGGAGTTGGATTTTTTCAGGCTCAAAAGAACAAAAGAAGAGGAAAAAACTTGGGTTATTTGCATCTAGATTGGGTTGGGTCCACAAACCAAATTCGCAATCATAATATAAAATAACCCAAGTCCAAAAACTAAGCAGGTATGAATTTCAAACGCGATATCCACAACCCCTCCTTCTTCTTCAAACTCCTCCTTCAAAACAGGGTTCAAAACAGAACTCCACAAAACTCCTTCCAAAAACAGAGTCCACCTCTGAGCTGTCGCTTCGAACTCCGAGCCCCCACTTCATCAAAGATCTCCGCCAAACTCATGGTCGAAGACTCTGCCAAACACTCAATCACAACTCGACGGAGTCAAAGAGCCATAGCTTATAGCTCGCCGACGCTTGAAGCTCCATAGCTCGGCGAGAACGAACAACCCCATAGCTCGGTGACGAGTTTCAAAGCTCATAGCTCGGCACTACCACCTCGTAGCTCGCGACGTTAAAATTTCCATAGCTCGGTGAGAGCTAAGGGGCTCATAACTCGAAGGTGCTAGCTCAGTGAAGCACCTGTTGATTCTTGGTTTTGATGACTACAACACAATACAAAGTTGTTCTACCACATATCTCTTGCAGAGTGTATCAAAGTCAATACCATGGTGAAATACACAAAGGTAACACAATCTGATGAAGCTTTCAAGAGTAATTGATCAAGCTTCAAGATATCAGGACAAAGGCTCAAGCTCAAGACAAAGACTCAAGTTCAAGACAAGATTCATAGTGCTTCAAATGTTTAAACAAAGTGTCTTGTAATATTGTATTTTTTCTTTGAGTCTTAGAAACTTGTAATAGCCTTGTCACACACACACTCACACATACTTTAAATAATCTGAATGTTTTACAATATCAAAATATCAAAACAAGCTTGAATAAGCTCAGTTGTATGAGTACCAGTCGACCGCTCCTTGGAACTAGTCAACTGTCATAGTACGAAACTGCTTGAACTCATACAAGCTCTGGCCAGTAGACTCATTATGGCAACCCAATCGACTGTTCAAGTCGTTTCGATGGTTTTGTGAATTTAAAATTTGTTTTTCAAATTCAAATCTTTTTTATCCGTTTTATTACAGTTTATGGAACTGTTTTACAACGTTCCTTGATTCTTACTCTATAAATAGAGTATAGGAATCATTTGGAAAAGGTTCCAAGCATTCTTTAACTTTTAAGTCTTTTGTTTTCAATAAGAACAAGTGTTTCAAAAGCATACAATCTCTCTAAAACTTGGTTCTCTGAATTTCAGTCTAATATAACATTGATTTCATTTTAGACTGAATTCAGAAGTTGACCTAATAGCCATTATACAAAAGCACTATCATATACAAGGCTATAGGTTGTTGTAAACTCAATTTTTGTTGTTGTTTTCACTCTCGGGTTGTGAGAGTAGTCCTCTCGGTTGGAGAGTAGGACTCTTGGTTTTAGAGTCGGTTTCACTCTAGGGTGTAGAGTGGGCTTGCTCTCTCTAGTGGTGAGAGGGGTCTACGAATTTGACATTTTTGTTGTCAAAGGCCGTAGAGTAGTCTTGTACTTTTTCAAGAATAGTGGAAAATCTCAAGTGGGTTGCTTAGGGACTGGATGTAGGTTGGGAGGACCGAACTAGGATACATCGTTGTGTTTGGCTGTGATTGACTCTCTGTGGTTGTATTCTCTTAACTTACAATTTCAATTTCTCTGAGTTTTATTTCAAAAATTTTTCTGGTAAGTCGACTGGTTTTTCGCTATAAGTCGACTGATCAGACTTATAACTCTTTAGTTAAATACTTTTCTTATCTGATGCAACAGTCGACTGTATATCTATTTTCAGTCGACTTAACAGTACGAAAAATTCAAGTGTTTAATTAATTTTTAAACAACACTATTCACCCCCCCCCTCTAGTATTATTTGCCTTGCCTACTGGATCTAACATTTTGTATCAGAGTCTGGTTGAGTGCAATGGCATCTACTTCAAATGCAAGCTAATACCATGAAGGCCAACCCACACAAAGGCCACCCCTATTCGATAGAACAAACTATAGCTATTGGAAGTGTAGAATGAAGATCTACCTTCAGTCGATCAACTATGAGATTTGGAACATGACTGAGACAGAATTCACTACTCCTACAATTCCCTATGCACAATGGAATGATGACATGAAGAGCAATACAATTAGCAATGCAAAGGTGATGAATGCTTTATTCTGTGCACTTACCAAAGAGGAGTTCAATCATGTGTCAAATGCAACAACGTGACATCAAATTTGGCACACACTCGAGGTAACTCATGAAGGTACTAATAAGGTTAAAGAATCTAAGATATCTGTTCATGTTCACAAGTTCGAGATGTTCCGTATGAAAGAGAACGAGAATATGTCGGACATGATAACACGGTTCATGGGCCTTATAAACTCGCTTATGGCCCTTGGAAAGACGTTCACAAGCAGAAATAGTGAGGAAATTTCTTCGTGCCCTAATCCCCGAATGGGAGAAGAAGACCACCGCCATAGAAGAAGCCAATGATTTAATACAACTCTCTCTTGAGAATCTTATGAAAAATCTTATGGCATACGACGTACAACTTGAAGAACGCAAGAAGTACCTAGAACCTCAACAAGCAAAGAAGAAGACACTCTCTTTCAAGGCCATGTCGGATTCCAAAGATGAAGAAGAAGATGAAGAAGAAATAGCCATGATCACTAGAAAGTTTAAAAAAAATTTACGAAAAGGTAAATTTAATTCCAAGTTTAAAGATACTAATGAACTTCCCACTTGTTTCAAGTGTAACAAGACAGGTCATATGAAGAAGGATTGCCCATTAGATAATGCAAAATTAAAAGGGAAGGCTCCCAACTTCTAGAAGGACAAGTACACAAAGAACAAGTATATGAAGAACAAGAAGGCATATCAAGCAACTTGGGATGATAGCAACTCTTCATCGAAAGAAGAGAATGTGGAGTCAAACGAAGTAGCGAACGTATGTTTCATGGCTACACAAAACGATGTAAGTAAAAATTTTGATTCAAATGACTTATTAGATGCTTTCAATGAAGTTTTTCAAGAACTTAAGAAGGAGAAATTTAGAGTTAAAATTTTAGAGAAAGTTAATCAAATACTTTCTCAAGAAAATCTTGACTTAAATATTGAAGTCAAATCTTTAAATTCTCGACTTTCATATTTGGATGCAGATCTTGTATCTCTTAAGAAAAATTATGAAGAGATATCCAAGAATGTATCTAAATTTAACAAAAAAATAAGAATTTAAATGAAGTTCTTCAAAAATGAAGTTCAATCTAATAAAAGATTTGGACTTGGTTTTCAAAAGACTCTTGAAAAACATCATTCTTCTAAGAATACTAGTAGTAATAAGACTGATTCTATTTCCAGTATGAAGAACAAATTATATGAGTTTTTTGAGAAACCAAAAACTATTGTTTTCCATGAAAATAGCAATTATGTAGTTCAGACCAATCGACTGAACCCTAATGTCAGTCGTCTGTTTAGAGGTTTGGAGTCTTATTCAAAGAGACGAAAACCTCAGATAAGTGACCTATTTCACCTCCCAGTTGACTGACTTCTCATTACAGTCGACTGAAAGGTACAATAAAGTCGACTGGACAGACTAAAAATATTTGGGTTCCAGTCAAACTGAGTCTAAACGATAGAATTACTATATAAATTCTTATGTTCTTAATGTATGTAATTCTGTAAATAATATTCCTACTTTTGGTGGTAAATCAAACTCACTTTGGGTTTTGTTTTCCAAAAACTAATCCCTTTCGGACCCAATGAAAAGGATACTATATTCACAATGCTTATTTTATAGGTATCTAAAATAGAACGTTGGATACTTGACAGCGGATGCTCCAAGCATATGACTGATCATGCTAATCTTCTTTCTTCCATACAAGAGATAGATGGAGGAATAGTCACATTCGGTGACAACAACAAAGGGAAGGTTATTAGAATAGGAATGGTCGATAAAAACACTACCCCTACTATAGAAGAAGTATTTCTAGTTAGTGGATTAAAGCATAATCTGTTAAGTATTAGGCAACTTTGTGATAAGGGATATAAAATTGTTTTTGAAAAAGATGCATGTTTAATATATGATTCATCTATGCAAAATGTTATTTTTCAAGGTTTTAGGGAAAACAACATTTATGAGTTATGCTTAAAAACAAATGATTTTTCTAATAATTTTTGCTTAGTAGCTTCTTTCAATGATTCTTGGCTTTGGCATAAGAGATTTGGCCATGTAAAGATGAAAAATATTACTAAATTGTTTAAACACAACCTAGTTAAAGGACTGCCAAGACTATCTTTTAAGAAAGATAAGTTATGTGATGCATGTCAACTAAGAAAACAAGTCAAATCTACTTTTAAGACAAAAGAAATAATTTCTACTAGTAGGCCTCTTGAATTAATCCATATGAATTTATTTGGTCCTACTAGAGTCGCTTCTTTAAATAAAAGTAGATATGTATTTGTTTTAGTAGATGATTTTTCAAGATTTACATGGGTTTTCTTTTTAAAACATAAATATGATGCATTTGAAGAATTTGCAAATTTCTGCAAACGAATTCAAAATCAAAAACCTCTAACCATAGTCACTATTAGAAGTGATCATGGTGGAGAATTTGAGAATGAAATGTTTTCAGAATATTCCAACAAGAATAGTATAACACATTCATTTGCATTTTCTAGAGCTTCACCACAAAATGGAGTTGTCAAAAGAAAGAATAGGACATTGCAAGAGTGTGCACGTACTATGCTTGTTGAAAGCAATTTGCCTAAGTACTTCTGGGCTGAAGCTGTTTCTACAGCATGTTATGTTTTAAATAGAATATTGATTAGGCCTAAGCTTAAGAAAACTTGTTATGAACTATTCTATGAAAGAATTCCTAAAGTATCATATTTTAAAGTATTTGGATGTAAGTATTTCATATTAAACACTAAAGATAATTTAGATAAATTTGATGATAGATCTAAAGAAGGTATCTTCATTGGATACTCAAATAGGAGTAAGGTGTATAGAATTTTCAATAAGTCAACTTTGACTATTGAAGAATCTTTGCATGTTTCATTTGATGAATCCTTGCCTTCATCTACTGTAATTAAAGATGATGAAATTGAATCATCACCTTTAAATAACGTTATTAAATCACTAGAGCAAATTACCCTAGACAAGTCGACTGATAAGGATCTCAAGTCGACTGATGTGAATCAGTCAGCTGATGGACTTGTTAAATCGACTGATCCTGTTGTGATGACTTAAATTTTACCAAAAGCGTTTGTTGAAGTTAGAGATCATCCTTATGACTTAATAATTTGTGACATTTCACGTGGTATTCAAATAAGATGTCATGTTAACATGATTTCTCATACAGCTTTCTTGTCGGATTTTGAACTGAAGAATATACAAGAAGCTTGTGAGAATGAATTTTTGGATGAATGTCAAGCAAGATGAACTTAACCAATTTATAAGAAATGATGTATGAGATCTAGTTCCACGACCTCCTGATCATACTATAATTGGTACCAAATGGGTATTTAAGAATAAGTTAGATGAATCAGGACAAGTCGTTAGGAACAAGGCTAAATTAATTGCTCAAGGATATAATCAAGAAGAAGGAATCGATTTTGATGAAACATATGCTCCTGTTGCTATACTAGAATCAATTAGGATCTTATTATTGATGTGAATATTTGCAAGTGTACAAAATCGCAACAAGTAATATAGTAGTGAATAGAGTGTCGAACCCATAGAGACTAGATATTTTATTGAGTACCGATATTACCAGATTAGCTACTATTTGGATAATCGAAATTTAATAAATAAAGAAAACAATTAAAAGAAAAATCTAACTAACTAAATTAATGGAGAGGGAGCGGAGTCTAAAAATTGTAATTTGTTAATGGCAAAATTAATTCTAGGACTTTTGACTTCACCTAGTTCATCCTACACAATTTATAATTCCTAAAAATATTATTTTTCCTAGTTGTAGACCAAAATCCCCAAATTATTTAATGCTTTCTCTCGAACAACACCAAAAATATCTCCAACTAACAGTTTGACACATCTCTATGCAAATTTAATTAATTGAAGACTCATTAAGTTCTGTGGATTTCTTAACGGCCACATTAATCGCGGTAAATTATCTCTAATTTCGCTCAACTAATGGTGTTCAATTTTTATTGTTCTAAATCACAAATCACCTCTCGGTCTCTCTATGATCCAATAATCATACAAAAATCGGCCAAATAATTGTAAGCATTAAGCACAAAAATTAAACACACAACCACAGAAAATAGAAATAATATGGAATTTAAAAACTGTGTTTCAAAACTAGACTACATCTAAACCCTAGAAAAATAAATTTAGTTCATAATAAAAATATTGCAATTAACAAATTTGTTCAATGATTGCATTATAAAAATTAGAAAGAAGAGAAAAGAGATAAAAAAGATAAAAAATAACTGCAAACCCCTCTCTCTCTGTCCTTGTGCCGTACACAGCAGCAGCCACGTCACCTGCCGATCGAAGCTTGCTTGCTGCTTCGAAGCCCAGTTGAAGCCCACTGTGCCTGCTGTCACGTCGCACGCGGAGATCAAAGCTGCTGTCGCGTCAGTGCTGTCGCCACTGGGACCCACGCCGGCTGCTTCTCTTTTTTTACCCTTCGATCCGAAATCAAGAGACAGATAGAGAGTTGAGCTCTCTGCTCTGTCTCTCTCTCTCTTACTATTAACTTTATTATTATTATTATTATTATTATTGGTTTATTCTCCGGTCGCTCTTCCGTCTCTCCCTTCTCTTTGCTTCTGATTTTGGATTTTTTTTATAGGAGTTGTAGAGTAGGATTAGGATATATCTGCAAAATAAAAATCAGAATTTAAAATAAATATTTAAATTTAAATTAATTAGATGAACTTAAAAAAATAACTAATTTTTATGTTTGCCTTATCAAAATCCAATTAAATTTGTTTATTCTTTTTACACACTCTTAACAATTAAAATTGTATTTTGCTCCTATATTGTCAATTTGTAATATATAAAATTCAACAAATCCTTAAAAATAATAAATCAATAGTTTTTCTTTGTTTTGTTGATTTTTGTCAAAAATAATCACTTTTTGCATTAAAATTCTTATTTCTTCAAAAATAATTAATTAATTGAAATCTTATAGGAATAAGATGAATTATAAACAATATAAATGAAAACAAGCAATTTTTAATGGGTAATTGAATATAAATATTTATATAAAAATTAGACACATCAATTATCTTTTGCGTGTTTTATGAATTTTACACTTTCCAAATGGATGTTAAAAGTGCTTTCTTGAATGGATTTATCAAGGAAGATGTTTATGTTAAGCAACCACCCGGTTTTGAACATAAAAAATTCCCTGATCACGTTTTTAAATTAAAAAATGCTTTATATGGTCTTATACAAGCACCTCATGCTTGGTATGATCGGTTAAAAACTTTTCTCTTAGAAACTAGTTTTGAGATAGGCAAAGTAGATACTACCTTATTTATTAAGAAAATAGAGACAGATATTCTAATAATACAAATATATGTAGATGACATAATTTTTCGATCTACTAATAGTAATCTCTGTCAAGAGTTTACTAATACCATGAAAAATGAGTTTGAGATGAGTCACGTGGGTGAACTCAATTATTTCCTTAGACTACAAATAAAGCAGTCACAAAATGGCATATTTATTAATCAAGGAAAATATGCTAATGAATTACTCAAACGGTTTGGCATGGATAGCACTAGTAGTAAGACCACACCTATGGCTACTACTACTGCACTTGACAAAGATGATTTAGGTAAGAGTGTCAATCAAAAACTCTATCAAGATATGATTGGCTCACTCTTATATATAACTACTAGTAGACCAGATATTATATTTAGTGTATATTTGTGTGCTAGATATCAGTCGAATCCCAAAGAATCTCACTTAAAAGCTGTGAAACGTATTTTAAGATACATTAAAGGCACGTCTGAATATGGTTTGTTTTATCCACGCACTGATAATTTTCAACTTCTGTCGTATAGTGACGCTGATTTTGCTGGTAGTAAAACTAATTGTAAAAGTACTAGTGGAACTTGTACTTTTTGGGACATTCACTAGTATCTTGGTGCAATAAAAGGCAAAATTCGGTATTCCTAACTACTACAGAAGCTGAATATATTGCTGCAAATTTGGCTTGTGCCCAAATTTTGTGGATGAAACAAACTTTATTAGATTATGGTATTTCATTTTCAAAACCTGCTATAATGTGTGATAATACCAGTGCTATTAATTTATCTAAAAATCCGGTTCAACACTCACGTACAAAACATATTGATATTCGACATCATTTTCTACGTGATCATGTTTTAAAGGGAGATATAACTTTGAATTTTATTTCTACTGATAAACAAGTAGTAGATATATTTACTAAACCACTTAAAGAAGACACTTTTATCAACTTTAGAAGAGAACTAGGAATTAGTTGTTTTCATGACATTTCTTGAAAATTTATTTTGTTTAAGTCGACTTAAACGTCTTTTTCAGTCAACTTATAAAGTATTTTAGTTGTCCATATTTTGGCTGAACATTGTGTTCTGGACAGTCGACTGTTTCAGTAACCAGTCGATCAACAGAAGTTTTACTTGATGTTTCGTTTGGTTTAATTTTCTCTCGACTAAGTCGACTGATATCAAAACCAGTCGACTGTCGAAACATTAGTTTGGTTTATCTGATTCCGAATCGTCACTTAACTGAGCCATCTCGCTTTCTTACTTTTACCCATTGATGGATCTTTTATGTTTTATGTTTGTTATTTTTCTATCTTCTTTTTGTAATCTGCAACAATGTACTTGATTTCTTATGTATAACTGTATTATGGTTATGCAATGTTGATTTTGTTCTTTATGATGTATCCTTCCTCCTTATGTTTTTGTTGATGACAAAGGAGGAGAAAAATATGGTTTTGTGGTTTATATGGTTTTGTGGGTTTTTTTTGCATGTTTGATATATATTGTTATTTTTTCACAATTGTGTGTCATATTGTACATTATTTAGGGGGAGCTTATTTCACATTTGTATATCTTTAAATTATGTGTGACATCTTGCTATGTATATTGTTATTATTATAGGTTATTGTTAGCATTGGTATAAATACCCGAAACCCAGATCCAAATCGGACCCAACCCGGACCCGGTATTGGACCGGAACCGACCCGACATATCTGGGTCCGAATCCTAAAATGGGACCTATTGTACTTTCGGGTCTGGGTCCGGGTCCGGGTCCACTCAAAATACACCCGACCCAGACCCAGACCCGTTAAAAAAAATTCAAAAAATCAACTTAAAAATAAATATTCTTTCATCATCCCTTCCTTCCTTCCTCCTAAATTCTAAATCTTCCTCTTCCAAACCCAAAACTCATGTTTTTTACTTCTCTTCTCTATTCTAAATCCTCCACTCGCCGCCTCCGCTCGCCGCTCATGCTCCCGCTCCTACCCGAATGGGTAGGAATATTTTAATAGGACCCAGACCCAAAACCGGACCCGGTCCTCACGGGTCCGGGTCCGAGTCCAATTTTCGGACCCGTAGAGGACCGAGTCCGGGTCCGGGTAGTGAAGGACCCGACCCGATCCGACCCGATACCAATGCCAGTTATTGTGTTATCATCATTAAAAAGGGGGACAATATTGATTCTTGGTTTTGATGACTACAACACAATACAAAGTTGTTCTACCACATATCTCTTGCAGAATGTATCAAAACTATGGTAAAATACACAAAGGCAACACAATCTGATGAAGCTTTCAAGAATAATTGATCAAGCTTCAAGACATCAAGACAAAGGCTCAAGCTCAAGACAGAGACTCAAGTTCAAGACAAGATTTATAGTGCCTCAAATGTTTAAACAAAGTATCTTGTAATATTGTATTTTTTCTTTGAGTCTTAGAAACTTGTAATAGCCTTGTCACACACACACACTCACACATACTTTAAATAATCTGAGTGTTTTACAAAATCAAAATGTCAAAACAAACTTGAATAAGCTCAGCTGTATGAGTACCAGTCGACTGTCATAGTATGAAACTGCCTGAACTCATACAAGCTCTGGCCAGTCGACTCATTATGGCAACCCGGTCGACTGTTCAAGTCATTTCGACAGTTTTGTGAATTTAAAACTTGTTTTTTAAAATTCAAATCTTTTATATCCATTTTATTACGGTTATGGAACTGTTTTACAACGTTCCTTGATTCTTACTCTATAAATAGAGTATAGGAATCATTTGGAAAAGGTCCCAAGCATTCTTTAACTTTTAAGTATTTTGTTTTCAATAAGAACAAGTGTTTCAAAAGTATACAAACTCTCTAAGACTTGGTTCTCTGAATTTCAGTCTAATATAACATTAATTTCGTTTTAGACTGAATTCAGAAGTTGACCCAATAGCCACTATACAAAAGCACTATCACATACAAGGCTATAGGTTGTTGTAAACTCAATTTTTGTTGTTGTTTTCAATCTTGAGTTGTGAGAGTGGTTCTCTCGGTTGGAGAGTAGGACTCTTGGTTTTAGAGTCAGTTTCACTCTAGAGTGTAGAGTGGGTTTGCTCTCTCTAGTGGTGAGAGAGGTCTACGGATTTGACATTGTTATTGTCAAAGACCGTAGAGTATTCTTGTACTTTTTCAAGAATAGTGAAAAATCTCAAGTGGGTTGCTTAGGGACTGGATGTAGGTCGGGAGGACCGAACCAGGATACATCGTTGTGCTTGTGTGCTTGACTCTCTGTGGTTGTATTCTCTCAACTTGCAATTTCAATTTCTCTGAGTTTTATTTCAAAAACTTGTCTGGTAAGTCGATTGGTTTTCCGCTATAAGTCGACTAATCAGACTTGTAACTCTTTAGTAAATACTTTTCTTATCTGACGCAACAGTCGACTGTATATCTATTTTCAGTCAACTTAATAGTACGAAAAGTTCAAGTTTTTAATTAATTTTTAAACAACACTGTTCACCCCCCCTCTAGTGTTATTTGCCTTGCCTACAGGATCCAACAGCACCCCCGTAGCTCAGTGAAGCTTCAAATTCTCATATCTCGACGAAATCCAAGGGGCATAACTCGAAGGTCGTAGCTCGGTGAAGATTCATAGCTCGGTGGAGGCTCCATAGCTCGGCGACGAGTTTGAAATGCCATAACTTGGCGGAGCATCGACCACTATAGCTCGCCACCATGACGAGAAGCTTCATAGCTCGATGCCAAAGCCACTTCCATAGCTCGGCCACCATGTATAGCTTGACAACTTGACTCCATAGCTCGCTTAGAACCAAAAATGGCCATCTCGACGAAGAAAAAAAGCTCGACAAAGCCAATTCACCCGAAGCAGAGCATGGCTCAACCGAGTTTGATCAAGACCCATAGCTAGCCTAAGCTCAAAACTCCATAGCTTGGCGGAGCTCAAACCCCCATAGATCGCCAACTCCTCCATAGCTTGTCGCCAATCGATAGCTCGGCGGCAACGAAGCTCGTAGCTCGGTGAAAGCTTATAAGACGTAGCTCGACCATGACACCTCTCCCATACCTCGAAGATTAGCTAAATAGCTCTCCACGTCGAGAAAAGAGGTAGGTCGGTGAAGCAATACCATAGCTCAACGAGAAAAACGCTCATAGCTCAGCAAATTCGTCGGCCGAGCGGGGTCACTCACAGCATTCACCAGCCGTTGAATTGTCCAGATAATCACGCTCCAGTCTGATGGACGCCTTAGATTGCACCACACCGCCTAACTCCTTCCCTACTCTGCTCATTTTCATCAGCACGCGAGCCTGATGATGATCAGCGATTCAGATTGCGCCACGTTGCCAGTGATCACAGCTATCAAATCTCAACCACTCAATCGCATCAGCACATGAGCCATCCCCTAATCAACCACTCTGATCGTGTCAAAAGTGTGCTGATGTTTGAAATTCATAGAAATCCCATAAATTCATTTTAAATTCAAAAAATTAATTTTAAAAAAATCCCAAAAAAATTATTTAAATTTAGAAAATTGATTAAAATTTCCAAAAAATTATCTAAAACTAGATTTATTAATTATAAAATTTGAAAAAGTGATTGAGAAATTGGGAAAATTATTGGAAAATCCAGAAAAATCTTTAAAAAACATGTTAGAAAAATTCAGGAAGATATTCACAGTCTTCAGAAGCCGCTGATCAGTTCCAGGTATCTCCAAGCGCCCTGACAACTAAGATTGTACTCCATAATCTAAAAATAAGGCGTACTACTCCCCGAATGCCAAGAAAATTGCCTTTCAAAAGTGGGGGGCTTATGATAATGGTCAAAATCGCAGCAAATCAGGGTCGTACAATTCCAGTACAGATCTCAAAGTTTCTACAGGCAGATTAATCATAACGTGCCTATTTAACAGGTTCGGACCTTTTCTAGGCTCCTCTACAAGACATGGACTGTTAGGGTTATATACTGAAAGCATCACTTTTGTATTAACTTTATTTCCTTATTTTTTTGAATGAGAATCATATGGGCATATGTTTGCATATTGTGTTTATTATAATATTAATGCAAGTGTCTGATATTCTATAAGGTTGATAATATGGTGTGAGGTGACACACAGAAGATCATATTATCAGTTCCCTATGGAATATATAAATAGTTCACAACCTAGACGGACTTGGACAATCCATTGGAAAGGTTGTAGTGTAATCTGGTATTAGTCTGTCTTGACTATAGGTTTACACTAGTACACTTTGTGTGTATTGAACATGACCACTTGAGGTTGTTCTCTTTGTACTGACTACAAAAGAGAACAAACACCTCTGTTATTATGGATGCTTATGCTCTTAATCCAGATATAATAACAGACATGTATATGCAGTGTGCATTACTTTGACTCATAAAAGAGTGAGATTCATTATGGATCAACAACCTCTATGAATTGGGTAATAGCATTGTATATATGATGGGCTGTTGATTGTAAAAGGAATTCATGTCCCGATACGTCGGGTTGATGATGTCCCCTTAAGGAGCACATAAGGATTGTCATGTAAACCCTGCAGGTAGATTACATCCGACATGACAAATAAAGTTGAGTGCTACTACTTAAGGATAAAAGATGTTGATCAATATAGTAGTCAGTAACTTAATTTAATCGACGGACATTCGATATCTTAACATGGGGAGTTGAACGAGCATATGATAAAAGGAGCCCATAAATATAATTTGGGATTAGGAAGGTAGTGCAACAATAGCTCCTTAGTGAACCGAGCTATTGTTAATGGGCCTGGGTTGTGTGTTCGGGCTGAACACGGGATACCCAGATTCGTTAGGAGTCCTAACCCTAATTTCTCCTCATGGTCCTTGCCGTAGCCTTATATATATCCTCTATTCTCTGGCCGTCATTGATAATCTAAAATATAAGATTTTTTCTCAAAATTCGTGATTCACGTAAGGAGAGAAAGAAAGGTCAGCCAAGGAGAAGAAAGGTTGGGAGATCGTCGCCCACACGACGTCCAACCCGAGGAAGGAATACGTGCAGAAGATCTTGGGGTCGCTGTCGTCTTCTTCTCATCGCAGGTATAATTCGTGAACCCTAGATTCTGTTATATAGGGTTAGATCACGTATTTAATCTGTTAAATTTTTAACAATCGATACGCACACCAATCCGTAGTCCTGGGAATCATCTCAGTTCCATCATGGACTTCTTTCAAGACCATAAAAAGTGACAGACTAGGTCCACTAAGAGAAATACAGCCCATGAAGCCTGTTAGTCAAATATTTTATCCCCAAACAAGAGAACTTATCCCTTGAGGATGAGATTCAAACAGGAGATAAGGGATTCATATCGATCCAATGGATTCACATAAATCTCTTGATATGTTTATCATGCCTAAAAATACACCCCCCTCCTCTTCAGTTAGAAGGTAATCAACAGTTTCTCTCTAAAACTTTGTTTCTCTCTCTGGTTCTTACTTGAGCGTCGGAGGGTCTGTCGCAAGAGCCAACCCCCGGTGTTTCAGGCTTTTTGCAGGTCCATTGGCCGCATCAACAACCATCAGATCCAAATCACAGTGTTCAATCAACAATCCAGATTCAATCTCAGGAACTCTAACTGCATTTCACAGCGAAGATCAAAGATCAGATTTTTAGTAGTTTCCATCAAATATTAACTCACTATCTGTTTGCTATCACACCAAAATAAGCAGCAACACATCAATTATTTCTTCCCTGACAACCTCCCAACTTCTCTTGGCTTCTTTCATTCAACCCTATTTCTTATTTTCCCACCCCTAATAATTCTTTTCCCAATTCATTTCCGTTCATTTTTCCCCATGACCAATCTCCAATTATTTTCCTCATTTCCTCACCAATTATTCACTCCTGGCTTTTTTCCTTCTTTCCTTCTCATTCTCAAACAAATTCTCCCCCCACTTCTGTCTTCTTCTCTCTTTCTTCTCATGCACTTGACTACCTCACTCTCCCTCATCTCATTTAATAACTCTCTCTCCTTCTTTACCCCATTATTAATCCAACACATCAGCCAACCCTCTTTCCTACTGCACTCCAACCTAAACTCTGTCTCACTACACTCCAACCTAAACTCTATCTCATTTACACCTACCCTACTATATATATATATATAAACCCCAAACACAACTTCCTCTTTCAACATTTTCTTCTTCTCCTCCCTCACAACCCGAGCTCCTTATTTGTTTCCTTCACCTCATAATCCTCAACTCAACTCCAAGCTCCACTTCACCATCGAATTCCACCATCACCGAGCTCCACTTCGCTGACAACTCACCCCGCACCATCGCCACCTACGTTGCCTCGCCATCTCCATCACAGCCACCACCCTCAACCCTGATGGCCACTTCATCTTGCCAAGGTCACAGTAGCTGGCACCTTTTCTCTCTACCAACCGAGCTCTTCTTCACTCACGGTGTGTCGCCATTTGTGTTGTCGTCTTGCTCACCGTTGCTGCCCTTTCTCGCTATTGTTGTCGTCACTTGCTATTGCACCGCCATCCGTTGCCGATGTCACTCATTCTTCTTCCCGTGGTTCTCACCACGATAGTAATCATCAAATAAAGGCAAACGTCACTTAAACTTTTATTGTTCTTGTTCAGGAAAACATTTATTGAACTCTGGCAAGTAGTTATTTGAATTGATTATCGTATCTCATTGTACATCAACGAATCTGATTCATAGTTTACTTATCGTACCATATTATTGATTTAAGTCTAGAACCGTAAATTCATCATATTATAGAATATTGAATGTTCTGCCCTTTCGTTTGCCCAAATTTGCACTACAAATTTACCCAATTCTCGATACTGAAAATCGTAGCCCTTTGAGTCTATAATCTAGAACATCTTACAGTTTTGCAATCCGGATTATAGATTGTAAGTTATTGACGTTTTAGTACTATCATGCTGTAATTTTCAGAACAGAAATTGTGCACGAAATCAGTAAAGAATGAATTTATACTCAGAGCTACTGTCCTTAGAAGGTGTCGTGTGAATATGAGTTGGATCTGGAAGAGAGTCTATTTTCTATAATCTTTGACGGAATCGAATTTGCTTTCCTGTAACAGCAGGAAAGTTAATTTGAGTACTGTGGTAGGGTAAAAATGGCTTAGGGCCTAACCATGGCCCAATACAACTCTCACTCAGAAATGGTGAAAACAGCGGTCCAGATCGGCTTCGAACCGTTACAGGGTCGGCGCCGAACCTCAAGTGCACCCCCCCCCAGAACCGGCCTCCTCGTATCCGACGAGCCTCAGTGGTCATCGGTCTCCGATCCGTGACAACCCCACGGGCCGTCCCCCCTCTCTGGCGAAGCAGGGGGATGACCTGGCACAGCCTAGGCCCTCCGATTCTCCCAGAAGCACAGAAGACCCACGATCAGCCATGTCAGCTCTATACCGCTCAGGGTTTTGCCACGTCAGCCCTATACCACTCCTGGTATTGCCACGTCAGCCCTAAACCCCCTGGGCCTTCTGCCACGACAGGCCCATGGGCTTTCGGGTTCAGACCCGGCCCCCAAGCGGATCCAAACCCGGTTGGGATTCTCTATAAATACTAGACCCTCACCCACCTTTTCAGGTAATCAATCTTTTTCCACTTAAATTCACCTAGTTATTGCTACTCTCTCACAGAGACTGACTAGATCGTCGGAGGGTCCGCCACCGGGACAAACCCCGGTGTTTCAGGACCGTCTGCAGGTACACAAGACCTCGGATCCGAATCCTCTGATCCGAGCCCAGATCTCCGAACCACCCCGAGGTCGCCACGGGTTCCACCCGGTCAGCCAAGGGTCATCAGACGAGCAGCATTCTCCTTCAAATACAAATCGAGTCCGAACTCACACCTGGTGCATCCACACGTCTCCCAGAAATAAACCGCATCAAGTACTAATAGGTGCTGTTGTCCAGAATTTCATCATGATGTTTTTTCATATAAACTCGTTATTTTCCATATTTAATAAACTGAACTTGTATATCATGCATTTCATAGCTCTTGATACCTTTTTGATCATGTTCTAATACCCTTTTTTATTGGTTGCATGTTCATGAGTAATAATAGTAAAAGAATAACAAGCCGGGATAATAAGGGTATGACTTAGTAATGAACAATATAGGGGAGTGTACTCGGACGGGAGCCCATTGTTTCCCCGATTATATGATACAAGTTACAAGTTTACATATTTCACGTTTACAAGTTTACATATTTTTCCGAGTAAATGATCCTATAGAATTCACCACTTAAGTCTAAATGTTCACTTGAATGTATGCACCCGAACTTGTGGTATGGGACACAGGATTGCCGCATTAGATAAGATTAATAAAAGATTAACACCAGTTTACAAGTTTACATGTTTTTATGATTCCTGTTACAAGTTACATGATTACTATTTGCAAGTTACTTGATTCCCATATAAAAGTTTACATGATTCTGTTTATATGTTTACATGTTTCACGTTTACAAGTTTACAAGTTTACACATTTCACGTTTACAAGTTTACATGTTTTCAGTTTTCCGTTACAAGCTTACAGTTACTTGTATCGTTTCAGTTTCTTGTTCATCGTCCCTTGTTTGACTATTGTACCGTTGATTATTGATTATTGATCTTGTTATCAACTATCATTTATTGACCTCTGATATCATTCTAGTTTCTTGTTTCTTGTTATATTGTACCTTATTGTTTCCTTGCTTGTTACTACTTGCCGCCCGAAGCTTGCTCTAAAGGGCATTTCCGTCTTCTTTTTAGTTAATGTTGACCCTAGATGATGATGATTTACAGAAGGAACTTGATAATCAGACTTTCTAGATGGTCGTGATGGAATTGCTACAACTATTTCTCGACCATCTCATTGTAATTTATAGTATTGTATATTCCCAGGTATTTTGACCTTAAATTCTTGTATTTCAAATATTAGTTATTGTATTCTATTATTGTTCATGTGATTATTATTGTTACCTGTGTTGTTAAGCTTACTTGTATTATACAGTTTATGGATGATATGAGTTGGTACACTTATATTATTCGTTGGGCCTCAGTTACGTGCTCGTACTTCCGTATAGTGGGAAGCAGGGCGTGACAGGTTTTTAGTGGTATCAGAGCCCAGGCTCAAACCATGTTAAGCTCAACAAGTATACACACTGCATTGTTCACATGAACATGTAATAACCATCCTGAATCTAGATACTTACCTTCCTCTTCTTTTTCTGCTTGATTCGTCGTTCACCATCACTTGATCTTCTATGATATGTCAGCAGCTTGAAACATCACCACAAGGGGAGGCATTGTCATGTGCAGGCAACCCCAAGAGATAATGGACGCTGATGACAGAGTCTTCCCGATCAGAGTGGCACAGCAGAAGCGTGGTTGCGAGTATTTTCCGATTTCTTCAGTTCTTGCCTCTTGCATTCACTATTTTGTTCCATTCCTTGCATTCGTCCTCATCCATTTGACTCATTATTCGGTATCATGCTACCTCATTCTTTTCCAATCCATTTTCTCTTCGATTCTGTTTATACCATCATTTTGTTTCTCTCCCTCTAACCTTCTGCTTCATTATTTCACGGGTTTTACAATTGCTGCATCCTATGTTCCGCCTGAATGAATTGTGAGGACGAAAATTTTTTGTAAGGTGAGTAGGATTGTAACCCTCGTTTCCGATCATACGGAATATTCTTTGTATTCTGCATTTCAATCTTTTAAAAATTCTTCCATTCTCTCGAATTCATGTTTGAACCGTGACTCATTATGGGGCAATTGGCATATACATAGAAATCTAGGGGAAGATAAGAACATGCGTTGCGGGATATTAATCATTGTAGCTGTAACTTTTTGTTGGTTCATGGCTTGACAGGACACGGGTCATATTTGTTGCTTGACTTTTGGATAGAGAAATGAACACAGAAACCTTCGGGATTGATCTTTAAATACTAATCGCCCATGAAAGCAAAAATTAATATAAGTATACACTTGTTGCTTAGCTAGACCTTGTGACCGCCTTATCATCTTCTGGATTGTCCTATTGTACTGCTAATGCGTTGCCTAGATGATATGTGCTTGAGATGGGCTTGAGATGGAGGCCAGTAATGCTGATAGGGAGCATGGCAATGAATCTCAAACTGAAGAGAGCTGAAGAAGTGATAAGCATTTGGGAAGTCAGCGAAGCCAGAATCTCGTGGTCCCCCTCTGTAGAAATCAAAACTCAGGTATGATCTGTATGTTCGATGTGCTTATGTTTTCCACTTTTCCTTATGAGTTATTAATTGTAGTTGGAACACATTTTTAAGATGTTTATAGGAGTTGATTTCCTGTGCGAAAGGCATTAGTATTATTGTGAAATCGAACGAACATCAGCTTCTTATAGATATTGGTCATCCTCTGTTTATGACTCTCTTCATAGCCTAGTATATAAAAGCTTGTTGCATCTGTGAATTGGTAATAAGCTTTTAAATATGTGTTACATATTTACTGTTATGTATTGTAAGTCCATTATTTGGTTTCAAAGGTATAGGAACTTTAGGAATTTTGTAATTTAGCCTTTCTTTATACTTTTTGTTGATTGCATTACCAATAAGTTCTTTTATGACATATTCATTGCATTTGATGAGAATTGTGTATTCAAAATCTTCCATACTGCTGGAAACTGAACCTGCATCAATCTGAAAACTAAAAGGAAATTCTAATATGCAGCAGCATGTACATGTTCCCACATTATACTGAACTTACACTTTTAGCAGATACTGAGTTTAAAGCATAATTGTATTCACCATTGCCACAGGCAGTTCTTCATTTTGCCAGCATAATTATTAAACTTGTTACACCAACAAACCTAAAGAAAAAACAAGTACCTGATGGTAACTTGGACCCAAGACAACATATCTTCACCACAAAGATCATAGAATTAAGGTAGGATAAGAAAGCAAACCCTAGACTTCAAAGATCGTTAGAGTCAATTCGATCAATTATCTTTGCAAGAACCTCCTTTGATTCCTTCAGCAGCTCAATGCTCTTTCGCAGCCCCTCTGGCTTCCCGGATACAGATGGCGATTCCTCCAGCATCTGCTCAATCCCGGCTGGTCGTGAGATCATGATTTCATTCACCATCTCATCCTCCAGTTCTTTGTCCACCAAAATTTTCAGACTCTGAAGAATGTGAAATGCTAGTTCATCCACCAACCTTAGCACCACAATCTTCCAATAAGCAATCATCCTCATTCTCATGTTGAAACCCTGCTCTACTGTTCCAGAATGCTGCCTCAGATGCCCAATTTCGACTTCCCCAAATCCGATCAATTTTATTTTTGCTGTTTTGTTCGGATTCTTAATTATCTCCATAAAGCTTTCTTGCTGATTCATCAATTCATGCCATGTTTTCATGTAATCAGGATTTGATGTGTAGTCTGCAATGGTTTCCTTCTCAATGATTTCCTTCACAAACAAAACAGAGAGGAATAAAACAATAAGGCTTCAAGAAAGTAAAAAAATATTAAGATGTGCAGATTAAGCAGAGACATTTCTTATCTTGGGTTTTTTTTAAAATCAGTTCTTCAGCATTACTGTATCAAATGTACAAAAACATTTATCTAAATTTTTTTAATAAAAATTAATTAATTGATCATGAAGGGAAAAAAATACCTCAAGGGATCTCTTTCTCATTTTTCGCTATAATATCCAGAGCAGCCCTTCTAGTTGAAGACTGAAGCTGGGGATAGTTATCTGAATGCTTCATCAGAACCTTCACCACAACATCCTCAACATACCTCCAAACCTTTATGACAAAATCCACCGGCATGTTTGAGATCAACTTGATTTTCCTCTGCAAAAGTGTAAGGAAAGCAGACCTCGGCAAAAAAATGGGGAGCCCGATACCCTTACACTCCTCCAACACCGTAATCTCATCCATCAAGAACTCCCTCTCAGAAGTTGGGCATTTCGCAGGCAACTCCTTGGAGTACTTCAACAACATGTCAGCCAGTCCAGCCCTTCCATGCATCTCCTCGTTAGTGTCTTCATACTCCCCTCGAATGAGAATATTCCTCAAGCTCTCCTTTGCAGCACTCAACATACGCATGAAAGCCCTCGTTGCATCTGCAACAGAAGACATATTCAGCAGCATCTGCTCAAGGTCAGAAACATTCAGGTTCAGCTTCTCGTTGATCTTCTTTACAATCTCAGGTAGGCACTTTGAGATACTAACTGCCTGAATCTGCATCAATTTCTGTGCTAGAACTGGAATCCCAACGATGGATTTATCAATCTTTGAAAACAGAGGGTGTGATTCAAACAGCTTGGCCTCCTCTTCTCGAGCTTGTTCATATGATTCATTGCCCACCCGATTCCTAACACAAACATAACCAAGCCCAATGTTTACAGCATCGATACTAACCTTTTCTAGTAAGCCTTCAGGTGCTTTATCTGCTTTAGTTACCACAGGTGTATTATCAGTTCTCTCCCCTGTTTTGTCAAACTTGTTGAGACATGCTGATCGACTCACAAGTAGGGAAGTCGACATTAGCTGATAATACATTCAGAATAATGCTTTCCTCTGGTGTTATGTACTCCATTATGAGGTTGGAGATTTGTTGGTAGATATCGTCAGGCTGACCATGCACAGGCACCCTAGTAATCCCAGGTAGGTCCACCATAGTCAGATCAGGGACGCCCTTCTTTTTTACCACAAGTGTAAGTGGCGCATTGGAAATGCCTTTGCCATCACCTGCCATCTCATCAGTTGCATCACTGATTGCTTTAGTAATAGCAGACTCAGACGTTGGAACCACCTTGTTGCAGAATTCGAGGTGGAGCTCGAGTTGGGTAAGGTTAGGATGATGCTCGAGGCGCATAATGAGTGGCACCCTGGTGCAGATGCCTTGGCCAGGAGGGAGGCTGATGCCAGCGAGAGATTCTAAGACACTGGATTTGCCGCTTGATTGGTTGCCAACGACGACAATGGTGGGCAACTGGATGCCTTCTTGCATGACTTTGAGGTCGTTGGCTTCGGAATCGGCCAATCCTTGACCGCAGAAATCTTCAACGGATTAGCAGAAACACCATCACCAGAAATAATGTGACCTAGAAAAGCAACCCGATCTAGCCAGAACTCACACTTATTGAGCTTCCCATACAGCTGGTTCTCCCTCAAAGTCTGCAGAACAACCTTCAAATGCACAACATGATCTTCCCGGTTCCGTAGATACACCAATATGTCGTCAATGAACACCACGACAAACTGATCCAAAAATGGCGAGAACACCCTGTTCATCAGACTCATGAACACAGCCGGTGCATTAGTATCTCCGAAAGGCATCACCAAGAACTTATAATGCCCGTACCTCGTTCGAAATGTCGTTTTCTGAACATCTTCTGATTTCACCTTAACCTGATGATACCCGGAACGAAGATCTAACTTCGAGAACACCGAAGCACCTCCCAGTTGGTCGATCAAATCGTCAATCCTCGGCAATTGGTACCGATTCTTCACAATGACATTGTTCAACTCTCTGTAGTCAATGCAAAGCCTGCGGCTGCCATCCTTCTTGTTGACGAACAGAACTGGGGCTCCCCAAGGTGAAAAACTAGGCCTGATAAAACCCTTATCAAGCAGCTCCTAAACTTGCACCTTCAGCTCTGCCAATTCAACCGGTGTCATGCGATACGGACTCTTAGAAATAGGCACCGTACCTGGATGAACATCAATGCTGAACTCCACATCTCGGTCTAGCGGTAAACCGGGCAAATCCTCAGGAAAGACATCAAGGAAATTCTGCATAACTAAGGGTGCAATAACCCCATCAGAGCCCAACGACAAAAGCGAAACAGCTTTAGGGTCCATCGAGCTCTTGACACGCCTTGACGATGTCTCACCCGCATGGAACACGAACTCTGGTTGACCAGGAAGCCTGAAAGTCACTTTCTTCTCTTGGCAATCAATCACGGCACAGGAAACACCCAACCAGTCCATGCCCAGAATGACATCGAAACCGGAATTGGAAATCACAATCAAATCAGCCAAGAAATCCACACCACTAATCAGCAACAGGTTTTGCTTGTATATCCTAGAACAGACAATGACACCTCCACCTGTGGTGATGTCCCAAGTTGCAGGCATAACATCGCTTGCCAAACTATGCTGATCAACAAAGCGGGAGGAGATAAAAGAGTGGGTAGCACCAGAGTCAAACGATACCTAGAAGAAACAAAAGATAAGATGCTAGCAGGATATATGCACGAATAATTGTATAAAAGAAGGACATAACATTCAGAATACTGAAATAAAGAAAATGAATCGTACAAATAATGTGATATACCTGCAACCACTCCAATTGCCGCATCTGCTTCCTCATCTGTCAGGTTATAAGCCTGACCACGACTCCCAGTCTAGTTTCCTCTAGGAGCAACGCGCCTCTGATCGAAGGTTTGCCTCTGTGGTGGAAGAGGCGGTCTACCTTGACCACGAGCCAGTGCTCCCTGCTGAATGGTACCTCCAGCCTGTGCAGCTACCCTACTCCTGGGGTAGTTCCGAATCATATGATCACTACTTCCACATGCAAGGCATCGTCGGTTAGCTATCCTGCAGTCCCGCTGCGAATGCCCAACCTTATGGCAGTAGCCACAAGTCTCAGCAGTCCTTGGAACAATAGGTGCGTACGGCTGCGCCCTCGTGGGAGGAGGTGGAACTGGCCTCCGAATAGGTCCTCCGGTAGGCCGAACTGCAACAGGGTGCGGAACAGTCCGTTGAGGAACACCTGGCCTGCTAAGGGTCTGCTCCTGAACCTGAGCAGCATCCAGAACATCGGCATAGGCACGAAGCCGAAGAGCAACCAAGCGGTCCTGAAGGGAAAAACTCAAGCCCAACTGGAATCTGCGTGTCCTATCCTCTTCAGTGGCTACGAGGGCGGGAGCGAAGGGATTGAGCCGAGTAAATTCTGCAGCATACTCGTCCACGGAACGGTTTCCCTGGGTTAAGACAATGCCTAAATTAATATTGTCACAGGTGAAGTAGGCAACAACAATGACATTTAAGAACGCTATCTAGCTGACCTGGGTTAGGAAAAAGAATTGTCGTTCCATCTCTGCCTTGGTAACACTGGAAAAGAACTTTGCCATGAAGCTCTCCGAGAAAGTGGCCCACTCGATGGGTCTCGCCATCCTTTTAGTTTCAGCCCGCCACCAGATGTGGGCGAGATCCACCAATTGGATGCTAACCACATCCACATGATCAACATCAGCAACTCGGGCAGCGATCAACAGTTGCTCCGTTCGGATAAGTCATTGCTCGGCCTCCAGCAGCGACTTAGTGCCCAAAAATTTGTTCGGGGTGCAGCCTCATAAAATCTGCTACTGTGCCGAGCCTTGGTGGCAGTGGCCCAGGTGCAGGTCCAGCGGTAGCTCCATTTGCCGCCAAAGTGGCCCTCATCAATTTGTTGTGCTCCTGCTGGAGATCCATCATCTGCTGAATCATCTGAAGAATAGCAGCGTTGTCGGGCTACTCATCCCTCGGACGGGAAGAGGAAGAATTTCCAAGAACCATAGCCTGAAACACGATCAAATATGGTCAGTACCCAGATTATATGTTGGTTATTATATATATTCATGTGATCATCGTGGTGTGCACATTACTGAGTTAACCTGGCTAGAGCCAAACTTGACTAATATATTAATCAAAGCCAAACCTTCATAAACTTAGTCATGTTTGACTGATATATTATCCAACCCTTGACTCTGATACCACTAAAAACCTGTCATGCCCCGCTTTCCAAAATACGGAATACGAGTACGTAACGTAGGCCCAGGAATGATGTAAACACCATCCATAAGTTGTACCAGACTAACTCAACAATATGAAATAACATTCACAACCACGCAAGAAGATATAATCACATAAACAAGATCAACTTCAATAATAAATGAGATAATCCAAATAATAATCCAACATCTGAGATAAAACAAACTCAAGGTCTTAAAAGCACAAAACAAAGTATAACATCAAAGACAATGTTCAAAAGAAATAAATCTAGCAATAAAGTAAATTAAGCAGCGCAATCTTTGTTTCTATCTTCTAGAATCGTTGCTCACCAATTCCTTTTGGTATTGCTACTTCAGTACATGTAAACTCGTGATCTAAAAAGAAAAAAAATAATGTCCTTAGAGCAAGTTGTGGACAACAAGTAGAGAAAATAGGAAATAATAGGAACATGGTATATCAAAAGAAGGGACGGGATCAAAGTCAATAACAAAGACAAGGAATGGAAATAATGTCAAGAGGTCTATATTGAGCATGCATTAATTAACAATTTCAATTCAAGTCCAATGTTGATGACAGTATACAGGATCAAGCATGAAATGTCAAATACGGGTTATTAATTATTTTATTAGCCTATCTAGTGCACGTACTACTGCATCCCATTCCACAGGTTCGGCGCAAGCATACAGTAAACGCTTTAGACCGATGGTGAATTCACAGATCATGTACTCGGCCCAGTAATCCCTGATTAATGTTCAGTGAAAATAATTATCAAGCAGTATTTTATGGCCATCAGTCAGTACAAGTCAGGCAGTAGGGCCCGACCGAGTACAGTTTCCGATTGTTCACTACCAAGTCATCCCATAATACCTCGGCTTATTAATATTTTATTTCATCCTATGTGAGCATGCAAGAAGGTGTCAATTTCGTATTATGCTAGGTGTGACTAATTCTACACGTTACAGACAAAACAAGAAGCAAACATATTAAATCAACACAAATCACACAATCTAGACAGCATGACGTTGCTATACAAAAACACAGATTACTGCTACTACAGAAAAGCAAATCTGGATCCGTTAGAAATTTTAGAAGCTAGACTCTCTGCCAGTTCCAGCGAATATATACACAACATATAAAAGTTACAGAAACTAGGTCGAAAATCCTATTCTTTACAGATTTTATGTTCAGGCAGCAAGTTATAGATTATGTTCACATATATGTTTTAGGTCAGAAAATTCATCAATTAAATCTACAAAAATTCAGGGTGATTCCTACACATGTCTAGTCTCAGCCAAATTAATTTTATATTTTTATTTTTCTGTTAACATGTTCTATTTAATTATGAAACAGAAAGATATGCATGAATTTGTGAATCTGAAAATTCAAACACAGTTGTACTAAAATACTGATATCTCACAGATTATATATCGGAATTCAATTTCGTGGAAAGTTCTGAAAATTAGACTAATGGAGCTATAATTCATATCCAGAAATATATTTCAAATTACAACAGTAATAGGGTCAAATTTCTGATACAAAAAGATACAAACAACAGTCCAGAAATTAATTTGATATGAATAGGCAACAACTTTATCATACAACAATATAGTTCATGCTAATTAATAATCAAAGTGATTCTAGATGTTTAACATGCATATTTCTAGGTTTAAGATGCAATTTTACATGCATGGTAATCAATTCATTAAATCAAATTCAATCGACATATTCAATTCCTTAAATAATTCTATCACATGGATCTAGTTATTTTTCATGTAAACGTGCATATGCAATGTGCAAGAGGGACTAGGTTTTAGATCGAAGATGTAGGCACGATGTTAATAATATATCGGGTTAGCTCGTCTGAACCCTCAATATACTTAACGGAATTCAAATAGCAATATGATAAAAAGTATTGGGATCTACTTGCGGAGATCAAAGAACCTTGAACACAAACAATAAAGGGGTTCAATAAGAGACTTGCCTGTTAGATGATAGATTCGAATATAAAAGAATAACTAGATGAGGATCCCGGGCGACAAATCCATGAACGGAAGCACGTGCTCTCTACGTGCACAACCTACACACAGCAAAATACTCCAAACAGCAACCCAATTCCTCCCTAAACAGCAAACACCCAACAGCGGATCTCAAACACCAAACAGTAAGAATCCCCCCATTTACCGCCGAAAATCAACAGCGGAGAGAGAGATCGCGGTGGGGAACGGCAGCAACTGGCGGGGACTGCAGCGACTGCGGTGACTCGAGGGGCGTTCAGGGGTGGCTAACGGCAGGCACTGGCAGAAGAGAGAGGGGTATAATTAAAATATTAGGGTTAATATATAATTAGGGTAAAGGGGGGGTATTTATAGAGTAATTAAGATGTAGGGTTTTGGGTTGCGGGTTAATGGGTTAGGATACAGGTTAGGATACAAAAATTGAAGAATAAATAGAAGACGATGAGATAAACATATATCAGATCAATTTAAACTCAAAACACAAAGAACAAAATTTGTAGTGAGCCAAAAATGCAGGATTCAAGCCAAAAGAGTACGGAATGATCAAAAGAGAATAAATGAGCCCAAAGAAAAACGAGATTTATTATTCAAAAAAAATCGGATACAATATTTGGAGAAAATAAAATAAAATAAAATAAAATCCAAAACAGAAAAATAAGGGTTACAAAGCAAGAGCAAGAATAGAATTGTGGATGTTGGAGTTTGGTGAGAGTGGTTTGATTTATAAGGGTGAGGGGAGTTACTGAAGGGATAGCATGCAGGAGTTTAGTGTTAAGTAATGAAAGATTGCATTCATGGATGGGAGTGGATGCATTCAGTTCTGTGAAGTTGAGAGGTTGCAGCATATGGAGGTTGATAAGCTTATTGCTTATTAGAGCATCTACAGTCGTCATTGTTTAAATTATGCATATATGGATAAATGCATATAGCATTTGGCCATTTTGCTGCAGTCGTCGAATGCTATTTTTTACCAATTTAATTTAAAATAATAAAAATCTCGGATTAGACGGAGCTCGAAGTTGCGTCGGAGGAAATAAAATTGTTTTTAATTGATAGTCGGAAGAGAAAAAAAATTTTGAGGGACGCAACTTCAAGTTGCGTCCGACAAAGAGGGAAGTGAGGGATGCAACTTGAAGTTGCGTCCGAGGGGTTTTGCAATTTTTTTATTTACGATTTTTTTTTTAGGGACGCAAGGAGAAGTTGCGTCTGAAGATTAAATTAATGTTTTTTTAGAGCGACGCAACTCGAAGTTGCGTCGTTTAAATTATGCATAATTCTCATATCCTCTCTCATTTATAGAAATCTACTGTCGCAAAATATGCATATTTAGCAAACGACTACAGCGCATTTTTTGCAAAATGTGCATATTATGCATATTTAGCAAACGACTACAGATGCTCTTACTGTTCTAACAAGTTAAATCACTTCTCAATGAACGTATCTAAGGTACTGTTCTTTTTTTTACCTCTTATAAGAGATTTACAGTAAGAGCCACTTTTTGAGGTGTTCTTTTTATATAAAAATAACCTCTCATAAGAATCTCTTATAAGACATTTCTGTTATTTTTTCACCTCTTACAAAAGCCTGTATTATCCCAAAGTCTATATTACCCCAAAGTATAAAAATAGTGAGATGAAGGATAAGAAAAGAAGGAAATTTGAGATTGAATGTGGCGTTCCAATAAACTGAATATAAAATTTTAAAAAAAAGTTAATTAATAAGGAATACATCACAATCCTCAGAAGGTATGCAAAGGTTGGAGGCGACAATTTTATCAGTGCAATACAACCTCAACAACACTATAGAAGGAAGTCAAATATACAACATTAATATAATATAGATAGTAGCTGCTTTTAAACGTCTAAATCATTTACTTACATATGATGCTGAAATGAATGTGTATCTACACTTCTAAATCAATTGCTTATAATTGACAGGCCCCATCTAAAGTAAAATGAGCAACATTGCATTCAAAAATATTAGAGGCGAACCAAGAAGTGGCAGTCAGATTGAAGAAGCCATGAATTACAAATAATCAAAACATCTAGATGGAATCCTATGATAACAATTGTGATTCTAACAGCCACTGTTGTGCCCTTCGAAAAGAAAACAATGACATAAGCAAAGTATAAAAATAGTGAGATGAAGGAAATTTGAGATTGAAATTAGTAACAATTATAATATAGACTTTGGGGTAATATAGACTTTTTAAGTGATAGAAGTCTTATAAGAATTTGAAAGAGGCTACTAGAAGTCTTTTAGGCTTATAAGAGGTTTTGGAGAAAATATCTTATAAGAGGTAAAAAAAAACAACGCTAAAAAACTCATGTAAGAGGTGGACCACCTCTTACAAGAGGTAAATCACTTATAAGAGGAGAAAAAGAACATTACCTAAGTGAGATGTGAGCCATGTATCTATCCTCTATTCCTAATGCACGATTTGAGTATTGCAGCTGGTAAACAAATTCTTTTAAGTGAAATCCTATTGTAATAATTTTCCATGAGACTTACTGTCATTCAAACAAGTTTGGAATTCAACAAGTCGGCAATATATGAATGAATCAGATGATTGATACTTGCAATAATGTATGTTTTTTTTCTTTATAGTGGTAGTCAACTAGTCTTATTTACTATAGTAGTCCGTAACAACTTCCAATATATAAGATTAATGAAGGTGAAAAACACCGTGCACATGTGAAACCATACATTCAATGTCCATACAATTAAGTTATAAAAATTAATTTTATATTTCTTTCGAACAATACTAGTTGGCATTTGGTAGGGAGATTATTTTTTGTTTTCTTGAAATCTTAACTTGGAAATCTAGTTTTCCATGTTTGATATGTTAATTTTTAACTTCAAATTCCAAGAAAACTAAGATTCCTATGAAATTTTTTTGCCACAATTTCCACAAAAATTTTGCCATTGGGAGGTGGGATTCTTAGATTTCCATGTACTTGAAAAAATGTTAGTTTCTTGAAAATACAAGTATGCCACCAAAAACTCCTCGCCTCTCCTCCCTCCTCGTCGACAGCACTGCAAAGCCAGTTGACCGCACCAAGCCTCCGCAAGCACCACCCATCGCGACGCCTCCCTCCTCGTCGACAGCACTGCGAAGCCAGTCGATCGCGCCAAGCCTCCGCAACCACCACCCATCGCGACGCTGCTCACGTCGACCCACTGCTCTCGTCGTCACCTCTGGACCTCACCACCCTCTCGTCCAACCCCAGCACCGTCGTCCCTTCTGTCGAGCAACCCAACCTCCGAAGCCGCCATCATTCCTCGTCGCCCCGAACTCAAGCAGCCGCTTCCTTATTTCTGTTTCTCATCTTCATCAATCTCCAGTCTTCGACCCGAATTCGCAATGGTAAATTCAAGCTCATTTTCCAAAAATTTGATCCATTTTCTCGTTATTTAACAATGAATATGTTAAAGATCAAATATTTTCTCGAAAATGTCATGTAAAGTTCATTTTTTATAAAAAAAATCTGATACCCATTTTTACATATGAATGAATTTTAGGCGTTCATCAAAGCCCAGAAGAGCAGGGCTTACTTCAAGCGTTTTCAAGTGAAGTACAAGAGAAGGAGGTATACACATTCATTCATTCACTTTAAGAGGTTCACCATTTTGCTGTGATCAAAATAGTGTGATTTGTTTGAGGTGAAATGGTGATCTTGATTCATGCAGAGGGGAAGACTGATTATCGGGCGAAGATTCGCTTGATTAGGCAAGACAAGAACAAGTGTTCAACCCCCAAGTATCGATTTGTCGTTCGGTTTACCAACACAGATATCACTGCACAAATACATAGGAAATTTGGATAATAAGATGAGAGGGGTATTTTGGATAATAAGATTAATATTCCCAGGAAATATGTAGCTCAACCAAATATAGGAAATTAAGTTTCCAACTAACATTCCCAGATATGTTTAAGACCTACCAAACATGTTTTAAACATTCATTGGAATCATAAATCATATGAAACATAAATTCCAAGATATATGATTCCTCGGAGCCAAAAAATCCTTGTACCAAACACCCCCATAAAGATTAATTGTAAGTCATGTGCGCTACGAAAATATGCCAAGATCTCCTATTCTCTTCTCAATTTTTGGAAAAGTACTCCCTGAACTTGTGCTATAATTGCATGTAGGCTGCATGATGAAATTTGGTTGCAAGTTCAATGTTACACCTTAACGTAGATTGCAGGGTTTCAGTTGCTACTAGTACTATCACAAAAAATTGATACCCGAACCCGAACCTAACCCGACATTGGACCGGAACCAACCCAATTTATTGCGGGTAGGGTCTGGGTCTTAAAATAGGACCTGTTGATATTTTCAGGCTGGGTCTGGGTCCACTCAAAATGGACCCAACCTGAACTTGACCCCGTACTAAAACTAACCACAAGTATTTCAAAAAAAAGATCTGACCCGAACCTGGACTCGAAACTTATTTTTAATAAATTAAAAAAACTATATATAGGAGGAGTGCATATTAGAGGAAATGAGAGCATCCACAATGGTTTCTTATATTTTTTGGCAAAATGGCAAAATGGGAATTGACAAAATAGAAATCGCTACACTGGTTCATTTCTCATATTTTGAGAAAGAATTAATTTTTTAATCGGATGGCAGAGAGGTATTTTTGAAATTTTTAGTAAAATTAAAATAGTGTTAGTTATTAATTAGTAATTAGTTAATTAATTAATTATTAAAATAATACTAAATCTTTATTACATACATCCTAAAAGTAATTAGTGTATTAATTAATGGGTTTAAACACATGAAAGTGACATCTCCATCTCAAATGGGACATGTTGTCCCGTTTCTCAATTTTTTGGGATCGGACGGGACATGTCCCGTCTGATACACTTCTTTAATTATTTTTATTTTTATTTTTTGGACGGAACATGTTCCGTCCGATACTTTAAAAAAAAATATAAAAAAATCGAGACGAAACAACTTGTTTCGTCCGTTACGATTATAAAAAAAATTAGGAATGGAACAACATGTTCTTGTCGTTCTGTCCCCTATATTTTGAGAATGAGCAAATCGTTTCTCAAATATGAGAAGCAACTGTGGCTCATTATACTATATCTTAAGCTAATAGGTCTAATCCTTTCCTTTTTCCATTTTGAAATAGAGAAAAAAGAGCAAAAGTAGGGATTCACACTTCCTAAACACGTGAGCACCACATTTTATTATATATTATTATATCTATATATTATACTAATACGAGAGTGAGTCAACCTCTCTCCTTTCTCAATTTTAAAATAAAGCAAGGAGAGCAAAATGAGAAATTCATATTTATTAACACGTGTAGTACACACATTTTCATTTAAAAATATATAAAAGCCTCAAACCTATAAATCTGGAACTTAATTACTAGAATTGTGATTTGCTCATTAAGTGTTTGATGAAATATCTACATATCACACAATGTGTTTGTGAAAAAATAGTTTTAAAAGAAATTGTTTAACTAAATCAATTGTATCTATATATGGTGTATGTACTAATTTTTGATACCCTAATTTACTTTTTTTGATAGAAAAGTCTTGGCTCGAACCAGGACTCTGGATTCGAGCTGCCACTCAATTACCCACCCCACCCAATACCAATCAGGACATTGTCTGTTGGTAAACCCTAATTTACTATCTCATTTTATTTTCAATTTCTAATTTGTGTCTTTGAAATCATGAAATTTGAATTTAAAGAAGAGTACGGGTTGAAGATGGGTATGATTGTAGTATCGGATCCAAGAATGAGATTTGGTAAGGAGGTAGATGGCGGAGAGTAGGGTGAGGCAAACGGAGAGGTGGAGGAGGATGTTGGAGAAGGGGACGTCGTTGCGGTCGAAGACAGCGAAGATACGGGAGATGAGGAATAAAGCATCTGATAATGTGTGAATTTGGGAGGGGGAAGGGAGGAAGGGGAGGGTTGAAATGAGACGGGTCAAAGTTTGAGTATTGCCGGTCATGATGTATACAAAGGCCGAGTGCATTTTTTATGATAAATTTCACTAAACTATACACTTGAAGAGTTAATTTCTCTCAATTTTCTCACATTTTTTTAAAGTTCTACATAATTTTATTAATTCATTACAATTTTTTTAGTCTGTGCAATTTGCACAGGATAACGCTTGTTTCTCAATATATGACAATATAGCAAACCAATGTGGGTATGTTTTTGCCAAAATATGACAAAATGGAAAATATAGAAAACCACTGTGCATGCTCTGAGGAATAAAGGTTCAGAAGTAGGGTCACTGACTGCAGGAAGTTTTACCAAACTGACCCACTTTCGAAAGTATTTACCAAAATAACCCACTCGCTATCACAGATAGCGAGTTTGGTGAAAATAACCTCGTTGTCTGAGATAGCGAGTGTATGTTAAGGTGTTAAAACGTGAAGAAAATTTTCAAGTTTAGACTCGCTATCTCAGATAGCAAGTTTGGTGAAAACAACATCGATATCTGAGATAGTGAGTGTATGTTGAGGTGTTTCTCCATCACTTGGAGAAAACTTAAAGAAAAATACTAAGTTTAGACTTGTTATTTCAAATAGTGAATGTGTTTATACCACATTCGCTAACTGAGATAGCGAGTGTCGATTGGGGAGTTTTTAAATACTCGCTCGCTATTTCGCTATTACATTATTACATGTAATATTGCCATTCAACTGTTATGACATGCAATAATAATAACTATAGCTGTTGTTTGATAGTAGCTGCAAAGTTTTACACTCTTCAATTAACTACATATTTTTTTCTTGCAACATTGGTACGAGCTTAATTAGTTGTATAATTAGCATTACTAGTTGCAGTTGAAAATGGTAGGATGAGGTAAGTGAGAACTAACCAAAAATACACTCAACTAAAACACACTATAAATCCATTTTATATTAACTCTACCTGAAATGCATACAATAAGATAGCGAGTTCATTTAAACTAGAGTCTCTATCTCAGATAGCGAGTGTAGTTGTACTCAATTTTCAGAAATTTTTTGAACATGAAATGTATACAACTACACTTGCTATCCGAGATAGCGAGCCTAGTTCAAATGAACTCGCTTGTTGTACTTATTTTTCAAAGAAAATTTGAACATGAAATTGTAACGCCCCGACTTTCCTACACAGGAAAATTGTAGCACACCTAGAAATCTTTTCCTTCAATTGAGTACATAAACATAATATAATACAGAAAAAATGCGGAAATCTTAATATAAATCCAAACCTCTTGGATTGGTAAGATGACGAGCACAGGATGTCACACTTCTATGTTTAAACTCTAGGTACTCTTACCTGCACAACACAATCTGTGGGTTCGTCAGCATGTGAGGCCGACGATAAGAATCACAACAGGTTTAACTAACTCCAAAAATAACATACATAGCATAATAGAAATAAAAATGGAATCTATACAATAAGTGTAAATATGAAGTAGTCAAATGTACGATGTCATACGAGTGTGTGTATAAACAATTAATTAAAACATTAAACATATATTTATCAGGAAAACATGCACAATCCAAATATGCTCCTTTAATGCACGCTTGTTTTTAACGATATGTCGCCTATACAACATAGTGTCCGAATGCAAGCTACTAGTGTTTCTTCTCATTATAGGGTTCAGTTCCTCGTTATGCAATACCTAACCCTATTGATTGTACTCCAATACGTAATCACGTGTGGGTCGCACCACAGGATATTGGACCTTACCGGCATACCCCTAGCCCACATATTGTGGATTTACCGTGTGTATCCTCAGCCACGAACCCTAGCAAATCAATCTCTTGTAACTACGAACCTGACAGGCATACCCCTAGCCCACATACCGTGGATTCACCAGGCGTATCCGCCGTTCCGAGCATTCCTAGGAACTGCAAGCTCTTTACTGGCATTTTCTCGAACCTGACAGGCATACCCCTAGCCCACATTCCGTGGATTCACCGGGCGTATCCTCAGTTTTCGAACCCCTAGGAACCGCAAGTTCTTTACCGGACATGTTCGTCATTGTTTCTGTCAAATCTTCTTCTAGTGCAAAAATATTAATTTAATTAATGCAATATTTTAGTTCAAATGATACAAAATAAAATATGGACTCAACAATCCCTATTCCGGATTTTACATTTCACATAAAATTGGAATCTTGGTCATACCGACCCTATTCCACTACTCACTTGGAGCTCTCAAATTATTGCCGGACTCGGGCATCACTAAGTCACAATCATTCTTAGTCCCATATATAGAATCCACTATTCAAATATTCAACTGTCTTTGGACAACAACCCAATGGACGAACAAAAATCATATAAATTCCAATACTTATCAGAAAATTGATTTCTTAGTTTCATATGAAACTAAAATGAGTCTACTACAACATTGTAGTTAAGAACATCAAATTTTAAGCACATTTTATCTGTATAAAACCCATTTATAAGATAGTATGTTCAGAATCCAGAAACTGCAGCTCTTGCTACTTTCAAAAAATCACAGAAAATCTCATACTTCTTGGAAATTGGTTTTCTTAGACTCAAAAGAAATATTAACGATTCTACTTCAAGTTCTCAATTTGTAGTTTCCTCAAAATACTTCATTTAAGGGGTTAAAACGATCAAACACCATAACAATCCAGGAAAACTGTCAACCAGTTATAAGTTCGAATTTATTAAAATAATAAACGATATCCAAAATTCATGAAATTTTGTGAACATATAATACACATACACTGATTCACTTATAAAAAGATCACCTTACAATTATATATATTTGGAGGGATATGATTTTTGAAATAAATATGATATTCATCAAGAATTATGAAATAAATTTCGTTTCATTTTTAAACCGGTAATGTATTCAGATTTTATTAAAATATCAAACGACATCAAAAAATTATGAAATTTTGAGGAGATGTTGTACACACATACATGATACACATACAAAAGTTTTAGTCTCATAATCTATATATTTAAATAGAAACGATTTTATGAAGTGAGATCAAATTCCAGATAGAATTATAATAACGTTTCTAAGATAATCATATCATAATCCCACAAATTAATTAACATCAATTAACACCCATAATCGAACAACATCCATACGCAATCTAAGCATGAATACTCAATTTATTAAATCATCTAGCATGCATACATCTTATAATATAAAAAGAATTGGTTAAAGTTGTTACCCACTTATTTATTTCTGAAATTATCTAGCATTCACACATTCTTCAATAAAAATAGAATCGGTGAAAATTGTTACCCACTTATTTGTTTCCGAATTTGATTGTTTCAACGCTCGATTTGAATGATGACTAAGACACCATGGACAGCAACAACGATGACGATAACGGTACTACGAACTGCAATTGTTCGCCGAGTTAGAGTACAAAGAATTAGAATTATATATATATATATATATATATATATATATATATATAGAGAGAGAGAGAGAGAGAGAGAGAGAGAGAGAAATCTTCGGTTGCACACTACTTTGGTGAGCACTCCGTGAGCACTCACGAACTAGAGACCCTATGAAAAATCCGAACCGCTCATATTGTTCTATATGCCTTAGATAGCCTAACAATAAAAAATCAAGTAATTTGAAGTTCATTTACCCATGATTTACATCATCACAAAATTGTATGGCTGAAAATTCTAACAGCATGATGGATGGGCAAATGAACTTCAAATTACTTGATTTTTTATTGTTAGTCTATCTTAGGCATATAAAACAATATGAGCGGTTCGGATTTTTCACAGGGTCTCTAGTTCGGGAGTGCTCACGGAGTGCTCACAAAAAGTAGTGTGCAACCGAAGGGGACTATATATATATATATATATCATAATCCCACAAATTAATTAACATCAATTAACACCCATAATCGAACAACATCCATACGCAATCTAAGCATGAATACTCAATTTATTAAATCATCTAGCAAGCATACATCCTATAATATAAATAGAATTGGTTAAAGTTGTTACCCACTTATATTTTCAAAATTATCTAGCATGCAGACATTCTTCAATAAAAATAGAATTGGTTAAAGTTGTTACCCACTTATTTGTTTCCGAATTTGATTGTTTCAACCCTCGATTTGAACGACGACTAAGACACCACGGACAGCAACCACGATGACGATATTGGTACTACGAACTGCAATTGTTCGCCGAGTTCGGAAAAAGTACAAAGAATTAGAATTATATATATATATATATATATATATATATATATATATATATATATATATATTTGAACGACGACTACGACACCATGGACAGCAACCATGATGACGATAACGGTACTACGAACTGCAATTGTTCGCCGAGTTTGGAAAGAGTACAAAGAATTCATCGTGGTTGCTGTCCATGGTGTCTTAGTCGTCATTCAAATATATATATATATAACGGAGTGAGAGAGAAACAGTGAGAGGGATTGGTTGTGGGTTTTGATGGAGGCTCGGGGAGCTTTGGAGCTCGGGGTGACGGCGATGGAGCTTCGGGTGTTGGTTGACGGCGAGGTGGCAGCGTCGGGTTGGCGTCAGCGAGAGGATAGGGTGGTCGGGGTTGGAGATAGTGAGCGGTGGGAGGCAATGGTGATCGACAGTGAGGAGGAGTGAGATGGAGATGGTGGTTGTGGCGAAGTGCAGTGGCGGGAGGCAGTGGCGGACCTTGGGTGTTTGGAGTTGTTTGGAGTTGTCAAGGTGAGGCAGTTGAAGCTTGGGGGTTTCGATGGTGGTGGAGGAGGGGTCGGCAGAGGTTGGATGGGGTGAGCAGAGGGTGACAGTGGAGAGCGGTGGCTGGCGATGGTGATGTTGGTGTTTGAGCGGTGAGGAGTGAGGTCGGGGTGCTGAGTGAGGTGGAGCTCGGAGGTAGGCAGTCAGTGGCAGAGTTGTGGTGGCAGCGGTGTGTTAGAGAAGGTGGAGGAGCCTGAAGGTGGTCGGGGGTAGTTATGGGTGAAGGTGAGGCAGTCGGGGGTTGGGGGCCAGGAGGAGATGAGGAGAAGGTGGTGGGTTGGGTTTCGGTGAAGAAAAGAAGAAAGATGAAGAAAGAAAGTGATCGGTGGTTGACTATGTATATATATTATATATGTATACGAGAGAGAGAAAGAGTGATTAAGAGTGACTGAGAGAGAGAGATAGTGACGGAGAATGAAATGTATGAGTGTAGGAATATATATAGAGAGGTGAGAAAGAGCTGTAGAATGAGAAGAGGGGTGTGTTTTAGGGTAGAGTATAGTGGATAGTAGGGGAGTAGGCTAGTAGGCTAGGAGTGTGTGTATGCTGTGGAGTGAGAAGGAGGACAAGGTTAAAGGAAGAGTATGGTAGGAACAGGGAGTAAGTTATAGGTTTTAGATGGAGGTGGAAATCAATGAGGTTGGGGTTACGGAAGGAATTAGGATTAGGGATTATGATTAAGGGATTTAATTAGGATTATGATTAATTAGACTTAGAACTTAAATTTAAACTCCAATTAAAATCGGGAAATTTAGAATGGATCAGAAAATATTTGGGTTGGGTTCAAATAAGAGATCAAATGAATTTGAGAGGTCAGAAAGATATTTATAAAATGAAAATACAAAATACGTAAAAAAATATTTACATTAATAATGTTACGGATATTATCCGTAACGGTATAAAAATACATGTGTATAACACGTGTGGGGCAAAATGATCATAGCTCAACTTCGCGGGGTGTTACAGAAATATATACAACTACGGTCACTATCTCAGATAGCGAGTGTAGTTCAACTGAACTCGCTATCTCAAATAACGAGTATAGGTCTATACATTTGCATGTTTAAATTTTTTTTTAAAAAATAAGTACAACTACACTCGCTATCTGAGATAGCGAGGTCAGTTGAACTATACTCACTATCTGAGATAGTGAGTGTAGTTATATACATTTTTAATAGAAATTGCATATTTAATTATTTTTTTTAAAAATGAGTACAACTACACTCGCTATCTGAAATAGCAGTGTCAGTTGAACTAGACTTGCTATCTACGATAGTGAGTATAGTTATATACATTTCAGATAACAATTTCATATACAAAATTTCTCTGTAAAATGAGATAGGGAGTTCATTTGAAATAGACTCACCATCTCAGATATCGAGTAGGTCAATTTGATAAATAGTTTCAAAAGTGAGTCGCTTTGGTAAATACTTTCAAAAGTGGTCATTTTGGTAAAAAATTAACAGCGCGCCTTCTAGAATTTTACCAAAATGACCCACTTTTTTAAAGTATTTACAGAATTAATCCACTTTTGAAAGTATTTATCAAATTAATCCACTCGCTATCTCAGTTAGCAACGTTAGTGAAAATAGGATCGCTAACTGAGATAGCGAGTATAGATTGGGAGTTCAATAATACCACACTCTCCGACTCATTCTCTTCTTCCTCTGAATGGGAATCGATCCAGTTCTGTGGGCAATGTGCAATGAGTTAGAAGAAGGAAAAAATCTGCCTACTTTGTTAGATCTTAGAGCCGTAGAACCAAGTGAGTCCTCAATGGAAGTAGTCCTTGTTGATAATTCGAGGGATCCTGGTCTTAAGATACTTGAAGACAAAGCACTAGAGTATTACTATGCTTCTGGACTTCCACTGGAGCTGGTTGAAAACCTTGCCAAGCTTGTTTCAAGCAGTATGGGGGGTTACAATTTCTACTCTTTGGATAAAATTACTTGGGTTTTTTCCTATTTTGTGGTGAATCTTAATTTATGTTTTTTTGTGTATGAAAGGGTGCATTTGAAACAGAACAAGATCTCTATAGGCAAAGGAAGTCATGTAGCAAGCAATTGAGAAAGCTCCAACAATGCAGTCATTCCTATTGGAAGCATGTCTTTTGGGATTTGCCGGCATCAGGCCATTCTTTGTAAGATACGTGATAACTGTTAAAATATATTAGGTAATGTGATGTGTTCTGCATCGAAGTTTGGTGCATTTGTATAAATAGCTACATCGAACTCCCAATCGACACTCGCTATCTCAGTTAGCGACCATAGTGAAAATATGGTCGTTAACTGAGATAACGAGTGTATACTTGACTTTTTTCTTCATGTTTTTTTCTCAAGTGGTGAAAATAACAGATAGACTCGCTATCTCAGTTAGCGACCCTGTTTTCACTAGGGTCGCTAACTGAGATGACAAGTGGGTCATCTTGATAAATACTTTTTAAAGTGGATTAGTTTGGTAAATACTTTCAAAAAGTGCATCATTTTGGTAAAAAATTTCGCCTTCTATCTCATCCTCCAATCCTCTAGGGTTGGCAAACGGATCGACCGGGCCGGTTTGGGTCGAACACGTCCGGGTTGGAACCCAACTAGGGTGGGTTTGGGTCGGTACCTAGTGTCAACCGGGCCGGGCCAGGCCTGGTTGGAAATGCAAAAAGTTGACCTGCCCAACCCGCTAACCCATTCGGGTCCAACCCGGGTCGGGTCGCGGGTTAGGCCGTCTAAAATTTTTTTTTTTTACTTTAAAAAATATAATTTTAATAATAATTATAATAAGAATCAAAGAGTGAAATTGCCAAAAAAAAGTATATATTATTAATATGATTTCAACTTATACAAGTTTTCAAATTTGTAATAAGAGATAAAGATTTTCTACAAATTTGTTTTATCTATATAATAAATTTCAAAGAAAGCCATCAAGTGGCTCTTATTCAATCTCCCCTAAAACCAATTGTCTAAATTGATTATCACAAAACATATTTTCCCGCCCAAAATTTCAAACCCTAAAATTAAAATTTTTCCCTCAAAACTAAAAAACTCATTACTTTATTACTATCTATCTTCTCTATTCACTTTTTCATATTTCTCTCTCTCTCTCTCTCTCCCTCTCTTTCTCCCATTCTTTCTTTATTACTTAGAAATTTAGATTTTAACATTTCAGGTTTGTAAAATTTTCAGAATTTTTATGCTGTTTTTATTGCACATATTATATTGAAAATAACAAATATCTCTTTAACAGTTAAATTTCATCATTTTCCACACTTAAAGTTCTAAGAAGTTGAATTTTACACTCTCATTTATAATATTTTTCAACATATACTAATAGAAACACGGACTTTTATTTACAACTAATTATTATCATACTATTCAAACTTGAACTACATAATTGTTGTTTTACTGTTTACAGGGCTTTTTGTGTGTTGTATCGTTCCGAAGACATGTCGTAGGCACGTGCCCACGGGCAAATCTAGTACAATAACAAATTTCTTCGATACAATTTTAATTTTCTTCTATTATCCTATTTTTTTATAACAAACAAAGATTTTATAAATTTTTTTATACATTTACAATTGTCTTCAATTTGTTGTTATTGTTGTTGGTCTTCAATTTTTCATTTTGGTTGATATTGTTGTTGTTGTTGTTCTTCCGGCGAGTTGCTTCCACTTGTAGACGTTTCGAACCCTTTTTCTTCAGTCCTATATTCGGCCTTCAGCCAGTCTTCCGTGTAGAGGACCATCTTCAACGATTGGGGCTTTAAGCGATTTCTGTAATCAGTTAGAACCCTGCCACTTGTAGAAAATGTACTTTCTGAAGCAACTGTAGAGATATGAGGAGTTAGTAGATCTTTAGCTATATATTTAAGAATACTACAAGTATGTTTATGGTCTTTCCACCATTGTAAAATATCTAGTGAAGAAGTAAAACTTTCAGAATCTTGTTGATTATACCAATGTAATTTATTTGGTTGATTAGTCCTAGGTTTTTTTGATTGAATTTGTGCAAGTAAATTAAATGTGGCATCATCTAATTTACTCTTACCCTTATCTTTAGAATTAGTAGAAGAAGAACTAACTACAGAAGTTGTATTACTAGATGCAAAGCTTCTATCATAATAAAAATACAAGTTATTTAATGTCGATTCAAATTTAACTAAAAATGTTCCGCAATCAATTTCAGATTCATCTTCCCCAAGTAAAGTAAAAAAGCATTTCAATCAAACTCTTCGTACATTCTAATTTGATACGAGGATCCATCACAGTAGTAATACAATACAACTTAGGAGGAGGATTAAAATACTTCAAAATTTTGGTCTATGCAGGTTTCACAATATGACCAATAAAAGCATCGTCGATCATTTCTTTGAAAGTTTGCATCATAGTAACTATTGAAATACAAATGCTACTAGAAGTAGATTCATAAGATTGAAAAATTGGAAGTTGCAATTTTAAAAGATTCTAAAAATTTCAACAAAGATTCGGCATAAAACCAAGCTTGGAGTGTCATTTCAAAATTTGGCATATTTTTTGCAATACAAAAATTATTTATACATTCTTTACATTCAGTAACAACATGTAGCAAATCAAAAGTAGAGTTTCATCGGTGTTTAACATCATTTGAAAATTTTCTAAAATGTACATTTTTAAGCCTACACCAAGCTTTCCTTTCTTGGAATATGGTGCCACTTAATGCAATAAAATGTACATAATTTGTAATGTTAAGTATATATGGTTCGACTATTTTTAATGCATCTTGAACACATAAATTTAAAATATGACATGCACATCTAACATGAAAAATATTGTCAGATGAAGGGTTTAATGCGGTTTTTAATATACTAATTGAAGCATTATTGTTAAATGCATTATCAAAACTTATACACATAATTTTATCACGAATATGAAAAACATCACAAATTTTTAAAATACGATTTGCAATTTCAATACCACTATGGGGATAGCGCAACGCGACAAGTGATATGATCCTTTTTTGAATAATCCAATCACTTTTGTTTAAATGACAAGTTATTCCCATCATTGAAATATTGTTGCAACCCGTCCAACAATCGGAAGTTAAAGCAACTCTACAAGTTAAACTCCATAAAACGACAATCAAAGTTTCTCTCATTTTATTGTACATTTTAAAACAATCAGATTTTCAAGTATTCCTAGGGATTCTTTTAAAATGGGGGTTTAATGCGGTTTGATTAAAAGTTTCTAAGTCCCTACTCTCAGAATAGAAAAATGGTAACTCTTTCTTGATTACTAGTCGGGCCATTTTCCGACGAACAAGTTTGGAATCATAAGAATGACTATCAACTACACAAGTCCTAGAGTGGATTTTTTGTTGGCCGGGTAGGTCTACAAAAAGTTCTTTGTGTACATTTTGGATGTGTCGTCTTATTGTACCCGTCCCCTCACCCCTCTTCCATTTGTATGGCTTCGAACATGTTTTACAAACTTTTATACCTACACACGGTTTTTCTTTGTCCGGAATATAATCATAAAATTTGTGTCAATCACTAGTTCCCCCTCTAGTTTACCTACTACTACCCGGTTGTGTTGTTTCGGTTGCTTATGTTTGTGGTTCTTCTTCTATGTCTATATCTCCTACAAACTCATCGTGTGTACCAATGTGTTGGGTCATAGGGTACTCTTCGGCGGGCTCATCTTGTGGGACAATTGGAGGCCTACGAGAAGTGTCAGTGGAATCTTGTCCACTTTGGCTACGGCCGCTACCTCGTGATCTAGACATGTTGATATAGTAGTGTATGTAAAAAAATTAAGTACAATCTAGACGAGATAAATTTAAAAAAAATCTAGAAAACAATAAGAGGGTTGTGAGAGAGAAGATAAAAAAAATCAACAAACAAATATGATAAAAAAAATTATAACTACAAAAAATATCAAAAAATTAAGAGGGTTGTGAAATTTTGATACCGTACTTCGCGGATACTCGTATATGAAATGAGAGTGAAATTAAAAGTAGAAGTAGAAGTAGAAGTTCGGACTCATATATAGATAGAAAGAGAGCTTCTTTGTTGGAGCCATGGAGGAGTTGAAGACTTGAAGACGTAGTTGAATGTTGAATTCGATACGATCGGAATTTGTCGTTTGATCGTTTCTATGTTGCTAGCTTCTTTGTTCACAAATTTTGGAATGAATTGAGATTGAATTGAGTAGTAGTGATAGAGAGAGTAAGAGAGTAAGGTGTGAAATATTTAGTTTGGGTTTAAGGGGTATTTATAGGGGAAAAAAACAAAACAAAAAAAATGACTATAACAAACGTTAGACCCGGGTTTTTGCCGTTGGACCCGCGGGTCGAACAGTCGACTCGTGCGGGTCGAACGGTTCGAAACCCACGGGTTGGCGGGCGGGTTTCGCACTGTTCACCGGGTTCATGGACCGGGTTATACGGGTTCAAATCTGTTCTTCAACGACCCGGGTCGACCCGCTTATACTCGCAGGTTCGACCCGGACCCGAACCGACTTCTAACGGGCCGGGTTTGGCGAGCGGGTCGCAGGTCAGCCCGGCCCGGTTGCCATCTCTACATTCCTCTGTTCATTTTCCACCTTGACTTCCACCCTTGGCTCCACCAACTTCATCTTCTTCATCATTTCCATTACCAACCTCACCCCCTGCCTCCATTCAAACCCATTCCTGGCCTCCATCCATTCTGGTCCCATCGCCAACAACATCCATCTCCAGAGAAACTAAGTTCCAACTGCCAATCCAAACTTCCTACAACCTCCCAATTCTGAACCCGAGGATGCCTTCACCAGAGCCAAACCCAACACCAACCCGAGCTCAACCTGACCCGAACCCGATGTCGCCCTTGCCACTGCTACTGCCCTCTGTTTGCCGAAACAACCAATTAGGAAGAACTCCCATTTTGGTCGGTAGCCTCCCCACCACTGCCTCCACTCCTCCATTCATTGTCCAGCAGGAACGCCACTCCACCGTTCTCTTTTTCATTACAATTCTGATTCTCAATTCGAGGTTCGGTTTTCATCTGCTTTTCTCGAACCTAGGGTTTCAGATTTAGATCTTGTGTTGTTTTGCTTGATTAATTTTATTTGATTCCGTAATTTTGGGCGATTGATCTTAGGGTTCTTGCTTGATTAATTTGTATTATAAAGTTACGGTGTTCATAATGTATGAGTATGTAATTTCAGTAACATATATGTAGTAATATAGCGTCCATAATGTATGAGGATTTCACTTATAATTGTTGATTCTTAGTTTGGTGTGCACAAAACGAGTCTATAAATACTAATAAGTTTAAGTTGAGTTTTTCAGATTTTCAGGATCAAATAATATCAATAAGATATTCAAGAGAGAGTCAAGAATATGCAAAGAAGGAAAGTAATAAAGAAAGATTGCAAAATCAAGCAAAAGAAGAATATATTCATAAAAAGCACATGATTGATTAGTGCCCAAAAAAGCTATCAAGACCAGTTGTTATCATTCCATATTTGTGAGATTTTATCTGTATTTGAATGATTGATGATTGATTAGTATATGGTAAAAATATAAAGTGCATTCGTCATGAATAGCACGATTGCGGTCGACCTGACTTAATGTCGGTCGACCGCACCACAGTCGACTGCACATTATAGCTATATAATGAAACAGTCGACCATTCATCTTTCGACTTTTCGTTTAAAGATGAATGGTTGACTGTCCCTTAATTGCGGTCGACCGTAACTTGCGTTGTTCACTTTTTGGGAATGTATCATTTCTATTTTTGATAGATACACTTCCTAGTCTATATATTTGGACGAACCCACTGTGTATTCTTCACCTATTATTTGGAGAAAAATCTTCTGAACTAATCAATTCAACAATCAATCCGAGTGTGTGTGATAATCATTTGTTCTCTTCAGTCAGGATCATTAAAGATCTTGAGTTTTTCTTTTCTTCCACTTCGGTGAGATTGACGGGACTTGTGTTCGAAGTCTTGTGGGTGTAATAGGTCTCTTAGCCTGAATCCAAGAATCACTGTACAAGGGTTTGAGTATAATAGAACGCTTGTGCCGGAAAATTGCTACAAGTAGGTGGTGTTGACGTAGACCTAGAGGTCGAACCATGTTATATCGTTGTGTCATTTGTGCTTGCTGTGTTTGCATTTCTTTTTACTTTGCAATTTAGTTTTTTTTTTATAAATTTTTAAATTCCGCACAATCACCTTATTCACCCCCCAGGGTGATTTACACTAATTATTTGCAAATTTTAAGTAAGATTTGCTTGTTTACTAGCGGTAGTGGCTTTATAATTAAAGCTAGTTTGTGATCTAATCGAATGTTCATTATTAGTCATATGTATAATTGAGTTCATCCTATTTTAGTGAATTTTTTGCCGGAATAGGTCACTTTTTGAAAATATTGGCTATTATGGGCCAGTTTCGAAATTATTAGCGCTCATGGGCTGCTTCGTGCCATGTTAGCAGTGGCCGCTATTCTCATTAGCGATCATTTCATTTTGAAAGTCGCTAATGGGAATAGTGGCCTATGTTTTAAAATTTTTGGAATTTTTTGTTTGTTGTCACTATTCGTATTAGCAACCAAAGCATATATAAAGTTGGTAATGAGATTAGCGAACTTTAATGAACTGTCTTCTAACACTTAACAAAATCTAAAGAGCTTTTGCTCTCTAAAAAAATAACAATCAATTTATTTTTGAAACTGAGGTCGCTATTCGGAATAGCGATCTTAGTTGTACAAAGATCGCTATTTGGAATAGAGGCTTTTATTGTACTAAGGTCGATATTTGGATTAGAGGTCTTAGTTGTGTGACTATTTTGCAAATTTTACAAAGAACAATTAGATGAGTTTTTTACTGAGGTCGCTATTGCGAATAACGACCGAAGTATACTAAGGTCGCTATTCCCAATAGCGACCTCAGTTTTAAATTTTTTTTCCAAGAGAGAAAAAATTCTCTAGAAATCGCTAAGTGTCTCAATATATTAATTTGAGGTCGTTAATCTCATTAGCGACCTCATATATACTAAGGTTGTTAGTGAGAATAGCGACAACAAATAAAAAATTACAAAAAAACTAAAACATAGGCCGTTATTCTTATTAGCGACTTTCAAAATAAAGAGGTCGCTAATGAGAATAGCGGCCGGTGCTGACGCGGCACAAAATAGTCCACGAGCGCTAATAGGTTCGAAACTGGCCCATAATCGCAAATATTTTTAAAAAGTGGCCTATTAAGGCAAAAAATTCTATTTAAGTTGGGTTCTTTTGTTTTTTAATTATTTTTCAGTTTGATGCTCAAGGCCGAGGAAAGCATTAATCAAGTGGGTATAGGTGAAGCTGGTGTTCAAGTCCAAATGGAGATCCAAATAGAGGACACTCAGACAAGTATGGGTGCCGAAGATGAGAGCACTGATTCAGGAAACAAGAAGGCTTCCTTCCTTATACTACAAAACGGAACATCTATCTCGGCGTTTTCTTCCCGACGTTTATACAAAATGTCGAGATAAAATAATTCTATTTTTGACTCACTTTTTTCTAGCATTTTTTACCAGCGTTTATATAAAACGTGTTATTACAAAAAACGGCGGGATCGACACCCCCAACCATTTCTCCCCCCCCCCCCCCCCCCCCCCCCCGCCCGGCGAAAAAAAATTTCATTTGTCCCTCTAAAACTCCTCTCTCCCTCTCACCAATTCCGATCTCCAAATCCTCCTCCTCCCGACTCGTCGTCCCCCTCCTCCCGCCGTCGTCGCCCTGCTCCTACCCCCCGTCGTCATATCTCAAACCCTAGCTTGATCTATGTACGTCTTTCTCCTTCTCTACCCTTCATCATCCTTTTATTCTTCTTCCCCGCTGTCTCCAACGAGGACTCCACCGACGCCATAGCAGCCGGCATTGCGACAGAGTCTTCGATGCTGGTCAATGAATCTTTAGGTTTGTAGTACTAACTAGATCTGGGTTGGGTTGCAATGTTGTAGGTGGAATTCAAGGGTTAGGGTTTCAGATTTGAGCTAGAATTTGAGTTTCAGTAGAGAGTTAGTTGTTTGTTGCTTATTGGTTGGGGGGGGGGGGGGGGGGGGGGGGGGGGTATTGGATGAAGGATGCTTTATATAGAAATAAGTTCATGTTTTAGTTAATTAGCTCATTGATTCGAAGAAAAGGTTGCTTTATATGTGGATATTTCTCATTTGTTGTGTGGGTTTCAATTGTATTATGTTTTACTTACCTATTGTTTGTTAGATAAAAGATAACTGAAAATTATTGTTTTTTTTTTACAAGATTAGCCTTGTATAATCTTATTGATGCCCGTTAGATTGTTTTGTTGTTAGCAGGAGATTTAATTTAACTTCTATAGGGACCTGTACATTATTTATCTAGTCATTATTTAATATCAGTTGTTTCGTCAAAGTGTCAATCCAATACCAATTCTGTAGTGTTATCACGCAAACTATGTGCAGTTGATTAGTAAAAGTGTCAGTCTTTTTTCTCAACATGTTTCTTTCCTTTAGGAAGCATGCCCCTTTTTTTATCGTCATAATTATTTTTATTGACAATGATGCGACTGAATTTTGTTGGATTATAGAACTGCATTTCTACTCTTTTTAATTTTTAATTTCTTGATTATATTTTCAAATTATGACCTGCAGAAGATGCCTTTAGTGAGGAATAATCTTGAAAGTCGTGGCTTTTTGTCCAACTGAAGCTTTTCTCATAGTTACTCAGATGGAACATAATTCCCTGGTCACCATTTTATCACCACTCATCTAGCCATTCTGTTCCAGCAGTAAGTAAGATTTATGCAATCTCTTTCTTTTAATATGATGTTCTTAGTTGAGGGATCCCCAACATAAGGGGATACATTCTCGTAAGTACCAATTGCATTTAATTGCTCTGTGCACACAAGTGCAAGTCACCACGCACAAAAATTTTGCTTATCAATTCATTACACTCAATTGGTAATTATTACTTGCCATGGCTGGGCCTTTTCATCTTTAATAGAAACTATTTATTCTAATGCTGTTTCATTCCCTCGCTATGTTTGTTAGGATATTTCCGAATGATGAGTACTTTTCGAAGCTGTGGGTGAAATTCCTTATGAAGCTCATGTCATAGTTGTTGGAAATCGATTCCATCATATTGTACTCATCAAGACGTACAAAATGATGTACTCATGTCCAAAATCAATTTCAAATAAATGAAATTTTCGCCTCCAAAATTAGCTTGTTAAAATGAAGAATTGAACTTTTGCTTGATATGTGACATTTAAACTTAGTCCCATATCGGTAAGGAGCAAAAAACAAATAAAGTTATAAGTTAAAAACTGAGCCAAAGGGTTGTGCCCTTAGGGATACGAATATTTTCTCTGGAGGGAGAACACACTCAACTTGGGCATCGGTGTGGAACACCAGCCCGGCCCGGTCCGACCGGGCCGGACCAAACCCGGACCCGGATCCAGGCTTGGGCTTGGGCTTGGGCTTGGGATACGGGCAGTTGCAACTGTCATGACAGTTTTGTCTGAACAGTTGCAACAACTGCCATGGGATTAGGGCTATAAATAGGACATGATTTTGATCAAATTCGAGGCCCATTCATATATTCCCTATCATCCTGTATCAACATAGCAGTATTACAAAATGCTGTCATCATATCCTTTCTCGACTGAGCCTCCATTATTCGAGTGTAAGTTAATGGAGTTCTGACTGTTATATCTTGGGAGATGACTGCCGTTAAAATCTGTGTACATCGTTGCAGTGACAGAATTAAACGTCTTAAGGACATTGTTTCAACAAGCCTCAGTCTGTATTTTTTCTTTCTTCACCATACTCAAGGTCGGAATTGAAGATAACATATATTTTTTCTGTGCTTTGTGTACAGTGATATACACTGTTTGCGAAACAGTCCCTTTAATTCACGATTATCAAGGTTCGAATTGAAGATTCAGTATCTTCTTTTTGTTCTTTGTTGATAGTGAGTTATACTGTTTTCGTAACAGTATATGTATTATTAAATTTGAGTAGAAATTTAATTCGTTGTAATTAATTTTACATTAAAAATTAAGTTTGTCTACATAAGTTATAACAACTTAAGATGTTTACTGTTTCCTTTTTCTTTTGTAGACAACAATATGACTACCAAATCAGAACTCCCGAAAATGGTTAATAGTATGCACAACAAGCCCGAGAATTTTAAAGGGGCTGACTTCAAGACTTGGCAGAGTAAAATGCTCTTCTATCTCACAACTCTCGGGTTGGATAGGTTCCTCGAGGAGGAAGAACCTAAGCCCGCTGAGGGGCAGACTCCAGAAACTCACAAGGAGATATTTGCAGTAGTGTATGCGTGGAGGCATTCAGACTTTCTTTGCCGGAACTACATCCTTAACTGTTTGGATGAAGTACTGTACAAGATATACAGTCCAATCACTACTGCAAAAACCTTGTGGACCGCTCTGGCCTACAAATACAAGACTGAGAATGCCAGCTTGAAGAAATTTATCGTGGATAAATTTATGGACTACAAAATGGTGGACTCTAAGTCCGTCACTGTCCAGATGCAGGAACTTCAAATCATTATTCACGAGATTGAAGTCGAAGGTCATAAGGTTGGCGAATCCTTTCTAGTGGATGCAATCATTGGAAAGTTGCCACCATCATGGAAAGACTTCAGGTATTACCTCAAGCACAAAAAGAAGAAAATATCCTTAGAAGATCTTGTTGTCAGGTTGAAGATTGAAGCAAACAACCGAGGTACAAGCAAGTTCAGAAGCGATGAGGCTAAAGTACATGTTGTGGAAAGTTCCAACAAGCGGAAGGGCAACTCCAACAACAACAAGAAAAATTTCCAGAAGAGGAAAGCTTCAGATCAAGGATTCAAAGACAAGAAGTCCAATAAGAAGTTCAATGGAAATTGTTGGATTTGTGGGAAGCCTAGTCACTCTGCCAGAGACTGCCGCTTCAAGAAATTTGGCGGCACTTCAGAGCAAATGTCACCGAGAACATCATTTCAAGCATCGATGACCTAAACTTGTCTGTTGTTGTTTCTGAATGTAACTTTGTCCAACATCCTGGATAATGGTGGGTAGACACAAGTGCTACTCGGCACATATGTTTTGATAAGTCACTGTTCTCGACTTATTAGAAACTGGACAACGAAGAAAAACTTTATATGAGTAACTCTACTGTGTCCATGGTCGAAGGTTGTGGACAAGTCATCCTGAAGTTCACGTCTGGAAAGAACGTCACGCTGAATGACATGCTTCACGTGCCAGACATCCGCAAGAACCTTATTTCTGGATCTGTGCTTTCCAAGAAAGGCTTCAAGATTGTAATTGAGTCAAACAAGTTGGTAGGCTGGGATTTATGTTGGGAGGGGATATCTGTGTGATGGATTATTCAAAGCTAATGTAGTCGTAACTGGAAATAACCCAATGTACTCTAAATCTATGATTAATAAAAATTCAATTTCTTATTTGCTTGAGTCTGAAACAATTTTATGGCATGATAGATTATGGCACATAAATTTTCGAAACATGAAAAAACTTGCAAATTTAGGTTTGATTACAAACTTTAAATTTGACAAAAATCACAAGTGCAAGACATGTGTAAAAGGAAAAATGGTCAAGAAACCGTTCAACACAGTGGACAGGAGTACTGAGCCGTTATGCTTAATCCATACTGATTTATGTGATTTCAAATCCTTACCCACGAGAGGTGGGAAAAAGTATTTTATCACATTTATCGATGATTGCACTCGATATTGCTATGTCGATTTACTAAATAGTAAAGACGAAGCAGTTGCAGCATTCACAAAATACAAGGCTGAAGTAGAAAATCAGCTTAACAAAAAGATCAAAATACTGAGGTCTGATCGAGGTGGAGAATATGAGTCTCCATTTGCACAATTGTGTGAAGAGTATAGAATTATCCACCAAACAACTGCCCCATACTCACCTCAGCAAAATGGAATTGCTGAAAGAGAGAACAGAACGTTAAAAGATATGATTAATGTCTTGCTTATAACTTCTGGACTACCTACAAACTTGTGGGGGGAAGCTTTATATATGTCAAATCACATATTAAATAGAGTTCCACATAAGAAAACTGATTCCATTCCATGAGTTATGGAAAGGACATATGCCTAATTACAAATACCTCAAAGTGTGGGAGTGTTTGGCTAAGGTCTCGGTTCCTCTTCCCAAGAGAACCAAACTTGGACCAAAAACTGTAGATTGATATTTTCTAGGCCATGCCGAAAATAGTAGTGCATACAGATTCTTAAATTTCAAGTCTGAAGTACGTGACATCAGTGTAAACACTATCATTGAGTCAAGAGATGTCATATTCTTTGAAGATGTGTTTCCACACAAAAGAAATAATGGAAACTCTGATCTCAAAAGAACAAGTGAAGTGTTAACTGAGAAACGGGATGAAACTCATCATGAAAATGGTGAATCCAAACCAAGAAGAAGTGTAAGACCTAAAACCTCTAAGTCTTTCGGTCCAGATTATCTAACATACATGTTAGAGGCTGAACCTCAGACTTACAGAGAGGCAGTCTCATCCTCGGAGTCTCCCTATTGGAAAGAAGCTATCAATAGTAAGATTGAATCAATTCTAAGTAATCACACCTGAAAATTGGTTGACCTCCCACCAGGTCATAAACTAATTGAATGTAAATGGATTTTCAAACGGAAGATGAAACCAGATGGTTCTATTGACAAATACAAAGCTAGATTAGTAGCTAAAGGGTATCTCCAGAAGGAGGGCTTAGACTTCTTTGATACCTATTCACGATTACGCGGATAACCTCTATAAGAATGCTGATAGCAATAGCATCTATCTATAATATTGAAATTCATCAAATGGATGTCAAAACAGCATTTTTAAATGGGGATCTCGAAGAAGAGATCTACATGGAGCAACCAGAAGGGTTTGTTTCAAAGGGAGCTGAAAATAAAGTATACAGGCTTGTTAAATCCCTATATGGACTTAAACAAGCTCCGAAACAATGACATGAAAAATTCGACAGTGTCATGATGAAAAATAGTTTTCGAATTAATGAATGTGATAAATGTGTTTATTACAAACAAATGGGACAATCATGTGATTATTTGCCTGTATGTAGATGATATGCTAATCTTTGGTCCTAATCTGGAAGTCATCAAGATTGTAAAGAAAATGCTAATCAACCACTTTGACATGAAAGACTTAGGTGTGGCAGATGTTATTTTGGGTATCAAAATAATAAGAACACCTAGTAGCATTGAATTATCTCAATCACATTATGTGAAAAAAGTGCTTGACAGATTCAAGGAACATGGGATTAAAGGAGTATCAAACCCTTATTTACCATCTATAGTTTTGCACAAAAATACTGGTAAAAGTATAATGCAACTGGAGTATTCTCGTGTAATAGGTAGTTTAATGTACCTCATGAACTGCACAAGACCAGACATTGCTTATGCAGTGAGTGAACTAAGCAGATAATAACCCAGGAAAAGGTCACTAGACATCATTACTAAGAGTACTTGGGTATTTAAAGAATACTACAAACTTTTCACTGCATTATGGTAGATATCCTGTCGTTCTTGAAGGATACAGTAATGCAAATTGGATATCGGATTCGGAAGAATCAAAATCCCCAAGTGGTTATATCTTTATCCTAGCAGGAGCTGCTGTGTCATGGAAATCTTCCAAACAAACATGTATTGCACGATCCACAATGGAATCTGAGTTCATTTAGATAAAGCAGGTGAAGAAGCTGAATGGCTTCGCCACTTTTTAGAAGATATTCCATTTTGGCCTAAACCAATGACGACCATTTGTATCCATTGCGATAATCAAGCAACACTAAGTAGAGCACACAATTCTGTATATAATGGCAAATCACGACATATTCGTAGACGCCATAATATTGTTCGACAGTTACTCTCCAATGGAATTATTTCCATTGACTTTGTGAGGTCACAGGATAACTTAGCGGATCTATTTACTAAGGGATTATCTAGAGAGAAAATTAACCGTGCATCGAGGGGAATGGGGTTAAAAGCCTAAAACAATACGAGTTACCTTATACGGAAACCTAATCTGACGACTGAGATCCCACGGACCAGGTTCAATAGGACAACCAGTTATGAGTAACTCAAACAGTAATGTATTTGGACTCAGGTCCATCTCATTCCTAGGGTGCAAAATAAATGCATGCCTACAGAAGTATTAAAAGGATAAGCTATGCTTTTAATGACGTCCATATCTTGAAAATCACAAGTAGAGTATTGTAGGGTACTCTTTATGGATGCGGTCACCTATGTAAGTGTGAGTTGGGTCAGCTCTATGAGAACTTTGAAAGGCTAGAGTTCTCTAAAAACACTCACAGAACTGAGATTTGTTCAGGGCCAAAATGAACACACCCGAGAGATTGGATGTGAAGAACATAATGTTGTGTAGAGTTTATTGTTTGGGCATACACTAACGGCTGACGGTTCAAGATGAAATATTTCACCAATTAGCCAAGTATGTCCGATAAACTTTAACTAGGAAAGGTTCAAAGTGAAATATCTACCTATCCACGATGCGACATTGTTTCAAATTGCACACTGTGATATGCACCTATTGTAAGGTGGGTGACGAAAATTTTCATTCATGTGGGGGATTGTTGGAAATCGATTCCATCATATTGTACTCATCAAGACGTGCAAAATGATGTACTCATATGTCCAAAACCGATTTCAAATGAATAAAATATTCGCCTCCAAAGTTAGCTTGTTAAAATGAAGAAATGAACTTTTGCTTGATATGTGACATTTAAACTTAGTCCCATATCGGTAAGGAGCAAAAAGCAAATGAAGTTATAAGTTAAAAACTGCGCCAAAGGGTTGTGCCCTTAGGGGTACGAATATTTTCTCCGGAGGGAGAACACACCCAACTTGGGCGTCGGTGTGGGCTTGGGGTTTCAGTAAACTTTTTTTTTTGCAAGAATTCAGCTATGTTTTGATACGAGCTGGATACGGGCAGTTGTAATTGTCATGATAGTTTTGTCTGAACAGTTGCAACAACTGCCTACGGGTCAGTTCTGATTTGATATGGGCAGTTGCAACTGTCATGATAGTTTTGTCTGAACAGTTGCAACAACTACCACGGGATTAGGGCTATAAATAGGACAAGATTCTGATCAAATCCGGGGCCCATTCATATCTTCCCTATCATCCTGTATCAATATAGCAGTATCACAAAATGCTGTCATCGTATCCTTTCTCGACCGAGCCTCCATTATTCGAGTGTAAGTTAGTGGAGTTCTGACTGTTGTATCTTGGGAGACGACTGCCGTTAAAACCTGTGTACACCGTTGCAGTGGCAGAATTAAACGTTTTAAGGACATTATTTCAACAAGCCTCAATCTGTATTTTTTCTTTCTTCACCATACTCAAGGTCGGAATTGAAGATAACATATCTTCTTTCTGTGCTTTGTGTACAGTGATATACACTGTTTGCGAAACAGTTCCTTTAATTCACGATTATCAAGGTTCGAATTGAAGATTCAGTATCTTCCTTTTGTTCTTTGTTGATAGTGAGTTATACTGTTTGCGTAACAATATAAGTATTATTACATTTGAGTAGGAATTTAATTCGTTGTAATTAATTTTACATTAAAAATTAAGTTTGTCTACATAAGTTATAACAATAGTTACTCTGACGGATATGCATGTGCATTAAAATGTGCTTTTTCCTACTAAAGACCCTCATGCGAACTATGCATTGGCTTGTCTATAACTGCGGTTATATCCTATCCATATTTTACTAAAATGGTCTAACTGTTATTTATCCCTTCACATTATGCGGGTGTGCAAGCTTGCATGTTTCTTTTAATATGATGTTCTTAGTTGAGGGATCCCCAACATAAAGGGATATATTTTCTCATAAGTACCGATTGCATTTACTTGCTTTGTGCACACTAGTGCAAGTCACCACGTACAAAAATTTTGCTTATCAATTCATTACACTCAGTTGGTAATTGTTACTTGCCATTGCTGGGCCTTTTCATCTATAACAGAAACTATTTATTCTAATGCTGTTCCATTCCCTCGGTATATTTGTTAGGATATTTACGAATGATGAGTACTTTTTTAAGCTATGGGTGAAGTTCCTTATGAAGCTCATGTCATAGTTACTCTGACGGATATGCATGTGCATTAAAATGTGCTTTTTCCTACTGAAGGCCCTCATGCGAACTATGCATTGGCTTGTCTATAGTTGTGGTTATATCCTATCCATTTTTTCCTTAAATGGTCTAACAGTTATTTATCCCTTCACATTATGGAGTTATTTGGCTTAGTAACCTTCTTTTTGAAATTATTTAGTCAAATGCCCTTGTTTTAGAAATAATTAGTGAAATACCCTAGTTTTTAGATAGATTTCTATAGTATTGTTCCTATAGTAATTTTTATAGGATGTGTGACCTTTCTACAAAAACTAAAAGTTTTTGGGTTTTAGGATAATTTTTATTTTTATTATTAGATTTTAGTTTTTCTGCTTTCTACCTTATAAATTACTAATAAATATGCAGAAATTTTTTTAAAATTAAATTAAATTTACTTACTTTGTACTGGCTCTGATACCACCTTGGTGGGTGAGTGAGATCTCTTAAGTAGTAATTGTGAGTGGCGCGTAGACTCTTGAAAACCTGAAAATTAAGAGGAGGAGAGTATCAAAAACTTTTGAGAGTCTAAAGAGTAAAGTCTAAATGGTCAAAAAAAAGATCAAAGTGTGTAAAATAATATTCTTCGAAATAATGGATATTGTCAATCCTAAAAAAGTAATCAGGAATGATGGGAATATCGTCGTCATTGTCATCAAGTTCTCTTATATATTCTGATTCTGTCTCATATTCTTCACTATCATATGGAGGTTCTTCGAGTTCTTCTATATGTCTGTGTTCTCCTTCATTATGCTCATGTTCTTCTAGAAATTGTCTGTATGCAGTCGTAGGACTCCAAACGTAACTACTAAATATACCATTTTCATAAAATAACAAAGATCTCTCGTGAAAAGTTAGATCGTCAATTATTTCAACATTTATATTACTAGTTTCTCCAGGAATTATTTGGTTTATTGTTATAATTATTACTCGTTGAATGCTAAAAAAGAATAATTTGAATTCGTAGCAATCATCTATGCTTATTTGTCTATGAGGATAATAAACATCAAAAACTAACATTCTATCACTTCCTTGGTAATTAACCATTAATTCAAAAATTGGTGAGGCAATACCGAAATTATTATCCATTGCTTCTGAATAATAAGGATTTATGAAATAAAGAGCAGAGAGAGATTTCTAAGGATACCTAAAAAAATCAAAACAAAACGGCCCATCATGCTTCCGACCTAGTTAAACTTTTTTGATCTGTTCTGTACCAGTTACTACCAGTGGATAAAATACCCCCGGTATGCACCCCGATTTCTGTGCTCCTTTTACGTTCTTCCCATCTCAAGATTACTATGCCCTTAATAGAGCTTCATCCAAGAGATACGTCTAGAACAACTAGTAGCACCTTGGTACAAACAACCACAAAAGTCTAACTATAGAAGGTAGCAAATGAGTCTTTTTGCAAGATTATTTAGGCAGAGCCTTACAAAACTCTCTCTAGGGGAAAGGAGTTTAGTTGTTCATACCTTATTTTCTACGGAGGCTGATAGATGAAAAAGACATTTTATTTTCTTCAAGCTTGTTACAAACCGACTTACAAAGATTTATGAGGAGTTTTTCTTTCCAAGATGGTCCGTCATCTCTCCTACCCTGCATTCCCTTTTATAGCCGAAGGGATGGCTTTACAATTATTATTCTTCTACATCACTGCTTACATCACATATACAATTATTGCTTCTCTTACATCAGTGCTTACATCATAGGTAAATAATTGAGATATTTGCTGCTTATGTAGGGAACATCTTCACGTGCTTTCACATTAGGAACAGTTCTTCGTCAGCCTGCTCTTGTCCTTTTCTGCAGTAGTCACATGAATGCTGTGGTTCCATCCTCATCAGTCTACAATAGTGGATAGCTGTTTCTTCCGTCATTGTCATATCTCCTTTATGTAAGATTCGGTACCAGCTGTCAAAGACTTCTTTCTTTGACTGGGGTTGCTTAATTTTTGCTATGCTGTAGATCATTAATTTTTGTGGGTCAGGGCTGTCATAGATCCATATGTTACCTTCTCTGCTTTGTATGTCCTTTAGTTCACAATACATTGTTCTAAATCCCGTAGCTCTTCTTTCGGGAATCAGTTTTTCAAATTCTTCGGCTTTATATGGTATTATACCGGTTGCTCCAAACAAGATTTGAGTAGTCATCCCTATTTTTATAATATGTTCAGCTGGTAGTTCTTCATTATCTTCAAGGAATTCTGGAATTACTGAAAATATTCGAACATATATCTTGGATGCCTTCGTAAGACCAAAATAGCTTTTAGCAGCTTTATATACTTTCTTTGGCAACTGACTAAGTTCTTCACATTCTCGAGATGGATAAATGCAGTGGATAAGTCCTCTTTCGAACAATACTCTTACGGTTTTTGGATTAGCTCCTGGTAGTATGATCGTTTTGTTCATATGTTGCTGAGAAATAGTTTTGATAAATTGGTTGACCTGAGTGGTCTGGCATAATTTCTCAATATACTGTAAAAATAAATCCTTCTTGGAGTATTTTGGAGGATCTGAGAGTAAACTCTCTTTGTAGGTAGTGGGCTGTATGGTTGTGGAGTTTTCTTCTTGTGTGGCGATTTTTGTGATCCCACTTGTATTTTGTGGGTTAGTAGGTTCACTCCCTTCGCTCATTTTTTCAATACGATCAGTACGTATATGTTGGTAAAATATACTTTGAAGACCACATATTTGCAGCTGTATTTGGTTAAATGCTCCTTTTAATTGCTCCACTGTCTTCTTTAGGTAGACTATATCGTGTTCTATTTGCTGAACTCTGGCTTCCATTCTGCAACAAGCGAAATAGTTAATTTCTTGATAAAAAATCGGCTAAAATGTTAAGTTTTCCTTTTATGTTTTCTATCACAAAATCATAATGTGCTAACTCCATCTGCCATCTTATCAATCTTTTATTTGCTATGGTTGGGTCTATTATTTTATTGATCCAACTTTTTGCTTGGGTATTATCTGTTCTTACCGTAAATTTTGTATGTATTATGAATAGTTCAAACTTTTTTATAGCTTTTAAGATCGCTAGTAGTTCTTTCTCGTTTATGTAGTAATTTTGTTGGGTTTGTGTGAAAGAACCACTAGCATATCTAGCTAATTTTTCTTCACTTTCTCCTATTTCAATAAATTTTAATACTGCTCCCCAATTAGTTTCACATGCATCAGTTTCTATTATCCAAGAACATTCTTTAACTGGTAATCTTAGTTTTGGTAACTCTGAAGTTTGTTGTTTTAATATTTTAAGTTTCTCTTCATCCTCCGGGGTCCATTCCCATTTCTTAGACTTTTTAAGTTTTTGTTGTAACCAATTTGTTTTTGCTGATAAATTTGGTATATAGCCTCTTGTTTGATTTAGTAATCCTATTATAGCTTGCACTTCTCTTTTTTCTTTTAAGACATTAGGAAAAGTCTTTATTTTTTCTGCTATATGTGATTGTAATTCTATCCCTTCATGTGATAATTTTGTTCCTAGAAATTCTATCTCAGTTTTGAATAATTCCATCTTCTTTTTTGATAGTATAATGCCTGCATCTTTCACTATTTCTATGAATTTTAGTAGGTGTTCTTTATGTTGTTCTTCGTCTTCTGAACCTATTAGAATATCATCTACATACACTAATATGAAATTATTGTATTTTTCAAAAATCTTATCCATATATTCTTGAAATATTCCTGGGCTATTTTTATATCCGAATGGTAATACATTCCATTCATAAAATCCTTGAGGTGTGTTAAATGCCGTTAAAGGTTTTGAATCTTCTGTTAATTTTACATGATAAAAACCTGATTTGCAGTCAAATTTCGAATATATTTTTCTTGTTCTTACTGTGTTAAGTAGTATTTGCATATCTGGTAGTGGGTATCCAAATCTCTTAGTATTTTTATTTAATTCCTTGTAATTTACTACCATCCGAGATTTTCCTCTTTTTTCTTCTGAATGTTTTTTTACTATGAATGCTGGTGATGAATGTGGACTTTGTGATTTCCTTATATAATTATTTTCCACTAATTCTTTTATGTGTATTTTGAATTCTTCTAGGTCTGTTGGAGTATGTCTTATTGGTCTAATTTTAATTATTTTATTCTTATCTATTAACTCTATATGTGCCGTGGGTTTACTTAAGGTCCATTTTGCCAAGGGGTCTTCTCCGCACAGATCTTCTAATTGTTTTTGTAAAATTTCTTTCGTAGTTGTTATTAGAACTTGTTGTATTCTAGTTTTATTTGATAAGTATTGATATTCACCACGCTGGGTTGAAGAAACTCTGATGTGTGGTAGGTCAGTTCTGGAATATGGTTGGGTTATTCTAATTGCTATTGCTTGGTGTTCGCAAGGTGTTGTAAATACAACCGATTTATGTGATATAGTTATGGGGTAGTATTGTTGGAAAAAGTCATTTCCTAAGAGTACGTCATTATTCATATCGTCAAACTGGTATACTATAGGTATTTTTAGTATGTAACTTTCTACTTGTACATTAACATTTTGTTGGTATTTGTCTAGTATGATGGTTTGTCCGGTTAATCCAGATATGGCTTTTTTATTAAAACCATCTTGTTTCCATTTTGGTAGTATATTCTCGCGGCATAAACTAGTACCTGCTCCTGTGTCTATTAGACTATGATAGTTCCTTGATTTGTATCCGTCGTAAACAAATTCTGTTAGGATGTATAATGTGTTTTTTGTTGCTCTTAATGGATTCATTTGTCCGATATCCTATTTATTACCATGCTTTCATTGTTTACTGTTATCGTGATTTTTTCTTCTTGAATTGAGTAAGGTTGTACTGATGTAAGGAAGTCAGTTCCTAATAGCATATCATTAACATGTTGTTCTGGGTCTACATGTAATTGTAACAACATTTCCTTTTTACCATTTATCCTTAGTGGTAGTACGATTTTATGTACAATTGGATGTCTATTATTGTAATAATCTAAGTAATAATATGGGTTATCTAATGTTATCAATTCAGTGATTTTTATATTTGTTTGTTTAATATGTGAATTAGTAGCTCCTGTGTCGACTAAGGCTATTTGTTTATTCCATTTTCCGTTGTCATAATATTCTATTTCTATTTTAAATTGGTTATTATTTTGGTGTTCTAATGTATTTATTATTGGTATTATTTCTAATGCTTGTTGTTTATTTCTTATTGATAGTGACCTCTTTCCGAACATTATTTGTGGTGCTTTTTCTTTTTCTTTTTCTTTTGCCTTATTAAAGTCGAATTCTATATAATTTGGTATGGTCATTTCAGGGTTTTCTCTAGCTGGTTTGTACCTTATGATTTCGCTAAATAGCGGCTCTATTTTAAAATTGTCCGTATTTCTATTCTTTACTTCGTGCTTACTAGTGAAAGCGTAAATATTTCTTATTTGTATGCTCATAACTTTGCTTTTTTCTATCATTTCTATTCCTGATAACTTATGATACATGACTAGACTTTTATCTTTATTTTCTTCCGTCATGCTTATAGAGAAATTAGGTTTTATTGTGAACTTTATCTTTTGGTACATTAGGTTTCCTTGCACTATTCCTATTAAGGCGTCTTGTGTACTTGATATTATCCTATCATCCATTAGATATATTTGGAGTGGTGTATTTATTCCTTCCTTAAAATAAGCTTTTATTATTATTTGTACAGCTCCTAAATGTATGTGTCTTAATGTTTTTCTTGTTTTTTCATTTATCTTTTCCATCTCTTGTCTTATTATTCTTTCTGTTATTAATGGGATTATGGTTTTACCTTGTGCTTGTTCAATGTCTATAGGTTGTTCATTATTTCTAGCTATTACTATGGTGCTTTTCTTTCTTTCAAATATTGGTAGTTTAAAGATTTTTTTTGGATTTATATCTAATTGGTCTCTCTTATTTTATCGTATTTTTGTATGTCAAAGTACATTCTTTCTCTTAATTCTTCATTGTTTTCTTCTCTTTCTGAGGGTTCTCCTATTTCCGTTAGATCAGTTAACATGTATATTTCACATTCTTCTGTTTCACCTTCACTACTTCCACTATCTTCTTCCATTACCATTATTTCTTCATCTTCACTTATATCTGACCATTCTTCATCATATTCTATGGGTTCATAATTTATGTTGTTCATTTCTTCAATTTCTTCTACGTATTTTACATTTTCTTTTTTCATTCTTTTAGGACAATTTGGTGATATATGTCCTACCTCCCCACAAATGTAACAATTACATTTTTTTGGGTTTTTCGTATATTGTCTATTTTTATTTTTATTCATTTTTCTAAAGTATTTTTTAAAAGGTTTTCTATATCTCTTAAAAGTTTTCCTGTATTTTGGTTGATATTTTTGGAATTTGTGATTATTCCTCTTTGTGTATTTATAGTTATTATATCTATAGTTATTATTGCATCCCCAATGATTTGGTCTTACATCTTCACAACAGATTCTTTGTTTATACGTTCTATAATATTTCATTGTTGCTCTAGCTTCTTGGCATACTTTGTCTCTATAATCTTTTACAAATTGCGTTCTATATCCTAAAGTGTCTACTTCAGGTTTTACCTTCTCATTTATGTATGCGCTATATATGTTTATGCTCCATGGATCAGGTAATTTTAAAAAGAATGAGTCTAAAATTGGACTCCGTTCTTCTTTTGTGTAATAACTATCTTGATAATATTCTCGGAATTCACAAGCATAGTTGTCGAAATGACACATGTCGCATATTTCTAAGTTACTTAGTCTCCATCTTGCTTGATTCTTTTTATATATAGTGTGTTTTTCTCCTTTATCGTATACGCTGAATTCGGTTCTTATTGCTTTTTCGTAATTTGTAATTATTTCTTTTAAACCTAAAGTCCGTTGTGCTGAACTTTCTTCAGTTCCATTATCATCAATTGGTCTTGCTTTTCTTATAGTATTTCTTTCTTCTTCTTCTAGTCCATTCCACCATTTTGCTACTACTCCCATAAAGGTAGCTTCTATGAATTTTTCAAATGCATTTCCGTTAAGGTTTTGTCTAAATCCTACTATTAGTGACGCTTTTACCCATTCTTCAATTGTTCTGTCTACATCTTTTACGCAATCTAGGTCTAACCATTCTCCATTTCCTGCTATTCCTTTTTCGAAATGTTCTGTTGGTTCATATTTTGGAGTTTCTTTTTCTTTACCTTTTCCTAGTTGCGTTCTTCTTTTTGTATTTTGCCATTTCCATGGTAATTGGTATGGCTTTTTGTGAGGTGGTGGTCTTAAGATTTCATACATGCTACTTGGAATTTCTGAAGGTTTTTCAATAATTTTATCTTGGTCCATTTTTACTTCTTCGTGTGCTATATCTAGATTTTTCAATGCTTCTTGCACTTCTTCTGAATTAGGATTTGCCATTAAATCTTCTATTTCTAGAATATTTATATTAAGTTTCGTTATGGCTTCTAGTTCTTGCATACCTTCTTCTGTTATGCCCAGTTCTTCTTCTGGGTATTCTGTCATATATCTTCCTAATTCTTTTATATTCTTATTTATGATTCTTAAATCTTTTCTTATATCAATGAACATTTCAGGACCGGTGTAAACTTCTTCCAAGTCTTGTATCTTTAAATAAATTTTTGGCTCCATGTCCTACTATTTTGTCTGTTAGTAGGTGTTGGTAATACCAACTTGCTTCTTCGTTTCTGTAATCTAATACTTTGTATGCTATTTGTTTTTGTATTTCTTTAGGTAGTTGATTAGTTACTTTTGTTGTTAATAATAGGTATTCTGATATTTCTTTACTGGCAATATGTTTACTTTCTACTAATCTTTTGTCAACGTATCTAATCTTGAATTTTGAAAGATTTTTTAATTTTAGTTTCTCTATTTTCTGTGAATTATCCAGCTTTTTTAAGGTTAAGGTGTATTATAGTATATATTTTCTAGAGTGGGGTTATATCTAAAATTTTGCTTTTTGGTTATTTAATTAAAAGGGGTAGTTGGCTAAATATTTTGGGAAGAAGGGTATTTGGCTAAATATTTTTAAAAAGTGGGGTATTTACCCACTATGCTCTCACATTATGCGGGTGTGCAAGCTTGCATGTTTAAATAGGAGTAAGTGGGACCATCTACAATAATTTATAATGTTAGAAATGATGCAAGAGTTTACTGAGCATATTGGGGATAGCTTTCTATTTTGCTGTACCTATTGATTCTTGAACAGAAAACATGAATGCAACAACACATAATGTGCCACTTTGCCAAGTTGGAATTTTTTCCCAAACTATCCCACTTTTTGAAAGTTTTTCCCAAACTGCCCTACTTTTTTTTAATTCCCAAACTGCCTCACTCAGTCTTTGAGGCACTGTTTGGTTGGAGGGGAATGGAGGGAAGGGGAGGGGAGGGAAGGGGTTTTTTAATACTTTTCTTGTTTGGTTCAATTTTTAGGAGGGGAGGGGAGGGGAGGGAAATGGGGGGGGGGGGGGTGCAACACCCCTCCTGAGCCAATTTTGGCTCCCCTCCAAAAGTGGGGGATTTGGAGGGAAGAGAAAATAGGGCTAATTTTTTAAAGTGGCTAGACTAAATTTCCCTTTATTAAAATCTAAATCCTAATCAGGATGAGCAATCTCCACTTGAAGAGATGATCAGGACAATCTCAGGCTATGGCAGGACTTTTTTTTTTGTTTCTTCTTGATTAACTTCCTATTTCACGTTTCCATTTACCTACAATCTGAGATTTCATTATTTTTTTGAGTCGAACACCAACTTGAAAAAAGAAAAATAGGAACAGAACAACGAACCTCTTTCCATACCTTGCAGTCAATTTTCTCTCCACTTACACATTGAAATGTTACTTAGAAAAATCGGGGAGTTGTGACAACTCCCTCCCGAATGAAAGAGCATTGTCAGGTCTTCTTCTTTTCAGAAGTTATTAACTAACTAGTATAACCATGGCTCTTTAAGATAGGAGTTTACTGAAAATACACAATATATAGGCCAATTCCTGTTTCGTTTCTCAAAAGTAGAGGTATAGGAAAATCCTTCAGCTCGGTCCAGAACCAAATTGTCTGCCTTTGAGCATAAACAGCAAAGAAGAAGGTAAGATAAAACAGAACGATATAGCTGTATCGGTGGAAGCATATCAATTTGAGTTGTTCATTATGCAAAATGTGTACTTCATGAAAGGAAATGGAATAAAAAAGGAGAAATTTTGAGCAATTCTTGCTTGTTGCTGTATGTAGTGAAATGATACCCTCCTAAAGATTGAATGATGAACTAGAAAAAGAAGAAAAAAATTTCTCTAATTCGTTGTTGTTTCAATTCTTTTGTATGAAGTGGTTGTATGAATTTCTTATTATATGCAAAAGGGTATAAAAGTAATTTTATTATAAAATCCATTCCCTCCCCTTGTGAACCAAACAAGAAAATTATTATTTTCCCTCCCCTCCCCTCCTTTGAACCAAACAGAGTTTTCATTAAATCCCTCCCCTCCCTTTCCCTCCCCTTCCCTCCCCTCCATTAAAATCCCGCCCCTTCCATCCCCTCCTTTGAACCAAATAGACCCTGAAAGACCGGGTTTAGTTAAAACTAACACGGTTTTTCGAAGACCGAGTGTTAGTCTTTGATTTTTCGAAGTCTAACACTCGTCTTTCAAACACCGAGTTAGTTTTAACTAAACTTGGTCTTTCAAAGACCGAGTGTGTCATTTTGGTAAATACTTTCGAAAGTGGATCAGTTTGGTAAATGCATTCAAAAAGTGGGTCATTTTGGTAACGAAAATGAAAATGACTGATTGAGCATTAAAATTGAAAATTCAACCTTAGATGTCATCAACGTTATGAGAATTAATCAAAACTAAATGTTCATAACTTTGTCAAACCATAAATTCAACGCTCAACATATAAATCGATTGAAAATTACATAATTTGCTATCACTTGTATAAAATTCTTAAATTTTTATATGGAAATAGATTTTGCAGAGTATATCACATTGAACAATTGGATTTTTAGGAAAATTTTGGGTCATGATGAGGCAGGTCTGAAAGGGTTTTAAGTGAGTTATTAACTCTATATTTACGAGATAGGTTACGGTAAAATCCAACTCCATGAATAACCTATAGCAAAATGTAAGATTCTAGTGTTTTTTTTTGGTGAAAATATTAAGATTAGAGTTGCATCCTAAAGATCGCTTACAGATCTACTAATATAGCTGTCTGGGGTGTCGGGGAGTTCAGACTGTCCTAGGTTGTGTTCAAATGTCTGGCGAGTTTACAGAATAAATAAAATTAAGAAAGAGAATAGAGAATCGTGGGATATTACTATAGCTGCAGTCTTGTGGGGATTGTGGCTTGATCGTAATGAATTTTGCTTTGATAAGATTGATCATAGACTTCCATTTTTTATGCATATTTGATAAGATTGATCGTATGAAAGAGAATCCTAAACAATGGTTTTTCAGTGTCTGATATCCAAACAATATATTCTGTCTTAAGGTTATTGTCGTGTTAACTGGATAAAACAAACAACAAAAAGTGACAAATGCAGCTATAAATAAAAGGGAACGTCCTTGAAGAATACATGGATTTCATGATAATCCCGAAGGCCATAAAGAGATTATGAGAAGCTCTGCATGCATGACCAGATTGAACAGTAATGTCATATTGTCATATATAATACAAAATTTAAATAGTTTCGTGGATCTGTTGACGAGCTATGATGTGACGGCTATCACTCCAAAGAAGGCAATTACATTGGCATTGCTGAGAACGTGGATTGTTTGGTCAAGCAACGAAACATATATCCTATTCATTATATCATTATTATTTATTTATTTTTATTGTGTAAAGATGACTTCTACTTTTGTATTATTGCTTTTAACATCTATATTGTTTAGAGGCAAACGGGCCCGGTCCAAGGCCCAAACAACTAAAGCCCTTGCTTTAGGCCTCCAATTTTTTCCCTTGTTTTAGGCCTCCATTTTTTCTTTTTTATTCTACTGATAGTATATCCCGCCTATTCACCTTCCTTAGTTGTCTACGTCTGTCTCTTTGGTTTCCAAAAATGACTTTGATTTCCAAAAGGCCTCTTACTAAATATCTATAATTAATAATCCCCCAAATCCCAATCCAGCCACATCTTACATCTCTCTCTGATCTCTCTCTCCGAAATTCTCTCTATCTCTCCACGACTGAGACGACCTCTCCTCTGATCGCTCCCAGCCTCGCAGCCTCCCTCAACGACTCCACTTCCCTCGCCCAGTTGGCGCCACCGCGGCTCTACCTCGCTCCCCCCGCTCCGCTCGAGTGCAGCCAGTAAGGCCCACAAGTCCGATCGCTCCCAGCTTGGTAGCCTCCCTCAACGACTCCACTTTCCTCGCCTAGTCGGCGCCACCACGGCTCCGCCTCGCTTCCCCCGCTCCGCTCGAGTGCAGCCAGTAAGGCCCACAACCTGCGACGGTGCGACCAGACCACAATCCGCTCGGCGCTCGAGTGCAGTGACTGCAGTCGCCATTCTGTCCCAGTCAAGTGTCGCCAGTCGCTTCCAGTTTCTGCACCTCCGCCTCGCTTCCCCCGGCCCCCGCAGCCCCGGCCCCGCTCGACTGCAGCCACAGTGGCAACTAGGTTGTATTGTTCTAACTCCTCTGTGACTATTTAATTTGAATTCTATATATCTAATTTTCTATAGTGTTAATTTTTATTGTTAATTTATTTAGTGTTAATTTAGTGACGCCTTTATTTAGTCTTAATTTTTATTTTTTATTTATTTTTAAATATATAAATGTCAACTAGGAAATTTGAATCATGTTATTCGAAACTAAAAAAAAAAAAAAAAAAGAGTTGAAGCTTTAATTGAATCACAAAAAATGTGCTTTAGATAAATTTGTTAAAACAAACAAAAAAGATAATGAATTAGTTAATGAACAAGTTAACAATGTAGACACAAATAAAAATAGAGAAGAAATGTTAGTTGATGAACAAGTTACTAATGAAAATGAAAATAGAGAAGAAATGTTAGTTGATGAACAAGTTACTAATGAAAATGAAAATAGAGAAGAAGTATTAGTTAATGAACAAGATTGTATTGATTCTCATACTCATAGTGAAGATAGAGAAGAAATATTAGAAGAATCCACTATTAAAAATATATTTGATCCAAGTCAATGGACAAATATTGATACAAGTTTGAGAGATTTAATAGTAAAAAATGGTCCTATTAAAATTACCGATATAGATTTTCCTAAGGATGAATTTGCAAGACATTTTTCGTCATCACTTTACATTCAAAAGTTTTCCAATGGAGAAAAGCGTGAAAGAAGATGGTTGGTATATTCCCAAGATTTAGATAAAATATTTTGTTTTTGTTGTAAATTATTTAATGCTCTTTCTAGTACAAGTAAATTAGCAAGTGAAGGTAGTAGGGATTGGAGAAATATTAGTTCTAAGTTGAAGAGTCATGAGATAAGTAATGAGCATATCATTAATATGAGTTCATGGAGTGATTTAGAAATGAGATTGTTAAAAAATAAAACAATTGACAAACATGTTCAAGAAAGAATAAATAGAGATAGGGAGCATTGGAGGAATGTATTATTTAGAATTATTGCAGTTGTTAAAACTCTTGGAAAAAATAACTTGGCTTTTCGTGGGACAAACGAAAAGATATATCAAGAAAATAATAGAAATTTTTTATGTCTAATTGAAATGATTGCAGAATTTGATCCTATAATGCAAGAACACATTCGTCGAATTAAAGATAATGAAATTCATAATTATTATCTTGGAAATAGAATACAAAATGAATTAATAAATTTGCTAGCAAATGAAATTAAAACTAAAATTTTAACAAAAATTTTGAACGCAAAATATTTTTCAATCATACTTGATTGCACTCCTGATATAAGTCATCAAGAACAAATGTCTATTGTAATACGCTGTGTGGATACTTCTTCAACCAAAGTACAAATCAATGAATATTTTTTAGAATTTTTAAAAGTAGATGATACAACTGGAAAAGGTCTATTTGATGCTATTATCAATAAAATAAATACTATTGGACTTGATATTAGTAATATGAGAGGACAAGATTATGATAATGGGTCTAATATGAAAGGAAAACATCAAGGTGTTCAAAAAAGATTTTTAGACATTAATCCTAGATCATTTTATACTCCATGTGGTTGTCATAGTTTAAATTTGGTACTTTGTGATATGGCTAATTGTTGTCTTAAAGCTACATCTTTTGGAGTGTTGCAATGTATATATACACTATTTTCTTCTTCAACTAAAAGATGGAAAATTCTACAAGATCATATCCCTAGCCTAACTCTTCAATCATTGTCACAAACACGTTGGGAAAGTCGTGTTGAAAGTGTAAAAGCTTTAAGATTTCAAACTTCACAAATAAGATATGTTTTATTGAAATTAGGTGAAGTTAATGATGAACCTAAAATAAAAAGTGAAGCTGAATGTTTAGCGACTTATGAGCTTGAAAATTTTGAGTTTTTGTTAGACATGACTATTTGATATGAGATATTGTTTGCGGTAAATTCAGTTAGTAAAAACTTTCAATCAAAGGATATGCAGATAGATGTTGCTATAGAACAATTGAAAGGTCTTATTTCTTTTTTTGAAAAATATAGGGAAGATGGATTAGAAAATGCTATAATTTCTGCTAAAGAAATTGCCATTGAAATGGATATAGAACCCAAGTTTCGTGAAAAACGTGTTATTCGTAGAAAGAAACGATTTGATGAGATTATGGACAATGAAGTTTTAAAATCTCCTGAAGAATCATTTAAAACTGACTACTTCTTGTGCATAATAGATCAAGCAATTATTTCATTTCAAAGTAGATTTGAACAATTTAAAATATATCAAGATATTTTTGGTTTTCTATTTAGTATTGAGAAATTAAGGTCATTACAAATTGAAATTTTAAAAGAAAGTTGTGTTAACCTTGAACGATCATTAAAATATGACAACAACTCAGATATTGTTGGGTTAGATTTATTTTTAGAACTGAAAATTTTAAGAGAAATTATACAAGTGGAAAATGATACACCAATTGACATACTTAATTATATTAAAAGACTTGATTCTTTTCCAAATGCATATATTGCTTATAGAATAATGTTAACAATTCCCATAGCTGTTGCTTCGGCGGAAAGAAGTTTTTCAAAACTAAAATTAATAAAATCTTATCTAAGATCAACAATGTCTCAACAAAGATTAAATGGATTAGCTTTATTATCAATTGAAAAAGAAATGTTAAGTGAAATCGATTACAATAATATAATGGATGATTTTGCATTTCAAAAAGCCCGAAAGATAACATTTAAATAAAATATATTCATTTTAACAAAATATTATTATAAACTTTTAAAAGGCCTCATTTTGGAGTTCGCTTTAGGCCTCAATAAGTGTTGGGCCGGCCCTGAATAGCTTCATCCATTTATGTCATCTCAATGTATATTTTCTTTCCAGGGCTTTAGAAGAAAAACGTGCTCGGCTTGGACTAGTAGAATGTGTGAACCATGACCTGTTGCAACCTTCCCCAGTTCTACATGAAAAACCTGGTAATGACCACTGGCCTTAGCTCCTTTAAAAATTTGGGACCTATCTGAAAACCATGTAGTTTAAAGTATATGTTTTTTAAAACTACATGCAGTTACTGTTTCTTTTTCCCCTTTTTTTTTTTAAATTCTTTTTTCTGTGAAATAATGCTGTAGCTATAGCCACTCACTCTCAATCCCATAAATAAATGTATATTTCAGGGATTGGAAATCCAAGCAGGACTCAAACTCTCAACCTGTTGCTCACTAGCCAAGATACTTCTTGTACATTATTGCAATTTCATTTTGGAAGCTATGAAATGCACTGTCTAGCGTCTAGTTCCTAAGAATTGAAGTATAATAAGAACAGTGTTGTCAAACCATCAGTTTTTAAGTGGGGATCACAATCACCGTGTTCAATATATCACCCTTTTAAAAAAAACAGAAAACAAGTTGACTCATATAACTTAAACTTGTGGATATTCACTTGGTGCTTTCAATACTGCAGGAGACCCTGTTGCTCACATCAAGTTCACGGTCTTGTTAATGCCCAATGGGCCAGATAGGATAACCGCTCACCGATTGCAGCAGTTGGAGCCTACAAAGTTAATAGATGATCCTGAGATTAAGGCATGGCTAGCTTTGGGTACAAAGACAGAAAAAGGTGGGGGAAAGAAGAAAAAAGGTTCGTCCTTGCTTTACCTTACGTATTCATGTCTTTTTTCCTGTTTTTCAGATGCATGTTTTTTTTGATGTAAGCGGATAGAGTCAACCGACTCCAGCCCGATCAAAAAATATATTGATAATACGATAAAAATCTGTACAAACACTTAATCAGGGGTTTTACAAGAAGTAAAACAAGACATCAGTAAACAACAAGATGCTGACCAAACACAACAACAGGAAAAGAAGTAAAAACAAAAGACAATATGACAGGATGCGAAAGATCGAAAGGCGAAAGAGGCGGGCTGGGCAGGGAGCAGCAATTCGACAATACGCCGAGGCTCTACAACATCAGCATTAGCGTCCATAGAAGCAAGACGAGGAGGCAGCTAGCACTCAGCCGGACGACTAACACGTTCCGAATCTTAGGGATCCTGAAGAGCGTAGAGGCCCTGATCGGCGGATGTCGAAACCATTCGAACGAATAAAAACACAAGGCACCTCCTGAAAAGTACTGAGAAATTTTCAGATGCATGTTAACAAAACATTATTCTTTTCTACTTTTATACTTTGATCGATTGTGATTATATGCTTTCCAACCACTTTCTACACAAGTACTGAGAAATTGAAGATTGATCAGTTACTGTTCAAAAACATTTTTACCCATGTTATATGGGAATTTTATGTGCATTCTCTCTTGTGGTGGTGATGAGGGTAATGTTGGTTGTGGTGTACAATTTGGAATTCTGAAATAGTTGGTGTAAGTCGAAAGATGTAGTTCTTAGGATTTTTGATTGTACCCATAACAAACAATTGCACCTATAACTAGATTTGCAAAGAGAAAGATTGACTAGGACCAAGCCGACACTTCACACGCCTACTTGCAAACACCGAGACTAACAGACATGCATGCTTACTCGAATAGTTGATATATCTCTATGTAGTTCCTATACAACGATATGTAAATTGTCTGTCTTTTCCCCTTTTGTTTTTTTACATCTTTTATTCTAAAATTCTTTTACTATGCACTAAGCTGGTCTCTATCTATCCTGTGATGAATGGAATTATAATTGACTTCACGATAAACACTTTTATGAAGCTAATATAATGTTTCAAAGTCTAAAAAACAGTTCACGTCACATCTTAGCATTCATTCTGACCTGAATATTGGATCTTGTATATTTGACAACCTTTGAAAGTCTTTCAGGTAAGAAAGGAGAGACTGGTGAAGCTGAGCAGATAGATGATGAAACTAATGGTGCAGCACCCAAAGAATGAAGACGATAATGCTATTGTTTAGGTAAAGCTCTTGACATTTTTCTGATTCCCATAAAATTAATCTTAAGTCGATTTTTATTATTTACTTTTTTACGACAGCTCTATCCATGGAAATACCAAATAGAGCCTTAGTTAGTGCCCTTGTTTTGGGAGCTGAATTTGTTTATATACGTATGATTTGGATACGATGCTTAAGAAAGTTGGTCTGATTTATTGTTAGATTGCCTTCAGAGGCGTATCTGAGTTTGAAGGGGACCTAAGCAAGTTCTCAAATGGGGCTTTTCACAAGTTGACAAAATAAAAATGACAATTAATTAAATGCAAACAAACTTGGAGCCTTGAAGGACAAACAATTTAAATGAAAACAAATTTATATATATGCTTCCAAAAAAAAATTAATTGATAATGAACGAATTTAACATGAAATATCTCTAGGCAAAAAGAAACTCGGACAAACTCAAAGGAAGAAGTGGCAGTGATTTTATTCTGTATTGTATGTTATGTGAGAGGATGAAAATGATGAATGAGCGAATTAAAGAGGAGTAGAACAAAAAAAATTATGATCAAAACATACAAGCAAACACAAGTTGAGTTTGTGTACATTAAGAGAAAATATTGAGTTGACATGATTAACGTATATGTATAATATTATTTTGAATGCTTTCATGGATACTGATATGGCTAAAAATGGGGTTACATCGGAACCGTCCAAATCGGGCACGAATCTTGAAGCCCAGGGATAAAACCGTAATTTTACCTACCAATGGGTCTGAAGCGGGTACTGGTTCTCCTCCTCGAAGACCCATTAACCCGCAAAGCGGGTGCCGGTCCAGAAAGGATAGGATTAGGGTTTCTGATTAATCCTAATCAACGGCCCTGATTCATATCTATCCTTTCACTGGGGATTAGGGATTACATTCCTTATCTAACCACAGGGATCACATTCCTAATCTAACCCCAGCGGCGCTTATAAATACCCCCCATCCATCTCCATTAAGAGGTAATCAATCTTTTGCCAGTTTTACGCTCTTTCATAATCACTTCTGGTTACTGACTTGAGCGTCGGAGGGTGCGTCGCCGGGATCAATCCCAGTGTCTCGCACTTTTTGCAGGTGAACGGCGGGCGTCAATGATCAAACTCCGGCGGAACAGGTAACAGGTTTGCTATTCAAAGTTTTCCAAGAATCCACAAATACTATCTGTTTGGCCCCACACCAGATTCAGCGGTAACAGATTGGCACCGTCTATGGGAACAAACGAATAGCTGCCTCCCCTCTTCTCGTTGGTAAGATCTTCTCCAGCCATGGCTCCTAGGAAAGTAAGATCTAGAGGGTCCAACCGCGGATCCAACCCCGATCAGCAACAGGAAGTCCCCGTCCAACCCGCTCAGCAGCAGGGGCAACTTCCTCCTCAAGCAGAGGACCCTCTCCAACAGGACCTGCCTCCTCCTCAGAATCAACAACCTTTTAGGGATCCCCCCGGTTTCCAAAATGCCGGTGCAGGGGTCTCGCGTCCCAACCCGCAGAAACAACCTCTCCATCAGGACCACATCTCCATCCACAATGTCTCTTCGGATTCTATGGCCTCCCACAATCCCCGAGCTTTCGACCTTCGCAACACCGTCCTCAATCGGCAGGAGGATGAGGATCTTCGCCGCTGTCTGGATGAAAAGCAGGCCCGAGAGGGAGCTTCCCGCCAACAACGTCCGGATGAGCGATCTCCTCACCGCCGAGACTACAGAAGGTCCCCTACCCGAAGGGGGCAGAGAGAGTCCCCCGAGCATCACAGGAGAAGACCCTACTCCCCTGTCGGTCGGCACCATCCAAGGAACGATGAGGCACCCATCACTTGTGCCAAGTTCCAGCAGTTCCAAGTAACCATCCTACAAGCTCTCAATCTCCGTCCCAACAACACCAATGCTCCAAGGATTCCCACTCCTCCTCCGGTCCGAAGTCCTCCCCCAGCTCCTAGCAACCCTCGACACATTCCCAGTCCTCGCCGCTCCAGGAGCTATCGTCGTCGTAGCCCCCGCTCTCCCTCATACGAAGACGAGTCTAGAGGCTCGGTTGATTATCGTCGAAGGGATGACGCTGTCTACCGCCGTTTCCACGAAATGGAGAGGCGCTTGGGTCAGTTAGACCGAGAAGAAGAGCTTAGAGGAAGGACCCTTCGTCCTAGTCGACCTCCTTTCTCCCGAACCATAATGGATGCACCCGTACCAATTGGCTTTAAACCTCCTCAATTCGAGACTTATTCCGGGGAGATTGACCCCGTCGATCACATCGAAAGCTTCAAGACCCTCATGCTCATCTATCAAGCTTCCGATGCTCTGCTCTGCAAAACCTTCCCCGCAACTCTCAAGGGTCCGGCTCGAGAGTGGTACTCTCGCCTCGCCCCATCCTCAATATTCTCCTTCGAGCAATTTGAGACCCTCTTCGTCACCCACTTCGTGAGTAGCCGCCGAACTGAGAAGACCAGCATTTCGCTACTCTATCTCTACCAGAAGAAGGGTGAGAAGCTGAGAGACTATGTGAAAAGGTTCACAGCGGAAGCCAGGTCCATAGCTTCCCTCGACTAGTCGGTCGCTGCAGCAGCATTTTAGTCCAATGTCCTCAACTCCAGCCTCCGCTCCTTCCTCGCCAAGAAGCCCCCACAGAACTTCTCTGACCTCCTCCTCCGGAGCGAAAAATATATTCGGGCCGAAGAAACTGAGCACCATCCCAACTTGGAGGGGTCTTCCTCCGGGTCTAAGAGAAAGGGAACAGATGAGGAAGGGGCCAAGAAGCTCCAGAAGGATAATGGCGGCCAGCGCCGACCTCCCAGATTTGAAAAATTTACTCCCCTTAACGCCAACATCTCCACAATTCTTATGGAAGTTGAGAAGGAGGGGGGTGATACCTCTTGCACCAAAAATGAACACCCCTGGTAAGAAGAGGGATAAAAAGAAGTGGTGCCGCTATCACCGGGACCACGGCCACGATACCAATGATTGTCAGGCCTTGAAGAACGAGATAGAAGCCCTCATCCAGAGGGGTCAGTTGAACAGGTTTGTAAGAAAGGACCGAACCGATCCTCCTCCCCCGCCCCGGGGGGCTAACAAGCGTCCTGAACGTGATGAAACGCCCGACTTCGAAGAGGAGCTTGTCCTGCACCTCATTCATGGAGGTCCAATGGGGGGCTCCTCCAACTCCTCTCGAAAGGCGTTTATTAGGGAAGTTAATTCGGTCCGCGCCACACCTCCTCCTAAAGGCCTCGGAGTGCCCATCACATTCTCAGATGAAGACCTTCAGGGTGTCCGAACGCCCCATTGTGACGCATTCGTCATCAGCCTCCATATGGCGAACTTCAAAGTGGAAAGGATCCTAGTGGACAATGGTAGCTCCGTTAACATCCTCTTCCTCGCCGCTTTCAAAGGCCTCAAACTATTTCGGGACAGACTCAAGCCCGCCGGCTATACACTCCATGGGTTCACGGGAGTGCCAGTGACTATTGAAGGGGTGATCACCCTCGACGTAACCGCTGGCAAAACTCCTACTACCCGAACGGAGTCGATGGATTTTATGGTCGTGGATGTCCCTGCAGCTTACAATGTCATTTTGGGTCGGCCCGGCCTAGCTGCCCTTGAAGCCGTCCCTTCTGCCTATCACCTCAAGATGAAATTCCCCACCCGGGCAGGAGTAGGGGAAGTAAGGGGCAATCAGGAAACGACTAGTAAGTGCTACATGACCTCTACCCTCGGTCCAGTCCTCTCCCTCGAAACTCTGGAAATCCCCCAAGATGTTGCCCGACCAACGTCCGAGCCGGTGGATGAGTTGGAGGAAATGTTCTTCTCTGAGCAGGATCCAAGCCGAAAGTTCTTTGTTAGCAAGACCCTCCCATCCGCCCTATGCTCCGACATAGTCCAGTGCATCCGAAGGAACCGAGACCTCTTCTCTTGGTCAGCTGCAGACATGTCCGGAATTCCCGAAGAGCTCTTGGTCCACCACCTCAGTATTGCTCCGGGGTCCAAACCGGTCCAACAAAAGAGGCGCAAGTTCGCCCCCGAGCGCCAGCTAGCTATAAAAGAGGAAGTGGATAAGCTCTTGAAGGCCCGGTTCATACAGGAGGTAAACTATCCCGAATGGCTGTCGAATGTAGTAATGGTGAAGAAGTTCAATGGGACCTGGAGGATATGTATCGATTTTATCGATCTCAACAAGGCATGCCCCAAAGACCCCTTCCCTCTTCCAAGCATCGATACTTTAATTGACGCCACTTCGGACCATGAACTCCTCAGCTTCATGGACGCCTTCTCAGGCTACAATCAGATTCGAATGTTTCCCCCGGATATCCTGAAGACCTCCTTTATAACCGATCAGGGCCTCTACTGCTACAGGGTAATGTCCTTCGGTTTAAATAATGCAGGTGCCACCTATCAACGCCTCGTCAACATGGTTTTTCAAGCACAAATCGGCCGAAATATGGAGGTATATATTGACGATATGCTTGTAAAGAGCATCCACGGGGCCGATCATGTGGTCGATCTGCAGGAGGCATTCGACGTACTCAGGAAACACAATATGAGGCTCAATCCGAACAAATGTGCGTTCGGAGTCTCGTCGGGGAAATTCCTAGGCTTTATGGTCAGCCAGAGAGGAATCGAGGCCAACCCCGAGAAGATCAAGGCCATATTAGACATGGCTCCTCCGAAGAATGTCAAAGAGATTCAAAATCTAATGGGTCGCCTGGCAGCCATAGGGCGATTCCATTCCAAGTCAGGGGAGAAGTGCCTCCCCTTCTTCAAGACTCTCAGGGGGGCTAAAGGGTTCGAGTGGGGTTAGCAGCAACAAGATTCATTCGACCAGCTCAAGGCTTACCTTGTTAATCATCCTCTCCTCAGCAAACCAATTCCTGGTGAACCCCTCTACCTCTACCTAGCAGCCTCCGAGCAGACCCTCATCACCGTTCTCGTGAGGGAAGAAGATAAGACCCAAAAGCCCATCTATTACGTGAGCAAGGTACTTCGGGATGCCGAGCTCCGCTACCCCAGGATAGAGAAGATGGCATATGCCCTAGTGATGGCCGCAAGGAAGCTTAGCCCATATTTTCAGTCTCATTCGGTGGTCGTTCTTACCGACCAACCGCTGAAGCAAGTTCTCCACAAGTCAGAGACCTCCGTTCGCCTTATGAAGTGGTCCATCGAGCTGAGCCAGCATGATATAACATATTAGCCTCGGACCGTGATCAAGACTCAGGCCTTAGCAGAATTCATAGTTGAAAGTACCATTCCCGAGTTCAGTCAAGCAATGAAGGGACCACCTGTCTGGTCGGTTTATGTGGATGGGTCCTCTTGTAACGAGGAAAGCGGAGCCGGGGTCATTCTGGCCAGCCCAGATGATTTCATCCTCCAATACTCCCTCCGCATCAACTTCAAGGCCTCGAACAATGAAGCGGAATATGAAGCACTCATAGCTGCCCTCGGAATGGCTCGCAATGCAGGGGCGCAGCGCCTCCGGATCTTTAGCGACTCTCAGCTGGTTGTAAATCAGGTCCTGGGCGAGTATGAGGCACGGGATGACCGAATGGTTAAGTACCTAGCCAAGGTCAGGAATCTCATGGCCCTATTTGAAGAAGCCCTCATCCAGTGAATCCCCCGAGAAGAGAATGCCCAGGCTGATGCCTTCTCCAAGCTAGCCTCCTCTTCCCTCCAAGGTCTCGAGCAGACCGTCCTGATTGAGGTACTCCTGAAGCCGAGTATAGAAGACGAAACTTCTGATTCTATGGAGTCTCTACCTGTCCTGCTTCAAGATAACTGGATGAAACCCCTCGTTGAGTTCCTGAGGGATGGGCTCCTCCTCGAAGATCCTAAGGAAGCTCGCCGAGTGAGAACCCGAGCAGAGCGATACACACTTATCGAGGGCATCCTGTACAAATGCTCCTTCACACAGGTAGACGACAGACCTTATTTGAGGTGCCTCTCCCCAGAACAAGCCGACTACGCCCTGCAAGAACTTCACGAAGGCATCGGCGGGGCACATTCAGGGTCCAGATCCCTAGCCCGCAAAGTATTGAATTATGGATATTTCTGGCCCACTCTCTTGCAAGACGCCGAACGGCACGTTCAGCAATGCAGCTCTTGTCAGAAGTACTCCAACATCCGTCGCCTCCCACAAGCTCCACTCACTTCCCTATCAAGTCCAATCCCTTTCGCAATGTGGGGGATGGATTTACTAGGGCCATTCCCACCAGCTCCCGGCCAGTTCAAATTCTTAGTCGTGGCAATCGACTACTTCTCAAAGTGGATTGAGGCCGAGCCCTTAGCCACAATCACCGAGAACAAAGTACTTCAGTTCTTCTGGAAGAACGTGATCTGCCGATTCGGTGTCCCTCGGGTCCTCATAACAGACAACGGAACCCAGTTCACCGGGGCTGCCTTCCGAGCTCTATGTGAAGACCTCGCCATCCAACAATGTTTCTCTTCCGTCTCCCATCCCCAGTCGAACGGCCAAGTGGAGAATGCTAACCGACAGATCCTCTCCGGTATTAAGAAGAGGTTGGATAAATGCTCTAAAGGCTTATGGGTCGATCAACTCCCCAACGTGCTATGGAACTACTGCACCACGAAACGGACCCCCACAGGAGTCCCCATTCAATATCACCTATGGGTTCGAAGCTATGATCCCCCTAGAAGTTGGAATACCCTCTCCTCGTCTAATGGCTTATGAAGAAGAACAAAATGCCAGAGAGCTCCGAGCAAATCTAGACTTGATCGATGAGATCCATGAAAGAGCTGCCATTCGTCAACAAAGCTACCAGAGAAGGATCGAGCTGGCATACAATAGGAGAGTCCGTCCTACCGACCTCAAAGAAGGGGACTTGGTCCTCGGAAAGTTAGCCATCTCTTTTCCTGGTCAGAAGAGCAAACTAGCTCCAAATTGGGAGGGACCTTACAAGATCGCCAAAGTAGTTCTGCCCGGGACATATCGGCTAGAAGACCTTGAAGGCAGAGAGATCCCCAGGACTTGGAATGCCGACCATTTTTTAAAATACCAGGAGAGAGCATTAACGCCTCTCTAAGTATTCTGGGATGTCGAATCGTTCCTCTCCTTTTACTTGTGATTTTTCCTTTATTTCTCTCTTGTAATAACGGCTCGCAACTTGAGAAACAGCCAACTATTAGTTATTAATAAAGAAAGTTTTTTCACATTTTACTTGTAAAATTGTTTATATCTCTCTGCTTTTACTCTTCACCCTAACGATGGTTCGGAGTCCAACACTTGGCTACCGTTGAACAACTTTAACGGCGAGTTCGGGGTCCAACGCTCGGCTCGACTGCACTTCCTCAGTATCCCGAACCGAGCGAACGAGGAACCGACCTCCACATATGGAGAAAAATTCTGCCGAACCAATTTCACCGTTGGATCGTCTCAAAATGTGTACATGAACGGATCAAATCGTGCCACGTATCCACAAAACGACAAGATAGCATTTTTTCAAAACTCGAGCCTCTCGCCTTGTGATTCGTGCCATGATCGTGATCGGCCGTCCATATTGAGCCACGTGGGAGTCCAACACTTGGCTCGATTCTACTTTGCATGCTCGCTCTTAAGCGAGCTAGAAGTAGTTCGCCATTCGGAACTGCTCCCACAACCGTTGAACAACTCTAACGGCGAGTTCGGAGTCCAACGCTCGGCTCGACTGCACTCCTTCAGTATCCCGAACCGAGCGGACGAGGAACCGACCTCCACATATGGAGAAAAACTCCGCCGAACCAATTTCACCGTTGGATCGTCTCAAAATGCGTACTGGAACATGATGAACGGATCAGATCGTGCCACGTGTCCACAAACCGACAAGATAGCATTTTCTCAAAACTCGAGCCTCCCGCCTCGTGATTCGTGCCATGATCGTGATCGGCCGTCCAGATTGAGCCACGTGGCTCGGGTCTGAAGTCCGAGCCACCACACTACCGAAGCGCAAAGTTGCCTCGGTATACCCCGAGCAAGAGCTAAAGTTCTACAACTAAGGCAAGAGTTCTATGGCTAGAACGCTCGAAGAAGCTAACTATTGGTTCTTATGGTTTGTTTCAAGAGTAAGGCGACTACGGTATAACAATGAGCAGACGAACTTCGATTTCATTAAAACAACTTGATAAATTTACAAGGTAAGAAGTTACAACAAAAAAGACGATGCAAGAAATCAAAAGCCCATTACAACTTGTTCAGCGCCTCCTCGGAATGGGGACATTCCGATTCAGAGACACTCGGGGTTTCCGTCTCTTCATCTCCGAGCTCGTCTCTGGGCCGACGAACCGGGATGCCTCCTCGCCACTAACCCTAACAGTGGTTCGAGCTAACAGCTACACCGCTTTGGGCATCGGCCGCAGTCCGACCAACGACGGGAGCACGAGTCGCGAGCTCATAAAAGGAGATCCCTCGCTCTCTCTCCTCGCGAGTGCACGAGGTGCTGCGGACGTTAGTCCTCACGGGCTGAGGCTTCAGACGAGCCACTTCCTCCTCGAGCTCACCGATCCTGTCTTTCAAAGTGTCATTCTTAACCAGTATCTTGAATCGAGGGAGTTTTGCCGAACCCGGGTACTCAGCACTATCAGATATAATGCGACGCAAATTGGTCACCTCGATGCTCTTGTCGACCGTGACCCTCTGCAGCTGCTCGACCTTCTTCGCGAGCTCGTCTCGCTCGGCCAGCACCGAGGCCAGCTCTTCCTCCTTCGTCGAGAGCTCCTCCTCGACTATTCGCAAGTGGTGTACCTCGGCCAGCAGCTCGCTGTTCCTCTTCTCCACGTTGAACAGCACTCTTCGGATCAGGTCAATCTCACCCTCGAGACGAGCTTCGCGAGACTGCTTAAACAGTTCAGCACGGCGCCGAGCGGCTGCGGTAATCGGTGCATGTTCGACGTTCTGAAAAACGAGGGCATCACATTGAAAGACTAAAAATCCGAACAAAACAGTTAGACAAGACCGAAACAAAATTTTTTCCTTCATTCATAACAGAAGTGGTGGCCAGTCCGCGAATAGGCATTACATTCAAAGTAGAGAAAAACAAAAATACAAGAAGACGAGAAAATCAAGGGTCCACCTGCCGCGGCGGCTCGACCACAGGCGCCTCGCCAGACGGCCCATCGCTCGCCGTTGCCCCGGCTTGGGGGTCGGTCACCACAGTCTCAGGGACCACAGGCGCTTCCTCGTCCGGCTGTGCCATCTCCTCCTCGTCGCCTTCCTCCTCTTCTTCGTCCTCTACCGTGGCCCCGGGCCACAGCCTATATCCAATTCTCTAGAAATCGGGGATGCGCTCCGGACATGGTCGAGTGCCCTTTCATAGGACTTCTCCATGTTAGAAGCCATGTGCGCCTTCGCCTCGGCTTCAACCTCCGCCCTTATCTTCGCCGCCATGGCATCCTTCTCCGCCTTCGCCTCCTCCAGTGCCTTCGCAGATGCCGCCAACTCCTCGGCAGCCTTACCGACTTTGGCAACCTCGTCGGCGAGCTGCCTCTTAGCTCGCTCCAGGTCCGCCTCGAGGTCGGCGACCCGGACCACCAAGCCATCCGAGCGTCTCTGCTCTGCCTCGAGCTGCCGAACCGCCCTCGCCTTCTCCGCCCTGTCCTTGTCGCTGGCGGCCTTTAACTCCCTCTCCTGTTCGGCGAACTCTTGGATGAGGTGGCCGAAGTGACAAGTGGCCTGCCGAAGGAAAAAGAGAATAAGAACAAAGTAAAAGCCGAACGACAGACTTAAGAAATTCTCAAAAACAATGAATGCAAAGCTTACCGACACAAGCGACCGAGCGACTTCGTAGGTGTCATCGCCAGTCGTCCCTGCCTTCAGTGCGGCTCGATCCTTTAGGGTCGCTGAGTGCTTGACGGCTTACATGCACATCTGCGAGTCCCCGAGGAAGCCATCATGGTTCTTGACTCGCCAGTCTGGGACGAACAGCTTCTTATGCTGCTCGGTCAGGATCTCCTCGGCCTGAGTGGTCAGGGGCGGAGCCTCGAGCGATAGCACCGCCGAAATGTTGAAGGCCTCACCGGCCATGGCCGACACGGCAGGAGCCGAGGGGTCGGTGGAGACGACCAGCACTGGCGAGTGGGCCTTAGGAACGGTAGTAGGCGGAGCAACTGCCGAAGGAGCCTTAGAGGGTCGGCCGGAAGAAGCCGTCGTGCTCGGCCTCTTCCTCTTCCTACCGTCGGCAACCTTGCCTCGTTCGTTCATCATCCCCAGAAAATCCATCTTCGGCGCTTCTGTTCCAAACAACAAAACAAACAGCAGGTTAGAGAAACGAGCGAGAAACTTAGAAAAAAGAAATACTACAAGATGTCAGGAGCGTACTCGGGTCGATCGGACTAAGGCCCGACCTGTGTAGCACCTCCTCGGTCATTTCCCTCCAGCTCAACATTGGGAGAGCAATGATCTTTTCCGCCACTTCCGCCTCGGCCACTGTCAGTACCGGGTCGACCCTTGCAAACTTCGGCACCTCTTCTTTCCACCGAGTCGGAATGTTCAGCATCGAGGGCTCCCTCAACAAAAAGAACTTCTCCTTCCAACCTTTTATCGAGTCCGGATTCTCTATGAGCCTAACGCCTTTCTGGGATGACAGGTAGTAGCGATGCTCGGTCTTGTGCATCTGGTGAATCCGATACATGCTCCGAAGTATCACCATGTCTGGCTCGACCTCGGCGTTGCGACACTGCAGCACGAAGGCATTCATGTGGCGCCAGGTGTTCGGCATAAACTGCGTCGGCGCCAGGCAGTACCATTGGAGGACCTTTAACATAAAGGGGTGCAGTGGAAAACGCAATCCGGCGTTCAGCGAGTCGTAGTCGAACACACACATATCCGACGACAGCTTGGAGTTCGCTCGCATCCCAGGGCCGGGGAGGATCAGCTTGTACTCCGGAGGGATGGCGAACCCTTTTCTGATCCGGAGCAGGTCCTCAGATAATACCGATGCGATCTCGTCCACCTCGGTAGTCTGGACCGGGTCGTTCTCCTCGTACACTACCGACCGACCTACGATCGCTTTCTCCAGAAGGTCACCCTCGTATTGCCCGACTCCGGCATGGCCGGACAGTACACAAGGGTACCGGCCCGACTCAGGGGCTCGCCTCTCGGTCTCCATGATCTCCTCGACTACAGGAGATCGGGCCACTGCCTTCTTCTTCTTCTTCACCTTGGCCGCGGACGGCCCGGCCACCTCCTTCCCCTTTCTTCGGATCTCCATTCGCCTCCTCTCCTCGGCGCCACTATCGCCCGAGGACGCAGCCTCACTCCCCGAGTCTATCCTTGATATTTCTAAAAAAAGCTAAGGCAAATAAACTGAACTTGATGTGACGTGGCCTTGAAGTGACGTTCACGGTCGGAATTAGTTTGCCGAAAATTGCCTGGCCCACGCGACAGCTAACGCAACCGCCTTGGAGCTAAAATCGCCGCTAGCAGAGCACACAGAGAGTAAAAGTGAAAACTTGGAGTGAAAAGTGAGAAATGAGCTCTGGGGTGGGGGAGTAAGAATTTATAACCTCAAAGCGACGTTTGGGTTTCCTTGGGCATTTAAAAGCCCACTAAGGGAAGGCAAAGCGCCAAAACGGAGAGTTGCGACGTTTCAAAACAAAAACTCTTCAAATCGCTTAAGTCCATGACTCGGCCACCGGTGTGCATAGCCGAGCTACCAAACAGCTTCGCTAAGCAACCGAGCTACTGGGTCGGAGGATGGCGACGGTTCAAAGCCAGAACTCTTCAAATCGCTTAACTCCATCACCCGGCCACCGGTGTGCATAGCCGAGCTACCAAACAGCTTCGCTAAGCAACCGAGCTACTGGGTCGGAGGATGGCGATGGTTCAAAACCAGGACTCTTCAAAACACCTAACTCCATCCCTCGGCAATCAACACCTCGACGTGCCACCGAACTACCGTTCTAACCGAACCGAGGTGCCGAGGTACCGACCTCCACATATGGAGAAAAATTCTGCCGAGGCCGAATCACCGTCGGATCGTTCCAAAATTCGTGTCAAAATTTGTTGGACGGTTCAGATAGCGCAACGCTCACAAAACGACAAGATAACGTTTTCTCGTGATCTGAACCCCGTCCTCGTGATTCACGCCTTGATGGACGCTCCAGATCTAGCCAAGCATACCTTCCGAGCTGCCAGCCACCGGTGTGCATGGCCGAGCTACCGAACAGCTTGGCTAAGCAACCGAGCTATTGGGTCGGAGGATGGCGACGGTTCATGACAAGAATTCATTAAAACACAACTCCACCCCTCGGCAATCAACGCCTCGACGTGCCACCGAACCGCTGTTCTAACCGAACCGATGTGCCGAGGAACCGACCCCCACATATGGAGAAAAATTCCGCCGACCCTCCTCAGCCGTTGGATCTTGTCAAAAAACGTGCTCGACGTGATGGACGGCTCAGATCTTGCCACGTTCACTAAATGACAAGATAGCATTTTTTGGCTATGTAGCACGGACACGGGTACGGGATACGGGTACGACACGACTCGGGTACGGGGATACGTGATTTCTCAAAAATATAGGATACGGGTACGTTATGGGTACGTTGAATATAAAAATAATAAATTTATTATACATTATGTAATAAAAATATAAAATTTCAAAAAATTATAATAACTAGAAGAATTGTTGTAAACTATAAATTGTAAATGTAAGTTATGTAACCATACCTCTATTTTGCACCTACGACATTTTTACTTTTCATTGGTGGGAACTTCAAAGATGGGAATCAAAAGTCCTAAAAACAAAAAATAGATTAGCAATTAAAGACATTGAAGAACATAAGAATAAGTAGAAATTTCACTTATTAACATAATATGATAATAGTAAGCAACTTAATAGCGAATATTTCAATATCATTACCAAAATCAACACATTACAAAGTAATTCATTCATTACAATTTCAAAGTTCAATAGAAATATAAAATATCACTAGTTCACTACAAATATTATGACAACGAAACTTCTCTAGCTTGAACATCTTCTTCATCATCCATATCCACCACGCCAATATCATCGGTAAAAACCACATGTTCCAACTCCGGCTCATCCAATGAAAGGCTAGCCACCTCAAGCACTCCAACATCTTCAAATGAATCAGAGGAATCTCCACCTATATCCCACATCTTTGTGTCTCCTATACCATATTGGGGTGACCTTTTTGATAGAAGGCGAAGATTGCTATGAACATACACCAAGTCTTCCGTTCGTTGTGGGGTTAACTTGTTCCTTTTCAAGGAATGCACAAAAGAGTAAGTGCTCCAATTTCTCTCGGCACAAGATGAAGAAGAAGGTTGCATAAGAAGTTTCATAGCTACGGTTTGAAGCATAGGGGCAAGAGGTCCATGAACGGACCACCAATCATGTGCATCCAAAATACCTCAATCACTAATAGAATCAATCTCATTAAATGCACCTGTTTTTGCCGAGAAGTGGGCATACTCCACATTCACTCTTGATCGATCAGTCGCATCGGGAAAGAGTCTTTTAAGACACTTTATTCTTTCCATATAGATCTCACAATCTTTATGTGGAGGAACTCTTCTTGGATCCTCATTAAGCCATTCTTCGCTATAATACCTTCAATAGGAAAAACAAAATTTACTCATAGAATGTTACAAAAAAGTATGTAATACACTAATACGTTTATGTAGTTAATGAAACTAAATTTTTACCTCGGATTTAAGGCATGTGCCAAGCAATGAAGTGGAGTGTTGTTTTTTGTCCGACGATCGACAAGAATTGTATGCACCACATCATAGAAGCTAGAGGACTCATCAACTTGTTTTCCTTCATGTTTGTAAATAGCTTCCTTCACTTTCTCAATCATTGTATCCCACATGTCATAAACTAAATGAAGACAAGGCCTATCTGTGTCACATGCTCGAATCATATCATATATGGGAGATGTGAAAGAAAGTATGTAGTCGATAGATTCCCACCACTCTTCACTCAATACCTTCTCTCTCACAAACTTTGCTCTTCCCACATCATCGTCACGATAAGAAGCCCATTCGTCACTAGTTACCATGGATACAAGACCTTGCTTCAAAAGCTTAAACTGTTTAAGCATGATAATGACACTAGCAAAGCGAGTCTCCGCCACCGAAAGCAACTTCAAGGAAACAAACGCATTGTAAATGGCTAGCCTCATTGAATGATTCAATATGAAATTTTTAATTTGTACCGCATCTCCCGCAATGTCCATTATCCACCCACATTCATCATATACAATTTGATTGGACTCAACATTCTTTGCGGCACAAATATTCTTCAATGCAAGATTAAGGGTGTGCACCACACAAGGAGTCCAAAAAATTGTTGGAAATTGACTTTCGATTATTTGTCCCGCCGCCTTGCAAGTTGCCGCATTATCCGTAATGACTTGAACAACTTTCTCATGCCCAACCCCAATAATAGCCTCCTTCAATAAATTTGCTATGAAGAATTTATCTTTCACCTCTCCCGAACAATCTACCGCCTTTAAAAACATAGGCCCTCCTTCCGTGACGGCGATTAAATTAATAAGTGGCCTCCTTTGTGAGTCACTCCACCCATCACTAACAATGCTAACTCCTTTCTCCTTCCACGTATCTCTAATCGGTTGCAACAACTTCTCAACATTATCCTTCTCTCTTTGTAAGAGAGTTGTTCTCAACATATTGTACCCCGGTGGAATATAACCCGCAAGTGCATTGTTGGCAGCAAAAGTGTATGAACTCGCATAGTATGGATTTCTTGCTAGGTTAAACGGCAACCCTCCCGTGTAAAACATTCATGCAATCTCCCCATGCAATTGATCTCGCGCCACATTGTTAAAAGCTTTTCCGATTGCACTACTTGGACCACTAATATTTGACTTTCTCCTCTTCAAATCTAAGTTTCCGCTAACAAACATACTCGAGACACTCATCGATCCACTAGAAGATGACGGGGGCAATGGCACTCTCTTTGGAGCTCTTTGAGATATTTTAATCTTCGATTGTTCATCCGCGTTTTGCATTTCAACAAGCTCATTTATCTTTATCTTATTACATACACCGATTCCATGCCCTTGTATCTTTAACAAATGTCCTCTAACTCTAGTGTAAGAACTACTATAACTCTTCTTGCAAAAACTACATTCCCACCTCACATTTCCACCACCACCCGGCTCTTTTCCTAACTTTGTCACATATTTCCACAGAGGATTGTTGGAATCTTCCTCATTAGGAGGTATATTACTCGCACCCGTAGAAGTCATTCTCAAAGAAACTCTATAATGAAATTATGAAAATAAACAAGTATTACAATTTATAACTAAAAACTCACAATTAGAATGAACTCAATGAAGTCATAAAATAAACATAAAAAATTGTTAACATTTGATTCATACACAAGATCGATTATTCAAAAAATTGAATGCCCACAACTAGACAGTTTCTCAGTTTCACTCATTTAAAAAATGTCACTTAAAAATATAAGTTTCTCAGTTTCACTCATTCAAAAAATGTCAGTTTCTCAGTTTCTCACTTAAAAATGCCCACAATCAGGTAGAAGTTTCTCAGTTTCACTCATTCAAAATATGTCACTTAAAAATATAAAATGATGAAAAATCAAATGATATTCAACCAGTCCTACCTGATCGGTAGAAATTATGATTTAATTTCTTATAAGTGGTATACTTGCTTTACTATTTGTTTAACTGTCAATAACACAAACCAAAATTTTTTTGCAGAGAGGAGAAGAAGTTTCTTTTGCAGAGAGGAGAAGTCAAAATCGAACCTGGATGGATCAGTGTTGTTTCGGAGAGACCGGAGCAGCTTTGAGACCGGAGCAGCGTTGTTTCGGAGAGAGAGAGAGAGTCGATTAGCAGCGTCGTTTCGGAGCAGCGACGATTGGGAGCAGCGACGTTTCGGAGCAGCGTCGATTTGGAGGTGGAGGCGCGCGAATGAGAAAGGTGGAGGCGTCGATTTGGCGGATCGATTTGGGAGAGCAGCGTCGATTTGGAGGTGGAGGCGCGCGAATGAGAAGAGTGGAGGCGTCGATTTGGAGGATCGATTTGGGAAAGCAGCGTCGATTTGGGAGAGCAGCGTCGATTTAGGGTTTTTTTGAGAAAAGAGGATTTTGGAGAGAGAGAGAGGGAACGCGTGAATGAAAAAGGGGAGGGGAAAAGATGCGTTGACTGCTGTAATATATATATATATATATATATATATATATATATATATATATATATATATATATATATATATATATATATATATATGTAACACCCCGAATTTCAAATAAGGATAAATTCGAGATTTCACGGGATCTTTACTTCACTTCGTACAATTTTACAAGGAATTTAAAACTTTTCATTCACAATACATCAGAGTTCAATTACAACTTGGTTTTTCACAGCGGAAGAATGAAATTTACAATAAAATATTTACAACATCTTTAAAATAAAACAGCATCAGCATATCCACTTTATAGCTCCATGAATAGTCCTTTACCTGCATATCAATCTGTGGGTACGTCAGTTACTTAGAACTGACGAAATGTTATACACGGCTATCCTCTCTATGCCGGGAATAGTATAACGATCTCATACTTTAACGAATCAACAAAAGATTGAATGAACAAGTAAAGTGTCAAAGGTGATTATTCTAAACATAAGTGTATGTCATGCCTTAATGCCTAATGCACACAATTCTACACTAGGATGACACTAATGCACACTTGTTCGGATTCTATGCATCCCATACTACATAGGTCCGAGGGCAAGCGCCTACGTACTCCACATTAAAGGGTTCGATCCCTCGCCATAAGACTACCCAGTAATAAAACAAGTTTTAGAGTTATTTCACAGATACGGATCTCAGCCTCCCTGGCTAGCCTCCCTGGCTTATATTAACAGATCCCAGCCTCCCTGGCTATTATATCGTGATGATAATCCCGTAAATGCCCTTCTAGCCCCAGTATATACATATTCTTTGGAGTATGGTAAACATCCGTCGACTACCCTAAGTCCCGGATAAAATACAGTCCATCTCCTATGGGGCAACCACAGTCCACCAACTGGGTCTATAGCCACGGAGATCCACCGCCGACTATATAGAAGCACCCATTTACGTTTGCACAAGTTTATCACATCTTCACTTAAGTGCCTAATTATTTTTAGTTCAAGACATGAATATGTTATCACCCTAGAATCAGTTTTACCTCATACCGGATTTATTCACAAAATACGAGATCGCCCGACGGCATTATCTCAAAATCATATCAATTCTTTCTTTCAAAATTACCGGTAACCGAAGTCTTACTAATTCTTAATCATAATCTTTCATGTACAAGAAACATGGGTACACATACCCTTTTGTAATCATGTCTTAAACTTATATAATTTCATCTTTCCATTCACTTCACAAAATAATCAAATCTTGTCTTAACACCTATCCACAAAGTAATCATTTCATAGTCTTGCCACTATTCATGATCTAGTTATTCATAATAAATAATAATTCATTCACAATTTCAAATTCATACGATGTCTCATTTTAACATGATTCAATGTCTCATCTTTAGCACTAAACATGATTTACTCATTCACAACAAAATCTTTCATGATCTCAAAAGTCACATAACTCAACCATATTGCATTTCTAGAAATAAAGAGATTTCAATTCACCCTAAATCATTATTTTGTAAATTAAAAGTCATGCTCTTTACTAATACTTTTGTAGTCATTTATTTTTCTTCCTATCTCAAATCCTCGTTAAAACTTATCAATTACACAAAAACAATCTTTAAGAATAAATTCTTCATTTATGTTTTATGAATACTAAAATTTTCCCAAAATAAAACACTTTTGAAGGTTTTTACCCAACTGACCCACTCTCGAAACTATTTACCAAATTGACCTGCTCACTATCAAAATTACAGATCTAGTTCCCACGGAAGTTTTTACCAAACTGACCCACTTTCGAAATTATGAACACCAACCCAAAAAAAAAAAAAGGTCTCGCTGGGTTTCGAACCCGTCAGCTCATAGTCAATACCCAGAGCCACTCCCGATCACCACTAAGTCCCTTATGGACTTGTGTTCAAAATCTCACATCGAAACTCCATATACTATTTTTCTGTCCCAACTCATTATTTTCATCGAACCTAATTTCTCATTTGATCCAATCTTCTCATTAATCTACAAATAATTTATCTAGACTGAAATTTCCTCACTAACAGAAACTTATGGATTATAAAAATTTCATATTTGATAATAGATCTAATTTCAAATTCATTTCTTCTCTTTGATTACAAGAATTCCAATAATTCATTTTAATCAACTAGAAGATTTGTGTTCTCTTACAACAAATTATTTATAAGTTATGCATGCTCATTTTATTTTACAAACACTTCTTTTTTTTTTAAAAAATAAAAATCTCTTCAAAACATTTCTAAAATTTCTAGTTAGCATGCAAACTACAACTTCTCTTCTCATGTGCAAGCAACAAGACAAATACTTTGCTCTTGAAACAAATGTTAACATTTCTATCCTTAAACATATATGAAAACATGAATTTATCTTCTAATTTTCATAACAAAATTATACTACTATTTAGGCATGCAAATTCTAAAGATTAGAAAGTGAGAGAACACCCACCTCAGTGAAAGCTTGAACAATTGGAAAAATGATCACCACTTCTAGCTCCAAGACTCCTAGCTCTTCTCCTCCTAGCAATGGCCTCCAAGCACAACACTCTCTTCTCTCTTTCTTTTCTTTCTCTTGATTTTCTATTCTTTTTGGTGTGTGAAATGAGAAGAAGAGAGGTGCTATTTATAGGGTGTGTAGAGGGTTCAATTTGCAAAATTACCCACCTAATAAATTCTATTTTTAATTCTCCAACTCTTCACATTTCATAACTCTCAAACTCCCACCTTTTGGTTTGTCCACCTCTTCACACTTGTAACTTCCATAACTTACAACTCTTCTCATCCCCACTCTCTCACACTAATTCTCTCTCTCTCTCTCCCAAAAACCAAACCGGCCTCTACTTGGATTCCATCCGGGTTAACCTTGTGCGTGTGAATGCAGCACACTTGCACACAAATGTGCTTTGTTGCTTCACTCAAGTGGCCCACCTTTCAATCCATTTCCATTTCACCTATTACAAATACAGTCCCAATCTTCTAACGTGGGCCCCCACTCCAAATAAGCCATACCAACACAACAGCACTAGTGTTCAAGAACCCGTGGGCCCATTCTTAATTTCCTTTCATCCCATCTTAACAACATACAAACTATCACATAAATATATCAACCCATATATATATCACTGTGTAGTATACATATACTATACCTTATACATATATATATATATATTTTATACTCTTTTGAAAACTACGGGGGTTACACACACTCCGGAATTTATTTTGAAAAACAAATGCGTTTACCGAAAACACGTGCGTCGCACGTAAAATACCGAAATAGAAAAATTGACTTTATCAACGGAAAAATGTTAAATACAATATAAGAAAAATTATTTATTAATTTATACATTCTATGACGTAATTACTACGTGCGTAGGAAACACGTGCATCGCACGTAAAGTATCAAAATGCGAAAAATTAATTTTATTGATGAAATTTTTTTAAATATAATCGAAAACAATATAAGAAAAATATATTTACTAATTTTGTGTATTTCATGATGAAATCGCAACACGTAAAAAGCACGTGCATTATACGTGCAGAAGGTCGAAAAATGCATTTTAATCAAAACAAGGGGAAAACAAATTTTCATTTTATAAAATAGATTTAAATAGAAATAAATAATTTAAACCTATAGAAAATATTATACGTAGTGGTGGAAGCACGTGCATCAAAACACGTAAAGAGCACGCAAATCCCAGGGATTGAAATATTATATTTTAATTGACTGAAATCAATACGGAAAATGTATAAATAGTACGAATCCAAAATATGTAGTGAAACACATTACAAAAATATACGTGCGTAACACCCAGGGGCAAAATTGTAATTTCAATTTTGCGGGGTGTTACAATATATATATATATATATATATATATATATATTTTCCTTTCCCTTAATGGGCGCACCCGGGCGCACCCGTTGCGCACCCGGTTCGCACCCCACACGTACCCATACGTATCTGGACGTTTTTTTTTGGTTTTTTTAATTAAAATGTTATGGATACGTACCGGGTGCGTACCCGAAACGTATCCGTGCGTATCCGTACCCGATACGCACCCGGTACTGGTACGAAGGCCATTTTGGGGTACCCGTGCTTCACAGTTTTTTGGGGATCCGCGCTGAGATGGACGCTCAGGATCGTGCCACGTAGCTCAGAAGATCCCGACGCACCGAGCCGAGCTACTGAACAGCTGGGCTGGACCACCGAGCCCCTAATACAGTAGACAAGGAATTGAGCCACCGGAACGCTTAACCGAGCTAACGAACAGCTTGGTCGAGCCTTCGAGCTACTAGGTCGAACCGAACGTCCTGTCGGAGCACTTATTCGGCTTACAATGCCGAGCTGCCGAGCCGAGTGGACGAGGAACCGACCTCCACATATGAAGAAAAAAGAGGTCGGCCCTCCTCAGCCGTTGGATCTTGTCAAAAAACGCGCTCGACGCGATGGACGGCTCACATCTTGCCACGTTCACTAAACGACAAGATAGCGTTTTTTGGGATCCACGCTGAGATGGACGCTCAGGATCTTGCCACGTAGTTCGGCAGATTCCAAGGCACCGAGCTGCGCTGCCGAGGAGCCGAGCTGTCGACCCTCTCATACGAAGAAACTATCTGCCGAGGAACATGGATCGTCCGATCGCCCAGAAAATTGCGCTCGAAGCTGATGGAGGGCCCAGATCGCGACATGCCATAAATCGGTATTAAAAATTAGTTTTTATTTATTTTAATCGTTTTATTTATTTAAAAATTGCGAAAAAATGACTAAAAATTCGGGAAAATTAACTAAAAATTCTAGGAAATAATTATAAATTTTGGGGTATACTTTTGAGCCCCGGAACGAACAATTGTTGCCTAGAACGTGTTGTTAAGACCCCCGAACGGCTGGTTAATACTTCGCAAAATTAAATAAATAATCTGAAAAAATAGATAAAAATCACCAAACATCCAGAAAAGCTCAAGAATAACTTAGAGTGCAACCAACTTGAAAAATCACCACGCTACCTCCTTCAAGGATTCAAAACCTTCAATTTGGACTCCGATACAACTCCGCCAGCCATTAAAACAGTAAAACTACTCCTCAAAGGCTGATCAAACTCAGTCTTCGGGAGTGGGGGGCTCGTGATATGGCTAAAAATGGGGTTAAATCAGAACCGTCCAAATCGGGCACGAATCTTGAAGCCCAGGGGTAAAACGGTAATTTCACCTACCAATGGGTCTGAAGCGGGTACTAGTTCTCCTCCTCGACGACCCACTAACTTGCGAATGGATCCACCTCAACCGGGTGCGGGTTTCAATCCGCAGCAAACCCGGTCCAGAAAGGATAGGATTAGGGTTTCTGATTAATCCTAATCAACGGCCCTGATTCATATCTATCCTTTCACTGGGGATTAGGGATTACATTCCTTATCTAACCACAGGGATCACATTCCTAATCTAACCCCAGCGGCGCTTATAAATACCCCCCATCCATCTCCATTAAGAGGTAATCAATCTTTTGCCAGTTTTACGCTCTTTCATAATCACTTCTGGTTACTGACTTGAGCGTCGGAGGGTGCGTCGCTGGGATCAATCCCGGTGTCTTGCACTTTTTGCAGGTGAACGGCGGGAGTCAATGATCAAACTCCGGCGGAACAGGTAACAGGTTTGCTATTCAAAGTTTCCCAAGAATCCACAAATACTATCTGTTTGCCCCCACACCAGATTCAGCGGCAACAGATACATTTAGGTTTTATCAAACGTCCCTTATATTTTTTTCTTTTTGAAGACAACCTCAGTATTTCTTTCATCAACAGATACAAAATCTAGAAGAAAGGGAAAAGAAGCAAACAAAGCAAACATGTATATGCACTGGAAGATTACATTATCGCAAAGGGGTAAATATGATATATTAGAGAATAATGTCAGAATGAAGTGATGATGAATATATGCATTGATATGCACTTGAAGATTTGGTTAGAAAATTTATCATAAACAGGTAAATATGATATACCATAGAACATTGAAAAAAATATAATAGAGTGTCATGTATGGGCTAAGTGAAAAATAATATTAAATTCATAAAATGGTAAAATGACATGTATGGCTAGGTGAAAAATAATTAGTTTAAAAAATAAAAAAAATTGATTGGAAAATTAATTAGCTCATGGAGATTTTGAACCTATGACCTTCATGTTATTAACACATCACTCTAACCAAATGAGCTAATAGGTCATCTATTGTTTTAAGTTTTAGATAATATACTAAAATTTTATCTGAAAACAATTATATATTTTTTAAACATTGTAAATACTTAAAAAATATGGGGTCCTATAAAATTGGGGGCCCAAAGCAGTCGCTTGTGCTGCTTGGGCTCAGATCCGCCCTTGATTGCCTTGCAAGCTAAAATCACCTCTTGGTGACATTCATCTTGAGATTCTTCATTTGTATTTTGCGTATTTCCATTCTTCATTTGTATTTTGCAGATTCCCAAAGGTACACATGACTGGTCTAAATTCCTAACACCAGAGGAGCTAGTTTTGATCTTGCAAAGAGCTTCAGTTTCGGTAATTTCCATGACTCATTTATTTCGTAGGAATATGCTATAAACCGCTGCTAGTACAAACCTTACATTTGAGTATTTTATGACACTTGTTTACTTTCATTTTTGTTGGTCATCAAGTACAAGAAATGGCTGGGTTTGTGTACAACCCTTTCACAGGGGATTGGTCTCTATAAGAAGACATAAATGTAAATTTTATTGCTTTTGGCACTAAGCATATGATTCGACAAGCTGCTTATTTACTGTTGAAGAGATTGAGTTTGAAGCATTCGTCCGGGTATTAAATAGTTTTCAATAATTGTATTATATCTACATTTGGTGTATATAAATAAGAATAATGAATTTGGCAAGCACAATTTATATTTTGTGATATTTTGCATGAGACTGAAGTTGGTATTTTCATTGTATTTGTGAAAATGTGTATATTTTACATTTATTTGAGAAAATGCAAGGGAATTTTATTTTTACTTTGATTTGATTTGATCTATCTTACAAAAAAAACAAAAACAAAAACAAAAACAAAAACAAAAACTTCGGGATGGAGAATTAAATAACACAAAGCAATAAGGCACTATCCCGGCGTTTCTTAAAAACGTTGGGATAGACAATTTTCTACAACGGTATTTTTCTTATGAAACGTCGGGATAGGATGGTCTATAGCGGTGTTTCATAAAAATGACGGGATAGGCCATTTGTCTATCCCGACGCAGTTTCTTGCGGCGGTTTGGGAAACGCCGCTACGCCCTATCAAAAATTGAAACTACATCATTATGGAAGCACTTAAAATCATGTAAAGTGAAAAAAAATGTGTGATAGAGCTAAATGGTAGTTAAAAATTAGCTCTTCTACTTGTGCATCTAATAAAATCAACGTATATTGATATGGCTAAAAATGGGATTAAATCGGGACCGTTCAAATCAGACACGGATCTTAAAGCTCAGGGGTAAAACGGTAATTTCACTTACAAATGGGTTTGAAATGGGAACTGAGTCTTTCTTCAAAGCCCAATAACCCATAAACGGATCTATCTTACTGGGTACGGGTCCCAACCCGCTACAAACCAGTTCATAAGGATAAAGAAGAATTCAGATTCATAATTATCCCTAAGAAGTGATCTTAACCGCTTCTATCCATTTACACCGGGAAGTAGAGATATGTTCATATCTCGAAACGAATTCCTAAGGCGACTATAAATACCCCTCTCCCCCCACTGTTACGAGGTAATCAATACTTTTCCAATAAAAGCTCTTTTATAATCATTCATATTACTGACAAGAGCGTCGGAGGGTGCGTCGCCGGGATCCACCCCGGTGTCTCGCACTTTTTGCAGGTCAACGGTAGCGGCAAGAAACCAGTCAACACATTGGTGAAGGTCAACATGTTTGCCTAATTCGTTTTCTCCAAGAATCGACAAATTCATCTGTTTTCTCCCACACCAAAATCAGCAGCAACATATATAAATTTGATCAAGAACGTAGGAGGGATGATGTTGCACATTATATCATTATTAGATTTGCCTGTGAGCACGTGCCTACGGCACGTCTTCGAACGATATAGCATATGAAAAGCCTTGTAAGTATGACAATAATTAGTTGTAAATAAAAGTTCATGTTTCCATTAGTATATGTTGAAAAATAATTATAAATGGGGGTATAAAATCCAACTTCTTAGAACTTTTATGGTACAAAATGATGAAATTTAACTATTGAGATATTTGCTATTTTCAATGTAACATGAGCAAAAAATAAAACATAAAAAATCTAAAAATTTACAAACCTGAAATCTGAAAATCTAAATTTCTGAGTAAATAGAGAGAGAATGAGAGAAAGCGAGAGAGAGATAATTAAATAAATAAAGGAGTTGTTTTGGTGGGGATTTGAATTTGAGTTTTGGAAGGGAAACTTTTAGAAGAAAAATGTCTTTTGGGAGCTTAGATCTGGACCATTGATTTCCTTACTATTGAATAAGAGCCACTTGATAGCTTTTCTTTGTGTTTTATTATATAGATGTGTGAAGTGTCATTTTCATATAAGATGTTCGGCTTATATTTTAAATTTCATAGTCAAAGAAGGGTCAATGGATCTAGATAATTCCATTGTTCGAATCCGTGATGCGGTTAAGTTTATCACTTCTTATCTGCAAAAGTTGCAAACTTTTGATGATTGCAAGAAAAAATTGAAGTTGAGTGAAGGAAAATAAAAAATGTATTGCCAAACACGTGGAATTCTACTTATAAGAGCATCCACTCTCGTCACTTCTAAAATATGCACTATTAGCAATTGGCAAATAGCAATGAAAGGGAGAGCATGCTATTGTTGGTGCTAAATCTGCAAAAAAAAAAAAAAAAATTAAAAATTAAAAAAAATTAAAAAAATAAAAATAAAAAATCAAATGGATGATCTTCCTCCGTCCATCTCGTTTTTTTTAAAATTAAAATGGAATTTTCGTAATTAAGTAATGGCATTTTCGTAATAATTGAAAGAAAATTCATGGCAGAAGTGCAGAAGATCTTCCGTCCGAGTTTTTTTTAATGGCAATTTCGTAATTAATTAAGGACATTTTCTTATTTTTTTGGAGAAGAAATTTCTGAATGAGTTATGGGACAGAGCTTGATTGATGAGGACATCTAATCTGTTTAGTTTAGTATTTTATTTCAGTTGTATATTTGTTTTTGGCAATTATAGTCACATGTAATCTTTTTTATATTTTTTAGATTTTGAGAATATTTTGAGATTTGTATCTTGATTTGTTTTGAGCCTATATATAGGCCTTGAGATTAATGAGAAAGACATGTCATTCTTGATTTAAAAATTGTGTTGAGTTTTTGCTCTTCCTCTCTCTCTTTGTGTGATACAAGAGAGATCCAAATTATTAGGGTTTGTGATAAATCCTAATATAATTTTAGGGTTAGTGATTAACTCTAAAATCTACCTCCAAATTAAAATCCCCAACTAAAATTACCCAAACCCTAATTTCCCCAAATCCCCAAAACAAAACCCTAATTTCCCAAATCACAAAATCAACCCTAACCCACTCAGCCATCTTCTTCTTCTACCCCAATCCCGACCAAAACAAAAAAACAAAAAAACCCTAACCCTCCTTCAGACCCCCATCCCGATCCTCTTCCTCCTTTCCTCACTCCGCACCCTCTCTCCGTCAACCCACCACCGCATCCCTCCTCTCTTCCCGTCGACACCCAAGCATCCCCGTCACCTCCCGGCCATCGCGACGCCCTCACACCAAACACAACACCCCCGGCGCTGTCCTGCGTTACTCCAGTCGACGCTGCCCTAGCCACGACGGCCAGATTCGTGGCCTCCATCTTTGCAGTTGCTGCCAGTACTCTTGATGTGTTGCTGCCATTGATGCTCTTTGAGTGTTGTGCTCTTCATTGCTGTTCAAATCCAAGATCTACGCGGAATTCTTCGACATCTCGGTATATTCTTTTCCTTCTCAAGTATTTGTATTATACTGCTCTGCTATCTCTATCATATTATCTAGTTTAATTGTCGACCACAAATATTGATATTGAGTGTTCTACCTACTTGATTAGAGTACAAATCAATATTGAATCTATTACTTGCTAAGAACATTTAGGGATTTAATTATTGATTGTAGAGTTGAATTATTAATTGGGATTGTTAAACGTAATTCAGTTCTTGAAAATCCATCCAACCAATTAATTGTTTAAAAATTCCAACTTTGATCTGCACCTACGTGTTGGTAAAATTAATCCATTAAGAATCGTGGAAATTCTCTATTTTAAGGTTAGTTTTACATCATTGATCTTCCGTCCGATCATATTAATTTTTATTTTTATTTTTTTTAAACGAATGGAGCATCATTTTCCGTCCTCTATATTTAGCGATTGTTAAAGCAGATTGCTATATTTAGATGTCCACTATTCACTTTGTTTGCTAAATATGCATATTTAGCAAACGATAGTGGGACTTTTTTTGCCAAAAATGCATTTTTTGTACTTTTAGCAAACGATAGTGGATGCTCTAAAATGTTGGATAGGGCCTTGGAATGCAAAGAAGCATTTGATTTTTAAAAATTTTATTGAGCATTTTAAACATCCACAATTAGATAAAAATTGGTCAATGGCTAAGGAGATTTGCAAGTTTCTTAAAGTTTTCGATGATTCAACAAATATATTTTCATGTTTGATTATTCCGACATCAAATTTTTATTTTTTATCAAGTTTGTAAGATTGATTTGCACTTGAGAAGTGAGCGACATAGCCCATCAATCAATAAAATTTAAGAGAAAATGAAGGAAAATTTAAGCAATATTGGAATAACTATAGCATGATTTTATCCATAATTGAGATATTCGATCCAGGAAGGAAGTTTGACTTTATGTCATTGATGCTAAATCAAATGCATGGTTTCGGGGCAGCCTAACAAATGGACGATGTTACAAATGGATGATGTTCGAGCAGACTTGGATGCTTTGTTTGAGTTCTATTCAACGAAAGTGGTATCTAGCAGACTAGCAAAAGTGCATAAGAAAATGAAGTTGGAGAGTTTTCTAGCATGACTCATTTAGATGGTGAAATTATTTTGCAATCATATTATAACTTCAAGAAGACTTAAAAGATATCTTTACTATCAAGGAGTGAGCTCGGGCTTTATTTGGAAGAAGAGGCAGTATGTATTAGTTTTTAAATTCAAAAATTATCCTTTATTTTAATTATTTGTTTGCTTAATTAAAATGGTTGCATATGTATTCAATGGGTATTTTCGGATGTCCAACGCTTTTAATGTCTAGGAGTATTGGTTAGTGAATTTGGTAAAATACCCTATTTTAGCATCCATGGCCCGTATTCTGGTGTAAACAGTAACATCCAAGTCGGTTTTTAGTATAGGCTCTAAAGTGGTTAGTGATAAGCGTTCTTGCTTGAAGGGATCCACTATTCAAGCTTTTAAATGTGCTCAAGATTGGATGCGAGGAAATGTACCACATGATCAATGTAGTTTAATATTATTTGAATCTCTCTTTATGTACTTTGAGTAAATGACTTATATGCTTGAATCTCATATCTTGACTTCCATGCAATAAATAAAGATTTACGAGGCTTTGTAGATGAACGATGTGATGAAGAAGGCGAGAGTGATATCACAATGCTCTAAAGGGGAAGATATCTCTCTCAAACAATGAACTTAATTATGGACACTTAGCACTTACCTTCTTTCATTGCTTAAAATTTTATACAACATGTTCTTGCTGGATTCTAGATGGGTTTAAATTCTTATTTGTGGAGATAGATATATACATCATAAATTTGATTGCTAACTTGTGGAGTCTCAATGCTGGAATAAAATAACATCATTTTTTTTTAATATCAAATATAGGTACCCTCATGCCAAAATTTTACAGTACTATTAATTGAGGTCGTCCATGAACTGCTTCGGAATGAACTAGTGCAATCACAATGCTGGAATAAAATAACATCATTTTTTTTTAATATCAAATATAGGTACCCTCATGCCAAAATTTTACAGTACTTTTAATTGAGGTCGTCCATGAACTGCTTCGGAATGAACTAGTGCAATCATTAAAAAAAAATAGTTATTGATTGTTTTTTAACTGTTGCTTTTTTTTTTCTTCCTTTTCTCGAACCTTGGCTACCAAGTCAATCTTGAATGGGATGAACTAGGAGCAAAGTAATTTGATCTTAACTCTTTCTAGAGCAATCAGTGAACCCAATGTCATTCTTGTTGACGTTGCATCGCTACTGTCTTCTTGTTGTTTTGTTGCTGCCTCACTGTTGTCTCATTATTGTCTTGAAGCTGTATTGTTGTTGTTCTCTTCCTGTGTGGCTGCTGGCTGCTGTCTTTTGGTGCTGGTTTGTTGCCGTTTCGTTGATGTGTGGCTGCTCTCTTGCTTGTCTTGGTGCTGATTTGCTGCCCTCTTTTGTAGGCTGAAATCTCCAGTATATGATGTACTGCGATGGAGCTAATGGGCTAGTTTTTTTTCTAGTAAAAGTATTTGGTACGTAATATGATTTCGTTAAGGAAATATTTTCCTTTCAGACTAGATTTTGTATAGTTGAAAGTTGTGTTTGATTGAATTAATTTTTATCTAGTTGTCCTCGCCTCATATGGACTAGTATAATGTACGTGCGATGCACGGCTAAAAAAATAAAGTCATCAAATTAAATGAATATATATTGAATAAGAAAAAAATTAGTTTATATTTGAATATTTTGATTTGGGCTACACGTGCGGTGCACATTTATATTTGTTGCATATAGTTTGGACGTGTATTATACGTGTTTATATAGTTACAAAGTTAGGGTTTGTTTGTTACAAACCCCAACTCTCCCATTAAAATAGTAGAGATAAATTATGTTGAAGAATAGATGAATTTTACGTTCACTATTTGTGTGTGATTATCATTGCACGGGGAAGCTAGAAATGGTGCGTTATTAGTTTATTCTTCCGTGCTATATTAGTTTATTCTTCATTATTTTTTTCTTTCTTGTATTTGTGCTTTTTTTAAATATATCGAATAGAGCCAAACGGCTTCAGCCATCAAAAAATATATAAATCAATAATAATGTAAGTTACAGACAAAATCACAAGGGGTTTTACAAGTTGTAAAACAGACTAACAATACGAAAAAGTAGTAAAACAGAAAGAAGATTACAATTAAATAATCCAAAAAAGGCTGAAAAGCACGCCAATAAGGGAACTTCTATACAACAGTTGAAAACCATCGAACAGGAAGACGAAGCGCTTAGCCCTGAAAACAAATGCGCGAAGAGGAGCCAAAAACACCTTGCGTCACCCACATGTGGATGAGAATCAAGAGACAGCGCCGAGCAAAACGAAAGCTAAAAGACATCCCCCCGCGGAGATATCAAGCTCCACCAGCAGCCCAAGAAGAGAAACATAAGCAGCACAAAACGAAAACAGCCTAGCTGCCAACGCCAAAACTCAACTGTGCACAAGCTGAAGAGCTGACACATCATTAGCTTTCCTAGCAAGAATACGAGCACTCACACGAATCTGCACATTATTACCGACTTTCTTGTATTTGTACTTGTAGCAACACACTAGCTTTAGGGTTTTTCACTTGTGTTTGTTGCGAACTAAATTGATTATAGAAGTCTGGTGGTAATTTGGAACATATTTTAGCCTGAATTTTCTTTTTTTAATTATTTGAAACAATGTTGCTGCTAATTATGGTGTGGCAGCAATCAGATAATGAGTTCTTTTTTAAGGAAGAAAACATGGATCTGGATCTAAATTAATAGCCAATGATCGCCTGAATCTCGATCTGCATGACTCAGAAAGTCAAGATCAAGATCTGGACAACTAAAAATGTCTGAGGACCTCCAAAAATCTTTAACATCGGAGGTGGCTATGGATAAGATCCTCTGACACTTAAGTTAGTAAGCCAGAATCGAGATTAGGATTTTTAGTGGAAAAAATATTGATTATCTTTGGTTGAATGATGGGAAGAGGGCATTTATAGTCTAGGAAACCGTTATAGAAGATAAACCTGAAAATGTATATTTTGAGATTTGGTTGGAGATTGCCATAATGAATGGATAGAATAAATATTTAATCACTGGTTTGGGGATTTAACTGACAGCTGTAATTAGCTGGAAATCCCTCTTTCTGAAGTTGTAAGCCGTAATCGTGGATCTGATTGCGCTGATGGGCATGAAGATGAAGATGGCTCATGTTCTTCTTGTAGGCCTACTATTGAAGTGAAATTACTGTGCTGTCATTAGAAGCTTTGAGATGCGTGCTGAGGTCGTGTGACTTTTTTTAGTCATATCGTAAGCTTCTCACTTCTGAAAGTTAGGTATCACAGCCTTCGATGAGTATTTTCAGTACAACTTACTGGTGTGTTAACACAACATATGAAGCAAAATGCTAGACATACATGAGTTTTTACCTCAAACATACATTATAAATGCATTGGGCCCCACTTCTCACTAAAAGACAATGTTTTAACCTTGTCTTTTAGTGAGAAGTGGGGCCCAATGCATTTATAATGTATGTTTGGAGTAAAAACTCATGTATGTGTAGTCATCCCCACATATGAAATACGTACAACCGAGTCATATTTCTTGCAATATTTTCCAACCACCTTGAAATTCCTTCTTTCTCTTCTCCCAGAAGTAATTTCTGTGAGAATACGTAAGTACATTCCCCATGTAAACTTTGAGAAGCCCAAACGACTCAAGCATCTCAATCAACCAATCAGAACAGCTTTTAACACCACTTGGTGCAACTTCTCACTTTCCCATAATGCATGCATTAGTCTACTAACTTCACCACGAACACTGCAGTTATAACTCCTGGATCCTATTCCTGCATCAACTGATCTCCCTATAAATCCATATCAAACCTTTCAGAATCATCATCATCATCAGCACCTCATTCTCTTCCTAGCAAAACCAATTCGGTCATGGAGTCCAAGAGCTCAACTCCACTAGCCTCCTCCTACAATGAGCAAATACGTCCCCTACTCGATGCCGTTGACCGTCTCCGCCACCTCAAAGTCATGCAAGAGGGCATCCAACTGCCCACCATTGTCGTCGTAGGTGACCAATCAAGCGGCAAATCCAGTGTGCTTGAATCTCTTGCAGGAATCAGCCTCCCTCGAGGCCAAGGCATCTGCACCCGGGTCCCACTCATCATGCGTCTCAAGAACCAATCCGACCTCCCCCACCCTCACATGCACCTTGAATTCAAGGGAAAGACAGTCCCCACCTCTGAATTCGACATCACTCACGCCATCAATGCAGCTACTGATGAGATTGCTGGCGATGGCAAATGCATTTCCAATACCCCTCTAACGCTCGTAGTCAAGAAGAATGGAGTGCCTGATTTGACAATGGTGGACTTGCCCGGGATCACTAGGGTTCCTGTTCATGGCCAGCCTGATAATATCTATGAACAGATCTCTAGTATAATCATGGAGTATATTACTCCTAAAGAGAGCATAATTTTGAATGTGTTATCTGCTAGTGTTGACTTTCCAACATGTGAGTCAATTAGAATGTCGCAACAGGTTGACAAAACAGGGGAGAGGACTCTTGCTGTTGTAACGAAAGCTGATAAGGCACCTGAAGGTTTGCTCGAAAAGGTTAGTACAGATGCGGTAAATATTGGTCTTGGTTATGTTTGTGTTCGCAACAGGATTAATGAGGAGAATTATGAGCAAGCTCGTGCTGCAGAGGTTAAGTTGTTTGCAGATCACCCTCTGCTTTCTAAGATTGATAAGTCTATTGTTGGGATTCCCATTCTAGCGCAGAAATTGATGCAGATTCAGGCTGCTAGTATTTCGAAGTGCTTGCCTGAAATTGTGAAGAAGATCAATGAGAAGCTGAACCAACATGTATCTGATCTTGACCATATGCCCCAGAATTTGTCATCTCCAGCCGATGTAATGAGGACATTTATGCATATTCTGAGTTCGTCAAAGGAGGGCTTAAGGAATATTCTAATTAGAGGGGAGTACGAAGAAATGAGCGAAGAGATGCATGGAAAGGCTAGATTGGCTGATATGTTGTCCAACTATTCTAAGGAGTTGCCCGCAAAATGTCCAACTTTTGAGGGGGAGTTTCTGATGGATGAGATTAAGGTCTTACAGGAGTCTAAGGGGATTGGCCTCCCTAATTTCTTGCCAAGGACTGCTTTTGTTACTCTGTTACAGAGAAAAATTAAGCTAGTTTCGAGCACGCCGGTTGATTTTGTTATTAGAGTTTGGGGGTATGTTGAAGACCTAGTGGTTAAGGTTCTCATGAAGAACTCGGATAACTATCCACAGCTTCAGTCTTGTTTTAGGAGAGCTGCGCACAACAGTTTAGAGAAGACGAGAAAAAGATCTCTGCAGGTAATGACTAAATCGTCTATCCATTAGTAAATTGACATTATATTTATCAATGTTTCTACTAATGATTAATTCATCACTTGAATTGATTTGTATTATATACTTATTGATTATACTCGATATAATTGTATTTGTACTCTACTTTATATTCACTGTTATCATATCCAAGCGCCAATGTACATGTTACTTATCAAGTAGTATTCTTTTAGGTTGTGAAAGAAGTTATAGAGAAGGAAATGATAGGTGACTATACATCTAATCCTGATTATATGAAGACATGGTATGAGTTGATGGAGCAGCAAGAAAGTTTTATGGAAATCATCCAGAATCCATCCAAACCAACGAAAATAATACTGAAAGGCTTTGGTGATGTTGAGGTAGGGCATTTGAGGCAATACGCTGGAATCGTGGAGCAGGCTTTTGATATGCGCATGAGGATTACCGCATATTGGAAGATTGTGATGTTAAGGCTTGTGGATGAACTTGCACTTCACATTCTTCAGAGTGTGAAAAATCTCATTGAGAATGAAGTTGAAGGTTCGATGTTTGATGAGGCTGTAGGCTCGCGAACTGGTGGGATTGACCGAATGCTTGAGGAATCACCGTCGATTGCTGGGAAAAGGGAGAGGCTGAAGAGGAGTATTCTCCTGCTCAAAGAATCCAAGGAGGTCGTTGCGAAGATCATGGATTTGCAATGATTCCAGTTGACTTGCGGTCTCAGATTGTGTTGGTCTCTGTTGTTGCTTGTATTGCTTTCTGTTTCAGTTAGGGTGTGGTTCTTTTTGGTTTGTTGTTGTTGTTTCTATCAAGTTAGTCTTAACAATGTTATCGTGAACTGATTGGTGCAATGTTTTAAACTGGTATTTTGAGGGAATTTTGAGAACTGCATATTACTTGGATATGAAAATTTTGTTTGCTTGCACGCAGGAATGTCAACTATCTTCACAATGTTATGCAATCCATTTGTATATGAAGTAAATGTTTTTTTATCTTAATTTGTCATATTGATAATAGATGGTTAAGAACATAAATCGGATAAAATAGTAGACATTATCCATAAGAACAACATAGTGAGACTTCTAAAAAGACACAAACATGCATCCTACACATGTTAATAGACGAGAACATTCTTTGAATGTACATTTCGTTCAAATTAATCACCATTAACTATCAATACATTGGAAGCAGACAAGAAGCTGGGGACAAAAACAAAGTCTCCATCATCCACCATCCGCCATCAGAGTCCCATGAATCCATGATGTACTTTGCATCAATCTCTCTCTTAATCACAGTGTTTATAACACACAAAAAGAGACAAACATCCCCTCTTCGGTCAAAAAGAAGAGACAAACATCCCCTCGTGTCAAAAAGGATTGCATGCCAACATTCATTTTCATTCACCTCACTACTCACTAGCTAACCTATTCTGCAAGAATGCAGGTGGGGTTGGGAAGGATAGCTACCCAAATAGAGCTGTGCACCAGGTCCAATTTTGACCAGAACATAATCTTAATCCAAGGAAAAAAAACTTACTGAGGTTTGCAATCATGGTTTCAAGTTCGGTATCGGCATGCTGCAATTTATTAGACATCACAGAAATACTGGTAGGTAAATTTCCAATCCGACTTGGCCAATATATCTCAGTGTTGGCAAAGATTTGAAACCATGTGACAAACTCAGTCAAAATTAAACGGACTTAGTTTCTACTTTACTAAAACTTAGTTGGACCGTACGAACCAAAACCAGTGACATCTGGACTCAATGTAAAAACCTTTTTTTTTTTTTTTTTTCTTTTATAAGAATCACTGGAAAAGTTGTATTAGTTTTTGGGGAAATTAAAAGGAAAAAATTGTATTAGTATTATACAAGTCATATACTATTTTCATCTAGATCCAATCTGTACAAATGTTCTAAGACCACCAAAGTGAATGTGGACCAATGTCTACAACGAGTGAGTGAACCAAAACAGTAGTAGCTAAACAAATGAAGGAGGACAAAATGTTGCCCATGTGAAGATCCAAACACAAGCAGAGTACAAAAGATGGAAGCACATGGGCTTCAAACCTCCTTGTTTCATTTCAGAAAAGGGGTAGGAAAAGATAGATGAGATTTGGAGAATCAACAGAATAAAAATCAGAAATTGTACACAGTCAAAACTCAAAAATCAAGACTGAGTTAGGTACAGAAGGAAAAAATTATCTGGGAAAGGGGTTCTGTATTTGTCAAAAGATGCCTCCATTTGGCTAAAAAATCACCTTCTACAGTGAAGGACTTCACCATCAATATTATGGGCTCCAGAATCAAAAGAGGTCCCTGAATTATTAAGGCTGTGTGGGATTTCAAGTGCCAAATGGCACACCCTAAATGAACTTCATGAGGGATACAAACAGTAGACTTTCAAAAAACATCTTCTATGATGTAATGCTCTTTTCATCTTCTGACTACTTTTTTTCACACAAAAACAAGCACAGGAGTGAAGAGATGAATGAAGCACTTGAAAACTTGATCTTATATTAGAAACTTATATATTGATATATTTACAATTACAGTCAAGGGAGGTTGGTTTGTATATGAAACCCTCGCAGTCTCTCTCAGACCAAGAAGGTATAGTGCCATTCCTGTCAGCAAAACTCTACCACCATCTCAAACCCTAATTTATCCGAAGAAATGTACAGTTGGGGAAAAGAAAACGACCTTAAACTTCAGTGTAACAAAATTTTCCGTCCATCCGATTCTGAACGGCTTTAATAGCAGCAACACGAGCAGCAGTAGCTGCCCTATTTGCAGCAGCAACTGACTTGTTAACTCGGTCATCTATTCCCGGGGCTAGATAGGCATTTTCTGCAGCTCTTCTTGCCGCCTATAATGACCATAAAAGGGAAAAAAAATAAGAATTTGATCAGAAAATAAGCGGAATGAAATAGAAAATTGAAAGGAATGAAGTATACCTGAATAGCACGCTGAGTAGAAGGGTCTGATGAGGGTAGTGAGTGTTTTAGAACTCCACAGTCCCACTCTCCGCACTTGATTTCATTGTTCCGGAATGTATATGTACCAAAACCCTGCCTTCGACCTTCATGCCAGGAACCCTCATAGGAATGGCCATTAGCAAATTGGTAAACTCCGAAACCATGGATTTTGTCTCCGAAGTACTCGCCAGCGTATGTATCTCGATTCCTACAGAAAAAAATAAAATAATGCAAATCCGTTAAGGACATGAATATTCGGTAACATGTCAGATATACTTAAATAATTAAAATTTACTAACATTGACACATCCAAAGAACTAACAATTGGCAATGTAGAATGAAGGGGGTATTTTTCCAAAGGAAAATAAGCAGTTCTCCCTAACCTGTTTTGTGAGGACACTACTGTATTTGGTGGTTCTTCAGGCCAATTACTTTTTAATATCCGATTTGCATTGAATAGGTGAAACTAAACTAGGTTAATCAGAACAATTTACTTGAATGATGAAGAGATGGGCGAAAAAGACCATAAACTGTGATAAAGAATTCAGATACACCAAGCACCACAGTTGTAAGAGAACTGGTACGCAGGCCAAAATGGTAAACTTTCCTAATAATTAATATGGATCTTCACCACAGTTAGTATGGAAACAGTAATCTAGTAATCATTTCCAAGCAATTAATATGGAGTGGGTAATCTAGTAATCACACAGTCCACTCTGCAGTTCCACCTATCCCATACAAGTATACAACAACTTCATTGACCAGTAAATTAAAAGGTTTCACCAATTAATAAGACTAAAAGTTCTATAACTTCTCCAAATGTAGATTGAACAAGACTTAAAATTAATATAATTCATATAACAATAAAAGGACTAGTCAATAATCGTACATCCTAATGGGTATTAGGTATTTCCAGATTCATATAACAACAAAAGGACTAGTCAATAATCAATCAATGGCACCTATATTCAATTAAATAACAATCAAATAACTGCAAATCCTTCAATTTTTTACCTGTTATATAATTAATATAATTCATATAACAATAAAAGGACTAATCAATAATTAATCAATCAATGGCACCTATATTCGATTAAATAACAATCAAATAACTGCAGATCCTTCAATTTTTTTACTTGTTATAAAATTAATATAATTCATATAACAATAAAGGACTAGTCAATATCAATCAATAGCACCTATATTCAATTAAATAACAATCAAATAACTGCATATCCTTCAAATTTTTTACTTGTTATCGATAGGATTCAACCAGAGGAACAAATTTCCCAATTCTAGAGAAAACCTTCCACAACTTAGATAAATTAAATGATCTATAATCTCTAATCTCTAATCTCTAATCTCTAATATTATAATGGGAGAAGGTCTTAGTGTCATTTGTCATTTTGTCATTCAACCAACATGTGCAACACACGTACAAAACTAATATAAAAGAGGTTTCTGGTTCAAATTCTCCCTACGTCAGAGTTTTTATTTTTATTTTTTGAAATTATAAAACGTGCATCGCACGTGTAAATTACTAGTAACTATACAGATTATGACCAGTAGAAACATCAGACTTCGTATAGAACAAGTCACAAAAATGAAAGTTACTCTTAAATCAGGACATCTCAATTAAACTAAATTACAAATGATTATACACCATCAGTTTATCCTTCCAATAGAGGATTGAACTTAAAACTCCCTACGGAATTTCCAACTATTATTCACAAAATCGAGGCACAAGGTCCCAAACCTATTCAGAGAAGAAAGAAGCAATCCTCTATAAGAATTTATAATCCCCTACAGGCTAACAATCAATATATCAAGTAGGCAGCAAGCAAATGCAAGGTTATGGCAAGTTCCTCGAGCTCCTATATGGGTGACCTAGGGTGTATTCCGGCCAGAGATGGATTACTCTCCTAACGGGTGGCTGTAATATATAACTATACATCATATAAGCAGACATATCTCTAGTCTAATTCAATTTGACAATGAAGTAACGAATTTTCCAAATTAATCTAAAACTCCTCCAAACAACAACATTCATCATCACAAACAAACAACCAGCAACCTAAATTCAATAACTAACAAGCCCAAACTAGTATCCAACCCAGACATCAATCAATGTAACAGTTAAACACCAAATTTCATCAAATGACAAAGAAGAACACTCAAAATAAGAATCAAACCGAATACCTGAAATGGTAGTACCCAAGTCCATGCTTCACCCCACCGCGAAACTCCCCAACATAGCAACTCCCATCCCCACAGCTCTGCACTCCTCTCCCACAACTCTGCCCACCCACCCACTCCCCTGCATAGCTATCCCCACTGAAAAACCTATACACCCCAACCCCATGCCTCAACCCACTCCTGTACTGCCCCTTATACCTACTCCCCTTCGCCCAGCTCTCAATCCCATACCCATCATACTTGCCATCAACCCAGTCCCCTTCATACTTCCCCTTCCCAAAAAAATTGTAGACCCCACTCCCACTGCACCTCCCCTTATGAAACTCCCCCTCATAAAAGTCCCCATTGCTGTAAAACTCCACTCCTTCCCTGACAAGATCGGATTTTAAGCGCGACCCATTTCTCAGAACCTTCTCCCCGTCATCCCCAATGAACCATTCCACCGATGGCGAAGGTTTCAGATTTCTGGTTTTTCTGAAGAGGATGAGAGAGAAGAAGATGATTGAGAGGGAGAAGATGAAGAGAGGGGTGAGGGAGGAGAAGAAGAAGAAGACGAAGATGAGGAAGAGGAAGAGGAAGAAGGTGAGGGTTAGAAAGAGGAGAGGGAGGAGGTGTGGGTGAGGGTGTGGAAGTGGGTGTGGTTTTTGGTGCTTTTTGGGATGTTGGGTTTGTTGGGTTTGATCTAAGGAGGAGAGGGAGTGGGTGGATGAGCGGAGGGTGGAAGAGCGGAGGAGGGAGGAGGGAGTGCGGGTGAGCTTGGAGGACTCCATCAATGGCAGTTTACAGAGAGAAAGGAGGAAGACGAAGAAGAAGAAGAAGGAGATGGCATTGAAGAGAAAAGGAAATTGGAAAAAGGGTGGGCTTTTAACGTGCACTTTTATAAGGTCGGTTTTTTGTTTGATGTGGGTGGTCCAATGATGATCCGACGGTTGGCAATGGCTCATTGATCGTTTTCGGTCATTGTGCAGAGAAGTCCCCTATGTTCATGCATATTGGCGTAACTTGGTTGACAAGTAATATTTCAAGATAATTTGATTTGAAAGTAAAATAAATGAAGGATGATTGAGTTGGAAAGTTTTGAGTTTTCAAGTTCAAATCTTGGGTAAATATGATTTTGCAAGAAATGTTTGAGATAAAAATTAATATAAACTTATTAGGTTTATCCGTTTCCATGTTTACACGAAGGGGGCATTTGGTATGTAGTAATGTAAGGAAATTTAGGATTACTCTCTTGATTACCTAGTTTGGTAAGACACAGGTATAGTATTGTAAATAATCTTAAATTCTTAGGGTTATCAAAATAATTATTTTGGAAGGATAAACATTCTTTTTGAAAATGGTGGGATTTATGGATTTCTCGACATAAAAAATGAGCGAGATTATTGCATAACTAAAACACCCTCATTTCTCCCTCCTCCCCCGTTTAAATGTCATTAAATGTCATGTCTTAATTATAAAAAAATCTAAATAATTAAAAAATCATTGGTTAATAACTTGTTCATGTAGTTTCAAAATAATAAAATGTATTTTTCTCCTTTTTCTTAATATATTGAACATTATATAATTTTCGGAAAACATCTCTAACTCCTCTATGCTAGTAATTTACACGTGCAGTGCACACACACACACACACACACACACACACACACACACACACACACACACACACACACACACACACATATATATATATATAAATAAAGTAAAAACTCTTACATAGTGAGTAGGTCCGACCCTGAGTTTTCGGGGGCCCGAGGCGAACTCTCGAAATTGGGCCCCCCGTACATTAAAAAAAATCTATATAAAAAATTTGCACATTGTTCAAAGCAAAATATGCAAAATATATATCGTTGAATAATTGAGAAGAAAGAGTCAAAGAGGATTTGTTTTAAATGTGAGTTTCGGGTTGAGGGTAAGGGTTTCGGGTTTGAATTTGAATGTGAGTTTCGGGTTTGGGTTTCTATTGATTTAAATGTAGATTTGTTTTTAAATCACCCAAATTTAAAGCCTCAAATTTAATCAAGCCCAAATCCAAATAATTTTAACAGATTTCTAAAGGCTCAAATATTTATTTTTGGGGGCCCTAAATAACAATTTTTTTTACGTGCAAAATATGTGCATATATTTACAAGGGAGTTCAAATTTTGGGGCCCCTAAAATTGCAAATTATCTGAGGGCCTGAGGCGGCTGCCTCATTGGCCTCAATGGTGGGGCTGGCCCTGATTGTGAGGACTCGAACCTAACTCGAACCTTATACCTCCTTCATATTAGTTATGTACGCGCTATACATGTAAGTTGGTTTTACTATTTGAAAAATTAATTTGTCTGTACGTGCATTTAACAGGTTTCTTGAATGTGTTTTGAGAAGTTATTTTGTACACACGATGTATGCATTGGTAGATTTACAAACGGAAACTCCAACTCTAACTCTCTCATTATAATAGTTATTAGTAATCTACATGTACGATGCACGTTCTAATTAATTTTTAAATATAGTAAATAATAAGACATAATCTGACATCAACCTGAGGCCTCCCTTTACTCATCACATAATCTTTACAAATTACCCATAGTGGCACAAACTTTTATTTTATATGAGTGACATTTTTGTAAATAATTATGTCGAAAATAAATTTGAACTTTGAGGATATTATGGTAACTAACAACAGTTGAGTAATTGAATGGTTAATATAACTCCCATTTAAAAAAATGATTGAGATTAGATGGTTGAATGTCTACAAATTACACGTTGTTTACAAATGACAACCCCAACTTTCCCATTATAGTATCAGATTATAGATATGTTTCTTGTGTGTATATATATATATATATATATATATATATATATATATATATATATATATATATTGAGCACTACTTTTGTGAGCACTCGCTCTTCCGGCCATTGCATGGATGATCCAAACCGTTTACATTGATCTACACGTTTAAATAAGTCTAAATATATAAAATCAAGTCATTTAAACTTCATTTGCCCATCCATAATGTCATTATAAAAAAAATGATATTCACCCATACAGTTTTTGTAACACTTCAATGAATAAGCAAATGAATTTCAAATAACTTGATTTTACATATTTAAACTAATGTAGACGTATAAATCAATGTGAAATATATATATATATATATATATATATATATATATATATATATATATATATATATATATATATATATATATATATATATATATATTGAACACTACTTTTGTGAGCACTCGCTCTTCCGGCCATTGCATGGATGATCCAAACCGTTCACATTGATCTACACGTTTAAATAAGTCTAAATATATAAAATCAAGTCATTTAAACTTCATTTGCCCATCCATAATGTCATTATAAAAAAATGATATTCACCCATACAGTTTTTGTAACACTTCAATGAATAAGCAAATGAATTTCAAATGACTTGATTTTACATATTTAAACTAATGTAGACGTATAAATCAATGTGAACGGTTTGGATCATCCATACGATGGCTAGAAGGGTGAGTGCTCACGGAAAGGAGTGCTCAATGGAAGATTTTCATATATATATATATATATATATATATATATATATACTAGATTTGTCCGTGGGCACGTGCCTACGGCACGTCTTCGGAATGATACAACATACAAAAAGTCTTGTAAACAGTAAAACAACAATTATGTATCTCAAGTTTGAATAGTATGACAATAATTAGGTGTAAATAAAAGTCCATATTTTCATTAATATATGTTGAAAAATAATTATAAATGTTAGAACTTTGAGGGTGGAAAATGATGAAATTTAACTGTTGAGAAGATATTTGATATTTTCAATGTAACATGAGCAATAAAAAAAACATAAAAAATCTTAAAATTTACAAACCTGAAATCTAAAAACCTAAATTTCTAAGTAAATAGAGAGACAATGAGAAAGAGAGAGGAAGAGAGAGAGAGAGAGAAATATGAAAAAGTGAAGAGAGAAGACAGAGATAGTAATAAAGTAATGGGTTTTTTTTTTTGGGTGGGGAGGGGGGGGGGGGGATTTGGTTTTGGGAGGAAAACTTTTTGGTATGTTTTGGGAAGGTAAATCTGAGACGTTGATTTGGTTTCAATTGAAGGAGAGCTACTTGATAGCTTTCTTTATGTTTTATTATATATATATATAAAGCAATGCTCCATTGAAAATGGATCTGTTTTCACATAACTGTGAAAACAGCGTTTCTGACTGTTGGACAAGTTCATCTTGATCCAACAGCCGTGATCGAGCCCGCCCATCACTCATTTCACTTAAGTGCGAAGGGGTAATTTAGAAATTTCATCCCAAATAACTCTTCGCCTCATTCGCTCTAAAATTTCGAATGAACCTAGGCCGTTGTTTGAAAAAACGGTAAAAAAATGAATGAACCTAGGTCGTTGTTTGGAACAACGACCTTTTATAACCTAGGTCGTCTAAAAATTTCGTTGTTTCCAAACAATCTAGGCTATAAAATTTTATAACCTAGGAACAACAGCCTAGGTTATAAAACGTCGTTGTTCCAAACAACAACCTAGGTTCATACAACCAAAGCGGGTCTGTTTTCACGGGTCAGTGAAAATAGACCCGTTTTCATATATATATATATATATATATATATATATATATATATATATATATATATACATTATAATGGGAAAAAGGCCTTAGTGTCATTTGTAAATCTACTAACGCGTGCATTGCACATGCATAACTAATATGAAGGAGGTCTTAGGTTCGAGTCCTCACTACGTCAGATTTTTTACTTTAATTTTTTTTTAATATATCTAATGTGCAGCACACGTGTAAACTATTATCTATCTATCTATCTATCCATCTATCTATAATATACTATATAATCTCTACTATTTTAATGGGAGAGTTGGGGTTTGTAACAAACAAACCATAACTTTGTAACTATATAAACACGTATAATACACATCCAAATTATATCCAACAAATATATGTGTACCGCACGTGTAGCCCAAATCAAAATATTCAAATATAAACTATTTTTTTAGTATTCAATTTATATTCATTTAATTTGATGACTTCACTTTTTTAGACGTGCATCGCACATATGTTATACTAGTATACATATACAAGAGAAACATTTTTAGAAGATCCAAAAAAACCATATGTGGTATAAGATTTTTTTTCCGTAACTTTTTTATAGATGACAAATAAATTAGACAAAAAAATACATAGTATTTGAAGGACCTCACAAATATACATGAACAAATAATTTAAAAAAAGCAGTCCCAAGGAAACGCAGGGGACAAAGCTTGTTTTGAGTTCTCAAGGCGAGTCCCAAAACAAAAATTGAAAAGATCGTGAAAAATTGTAAATTCAAGAAAAGATGGAGGCTTTGGCACAAGAAATTCCATTCTCTTCATAGGAAAACTCGCCTAAAAATTTGGAGGGTTTTGATTTAGATGGGTTGATAATTGCCGCTGGATTTTAAGTTTGTCCATTGGGGGAGGCACGATCCTCGGATCTCAGTGACTGGGACTTGCACTCGTCACGTGAGAAGTTGGTGCGGTTGGCAGGTAGCACACAGAGTGAGGTTGCTCTCATTTTTCTCTCTTTTTCTTGGTGTTTTGGCTTTTCCTTTACACTGACTTTTCCAACATCCAAACAAACCTTCAACAAAACCTCTCATTATGTGGGACCTATATTTATTAGTGTGCTTCTCTCTCAAATTTGAGGGACAAGTGGTGTGAATTTTTGACCAAAATGACCCACTTTTTGAAAGTTTTTACCAAAATGACCCATTCGCTAACTTAGCGAGTTTGGTTAAAACCTCATCGCTATCTGAGACAACGAGTGCATAATTTTGTGCTTCCCCACACTTGTGCAAAAAAAATGAAAAAACACAGAGTTTACACGTGCTGACTGTGATAGCGTTGATATATATACTAAACTCGCTAACTCAGTTAATGAGTGTGTTTATACCACACTTGCTAACTGAGTTAGCGAGTGTCGTTTGGGGATCGTTTAATAGACTCGCTATTTTAGATCGGTCTCACTTCATCCATACTCTCTCTCTCTCTCTCTTCTCGTCTAAATCGAAAGTAACCCACAAACTCTAGCCTCCAATCTCGCGAATTTCCCAACCAAATTCGTCCAAAATATCTCCAAATTTACTTCATCACTCTCAACCCCCTCTACTCCCACTCTAAAAACCCTAAATCCTACACCGTCGTTCCCTTTTTTGGTTTTTTTTTGTGAACGGTGAAGAGGACAGTGGGACTCGCGTTGAAGTGGATTTCGTGAACCGTAGATCCTAAAGTAATCATCTATTGTTTGGCAAGTCTTCATACGCTTAGAATAGATGTAGATATCAGTACCATTCTGTAGTGTCGTTGGTTAGATTTGGTAAAATTAATTGACACTTTCTTATGATACTAACTTGGAAAATTTTTAGACATAATTATGCTGTTGTTGTTGTTGGTGGTGGTGGTGATGTTGTTGTTTTTCTTTTAAATCTGGGTCTTGTTAGTTCTGCCAATAGTAACATAGGAGAGGAAAGTGTTCTTGTTTGAAATTGAGGTTTGCTATTTAGTTTACTTATTTTTGAATCACTGATCCAATGTTTAGATTACAAAGAACATTCAGTAGTTAAATTGAGATCTCAAAGTTCTTCTGCTTGGATGCCTTCATTTGTCGTTGTTGATTTGTAGAAGTTAGTTTTTTGTCGAGGGTACTACCATACCATTAGCAATTCACTAGTTGATAGAGAATGCATTTAGTCCTCCTTTTTTGGGGTAATCTTATTGTTTGAATCAAAGAAAATTGTGGTGAGTATTTTTTTGTTGAAATTCAAGTGGTAAAGGTGTAGTAATCAGACTGCTGGAAACAATAAGGAACACCCATAACACTTAATTATATATTGTAAATGAACTGAAAGAAACAGTCATTTTGGTGTTCTGATAAATTTTCTTGCTGCAAAAGCCATTTCCAGACCTCTGTGGAACTATGCCAGCAATTAGTTATTAAGGAGGATGCTAAGAAACATTTTCAATTGTTACTTGTTGGTTTTTTGGTTTTTGTTGGTTAAATTTTACTGTTTTAGAGTATCCAATTATGTATTTAAAGTACGCAATTCTATTATATGAATATACCACATCCATAATTGCAGGGTTCTCATCGCTATAGATATACCACGAACACGGAATATTCATGAAAAAGGAGAGAGTAGTAGACCCCCAAGTAACCGAAGTCAAGGGGGACCACGAACCTGTTATGGACGACCCCCGAATAATGGTTGTGGCGGTGGACGAAGGCATCCAAACGTAAGATGATTGTATTCTTTCGATGAATCTGATTTTGGTTTAATGAATTAATATGTTGTAAAATTGATGTGTCATGTTATTTGTTATGTAGGTTGAGACGGCTCCACCTAATTTACCAAATCAACCCCTCCCCCCTCCCCCTCCCCCCCCCTCCCGTCTTCTTCCCCAAATGTACAATTCGTCGACGTTCGATGAACCAAACGACTCTTGTGGACCTTGATTCACCCTCGTACTTTGTGATATCTCCTCGGTAACATGAAAATTAACATTATTAAAGGCATCAGTAACATTCACGTCATTGTCGTTCCTCTCATTTAGACTAACATTTACATATCCATCGTCTTTCGCTTCGTCATCATTTCTACACTCTCATCAACTTCATCGTCGGTTTCTTCATCTTCTTCATCCTCATCTAACAATTCATTGTTTACGGTAGCATTTTGAAAGATTCTATAGACATTGCCTGATGGAACATAAGCTTGAACCAAGGTTGACTGGGCAATTCAACTTCTGTAGGATCCGGACTTGTTGTATTAGTGAACGTGTCTTCATGTGGGGGTGGTGGGATTGTATGTGATGTTTGAACTGGATTTGAACTCATTCCATGTGTTGGTAATTCTCGTACGGAGCTTGAACTAGGATTAGCATGTGGCCGGACATTACTAATTTAGATTTTCTGAATATTTAATTCCAATGCGCACCAACTATAATTCGGATCAACTGACCTAACAATCATGGACTTCAGAGCGTTATCATTTACAATGGGCACAATCATAAAATACTGACCTTCACCTTTTCCAGCTGCATATCGAGCTAAAATTTTAAAATTCCATTGATCTCTAGCCCAATTAGTAACATCATAAATTTTCTCAACTAATTCTGCCATTGTAATTGTACGGGCTGCCCAAATAATTTCAGGATCAACAACACTATAACAATAACCTATCTTGGCATCACGAATAATTTCACCACCAAAATAAATCCATATAGAAATATCATAATCCATACCTATACATATTTATACAAAAATGAGACACATAATCTAATCTACCAAAGCATAAAAGAGAAAAGGCTATGCAAATAATACCTTCCGATCGTTGATCGTGAATATTCACTAATTCGGGATCTTCGTGGATGGGTTTAGGGTTTTGATAGTGGGAATTAAGAAGTTTGTGAGTGAGGAATTAGATCTGAAAAGATTTTGGACGGATTTTGTTTGTAAAATAATGAATCTGGGAAACTAGGATTTGGTCGTTTTGGGTTTCTTTCCGATTTAGCGAAAAGAAGAAAAGATAGAAATGAGGGAGAGCGAAACAGCATCTATAAAAATTTCCCAAACGACACTCGCTATCTCAATTAGCGAGTTTAGTAGAAACTAGCTCGCTAACTTAGATAGCAAGTTCAGAGTCAGGAATTTTCAAAACAATAGGTATAAACACACTCGCTAACTGAGTTAGCGAGTTTAGTATATATATCAACGCTGTCACAGTCAGCGCGTGTAAACTGTATTTTTTTTTTATATTTTTGCAAAAGTGTGGGAAAGCACAAAATCATACACTCGCTATCTCAGATAGCGATGAGGTTTTAACCAAACTCGCTATCTGAGTTAGCGAGTGGGTCGTTCTAGTAAAAACTTTCAAAAAGTGAATCATCTTGGTAAAAACTTTCAAAAAGTGGATCATTTTGGTAAAAACTTTCAAAAAGTGGATCATTTTGGTCAAAAATTCCGAGTGGTGTTAGGTTTAATATACATGAGATGGGGTGTTCGAATTTGTAAATTTAAATTAATTTTATTTGAGTTGTATTACTATTAAGTTGTATTACTATTAAGGCTAGCAATTCACCTGAATCCAACCCCCAACCTGCGCCGATCATTTTTTTTTATTTTTCCAAAATAACCCACTTTTTAAAAGTATTTACCAAACTGATCAATTTTTGAAAGTATTTACCGAAATGATCCACTTGCTATCTCAGATAGTGAGTTTGGTAAAATTACCTTCGCTATTTGAGATAGAGAGTGTAGGCTTAAGTGTTTCTCCACAACTTGGAGAAATTTCGTGGAGTGCAAAGATCTCAAAACTACACTCGCTGTCTTCAACAGCGAGCGTGGTTGTATTAAACTCGCTATTGAAGACAACGAGTGTCGTTTGAGTTATATATATATATATATTCCACTCTCACCTCTCACTTTCTCCTTCTCCTTCTTCTTTCCATTCTCACTCCTAACTCCAAAACCCAAAATCCTAACATCCCAAATTCGACATCTCTCCCACAAAATCAATCACAGATAGCGACTGTGTGTGTAAAGATTTTTACAGAGACTTTGAAGTCTCTGGAAAAATCAAAACGAAAATCTCGCTGTCTTAGATAGCGAGCATCATTATACCACACTCTTATCTCAAATAGCTACTGTGTGTGTAGAGATTTTTACAAAGACTTTACACAGGCTTTGAAGTCTATGAAAAATCAAAAACATACACTCGCTATCTTAAATAGTGAGCATCACTATAATACAATCTCTATCTCAAATAGCTACTGTGTGTGTAGAGATGAAGTGGATTGGAAGAGATTTTGGATAATTTTTCAGGGTGAAATGTCGAATTTGGGAGCTAGTGTTTAGGGTTTCAGAGTTGGGAGTGAAAGTGGAGAGATGATGGAAAGATGAAGTGAAGAGTTGAGATAAAAACGTATCGAGTCTGACTTAAAAAAAAAAAAATCAAATTTAGGCTCGCTATCTCAAACAACGAGTGTGGTACAACTACGCTCGCTGTTTGAGACATTGAGTCTGACTTTCATATTTTTTCTTCAAGTTTTTTCTTCAAGTTTTGGAAAAACACCTAAGTCTACACTTGTGATCTCAAATAGCGAGGGTATTTTCACCAAACTCAGCTATTTGGGAAAGCAAGTGGGTCATTTTGATAAATACTTTTGGAAGTTGGTCAATTTGGTAAATACTTTCAAAAATGAGTCATTTTGGAAAAAAATACAATTTTTAGGGGGTTGTGGGCCTGAAATTTCCAACAACAAAAAATATCCGACTTGTGCTAAAATATTGTGCCCGAATTAGTTTTCGGGCCCAATTCGAGTTTGTATAAGTATGGCCCAAACCGGACCTAAGTTTCACAATAATAGAAGTTCTATAGTTCTATACTTCTATTTATACTATATATTATACAAATATGTCGATCCTTCTTTCCTTCCTCCATTTTGAATAGAGAAAGGAGTGCCAAAGTAAGGACCACGTGCTCAGCGCGTATAAATTTTTTTAGAGTAAATAAAGAAGAAGAAGAAGAAAACAAAGACCCACTCCTCTTTCTCTCACCATTTCAAAATCTAAACCCAACCCGACCATCCCTCCCCCCCCCCTCCCCCCCCCCCCCCCCCCCCCCCCCCCCCCCCCCGCGTCCATCCCTATCACCGCCCACCGCATAGGGTATGTCTAATCTTATACAACTCATCAAGCATATTAGACTGCCTATGATTCTAGAGTATTCTACTTGAGATATATTCTCACTTTCAATCTTGGATAAATGTAAAGTTAGATCTATTGGAGTTCTGGCAATTCCAAAAATTATCTTTGTCAAAATTTTTAAGAATATTGTTTATATAATGTGACTGGCTTAAAATAAGCTCGTATGATGTTCTTGTGATCTTAATCTCCAATACAACACCAACAAGTTCATGTCTTTCATGTCAAATCTTGAGTTCAACATATTTTTAGTTAGGGGTGTAAAATGAACAGGACGGTCCGTCGTCCGTCGTTCGTCCGAGTCCGGCTCGAGAAATGGCCCGACCGTGGACCGTCCGAACTGTTATACGAACCGAACTTAAACAAATTATTAGGTTCGATGTTTTACCGAGCTCGAGTCGGGAATAAGACCATCCGAGTATTATAACGGTCCGATGCTTTACTGAACCTATTCGGACTATAAAAATTTTGTCCGACCTAGACCGAGTCGGACATAAGCCCATCTGAGTAGAATTTCGGTCCGAGCCTGAACATATGGTTGTCAGGTCCCGCCCGGTCTTATTTACAGCCTTATTTTTAGTAGATTTCCCCATCTTATCATTGCTTCCAACAATAAGCATGTCATCTACATGTAAATATATTACGCCATATCCACTTCTACTGTTTTTGACATACACACATTTATCACATTCATTGATTTTTAAATTATTTGTCATCATGACATTGTGAAATTTCTCATGCCATTTGATATGGCTAAAAATGGGATTAAATCGGGACCGTTCAAATCGGACATGAATCTTAAAGCTCAGGGGTAAAACGGTAATTTCACCTACTAATGGGTCTGAAATGGAAACTGGGTCTTTATTCAAAGCCCAACAACCCATAAATAGATCTGTCTTACTAGGTACGGGTCCCAACCCGTTACAAACCAGTTCAGAAGGATAAAGAAGAATTCAGATTCATAATTATCCCTAAGAAGTGATCTTAACCGCTTCTATCCATTCACACCGGGAAGTAGAGATATATTCATATCTTGAAATGGATCCCTAAGGCGACTATAAATATCTCTTTCCCCCCACTATTACCAGGTAATCAATACTTGTCCAGTTTAAGTTCTTGCTTAATCATTCAGGTTACTGACAAGAGCATCGGAGGGTGCGTCGCCGGGATCCATCCCGGTGTCTCGCACTTTTTACAAGTTCGCAGCAGCGGCAAGAGACCAAGTCAACACCCTGGTGAAAGTCAATAGGTCAATAGGTTTGCCTTGTTCGTTTTCTCAAGAATCCACAAATTCTATCTATTTGCTCCCACACCAAAATCAGCAGCAACAGATTGGCACCGTCTGTGGGAACTGAAAAAGCAACCTGACCCAACTTCATCAACGATACTAGTTTCAAGTCATGCATCCAAAACAGAAGGGGAAGGCAGCGGTCTCCAACCGAAAAACCACTTCTCTTCCTCCTCCTCCTCCTCCTCTAGCTCAAGGTGCTCCTCCTCAACAGGCCCTCCAGAGTCTCGGGGAGCTGCCCAGAGGGGCTCCCGTCAGAGTCATTTGAAGCAACATCCTCCTTATGACCATGTCGTGGGTCCCAATCCTTCAGTTGAATCTATGGCTTCTCAAAGCCCTCCCAAGCGGGATCTTCGTCAAGTGATTGTCAACCGCCAAAAGGGGGTCGACCTCAGAACTCGCCTGAATGGATGGCGAGCCCTTGGTGGAGTCCATCAACCCGAGTACCCAGGGGCCTCAAGAATTCGGAACCCCCGCCGACCGAGGACTAGAAGATACCCTCCCCCAAGGAGGCGAAGAGAGTCCCCTCAGCGTCATCGGCAGAGAACTCATTCTCTAGTAAGCCAAGCCACACATAGGGACCGCCAAGCTGGAGAGGCACCAGTCACAAGGGCAGATCTTTAAAACTTCCAAGCGACCGTCTTACGGGCCCTCAATATCGCCCCAAAGAATGACCAGAGGCCACATACTCATGAGCCAGCTAGGAGCCACCGCCTTCACACTCTCAGTCCTCGTCCTTCTCCAAGCTACCATCGCCACAGCCCCAGTCCATCCTCGTACGAAGATGAGTTCTAGGGCTCAGCAAGATATGATCAAAGAGAAGACTCAGTCTACCGCCGTCTTCACGAAATGGAGAGGCGCCTCGGCCGAATTGACAGGGAAGAAGAGCAACGGGCGATAAACCTCTGCCCGAGCAGACCTCCATTCTCTCGCACCATCATGGAGGCTCCCATCCCAGAGAACTTCAAGCCGCCTCACTTCGAGACGTATACCATGGAGTCGGACCTCGCGGTTCACATAGAGAGCTTCAAAACTCTCATGATGATCCTTTATGCTTCAGACGCCCTCCTCTGCAAGATCTTCCCTGCCACGTTGAAGGGGCTTACAAGAGAATGGTACTCTCGACTCGCCCCGGCCTCCATCTTCTCATTTGATCAGTTCGAAGGGCTCTTCCTTACTCATTTCGTGAGTAGCCGCCGGGCCGAGAAAACAAGTGTATCTCTGGTGACCCTCAACCAAGAAAAGGTTGAATGCCAAAGGGATTACGTTCGACGCTTCACTACCGAAGCTTGGTCCATTCCCTCCCTCAACTAATCAATAGCCTCAGCCGCATTCGTGCGCAACGTCACTAATGCCAACCTTAGGGCATCCCATGCCAAGAAGCCTCCTCGGGACTTCTCAGAACTTTTACTTAGGGTGGAGAAGTACATACGAGCGGAAGAGGCTCTCAACCCCCCTACTCTTGAGGAGACATCTTCTGGGAACAAACGGAAGAACACAAGCGAAGAGGGGTCCCAAAAATCCCAGAAAGGCGATAATGGCCAGCGCCGCCCGACTCCTCATTTTGAGAAGTTCACCCCCCTCATTGCTAGTATATCAGAAGTTCTTATGGAGATGGACAAGGAGGGGCTACTCCGTGCTCCCCCTAGAATGAATACACCTGGTAAGAAGATGAACAAGGATAAGTGGTGCCGCTTTCACAGGGATCACGGCCACAACACGGATGATTGTCGGGCTCTCAAGGAGGAGATCGAAGAACTTATACAGCGGGGGCACCTGACCAAGTTCGTCCAAAAAGAGGGGGCCGAGCTTCCCCCCTGAGGAGCCAACAAACGAACAGAAAGGCCCGCCGAGCTTCAAGACTCAGCTCCTCCCAAGAGGTCTTCACCTTGTCGTAGAAGTAGGATCTTAATTTTCAATAAGGACGATGCTTGTAACCCGGCCAATAGCATATAATAATGGTTCGCCCTGTTGAAGCGGCTACTTAGTTTATCTCAATAAAACTTTACATTTTTTCATTGAAAATTATTGCTCTTGCTTCATCTCTATCTCTCCAAGTCACGACTCGCTAAATGGTGAGTTCAGAGTCCAGCTTCTTCTATATGGCTACTCCCGCAACTTACTAAGCTCTAACAACGAGTTCGGAGTCCAAAACTTGGCTCGATTCCGCTTCAAATTACTCGCTCATAAGCGGGTAAGAAGTGGTTCACCATTCGGAATGCTCCTACACCTCGTTAACCCCCTCTAACAACGAGTTTGGAGTCCAACACTTGGCTCGATTCTACTTCAAATTACTCGCTCGTAAGCAGGTAAGAAGTGGTTCGCCATTCGGAATTGCTCCTACAGCTCGTTCACCCCCTCTAACAACGAGTTCGGAGTCCAACACTTGGCTCGATTTCGCTTCAAATAACTTGCTCTTAAGCAAGTTAGAAGTGGTTCGCCATTCGGAACTGCTCCCACAACCGTTGATACTCTCTTAAATGACAAGTTCGGAGTCCAACACTTGGCTCGATTCTGCTTCAAATAACTTGCTCTTAAGCGAGTTAGAAGTGGTTCACCATTCGGAACTGCTCCCACAACCGTTGATTCTCTCACTTAAACAGCATGTTCGGAGCTCACAACTCTCTCCTAGAGTTGCTCCTCAAACTTGTCTCCCAAATGGCTCTCTTTTAGAGTCAAGTGCTTCGCTCCGCTCGCCTCCAAAGCGGACATCTTCTCAACGAGTTCGGAGCACAACTCTTTCCTAGAGTTGCTCCTCAAACTTGTCTCCCAAATGGCTTTCTCCTAGAGTCAAGTGCTTCGCTCCACTCACCTCCAAGGCGGACCTCTTCTCAACGAGTTCGGAGCTCACAACTCTCTCCTAGAGTTGCTCTTCAAACTCGTCTCCCAGTTGGCTCTCTCCTAGAGCCAAGCTCTTCGCTCCGCTCACCCCTAAGAATGGATCTTCCTAGCCCATCTTCTTCGCTCCTAGGAGTGGAGCTCCTCTTCTTTGATTTGGTGCTAAAACCAAACAGCACATCACCGAGCTCGACCCCCCTCTCACCTGGCCGAGCTCCAAGATGCCGACGTCGAGCTCCGACCCCCTGCCTTGTCGAGCTCCGACCCCTTGCCTCGTCGAAGTTAAGGAGTGTTTTGACCATGAAGAAGGGTGATTCTTCAACCCATATCTGAAGAGAAGTTGTAGATCTTCGAGTTAGCTTCGAAACGAGGGGTTACACGCCCCGATCGGACCTCCGTAGCACCGGGAAAGTGGATCACCGAACAGCTTAGCCGAGCTACTGAGCTACTATGGGCAGAGGACGAGCTACCGAGTCACTAGTTATCGAAGTGACGAGGTACCGACCCTCACATTTGAAGAAAAATGACGCCGAACTACCTCAACCGTTGGATCATGTCAAAAAGTGTGCTAGAACATGATGAACGGCTCAGATCGCGCAACGTCTCCACAAAACGACAAGATAACGTTTTCACGAAATCTGAGCCTCCTGTCTCGTGATTCGCGCCATGATCGTGATCAACCGTCCAGATTGAGCCACGTAGCTCGGATCTGAAATCCGAGCTACCGAACAACCGAAGTGTAAAGTGGCAAAAATGCACCTCAAAATTTGCGCTCGGATTTGCCGAACAAGAAGCAGCGAGGAAGAAAGACAAACAAAAAAAAAAGAAAAAAAAGAAAAGGGAGCACGAAGGTCGGGTCCGGACCCGTTAGGGTCCCAAACCCGAACCCCATTTCACTTCCTCTTCTACAGCCAACTTCCCGCCAAAACCAGAGAAAAAAAAAGAAGAGAGAACCTAAACTCTTTGCCAACTCGTCGAAGCCGTGCGACGATCTTCCACTCCAACCATGCCGAGCTCCATCTCCGCCGAGCTCCTCTATCCATCGAAGCCCATAAGCAAGCTCCACCATAGCTTCGACGAGGAGCTTCGTCACCGAAAACATAGCCCACCTCCGAGCACACCCCTCACCGGGCTCCCCTCTCTCGTCTCCACACCAACGAGCTCCATCACCGAGCTCGACCCCATCTCCTTCCCGAGCTCCCTCCGTCGTCGAGCTCCAAAACCCAACTACTCGTCGAGCTCCTTCGTCCAAGTTTCAAACCCATCGCCATGCCGAGCTCCACTTCCGACGAGCTCCACTCCACTTGTCGAGCTCGTTCGTCAAAGCTCCGACCACTTCCAAGCTTGACCCGTGATCAAGCTCCTCTCCTCTTCCACAATGACGAGCTCTTCTTCGAAGAGCTCTGAACCCATCGTCGGAGCTCTCCCGAGCCGAACTCCTCTCACCTCGACGACCTCCAACCACTCTCAGTGCTCGCCCAAGCTTCTCCACGATTCGCCGACTCCGAAAGCTTCTTCAACCAACGAAGCTCCTCGCCGAGCTGCACACCGCCGTCGCCAAGCTCCGACGAGTTCCTTTCTAATGCTGACCTCCCTCATTGAGTTCTCCCGAGCTCCACGTACGAACGAGCTCCACAAGCTCACCTTGCTAGCCCAACTCCAAACAAGCTCCATCATCTCCTTCTTTGAACTCCCTCGAGCGAGCTCTCGTCAACGAACCCATCCCTATGCAAGCTCCTCTCGCACCCCAAGCTCCGACCTCGCCTCCGCTTGCCGAGCTCCTCCTCCTCGAGCCCCAGCGACGCCCTCGGAGGTGGTGGCAAAATGGGATATGGGGTCAGAGGTAAGGTCGGGGTCGGAAGCATAGACGAAGAGGAGAGTAGAAGAAGAGAGAGCAGGAGAAAGAACAGAAAGAAACAGGGCATGGAGAAAGAGCAGAGGAAAAAATAAAAAATAAATTTTTTTTTGGCACGTGGCGATGGCTTCATCTCCAAGGGTCGGTCGGTTGCCGAGGTGCCGACCCACCTACCTTGAAATTGGAGAAAAACTCTACCGATCTATACAAGCCGTCCGATCTTCTCAAAATTTGCGTTACGACACGATCGACGCTCAGAAACGCGTCACGTATCCAGAACGTGATCTGCTTTGTGATGCGCGCACATCTGATCATGATCGACGCTCAGAAACGTGCCACGTGTCCAGGTAATATTTAATTAATTAATTAATTTATTTATTTGTTTTAATTATTTAAAAAAAATCCAAAAAAATATTTAAAAATCGAAAAAATTAATTAAAAATTCTAAAAATAATTATTAATTCAGAAAAATTATTTTAAAATTCTGAAAAGTATAATTATTTAATTAGAATAATTAATTAATATTTTCGATAATTAATTTATTTAATTCGAAAAATGAATAAAAATTCAAAAAAATGAGAAAAAACTCAGAAAAATCTGGAAAAGTCACCAAAAATCCAGAAAATTCTAAGGATATTTTTGGGCTTTTTACAAGCCCAGAATAACACCGTTATACCCCGAGAAAGATCCAAACTCCCTTAAGAACACAGATAAAATCCCATACGCCATTAGAACAACAAAACTACTCCTCGAAGACTGTAAAACTCAATCTCCAGGAATGGGGGGCTTGTGATATGGCTAAAAATGGGATTAAATTGGAGCCGTTCAAATCGGACACAAATTTTAAAGCTCAGGGGTAAAACGGTAATTTCACCTACTAACGGGTCTGAAATGGGAACTAGGTCTTTATTCAAAGTCCAACAACCCATAAACGGATCTTTCTTACTGGGTATGGGTCCTAATCCATTACAAACCAGTTCAGAAGGATAAAGAAGAATTCAGATTCATAATTATTCCTAAGAAGTGATCTTAACCGCTTCTATCCATTCACACCGGGAAGTAGAGATATATTCATATCTTGAAATGAATCCCTAAGGCGACTATAAATTCCTCTCTCCCCCCACTGTTACCAGGTAATCAATACTTTTCCAGTTTAAGTTCTTGCTTAATCATTCAGATTACTGACAAGAGCATCGAAGGGTGCGTCGCCGGGATCCATCCCGGTGTCTCGCACTTTTTGCAGGTTCGCAGCAGCGACAAGAGACCATGTCAACACCCTGGTGAAGGTCAACAGGTCAACAGGTTTGCCTTGTTCGTTTTCTCAAGAATCCACAAATTCTATCTGTTTGCTCCCACACCAAAATCAGCAGCAACACCATTGCTTTGGATATTGTTTCAAGCCATATAATAATTTCACCAGTTTACAGACTTTCTTTTCTTGCCCTGGAACTGTCAGGTTGCTCCATATATATTTCTTCATTTAAATCTCCATTAAGAAAAGCTGTTTTCACATCTATTTGATGTACTTTAAGACCGCGCAAAGCTGCTATTGCAAGTATCATCCTAATGAAATTTATTCTCGTCACATAATAATATGTATCAAAGTACTTCAGACCTTCTTTTTGTCTATAACAATTGATTACAAGCCTTGCCATATATTTACTAATTGATCCATTTGCTTTCATTTTTCTTTGGGAAATCTAATTGGAACCAAAAGGTTTACTACCTGGTGGAAGATCCACTTGTTCCCAAGTATGATTTTGCAAGATTGAATCAATTCCACTCTTATTGACTTCCTTCTACAGAGGACCGTCACTAGAGTTCACCGCTTCTTTGAAAATTTGGGGTTCACCTTCAAGCATAAAAGTTAAGAAATCTGGACCAAAATATTTTTCCTTTCTTGTTCGTTTATTACGTCTAGGTTCCTCATCAACCTCTTCATCTTGGTTTTCACTATCTTCATTGATAGTCTCATGTGTTTGTTTGGAAGAACTTGGTTCTTCCTTAGACTTACATGAAAATACATCTTCAAAGAACGATGTATTTCTAGACTCCATTATCGTGTTCTTTGGTATAACAGGGATCCCCGAATTTCCAATATAATATATCAGAAATACATGGCACAATTTCAGAATCAACTTCATTGTAATCACAAACATAGCAACCAAATACAGAGAAATTTAAAACTTTTTATTACATCAATTGTTTACAAAGTACAGCGGAAAAATTACATTTTCTTTCCTTTACAATACATTCTTTACAATTTGTCTAAGCCATATTATCATTTAACCACATGCATCCAAATTCCAAGCTATAGGCACCTACCTGTAAAACATGAGGCTAGAGATAACCTTAACCTCCAAAACTACAAGGGTCAGCCAACGGTGTGAATGACATAAAAATAAATGCAATATAAATAGAGCATAAAGGATAAAGTTATAAAACAACATGTATCAACAGTAGTAACGAATGAAATAAGAAAAAACAACAAATAAAATATGAAAACATCAAGTGAAACTAGACTAAGTGTCAAGTTTGGGGAAACAGAAAACAAACATGCATAAAACCAAGTCAAGAAAATATCAATACTATATGCTGACTCTCTAATGCATACTTGTCAGATTCTATGCATCCCACTCTATATAGGTCCGGTGCAAGCCCTTATCGTTCTCCACTTGATAGGGTAAAATCCCTCGTTATGCAACTAATCTTACAACGATGACTACTACGAGATTTAGACATTTTGTAAGTATCGGTTCTCGCCCTTGGAATACTGGAGGCCAATCCCACTCTGCAGATCATTCTGTGGCCCTTACGTCGATCGTCCCCGAAAACTGGGGATTGCCTCACTTCGCAGGTCATCCTGGAACCCTCATTGCATAAACATCCCATGAGCGTCGCTCTCTTCCTTGGAATACTGGAGATCAATCTCACTCCGCGGATCACTCTGTGGCCCTTACGTGCATCGTCCCGAAAAACTGGGGAATATCTCACTCCTTGGATCATCCTGGAGTCCATAACTCATGTTTGCACTCATTTCATCATATCACCATCTAGTGCCTACCCTTATCTTGTTAAGTTAATTAATTATTTAATAGATTGCAAATCTCTTAGAGTTTGTGTACCCTACCGGGCTTAGCTCAACTGAACAACAACCAAAATCTCAACCGCCGGTAGTTAGGGCCCTACTCAATCTCTAAAGACTCATATCTCAACCATCAATACCAAAACTTTCAATAAAACTCATAAATCCATCATCAAAACGATTATATGAAAAAAACTTCTTAAATCAACAAAATTCCAAATCTATATAATGTACTAATAAAATTCCAGAATTCAAATAAAATATTAAATCCATTAAATAACAGAAAACCATATTTTGAAGTCGTAGAATATCACAAAACATCGATTCCTTCGAAAACTATGAATATCTCTCTTTATAAAGTCATAGGAATGTAATTAAATTCCATTATAAACAAAATATAACTTTCTGTAAAATATTGAAATCTGTATTAAAACATCATCTAGGACAATAGATCAATAATCCATAATATCGAGGAAATAACCGTTTAAAGACACGAAGAAAAACTCAACAAAACGACTCAAAACAGCAGGTGCGGTCGACTGCCCAAATAGTTCAAAAATAGGACAGTCGACTGCCCCTTTTCAATTTCTCAAAAAAAATGAATGGCAGTCGACCGTGCGGTCGACCGCTAGCTGCTATGCAGTCAATTTTGAAAAAGTGTGCATGTTTTCAACTGATATGCTAATTACACTTTTGTAAAATCACAAATTTGCAAAACCAATTTTCTGAGATGATAAAATATAACTTGTATAACATATAGGAGTTTATAAAACAGAGCAAAAGCACATCAAGATCTAGAAAGAGCAATTTTTGACGAAATCTTCGAAACAGTAAACATGAATGAGAATATATGCATATAGGTGAGTTTAAGCATCAATTTAAGCGTCGAAATTCATTGTGTATAAGTAGGATCTTGTCTAGTTCAATCTCCGTACCAAAACAACTCAAATCCGATTGAAAACTTCACAAAACATCAACTTTTGACAATTCTTCAAATAGTATATGTGTGTATATATATATAAGTGTAGTTAACTGTATGTTTGCATCAGTAAACATCAAGAAACCCATTGTATATATTTGTAGTATGAAGTTCAAAACCATCTCAGTACTAAACAACTCAGTTTCAATTGAGATTTCACAAAAACACCAAAATCCAATTTTTGGTCAGCATACAATCAGACCCGAAAATCAACTACTCAAATTTGACTTAAAAACTTGATCTTTTGATTCAAAACTCCTACCATAACTTGTTATATACATTCACCACTTATTACAATCATTTACTCATGAATATATGTGAATACAACAAGTATTAATCAAGTTATACTCAACAAACATCAAGAACAACATGTAAGTCTATATACACAGTAAAGGTTAGGTTTTTGTTTACTTTTGCATTAAACAAAATACAATCTCATCATAACAAGTCAAAACAGCAAGTAGATGAAGGGAAACAACCTACTCATGATTTCTATTAGGTTTTTAGCAATCTCAAGTCATCTATATGTAGTTTTAATCATCAATAGCAAGAAAGATTCAATTTTTAACTTATCCATCCATCCATAGTTCATTATATCAACATACAATCCCTAACATGCTTTCTAATAGGCAAATCATCACATAGACATGCTTAGAACAATAAGAAAAATAAACATATGTCACTCACCTTATTGAAGAATCAACCGAAGATAAAAAAGAAAATTTCGCAAGAAAACCAAGATCTTCACTTTGAAAATCCAATAAAATAATAATAAAGAAATCTTTTTGTGTTGTGCAGCAAAGAGATGACTGCACCTCACCATTAATAGGCCGGAAATAGGGTATCTAGGGTTTTTGAATAGATTTGTAAAATATCTCTTTTAAATATATCTTTACATATATAAATTCTTATAGTTGGAAATTAGATAAAACTAACTTAATTGAGATTTTAAAAAAAATAACCACCCTAATATTAGCCAGCACTGTTTTAAAACCAAGAAAAACGAAATTGTACTTTTTGCCCTCTAAGTGACAATTTTGCAAAAAAACCCTTCTTTATCAAAACTTTCAAAATAAACCAAATTTATTAAAACACGAAGTAAAATATTTAACTCTGAGTTGACTAGGCATCATGCTCAGCCCAAAAATCCAAAAATGTGGAGTTTTCACTGCAAGTGGTAATTTTGCACAAAAGTCCTCTTTTTATAATATTTGCAAATAGGTCAAAATTCATAAAAATCCAGAAAATTCAGAAATAATATCTACTAATACATATTAGATTTTCCAATTAAAATTTCTGACTTTTACTTTCCAAGAAAACTTTTGCACAAGATCCACTTAAATTCCATATTTGGAAAAAACACCATATTTGTTTAAATCTTTACCAAATAAACTCTAAATAAAAATTTAAATAGATTTTATTTTCAATGATGACCATGGCAAGCCCAAAATCAGTAAAAATGAATTTTTATTATTTGTTTAAGATTCAAACGGCTTTTTACATAGAAGTCCCTCTCTTTCGAAGTATTTATAAAATATTTTCTTTACTCAGAAAAATACCAAAATTTAGGATATATATACTTAATTATAAATAGGAGAATTTATTCAGAAATCTAAAATTGGAGATTTGCACAAAAAAAATACTTGCACGTGTTTTGCACGTGTAAAATTGAGAAATTCATAAATAGTCAAATAAATTCAATTAAATCTGAAAATTAAAATATCATAAATAAATGAAAAAAACCAATCATTAACCATAAAATTTTAAGAATTCAAAATTTCCTAACTCTGCACGTGTGTTGCACGTGCAAAATTGCAATTTTAAGAAAATAATCAAAATAGTCAACTTTACCAATATAATATTATTTAGTAATGCAAAATAAATTATTTTATTTTGCGGGGTGTTTCATCACTCCCCCCTTAGAATAGTTCTGTCATCAAAACTACTCTAAGCAAAATAAAACAAAATACAAAACTTACAAGATAGTTTCAAAAATTTACTCTATCATTATTTTTACAGTTGGATTTGATTACTAAGCAAAACAAAAATAACATATAATTATAGATCGAAGTGTAAAAGTGAAAATTGACATGACAAAAGTATAAGAAATCCAATAGAATACACAATAAATTCCAAACGTGAGAAAATAGTAAGACTATTCTCATAGAATAAAAAGTCAAAAGTGAAGAGATAAAACCCAAATATAAAAAAGTTGATAACCATACAAACAACGAAGGAACACAAACTTAAAGGTTATATAAAAAAATAGTTTTGGGAAAAGTAACCAGTTAAGATATATAGAAATACGAACAAATTAGCTAAGTAAAGAAAATATTAATAACAATGAATGCACAAAACATAGAATAATGAGTATACTAGTGAATGTTGATATTATAATCAATACTCTAAAAACACATTAAAAGGTAACGAGCAAAATAGACCAAAATATATATACAAGAAGGCTTAAAAGAAGTTCATTGAATATTACAATGTAAGCGTCAAATCATTAATTAGGACATGGGAACAAAAGTAAGTGAGAAATCTAAAATGTTAAAGAATTAGAAAACGGTTGCAATAAATAGTAATTATAAAGAACGAAAGTTTAGACCATAGTTGATGTACTCAATCTTAACATAAATGTAAAAATTTTGTAAACACAAAATAGAGTAAAATCAACTATACTAGTTCAAATTGTATGGAAACATAAAGTGTAATTGTATAAACAAAATATCATAAAGAAAATATTTCTTTACCTTTAGTTTTATTATATAATTAAAAGTCTTGAAATATCAATTAGCAAATAGGTAGATTTATTTATTTTGGGTTTGCCTAATTGATGTCTGGCTGCACACTTGCCTCCTTAACATCAAGTTGTAGATTTGTCTTCACAACATCAGGTTATAGGTTGCCGTCTGGATATTCGGTTGCACATTTTGCCTCCCCGATATCCAGTGGCAATTTGCCTCTATTGACATCGAGTTGCATATTTACCATCTCGACATTAGGTTGCACTGAAATGGTGAAATGGAAGATGTAATCTTCCATATGCACAGGGATATTGGACATTTAATTTAAGTATGATGTTATGTTTTGAAAATTTGTGATATAAAAATAGTAGAAAAAGTAAGAAATGGAGTAGAAAGTCACACAATGGAATATCAAAATAAATGTATAAATTATAAATATCAAACAAAATAGTACAAAATAGTAGTAGTGAAAATGATTTATAAAAGTAAGGAGGAAAACAGAATGAAATACATGCATAAGCACAATCCAAATGTGAATTAGAAAATAAATATGTTGTGTAGTAAATTTATACAATAAATATATCATAAAATATACAGTAATGTAGGAATTAAACAAGTGTAAAATGATATGCATAGTAAGTATGTTGAAATATATGGTACATATATAGTAATTAGTAGGAAATACATGTAGAAATCAAGAATGTAATGATAATAAAAATTGAAATAAGGTAAAATATAAGTAGTGAGTGCATATAGTACATTCGAGAAGTATAAAGCAACAAAATTAATAAGGAGCTATAAATGGTGAAAAGTAAATATAACGGAAACAGTAAACAGTAAGTAATAATAATTGAATATAAGGTGCAAAAACATAATATATAATAAAAATTTGAACGTGCAGAGATATATCATATTTATATGAGTAAAATATTACAATCAAGTTTAAATGCTTCTAAATATTTAAGACAATACAAAATAATGTAAAATGTAGTATCGAAAAATCCAAGTATATATAAAAATGAAAGTAAATATGCAAAACCAAAATTTATAATATTGTAAAAACAATAATGAAAGAAATTAGGAGTAGCAATAATAACTTAACACGTAGCAATTCAAAACTTAATGCACAATCTAAAAGTAATATTAAAATGTACGAGTAATGTAAAAATGCATGAAGTAAGAAGGATAAAAACGCCAAGAAAGAGATGAGTATGGTTTGCCAAAAATAAAAATGAGCTTGTGAAATGCTAAAGGATGCACTGTTGAATTACAGCAAAAGTTACAAAATAATAATTTGGACAAAAGAATAAAAAGTAAAAACTAATATTAAAGTCATAGAAACAATTTTAAAAGAAAAACAAGACGATTAGTGAAAGCTTAATGATTGTACTAATGAATAGAAATAATATAAACTCGGTTAGAGATATAGAAACTAAAATAAAATCAATCATTGCCAATAAAAGAAACCGTATAAAAAGTAGAAATAAGTTAATTTACACAAAAGTTATCTAGTAAGCAAACAAATGTAAAACAGTAAAAGTGATACGATACAAGAGTGAGAACTACAAAACTAAGAAACATTAAAAAAAATACGATAGGGTAAATAATTAAAAGAATGTAGCGGGAGATAATTAAATTTAATAACTGAAAAAAATACTAGCGAAAATCATAGAATCTAAAAAATATACACAAAGAGTAAAATAGGAAAAGAAATAGTGAACATTAGTAAGTAAGATAGAAAAGATACAAGTTGAAGGGGTAATACCTTACATAATAAAATATCAAATGCAAAAAACGAACAAAAGAGGTCAAAAAGGGCTAGTGAGAAAAGTATATGCTTTATGCAAAAAAAATTACCAATGCACTTGCGATAAAATTTTTTTATTCAAGTCTAAGCATACAAACAGTCTAAATCTCACTACAGGTTTTCATGATCAAACAATCTAGTCACACACATCAGATGTCCACCAAGGTACTCACACTTCTAATGTCCACCTAGGTATACATACTTTTAATGTCCACTTGTCTACTCACACATCTAATGTCCACCTAGGTTCTCACACATCAAATGTCCATTTATGTTTATGCCCCATACTATATTTAAAATTACTAATTGAAGCATGCTCTGATACCAACTTTATAGCGCCTCGAATTTTTAATATAATGTCTCAGAAATACGTGGTACAATTCCAGAATCAACTTCAATGTAATCATAAATATAGCAACCCAACACAAGGAAATTTAAAACGTTTTATTACATCAATTGTTTACAAAGCACAGCAGAAAATAAAACACCTTGAATTATATTTTCTTTCCTTTACAACACATTCTTTACAATTTATCTAAGCCATATTATCATTCTACCACATGCATCCAAATCCCAAGCTATATGCACCTACCTATAAAATATGAAGCTAGAGATAACCCTAACCCCCAAAACTATAAGGGTCAGCCATAATGGTGTGAGTGACATAAAAATAAATGCAACATAAATAAAGCATAAAGGATAAAGTCATAAACAACATGTATCAACAGTTTTAACGAATGGAATAAGAAATAACAATAAATAAAACATGAAAACATCAAGTAAAACTAGACTAAGTGTCAAGTGTAGGGAAACAGAAAACAAACATGCATAAAACCAAGTCAATAAAACACCAATGCTATATGCCGACTCTCTAATGCATACTTGTTGGATTCTAAGCATCCCACTCTACATAGGTTCAGTGCAAGCGCATATCGTTCTTCACTTGATAAGGTTAAATTTCTCGTTATGCAACTAATCCTACTACGATGACTACTACAAGATTTAGACATTTTGCAAGTATCGGTTCTCGTCCTTGGAATACTAGAGGCCAATCCCACTCCACAGATCATTCTGTGGCCCTTACATCCATCATCCTGGAAAACTGGGGATTGTCTCACCCCGTAGGTCATCCTAGAACCCTCATTGCACAAACATCCCATGAGCGTCGCTCTCGTCCTCGGAATACAAGAGATCAATCCCACTTCACGGATCACTCTGTGGCCCTTACGTCTATCGTCCTGGAAAACTGGGGAATATCTCACTCCTTAGATCATCCTGGAGTCCATAACTCACGTTTGCACTCATTTCATCATATCACCATCTAGTGTATTTCCTTATTTTGTTAAGTTAATTAATTATTTAATAGATTGTGAATCTCTTAGAGTTTGTGTACCCTACTGGGCTTAGCTTAACTGAACAACAACTAAAATCTCAACCGCCGGTAGTTATGCCCCCACTCAATCTCTAAAGACTCATAGCTTAACTATCAATACCAAAACTTTCAATAAAACTCACAAATCCATCATCAACACGATTATATGAAGAAAACTTATTAAATCAACAAAAATCCAAATCTATAATCTAATGTACTAATAAAATTCCAGAATTCAAATAAAATATTAAATCCATTAAATAATAGAAAACCATATTTTGAAGTCGTAGAATATCACAAAACATCGGTTCCTTCGAAAACTACGAATATCTCTCTTTATAAGTCATAGGAATGTAATTAAATTCCATTATAAACAAAATATAACTTTCTATAAGATACTGAAATATGTAGTAAAACATCATCTAAAATAGTAGATCAATAATCCATAACATTGAGGAAATAACTGTTTAAATACAAGAAGAAAAACACAACAAAACGACTCAAAACAGCAGGTGCGGTCAACTGTCCAAATAGTTCAAAAATAGTGCAGTCGATTGCCCCTTTTCAATTTCTCAAAAAAAAATGAATGGCGGTCGACCGCTAGCTGCTATGCAGCCAATTTTGAAAAAGTGTGCATTTTTTCAACTGATACACTAATTACACTTTGTAAAATCACAAATTTGCAAAACCAATTTCCTGAGATGATCAAATATAAATTGTATAACATATAGGAGTTTATAAAACAAAGCAAAAACACATCAAGATCTCAAAAGAGCAATTTTTGACGAAATCTTCGAAATAGTGAACATGAATGAGTATATATGCATATAGGTGAGTTTAAGCATCAGTTTAAGCTTCGAAATTCATTGTGTATAAGTAGGATCTTGTCTAGTTCAATCTCCGTACCAAAACAACTCAAATTCGACTAAAAACTTCACAAAACTTCAACTTTTGACAATTCTTCAAATAGTATAAGTGTGTGTATATATATAAGTGTAGTTAAGTGTATGTTTGCATCAGTAAACATCAAGAAACCCATTGTATATATATGTAGTATGAAATTCAAAACCATCTCAGTACTAAACAACTCAGTTTCAATTGAGATTTCACAAAAACACCAAAATCCAATTTTTGGTCAGCATATAATTAGTCTTGACAATCAACTACTCAAATTTGACTTAAAAACTTGATCTTTGATTCAAAACTCCTCCCATAACTTTTATATACATTCACCACTTATTACAATCGTTTACTCATGAATATATGTGAATACAACAAGTACTAATCAAGTTATACTCAACAAACATCAAGAACAATATGTAAGTCTATATACACAGTAAAGGTTAGGTTTTTGTTTACTTTTGCATTAAACAAAATTCAATCTCATCATAACAAGTCAAAACAGCAAGTAGATGAAGGAAAACAACCTACTCATGATTTCTATTAGGTTTTTAGCAATTTCAAGTCATCTATATGTAGTTTTAATCATCAATAGTAAGGATTTCATGAAAGATTCAGTTTTTAACTCATTCATCCATCCATAGTTCATTATATCAACATAAAATCCCTAACATGCTTTCTAATAGGCAAATCATCACATAGACATGCTTAGAACAATAAGAAAACAAACATATGTCACTCACCTTATTGAAGAATCAACCGAAGATAATAAAGGAAATAAGAAAATCCCTTCTTTCGCAAGAAAACCGAGATCCTCGCTTTGAAACTCCAAGAAAATAATAATAAATAAATCTTTTTTTGTTTTGCAGCAAAGAGATGGCTACACCTCACCTTTAATAGGCCGGGTATCTAGGGTTTTTAAATAGATTTGTAAAATATCTCTTTTAAATATATCTTTACATATATAAATCTTTATACTTGGAAATTAGATGAAACCAACTTAATTGATATTTAAAAACAAAACAATCACCCTAATCTTGGCTGTCACTATTTTAAAACCCAGAAAAACGAAATTGTACTGTTTTCCTTCTAAGTGACAATTTTGCAAAAAGACCCTTCTTAATCAAAACTTACAAAATAAACCAAATTTATTAAAACAAGAAGTAAACTCTTTACCTCTGAGTTTACTAGGAATCATGCCCAGCCCAAAAATTCGAAAATCTGGAGTTTTCACTCCAAGTGGTAATTTTGCACAAAAATCCTTTTTTTTATATTTGCAAATAGGTCAAAATTCGTAAAAATCCAAAAAAAATCAAAAAAAATATCTACTAATACATATTAGATTTTTCCATTAAAATTTCTGACTTTTACTTTCCAGGAAGTTATTTGCACAAGATCCACTTAAATTTTATATTTGCAAAAACACCATATTTGTTTAAATCTTTACCAAATCCACTATAAATAAAAATTTTAATAGATTTTATTTTCAATGATGAATATGGAATGCCCAAAAATTAGTAAAAACGAATTTTCATTATTTGTTTGAGATCCAAACGACATTTTACATAAAAGTCCCTCTCTTTCCAAGTATTTATAAAATATTTTCTTTACTCAGAAAAATCCCAAAATTTTAGATATACTTAATTATAAATAGGAGAATTTATTTAGAAATCTAAAATTGAATATTTGAACCAAAAAAATATTTGCACGTGTTTTGCACGTGTAAAATTGAGAAATTCATAAAATAGTCAAATAAATTCAAATAATCTAAAAATTAAAATATCATAAATAAATGAGAAAAATCAATCATTAAACATAAAATTTTAAGAAGTCAAAATTTTCTAACTTTGCACGTGTGTTGCACGTGCAAAATTGCAATTTCAAGAAAATAGTCAAAATAATCAACTTTATCAATATAATATTATATAGTAATGCAAAATAAATCATTTTATTTTGCGGGGTGTTTGGGTTGATGGTTGAGTTACGAATCTTATGTAATACCCCGTAATTACAAAGAGTATAATATATATATATATATATATATATATAAAGATGAGGTGGGTGGTAGTTTCGTAATTAAAGTGAAGTAGAATAGTGTAGGGGGCCCACACGTTGAGTAAAACCCAGCAAAAATGTGCTATGTGTTGTGAAGGTGACGTCGTGATGACGTCACCTGTGGGGGGTCCCGCCTGCCTGTTGTTGAGATGGAAAGACAGCACGCCTACTATCTCTCTGGTTGTGTGTGATGACGTGGCATTTAGGGGTCCCACAGAGTCTCCTAGTGTGCACGGGATTAAGGAGAAATGATGTGGTTAAGTAATCTCATATCGGGAGTATACAATAATTAATTAAGTATAAATATAATTGCCTATGATCAAGAGTCACTAAATTGGTTAAACACCTTTTGAGAGGCAGCCAGTGGTGGGTAGTTGTACTATAAGTATTAATTTGTCTTCTAAAAATAATAAAAATTGTCTGAGTATTGGAGCGGGGCGTTGCAAATGGTATCAAATCCGACTTTCAACATCGGGTGTGGAAGAGAGCCTCAATATGATCTGCGGTGTTGAGAGTCACTGATCTCCGAGATCGAGTATGATCTGCAGTGTTGAGAGTCACTATTCTCCGGGATCGAGGAAGACGCCACATTGGCTAGAAAGGAGGATCCTGTGCTAGATGTCATGCCCCGTACTCAGCAAGGACGCTGATTTCTAAAGGAGAGGTGTATGTAATACCCCGTAATTTCAAAGAGTATAATATATATATATATATATATATATATATATATATATATATATATATATATATATATATATATATATATATATATATATATAAAGATGAGGTAGGTGGCAATTTTGTAATTAAAGTGAAGTAGAATAGTGTAGGGGGACCACACGTTGAGTAAAACACAGCAAAAACGTGTTGTGTGTGTTGTGAAGGTGACGTCGTAATGATGTCACTTGGGGGGGGGGGGGGGTTCCCGCCCACCTGCTGTTGAGAGGGAAAGGCAGCAGGCCTACTGTCTCTCTGGTTGTGTGTGATGACGTGGCATTTAGGGGGCCCACAGAGTCTCCTAGTGTGCACGGGATTAAGGAGAAAAGATGTGGTTAAGTAATCCCATATCGGGAGTATACAATAATTAATTAAGTATAACTATAATTGCCTATGATCAAGAGTCACCTAATTGGTTACCACCTTTTGAGACGCAGCCTGTGGTGGGAAGTTGTACTATAAGTATTAATTTGTCTTCTAAAAATAATAAAAATTGACTGAGTATTGGGGCAGGGCGTTACAATATCTGATTTGTATACCAAGAATTGATAAACACAACTATTATGTGCATAGCCAATAAAATTACAACCAACTGTTTTTTGTCATATTTCTACTTTCTTAGGTGGAGGTATTGCCACCTTGGCAAAACATCTTCACATTCGTAAGTAATTGTAGGATGACCTTCTTCATTTCCATAGTTCATATGACTTTTCTCTTCTTTCTTTTTGGGTACCTTATTCAAAAGGTAATTAGCTGAAAGAATAGCTTCTCCCCATAAGTTTGGTGGCAAACTAGAACTTATTAACATTGCATTCATCATTTTCTTGAAGGTATGATTCTTTTGCTCAACAACACCGTTGGACTGAGGTGAATAAGGTAAAGTAGTTTTATGTATAATCCCATACTTAGCACAAGTGTCAGCAAATGACGATTCATACTCTCCACCTCAATCATTTCTTAGTGCCTTAATTTTCTTGTTAAGTTGATTCTCAACATCATTTTTATAAAAAATAAATTTTTTATAGCTTCGTCCTTGCTTTTAAACAAATACACATAACAATATTTTGTGCTGTCATCAACGAAGATAATAAAATACTTATTATCACCTCTTATTTGTGTCATTTTTAAATCACAAATATCACTATGAATTAAAGCAAGGGGTTCAGTGTTTCTTTCAACCCTTTTAAATGATGATCTTGTTAGTTTTGCCACAACACAAGTTTACACATGTTTGAAATCAATTTAGAATGTTGGTATATGATTCAAGTTAATTAGTCTGCGCAAAGTATCATAATTAACATGTCCTAGTCTACCATGCCATAAATTGGAAGACTCAAGTATATAAGCAGAAGAACTAGCTTTATTGATATTCTTGACCATGATCATTACATTGAGTTTGAACATTCCACCACTCATGTATCATTTGCTAACATACATTCCACTCTTTAAAAAAATAAATTTGTTTGACTCAAATACTAAGCAAAATATGTGATTATTAAGTAACAAACCAAATACCAAGTTCTTACAGATTTCAGGAACATACACAACATTGTTTAGAGTCAGTTCCTTCCCAGAAGTCATATTCAAGATCACCTTGACTTGGCTAGATTTCTGAAGTGGCTAAGTTCCTGTTGGTGTATGCCCTAGAGGCAAACCTTATATTTTCCTTGCTAGTTTACATTGTATCATGACATTTATTTCATATATGAGACATTTTATTTGTGACGCCCCTGCCCCAGGCTCAGACAATTTATACAATTTAACAGACAAATTATTTATAGTATAGTACAACTGCCCACCACAGACTGCCTCTCACAAGGTGGTTAACCGGATTGGTGACTCTTGATCATAGGCTATATTATTTATTATTATTTTTATTCTAGTGTATTCCCGATATGGGACTATTCCAAATCACATATCCTTCTCTTTCTCCCGTTCTCCTACTATGCAATTTATTTACACTTACTGTCTTCTCCTTATTATATATATACACACATATACTATATATCTTATATATTTTATATTATATTATCTTTTAACATGGGGTGTTAGTCCCGAATTTAATTGGGGCTCATCACAGTCCTGGAATCCACCCCCGACTGGGTCTATAGTCCCGAAATCCACTACCTGACTATATAGACATGCCCCACACTCGTTGTCGTAAGTCGGCTCTGATACCATTTTTAACGCCCTGCCCCAGACTTAGACAATTTATACAATTTAACAGACAAATTATTTATAGTATAGTTACAACTGCCCACCACAGGTTGCCTCTCAAAAGGTGGTTAATCGGATTGGTGACTCTTGATCATAGGCTATATTATTTATTATTATTTTTATTCTAGTGTACTTTCGATATGAGACTATTCCAAATCACATATCCTTCTCTTTCTCCCGTGAGCACAATGCCCAACAGTGGGCCCCATGCCCACGTCAGCGAAGAGGAGACAGCACAGCGGCTGTTTCACTTCTCATACAAGTGGACCCCCCATGTGCCACGTCACCGAGGTGACGTCATCGAAAGTAAAGCACAACATTTCACTTCTTTCAGGTGGGCCCATCCTACTATGCAATTTATTTACACTTCTGCCACTTTCTCTTTATTATATATATATATATATATATATATATATATATATATATATATATATATATATATCTTATATATTTTATATTATATTATCTTTTAACACGGGGTGTTAAATTATTTATTTTGATTAAATGAACATAATAAAGGCCTTAGAATAGTAGGTTTAATACAATGGGACATCAAGTGCATGACTTGATTATGAGATCATATTGGTTGTAATCAGAACACTATTCTTAAATTTCCCTAGTTAAGTATTATTGTGAATTGGGATAATTTAATAATACATAGAGACCAGTATGTGCGTAGACTGATGACCATTTCTCACGGATCATGGATATGAGATATCAAGTCTTCACATGGGTACATATTAGAGTAATAATGTACTAGACTTACCATGAGAACGCTATATGGATCGTTACGTGAGTGTCATGAGCGATTCTCACAGTGACCATAGCGTACATGGTCCTTTGACTTGAAGTCACTACGGTTCTATACATGGAAAGTTATATGTTTTCATACCGTCAAACGTCGCCTATAATAAGGTAATTATAAAGTCAGGTTATTGAACATAATGTGAATCATGCGGAGGGATGTAAGTGACTTAGATAGGATTTGTCCCTCTTACATAACAGAAGTGATATCTTTGGGTCCCTGATTGAGTTAGACTGCAAAATATATGGTTATACTCAAATGAGTCAATATGAGATATTGATCTCATTTTTTTTAATAAGTATAATCGGACATCAAGCGTCCAACGATTGATCTATACAAGGTTGACACACTTCATGTCTTGTGGTCAATTAAAATATCTGAACAAAAGGACTATACTACATGGTAACATTGGTCATGAATAGGTAATGTCAAATCATTAACATTCCCGTTACTTGAGTACATTCCCGTTACTTGAGTAACAGTAATGTATTGCTAGATACCACTCACTATTTGTAACACAAAAATAAGATTTTAGTATTACTGTTAACGTAATGGAAATCAACAGGGTCACACATTTAAAATGGATAAGAATTGAGATTTAAATTCATAAGATGAGTTTTATTAGGAATCCAAGAAAACTTGGGCTCCCAACATTGGTTGGGCAATTAATTAGATTAAATGGGCCAACCAAAATTAGAAGGCCCACATATGAATCTGACATAGAATAGATTGTGAACCCGATAGCCTCTATACTCTTAGGGTGAATTTCTTGCTATACATATGTATGATATGTATCTATGGGAAACGACAAGAAGAAATTGTAGCCGTTACAGAAAGTGAGAGAAAGAGAAAGAGCAACAAGACCATCCCTTTATCGCAGCTAGCACCGCGACGTAAGAGAGAACCCGATTTTGTTCATTCGTGTGGATACTGCATAGGCACGACAATGTTGTAGTGCTCGTGATTGGCGGATTGTGTAAACAATCGTTCCATCATTGAGGTAAAAAATTCTAACACGTTTTATGGTTTTTGCATGGATCCATGGCTAGGTTTCAGAATTTTTAATTTATTTCCGCTGCGTATTTATTCTGTGATTGACTTCGAAACCCAAAAGTTCCCCATGAACATCTTCTTTTCATTCTCTAATGGTTTAAAAGTGGAGAACATTCTTCGGTTAGAGCACACATGGCGGGTAGTTCTAGTGTCAATCCACAACTCTTTAGGTTTTGAACGCATCAAGTTCACATATGAAATCACAGCAGAGAGGTTTATTTCAAAATCGTCTTGAATAATGCCTTCAACCTCATTGACTTCTCTATTCTTGAGCAATCCATTGAACTTCTCAGGTTTTGCTCTATGGGTGACTCAGACAGGTACAATAGTAGGCATTGGTACTCGTGCCACAGCAAATGTCGGCGATTGGACCGTCTCAACAGCCGGCAATTAGGTCGTTTCAGACACAACAACATTCTGCGATGTAGTTGCCATTTTGAGTCTGAAAAACACAACAAACATGTAAATTTTCAGATTGAAAAAAAAAGAAAATAGTGCCTCAAAATTAGCAAAGAAGAAAATCAAAATATGTTTTAAATTTTTTTAGTAAATGTTTACAAGAAAACCAACTTTTGACTGATAGCGCGAAACCAAAGAGGGACAAGAAGAACAAAAACCGAACAAATTAAAAAGAAAATTAAAGTAACAAGAATATAAAACCAAACTAATTTGTGTCGAGACTTGTGTGTCACACAATATCCTTAAAACAGATTCGCCTCATTCGGGTGCTGTAGGTTGTAGATGCGTCCTTCTCCCAGGATACAACGACAGAGGAGTGTCGACTAGAGCACTACATCACACTCCCGAATTGAAGCAATGGAGAACTCTATCACCGAACTTGAAAAAACGTAATGCACAGAATAGATGAGAGAGGAGAGAAGATTTTTTCTGGTGTGAAGAAAGAGAAGAGAGGGGTCTTAATTCATAGGGGACGTGGTAGACAAGTGAATGCATGCACATGCAGTTTCTCGGTTTAAAATGCAGTAGACATAACGTTTCTGTATTTATTTCGGCCGTTACAGATTATAAAAATCAAAAGTGGTGGAGTTCAAGTTGGTACGACGTTCGTGTCCGTAGGACGTGCGGGCGCACACAAGCTACATGTAATTCGGTCCAAGGTCATAGTTAATTCGTTTTGGTTTAGAAACTAACAAAATTCTAAATTGATCGTTTTAGATTTTCCCTGGACTTCACCACCTATGGTGTGTGTGGTCATGGGTTTTCTTAATTTTAAAAGAGACTTATTCCTCATGTGTTAAGGTTTAATGGAGTGAATTCTATGTGCTTTCCGACTAACCGGTTGCTTTTATTATTTATCTATGGCTGGCCATGAACGCTTTTTGTTTGCATTTATGTTACATGTGTGCAGTTAATTGACTTTTTAGTGATTGTTCGGGAAGCTGATGGGGGTGGCGGGAAGGGTGCTTAATAAATTATGGGTGTGGTAATCTTGAGGGGGAAAATTTTAATGGATTATTTTCCTTGAATTTATGGGGGTAGATTTGGAAAGGAAAAAACTTCCATTTACTTTAGAACATAAAATTAAATGTGGATTTCTATCCTTTGTTTGTAACTTTGCTCATTTCAATGTATATTTGTTTGCAAAATCAGGAATGTGTTTCTAATGTAATCCTTTTCGGTGATTATTACTTTTCAACCATGCTATTTTTAATTGTTTTTCTCAAATATATTCTGGATTCTTTTAGGTGTCTTTTTTTCCCCCTTACTGTTACATATTTAGCTCTGTTGGTGAGAAATGGAGGACCTCATCATCTTCTTCTTCTTCTACTAATGCTACTGATGCAGTTTATTTTTGGGAGGCGTGTGGATGCACCAGGTGTGAGTTGTTACTCGATTTGTATTGGTGGAGGAAGCTCCTGTGCTGCCGACCCTCAGCCGGGCGAACGGTACGGAAGTAGGCGGGAGTGAGGTGGAGACTGGATGCTCGGCTCGGATCAGGAGGCTCGGATCCGAGGTCTCGTGTACTTGCAGACGGTCTAGGAACATCGGGGTTGGTCCCGGTGGCAGACCCTCCGACGATCTAGTCAGCTACTGAGAGATAGTAACAGTAACTAGGGTTTGAGTGGGAAAAGATCGATTACCTGGATCAAGGGGTAGGGGTCTGGTATTTATAGGAGAATTCAACTGGGTCTGGACCCGTTTGGGGCCGGGTCTGGACCCGGTTGTCCGTGGGGTCGAAGCGGTGGAAACCCGAGCGGTATAGGGCTGACGTGGCAAGGGCCCGGACAGTTTCCGGGCTGACGTGGCAGAGGCCCGGGCGGTTTTCCGATGCTGATGTGGCGGATCTGGATGAGCTGGAGGTGCGCGCCTTTTGAGGGGATCCTGTGACCCAGGAGGGGCCACGTCATCCAACCCATATCACAAGCCCCACACTCCTGGAGGGCTGGGTGAACCGGCCGTGTAGGAGTGGTTTCTTTGCCTCTATAGGAAGAGCAGGGTGGAGGGTGCGGTGAGAAATTAGGATCTGCTACTTCCAGAAGAGGCCAGGGGTTAGGAGGAAGGGATCCCTCATCAGAGTTTGCGTAGGATGCTGCGTAGGAAGGTCGGGGTGACGCTTGCCGAGCCCTTGGTCGGCAGACGAGCCTCGGGGGTCAGCGGACGATCCTCTTGCTAGTTGGAAGAGTAAGGAAATGCGAACGCCTGCTGGGTTGGAGATCGGCTCGCCGAGCACAGAAGGTCGGTAGGCGAGCGTTGAGGGTCAGTGGACGAGCTTCGAGGGACGATAAACGACCCCCTCGCTAGTTGGAAAAGAAAGGGGGATGCCAACGCCTATTGGGTTGATAGAGGGTCGGGAGGGGAGCCCCTCACTTGAGGAGAATTTCTGGGGCTCGCGATTTCATCCGAGCTCCGAGCCCCGTGGGAATAGAGGAGGGGCTGTAGGGGCTCGCGGTGTCATCCGAGCTCCGAGCCCTTTGTGAATAGGGACAGCTTTTGGGGCTCGCGGTGATATCCGAGCTCCGCATCTCCTATGACTAGGGGAGAGCTCCTGGGGCTCGTGGTGCCATCCGAGCTCCGAGTGTAGTATGAAGATAGGAGAAGAATTAGGGGCTCGTGGTGCCTTCCGAGCTCTGAGCGTCCTATGAACATAGGAAAAGATATAGGGGCTCGCAGTGCCATCCGAACTCCGAGCGTCCTATGGAGATAGGAGAAGATATTGGGGCTCGCGGTGCCATTCGAGCTCCGAGCGTTCTATGAAGATAGGAGAAGAAATAGGTGCTCACGGTGCCATCCGAACTCCGAGCGTCCTATGGAGATAGGAGAAAATATTGGGGCTCGCGGTGCCATCCGAGCTCCGAGCGTCCTATGAAGATAGGAGAAGAAATAGGGGCTCGCGGTGCCATCCGAGCTCCGAGCATCCTATGGAGATAGGAGAAGATATTGAGGCTCGTGGTGCCATCCGAGCTCCGAGCATCCTATGAAGATAGGAGAAGAAATAGGGGCTCGCGGTGCCATCCGAACTCCGAGCGTCCTATGGAGATAGGAGAAGATATTGGGGCTCGCGGTGCCATCCGAGCTCCGAGCATCCTATGAAGATAGGAGAAGAAATAGGGGCTCGCGGTGCCATCCGAGCTCCGAGCATCCTATGAGGATAAGAGAAGAAATAGGGGCTCACGGTTCCATCCGAGCTCCGAGTGTCCTATGAACATAGGAGAAGAAATAGGGGCTCGCGGTGCCATCCAAGCTCCGAGCGTCCTACGAAGATAGGAGAAGAAATAGGGGCTCGCGGTGCCATCCGAGCTCCAAGCGTCCTATGAGGATAGGAGAAGAAACAGGGGCTTGCGGTTCCATCCGAGCTCCGAGTGTCCTATGAACATAGGAGAAGAAATAGGGGCTCTCGGTGCCATCCGAGCTCTGAGCGTCCTACGAAGATAGGAGAAGAAACAGGGACTCGCGGTGCCATCCGAGCTCCGAACATCCTCTGAACATAGGAGAAGAAATAGGGGCTCGTCGTGCCATTCGAGCTCCCAGCGTCCTATGAAGATAGGAGAAGAAATAGGGGCTCGCGGTGCCCTCCGAGCTCCGAGCGTCCGAGGAAGATAGGAGAAGATATTGGGGCTCGTGGTGTCATCTGAGCTTCGAGCTTCGTGAATAATAGAGAAGGGATTCGTGGCTCACGATGCCATCTGAGTGTCGGCCCTTCTGTGAAAATAGAAGAGAAATTGTGGCTTGCGATGCTATCCGAGCTCCGAGCTTTTCATGAAAATAGAAGGGGAATTGTGGCTCGCGATGCCATCCGAGCTTCGACCCTTCTAGACTTGGTGCTGAAAACTGTTTGTCAAAAAAAAGTCTGGGGGTAGTGGGGTAATTTCATGCTCACTGCTGACGTTATGAGCGCAAGAATCGAAGTGACTCCAGTTCTTAGCAACCGTTAGATCTTGATGATTTGAGATCCAACGGCCAGATCTAATTGCGGAAATCGAGGAACCGCTTTCTCCCTATAAATCCCCCCTCCCCTCCCTCACTTTTTCTTTAATTCTTTACTCACTTTCCAACTTTTCAAGAACATAACCTTTCTTGCCGTCGGCGACTTCTTCCGGTGATCGCACGAATAATGCTTCAGGTTAGTATTTCTGCTCAGTAATGTCACGAACTCAGTCCGGATCCGAGGCTAGCTCTTCGGGCCGCACCGTGATGGAATCCGAGTCAGAGACGTCTTCGTCACTCAGTAAATATAAGGTCAAGGAGGAGGTCCTGACAGACCTTGGGTCGGATAGTGGTGACGATGTAGCCTTCATAGTATCGCCGCTGAGATCCCAAAGGCCGGGGAAGGAGCCGATGGTCGAGGGCGAAGAGGGGGAGGAAGAGGAAGAGGTTGATGAAGAGGGTGAGGAGGATCAGGACGCCGAAGGCGAAGTGGAGGAAGAGGAAGAAGGGGATGACGAGGATCAGGAGGATCCGGATGCCGTGGATGAGGGCGAAGACGACGAGGATCAGGATTCCGACGGTCAGGGCGCCGTAGATGACGAGGATGATGGCGACGAAGGGGAGGGCAGCTAAGAAAGTGCCGGCGAAGGCACGATAGGAAGGTCGGTCGGGGATGACCTTCCACCCCTTCCACCTTTGTCGACGCCGTCTCTTGAGAGGAAGGCTCGTCATCGCCGGAAGAAGAGGAAGCTAAGTATCCTAGACAGTCCCCCTCCACCGGACGAATATGCACCCAGATCGGGACTCGAGTTCCCCCGTGTCTCCTTCAAAAATTCGGGGTCGATTCGGATATATCCTGATGATATCAAAGACATCGACCCTGTCCCCCTGTGCCGGGTGAAGAGAGCCGTGTGAAGATTCGGATGGATAACATCCCATGTATCTTAAGAGCGGATTATCTCCACATTATGAGGGCCTCCTACTTTATTCCGCGAGAGTTTGAGGTCTTCATTCCGAGCCATGGCATTCGACCCACCACTGCTCTTGCGCCGGGCTACTGCATGTTTCCCGAGGATGCCTTTGTTTCGGGACTGAGGCTGCCGCTGCATCCCTTTGTCAAGAGGGTTTTGAACTGGGTGAAGCTATGCCCCATGCAGTACAGCCCAAACTCTTGGAAGCATTTAATTTGCTTCATTCTGAAGTGCCAAGAAAAGGGGGTGAAGCCGAGGTTAATGTACTTCCGAGCCATCCTAGGGATTAGCTCGCTCGGAGATCAGGAGGGGATATTCTACTTTTTGCCTAGGCCGCACAAGAAGGTCATGCACGGCCACCTGGATTCCATTAAGGGGTGGAAAGAAAAGTATTTTGTGGTTCGGAATGAGAGGACTTGGGGGATACCGACCAGGTGGAGTTTTATCAAACCGAACCATAAACCTCCGAAGCTAAGCGACTTGACAGCAAAGGAGTGGAAGAGGGTGGAGAAGATAGTAGGGGGCACAGTATCGCATGGCCTCGAGTGACTGAGCTGCACCTTGCCCGGGCCGGACTGAGCCCAGCCGATCCTAGTATGTTTCGTTCTGAATTTTTGCATCTTTCTGCCTTTGTGTTAACGTTAGCCTTCTTTCTTTCACTTTTGCAGAGATGACTTCCCAACAGGTGGATGAAAGGCGAGCCTTGCTAGTCGTCGCTGCGAAGGCGAGAGCGGAGACGAAGAAGAAGGAGCAGGAGAAGCTAGCCGCCCAAGCTGGGGGGTCCGGTAAGGAACCAGCCTCGGTTGCCGAGGAGCCTTCTCCCGCAAAGAGGGCCAAGAAGCATCACCCCCCAATGCCGAGGGCAGCTCGGGACGCTGGGGGTAGTTTGGGCAAAACCGTCGATGCCCCGGGGAAGAGGCTTCCCCCACCAAAGCCCACCGCCGAACAGATGGTGGACCAACAGGGCTGTGGCCCTTTGCTCCTGATTGGTCGATCGTGCAGGGGGACACTCTGCTCGAAGGACCCGTGGTGATTGAGTTCGTCACGAAAGCCGCCACCGAGCGTGATCGGATGTCTCTGGCGGTGCAGACGACGGACCAAGCCTTCGTGCGGTGGTCCCAGGCGCACGTCTCGGTAAGTTGGTACGGTACTTTTTCCTGTTTTTGTACTTGGTGAAATTTTTTCTGATTTTTCCCCCTCGGATAGGCGATGCTCCACGGTTAGCACTTCCAAAAGTGCTTGGAGAAGGAGATCTACCTGGAGAGGAGGAACGCGGAGAAGTACCTCCACGAGCTGAACAAGGCCACTGACGATTTGAAGGAGGCTCAAAGTATGGCAGCCGTCCACGAGGCCCAGATGGCCTCGCTCTGCGACATCCATAAGAAGGACGTGGAGCGCCTTGAGGAGAAGATCAAAGCGGAGGTGCTAAAGGGGCAGAAGGCGTTAAAGAGGATGGAGACCGCCTCGGCGGAAGCCTTGATCATAGCGCAAGACGAGGCGTACGATCAGGCCAAGGAGCACTTCCGGATGATTTACCCAGAGCAAAAAGTCAACCATCTCCACTATGGCTGGTAGCCGAACATTCTGCCGACCCCCGGTGGCGACGAGGCGGGGGGGGGGGGGGGTCCATGCCGAAGAAGAGGTGCCACCCCCCCTTCAAGAGTAAACTAGTTTTTGCTTTTTCCTTTTGATGTAAATGCCTCGAGCGGGCGGTCGGCATCGGAGTCATTCCTTCGGGAGGCCGTTGTTGAGAAGGAGTTGGAGATCCGCAGGTTGAAACTGGTGTTAGGGACGGTTTGATCGAGGAGGCTAGCAACTCGACCCCAGCTTGGTCTCCGACATTTTTATTGGAGGGCGCCCAGCCAGAAGATGCGGGAAGCTCGGTGGTAGGGGTTGCTTCCCTGGTTGGTCTGACCGAGCATGAGGGTAGCCCCGAAAGGAGCGCCGAGTTTGAATTTTAAGCCGGATGTGAGTGAGTTGTAACCTTTGCACTGCCTTTGTACCGAAGTTTATTGAGTTGTAAGCAATGAGAAATAATAAGAGCATTCGCTTTCCCGAACCTTGAGTATTGTTGGGCAAGAGTGATTGCTGAGCTCGGTATGCAGGAAGTCGCCGTCGAGGTGACTTGCTGCGAAGGGCACATATGCAGCTGTAATACCCCAATTTTCATTTATGAAAATTATTAATTTTGCACGTAGTGTGCACGTGCAATTTTTGTAGTATGAAATCTTATAATTATTTCATTATGGATAATGTGGATATATATATATATATGTATATGTGTTCTTTAATTATTTTTATAAAGCCCATTTTCTTCAAATAAACATAAGCCTTATTTTTAGCCCAAATCTAAATTATCTTTTGTAAAACTATTATTTGGCCCATTAATTAAGGCCCATGAGTTATTTCTCTTTTTATTTACAATTTGTAATGTAGAACATCTTTATAAAATTATTTTTATAGAAAATATAATGTACAACTTTTTTAAATGGAGAACAAATGAATGCACGTGCATTGCACGTACACGTGCAAAAAGCACACAAAGTGGCCGGTTTTGGATTGGAGGGAAAAAGAAAAAAAGAGTGGAGTTATGGGTGGTAGTTGTTTGATCATGGTTGGTTACTACAACTTCCCCTTGAATCCCAGCCTTTTATTTTTAACTCCTAGATTGATCCTAACCCTTCATTTGCTCCCAATTTTAGTATAAATACCCCCCACCCTAGCCTAGTTATTTTTGTACTCTTCATTTCTCCAAAACCTATAGTAGAAAATACAAATTGTTAGTAGTATAGTAAGTGAGATAAAAAGATTGAGAGTTGTGTGTGAGTTGTGTGTGCATTCAAAGAAGGCCGGCATCACTAGGAAGCTCTCGGGATTGGCATCTTTGAGGCTCGGTTGTGCGCATCAAGGAGGAGGAGGAACGCTCTTTTAGCAAGGACTCTTGTGTTTAGGAGGTGTTGCAATTTTATTCTCTCCAAATAAGGTGGGTTATTTTCCATGTTTCTAATTAGATAGCATGCTAAAATTGAATTGAAATGATGATGCATGAAAAAGATTAATAAGAGTACATTTAATCGAAAAAAAAATGGCTTATTAGTTGATTGGAATGTTGTAAATGGACTGTATGTGATTCCATCATCAAACTTAAGTTGTGTGTGAATTATTTATAGCTATGGATTGTTTGAAGCAAAATTCGTTGTTAGCATCAAAAATTAAATGCAAATGTTAGTAGATGAAAATGTTGTTTTGTGTGCTTGAATGAACCTTTTGTGATAATGTTGTGACGAATAACTTAAAATATAATTTGTGGGTTTGTGAAAGGAATATAAATATGGAATTGATATAGAGAATATTGATGTTAAATTGTATAAGAAATACCGAAATGAGATGTGGTAGTAGTAGTATACAAATTAAACTAATTGTATGAAAAATATGCATTTAATTACTGAAAAAATTATTTTTAAATTACTAGAGTATCAAATATTATTTGAATAATTATTCTGGAGATTTACAGTAAATTTAGTGAAAGCAAAACTCAAATGAGAGCTTTTGAAATATCGAAATGTTCGATTAAACAGAGAATTGATTTAACTAAAATATAAGTTGTATTCATGACAACTTGAGCCTATAGCTCAAGTGGTCGGGAGGCCTTTAAATGCTACATTGTGTGCGGTTGGGTTCTTACAGATCGATGGTTTGAAACTTGATGACACCATATTTTTGTGTGCGTTTAAAAAATTAATCAAGTTCAGTTCGAGAGTATATAACACTCTAACCTTTCTTTATACCGATGAGCACTAGTGGCCAAGTGGCTAGTGTGTGTGGTTGGGTTCTCAGGGGTCTCTGCCAGAATTAAACTTTGTGGAAAAATGATTTTTTTGGGTGGATTTGGATGCCTAAAAATTATGAAAAAAATACTATTATTATTCTAAAATGATGTGTGACTTATGAAAAATAAATTGGGAGTTATTGAAATGAAATAGAGTATATTTTGGGAATAAAAGTATGGTTAGAACTATGGTTCTACACTTATATATTTTTGTGAAAAATGTGTTTTGCAAGGGAATTGAAATAAGTGCTAGAAAAGAAAAATAACAAAGGAAGAAAATATATACGGTGAAGTGGTGTGAATTATTCTTGTTAAAGAATAGTGTGATAATAATGAGTTGTGAATATTCATTTTGACCATATACTTGGTGATATGATTTTTAATGTGGAAATAAATATTGGATGAAATACATGATGAATAATTGAACTCCATGTATGGTTATTGACTTATGAATAATTTAGAAATCATGTGATTGGAAAAGAGAAATGTTATTGAGTATGAAAACTCAAATATATGAATTTGTAAATTGAAATTGAAAATTAGAGTGTAGCCAAAACTCACACCGGCAAGTGAAAGTGATGAATTATGATTATTGATATTGAAAAGACCAGTTTGGGTCATTGTGAAATGAAAGAAATAAGACCGGTAGTAGTGAGAGGGCTAACTCTAAGAGATTGATTTTGTTCAAGATTTCATTAAAATTAAGAATTAGTACATAGTGAAGAGGTGATGAAAGTGAGAGAAAAACACAAGTATGAGGGCCTCGAGTCTACGATGTGAGAGTGATCCACAGAATGCATGCTTGATGCGTCAGGACATGGCGTGGGCACTACTCTAGAATTATCGGGATCTTGGCGATAATTGTGGGATGTTTGGTGACTGTAAGAGAATCGTGTGCCATGAAGGAGGCTGAATTGCCACAGAATGCATGCTTAATGCGTCAGGACATGGCGTGGGATTCCTCTCCAGGTTTTCTGTACATGAGCTTGTACTCATAGATCGTCTAGGATACTTACCGTAGTTACAGTAGTAGATTAAGTCATGACGAGGGATTGAACCCTACAAGATGAAGAACTATTAAGAGGCTTGCCCTCGGACCTATGTAGTATGGGATGCATAGAATCCGAACAAGTGTGCATTAGTGTCATATAATATAAATAATTGCATTAAGGACTAAGTGCACAATCACAACACGACATCAATAGGGTATTTCCTTTAGTTTGATATGTGACAAGTTTGTGTTTGTTAAATATGGAAAATCAGTTATACTATTTCCGGCATAGAGAGGATGGCCGTGTATAATGTTCGTCGGTTGAATAAACTAACGTACCCACAGTTTTGTATGCAGGGTAAATGACATGATAAAGATTAAAGAAGCACAGATACTTAGAGATTATTCAAATGTTGATGTACATTTATTTAAATGTTGCAAATTTGCTTCTGCTGTACAATGTAAAGTGTAAAGATTCTATGTAACTCTGATGTAAAGTGAAAAGTTTTAAATTCCTTGTAAAATTATACGAAAGAAGTGTAAATATCCTGTGGAATCTCGAATTCTGTTGTATATTGGAATTCGGGGCGTTACAGAGTGGTATCAAAGCGACGCTTCACACTAGTACAAATTTATAAGGAACGACACCCTAGAAGTGGACATTAGAGTGTGTGTTTGAGTCTAGAGTTTAAATGTACGTTACTTATATTTTTGTTGCTCCATGATTTATGCTTTTTCCTCTCTATTTCTAAGATGGCTGATCACTTCGACCCTGCTGGAGACAAAAATTGGCATATCATCGAGGAAGATTACTATCCTGGACAAGTAGATTCCGAGGAAGAGTACTACCCAGGGCAAGCAGATTCTGACGTAGAAGAATGGCCTGAATCCCGAGAGATCACCCCACCTCTGGATTCATCTGATGACTCTTCTGACGAAGAAGAAGAACCAGTTCCAAGTAGTCTTGTGATATCTCTTCAGAGGCAGGTAGAAACACTGCGGGAGAGAGTCGGACTATTGGAGGCTCAGTTGGCAAAGCGCAAGGATGATTTCGCGGTTCTCAGTCATCGTGTATGGGAACTCGAGAAGAGAAAAAATATGACCGATGTGCTGAAGGAAGAAGTTGAAGAACTACGGGGAGAGCTTCGTGAAGCGAAGAGGAACCGTAGGAGTTAGAACCATGTATCGTCTATGGCTTTCATTTTGATGTCAAAAATATTTTAAATTCGAATGTATAAAGTTTGAAATTCAATGAAATGGAAATATTGACTTGAAGGTTCATGTTTCATACTTCGAATTTAATGGATCTTTTACATCAGAATAAGGAATGAAAGCTGTTGTTTTGTTCGATACTGGATCCTCTCATACTTTTGTGTCTCCTAAATTTGCTAAAGTGTTGGGAGTTGAACCGAAGATTTTTCCAGGCAAGATCTTAGCAGTAGCTACTCCATCAGGAAAAACTTTAACCACTGATCGGTACTATGCGGATTGCGAGATTGTGATTGGAGACAGAATCTTTGGAATTGATCTAATCGAGCTGACTATCTTGGGAGTCGATGTTATTATTGGCATTGATTGGATGTCGGTGTACAGTGCAAGCATCGAATGCAAGACTAAAACAGTAACAGTGAAGGCTCCAAGTGGACCTGAAGTCACTTTCCAAGGGAAGAAGAAGTGTTCTAGGCTGGTGGCAGCTATCCGCAAGGAAGAGATTCCTGTGGAAGTGCAAAGGATTCCTGTGGTTCGGGACTATCCGACTGTGTTCTTGGATGATTTTTCTGGGTTACCCCCGCAATGTGATGTAGAGTTCGGCATCACCCTTCAACCGGAAAGTGCACCCATTTCTAAAGCACCGTATATGATGGTTCCAGTGGAACAGGATGAGGTGAAATGACAGATTGAGGAACTGTTGGAGAAAGGCTTTATTCAACCTAGTGCATCACCTTGGGGAGCACCAGTGCTTTTGGTAAAGAAGAAGGATAAATCGATGAGAATGTGTATTGATTACCGAGAGCTGAATAAGGTCACTGTTCAGAATAAGTATCCTATTCCCCGAATTGATGACTTGCTCGATCGTCTACAAGGAACAGCTATTTTCTCCAAAATAGATCTTCGATCAGGATATCACCAAGTTCGAGTTAAAGTGAAGATGTGCACAAAACTGTATTTAGAACTCGACATGGGCATTACAAATTCTTAGTTATGCCATTTGGAGTGACGAATGCACCCGCAATCTTCATAGACTTGATGAACAGAGTTCTGAGGCCGTTCATTGATTCTTTCGTCGTGGTGTTTATCGACGATATTCTCGTGTACTCTAAGTCAGAAGAGGAGCACACTGAGCATCTGGCAGCAGTTTTGAGGAAGCTGGAAGAGCAAGAGTTGTATGCCAAGCTATCCAAGTGCGATTTTTGGAAATCTGAAGTGGCAATCCTAGGTCACATCCTTTCTAAGGAGGGAGTGGCAACTGACCCTCAGAAGATAAAGGCAGTAAGAGATTGGGCTAGGCCCACTACAGTAAAGGAAGTCAGAAGTTTTCTTGGATTAACTGAATACTACAAGAGATTCATTCAAGATTATGCTCAGTTAGCCGTACCGCTTACTAGTTTGACCAAGAAGAATGTGAACTTCAAGTGGACTGAGCAATGTGAGGCAAGCTTTCAGGAGTTGAAAGAGAAACTGACTACTGCACCTATTTTAGCTTTGCCTAGAGCAGGTGTTGAGTATGATATTTACAGCGATGCTTCACATCGTGGGCTTGGTTGTGCCTTAATGCAAGAAGGAAGAGTAATCGCTTATGGGTCTAGGCAACTACGACCGCATGAGAAGAATTATCCGACTCATAATCTGGAGTTGGCTGCGATTATCTTTGCCCTGAAGCAATGGAGGCACTGTGTACGGTGAGAAATTGAACATGTACACGGACCACAAGAGTTTGAAGTACATATATCAGCAGAAGGATCTGAATTTGAGGCAGCGAAGATGGTTGGAAGTGCTTGAGGACATGCGACCTGAGATCAAATATCATCCTGGGAAAGCTAATGTTGTTGCTGATGCACTTAGTCGCAAGAGCAGTTTATCCAGTTTGATTACAACTCAGAAGCATCTGATGGAAGAATTGGATCGAGCAGGTATTGAAGTTGTCTTGCAAAGATTGGGAGCATCTTTAGCTCAGTTGAGGCTTCAACCTACTTTGAATGGAAGGATCATTGCAAGTCAGGAGGTTGATGCGGATTTCTTGGAGATGAAGGAGCAGGTTGGTACTGGCAGGTTGCCCGGATTTCAAATCAGGGATGGAGTGCTGTGGTTCGGAGATAGACTGTGCGTTCCAAATCAGGCAGACCTGAAAGAGAGTATTCTTCAGGAGGCACATGCTACTCTTTTGTCAGTACATCCTGGGAGTACTAAGATGTACAGAGATATCAAACTACATTTTTGGTGGTCAGGTTTGAAGTGGGATGTGGCTGAATTTATGGCGAAGTGTGAGGTTTGTCAGCAAGTCAAAGCCAAGAATCAGAGATTCGAAGGTCTATTACAACCGTTACCTATTCCGGAATGGAAGTGGGATAACATCAATATGGATTTCATCACGGGATTGCCCAAGAGTCCTAAAGGCAATGATGTGATTTGGGTTATAGTCGGTCGACTAACCAAGTCCGCTCACTTCTTGGCGATGAAACTCACTGCTTCGATGGACAAGTTAGCTGAGTTGTATGTTGGCGAGATCGTCAGGCTTCATGGTGTTCCGTCAACTATTGTGTCTAATCGAGATGCGTGGTTTACTTCGCATTTCTGGAAGAGTCTTCAGACAGCTTTGGGTACCAAGACGGATTTCAGCACTGCTTTTCATCCGCAAACCGATGGGCAGACCAAGAGAGTCAACCATATTCTTGAGGATATACTTCGGTGTTGTGTACTAGACTTTGGAGGCAGTTGGGAAAGACATTTACCCTTGGTAGAGTTTGCCTACAACAACAGTTTTCAGACTAGCATCGGGATGGCGCCGTACGAAGCTCTGTATGGCAGGAAGTGCAGAACACCTGTTTATTGGTTTGAAGTTGGGGAGCGTCAATTGTTTGGGCCTGAGCTTGTGCAGCAAATCTCTGAAAAGATTGATCTGATCAGGAAAAGGTTGGTAGAAGCTCAGAGCAGGCAGAAAAGCTATGCAGACAACCGGAGAAGGGACCTTGAGTGTGAAGTAGGTGACTTCGTCTTTCTGAAAGTATCGCCCAGTAAAGGTGTGATTCGATTTGGAAAAGGCGGGAAGTTAGCCCCGAGGTTTATAGGCCCGTACAAGATATTGAAAAGGATCGGGAAAACTACTTACCGGCTTGAAGTACCGGAAGAGTTATCTCAGGTGCACAATGTCTTTCATGTGTCTATGCTGAGAGCTTATATTCCAGATCCGAGTCATCATTTGCCTGAAGTGCCGGAAGGTTTGCATTTGGATCTCAACTACATCGAGTCTCCTGTCGAGATTGTTGATCGTCGAGAGAAAGCCTTGAGGAATAAGACGATACCGATGGTCAAGGTAGTCTGGAGGAACCATTTGGTTGAAGAGGCTACTTGGGAGTCTGAGAAGCGGATGTTGAGGGATTATCCCGAGCTTTTTGCTTGATTTGTATTTTGAATTTTCTTGTGCTTGTTGTGAGTGTTTTGTTTCTCGCTCTTGACTGTAGTTCCGGGGACGGAACTATTCTAAGGAGGGAGTGTTGTAATACTAGGGATGGCAACTGGGCCGGGTCAACCGGCGACCCACCCGCGACCCGGCCCGCCAACCCGGCTCGGTTAGCTGCTTGGCGGGTTCGGGTCGAACCCGGTGAACAGTACCGGGTCGACCCGGGTCGCAATTTACATGAATTGAACTCGCGAAACCCGGCCCACGAACCTGACCCAACTCGCAAATTCAACCCGCCAACCCGCGGGTCGACCCGCGGTTTCCGACCCGTTCGACCCGTGATGGGTCGACCGTTGACCCGCGGGTTGAACGATCGAAATTTCCGCTGCTTGCGCTCTGTCTGGGACAGAGCCATTTGGAACGGCTCTTTGAGCCGTTGGTTTGTTTTTTTTTTGTTTGTTTTTTGTTTTTTCCCACATATTTAGCCTATAAATATCCCCAAAAATCTCATAAAAAATCACACCTCACTCTCTTACTCTCTCTACTATTATACATCATTTGTAAAGAATTTTTGAACAGTTGTAGTATTCATCAAACAAGTGTACAAGGAGGCATATACACGATCAAATTTCGGTCGTATCGGAATCAAAATTCAATGTCTTCAACGTCTTCAACTCTCGTCAAATCTACTTCAACCTCTTCTCAACTCTTCAATTGCGGAATCGGCAAAGCGCTCCTCCATCTTTTCTATTCTATTCTTATTTTCACGGTTTTTTTTACATACGCGTATTCCACGGTGAACGGTATCAAAATTTCTCTATCTTTCTCGTTAAATTTTTTTTTGCATTGTAGTTAAAATTATTGTTCATTTTTTGAACTTCTCTATCTCAACCCTCTTTTTTTTTAGATTTTTTTTGTATAATTCACCGCTCCTACATTGTATATTTTTTTTACATACTTTAGCACATTACTACATTATGTCTAGATCACGCGGTAACGGTCGTAGCGGACAAGATTCCTCCTCCTCTTTACGTAGGCCACCAATTGTCCCAACTAGTGAGCCCGCCCAAGATTACATTGATCCTACTATGGAACAATGGGGTACACACGACGATGTTGTAGGTGACATACAATTAGAACAAGAAGAACAACAACAACAAGCCGAAACCACACAACCCCGTAGTAGTAGGAAAAGTAGAGGAGAAACTAGCGATTGGCATAAGTTTTATGATTATATCCCGGATGAACATACTCCGGGTATAGGTTTGAAAGTGTGTAAAACATGTAGTAACACATGCAAATTCAAGAGGGGTAATGGCACCGGTACAATTAGTAGGCACATCCAACATAATCATAATGAACTTCTTGATCAAATACAAGGCCAACAAAAAATCAATCCTAGGACCGGTCAAGTTGATAGCCACCCTTATGATCCCGAACTTGTTCGTCGGGAAATGGCCCGATTAGTCATTAAGGAAGAGTTACCATTTTTCTACCCCCAGAGTAGGAACTTGGAAAATTTTAATCAAACGGCCTTAAACCCTCATTTTAAAAGAATTCCGAGAAATACTTGCAAATCGGATTGTTTTAAAGTGTACATGGAAATGAAGGACGCTTTGATTGCAATTTTATGGAGTTTAACTTGTAGGGTTAGTTTAACTTCGGATTGTTGGACGGGTGTCAACAATATTCCAACGATGGGAATAACCTGTCATTGGATCGACAATGATTGGATTCTTAAAAAAAGAATCATATCACTTGCGGCGTTGCCGTATTCCCATAGTGGCGCTGAAATAGCAAACCGTATTATAGAAATTTGTGATGTTTTTCATATTCGCGATAAAATTATGGCTATTAGTTTTGATAATGCATCTAACAACAATGTAGCAATTACTATTTTAAAATCTGTATTAAACCCTCCATCTGACAATATTTTTCATGTTAGATGTGCATGTCATATTATAAATTTATGTGTTCAAGATGCATTAAGAATAGCTGATCCATATATAGTTAAAATTAGAAAATGTGTATATTTCATTGCATTAAGTCCAAGCATTTTACAAGAATGGAAAGCTTAGTGTAGGGTTAGAAATGTTCCTTTTAGAAAATTTCCAAAGGATGTTAGACACCGATGAAATTCTACTTTTGATATACTAAATGTTGTCACCGATTATCAAGCAGTTGTAAATAATTTTTGTATCGCAAAAAATATGCACAATTTCGAAATGACTCCCCCCGATTGGTTTTTTGCAGAATCTTTGTTGAAATTTTTAGAACCTTTTAAAACCGCAACTTTAAAATTTTCAAAAACATATGAATCTACTTCTAGTAGCATTTTTATTGAATTAGTTAGCATGATGCAAATATTTAACGAAATGTTAAATGATCCCTATATTAGTGACATTGTAAAACCTGCATTTCAAAAATTTTCTGAAGTATAATTTTCCTCCTCCTATGTTGATTTGTGTTGCTACTTTTATGGATCCTCGTATCAAATTAGAAGGTACGAAGAATTTGATAGAAATATTTTTTGGATATTTAGAGGTAAATGTAGAATTAACAATTGATTGCGCTACTTTTTTAGTTCAGTTTGAATCTACGTTAAATAACTTGTATGATTATTATAATAGACGTTTTGCTTCTAGTAGTACAACTTCTGTAGTTAGTTCTTCTTCTGGTAGTTCTAAAGGTAAGGGTAAAAGTAGAATTGGTGATAGAACATTTAGTTTACTTGAACAAATTCAATCTAAAAAATCTAGGACTAATCAACCAAATAAATTAAATTGGTATAACTAACAGGATACTGAGCCTCTGCACTAGATATTTTACAATGGTGGAAAGAACATGAACACACTTAGTATTCTGTCAATTATGGCTAAAGATTTACTAACTCCTCCTGTCTCTACAGTTGCTTCTGAGAGTGTATTTTCTACAAGTGGCAGGGTTCTATCTGATTACAGGAATCGCTTGAAGCCCGATGCGTTAGAGATGCTCGTTTGCACAGAAGACTGGCTGAAGGCTGAAGATAGGACACAAGGGAAAGCACTATCAAGTTCCACAAGTGGGAGCAACCTCACCCGAAGAACAACAACAACAACAACAACAACAACAGCTTTGCTTGTTATGTCGAATTAGAAAATTTGTACTCAATTAAAATTGTATATAAGAAATATGTTATTGTATAAAACTTATTTGTGAAAACTTGTACTCATTTCATTATAAATTGTTAAAATTGTATAACTTAAATTCATATGAATAATATTTCAAAATTTGTTGTCAATTTCACTCTTTCAATCTTATTATTATTATTTAGATTTTTATTGTTTATTAGTATTATTACTTACTTAGTATTATAATTATTATTATTATTATTTTAAGGCTTTAAGTTACCATATATATATATATATATATATATATATATATATATATATATATATATATATATATATATATATATATATATAATATTATTATTATTATTATTTTAAGGCTTTAAGTTACCATATAATATATATATATATATAATATTATTATTATTATTATTTTAAGGCTTTAAGTTACCATATAATATATATATATATATATATATATATATATATATATATATATATATATATATTAAACGGGCCAACCCGCGGGTCAACCCGGCCCAACCCGGGTTGAACCCTAAAGGGTTCACGGGTTGGGCGGGCCACCCAAACGAAATCTCAGCCCGGCCCGGCCTGGCCCGGATAAGAGCCCAAACCGGCCCGAGCCCGCGAAGTATACGTGCCAACCCGTTCGGGTTGGGCCCGGCCCGGCCCACTCGACCCGTTCGCCATCCCTATGTAATACCCCGATTTTCATTTATGAAAATTATTAATTTTGCACGTAGTGTGCACGTGCAATTTTTGTAGTATGAAATCTTATAATTATTTTCATTATGGATAATGTGGATATATATATACATATGTATATGTGTTCTTTAATTATTTTTATAAAGTCCATTTTCTTCAAATAAACATAAGCCTTATTTTTAGCCCAAATCTAAATTATCTTTTGTAAAACTATTATTTTGCCCATTAATTAAGGCCCATGAGTTATTTCTCTTTTTATTTACAACTTGTAATGTAGAACATCTTTATAAAATTATTTTTATAGAAAATATAATGTACAACTTTTTTAAATGGAGAACAAATGAATGCACGTGCATTGCACGTACACGTGCAAAAAGCACACAAAGTGGCCGAATTTGGATTGGAGGGAAAAAGAAAAAAAGAGTGGAGTTATGGGTGGTAGTTGTTTCATCATGGTTGGTTACTACATTAACGCCCCGAATTCCAAAATACACTGAATTCGAGATTCCACAGGATCTTTACACTTCATTTAGTACAATTTTATAAGGAAATTAAAACTTTTTACTTTACATCAGAGTTACATGAAAAACTTTACACTTTATATTGTACAACGGAAGCAAATTTACAACATTTAAATGAAGTATAACAACATTGAATAATCTTTAAGCATCTGTTTCTCTTTAATCTTTATCATGTCATTTTCCCTGTATACAAAACTGTGGGTACGTCAGTTTATTCAACCGACGAACATTATACACGGCCATCCTCTTTATGCCGGAAATAGTATAACTGATTTTCCATATTTAACAAACACAAACTTGTCACATGTCAAACTAAAGGGAATACCCTATTGATGTCGTGTTGTGATTGTGCACTTAGTCCTTAATGCGGTTATTTATATTACATGACACTAATGCGCACTTGTTCGGATTCTATGTATCCCATACTACATAGGTCCGAGGGCAAGCCCTTAATCGTTCTTCATCTTGTAGGGTTCAATCCCTCGTCATGTCTTAATCTACTACTGTAACTACGGTAAGTATCCTAGATATTTTCTGACATATGAACTCATGTCTAGGCGCCCTGGAGGGAATCCCAACGCACTGACACATGACTCATCATGCAGGTATCCTGTGGTAATTCAGCTCCTACCATAGACATGATACCACCTGCAGTCGTCAAACACCCCACGAGCGTCGCCACCGGGATGGTACTCTGGAGCAGTATCCACGCCTTATCATGACTCATCATGGGACATCCTGGGATACTCTCTCGCCGCCAATCCAATGGCCCTCATACTCAATGTTTTTCTCTTACTTTCATCACATCTTCACTATGTAACTAATCCTTAGTTTAATGAAATTATGAACAAAATCAATCCTTTAGAGTTAGCCCTCTCACTACTACCGGTCTTATTTTTTTTATTTCATAATGACCCAAACTGGTTTTTTCAATATCAATAATCATAATTCATCATTTTTCACATGCCGGTGTGAGTTTTGGCTACGCTCTAATTTTCAATTTCAATTCATAAATTCACATGTTTGAGTTTTCATACTCAATAACATTTCACTTTTCCAATCACATGATTTCGAAATTATTCACGAGTCCATAATCGTACATGGAGTTCAATTATTCATCAAGTAATTCATCAAATATCTATTTCCACATTAAAATCACATCACTAAGTTTATGGTCAAAAATGAATATCCACAACTCATAATTGTCACACTATTCTCCAGTGAGAATAATTCACATCACTTCACATCACTTCACATCATATAATTTCCTTCTTATTCATATTTCTTTTCTAACACTTTATTTCAAGTTCTTTTACGAATTATAACCTCCACAAAATATAGGTGTAGAACCATAGTTCTATCTATACATTCGTTCTCAAAATACACTCTATTTTATTTTGATAACTACCAAATTATTTTTCATAAGTCCCACATATTTTTAGAATAATAATCATATTTTTTTCATAATTTTTTTTAATCATCAAAACACCTCAAATATTTTTTTCCACAACTTAAACCCAGGCCGAGACTGGGTTTCGAACCAACAACCCGAGGGAAACAAGCCACAGGCACAGACCACTAAGCCAATCACGCCAGCGATATGAAGGAGGGCTGAGAGCTATAAATGCTCTCGGCTGCAGTTAACTTAATTTTTTAAATGTGCACAAAAAATGTGTTGTTCACAGGATTCGAACCATCGACCTGAAGTGAACCACGCACATTGTAGCAATTAAGAGCATCCCGACCACTTGAGCTATAAGCTCGGTTGTCAATAGTGCAACTCGAAATCTAATTAAATCCATTCTTTCTGTCTAATAAAACATTTCGATGTTCAAAAACTTTCATTTGATTTTGCTTTTACTAAACTTACTGTAAATTTCCAGATTGATTATTCCCATCATAATTTATACTCCAGTATATTAAAAATAATTTTTTCAATAATTAAACACATATTTTCCATATAATTTGGTTAAATCATAAGCTACTACTACCACATTTCTTTTTCGACATTTCTTATCCAATCATGATCTCAATAATCTCTATATCAATTCTCTGTTTTTAATCATTTCACAAACCTACAAATTATATTTTTAGTCATTCATCACAATATTATCACACACGGTCCATTTAAGCATACAAAACTACATTGTCATCTACTAATTTTTGCTTATAGTTCTTGTTGCTAATAATAAATTTTTCTTCAAACAATCTATAGCTATAATCAATTTACACACAACTTAAATTAAATGATGGAAACACAGACAAGCCATTGATTAACATTCCAATCGCCATTTTTTTTCCAATTAAAATGTACTTTTTATTAATCTTTTTCATGCATCATTAATTCTATTTAATTCTAGCATGCTTCCTAATTAGAAATACGGAAATCACCCACCTTAATTTGGAGAGAATACAATTAGCAACACCTCCTAAACAAATGTCCTTACCAAGAGAGCGATCCTCCTCCTCGCCGAAGTGCACACGCGCCTCCAAGATGCAATCCGAGCTCCAAAGAATGCCGGCCTCTCCTTTTGATGCAAGCACAAACTCCTCACACACAATCTCAATCTTATAACTCACTTGCTATACTACTAATAATGTATTTTAAACTATAGGTTTTGGAGGAATAATTAGTACAAAATAACTAGGCTAGGGGGGGGGGGGTATTTATACTAAAATTTGGAGTGAATGGAAGGCTAAGATTAAACTAGGAGTTAGAAACAAAGGGCTAGGATTCAAGGAGGAGTTACAATAACCAACCATGATCAAGCAACCACCACCCATGACTCCACTTGAAAATTTCCTTTCCCTCCAAAGATCAAAACCGGCCACATATATGCATGTGCACGTGTACGTGCAATGCACGTGCATGCAACTTGTTCCCATTTAACAAAAAATTGTACATTATATTTTTCATAAAAAATAATCTTTAAAATGTGTTCTACATTACAAGTTGTATTTAAAATAAAAATACTCATGGGCTTTAGTTTATAGGCCAAAATAGTAGTTTATAAAAGATAATAAATAAATTAAATTTGGGCTTAAAGGAAAGGCTTTTGTTTATTTGAAAAAGACTCTTTATATAAAAATAATTAAAGAGCACATATGCATATACTCATCATCATAAAATAATTATAAAATTTAATATTACAAAAATATTGCACGTGCACACTACAATAGATAATTTTCATAAATGAAAATCGGGGCATTACAACACTCCCTCCTTAGAATAGTTCCGTTCCCGGAACTACAGTCAAGAGTGAGAAAACAAACACTCATAACAAGCACAAATATAAAAAAATACAAATCAAGCAAAAAGCTCAGTATAGTCCTTCAACATCCTCTCCTCAGACTCCCAAGTAGCCTCTTCAACCAAATGGTTTCTCCAGACTACCTTGACCATCGATATTGTCTTATTCCTCAAGACTTTCTCTCGACGATCAGCAATCTCGACAGGAGACTCGATGTAATTCAGATCCAACTGCAAACCTTCCGGCACTTCAGGCAAATGATGACTCGGATCTGGAATATAACCTCTCAACATAGACACATGAAAGACATTGTGCACCTGAGATAACTCTTCCGGTAATTCAAGCCGGTAAGCAGTTTTCCCGATCATTTTCAATATCTTATACGGGCCTATAAACCTCGGGGCTAACTTCCTGCCTTTGCCAAATCGAATCACACCTTTAATGGGCGATACTTTCAGAAAGACGAAGTCACCTTCCTCAAACTCAAGGTCCTTTCTCCGGTTGTCTGCATAGCTTTTCTGCCTGCTCTGAGCTTCTACCAACCTTTTCCTGATCAGATCAATCTTCTCAGAGGTTTGCTGCACAAGCTCAGGCCCAAACAATTGACGCTCCCCAACTTCAAACCAACAAACAGGTGTCCTGCACTTCCTGCCATACAAAGCTTCGTACGGCGCCATCCCGATGCTAGTCTGAAAACTGTTGTTGTAGGCAAACTCTAGCAAAGGTAAATGTCTTTCCCAACTGCCTCCAAAATCTAGTACACAACACCGAAGCATATCCTCAAGAATACGATTGACTCTCTCGGTCTGCCCATCGGTTTGCGGATGAAAAACAGTGCTGAAATCCGTCTTGGTACCCAAAGCTGTCTGAAGACTCCTCCAGAAATGCGAAGTAAACCACGCATCTCGATCAGACACAATAGTTAATGGGACACCATGAAGCCGGACGATCTCGCCAACATACAACTCAGCTAACTTGTCCATCGAAGCAGTGAGTTTCATCGCCAAAAAGTGAGCAGACTTGGTTAGTCGATCGACTACAACCCAAATCACATCAATGCCTTTAGGACTCTTGGGCAATCCCGTAATAAAATCCATACTGATGTTATCCCACTTCCATTCCGGAATAGGTAACGGTTGTAATAGATCTCCGGGTCTCTGATTCTCCACTCTGACTTGTTGACAAGCCTCACATTTCGACACAAATTCAGCCACATCCCGCTTCAAACCTGACCACCAGAAATGCGGTTTGATGTCTTTGTACATCTTAGTACTCCCAGGATGTACCGACAAAAGAGTAGCATGCGCCTCCTGAAGAATACTCTCTTTCAGGTCCGCCTGATTTGGAACGCACAGTCTATCTCCGAACCACAACACTCTATCCCTGATTTGAAATCCGGACAACCTGCCAGCACCAACCTGCTCCTTCATCTCCAAAATATCAGCATCAACCTCCTGACTTGCAATAATCCTTCCATTCAGTGTAGGCTGAAGCCTTAACTGAGCTAAAGATGCTCCCAATCCTTGCAAGACAACTTCAATACCTGCTCGGTCCAATTCCTCAATCAGATGCTTCTGAGTTGTAATCAAACTGGATAAACTGCTCTTGCGACTAAGTGCATCAGCAATAACATTAGCTTTCCTAGGATGATACTTGATCTCAGGTTGCATGTCCTCAAGCACTTCCAACCATCTCCGCTGCCTCTAGATCCTTCTGCTGATATATGTACTTCAAACTCTTGTGGTCCGTGTACATGTTCAATTTCTCACTGTGCACGTAGTGCCTCCATTGCTGCAGGGCAAAGATAATCGCAGCCAACTCCAGATCATGAGTCGGGTAATTCTTCTCATGCGGTCGTAGTTGCCTAGACCCATAAGCGATTACTCTTCCTTCTTGCATTAAGACACAACCAAGCCCACGATGTGAAGCATTACTGTAAACATCATACTCAACACCTGCTCTAGGCAAAGCCAAAATAGGTGCAGTAGTCAGCTTCTCTTTCAACTCCTGAAAGCTTGCCTCACATTGCTCAGTCCACTTGAAGTTCACATTCTTCTTGGTCAGACCAGTAGCCGGCACGGCTATCTGAGCATAACCTTGAATGAATCTCCTGTAATATCCAGTCATTCCAAGAAAACTTCTGACTTTCTTCACTGTAGTAGGCCCAGCCCAATCTCTCACTGCCTCTATCTTCTGAGGATCAGTTGCCACTCCCTCCTTAGAAAGGATGTGACCTAGGAATGCCACTTCAGATTTCCAGAAATCACACTTGGATAGCTTGGCATACAACTCCTGCTCTTCCAGCTTCCTCAAAACTGCTGTCAGATGCTCGGTGTGCTCCTCTTCTGACTTGGAGTACACGAGGATATCGTCGATAAACACCACGACGAAAGAATCAATGAACGGCCTCAGAACTCTGTTCATCAAATCCATGAAGATTGCGGGTGCATTCGTCACTCTAAATGACATAATTAAGAATTCGTAATGCCCATGTCGAGTTCTAAATGTAGTTTTGTGGACATCTTCAGCTTTCACTCGAACTTGGTGATATCCTGATCGAAGATCTATTTTGGAGAAAACAACTGCTCCTTGTAGACGATCGAACATGTCATCAATTCGGGAAATATGATACTTATTCTGAACAGTGACTTTATTCAGCTCTCGGTAATCGATACACATTCTCATCGATCCATCTTTCTTCTTTACCAAAAGCATTGGTGCTCCTCAAGGTGACGCACTAGGTTGAATAAAGCCTTTCTCCAACAGTTCCTCAATCTGCTGTTTTACCTCATCCTGTTCCACTGGAGCCATCCTATATGGTGCCTTAGAAATGAGTGCACTTTTCGGTTGAACAGTGATGCTGAACTCTACATCACGATGCGGGGATAACCCAGGAAAATCATCCAAGAACACAGTCGGATAGTCCCGAACCACAGGAATCCCTTGCACTTTAACAGGAATCTCTTCCTTGCGGATAGCTGCCACCAGCCTAGAACACTTCTTCTTCTCTTGGAAGGTGACTTCAGGTCCACCTGGAGCCTTCACTGTTACCGTCTTGGTCTTGCACTCGATGCTTGCACTATACACCGACATCCAATCAATACCAATGATAACATCGACTTCCAAGATAGTCAGCTCGATCAGATCAATCCCAAAGATTCTATCCCCAATCACAATCTCGCAATCTGCATAGTACCAATTAGTGGTTAAAGTTTCCCCTGATGGAGTAGCTACTGCTACGATCTTGCCTGGAAAAATCTTCGGTTCAACTCCCAACACTTTAGCAAATTTATGAGACACAAAAGTATGAGAGGATCCAGTATCGAACAACACAACAACTTTCATTCCATTCAAATAAAGTTCCCCTGTTACATAATACACACTCATTACGTAACAGTTCACTAAATAAACGGGAAAAAGAAACAACATAAACCTCTAAACATCCACCCTCGTACTAGTGATGACATGATCCACCTCATCGGCATCAGCTTCTGTCAAGGCAAATACTCGCCCTGGTTGGTACGACTTCTTTCCAGTCTGCTGCATTGGTACATTGCGATTCTTACTCCGTGGTTTGAGACATTGAGATTTGTAATGTCCCGTCTCACCACAGTTGAAGCAAGTTAACGCAGTAGGTCTCACCACATTATTCCCAGGTCATCCAGCCACACTAATAGCGTTCGCTCCTGTCGGTTTGAACCTTTGTGCAGATGGTTGTCCCTTGAAACTCCCAGAATGTGCAGGCCTCTTTTCAGACTGTCCGTTGTTCCTTCGATTCTGAACAACATGAAACTGCTCCATGTCTGCTTCTGTGGCTGCCGCGCGCTTGACCAACTTGTCGAATCTTCTGATACCAAGAGGTATCATCCGGGACCTCAAGCTCAGCCTCAATCCATGCTCGAACTTACGAGCCTTCTTAGCCTCATCCATCACTAATTCAGGAGCATACCCAGAGAGCTGAGTAAATTTAGTCTCATACTCCCTAACTGACATGCCACCTTGCTGTAGTGACAGAAACTCCATAGCCTTCTTCTCTTGGACGTCGGAGGGAAAATAGTGACTGCGGAAGTCTTCCAAAAATTTCTCCCAGCCGAGAACTACACCTCCCATTGTCCGCTTCATCGACTGCCACCAAACAGCCGCGTCCTTCTCAAGTTGCAGAGTCGCCAACTTCACCTTGCTGCCCTCAGGGGTCTCCAACACTTCGAAGATCGTCTCTACTTGACGAATCCAGTTGTCAGCCGCATCAGGGTCTGACTTCCCTTCGAACATAGGTGGTTTCATCCGTTTGAACGATTCCACGAGTTTGATTGCCTCGGGCACCGGATTCGCAGGTACCCTTCCTTGGTTCTGATTCATGGCCACGGCGTTGAGCGTCTGATAGATCCTCGCGAGTTTCATTTCCAAGTCCAGACCTTCCCCGTTTCTAGCTCCTCTTCTAGCCATATTCTGATGCAAAAGATCCATTAAATTCGAAGTATAAGACATGAATTTTTAAATCAACTTGCATTTCATTGAATTCCAAACTTTATACATTCGAATTGAAAACATTTCTTGACATCAGAATAAAAACAGTAGAAGTTACAACAGTCTAACTCCTACGGTTCCTCTTTGCTTCTCGAAGTTCTCCCCGTAGTTCATCAAATTCTTCCTTCAGCACATCGGTCATATTCTTCCTCTTCTCGAGTTCCCATACACGATAATTGAGAACTGCAAAATCGTCCTTACGCTTTGCCAATTGAGCCTCCAATAATCCGACTCTCTCCCGCATTGTTTCTACCTGCCTCTAAAGAGATGTCACAAGAATATTTGGAACTGGTTCTTCTTCTTCGTCAGAAGAGTCATCAGATGAATCCGGAGGTGGGGTGATCTCTCGGCATTCAGGCCATTCTTCTCCGTCAGAATCTGCTTGCCCTGGGTAGTACTCTTCCTCGGAATCTGCTTGTCCAGGATAATAATCTTCCTCGATGATATGCCAATTGTCGTCTCCAGCAGGGTCGAAGTGATCAGCCATCTTAGAAATAGAGAGGAAGAAGCATAAGTCATAGAGCAACAAAAATGTAAGTCACTTACATTTAAATCTCTAGACTCAAACACACACTCTAATGTCCACTTCTAGGGTATCGTTCCTCATAAATTTTTACAAGTGTGAAGCGTGGCTCTGATACCACTCTGTAACGCCCCGAATTCCAAAATACACTGAATTTGAGATTCCACAGGATCTTTACACTTCATTTAGTACAATTTTACAAGCAAATTAAAACCTTTTACTTTACATCAGAGTTACATGAAAAACTTTACACTTTACATTGTACAGCGGAAGCAAATTTACAACATTTAAATGAAGTACAACAACATTGAATAATCTTTAAGCATCTGTTCCTCTTTAATCTTTATCATGTCATTTTCCCTACATACAAAATTGTGGGTACGTCAGTTTATTCAACCGACGAACATTATACACGGCCATCCTCTCTATGCCGAAAATAGTATAACTGATTTTCCATATTTAACAAACACAAATTTGTCACATGTCAAACTAAAGGGAATACCCTATTGATGTCGTGTTGTGATTGTGCACTTAGTCCTTAATGCGGTTATTTATATTACATGACACTAATGCGCACTTGTTCGGATTCTATGCATCCCATACTACATAGGTTCGAGGGCAAGCCCTTAATCGTTCTTCATCTTGTAGGGTTCAATCCCTCGTCATGTCTTAATCTACTACTGTAACTACGGTAAGTATCCTAGATGTTTTCTGACATACGAACTCATGTCTAGGCGCCCTGGAGGGAATCCCAACGCACTGACACATGACTCATCATGCAGGCATCCTGTGGTAATTCAGCTCCTACCATAGACATGACACCACCTGCAGTCGTCAAACACCCCTCGAGCGTCGCCACCGGGATGGTACTCTGGAGCAGTATCCACGTCCTATCATGACTCATCATGGGACATCCTGGGATACTCTCTCGCCGCCAATCCAATGGCCCTCATACTCAATGTTTTTCTCTTACTTTCATCACATCTTCACTATGTAACTAATCCTTAGTTTAATGAAATCATGAACAAAATCAATCCTTTAGAGTTAGCCCTCTTACTACTACCGGTCTTATTTCTTTCATTTCACAATGACCCAAACCGGTCTTTTCAATATCAATAATCATAATTCATCATTTTTCACTTGCCGGTGTGAGTTTTGGCTACGCTCTAATTTTCAATTTCAATTCATAAATTCACATGTTTGAGTTTTCATACTCAATAACATTTCACTTTTCCAATCACATGATTTCGAAATTATTCACGAGTCCATAATTATACATGGAATTCAATTATTCATCATGTAATTCATCAAATATCTATTTCCACATTAAAATCACATCACTAAGTTTATGGTCAAAAATGAATATCCACAGCTCATAATTGTCACACTATTCTCCAATGAGAATAATTCACATCACTTCACATCACTTCACATCATATAATTTCCTTCTAATTCATATTTCTTTTCTAACACTTTATTTCAAGTTCTTTTACGAATTATAACCTCCACAAAATATAGGTGTAAAGCCATAGTTCTATTTATACATTCGTTCTCAAAATACACTCTATTTTATTTTGATAACTACCAAATTATTTTTCATAAGTCCCACATATTTTTAGAATAATAATCATATTTTTTTCATAATTTTTTTAATCATCAAAACACCTCAATTTTTTTTTTCCACAACTTAAACCCAGGCCGAGACTGGGTTTCGAACCAACAACCCGAGGGAAACAAGCCACAGGCACAGACCACTAGGCCAATCGCACCAGCATATGAAGGAGGGCTGAGAGCTATAAATGCTCTCGGCTGCAGTTAACTTAATTTTTTAAATGTGCACAAAAAAATGTGTTGTTCACAGGATTCGAACCATCGACCTGTACTGAACCCCGCACATTGTAGCAATTAAGAGCATCCCGATCACTTGAGCTATAAGCTCAGGTTGTCAATAGTGCATATCAAAATCTAATTAAATCCATTCTTTCTGTCTAATAAAACATTTCGATGTTCAAAAGCTTTCATTTGATTTTGCTTTTACTAAACTTACTGTAAATTTTCAAATTGATTATTCCCATCATAATTTATACTCCAGTATATTAAAAATAATTTTTTCAATAATTAAACATATATTTTCCATATAATTTGGTTAAATCATAAGCTACTACTACCACATTTCTTTTTCGACATTTCTTATCCAATCATGTTCTCAATAATCTCTATATCAATTCTCTGTTTTTAATCATTTCACAAACCCACAAATTATATTTTTAGTCATTCATCACAATATTATCACACAAGGTCCATTTAAGCATACAAAACTACATTGTCATCTACTAATTTTTGCTTATAGTTCTTGATACTAATAATAAATTTTTCTTCAAACAATCCATAGCTATAATCAATTTACACACAACTTAAATTAAATGATGGAAACACAGACAAGCCATTGATTAACATTCCAATCAATTAATAAACCATTTTTTTTCAATTAAAATGTACTCTTTATTAATCTTTTTCATGCATCATTAATTCAATTTAATTCTAGCATGCTTCCTAATTAGAAATACGGAAAATCACCCACCTTAATTTGGAGAGAATACAATTAGCAACACCTCCTAAACAAATGTCCTTACCAAGAGAGCGATCCTCCTCCTCGCCGAAGTGCACACGCGCATCCAAGATGCAATCCGAGCTCCAAAGAATGCCGGCCTCTCCTTTTGATGCAAGCACAAACTCCTCACACACAATCTCAATCTTATAACTCACTTGCTATACTACTAATAATGTATTTTAAACTATAGGTTTTGGAGGAATAATTAGTACAAAATAACTAGGCTAGGGGGGGGGGGTATTTATACTAAAATTTGGAGTGAATGGAAGGCTAAGATTAAACTAGGAGTTAGAAACAAAGGGCTAGGATTCAAGGAGGAGTTACAATAACCAACCATGATCAAGCAACCACCACCCATGACTCCACTTGAAAATTTCCTTTCCCTCCAAAGATCAAAACTGGCCACACATGCATGTGCACGTGTACGTGCAATGCACGTGCATGCAACTTGTCCCCATTTAACAAAAAATTGTACATTATATTTTTCATAAAAAATTAATCTTTAAAATGTGTTCTACATTACAAGTTGTATTTAAAATAAAAATACTTATGGGCTTTAGTTTATGGGCCAAAATAATAGTTTATAAAAGATAATAAATAAATTAAATTTGGGCTTAAAGGAAAGGCTTTTGTTTATTTGAAAAAGACCCTTGATATAAAAATAATTAAAGAGCACATATGCATATACTCATCATCATAAAATAATTATAAAATTATTATTACAAAAATATTGCACGTGCACACTACATGCAAAATAGATAATTTTCATAAATGAAAATCGGGGCATTACAACTACAACTTCCCCTTGAATCCCAGCCTTTTATTTTTAACTCCTAGATTGATCCTAACCCTTCATTTGCTCCCAATTTTAGTATAAATACCCCCCCTAGCTTAGTTATTTTTGTACTCTTCATTTCTCCAAAACCTATAGTAGAAAATACAAATTGTTAGTAGTATAGTAAGTGAGATAAAAAGATTGAGAGTTGTGTGTGAGTTGTGTGTGCATTCAAAGAAGGCCGGCATCACTAGGAAGCTATCAGGATTGGCATCTTTGAGGCTCGGTTGTGCGCATCAAGGAGGAGGAGGAACGCTCCTTTGGCAAGGACTCTTGTGTTTAGGAAGTGTTGCAATTTTATTCTCTCCAAATAAGGTGGGTTATTTTCCATATTTCTAATTAGATAGCATGCTAAAATTGAATTGAAATGATAATGCATGAAAAAGATTAATAAGAGTACATTTAATCGAAAAAAAGGCTTATTAGTTGATTACAATGTTGCTAAATGGATTGCATGTGATTCCATCATCAAATTTAAGTTGTGTGTGAATTATTTATAGCTATGGATTGCTTGAAGTAAAATTCGTTGTTAGCATAAAAAATTAAATGCAAATGTTAGTAGATGAAAATGTTGTTTTATGTGCTTGAATGAACCTTTTTGTGATAATGTTGTGACGAATAACTTAAAATATAATTTGTGGGTTTGTGAAAGGAATATAAACAGGGAATTGATATAGGAAATATTGATGTTAAATTGTATAAGAAATACCGAAATGAGATGTGGTAGTAGTAGTATACAAATTAAACTAATTGTATGAAAAATATGCATTTAATTACTGGAAAAATTATTTTTAAATTACTAGAGTATCAAATATTATTTGAATAATTATTCTGGAGATTTACAGTAAATTTAGTAAAAGCAAAACTCAAATGAGAGCTTTTGAAACATCGAAATGTTCGATTAAACAGAGAATTGATTTAACTAAAATATAAGTTGTATTCATGACAACTATAGCTCAAGTGGTCGGGAGGCCTTTAAATGCTACAGTGTGTGCGGTTGGGTTCTCACAGATCGATGGTTCGAAACTTGATGACACCATATTTTTTTGTGCGTTTAAAAAATTAATCAAGTTCAGTCCGAGAGTATATAACACTCTAACCTTTCTTTATACAGATGAGCACTAGTGACCAAGTGGCTAGTGTGTGTGGTTGGGTTTTCAGGGGTCGCTGGTTCGAATCCTGGTCTCGGGCAGATAAACTTTGTGAAAAAATGATTTTTTTGGGTGGATTTTGATGTCTAAAAATTATGAAAAAAATACTATTATTATTCTAAAATTATGTGTGACTTATGAAAAATAAATTGGGATTTATTGAAATGAAAGAGAGTATATTTTATGAATAAAAGTGTGGTTAGAACTATGGTTCTACACTTGTATATTTTTGTGAAAAATGTGTTTTGCAAGGGAATTGAAATAAGTGCTAGAAAAGAAAAATAACAAAGAAAGAAAATATATACGGTGAAGTGGTGTGAATTATTCTTGTTAAAGAATAGTGTGACAATAATGAGTTGTGAATATTCATTTTGACCATATACTTGGTGATATGATTTTTAATGTGGAAATAAATATTGGATGAAATACATGATGAATAATTGAACTCCATATATGGTTATTGACTTATGAATAATTTAGAAATCATGTGATTGGAAAAGAGAAATGTTATTGAGTATGAAAACTCAAATATGTGAATTTGTGAATTGAAATTGAAAATTAGAGTATAGCCAAAACTCACACTGGCAAGTGAAAGTGATGAATTATGATCATTGATATTGAAAAGAGCAGTTTGGGTCATTGTGAAATGAAAGAAATAAGACCGATAGTAGTGAGAGAGCTAACTCTAAGAGATTGATTTTGTTCATGATTTCATTAAAATTAAGAATTAGTACATAGTGAAGAGGTGATGAAAGTGAGAGAAAAACACAAGTATGAGGGCTTCGAGTCTACGATGTGAGAGTGATACACAGAATGCATGCTTGATGCGTCAGGACATGGCGTGGGCACTACTCCAGAATTATCGGGATTTTGGCGATACTTGTGGGATGTTTAGTGACTGCAAGAGAATCATGTGCCATGAAGGAGGCTGAATTGCCACAGAATGCATGCTTGATGCGTCAGGACATGGCGTGGGATTTCCCTCCAGGTTTTCTGTACATGAGCTTGTACTCATAGATCATCTAGGATACTTACCGTAGTTACAGTAGTAGATTAAGTCATGACGAGGGATTGAATCCTACAATATGAAGAACGATTAAGAGGCTTGCCCTCGGACCTATGTAGTATGGGATGCATAGAATCCGAACAAGTGTGCATTAGTGTCATGTAATATAAATAATTGCATTAAGGACTAAGTGTACAATCACAACACGACATCAATAGGGTATTCCCTTTAGTTTGATATGTGACAAGTTAGTGTTTATTAAATATGGAAAATCAGTTATACTATTTTCGGCATAGAGAGAATGGCCGTGTATAATGTTCGTCGGTTGAATAAACTGACGTACCCACAGTTTTGTATGCAGGGTAAATGATATGATAAAGATTAAAGAAGCACAGATGCTTAGAGATTATTCAAATGTTGATGTACATTTACTTAAATGTTGTAAATTTGCTTCCGCTGTACAATGTAAAGTGTAAAGAGTCTATATAACTCTGATGTAAATTGAAAAGTTTTAAATTCCTTGTAAAATTGTACGAAAGAAGTGTAAAGATCCTATGGAATCTCAAATTCAGTTGTATTTTGGAATTCGGGGCGTTACAGCAGCAGTATTTCGTCTTTTGCTAATTTATTAATGGTGACGTTTCGCCTTCCTATGAGTATTTATGGCGACGTTTTGCCTTCTGCCGTTTGGCATTCCCAGGTGCAATAACTGCATGCTTTAGGGGGGCTATATAACCCCCATTTCTCTCTTGTTGGTTGCCAAGAAGTGAGAGCGGCTAATCCGCCGCTCGACTGGTGTGCTTGCCGTAGGCGGGCGTCCGAAGTTGATACTTTTTCGAGGGCTCCGGATTGGAGGCACACCAATCACCCTCAAACAATTCGAGGTTTGGGCCTTGAGGGCTGTGAGACCCCGGGTTGTGCGTTGGTGAGTGGTGGGCCGACCAATTGGTTCGGAGGTTCGAAGAGAATCGAGGGTCGGTGGCTCCCCTGCCATCCTCGAACAGTTTGGGATTTCGGCTTGTGAAAGCGGTAAATCCCGAGTTGTTCGCAGGCGAGAGAAGGGTCTACCAGTCGACTCAAAGTTTGGGGGGTCTGCCGAAGGCGGACACCCTAAACCTTATTGAAAAATTTTGTTGAAGCGTTCGTGGGGGTAGGACATCGCCGAGCGTATGGGTCGAGGTGCTTTTGAAGAAAGCCCCGGCCTTGCTCGGGGTCGACGCCGAGCCCCCGCATTTGCTCGCATGATGACGGTACGGGTGTAGCCGGTAGTCATCGCCTCGTGCATAGATTGATGGGCTTGAAGAAGCCCAAACCATGCTAGGGACAGGTGCCGAGCCCCCACACCGGTGAGAAAGCCAGTAGCAGGCATAGCCGAGGGTCGGCACCGAGCATTAAGGTCGGAGTGCTTTGAAGAAAGCCCCGGCCTTGCTCGGGGTCGACGCCGAGCTCCCGCACTTGTTCTCAGGAAAGACGGTACGGGTGTAGCCAGTAGTTGTTGCCTTGTGCATAGTTTGATGGGCTTGAAGAAGCCCAAACCATGCTAGGGATAGGTGCTGAGCCCCCACACTGGTGATAAAGCTAGTAGCAGGCGTAGCTGAGGGTCGGCGCCGAGCGTTAAGGTCGGGGTGCTTTGAAGAAAGCCCTGGCCTTGCTCGGGGTTGACGCCGAGCTCCCGCACTTGTTCTTAGGAAAGACGGTACGGGTGTAGCCGGCAGTTGTCGCCTCGTGCATAGTTTGGTGAGCTTGAAGAAGCCTAAACCATGCTAGGGACAGGTGCCGAGCCCCCACACCGGTGAGAAAGCCAGTAGCAGGCGTAGCCAAGGGTCGGCGCCGAGCGTTAAGATCAGGGTGGTTTAAGAAAAGTCCCGGTCTCACTCGACGTCGACGCCGAGCTCCCGCACTTGTTCTCGGAAAAGACGGTACGGGCGTAGCTGGCAGTCGTCGCCTCATGCAAAGGTTGATGGGCTTGAAGAAGCCCAAACCATGCTAGGAATCGGTGCCGAGCCCCCACACCGGTGAGAAAGCCAATAGCAGGCGTAGCCGAGGGTCGGCGCCGAGCGTTAAGGTCGGGGTGCTTTGAAGAAAGCCCCGGCCTTGCTCGGGGTCGACACCGAGCTCCCGTACTTGTTCTCAGGAAGATGTATAAGTGAAGCTTTTCTGGATAGAGATGCTATCCGAGCGCCGAGACTCAAGCTTGTAAGGGAAGCTTTTCTAGCTCGAGATGCTATCCGAGCGCCGAGCCTCAAGCTTGTAAGGGAAGCTTTTCTGGCTGGAGATGCTATCCGAGCACCGAGCCTTAAGCTTGTAAGGGATGCTTTTCTGGCTCAAGATGCTATCCGAGCGTCGAGCCTCAAGCTTATAAGGGAAGCTTTTCTGGCTCGAGATGCTATCCGAGCGCCGAGGCTCAAGCTTGTAAGGGAAGCTTTTCTGGCTCGAGATGCTATCCGAGTGCCGAGACTCAAGTTTGTAAGGGATGCTTTTCTGGCTCGAGATGCTATCCGAGCGCCGAGCCTCAAGCTTGTAAGGGAAGCTTTTCTGGCTCGAGATGCTATCCGAGCGCCGAGCCTCAAGCTTGTAAGGGAAGCTTTTCTGGCTCGAGATGCTATATGAGCGCCGAACCTCAAGCTTGTAAGGGATGCTTTTCTGGCTCGAGATGCTATCCGAGCACCGAGCCGTGTTTTCTTAATTGTAGTCAAAAAGATGCCAAAAACTTGTTTTAAGAAAGCTGGCATATTTACAACAACTTTGAAATTTTCACAAAAGACAAGGCACGACGTGCCGATTACATTCTTCATAATTTTTACATGGGGCGGAGGCTAGTCCTCTCCTCTAAGGAACTTGATGAGGTGCTCTGCATTCTAGGGCCTCTTGATGGCCTTGCCTTCTGAGTTGGTAAGGCGGTAAGTCCTTGGGTGCACCACCTCTGACACTTTGTAGGGTCCCTCCTAATTTGGGGCCAATTTCCTTTTTCTGCCCGGGGTTGGATACCACCAGCTTTCGGAGGATGAGGTCTCCGAGTTTGATGTCGGTGGGCCGCACCTTCTTGTTGTAGAACCTTTCAATCCTTTGTTGGTAGATGCTCCTCCTAATGGCGAACTTCTCCCTGACCTCGTCTATGAGGTCCAGGTCGGCTCGCAGCTTTTCAGAGTTACTTGCCTCGTCGAAAGCCATGATTCAGGGTGATGGGATCCCGATATCTAGGAGAATGACGGCCTTCGCGCCGTATGTTAGATTGAAAGGCGATTCTCCCGTGGGGATTCTCTTTGTTGTCCGGTGGGCCCAGAGAACGCTTGGCAGCTCGTCGACCCATAACCCCTTAGAAGAGTTATCGAGTCGTTTCTTGAGGCCATCGAGGATCTGGTGGTTCGCATTCTCGGCCTGACCGTTGGACTGGGGGTGGCATACTGAGGAGAAGTGCTGCTGGATCCCGAGATCTTTACAGAACTTGCAGAAATGCTTACCTGCAAATTGAGTCCCATTGTCCATGATGAGCACCTGCAGTATCCCGAACCGACAGACGATGTGTTTCCAGAAAAACTGCTGGGTCTGTTGCTCGGTGATAGTTGTTAATGGCTCTACCTCGATCCACTTTGTGAAGTAGCCGATCGCCACAATGAGAAACTTTCGTTGGCCCGTTTCTTTTGGAAATGGGCCCACCAAATCTATCCCCCACATTGCAAAGGGGGTCAGACTGGCCATTGAACGGAGGTTTGCCTGAGGAGCCCTTTTCACGGGGGAGAACCGTTGACAGGGGTTGCACTTCTTCACTAGGGCGAGGGTGTCTTACAGCATAGTGGGCCAGTAGTACCCGTAATTTAATGCCTTCCGTGCTAGCAAATAGCTTCCCATGTGACATCCGCCGATCCCCTCGTGCTGCTCCTTGAGGGCGTACTTGGCTTCGTCGGGGGTCAGGCAACGGAGGTAGGGTCTGCCATCCGTTGTGGTGTAGGACCTTTTGAAGAGGGTGGCGTTGATTACCGTGAATCTTTCTGATCGGACCTTGACCCGCCTTGCTTCAGCCCGGTCTTCGGGGAGCTCTCTCTTGACTAGAAGATAAGAGTGGTCCAGTCGTTGGGAGGGGCTCCGTCTTTAACTCATAGAACCTCCGGGAAGTCCGTACTTGGCTTCAACAGGACTTCAATCAGGACCGTGCGATCGAGGCCTTCTAAGGATGAGGAAGCCAACTTTGATAGGGCATCGGCCTGGGCGTTCAGCTCCCGGGGGATCCTTAAGACAGTCGATTCGTCGAAGGACGTTAGTAGGCGTTGGACCACAGCCAGGTACCTGATCATCCGATCGGTACGGGCCTCGTATTCCCCGGTGATCTGGTTGACCACCAACTGAGAGTCGCTAAAGGCCCTGATCTGTCTGGCACCGGCCTGATGAGCCAGGTTGAGCTTGGCGATCATGGCCTCGTACTCAGCCTCATTGTTAGAGGCCGGAAAGTTGAGACGGAGACACTATTGAAGGAGGAAACCATTTGGACCCTGAAGAATGATGCCCGCACTGCTTCCTGCTTCACAAGAGGAGCCATTGACGTAAACTTCCCACGTCTAGTCGGCTTCCTTGCTCATGGGTTGCTCGGAGATGGTGCATTCTGTGATGAATTTGGCAAGGGCCTGTCCTTTGATGGCGGTCCTTGGCTGGTAGCCGATGTCGAACTGACTGAGCTCGATCAACCACTTGACTAGTCGCCCCGAGCTCTCAGGTTTATAGAGCACCGCTTTTAGTGGTTGATCCGTGCGTACCTGGACCGAATGTGCCTGAAAATATGGACAGAGCTTTCGCGTGGCCATGACCAAAGCACATGCTACTTTCTCCATCCTGGAATATCTGGTCTCAGCATCGAGCAGGACCTTGCTTACATAGTACAGGGGCTTTTGGACCCCTTCCACTTCTCGAACGAGGAAGGTGCTAAGCACGTTCTCCGATGCCGAGAGGTAAAGCCAGAATGGATCGCCTAGTTCAGACTTGCTGAGGAGAGGAGGGTTGGTGAGGTACTCTTTTAATTGGGCGAAGGCCTCCTGTTGTTGAGTACCCCATTCGAACCCTCTGATTCCGCACAGTGCTTTAAAGAACGGAACGGACTTCTCTCCAGACTTGGACAGGAAACGACCGATGGCCGCCAGTCTCTCCGTTAGCCTCTGGACTTCTTTGATGTTCCTGGGAGGGGCCATGTCTATTATGGCCTAAATTTTTTCGGGGTTCGCCTCGATACCGCGCTGGCTGACGATGAAACCGAGGAACTTTCCAGAGGAGACGCCGAATGCACACTTCGCCTGATTGAGCCTCATGTTGTGGGTTCAAAGTACCCCAAAGGCCTCTTCCAGATCGGCGACATGATTCTGTCCCTGCTGGCTCTTGACGAGCATGTCGTCGACGTACACCTCCATGTTATGCCCAATTTGATCTTTGAAGACTCGGTTAACGAGCCTCTGGTAAGTAGCGCCGGCGTTCTTCAGTCCAAAGGGCATGACCCGGTAACAATAAAGTCCTCGGTCTGTGACGAAGTACATTTTGGCAATGTCAGGAGGAAACATCCGAATCTGGTTGTAGCCTGAGAAGGCATCCATGAAGGATAAGAGCTCGTGATCCGATGTGGCGTCGATAAGGGCATCGATGCTGGGGAGGGGGAACGGATCCTTGGGGCATGCCATGTTGAGGTCGGTGAAATCTATGCAGATCCTCCAGCTCCCGCTCGCCTTCTTGACCATGACGACATTCGCCAGCCACTCAGGATAGCTGACCTCTTATACGAAACACGCAGAAAAGAGCTTGTATACTTTCGCGTTTACCGCCTGCTGTCGCTCTGGAGCGAACTTACACCGCTTTTGGACAACCGGCTTCGACCCGGGGATCACGCTGAGTTTGTGCATAATGAGATCCTCGGCGATACTGGGCATGTCAGAGGGCTTCCAGGCAAAGAGGTCGACATTGCGGCGAATGCAGGCGATCAAGGCGGACTTGAGGTCAGGCGTGAGGGAGCATCTCACTCGGAAGTGCTTCGACATGTCCCCTACCTCGAATGAGACATCCTCTAGCTCGTCAGCCGGCTCTGGTTCTGGCTGGGTCCTCTCGGGCTCTAGTTCGAAGGCATCGAGGGGAAACACAATGCTCCTGATGGCCGTCATGTAGCACGAGCGTGCTTCTTCTTGATTTCCTCGGACAACACCGACACCAGTGTTGGTAGGGAACTTCATCTTCTGGTGGTAGGCCGAGAGAATTGCCTGGAGCGAGCAGAGTCCGGGGTGACCGAGTATGGCGTTGTAGGCTGCCTTGACGTTCACAACCATGAAGTCCATGGACTCGGTTCTTCTGTTTGGGGTCGTACCCGCCGTGACATCTAGGGTGACGATCCCCTCTATTGTCACTGGGATGCCAGAAAATCCGTGCAAGGTATATCCGGCCGGTTTTAGCTTCTCACGGGAGAGCTTCAAGTTCTCGAATGCTTCAAGGAACAAGATGTTGACTGAGCTCCCGTTGTCTATGAGGATTCGCCGGGCCTCGAAGTTTGCCATGCAGAGGCTGATGACGAGTGCATCACAATGAGGGAGACGGACTCCCTCCAGGTCCTTCCCTGAGAAGGAGACAGGAATTTTCTGGACCTGGGGGGGAGAGGGCCTTGGACGGTGTTGACATCCCAGATGAATGCCTTGTAGGAAGTGTTGGATTCTCCTTCCATGGCCCCTCCATGGACGCAATGCAAGATTGCCTGACCCTCGGGCTCCTCGGGCTCCGGATCCCGCTCGGGTCCCTGTCGGGGTGCTCGAGGAGGAGGGGAATCCCTCCTGTTTCTGGTATCCCTCAGTTCCCAGATGCCTTCTCTCTTGAATTCCCGAAGGTACCCTCGTTGGATGAGGGCCTCGATTTCATCCTTTAGGGCATGGCAACAATCTGTGTCATGTCCGTTGTCCCGGTAGAAGCAGCAGTAGAACCGCTGATCCCTCTTCTTGTTGGTATTGTTGGACAGTCGAGGTGGGTACTGCAAGAGGTCGCTGTCTTCAATCGCCAAGAGGATTGTCGATACGTTTTGCATCAGCAGAGTGTACCTCTCGAAGCGGGGGACCGGCGGAACCTTCTTCGCGGTGCCCCCGTCTCTCGGACCTTTCTTCGCCGTTTCGACCTCGTCGGCCTTGCGCTTCCCCTTCCCAGAAACTTCTTTCTAGTCCTCTGGATTCAGGGCCTCTTCGGCTTGGATGTACTTTTCGATCCGGTTGAGGAGGTCGGGGAAGTCTATTGGGGGCTTCTTTGCCAGGGAGACCTTCAGCTGTCCGTGTCGGATGTTGTGCTGGAAGGCTGCCGAGGCAACCCCAGGGTCAAGGGAGGAGACCGACCTCGCCTCGGAGGTGAACCTTCAGACGAACACCCGGAGTGACTCCCCTTCCTTCTGCCGGAGGCCAAGTAGGGACGCACTTGTTCTTTCGGCCTTTCGGCTGGTTATGAAGTGGACGAGGAAGTTGCCTTCTAGCTGGTCGAAAGAATAGATGGAGCCGGGGGTGAGCTTGGAGAACCATTCTCGATCCGGATCCCAGAGGGTGGCGGGGAAGGCTCGGCATAGGAGGGGTTCCGATGCGCTGTGAATCATTATAAGGGTTTTGAAGCCCTCCATATGATCAGCAGGATCGCCCTCGCTGTCATAGGTCTCGAATTAAGGCGGATGGAAATTTCGGAATATCACAGCCTGCAGGATGAGGGCGGAGAAAGGAGGTCAGACAGGCCTGTACCCCTGAGCCGTCCTTGGGCTGCCGTCGCCGAAGTGGTCGAGGCGATCCTCCATTTCTTGGAGTCACTTCAAAATGTCGTCGTCATACTCCGGTGGGATTGTTGAGGGGCGAGACACGCTGGCCTCGGCATCCGACCGTGTGTGAGAGCGGTGGACGTTCTCATCGATGGGGATCCCTCAGATGGCCCCCATGATTTCCTTCCGAAAGTCCTGGAACTCCTGGTGAGTGACCGGGGCTCGCTCGGCTCGGTTTGGTTGAGCCGGAGGTTGCTGTCCGACACGGCTGAGCGCCGGCCCCCGTCCTTGGGGCAGAGGCTTTGGAAGGTTCGGGGCCGAGTTGGAAGTGGCCCCTCCCCTGCTGCGGCTAGCCCGTCGGTTCTGAATTACCCCCTGCAGGTCGGGTTGGATCGGACGGGAGGCACCCTTTTGGAGTCTGTGAATGACCCCCGGGTTGTTGGATGCTTGAGCATTGGCACCGACGCCCTGTGAAGGCACATCCTGCCGACGCGCTGAGGTGACAGCTCTCGTGGCTTTGGGCGCCATGTGAGCTCGGGTTGACGGGGTACCGTTGATGACTGAGCTCGGACCGGCGTCTGCAATAGAGTTTCCCACAAACGGTGCCAACCTGATGCGGTTTGTTTTTGGGAGGCGTGTGGATGCACCAGGTGTGAGTTCTTACTCGATTTGTATTGGTGGAGGAAGCTCCTGTGCTGCCGACCCTCAGCCAGGCGAACGGTACGGAAGTAGGCCGGAGTGAGGTGGAGGCTGGATGCTCGGCTCGGATTGGGAGGCTCGGATCCGAGGTCTCGTGTACCTGCAGACGGTCTAGGAACACCGGGGTTGGTCCCGGTGGCAGACCCTCCGACGATCTAGTCAGCTACTGAGTGATAGTAACAGTAACTAGGGTTTGAGTGGGAAAAGATCGATTACCTGGATCAAGGGGTAGGGGTCTAGTATTTATAGGAGAATCCAACTGGGTCTGGACCCGTTTGGGGCCGGGTTTGGACCCGGTTGCCCGTGGGGTCGAAGCGGTGGAAACCCGGGCGGTATAGGGATGACGTGGCAAGGGCCCGGGCGATTTTCGGGCTGATGTGGCAGAGGCACGGGTGATTTTCCGATGCTGATGTGGCGGATCTGTATGATCTGGAGGTGCGCGCCTTTTGAGGGGATCCTTTGGGCCAGGAGGGGCCACGTCATCCAACCCATATCAGCTACCATATTAAAAAAAAGTTTTTGGGGGTGTTTTCTAGAAACAAGTATTGGGTTTCAGTTTTATTGTGAATGTAAAGGTCACCCAAAGATGAATGTCATGTATGGAGTGGGACTATTGGATTCGGGTGGGTTTCATTTATGAAGCTCTTTTACAATTGTGGTAGTCATATTATAAAATAAAGATCTATCATTTTTCATATTTCATTTATCAGTTTTGATTTTAGCTTTAAAAAGTATTCTCCTTTTTTTAAATTTTCTTTGTTGTTGAGGGATCATACCAATAACTCTTATGGTCAAAGAGGTTATGTTTAACCTTTTATGTCTTCTAATTAGTCAAGAGCTTATTTCATTCAATAAAGATAACTTTGTTCTTCACCTTATCATGTTTTCCATTAATTTCTTTATTTCAATTATGGTATCTCGACGTGCCGTTATTCATTCATGTCTTTAGTGTAAATTTACAGAATGAAGGGTAAAGATAGCAAACTTGAGGCGTATTCTAATAAAGGATACCAAGCAGTGCTTATGGCTTTAATGTTCGTAGTACTTTGTGGCTTTTCATGTTATCTTGGCGGAACGTATTGCTCAGAGAAGAACAAGTTATTCAATAAAGTTACAGTTCCATTGGCTAATTCCAGAAAAAAAAAGTGCAATAAATCCTCTCCAAATTCAATCTCTTGCATTCCTAGAGTTTGGAAGTGATTATCAAGATTATACACTACACACATACCCTAAGGTAGTGAATCATTTCTTTTTACTACGCCTTTAAGCTTGCTTTTAAATGGCCACATAATAATAGTAATTGACAACTTTTTTTTGGTATTTAATGGGAAAAAATCTTTATTTTAATAGTGACAAAAAAATTACAGTCATAAATTGTGGAATGTTATTGTTGGACATTCTGAATCTTATGCTCTTTTCCTCCTCCATATCCATTAAGATTATAATTATAACAACCACAAATCAATCTTATTGTTTTGAGGAATTAGTTACTCTTTAAGACTTTAAGATATTTTGGGTTTACGAAAAGATCTGTAACTTTTATTGGTATAAGGTTCTTTAAATACATTTATCTATGAGTTGAAAGAAAATTGGTGTATGTCTTTTTTTTATATCTTTGTCTAGCACTATGAATTCTATTTGTTCTTTGAGAATTAAGTTTTGCTCTTTAAAAAGAAAAAAAAAAGTAGGTTTTACAAGAAGACGAATTTCGTTTAGATGCAGCATTGTCATTTTAGTAATTTGAGATGTTCTCCATTAGACATGTATTGTTGTTTTAGTAAGGTGGTAGATAAAATAAAATTCAGAGCTTCATTTATAAAGACCCACAGCGGAATTACCATTTTAATGATTAATTGTTAAAATTTAAAAGTAATGATATATTTGTAAATAATTAATTAATGCCATGTGAAAAAAACATATTCTTATTAACATTGTAGATGATGTTCGATGATTTCCATTACAGTCAAGGGGGATCCCCATTTGACAGTGGGGAAATCTCCATTAGAGCTAGTTTCCATATTATCTTATATATTTTTCCTTCTAAATTTTTTTTATTTCTTACTGACTTTGTGAATGTGTAAGGTAATTTTGCTGTTGTTTAAATTGGCTTGCTTTCATACGGGGATGATTGCGGTGTCAAATCCAAGAATGAGATTTGGCAAGGAGGGGGGGGGGGGGGGGGGGGGGGGAGGGGGGGAGGGGGGGGGGCTTGGTGAGGGGACAGGAAGGTGGAGGGTGATGTTGGTGAGAGGGGCGCCACGGTTGTCGAGGACGATAGAGATGCAGAGAGAAAGGAGGAGTGGAGGACAACGTCATAGAGGGTGTGGATTTTTTTTTATTTTTTATTAAAGATCTGGGTGTTGCTGGTCAAGATGTATACAAAGACCAAGCTGTGCTCATATTTTTTTAAGATAAATTTCACTAAACTATATCATTAAAAAATATAATTTTATCAAATCCTCTCGCATTTTTTAGAATTTCATATATAACTTTATCGAACTCCTAAAATTATTTTAGTTTCTGCAATGGTAACACTAGTATAGTTTTCTATGTCCATTATGTGTATCCCAATTCCTCCAAAACCGTCTCTCATCTTTCCCTCAAAATCCTCAAAACACACACTCTCTCTCTCTCATGGCGGTTGACGGCGACGCCGGTCCTTTCTCGTCTAAGTTCGAATCGATTCCCCTACCCGTTCTACCCCGCCCTCTCCTCGATCCCGCCACTGCTGCCATCCCACGCCGTCACCTTCATCTGAAGGTTGGTGGGCCGAAATCACCTCCGACGAGGGCCCAAACCATCTATGACGATATCCCTTCTCGCTCCCTCCATCGCTGAATTCTTCTCCATTCCTCCATTCCGGCTGCTACCTCCACCTTCTTCTCGAGGAGGATCGGCCCAAATCACCTACAATGACCCCCCTTGCCCCTGCCTGCCGCTGCCGATGCCGCCTTCTTCTTGATCCCCGCACGAATGCAGCCCTTCTCACCTTCTCCTTTATTGTAACATTGTGTAGGTTACCTATCACATTTTCGTCCTTTTCTTTTCTTCTTCTACAGAATATTATTATGAAGTGGTTGGAATTGAGCAATGTAGGGGAAGTGGATGACTTTGTAATCCGATCAGTCATCATCTTGGTTTTTTGATGTTGTATTCTCGGAGAGACCTCGACCGCGCTCAGGTTGTTCGAGATGCAGTAAATTCTATCAGACCCGCCATCTGTTTGTAGAAATGCCTGACCCAATTTTGAAAATCTTGCTTCTTTGCCGACATCGAACATGTTTGTCCAAGTTGTTTTTCCATTTCGATGATCCAATGATGTAAGCGCTGAATAATAGGTGGAGTTGAGAAGTGAGGGATTATGCAAAAGCAGAGCACCGAGCTGCAAAAATGGGCTTCTGTTAAGGATAGACATGCACATGGATACTTGTTCACTGTCTACAACTTTTTTTTGTTATTAAGCCTAGACAAGCAATGGATTGCTTGGATTGCTTGGATTAAATCCAGGTTCTTCTCTGGTACTTCATCCATCATTATCAATGGCTTTGAAGGTTACAAATTTAAAATTAAATATGGACTTTGCCAAGGAGATCCACTTTCCTCCCTACTATTCTCTCTCGTTGCAGATATTTTTAGTAAACTCCTTTGCAACGCATGGGAAGTCCAAGTCATCGGAGGCCTAGGTGACTCACGTCTTTTTCAAGGTGTTCTAAACCGGCAATACGCGGACGACACTATCATCTTCGCCAAACCAAACTCTTACTCTCTCCGTAACCTAAAACTCCTTCTTTACTGTTTTGAACTAGCCTCGGGATTATCGATCAATTTTCACAAATTCTCTGTCCTCTGACTTGGAGGCGCCCTCAATCGACAGCTCGAGATTTCTAATTTCTTTAATTGTCCTATTGCCTCCTTTCTCATCACGTACTTGGGTATCCCACTTCGTTGGGGAAAACTGCTCAAAGCAGATTGGTTGCCCATGATAGACAAGGTAGAATCGCGACTTAACCTGTGGACTGGGAAACTCCTTTCCAGTGGTGGTAGAGTAACCCTCCTTAACTCGGTCATCTCTTCTATCCCCTTTATATGATGTCTTTCTATTATGTCCCCTCTTGGGTCATCAAGCGGATAGATCAAATCAGAAGTAATTTTTTCTGGTCCGAATCCGCCATTTTCAAGCCAGGAGCTCACCTGTGCAACTGGAAATTGGTCTGCTCTTCTAAAGCAGCCGGAGGTTTAGGGATTCTAAACCTTAGACATCAAAATGTTGCGCTGTTGGGTAAATGACTATGGAGATTTTTTTAAAATGACCACTTACCTTGGATTCAAAGTATCAATAATAATTGCTTCTCCAACCATCTTATGTGGGATTTCCCTACCAATATTCATCGTAATGCCTCTTTTTCTGGAATGGAGTATGGAAAGCGGCCGCAACGTTCCAATGCGGTATCTTCCATGCATGTTTCGATGGATCTAAGACCAGATTCTGGTCCGACCTCTGGATTGGTAACACAAAGCTTGCATCCTCTTTCCCAGCACTGTTCCGCTTGTCAGCCAACCCCCTTATCACGGTGGCAGATTCTTTCACCATTATTAACTCCCAAAGGCATTGGAACATCCCTTTCTCTACCAATCTTCCTCCTCACCTTACCTCTGAACTAGACAATCACCTTCTTGCTCTTAATCAATTCGTGTGGCGTCTGAAGGAAGATTTCCTTGGGCGTTGGAACTCAGCAGGGAACTTCATTGTTAAATCGTTTTATAACCTTCTTAATTTTCGTGGCATCCTTTCCCTTTTTGCGGATTTCATTTGGTCTTCCTGTTCTCCTCTAAAGGTTAAAATCCTCTCCTGGCTCGCCCTCAACAATAGGTTACTCACTGTCGAAATTCTCAACAAAAGGAACCTGGCGTGGGGACAGTTGTGCCCCCTTTGTTCCAATTCTCCTGAAAACGCAGACCACTTATTTGTCGGATGCGAGTTCATTCGACCCTTATGGAAAATTAGCTCGCTCGCCTGGGAATCACCTTCTATTTCCTCTGTAACGTCCCGCCCCAATACTCAGACAATTTTAATATTTTCAGAAGACAAATTAGATACTATGTAGTACAACTGCCCATCACAGGCTGCCTCTCAAAAGGTGGTTAACTGGATTGGTGACTCTTGATCATTGGCTAATAGTATTGATACTCAAATTATCATATCAAACTTTTCATGTGGGACTAAATTTCTCAATCTCAATCTCAAATTCTCAAATCCCGCGCAGACCAGTCGACTGCTAATCCAACCAGTCGACTGTTCGCTCAAGATCTGGGGTATTACATACACCCCACCTTAGAAATCAGCGTCCTCGCTGAGTACAGGGCATACATCTAGTGTAGGACCGTCCTTTCTAGCCGATGTAGTATAGTCCCTTATCTCGGAGATCAGTCACTCTCAACACTGCAGATCGGATACCACACTCAACACCGATCCCGGAGATCAATAACTCTCAGCACCGCAGATCGTAGGCCCTCTACTACGCCCGGTGTCGAAAGTCGGCTCTGATACCATTTGTAACGCCCCGCCCCAATACTCAGACAATTTTAATATTTTCAGAAGACAAATTAGATACTATGTAGTACAACTGCCCACCACAGGCTGCCTCTCAAAAGGTGGTTAACCGGATTGGTGACTCTTGATCATTGGCTAATAGTATTTATACTCAAATTATCATATCAAACTTTCCATGTGAGACTAAATTTCTCAATCTCAATCTCAAATTCTTAAATCCCGCGCAGACCAGTCGACTGTTCGCTTAAGATCTGGGGTATTACACCCTCCAACTTATCCTCTTGCTGATCTCTCCTTCCACCAATAAAAGATTCAGTAAATCGTGGAACCTATCGGTTTAAATTATAATTTGGATCATTTGGTTGGAAAGAAATAAGTGGTTATTCAAGCACTGTGCCTCCCCAATCTCGCTTATGATTGATGACCTGATATATATGTTTAATTTCTGGTCTTCATCCTTAAAAACCGAAACAAGATAGGCCCTGTCCATCCATAGACTTAACGGCTCTTTTCTTTGTCTCCGTAATCTTAATGCTTTATAATCTCCTAGTTTCTTTTCTTCATAATGTTTCTTTTTGCTGAGTGGATTTATAGTCTATGGTGTTCTCTTGCAGGGTTAAAGAAGTGCCGATCTCTTCGTTTTGGCTGCCGCTATCAATGTGCACACATTTTATGGGCTTGTTTATTACCCTTGATTGTAGTCAGTGGTTATCATCTTTTTTCTACTACCCTCTCCGATCTCTTGTATTCATTCTGGATGATTTTGTACTCCTGGCTCGTCCATAAGCAGGAATTTTATTTTGATCAGGGGTATATTTTGTTCTTCTTCTATTGTAACCCGGGGTGGGATTGGGTTCGTGTTTCCACCCTCCCGCGCTGACTGTATTTGGTTGTTTAGTTGCACTGGTAGCAAGCTTTTATTGCTCACTATGATGGTCCTCTTCGCTCTTGTTAGTTGCTGTTATTGTTTTATTTTTCGCTTGTGTAATGTTTCATTGGCATTTTCTGAGAGGAGGCCCCTTTGGCCTTCGATTTCCTTTTCAGTTGAGCTTGATGGCTCTATAGTCTGTGCTCTTGTCTGGGGGATTGTGTACTATGTGCTTTAGCCATTCTCTGTTTCTGTATATTGCTTGTATCACCCTGGTTGCGGCATTGTTTGGATTTGGGCACTGGGGTATCTTCCCTGCCGTCAGTTTGCGCAGGTCTGACCTCGACCCTTTCGATGTGGCGCTCTGTGGGTACTGCTCGGTTCACGCATCGTTCATCGATGGCAGCCTTCCCGGAACCCCATGATGGTTGGTTTTTGGGCGCTAGCTGTCCCCAGGGAGCGCCATTGGAGCTTGTCCTCTCCCCTCGCTGTAGGGTCGAGAGGGTCAGGAGGCCCATTCTCTCGTGTGCTGCAGTCCCTTGGTTTGGGTAGATACCTTTGTTGGTTATCCTAGCTCCTGTTGTCTATGTAATTATTTTCTACTGGTGCTGTTTAAGTGACTTCTAGCAGTTTCTCGCTGTTCCCTTCCCTATAGCGCTTTGGTTTTATATCTTGTAATCCAGTTTTGTACATTTTACGATTTATGTATTATTTTGTCTGGCTGGAGTCTTTTGACTCTATCCGTTGCTAAAAAAAAAGGCTAGACAAGCAATGAATGGTAATTATTTTTTTACACCTTTTTTCATCTTCACTGTCTTTTGAAGGAACCGGACAGGGCTCGTGCTTTTTGATTTAATTCGGATCTGGGCTTTGAATTCAATTTAGCAACTGGATCCAAAATTAGGCTGGATTTGGACCCTAAAAAAAATTTGGGTTCGAGTTCAGATTTGTATAAGTCCGCCCCAAACCTAATCTGTTGCCGGTCTTGGTCTTGGTCTTGATTACTATTTATTGGTCTTGGTCTTGGTCTTGGTCTTGATTACTATTTATCGTAAACGTGATGACCTAGCATAATTTTATGACATTTTTTTCGAAGGTCTATTTTTTTTTGGAGTATGACTACACATATATGAGTTTTTATCCCAAACATACATTATAAATGTATTAGGGCCCACTTCTCTCTAAAAGACAAGATTTTAACATTGTCTTTTAATGAAAAGTGGGCCCCAATACATTTATAATGTATGTTTGGGATAAAAACTCATGTATGTCTAGCATTTTGTTTTCTTTTTTTTTAAAGGTCTGAACTGAACCAATAACTGCTCATTTAATAAAGAGAAATCTTGACAACTGCACCATAAGAGCATCCACAATGGTATTTCTCATATTGCATAATATGACAGCTATAGTAATAGCACATGGGGGAAGGTCGTGCAGTGGTTGTTTGCTATATTTTTTTCATTTACGTAGTCGGACGGTCGATGTTTTACCGTCCGCTGATGTGGCAAAGAATAAAAGAAAGAGACGGGAAAACATATTCCGTCCCTCTTTTTTTTACTTATTAACTATTAAATGATGTTAATTAAATAAATTAAATAATATAATATTAACTAAACCTAATTAAAACCTAACTAATCCTATTTAACTAATCCTAACCTACCCACTAATTCCCTAAAATCTAGGACGGTACATGTTGTACCGTTCGGGATTTCAGGGATTTTTTTTAATACATTTTTGGGCGAAATCTGGCCGTCGGATTAAAAAAAAAAAAAAAAAAAATTGGGACGGTATATGTTATACCGTCCGATCCCATTTATTAAAAAAAAAAAAAATTTTGGGACGGTATATGTTATACCGCCCGACTCGATAAAAATATATTAAAATAAGAGGAACGGTATATGTTATACCGTCCTTTATAATTTGAGAATAGCTATTTTGTTTCTCATTTATGAGAAACGAGTATAGCAGGTTTGCCAAAAAATGGCAAAACAGAAAACCACTGCAGGCATCCATTTGCTATAAAATGGCAATTTGCCAAATATAAGAAACCACTGTGGATGCTCTAAGTGTTTAACGTGACATTTGTTTAAAGGGCAAAAAATGAAGTACCCCTAACGTTTGGGTTTAATACAATATGTCCATATAACGTTTGAAAAAGTATATTTAACCAATTTCACTATTAACCTCATCCGTTAAGTTAGAATTATTGAATTACCTTTTTATCTTTATCATTTCATAATCAAATATCTTATTCTTTTTTCCTCTTTTTTCATTGTTTTTTAGATTATGTAATTCATTTAAGATTATGCAAATAACTTATATCTCATTCATATTTTTGAAATTTAGTCGTTTTGCTCTGAGTAGGGAAGTGGTAGGCCCAATTGTTGGAGAGGCTAAGAAAGGGTGTAGGGACCTTAGTGGAGCATCAACCAAGGAAAGTAGCTAGAACAAGGAAGGTAACCAGACACAGCTAAAGCCGATGACCATGATCTGCAGACAGCACGTAGTCGGATGTTGTCTCCTAAAAACAATTTTTCCGCAATTGAGACGACAAGTTCAGAAGGAAGCCTTGCACAGCTATTCTCAGGATATTCAGAATCAGAAACAAGTGGCATAAGTTGTTGTTCACTCTTCATCGTGGCAGAAATGGCATTGCGTGTAGGCGAAATAAATTGTTCAGTCTCATTGCTGGCTGAAATAAGAGAAACAAATATGGAAGGAGACCGTGGATGATCGCTGCCATATGTAGCAGGTGTGTGAGGAATTCATAGTTCTGCATCTCCCTTACGAATGGACTTACAGCTTGATCTTCGAGAAGAGAAACAAACAGGAAAATGACTTTGAGCATGACCCATAAGACTGCGATTCGTGTAAGGAATTACCAAACAGATTTGATAGAAAATCAGTGATCTATATAAAGAAATTGGAATCTTTAGTGTGGCGAATTGCCTATTGATAGATTCAGTTTAAGGTTTACAGGAATTTATAGACCCATCTTTTCTTTTCTTTCTTTTAATATTTGGCAACAAATTCACTTTTTAAAAATTTGGAAATAGATATTTTGAAAATTTTGACAACAGATTTCATTTTTCGAAAATTTAATTTGGTAACAAATTTATTCTCTCCCCTTTTGTAAAATTTGGAAATAGATATTCTAAAAAATTGTCAATTTTTTTTTATCAAAACAATTAAATTTGGAAATAGATTTAATTACTTAAAAAATTTGGCAATAAATTATCTTTATTAAAATTTGGTAACAGGTTTTTTTTTTCCTTTTCAATTTCAACAGTAGGTTATAGTACCTTTTCAAACTTTGGTAATAGATTCCCTTTTTTAAAAATTTGGAAATAGATTTTTTAATAAAAATATGATAACAACTGAAGAAAAAGAGAACTACTTAATTGGAAGCAAAACCAAGTGGAAAACATAGATATTGTTCTTTTCCACTAGAAAGATTTGTGAAATAAAAGCCAGCTGGCAAATTTTTAACTTAGGAAGGAATTATATGATGAAAAAAAAAATACTTAGGAAGTCCAAAAAAAAAGGGAGAGCAAAAGGACTATTTTAGAAATATGAATGAGATATAAATTGTTTGCATAATGTGAAAAAGAATGAAAAAAGAGGAGAAAGAAGAAGATATTTGATTATGAAAAAATTATGATAAAAAGGTAATTCAATAATTCTAACTTAACGGTGGAATGAGTTAAATGAATTTTTTCAAATATTATATAGGCATATTGTATTAAGTCCAAATGTTGAAGGGATTCTTTTTGGATTCAGAGACTCGGTTTTCTCTTTAATCGATATCCACCGTCTAAATTTCTTCCTGATTGTGCAACTGCATTGGCAGGTGCTCAATTGTGTTTTAACGGTTATCTCTGTTTACGGGCCATCGACTTCTGATCGGCGCCCTCTTTTCTGGCATGAATTTCGTTCCCTTCATCATTTCGTTCAGGGTCTCGGTTTTTTCTGTGGCGATTTCAACGTTACTCGTTTCGCTTCAGAAAGATCGAACTCAGTTACCTCTGATTCCCAATCATGCATCTTCAACGATTGCATCAGGGATCTCCAGTTATCCGACATCCCTATCAATGGCAGGGTTTTTACTTGGTCGAACCAGCGTCTCCTTCCTTCTCTCGCCAAACTAGATCGGTTTCTGGTGTCTCACTCGTGGTTCTCTAAATTTCACAATTCCTATGCGAAAGCCCTCCCCAATCCTTCCTCGGATCACGCACCCATCGCTCTTTTCTCTGATTATCATTTTCCCCACCACCTCCAATTCCGTTTTGAAAAGTTTTGGCTTCAAGACCAGTTATTTATTAAACTGGTCGAGGAATGCCTCGCTTCCATTACTGGATCTCACGAACTTGGCAGTCTGCTACTTAAACTTCACACCATCAAATATGGCTGTAAGATTTGGCGCCGTGAACGTCAATCCAACACCAATTTCCTCAAAGAGTTTCTGCTCGGTTCCATCCAGGCTTTAGACCTGATGGAGGAGCAAGCTCCCCTATCGTCTCATGCTCTTCAAGAGCGGCTAGCCTGCAAGCGTGAATATGCCGAAATCCTCCTACAAGATCAGTCTAAATGGGCTCAAAGAGCCAGAATTCGTTGGCTGAAAGAGGGTGATGGTAACACCGCTTTCTTTCATCATTTTGCTTCGCATCGCAGGCGTTGCAACCATATTTCGGTGATTCAAGATCAGGGGGAAGAGTTGCACTCTGACCCGGATATTCACCAAGCCTTCCTATCTTTCTACAAAAACCTCATTGGCTCCACTAAACCGCATTTGATCTCTCTTGATTGGCAGCAACTCTATGGTCCACCATCCATAGACCTTTCCTCCCTCGAGGCCCCCTTCACCATGGAAGAGATCAAGTCGGCCGTCTTTGCTTTAAAAAGCGATTCAGCACCTGGCCCGGATGGCTTCCCGGCTTTTTTCTACCAAAAATTCTGGCCTTGGCTTCGGGATGACCTGTTCGATCTGTTCCAAGATCTGCATCGAGGCTCTTTTTCTTTTGATCGCATCAATTATGCCCACATTGTTCTTATCCCAAAACTGCAGGGAGCCAATACAGTGGCGGATTTTAGACCCATTAGTCTTATTAATACTTCGTTCAAAATTATCATGAAAGTTCTTGCCGCTAGGCTCAGTGCTATTATCCCGCCTCTGATTGACCCAGCCCAATCCGGTTTTATCAAAGAGCATTTTATTCTTGACAGCGTAGCTGCTGCTTAAGAGATTATCACGCTTAGTCATCACCGCAAACAAGAGGGTATCCTCCTTAAGCTTGACTTCCAAAAAGCTTATGATAATGTTAACTGGGACTTTCTTTTTGATATCATGCTGCATCGTGGCTTCGGTCCGAAATGGATCGGATGGATTAAATCCAGCCTAATCGCTGGTACTTCTTCTATTCTTATCAACGGTTTTGAAGGCCACAAATTTAAAATCAAACGTGGGCTCCGCCAAGGAGACCCACTTTCATCCCTTCTCTTCTCTCTGGTAGCGGACGTTTTCAGCAGGTTGCTCCGCAACGCCCGCGAAGCTCATGTCATTGAGGGTTTAGGACGTTCCCATCATTTTGACGGTATCCTCAACTTGCAATATGCAGACGATACCATTATCTTCGCCAAACCTGAGCGTGCTTCATTGCGCAACCTTAAACTGTTACTTTACTGTTTTGAATAGGCTTCCGGCCTTGCCATCAACTTCAACAAATCCTCCGTGTTTTGGCTCGGAGGAGACGATAATCGTCATAACGAGATCTCCCAATTTTTTAATTGCCGTATCGCCTCCTTCCCCATCTCTTACCTAGGTATCCCCCTGAGATGGGGTAAGCTCCACAGATCTGACTGGTTCCCTATCATTGATAAAATTGAGTCCAGACTTAATGTCTGGACTGGAAAGGTTCTCTCCCGAGGTGGAAGATTAATTCTTCTTAACTCGGTCCTCTCTGCGATGCCTCTATACATGATGTCTTTCTATTATCACCCATCCTGGGTTACCAAGAGGATTGATCAAATTCGTTGCAACTTCTTTTGGTCTGGTGAGGCTCTTTATAAGCAAGGTTCGCATCTGTGCAATTGGAACATAATCTGTTCTTCCAAAGCGAACGGTGGACTGAGAGTTTTGAACCTTCGAGATCATAATTTTGCTCTCTTAGGTAAATGGCTGTGGAGATTTCATAAATCTCCTCATTTATCTTGGGTTCAATGCATCAAAGAGTATTACTTTGATTCCACTCCTTGGTGGCAGTTCAATTACCCTGCCCATCGTTTTGCTTCTCTGTTTTGGAAGGGAGTCTGGAAGGCTTCCCCTGCCTTCTAGTCCAGTATCTATAGGCTTTGTGCTGATGGGATGAGAACCAAACTCTGGACCGATCTTTGGCTTGGCAACACCTCCATTGCCTCAGCCTATCCCTCTCTGTTCAGTCTCGCTGCCAATCCGGATGCCTCAGTTGATGAATTGTTCGTTTGGATCGATTCCTCTAGGGTTTGGAGTATCCCTTTTATTATCCAGTTACCTTCCCCTCTTATAGCGGATCTTCAACATCTAATTGCATCTCTCAATCTTTTTGAGTGGAAACACTCGGAAGACATAGCTTGGTGATGGAATGCCTCTGGTTCTTTCTCGGTTAAATCCTTCTATAGTTTCCTCAATTTCCGAGGCATCGTTTCCCCCTTGGCTAATTTCATCTGGAAATCCTGCGTTCCTCTCAAGGTTAAAATTAACTCTTGGTTGGCCATCAACAACAAGCTCCTCACTGTTCAGGTGCTGAACAAAAGAAACTTAGCGTGGGGGCAACTCTGCCCATTTTGTTTGGGGGCCTCAGAAGATGTTAATCATCTTTTCGTTGGTTGCTCAATCATTCGTCCTCTTTGGAAAGTTGTGGCTCTTGCGTGGGGTAACCCAGCTATTCCATCTGATCTTCTCTCCTGTTGGAAATCCCCCTCAGGTCCCCTAAATATAGTAAGGGATGGAACCTCTCTGTTCACATTATTATATGGATTGTCTGGAGGGAAAGGAACCGCAGAGTGTTCACTCACAAGGCTGCCTCTATCTCTTCCCTTATAGAAGACCTATTATATCTTTTTAAATTTTGGACTTCGCAGATTAAAGATGATAAGCGGCAATCTTATTTTTATTTTCGTTTAGAGGAATCTCTTACTGTCCTTTCCAGACTTAATGCACTTTGATTTGTTCTTGCCAGAATTTCTGTAATGCTTTTTATTCTAATTTTGCTTTTATCGTTTCTTACTACTCCCTTTTATAAAATGTAGTACTTCACTTCTTTTCACTGTATTGCTGTATGATTTTTTTCTCTATTCTCATCCCAGTTTTCTTCTCTGATGTTTGGTGTTTTTTACAGGAGTGAGACTTTGGCCCTTGCGCCTTCTTTTGTGGTCCTCTGTAGCTTTTTGTCTCTGGCATTTTGCGGTTGAGTTGTTGACTCATCTGTTTTGACTGTCGCCATGGTTTTGGTCGGGGACCCTCTACGCCGTTGACCTCTGTTAGCTGGGCAGCTCCTTTAATAGGCTTCTCCATTTTCTCTTGGGTTGTATTTCTCTTTTCTTGTGGTTCTCGGTGGTATCAAGTTAGGTGGGTGAGCACGTGTTACTGTTCTTTTAGCGTTCTAGCTCCTTGACTTGTATTACTTATTGGCGGTTACTTCTGCTGGGGCCGCTATGTACTGTTTTATTCTGAAGTTTCTCTGGAGTAGGGTTCTTCCCCTCCTTTATGCTCTTTAATGCGCTACTTATTTGGCTTATGGTGTTTTTTGATTGCTGTTGGTCCTGAGTTGTTCAACTATTGGCCTCCTACGGGACTGTCGATGCCTATCGAGGTTGCTGAGCTTTTATTTCTTTTGTCGTGCTTCTATTTCTTTCGATCTGCCTGCTGTTTGTTTGGTCTGTTGCTTGCTTCCCTAGGCCTAGGTTGAGAGCCTATTTGGGGTCGACCGAGTTGGCGGTTCCCTGCTTTTTTGGCAATTTCAGGTGTTGTAACTTTTAGCCCTCCTCCATCGTAGCTTTCTCCGGTTTGCTGGTCCCAGCCTGGACGTAGGTGATCATCTTCCACTCCCTCTTCGAGTTGGGACCTGGACCCCGACTGACAACGAGCTGTTTCTTCATCCACTGCTCAGTAGGCTCCAGCGCTCGTTATGGTTGTTCACGTTTTCGCTCCCCGGCCGAACCATCTCCCTTGCTGTCTTTATTGTTGTTAGTTCTAGCTGTTCGTTGTCTTTAGTTTCTTGAGTTTGTATTAATTTGGCTTGTTTCTCGCGCTTGTTAGTCTGGCGCCCTTGTTTTACATCTTGTAAAATCCTACTTTACTGCTTTGTACAGTTATTAACTTTTATCAATATATTTTTCTGATCGGACTGGAATCGGTTGACTCTATCCGCTTACATCAACAAAAAAAAATGTTGAAGGGTACTTTGTTTTTTGCCATTGTTTAAATTCAATCATTTAATCAAATTTTGTCCACACGGTTTTTACTCGGTTTAACAGTAACCATCCATTTAAATGTAGTCTCAAATAGCTACCCATTCTTTTCAATAAAAAAAAACGCTATTCGTTCACTTTTAGTAATCCGTAATCCTCCATATATAATATACATACTCAATTACTAGTATCAAAAAATATGGTTGTTTTTTGTGTAAATCACATTTATTTTATCTACTTTTTTTTGTTTTTGAAATTTGCATTAAATTTGGTTTCTCTAAATGTGCATATTATCAACGTAATATAATGACCTGAGCAGAATTATTAAGTACTAGTAATTTATACGTCAAATGCCGTTTTAATAATTTCAAAAAATAAAAATAAAAACTCTGAACTGAAATCCTCTTTTATATTAATTATGTACGTACGTTATACATGTTGGTAGAATGACAAAATAATAAATGACATTAAGGCGCATATATTGATATCGATAACCCTAGATATCGATAATTTTTTTTCTTCTTCCTAATACTAGATAACATGCATTATCCAAAAATGCTTTAATACTATATAGTTGGAAAATGTGTGGGTTGCTTTCTCCCTCCGCCTTCTTTTAGCACTTTGTTTTTTCTTTCTAAGGAAACTCCTTTATTTCTTTGTAACATGGTAGATGCTTTATAATAAACTAGTAATATATATGTGTGATGCACGTATTAATTTTTTTGAAAAAATATAAAGTGAAATTCTGAGTTACACATGCGATGCATATCTTAATAAATATGATTATATATTTTTAAAATTAAATGTAAAGGCTATAATGGGAGAGTTAGAATTGCACGTAAGTAGGCAGATTTACAACCCCAACTCTTCTATTATAATAGTTATTATATATTATATTATAGATAGATAGATAGTAATTTACACGTGTGATGCACATTTAATATATTAAAAAATTAAAGTAAAAAATCTGGCGTAGTGAGAACTTGAACCTGAGACATCCTTAAAATTAGTTATGCACGTGCAATGCACGGGTTGGTAGATTGACGGGGTGGTAGATTGATGAGTGACACTAAGACTTTCTCCCATTATAATATTATATTATCAGAGATTAGAGATAAAGTTCAATTCTTAAAAATTTTAGAACTTGAAGAAAAGAAAATTGTATTCTCGACAACAGAATATATATGCAATTTAGCTTCGCATAAAACAAAAGTCTACTTCACACAATCTTCTCTGGTTATAATAGTGTGAAATGGTTAAAAATAGAGTTAAATCGGAACCGTTCGAATCGGGCACGAATCTTAAAGTTTAGGGATAAAATGGTAATTTCACTGGTCTGAAATGGAAATTGGGTCTTTTGCCAAAGCCCAATAATCCATAAACGGATCTGTCTTACTGGGTACGGCTTCCAACCTATAAGAAACCCACTCAGACTGGATAGGGGAGGATTTAGATTCATGATTATCCTCGAACAATGGTTTTAATCACTTCTATCCATCTACATCGGGAAGTAGGGATTTGATCTTATCCCAAAACTGACTCCTAAGGCGGCTATAAATACCCCTCTCCCCCACCATAAAAAGGTAATCAATCTTTTGCCAATAAAAGCTCTTTCTTAATCATTCAGATAACTGACAAGAACGTCGGAGGGTGCGTCACCGGAATCAACCCCGGTGTCTCGCACTTTTTGTAGGTTAACGGCGAAAGGATCTCGGTCAAACTCCGGTGAAGTTTTTCAGGTTTGAATATTCACCTTCCCTCGAATCCACAAATCTATCTGTTTGCCCCACACCGATTTCAGCGGCAACAGATTGGTACCGTCTGTGAGAAAACTCGAATAGCAATCCAACCTCTTCTGCCAGTCAAGACCGCCTCCAGCCATGCCTCCGAGGAAAGTGAGATCTACGGCCTCCAACCGTAGAGCCACTCCCATTCCTCCACCACCACTGGGGGCTACCCCCCAACCTGACCAACCAATCCAGCAACAAGGACAACTTCCCCCTCAACTTGTCCCGCCGTTGCCGCAGGGGCAGCCTCCTCTTCAAAATCCTCAACCCCAGCAGGCTCAACTCAGGCCCCAGAATGCTGGCGTAGGGACCTATCATCCTAATCCTCAAAAACAACCTATTCACTGCGATCATATCTCGGTACATAACCCTTCCACCGACTCCATGGCATCCTGTCACCTTCGGCCATCGGAAGACCTCCACAACATCATAATCAACCGTCAGAATGAGGAAGACCTTCGCCGTCATTTGGATGAGAGGTGGGCCCGAGAGGGGGGCTCCCACCCAGAATGTCCAAAGGCTCGATCTCTTCGCCGCCACGACCGAAGAAGGTCCGCTTCTCCTAGGAGGCGGAGGGAGTCCACCCAGTACCGTCGAAGGAGGAGCCGTTCTCCCGCTGGTCGACAGGCCGAAAGGGACCAGAACGGACCATCACTAGGGCAGAATTTCAAGACTTTCAGGCGGCAGTCTTGCGGGCTCTCAATGCCCCGCCTAACAACAACAATAACATCCAGAGGGTGCCCACTTCCGAGCCGGTTCGGAGCCCTCGCCATTGATCCCAAAGTCCTCGTCAAGCTCCGAGCCACCGCCATCACATCCCCAGTCCTCACCAGTCTCCGAGCTACCATCGCCGTAGCCCCCATTCCCCTTCGTACGAAGATGAGTCCCGAGGCTCTCCAAGGTACGGTCGAAGGTAGGACACTGTCTACCGCCGCCTCCACAAGATGGATAGGCGCCTCGGCCGACTCGATATGGACGAGGAACTAAGAGGGAGGACCCTTCGTCCAAGCAGGCCTCCATTCTCTCGTACCATCATAGAGGCCCCTATCCCGGCAAACTTCAAGCTTCCGCAGTTCGAGACATACACGGGAGAATCAGACCCCATGGATCACATCGAGAGTTTCAAAACTCTCATGATGATCCACCAGGCCTCTGATGCCCTCCTCTGCAAGACATTTCCGACCACCCTCAAAGGCCCGGCTTGGGAATGGTACTTCCACCTCACCCCGTCCTCCATCTTCTCTTTCGACCAGTTTGAGGCCCTTTTCATAACTCATTTTGTGAGCAGCCGCCGCTCTGAAAATACAAGTATTTCACTACTCTTCCTTAGTCAAAAGAAGGGCGAAAAACTGAGGGACTATGTCAAGCGGTTCACCGCGAAGGCCAGGTCCATCGCCTCCCTTGATCAGTCGGTCGCCTTGGCCGCTTTTCAATCCAATGTTCTCAAAGCTGACCTCCAGGCGTCCCTGACCAAGAAGCCCCCACGAGACTTCTCCGAGCTTCTTCTCCACAACGAGAAGTACATCCGGGCGGAGAAAGCTGTGCACCGCCCTTCATTTGAGGGGTCGTCTTCTAGAAGTAAGAGGAAGGCCACTGAAGACGAGGGAGCTAAAAAGCTCCAAAAGGACAAAGGGGGTCAGCATCGCCCACCTCCCAGGTTTGAGAGATTCACCCCTCTCAACGCCAATGTCTCGGCCATTCTAATGGAAGTCGAGAAAGAAGGAATTCTCCCTCCTGCCCCAAAGATGAACACTCCTGGGAAGAAGAGGGATAGGAAGAAGTGGTATCGCTACCACCGGGACCATGGGCACGACACCGACGACTGCCGGGCCCTGAAAAATGAGATCGAAGCCCTCATTCAAAGATGACAGCTCGCCAAATTTGTAAAGAAGGACCGGGCCGATCCTCTTCCACCCCCCAGGGGGGCTAACAAGCGGCCTGAGAGGCGCGAGGAGACCCCCGACTTTGAGGAAGAGCGTGTCCTGCACCTCATCCATGGACGTCCGATGGGAGGAACGTCCAACTCCTCCCGAAAAGTCTTCGTCAGGAAAGTCAACTCGGTGCATAGCCTCCTGCCTCCCAAAGGTCTTAGAGTCCCAGTTACTTTCTCGAATGATGATCTGGAGGGTGTTCGAACCCTCCACTGTGATGCATTGGTGATCAACCTCCACATGGCCAACTTCAAGGTGGAGAGGGTCCTAGTGGATAATGACAGTTCTGTCAACATCCTTTTTCTGGAGGCCTTCTGAGGGCTCCAATTGTCGAGGGACAGACTTAAGCCCACCGGTTACACTCTCCATGGGTTCACGGGAGTACCAGTGACGATCGAGGGTGTTATAACCCTCGACGTAACCACTGGCAAAGCTCCTACTACCCGGACGGAGCTGATGGACTTCATGGTTGTTGACATCCGAGCCGCTTATAATGGATCCTAGGTCGACCAGGCCTAGCTGCTTTAGAAGCCATCCTATCGGCTTACCATCTAAAGATGAAGTTTCCCACCAAAGTGGGCATGGGAGAAGTGATGGGAAGTCAGGAAACGGCCCACAAATGCTATATGACCTCGACTAGAGGACCCGTCCTCTCCCTCGAGGCCTTTGAGATTCCCAGGGAAACACCCAGCCTATGTCAGAGTCGGTAGACGAGCTAGAGGAAGTGCCCTTCTCGGAGGAAGATCCGACCCGCAAATTCTTAATCAGTAAAACCCTCCCTTCTGCCCTCTGCTCCGACATAGTCCACTGCATAAAGAGTAACCGCGACCTCTTTGCTTGGATAGCAGCCGACATACCGGGGATCTCCGAAGAGCTCCTCGTCCACCATCTAAGTGTCATTTCGGGGGCCAGACCGGTCCAGTAGAAGAGGTGCAAGTTTGCCCCCGAGCACCAGCAGGCCATAAAGGAGGAGGTGGAGAATCTCCTCAAAGCCCGGTTCATACAGGAGGTCAACTATCCGGAGTGGCTCTCCAACATTGTGATGGTCAAAAAGGCCAATGGCAGTTGGAGGACCTGTATCGACTTTACAGTTCTAAACAAGGCATGTCCCAAGGATCCATTCCTGCTTCCTAGCATCGACACCTTGATCGATGCCACTTCAGGCCATGAACTGCTTGAGCTTCATGGACGCATTCTCTGGATACAACCGAATCCGAAAGTTCCCCCCAGATATCTCGAAGACATCCTTCTTTACGTATCAAGGCCTTTACTGCTATAGGGTAATGCCCTTCAGGCTTAAAAATGCTGGTGCCACCTACCAACGTCTCGTCAATAAGATCTTCAAAAATCAGATCGGGCGGAACATGGACGTTTACGTCGACGATATGTTGGTGAAAAGCATCAGTGGGTCTGACCATGTCGCCGACCTCCAAGAAGCCTTTGATGTGCTGAGGAGGCATAACATGAGACTATACCCGAATAAATGTGCGTTCGGGGTCTCATCGGGTAAGTTCTTAGGCATTTTGGTCAGCCAGAGGGGAATTGAAGCCAACCCTGAGAAGATAAATGCCATACTCAATATGGCTCCCCCTCAAATGTGAAAGAAGTGCAAAATCTCACTGGGCACCTCGCGGCTATAGGGCGCTTCCTCTTCAAGTCCGGAAAAAAGTGTCTCCCCTTCTTCAAAGCCCTCAGGGGGGCTAAGGGCTTCGAGTGGGGCCAGTAACAGCAAGATTCGTTCGAACAACTCAAAGCCTACTTGGTCAACCCCCCACTCCTCAGCAAGTCAACACTTGGAGAGACCCTTTACCTCTACCTCGCCGCCTCCGAACAGACCCTCAGCGCTGTCCTGGTGAGGAAAGAAGACAAGGCACAGAAGCTTATCTATTACGTGAGCAAGGTCCTTAGAGATGCCGAGCTCCGTTATCCGAGGTTGGAGAAGATGGCCTACGCCCTGGTTATGGCGGCCCGAAAGCTTCGTCCCTATTTCCAATCCCATTCGGTGGTCGTCCTTACCGACCAGCCGCTCAAGCAGGTCCTATATAAGCCTGAGACCTCCGGGCACCTCATGAAGTGGTCAATCGAGCTAAGTCAACACGACATATCCTATCAGCCTCAGACCGCAATCAAAGCTCAAGCTCTAGCCGAGTTCATAGTGGAGAGTACGATCCCTGAGGTCAGTCAAGCGGCGAATGGGCCACCTATCTGGACGGTGTATGTGGATGGGTCTTCTTGCACCGAAGGGAGCAGAGCGGGAGTTATCCTGGTGGGCCCAGATGACTTCACCCTCCAATACTCCCTCCACATCAATTTCAAGGCTTCCAACAACGAGGCCGAGTACAAAGCCCTCATAGCAGGCCTGGGCATGGCTCGCAAGGCGGGTGCGAAGCGTGTTCGAATGTTCAGTGACTCTCAGCTCGTGGTGAATCAGGTCTTGGGAGAATACGAGGCACGAGACGATCGTATGGCCAAGTACTTAGCCAAGGTCAAAAGTCTCATGGCTTCATTCGAGGAAGCACAACTCCAGCAGATCCCCCAAGAGGAGAACGCCCAGGCTGATGTCCTCTCGAAACTAGCCTCCTCCTCCCTCCAAGGGCTCGAGCAGACCGTCTTGATCGAAGTTCTACTAAGGCCCAGCATCGAAGAAGAAGCCCCCGACTCAATGGAGTCGCTACCAGTCTAACTCGAAAATAACTGGATGAGGCCTTTAGTTGAGTTCCTCAGAGACGGGAGCCTTCCCCAAGATCCCAAAGAAGCTCGCCAAATCCGAACAAGAGCAGAGCAGTACACCCTCATTGAGGGAATCTTGTACAAACGCTCCCACACCCAAGTAGATGGCCGACCCTACTTGAGGTGTTTCTCTCCAGAAGAAGTCCTATATGCTCTGAAAGAACTCCACGAAGGGATAGGCAGAGCCCATTCGGGATCAAGGTCCCTCACCCACAAAGTCTTTAATTATGGGTACTTCTGGCCTACCCTCCTTCAGGACGCCGAGCAACATGTTCGACAATGCGGCCCATGCCAACAATTCTCCACTATCCGTCGCCTACCGCAAACTCAACTCTCTTCTTTCTCAAGTCCAATCCCCTTCGCAATGTGGGGAATGGACCTGCTCGGTCCGTTCCCGCCGGCTTCGGGCCAGTTCAAATTCCTGGTCATGGCAATCGACTATTTCTCCAAGTGGATTGATGCCGAACCACTAGCAACTATTATGGAGAACAGAGTGTAACAGTTCTTCTGGAAGAACGTGATCTGCAGGTTTGGCATACCCCAAGTATTGGTGGCGGACAACGGAACATAATTTGCCGGGGTAACATTCCGCTCCTTTTGTGAAGACCTTGACATTCAGAGCGGTTCTCCTCTGTCTCCTACCCTCAATCCAATGGCCAAGTAGAGAATGCCAATAGGAAAATCCTCTCGGGAATCAAGAAGAGACTAAGTAAGTCAGCTAAAGGATTGTGGATAGAGCAGCTTCCTAATGTACTGTGGATCTACCGCACTATAAAGAGAACCCCCACAGGAGAGTCACCCTTCAACCTCACCTATGGTTCCGAGGCCGTAATCCCCTTAGAGGTTGGATGGCCATACCCCCGTTTAATTGCATATAATGAAGAGCAGAACGCAGGGGAGCTCCGAGCCAATCTGGACCTTATCGATGAACTCCGCGAGAGAGCCTCGATTCGCAAAGAGAATTATTGAAGAAGGATCGAGCAATCCTACAACAGAAGAGGTGCCCTATGGATCTTAAGGAGGGGGACTTATTCCTCAGAAAGCTAGCCTCTCGTTCCCCAGCAAAAGAGGCAAGCTAGCCCTAAATTGGGAAGGACCCTACAAGGTCTCCAGAGTAGTTTGCCCCGGAGCGTACCAACTTGAAGACCTGGGGGGCAGGAAGATACCAAGAACATGGAACGCCGATCATTTACTGAAGTATCAAAAGGGTGTTTGAACGCCTCTCCAAGAAACATCAGTTTTAAGGATATTCTATTTGTTTTTCCATTGTAATAACGGCTCGCAACCTAGAAGCAGCCGATTAGCAATATTTAATAAAGAGTTTCTTTTGAATAATAATTCTCTTGTGTACAGATTATCTCTGTTTACTACCTCAAGTGTATTGATTCTCTTTTAAAATGACGAGTTTGGAGTCCAACACTTGGCTCGACTCCGCTACCTTTACTTGCACATAAGCGAGTAAGAAGTGGTTCACCATTCAGAATTTCTCCCACAACCGTTGAATCTCTTTTAAACGATGCGTTTGGAGTTCTACACTTGGCTCGACTCCGCTTCCCCTACTTGCTCATAAGCGAGTAAGAAGTGGTTCGCCATTCAGAATTGCTCCCACAACCGTTGAATCCCTTTTAAACGACGACTTCGGAGTCCAACACTTGGCTCAACTCTGCTTCCTCTACTTGCTTATAAGCGAGTAAGAAGTGGTTTGCCATTCGGAATTGCTCCCACAACCGTTGATTCTCTTTTAAACGATGAGTTCGGAGTCCAACACTTGGCTCGACTCCGCTTCCCCTACTTGCTCATAAGTGAGTAAGAAGTGGTTCGCCATTCGGAATTTCTCCCACAACCGTTGATTCTTTTTTAAACGATGAGTTCGGAGTCCAACACTTGGCTCGACTCCACTTCCCCTACTTACTCATAAGCGAGTAGGAAGTGGTTCGCTATTCGGAATTACTCGCACAACCGTTGAATCTCTTTTAAACAACGAGTTCAGAGTCCAACACTTGGCTCGATTCTGCCTCCTCCACTTACTCATAAGCGAGTAAGAAGTGGTTCGCCTTTCGGAATTACTCCCACAACCGTTGAATCTCTTTTAAATGATGAGTTCGGAGTCCAACACTTGGCTCGACTCCGCTTCCCCTACTTACTCATAAGCGAGTAAGGAGTGGTTCGCCATTCGGAATTGCTCCCACAACCATTGAATTCCTTTTAAACGACAAGTTCGGAGTCCAACACTTGGATCGACTCCACTTTCTCTACTTGCTCATAAGTGAGTAAGAAGTGGTTCGCCATTCGGAATTGCTGCCACAATCGTTGATTATCGAAACTAATACTACCAAAGCACAAATTGACGCTTGCAAAAAGTTATTTCTTTATTTCATGAAAGACCAATCAAAGATACAACTCTTATGCTAGGGTACAAGTCTCACACAGGACCAAAAGCTCGTACAACACAAGTCTTGAGACTACAAAATCACCCTACTTAGGACGAGGGATGATCCTTCGGAGCGACACTCGAGGTCGACAAGCAACATGTTGCATTCTCTCCGTCTCCGCTGAAGACTGTACACCAGCGGATTCGGTTGCACCTTCGGCCCCCAATCTAACCGTAGCACCGCTTGACGAACCGTTGACCCCACTTTGCCCGTCTCCAGGCCTTCGCACCAGAGACGATGACTGGCGTTCACATTTGTGGAAAGTTCTCCCTGGGGCATACTCCTCCCAAGGATAAGAGACACTCTTAACATTGCTTCCCTCAGTCAACCACCAAAGGCGCAAGTTCTCTGCCTTTAATTCAATCACCCGCTCTTTAAGTGCTTCATCAGTCACTTTGATCTTGAAACGGGGTAATCGACTCGAACCACCCCCATGCGGAGCCTCTGATATGTCTCTTCGAAGTTGCGCCGCCTCCATAGTTTTCTCAAGCACCACATTCTTCATCTCGTCCCTTTTAGCTCTTGTTTTGAATAGAAGACCCCGAAGAGCTACTTGCCTCAGGCCATAGTGATAAGCCCCTGAGGGGCATCTCTCCTCCCTTTCGGGGGGCGCCTCGTGAGCCTGCTCTTCTAATCGCTCCAACTCGGAGTCTCGTTTAGCCAACAGCACCCTAACGTGATTCAGCTCCGACTCAGCCTTGAAGAGTTTCTCACGAGTTCGAGCAAGAGCCAACTTAACGATGCCTAGCTGAGAATGGGATGTTGATGGTTCGACTAGCTGAAAGAGTTGAAAAAATTGGCTAAGTCTAAAGGACCAAAGTAGAAAAGCTAAGCCTAGGCGAGCATAGTGCAAGACTGAAAAGTTAGACAATCAGTGAATTCAAAATATCTCCAACACTTAGTCAAAATAGAAGGTTTCATTCATACAAAAGTTTGATTGCTACAAAAAAAAAGTGGTGGCTAGTCCACTATAAGGCAATATAAGAAGAGAAGATGACAATATGAGACAACTGAAGTCAAGGGGCCACCTTGAGTGGTAGCTCGGTGACAGGCTCCTCGGTGGTCGCCTCCCTTTCCTCCACCACTCCGGCCTGGGGGTCGGCTACAGCCTCGTCGCCCTTTTTCTCCACCACCACTGCCTCAGGGTCGGCCCCAACATCGTCGTCCCCCTACTCCTCCTCTTCCTCTTCCTCGGCCTGTTGATCGGCTTCGAGGTCCTCGTCATCAACCAGACCCCACAATCCGTATCCTGACCTGTCGAAGCCGGGGACGCGAGCCTTGACGTGCTCGAGCACAGTGGCGTAGAACTTCTCCATATTCGCCATCATGTGCTTCTTCACCTCAGCCTCTATCTCCGCCCTCGCCGCCTCCACTGCCGCGCCCTTCTCCATCGTCACGTCCTCCAAGGCCTTCTTCGCCTTTTTCCTCTCTTCGTCCACCTGAGCCGTCTCCGAGGCGACCTTCTTGTTTGCCTGTGCCAGGGCCGTCTCAAAGTGTGCGACTTGGGCTGCCAGGGATTCCGAGCGACGCTACTCCGCCTCATACAGCTTCGTGACTCTCGCCCTATCGGCTCGGTTCCTGTCGCATAACAGCTTCAGCTTCTTCTCCTGCTCAAAATATTGCTCGAGGAGGTGGCTGAAGTGGCACGTGAACTAAACAGAAGAGGAAAAGAAACAATGAAAACCGAGCAAAAGACTTAGAAATTTTTTGAGTTATCAACAAATTGACTAAGAGACTCACCGACATTGTCGCCCGAGCTATCTCGAGAGCATCGTCGCCCGTCGTCCCCGCCTTCATTGCTACACGGTCTTTCGGGGTCGAAAGATGGCGCAAGGCCTGCATGCTCATGGCCGAGTCCCCCAAAAAACCATCGTGGTTCATCACCCGCCAGTCGGGGACAAAGAGCTTCTTGTGCCCCTCGGTCAGAATCGCTTCGGCCTTCTCGGTGAAGGGCGGGGCCTCAAGTGCCAATGCCGCCGAGATAGAAAAGCCTTCGGCTGAGGGCTCGGACAGGGTCAGTTGAGGAAGAGCAGTAGCCGAGGCAGATCGCTGGGGAGATGCAAGGTCTACAATCTCGACCATGGCGAAGGACACTTTGGTAGGTCGGCCAAACGAAGGCCCTGCGGTTGTCCTCTTCCTCTTCTTGGTGTCGGAACCCTTATTTCATTCGGCCATGATCGCCCTAATGTCCATGTTCGGAGCCTCTGCCAAATATAAAAAAACAAAGTTAAGACAAAAAATACACAAGGTATAAAGAGTAAAAAAAGAACAAGATGTCCGGAGCGTACTCGGGTCGATCGGATTGAGACCCGACCCGTGGAGCACTTCCTCGATCATATCCTTCGAGCTCATGGTTGGGAGGTCAATTAGCTTCGTCAAAACTTCTGCTTCGGCCGGAGTCAACACCGGCTCGGCCTTCACCTACTTCAGCACATCCTCCCTCCACCTGGTCGGAAAGTCCCATGCCGTAGGGCCTCGGATCAAAAAATACTTGCCCTTCCACGACTTGATAGAGTCCAGATTCTCTATCAGTTTGATGCCTTTTCGTGGCGACAAGTAGTATTAGTGCTCCGCCTTGTTCATCCGGTTGATCTGATACATACTTCGGAGGGCAACGAGCTGAGGCTCCACCTTCGCCGTCCGATACTAGAGCAGAAACCCAAGCATGTGGCGCCACATGTTCGGCATGAACTAGATCGGGCTCAGTCCATACCACCGAAGCACTTCGGTCACAAAGGGGTGAAGGGGAAGGCGTAGGCCTGCATTCAGTGTGTCGTAGGCAAAGATGCACGTATCAGTCGTGAACGCCGTGCACGCTCGCACTCCGGGTCCGGGGAGGATTAGGGTGTACTCCAAGGGTATCATGAAGCTCTTCCATATCCGAAGCAAGTCCCTCTCTGTTAGAATCGAGGTGATGTTGTCTACATCGGTAACCTCCTTCGACTCGTTCTCCTCATACGTCTCTGACCTCCCATAGATGGCCTTCGCCAACAGGTCCCCAGTATATTGCCTGATCCCCCCATGGCCTGATATCTCCGTTGGCAGCCAACCCACTTCTCCTCCCCGCCTGATGGGCTCTACCACCGTCTCGACAATTACCGACTGCACTGCCTCTTTCTCCTTTCCCTTGGCGAGCGGAGCGACTGGCTCAACCACGGCTGACCCTGTTACCTCCTTCCCCTTCTCTTGGCTTAGCACTTCTGCCCCATTCTCTTGAACGAGCGGAACCACTAGCTGCTGCTCACTCTCACCTCCCGAGGAAGAGGCCTCACTACCTGAGGACACTCTAGACATCTTGAAAAGTATATATATATATATATATATATATATATATATATATATATATATATATATATATATATATATAATTGAAAATATATATATTTACCTTGATGTGACGTTCTCGGTCGGAATAGTTTACCGGAAATTGCCTTGCCATGCCGCGACAGCTAGCACTACCACCCAAGTGCGAAAATCACCGCTAGCGGAGCAACTCGAGAGCTAAAGATTTTTCTGAGAGTAAAAAGTGAGAGAATGGGAGAAGTGTTGAGGGGGTGAGAACTTATAGTAAAAAGAGGGCGACTCTTGGACTTCTAACGTATTGGGCCCCACTCAAGCCCATTAAGAAGGTTAAGCGACAAAATACCGAAGGGCGGGAGCAACCCAGATCTGACCACATAGCTCGGCAGCCATCGAAGCGTCGAGCTACCGAGGTGTCCATCCGGAGAAGGGTGCTCCCGAGCTACCGGGGCACCGACCTCTGCATTGGAGAAAAATGCCTTCGAGCTCCTCCGACCGTCAGATCGTCCCGTGATTCACAACAGAAGCTGATGGACAGCTCAGATTTCACCACGTCCACAAAACGACAAAATCACGTTTTCTCGTGATCTGAGCCTCTTGCACCGTGATTCGCGCTGTGATGGACGCCACAGATCTAGCCACGTAGTTCGGCAGCCAGCGAAGCGCCGAGCTACCGAGCTACCGAGGTGCCGAGGAGCCGATGCGCCCAATTAGAGAAAGACGCCCTCGAGCTATGGTGCCGAGCTACCGAGCTGCTATGCCGAGCTACCAGGGCACCGAACTCCGTACTGGGGAAGAAATGCCTCCGAACTCCTTGGTCCGTCAGATCGTCCCGTGATTCGCAACATAAGCTGATGGACGGCTCAGATTTCACCACATCCACAAAATGACAAAATCACGTTTTCTTGTGATCTGAGCCTCTTGCACTGTGATTCGCGCTGTGATGGATGCCACAGATCTAGCTACATAGTTAGGCAGCCAGCGAAGCACCAAGCTACCGAGCTACCGAGGTGCCGAGGAGTCGATGCACCCACTTAGAGAAAGATGCCCTCGAGCTACGGTGCCGAGCTACCGAGCTGCTATGCCGAGCTACTGGGGCACCGACCTCCGTATTGAGGAAAAAGCGCATCTGAGCTCCTTGGACCGTTAGATCGTCCAATTTTTGTGCAACGGCTGATGGACGACACAGATTTCGCCACGTCCACAAAATGACAAAATCACGTTTTCTCGTGATCTGTGCCCAAAAAATGACAAAATCACTGCCGACCTACCGATCTGTCGAGGCTCCAAGCTGCCGAGGTGCCCATTCGGAGAAAGGCTACCCCGAGCTACAGCGCCGTTCTACCAAGCCACAACGCCGAGCTACCGGGGCACCGACCTCCGTATTGGGGAAAAAGTGCCTTCGAGCTACTCCAACCATCAGATCGCTCAGATAATCGCACCAGGTGCTGATGGGTGGCCCAGATTTTGCCACGTCATAAATAGGTATAAAAATCTATTTTTTATTTATTAAATTCGAATTATTTATTTAAAATTTGTAAAAAAATGATTAAAAATTCAGGAAAATTAATTAAAAATTCTAAAATGTAATTATAATGCCAGGGAAATATTTTTAAATCCCTGAGTAAATAATTATTACTTAGAATAATTAATTAACGCCCTCAAAAAATAAATCACCGCTTCGCAAAATTGAATAAATGATCTGAAAAGTAATTAAAAAATCGAGAAAAATCACCGAAGACCTAGAAGAGCTCAAAGACAATCTTGAGTGTGCTACCAACTTAGAAAAGCACCATCCTGCCTCGTATAAGATCCGAAATCCCTCATTCGGACTCCGATACAACCCCATAAGCCATTAAGTCAGTAAAACTACTCCGAAAGGCTGATCAAGCTCAGTCTTCGGGAGTGGGGGGCTCGTGATATGGCTAAAAAAAGGGTTAAATCGAAACTGTTCGAATCGGGCACGAATCTTAAAGTTCAGGGGTAAAATGGTAATTTCACGGGTCTGAAATGGGAACTGGGTCTTTTTCCAAAGCCCAATAATCCATAAACGGACTTGTCTTACTGGGTACGGGTTTCAACCCATAAGAAACCCACTCAGACTGGATAGGGGAAGATTCAGATTCATGATTATCTTGGAACAGTGGTTTTAACCACTTCTATCCATCTACATCGGGAATTAGGGATTTGATCTTATCCCGAAACTGACTCCTAAGGTGGCTATAAATACCCCTCTCCCCCACCATAAGAAGGTAATCAACCTTTTGCCAATAAAAGCTCTTTCTTAATCATTCAGATAACTGACAAGAGCGTCGGAGGGTGCGTCGCCGAAATCAATCCCGGTGTCTCGCACATTTTGCAGGTTAACGGGGAAAGGATCTCGGTCAAACTCCGGTGAAGTCGTTCAGGTTTGACTATTCACCTTCCCTCGAATCCACAAATCTATCTGTTTGCCCTCACACCGATTTCAGCGGCAACATAGTGCAAGTGGTCATTATACAAATTAGGGGTGGGCATCGGTCGGTATCCGACCTAATATGAACCATCCACTACCGATCCAAAGAAGATCGATTTTTTAATTTTTTCATCTGCAACTAATCCGAACCTTAATTGGATCGGTTTCCATCCAACCCAATTAAGCTTGGTTTGGATTGGATTGGATGGTCGGTTTGGCGGGTTACTTTTCATCTTCAAAATTATTCATAATTTTGTTGAAGTTTAAAAGATCTACTTCAATCAAACTTAAGAAACAACTTGCTATTTTTATTCAGAAATGAATTTAAAATGAAGATTCATAAAACCACAAGTTGTTAATGAATTTTGCATTAATTATTTGAGATGATAACGTTTAAATGGATGAGATAAACTGCTTTTTCACTTGCATACTTCTGTAATCTTAGTTTATTATCATAAAAGAAACACCAATAACCATAGCTAATTGAATTTCAGGTACAATAAAAAAAGATTTAGAAAATAATTTCTGCTTGACTTGATTAAAGTAACTACTAAATGTTACATCAATATTATGATTCTATTAAGCTGGGCCACATTGTAAATCAAGTATTTCTGAACAAAATAATACGCATGATTATGGAGAATCAAAATATAGGTAGAACAACTGCTCGGTTTGTATTAAAAAAATTAAAGAAGACCGTTTGTATCTCCAAGAAAATGAGAAATGACTATTTGTATATTCAAGAAATTAAAGGAGAACTATATTTTTTATGGACATATGCATAGAGGTACGGTCGGTTCGGTTTCATCTGTTATTTGAAAGCCTCATCCAACAACCGAACCGGTCCAGTTGGTTTTTGAAGATCAAGAACCGGACCAACCCCCCAATTGGTTCGGTTAAAAACCGATTGGTTCGGATTGGATTGATTCGGATAATAGTTGTCCCCCCCACCACCACCCCCACCACCACCACCAAATACAAATCCCCTCTAGTTGCATGGCTATTCCACCACCACCACCACCAAATACAAATCCCCTCTAGTTGCATGGCTATTGCACAAATCCTTTGTGGTTGCAGTGTAACATCAATAAATAATTAGAGTTAGAATGTGTGAACCACACATTAAGTGTATGTACCTTCAAATTTGAACTACAATACTTTTTTGACACTAGTCATATTTTATGTATCCTTTTAGTAGTAAAGACATTCTTTCAAATTATCATTTTCAGACTCGATAAATAAAATGATTCAGTGCCAAAAATTAGACAAAATGATCCCAGTATAATTATAATTCATTTGCAAAAAGCTAATAAAAAGAAAGAAGTACTATTAATTTTCGCTTGAAAAATAAAACTAGATGTTGAAAAGGAAAAAAAAGGTTATTGTTGCTACTTTTGTCGGTATAGTAACTATTAGGATTGTGTCTTGAATACTTATTGTTCAGATTAGAAGAAGCTAAGATGAAACACGGAGGTCGAAGCGTCGAAGTGAGTAGAAGAAGAAAATAGCTGCAGCAAGGTGCAGACATAGTTGCGGTCGACTGTCCCAAGTTGCGGTCGACCGCACCCTCGACCGTGCCCACTGGCCGCTCCTAGTACAAGGATTGTTCGAGAGAGGTACGGTCGACCGGTCTTGTTGGACGGTCGACCGCCCGTAGCGCTGTATTCGTTTTGGGCCTCGATTTGTTAGGTTGTTTCAGCCCAATCTTCAACTCCAAGTTAGATCGTGCGGCTCCTATTCAGTTACTTCTTTTCCAGATTATTTCGAACGACTGAGAATCAAGATTAGACCTAGGTTTCTCTCTATTCTTCTATATATATTGTAACTCCTTCAATATGAGAGGGAGTACTTCATAGATTATTTTCTCCATTGCAAAGAGAGGCTCAAGAGAGAGATAGTTCCTGGTGAGTGAGTTTAATTCCTTGTATTGAGTGAATCAATAACTCCTTGTAATCTCTTCTAGTTGAATATCAGATCTCCCTATATTTCCACTCGGATTAAGCAAAAGCTAACCGGGATAAGTCATCGTTGAGTTTGTGTTAGTTTGGTGAATCTACTTGCTCAATTTATTTGTCTCATCTACTTTGATTTCCTTATTGCTCTATTAGTTCCGTTGCGACAACGGACATTGGTTGACGCCCCAATCTCAACAGGAGAAATCAGATGATGAGTTCAGATTTTGAGAGAAAAATTTACAGTCTCAACCATCGATCAGATCTAGAGTTGGCCGGATGAAGGTGTCCGACGAACCTGCAGAAAGTCTAAGCACCGAGGTTGGCCCCAACAAAAAAATCCTTCGACAATTAAGTCAATAACTCCAAAAAAGAGTGTGAGAATGTCCGCTTGAGTAACGCAAATATTGGTGAGAATCCAATGCCCTGAAAACCTAAGGGTTCTTCCACAAGTTTCGTCCACAGAGGGTGAGTCAGGGCCTAAGATCAGGCCGAAAGGCATAGTCGATGGAAAACAGGTGAATATTCCTGTACTACCCCTTGTTGGTCCTGAGGGGCGTAGAAGGCTAGATTAGCCGAAGGATGGTTATCGGTTCAGACGCAAGGTGACCCTGCTTTTTCAGGGTAAGAAGGGATAGAGAAAATGCCTCGAGCCAATGTCCTCGTACTAGGCGCTACGGTGCTGTAGTAACCCATGCCATACTCCCAGGAGCTTTGGTGAAAAAAATTAATTAGTTGACCATGATGGAGGTGGAGGGTATTTATAGACTAGGAGTTAATTCTCAAATATATACTTAAAAATGCATCTTTCGAGATTTAACTCCAGATTCCCATGGTGAAGGGATGGAGTTAATTTATGTCAATGCTGAAGAGATAGAGTTGGTTGCTCTTCCCTTATTGAAGAGATATAGTTAGTTGTTATAGGAGGATTTGACTAAGAACACTAATAGGATGGAAATTCCCTCTTGCTTAGGTTTTAAGTCAGCTTTATCTGCTGGTCTAATTGAGCTGATGGACCTGGAGGTGGAACATGTTTCTCTAGTGGGCCTACAGTTGTTGTAAAAAAGCTTTGAGATGCATGCTTGAATCGTATGACCTTGATTTGTGATGATTTTTACCAATATCATAAGCTCTCCACTCTTGAAGGTTAGATTTTGCTACATTTGAGGAGTAGTTTGTCATGTTCTGCATGATATGGGAGCTTACATAATTTTCGAGGACGATGTTGGGGGGGGGGGGGTTAGGAAGCTTGTTTGGAGCTTCATTTTTGTTAGGGCCAATAACAATGTCAATAACAGCTTTCTTGCTCCGTTGCACGCTAGCGCATCCATTTTGAAGCTGAGATTATTCCAAAAATCAGAAGAAGATGGACTGGTTAACCTCTGGAGAACCTATCAGATGAGATGGGTTGACCAACATTTCTGCATTTTTTTGTTTGGATTTTTCTAGATTTTCTATGAACTTCCTCAAATTTTTAGAATTTTTAATTATTTTTTCGGTATTTTAAACCAATTTCCAAGTTTATAATTATTTTTTTGATTTTTAAAATTATTTTCACAATTTTAAATTAATTTTCCTAAATTTATAATTATTAATTAGAATTCTAAATTAAAAAGTCATACTTGGGCACGTATGTTGGAGTAATCGAATGGTTGGTTTTGGCGTCGAGGAGGTCGCTGACATCACGTTGGCTGGGCCACATTGGTGTGCTACATCCGCACAAAGTTGGCGGGGTTAGGTTAATACGTCAGCTGGGTTAGTGGGGCGTTGTCACGTGCATCGCTCGTGGAGAATTGAGGAGGGTTGCGATCGCACCACATCGCTTCAGATAAGCGGCAAAGAACTCGCCACGTCAGCGTGCATGATTATGCGTGGTTTTTTTATGCCGCCCACACTTACAAATGTGATTAAACATATTTTTACACGATTTGGGCAAATTTTTATGGAAATTTATTTTTTGGTGGCTTAGCTTCTTCTTCTATGCTGAGGACGTGGGTGCGAAATTCAGAACAGACAGACGGCTTTGACTGGTAATCGTGAATCACAAGGTAGACTGGGGGAGCTAATTGGTCAATAGTGTTGAACTCCTTGGATGGCAAAAGTTTCGCTGAGGAGCTCTTCCACTGAGGAGATTAGTGCTGCCGAGGAGCATCGTGGCGTCGAGGAGCTTTTGGGCGATAAGGAGCTAAGAAGAGGAGTTCTTACACTAAGAGATTAGTGGGTAGAGGAGCTTTGCTACCGAGGGACTAAGAAGAGGAGCTATGCACTCTTTGTGTTGCTACCCACTTAATTGAGTCAATGAGTCTGAGGAAGCGGTTCTAGAGAATAGGTGAACTTCGAACTTGTCTTTAGTGCTACCCACTTAATCGAGTCAATGAGTTTGAGGAAGCGTAACTAGAGAATAGGTGAACTTCGAACTTGTCTTTAGAGTAAGTGTGTTGTGGGAGCAACTTTAGGGAAGAGCTGAACTCCGAACTTGCCTTTGGAGTTAGCGAGTTTTGGGAGGAGCTCTAGTTGAACCCTGAATTTGCCTTTAGAGTGGTGAGTTGTGGGAGGAACTCTAAGGAAGAGCTGGACTCTGAACCTATCAATGGAGTTAGGGAGTTGTGGGAGCAGCTCTTGCTGAACTCTAAACTTTCCTTTGGAGTTAGAGAGTTCTGGGGAGCAGCTCTAATTGGACTCTGAACTTTCCTTTGGAATTAGTGAATAACTGATGCAGCTCGGGAGAGGAGCTAAGATAAAAACTCATTGTTTGCATATGAAAAGTAGTTCAATAATTTGATAAAGAAATGATGTTTTATTTATTATTTATTATTGAAAATAAACCTGGTGACTGCCTGGATGGCATACGTTTATTACGTGCATTGACTATTGTGTGATTGGTCTTATTATAAATTGAATACCTACTACTAGCAAGTGGAGGGCGTTAAACACTCTCGTTGAACTTTCCCAAATGATATATTGATACCTCCTACCCCCTCGGTATTAAAATCGATAAGCTCCTAAGTGAATGATTTTGGTGACCCTGTGACAAGTTGTTCTCAAACTTGGTGAGAGAGAGATTTGCATACTCAAAAACATTTGTTTTGATCTTATTTAGAGAAAATGATCTCTTCTAGTTCATCCACAGGCTCGGAGTCAAGACTCCTCTCTTGAGTGAGTTCTACGACATCAAAAGGGAAAACTGAGCCCCCCATTGTGGTTGTGTAACATGCGTGAGCTGCTTCTTGGCTTTCCTTAACTTTTCATGCCCTACTGATATGGGGAACTTCATCTTCATGTGGATGGTTGATGCTACATTATAAAGAGCTACTAGGCCAGGACGACCAAGGTTAGTGCTATAGGCTGCTTTCACTTCGATGACCATGAAGTCCATGGCTTCAGTTCGTGTAGTTGGGGCATTTCATGAGGTCACGTCAAGGGTAACTATTCCTTCAATCTGGACCGGAACCCTAGAGAAACCATGGATGGTGTACCAGGCAGGTTTCAGATGGTCAATGGAGAGCTTGAGGCATTCAAAAGCCTCTAAGAAGAGGATGTTCACTGAGCTTCAATTATCCACCAAGATGCGAAGCACTTTGTGTTTTTCAATGCGAAGGCTAATTACTAGTGCGTCACAATAAGGCGTTTGGACACCTTCTATATATTTATCTGAGAAAGTTATTTGGACTCCTGAGCTCTTGAGGGTGAGGGAGTTGTGCACTGAGTGAACTTCTCGGACGAATGTTTTCCTGGAGGAGTTGGACTCTCCACTCATGTGACCTCCGTGGATGGAATGGTGGATGGCGGGTGGCCCGACGTCCTGGGACTCTAGATCTTTCTCCATGCATTTGTTGGCTCCCGAGCCAGGGGTGGATTGAGCTTGTACTTGGAGAGGTAATCGCAGCGAATAAGGGCTTCCATCTCTTCTTTGAGGTCCAAGTGTTCCTCCGTGTCATGGTTGCGGTCCTGGAGGAATCGGCATCACCGGTTCTGGTCTCTTGTTTTCCTTTTTAGTGGGTTCATCTTAGGATGGAGATGTAAAAACCCGTCTCCTTTGGTTTCCGAGAATACTGTCAATATGTTGGCATTGAGAGAGGTGAATTTGTCGAACCGAGTGACCGGAGGAGGGCGACGCTGGTTGGACCGGTAATTCTGCAACTTCTTAGGCTAGCATCATACTCACTTCTTCATTTATTCCTGAAGGATGGATCACTTTGGTCTTGGGGATGTAGAGCCTCTTCAATTTGGATGTACTTAACTCCTTTGCAGGTGTTCAGATAAATCCCAAGAAGGCTTCTTGGCAAGAGATGCATTAAGGACTTCGTGGGTGATGTTGTGCCATCTTGAGAGTGGGGATAAACCAAGACTTGGCTGTGAAAAGACTCACAAAACCCTTGAGCGGCTCCCCTGCCTTTTGATTCAACTCGAGCAGGAAAGCGCTCGTCTTCTCGATCATACGAATGGTGACGAAGTGTGCGAAGAAGAGCTCCTTGAGCTGATCAAATAAGAAGATAGACACTGAAGAGAGATGGGAGTACCTTCATGTGCTGATCCCTTCAGGATTGCTGGGAACATTCTGCAGAGGAGTGCATCAGAGACTTGGTGGATCATCAAGAGAGTTTTAAAACTCTCGATGTGATCTGCTCGGTCAGACTCGCCGTCATATGACTCGAGGCATCTCGAATTTTTCTAGGGTAGGGGCTTCAAGGATCGACTAGGAGAAGAGAGGTCGGTTGGAGTAGTAACTTCTGCCTTGGCGACCCTCCTTCTAGCTAATTCTAGTAAGGCAGTCCTCCATCTGTTGGAGGTGACGAAAGATTGGATCTTCCTATCCCTAAGGCCGAGTTGACTCGTAAGACTCTTCTTCTCACATAGTTCTAGAATGGTGATTGCTTACTTAACAATTCAGTTCGGGGTAGCTTGAAGGGCTCTGAGGATTTGATCTTAGAAGTCTCGGAACTCGGCCCTGGTGATGGACGCCTCCTCTTCTTTATTGCTCTGGGGATCTCGTTGGCTAATCGGAGTCTGGCTCCTTCTATTCCTTCGCCTCCGAGGTGAAGGCAACTGTCGGGACCGTGGACAGCGAGGGGGAGGACTTTTTTTGCTTACTTGGTGCTCTGAGCAAGGGACTTCGTCTCGAGTATGCTTTTCTTCTAAGCGTTGTCGAAGGTCCTTCCGTTACTATCAGGTGTTGATGACGTGGTGGAGATCTGGTCGTGCTAGGGGCACTGCAGGGAACACCGTGGGAGAGGAGGCTATGTGAATTAAGATTTGGTCCTCAATTGGGCGAGGCTTGGGGCGAGGTTCAGAGCGGCACCATTGGGAGCCCGTCGACACAGCTCTGCTAAGGGAGACTGTGATGGAGGACTAGGAGTCTATGATTATGGGCGTGGAGTTTGCCCTAGAGAAAGAGGAGGAAAAGGAATTTCGGCTTGATGGCTAGTGGCCGCCGCCTTCTTCCCCTTGGGGATGGCTAGAAGAGATTGCTTGTTAGCGTGATCCAATTGTAATGCCCTTGCCCTAGCTCAGACAATTTATACAATTTAGAAGACAAATTAGATACTATGTAGTACAACTGCCCACCATAGGCTGCCTTTGAAAAGGTGGTTAACCGAATTGGTGACTCTTGATCATAGGCTATTATATGTATATATTGTTTTATTCATGTTGAAATCCGATATGGGAATAAATCCCATACTCTCTCACTTCAAGAAATACACAGCCGAAGCCACTTGCATTCTAATACCAGGGTGGGGCCCTCCGATATCTGGCCACGTCAGCCATAGGCTTAACGAAGTCAACAGCCTTTTAACAACAGCCAAGGCTTTGCAGTTTACACATCATGCCCCCGCCCCTCCCCTCCCCCCCCCCCCATTAATACCATTTTTCACATATATTTACTATATGCCATCATGCATATATCTCTTACCAAACAACCACTTTACCAACTTATATATATATATATATATATATATATATATATATATATATATATATATATTGAAAATTACGGGGTGTTACACCAATTGGCAGATCTGTGTGTTTTCTCACAGACGATGCCAATATGTTGCTGTTTTTTCGGTGTGGGAGCAATCAGATGATGAGTTCAAATTTTGAGGGAAAAACATACAGTCAAAATTATCGATAAGATCTAGAGTTTGTCTGCTGAAGGTGTCCAACGAACCTACACAAAGTCTAAGCACCGAGGTTTGCCCTGGCTAAAGACTCTCCGACGCTCAAGTCAATAACTCATAAAAAAAGTATAATTTTGGTGGCAAAAGATTGATTACCTGACCATGATGGAGGTGGAGGGTATTTATAGCTTAGGGGTTAGTACTTGAATATAGACTTATAAAAAGCATCTTTTGAGATTAAACTTTAGATTCCCATGGTGAAGGGCTAGAGTTAGTTACTCTGATTGTTGAAAAGATAGAGTTAGTTGTTTTTCCCTTGTTGATGAGATAGAGTTAGTTGTTTTTGTGGATTTGACTAACAACCCTAATAGACTAAAAATTCCCTCTTACTTACGTTGTAGGGAAGTCGTATCTGCTGGCCTGATTGAGTTGATGGGTCTGGATGCGGCCCATATTATTCTAGTGGGTTTACAGTTGATATAAAATTACCGTTCTGTCCTGAAAAGCTTTGAAATGCGTGTCCGAATTGTGCGACCAATTTGTAGTGATTTTTACCAATATCAGTTACCCTTCCTTTTAGTTCACATGAATAACCAGTAACTCAGTATATATAACAACGTGACCTAAAAAACTTTTCAGGCTCTTAGAGCATCCACAGTCGTTTGCTATATTTTCCATTTTCTCATAATTTGAGAAAGTGGTTTCTGCAATCGTTTTCTATTTTGTCATTTTATGGCAAATGAGCTACAATACGTTTTCATATTTGAGAAACGAAATGACGATTCTCATATTATAGGGGACGAAACATGTAGTTTCGTATGACCGTTTTTTTTTAATGATCAGACGGTACAACATGTACAACATGTACCGTTTGAACAAAAAAAAAACGAAAAATCAACAAAAGGGACATGTACCGTTTGAAGCCAAAATGGCTTGGACGGGACAACATGACTCGTCCCGCCATATTGGTGTAATTAGGCTTGGGTTAATCATTAGTTAGTTAATTAAGTAGGTAGGTTAGTATATATTTTAATATTTAATTAATTTAATTTATCTATTTAATACATAATCATTAGTTAATTCACTCTAAAAAATTTTTTAAAAAATAGACGGAACATCTTGTTTTGTCCGACCTCTTTTTTTAATATTTCTTTCTCATATTATAACAAATCACGACTGCAGCAAATTGTGATTTTTGCTATATGCTACTTTGTCATATTCTCAAATATGAGAAACACCATTGTGGATGCTCTTACTCCTCTTTGATATTTTTCAGGTTCTTAGTTACAAGTTTTGTACCCCATTCTGTTGTTTTGTTGTGCTTTTTATTATTCGCAATTTCTCCTTAACATTTTTACCCACAAAATCGAATACATAAGTATTCTTTTAAAAATAAAAGATAGAGAATACCATTCGATATCACTGAATAGAGGATCTACACTCTGGCGTAGGAAGCGTAGATAATACAATAAGATAGACGGGAAGCAAAAAGAAAAAATATACAGAGGCAAACATGAGAGAGAGAGAGAGAGAGAGAGAGAGAGAGAGAGAGAGAAGCAACCAAGATGAAGTAAATGTTATGTGTACAAAAAACATGTAGACAAAGTAAGGTAAGAGTAGCGAGTAAGACGATTGAGCAGAATATGAGAGTTCAAGCCTTCTTTGCCATTCTATACAGGGAATTCAGTTGTGCTAAATGAACGAGTTGTCCTAAATGCCCCTTGTTAGCTGTCGCAGGAAGTGGTGAGGGTTCAGGAAGTGAAGCAAACTCGACCAAAGCTCTGTTCCTGCTTCGTTTTCTGTTCCCGATTCAATCTGAACCTTTCCTGAATGAAGAAAAAGAGTGAAAGAGAAGAGATCAGTGCAATAGGTACAGGGGGGGGAGAAACTGTCTTCGTTCGGTTCGGGGGAGTATTTCTAGCTACTAATATTGTTTTTGCTACTTATTCGAGGGAGAATAAGAATAAGAATAAAAATAAATTCTAATACAAAAGTGATGGGCAGACGAGAACATTTGTAAGTGGTAAAGTTTAATGCAACAATTACAGACTCCACTATGTCACAAAATTTTGGGATGCCTATAAGGGTGGCATTCGGGTCGACCAGGCCGGGTCGGGTCAGACCCGTGCGGGTTGCAGTCAAGTAAGGGCGGATTTGGGTCGGGTCACATGCTTAGTCGGGCCGGCTAGGTTCGAAAGTGCAAAGTTCGATCCGGTCGGCCTGCGAACTCATTAGGGTTGAACTCGTTTTGGGTTCGGCCAGATTGCGGGTTGACCCGAGTTGGTTTTTTTTTTAATAAGTTGGTTAATTTTTAAATTTTATATGAAATGAGTGTGAACAACAAAATTAATTGCTCACTACCCACTACTCAATTAGCCCACCCCACCCTAGCTATTTATAGCTAACTTTACCTCCTCACTTCTCTCATCAATGTGTGACCATATATATTTGTATTTGAACTTTGGAAACTTTGAGTCCCACGTTGGTGAGATGAGAGAAGTGAAGAGGTGAAGTTTGCTATAAATAGTTAGGGTGGGGTTGTCTAATTGAGTAGTGGGTAGTAATCAATTAATTTTGATGTTCACATTCATTTTTATAAGATTTAAAATATTTTAGAGTATATTTATATTCATATATACATATATATTTGCAGTATATACATACATATATCTTGTAGCAAAAAAAAAAAAGATTAAAAAAAACAAACAGCAAAAAAAAATCAAAAAATCCAAACGGGTCAAACCCACGGGTCAAATCCAAAAGTTTAACGAACCGAAATCCACGAGTTGACCCGCGGGTTAGCAAACGGGTTAGACCTAGTCAACGGGTTCACGGGAGGATTTTATGGATCGAAATCCAATTTTTTTCTAACCGGGTTGACCCGGTAAGAAATTCAGGTTTGACCCAAACTCGAACTGGATCAACACGGATTGGATTGAGATGAGTGGGTCGCGGACGAGTTGTGGGTTCACCCGACATGGTTGCGACCCCTACTTTTACTGGAGATATGAACTGATAACAAATCAAACGAAAATAATTTGAGGAAGTAATTGCTTCACAAACTCGTTCACTCTCATCTCTTTTGAACCACGTTTAATTCGCTGGAAGCATAGCAGACGTCATGATTAGATGGATTGTCCTTAACACAGTATATTATTCTTCTACTCACGACTTTCCATTATTGGAGATATCAAAGGATAGTCTCTTTATTTATAATATTGCCTGCTAATATTCAATTTGTATAGCTCAGCACATTGATTTGAATTGCCTTCTTATTTAGCTTAGTTTCCTCATTCCTTTGAATTTCCTAAGATTAGAATTACTTTCTCATTTAGCTTAGTTTACTTTCCTATTTAACTTAGTTTCCTCATTCCTCTGTATTTCCTAAGATTAGAATTACTTTCCCATTTAGCTTAGTTTTCAAATTCTTTTGTAAACTATTTATTCTCTTCGTTGACAAAAAAAACATATACCACTATTTTATCAATTCTAAACTGTTATCATATGATATCAGAGTAGTCGGTCCTTCTTCTTCTTCTATAATATTCCGGCCTCCCCGTACAACACACCTCCTACCACACCTCATCATGGCCGATGACCAACCTCAACTTTCCCTCACTGCCGACACTCATATCGTCACTCTTCCAAACTCCAGTCAGTCATCTCACCAACTCCAACTCATCAATATTGCTCACCACAATTGTAACACCTCTACCTTAACCCCTTTATTTTATAATTACAAAATAGTTGTTCGTAATTCTATTATCGTGGGTAGATGTTATTGTTATTGTTATTATTATACACAAATATGTAATTCTATTTGTGTATATATCTATATATATGTGTACATATATATACTCTCTATTATTAATTTATTTATTTGGTGGACTTGGTTTTAATTGGAGTTTATTTTGAAAAGATGAACTTTAAGGACCTAAAAATAGTATAAGAGTCAAGGAGGGGCTTATGGATAATTTTCCAATCTTTTTTTTTTCCTCTCCTTCCCCTTCGTTCGATCAGAAGCCATTCCTTCCCCTTTTTTTTTCTGGCGACCGAACCCATCCCGATCCAAACCCTAAGTCTCCCCACCACTCCAATCTTCAACTATTTTTCAATTAATTTTGGGGGTAAGGTAATAGAAGGGTCCTCTATATCAGGGTGGTGTCGATTTGGGCGAATAGCTACACTACGGTGAGTTTGGTTTTCTTTAAGTTTTATGTGTTTGTATGATTTGAAACTTTTAGTTGTGAATTGGTGTAGTAAGAAGAGTAGACAATTCTCTTTACACTAGAAGTGATAGATTTAGCATTTAAGAGATAGAAACCAAATTGAAATAATAATGAATGTGTTAGCTTTAGAATAACTGGGCACATGCTATGTGAATGAAATGAGTGTTTCTATATTTCTAGCTATGTGAAAATGTACTAACTAGAGGAAGTTTGGGAAGTGTACTAAAGTTTTCTAGTTAAATTATTGTTCCTTGTTAGGGTAACACATAATGTTTATTTGAAAGATTGTACCTTGTCTTGTTTGGAAAGTTTGGAACGGATTTTAGACTAGGGACGTATTTTAGATTTTGGGTGTGTGTAATGTATATGTTGAATCATTCTTTTACCTCATTTCAAGATGGTCGGGTTGAACAATTTTTGAAGCTAGATGCTTTTCTGGCAGTGTGTGTGTGGCATTAAATTTAAATGGAGGCAGAACTAGAAATATTATAGTTTATGTGGAATAATGGAGCTTAACCGTGGAGTTTGTTAATGTAGTGAAAGCAAGGGTGTAAAGAACTTATTGTATGAAATGATTGCTTAGAAAGTAACACAGTCCTAATGAATGTGTGGTTTGAATCTCCAATTCTTAGTAGCTAATAACGTGACTTTTAATAAATATAAATGATGTTTCCAATAAAACTTGTTTATTAGCAGAGTTTTCCAATATGCATATGTGGTTTTAACGTCTAGCTATGTTTTGAGGGACACAAGCTCTCTTTCTTTCAATTGGAAGGAATTGGATAAGTCTCTTATAGCTTTTGGTTGAGTGTCAGTCTACATGCAGATTGAGACTACTAGGTCATTTCAAGCTGGGATGTTTAAGTATTTCAGGAAAATCTTTTTGAAGCTTGATGCTCATAAGGAAACATTTGAGAGGCTAGTTTTAAATGTAGAATTAGAAAAAGATATTTGGTGATGGGACAAGGAATTTTATAGTTAATATTGGGTGATGGAGCTTAAAAGTAGAGTTGTCTAATGCAGTGATATTTTTATATGTGGTACATTGAAAGGGTGGTGATAACATGAAAAGAAAGTGTTAATAACAATAATTTCGGTTGACTCGAATAGATACCTCCGGATAGACCGGAGAGAGATATGATACCTCAGGTGGGACCTGAGAGAGATATGATACCCCAGGATGGACCTGGGAGTGTAGATACCTCCGGATAGACCGGAGAGAGAGTTGATATCCCAGGATGGACCTGGGAGTGTAGATACCTCCGAATAGACCGGAGAGAGATATGATACCCCAGGATGGACCTGGGAGTGCAGATACCTCTGGATAGACCGTAGAGAGATATGATACCTCAGGTGGGACCTGAGAGAGAGTTGATACCCCAGGATGGACCTGGGAGTGCAGATACCTCCGGATAGACCGGAGAGAGATATGATACCTCAGGGTTGACCTGAGAGAGAGTTGATTCTCCAGGATGGACCTGGGAGAGTGGATACCTCCGGATAGACCGGAGAGAGAGTTGTTACCTCAGGCTAGACCTGATATACCATGAATATGATATGAAATGTGAATGAGAAAGAGAATGAAGTATTTTGGTGTAAGATAAAATGAAATAATGAAGTAAGTGTATTATGAGTTGAGAATAAACAATAAATAAGTGTTAATAATAAATGAGGTAGTAAAGAAAGGGAATAGTGAAATGGGAATTGTGTGTTGGAAAGAAAGTGAATAGTGAAATGTGAATTGTGGATGCGAAAGAAAATAGTTGTGAATGAAATAAATGTGAAAGTGAACGTGTTATGAGTTAGTGTATGGAAAGAAATGATAAATGCAACATGTGATTAATTTAAAATGATAATAACAGAGGAGACAGGTGTTCTTATGAATAATACGAAGTAATTGTATTATGTGCGTGATTATTAAAGTGAAAAACAGTGTTGTATGAGTTGTACCTTGGAATTGTGTCAAGGAACTACCTGCCTGCTATTTCTGTGGAAATAGTGGGAACTACCTGCCTTGGCTCAATTCGCAGGGTGAGTTGGTATGAAAGTGGTAATGATTGATGGAAATGAGCAATAAAGCATAGTGAAGATGAAAAGTAAGTTAGTCATAAATTAACTTGAATAATAGCGAAATGATATAACGGGATGAGAATGAGTTATAAAATATATTTTGATGTGATAAGAATGAGTATCTAATAAGTGATATGTGCATGATATGATGAAATGTGAGTGAATTGCAATAGGTAACGAAGTGTTATATTTTGTCACAAGAAAGGAATTAATGTGGTATTATGTGGATATATGCTTACGTGATGATATGGTTATAAGAAATAAATGAACGCGGTGTTATGAAATATGAAATTGAGAAAGAAAGGGTTATGAATGAAAATGAGTATTTAAGAATATGAGTTGTGAGTTCGTAGATGTAAATGAATGGAAAATGAAGCGCGTAGTTATAAAAGTATGAAGAAAAGAGTTAGGGACTTTATGTGAGTACGTATGGAAATAAAGAAACGATGAGGTTGATGTGATATATATAGTGGAATGTGTGAGTATGGGTAAATTTTATAATTTGATACAGATTTGAAGAGTAATTGAAAATAAAGCCGTATTTATGATGTTTTAAAGTTCAGAGATTCAAGATGTATCTTCTTACTCGATGTTTGTAAGTTTAAAATTATTTTCGTTATACAATTAAATTTGTTTGTTAGATTTTTAAATTATACTCACACCAGAAATGGCCAACCCCTTAATGTTTGGGGGGTTAGGGGAGTTTGAGGACTACCCTAGATCCCTCACTGTTGCAGGTTCTCATCAGTGCAGAGGTGAGGTGTGAAATGGTAGTATAACTTTTTATTTTAAAAATTTGTATTATTTAGTTATAGGAATAGTGAAATTTATGATTTAAATTGTATTATGGGTGTATAAGCATGTATAAGATGACGATGAGTATAGTGCTGGGTGACGTGGTATGTTTGTGACCCGTACCCACCTCGTTGTGGAGTACTGGGCTTTGTGGTAGGTTTTACAAAGGTTTTTCTAAAATTTTACCTCGTTTTTCAAAGAAATTTTTAGTTTTTAATTGATATTTGATAATCTGTTATGTGTTTGGCCCCCAGAGCATTATATTATATTGCCTGTGTGTATCTGCTCATTTTGGCCTGGGGAGCCTATGAAATTATTGTGTATTTTGTGAGCTACGAAATTTTGAGCAGAATTCCGTAAGCTTTTTGTGTTTCGGGGCAAAATTTACAGGGGAGACTCTGTCAAAATTTTTCCTGAAATATAACTTTCTTAGTTTATGATTAAAGTGATATAGAAATTGAAAGATTTGAGTTTGGAGTCAAAAAAATTTTTTTTGGGGCGTTACAGTTTGGTATCAGAGCTTAGGTTGACTAGGAAATTGTTGTTGATCCTAGTGATCCTGTCTTGTGTGAATGGGTTCATCATGGCTAAGTCGTGGACATGAGTTTGTTATATGTTTTGTGGGTGTTTTGTTAAGCAGCAGTTCTGATATTGATTGTTGTGACCTTTCAGACTTTTGTTTGATTCTGAGTCTATACTATCCTCTTTGGCCCATGCTTATGTTTTATCCATTTTAGAATCCCCAGTAAGAATTGTGTGCTATGGGAGTGTTCGATTATATTGATTGCTGTATGCCGTGAGGGGTTATTCCTTGGGGATCCTGTATGTGTTTTATAGACCGGAGGGTGATGTGTGGTAAGTGATATCGTTGAAAATTGGGGATGTGGTTCGGTTGGGAAGGTTTCATACATAGTTAGGGTGCGGTGCAGGAATGATTCAGGTGAGAATGCCCGACAAAAACTTAGTTTTCAAATGTATGTAATGCCTTGGACGATGTAAGTATGTCCGTTGGGTTTGGTGGTAATACCCAAGGAGAAGATTAAGGAGGTGGTTGGTAAACTCTTTGATATATGAGATGATGGTCCCTTGAGATTGAGTATTGAATATCGGGAGTTGAATGAGGTGACTCTTAAAAATAGGGTGACAGATGTCTGAAGTAGAAGAAGAATATTGGTATTTATTACGTCCCAGGAGTGGACAGTACTAGAATTATTCAGTCAATTTGGATTTTTCTTCGACCACAGAGAGTGACATGACCTTGTAGGTGGGCAATTTATTAGTACAGTTGTTTATTCTACAGTTGATCCATCGAATTAGGATTCGAAATTTTTGCTAGTTGTAGAGGGTGCATGACCTCATTCTGGATGAGATTAATGGGTAAGTCTCTTTTGAGGTGTGTAGTTGACAAGAGAGTTAGGTAGATTAGCGGTGATCAGGACTTCAAGCTACTCAGTTGTTGAAAGTTCAGTGGTGCATTGTAGTAATGACTATAATTAGGAATCTGGGAAGTTGGTGAAGAGTAAGTATCTGGAATTGTTTGAACAGTTTTCTTTACCCTTGTAGCTCGAGGACGAGCTTCTTTTGAGGTGTGTAGAATGTAACACCTCTACCTTAACCCCTCTATTTTATAATTACAAAATAGTTGTTCGTAATTCTATTATCGTGGGTAGATGTTATTGTTATTGTTATTATTATACACAAATATGTAATTCTATTTGTGTATATATCTATATATATGTGTACATATATATACTCTCTATTATTAATTTATTTATTTGGTGGACTTGGTTTTAATTGGAGTTTATTTTGAAAAGATGAACTTTAAGGACCTAAAAATAGTATAAGAGTCAAGGAGGGGCTTATGGATAATTTTCCAATCTTTTTTTTTTCCTCTCCTTCCCCTTCGTTCGATCAGAAGCCATTCCTTCCCCCTTTTTTTTCTGGCGACCGAACCCATCCCGATCCAAACCCTAAGTCTCCCCACCATTCCAATCTTCAACTATTTTTCAATTAATTTTGGGGGTAAGGTAATAGAAGGGTCCTCTACATCAGGGTGGTGTCGATTTGGGCGAATAGCTACACTACGGTGAGTTTGGTTTTCTTTAAGTTTTATGTGTTTGTATGATTTGAAACTTTTAGTTGTGAATTGGTGTAGTAAGAAGAGTAGACAATTCTCTTTACACTAGAAGTGATAGATTTAGCATTTAAGAGATAGAAACCAAATTGAAATAATAATGAATGTGTTAGCTTTAGAATAACTGGGCACATGCTATGTGAATGAAATGAGTGTTTCTATATTTCTAGCTATGTGAAAATGTACTAACTAGAGGAAGTTTGGGAAGTGTACTAAAGTTTTCTAGTTAAATTATTGTTCCTTGTTAGGGTAACACATAATGTTTATTTGAAAGATTGTACCTTGTCTTGTTTGGAAAGTTTGGAACGGATTTTAGACTAGGGACGTATTTTAGATTTTGGGTGTGTGTAATGTATATGTTGAATCATTCTTTTACCTCATTTCAAGATGGTCGGGTTGAACAATTTTTGAAGCTAGATGCTTTTCTGGCAGTGTGTGTGTGGCATTAAATTTAAATGGAGGCAGAACTAGAAATATTATAGTTTATGTGGAATAATGGAGCTAAACCGTAGAGTTTGTTAATGTAGTGAAAGCAAGGGTGTAAAGAACTTATTGTATGAAATGATTGCTTAGAAAGTAACACAGTCCTAATGAATGTGTGGTTTGAATCTCCAATTCTTAGTAGCTAATAACGTGACTTTTAATAAATATAAATGATGTTTCCAATAAAACTTGTTTATTAGCAGAGTTTTCCAATATGCATATGTGGTTTTAACGTCTAGCTATGTTTTGAGGGACACAAGCTCTCTTTCTTTCAATTGGAAGGAATTGGATAAGTCTCTTATAGCTTTTGGTTGAGTGTCAGTCTACATGAAGATTGAGACTACTAGGTCATTTCAAGCTGGGATGTTTAAGTATTTCAGGAAAATCTTTTTGAAGCTTGATGCTCATAAGGAAACATTTGAGAGGCTAGTTTTAAATGTAGAACTAGAAAAAGATATTTGGTGATGGGACAAGGAATTTTATAGTTAATATTGGGTGATGGAGCTTAAAAGTAGAGTTGTCTAATGCAGTGATATTTTTATATGTGGTACATTGAAAGGGTGGTGATAACATGAAAAGAAAGTGTTAATAACAATAATTTCGGTTGACTCGAATAGATACCTCCGGATAGACCGGAGAGAGATATGATACCTCAGGTGGGACCGGAGAGAGATATGATACCCCAGGATGGACCTGGGAGTGTAGATACCCCCGGATAGACCGGAGAGAGAGTTGATACCCCAGGATGGACCTGGGAGTGTAGATACATCCGGATAGACCGGAGAGAGATATGATACCTCAGGTGGGACCTGAGAGAGATATGATACCCCAGGATGGACCTGGGAGTGTAGATACCTCCGGATAGACCGGAGAGAGAGTTGATACCCCAGGATGGACCTGGGAGTGTAGATACCTCCGGATAGACCGGAGAGAGATATGATACCCCAGGATGGACCTGGGAGTGCAGATACCTCCGGATAGACCGGAGAGAGTTATGATACCTCAGGTGGGACCTGAGAGAGAGTTGATACCCCAGGATGGACCTGGGAGTGCAGATACCTCCGGATAGACCGGAGAGAGATATGATACCTCAGGGTTGACCTGAGAGAGAGTTGATTCCCCAGGATGGACCTGGGAGAGTGGATACCTCCGGATAGACCGGAGAGAGAGTTGTTACCTCAGGCTAGACCTGAGATACCATGAATATGATATGAAATGTGAATGAGAAAGAGAATGAAGTATTTGGTGTAAGATAAAATGAAATAATGAAGTAAGTGTATTATGAGTTGAGAATAAAGAATAAATAAGTGTTAATAATAAATGAGGTAGTAAAGAAAGGGAATAGTGAAATGGGAATTGTGTGTGGGAAAGAAAGTGAATAGTGAAATGTGAATTGTGGATGAGAAAGAAAATAGTTGTGAATGAAATAAATGTGAAAGTGAACGTGTTATGAGTTAGTGTATGGAAAGAAATAATAAATGCAACATGTGATTAATTTAAAATGATAATAACTGAGGAGACAGGTGTTCTTATGAATAATACGAAGTAATTGTATTATGTGCGTGATTATTAAGGTGAAAAACAATGTTGTATGAGTTGTACCTTGGAATTGTGTCAAGGAACTACCTGCCTGCTATTTCTGTGGAAATAGTGGGAACTACCTGCCTTGGCTCAATTCGCAGGGTGAGTTGGTATGAAAGTGGTAATGATTGATGGAAATGAGCAATAAAGCATAGTGAAGATGAAAAGTAAGTTAGTCATAAATTAACTTGAATAATAGCGAAATGATATAACGGGATGAGAATGAGTTATAAAATATATTTTGATGTGATAAGAATGAGTATCTAATAAGTGATATGTGCATGATATGATGAAATGTGAGTGAATTGCAATAGGTAACGAAGTGTTATATTTTGTCACAAGAAAGGAATTAATGTGGTATTATGTGGATATATGCTTACGTGATGATATGGTTATAAGAAATAAATGAACGCGGTGCTATGAAATATGAAATTGAGAAAGAAAGGGTTATGAATGAAAATGAGTATTTAAGAATATGAGTTGTGAGTTCGTAGATGTAAATGAATGGAAAATGAAGCGCGTAGTTATAAAAGTATGAAGAAAAGAGTTAGGGACTTTATGTGAGTACGTATGGAAATAAAGAAACGATGAGGTTGATGTGATATATATAGTGGAATGTGTGAGTATGGGTAAATTTTATAATTTGATAGAGATTTGAAGAGTAATTGAAAATAAAGCCGTATTTATGATGTTTTAAAGTTCAGAGATTCAAGATGTATCTTCTTACTCGATGTTTGTAAGTTTAAAATTATTTTCGTTATACAATTAAATTTGTTTGTTAGATTTTTAAATTATACTCACACTAGAAATGGCCAACCCCTTAATGTTTGGGGGGTTAGGGGAGTTTGAGGACTACACTAGATCCCTCACTGTTGCAGGTTCTCATCAGTGCAGAGGTGAGGTGTGAAATGGTAGTATAACTTTTTATTTTAAAAATTTGTATTATTTAGTTATAGGAATAGTGAAATTTATGATTTAAATTGTATTATGGGTGTATAAGCATGTATAAGATGACGATGAGTATAGTGCTGGGTGACGTGGTATGTTTGTGACCCGTACCCACCTCGTTGTGGAGTACTGGGCTTTGTGGTAGGTTTTACAAAGGTTTTTCTAAAATTTTACCTCGTTTTTCAAAGAAATTTTTAGTTTTTAATTGATATTTGATAATCTGTTATGTGTTTGGCCCCCAGAGCATTATATTATATTGCCTGTGTGTATCTGCTCATTTTGGCCTGGGGAGCCTATGAAATTATTGTGTATTTTGTGAGCTACGGAATTTTGAGCAGAATTCCGTAAGTTTTTTGTGTTTCGGGGCAAAATTTACAGGGAAGACTGTCAAAATTTTTCCTGAAATATAACTTTCTTAGTTTATGATTAAAGTGATATAGAAATTGAAAGATTTGAGTTTGGAGTCAAAAAAAAAATTTGGGGCGTTACAACAATATTGTTAAACTTACTTCCACAAACTACTTGGCTTGGAAACTCCAAATGGAAGCCATTCTTGTCGGCTATGACCTCTACAAATTCATCGACAGTTCTCATCTGTGCCCTATCTCCAATACAAACACACCTAATCCAGATTACCTACCATGGGTTCGACAAGACAAACTACTATTTGGCGCACTTGTCGGCTCGCTCTCATCTTCCTTGATTCTACTTATCCAACGTGCTACCACCTCCCGCGACGCCTGGCTTACACTTGCCAATACATATGCTCGCCCGACCCGTGGACACATCAAACAACTCAAGGATCAAATCAAAAGAAAAATATAGTATTGACTGGGACGGTTAGATTAACCATAAACTAACACGTAAATTGAAGAAAAAAACCAAAAGTTCGAACGAAACATCATGTTTCGACCGAGGCTTTTGACATTCGGTCAGATGAAACATTTCCACAATTTTTTTGAAAGTTTCGTCTATAATAAAAAATATTTTAAAATTACTATAATATTAAAAAAATATAAAAAAGTAAAAATTTTGATGTTTTGTCCGTTCAAATTTTCACTGACTTTACTATATTTGTCTTTTCACGACTGTAGCAAACAACCAAATGCTATTTCTAAATATACATATATGCATTTTATAACATGCACGACTGTGGATGCTCTAATCAAGGCAATATCCCAGTACTTTTATTGAACTTTTATTAGAATCTGGAGCATAGAATGGGAGTCTGCAAATGTGCTAGATAAACCCTCAAATTTGAGATTTGTTAGGACCCCACTCAAAAACCCAAAGATCATAAGGACATCCAGTGCTTCATCTAGGTTCATCGACTTGAGAATACACAACTGAAGAAGATCATGAATTAACTCAGGCAAAAATGCCAGGATGAAAACTATTTCGTAATGATGATGTTCAGTAGGACATACTGTAGCACCCCGAACTCCTAATATAGGAACTCGTGACACTCTTCTAAGATCTTCATTCAAATGAGTCACAACACAAAAAAAAATCACAGGAAATTAAAAACTTTTATTACATCACGTTTGTTATTACAATGTCCATTGTTTACAACATTTACAATAGATTGTTACAACAAGAAATATACAATAAAATTTGGACAGTAACTTTCACTTGGGTGTCTTCCCCTGCTTGAGCTTTCCCGTGCTACCAACTCGGTGGTCCTTCACTGATAACTGTGGGCACGTCAGTTGATTATAGCTGATGAAATGCTATACTCGGCTATCCTCTCTACGCCAGAATATAATGATTCCAACCTCAACAAACACAAATAATATTTGATGCAAAGAAAAAGGGTGATGTTAAACAAGTATTGGTGTATGCCATGACCTAATCTAATGCATACTATGCACTCATGCTCCTAAAACTAATACACGCTTGGTTGAAAGATATGCATCCCATACTACACACCCCCTAACCAAACGACGTTCTTCATTTTAATGGGGCTCGATCCCCCGTTATGCAAAACCTGACCTTGTGCTCTCTCCTGTTTCTAATTCCAGTGATGGTGAGGCTGCAGGCCCCTGGTGGAAACCAGTTATTGCTGTCAATAGTGGTGTCCAGATCTATTAGTTTTATCCACTATGTTCGGTATTTCAGTCGCGGCTTCTGCCGTCCCGAATGTATTCAAAAGTATGTTGTTGTATCTATGTATCCCCGGACCTACCAAAAGCTGATATATGGGCACAAGGGCTCCATTACCGAGGGATTAGAGCAACTCCCGATAGAGTCTAGCTCCCTGTGATATCGTCTAATCCGCCTGTCCACATTGATCGACAAAGAACCTGACGGATATAAGGTTTTCCCAACTCCGCTAAACTCGTCCTTACACTAGAATATAACTTGCAGTCAAGACGACGTCAACGCTTCAAACCTCCTCAAAGGTTGTTACAGATCATAAAGGTATTTCTACCGAGACAGCAGAGCCCCCACAGAGTCTTTCCGACTCTATCTATGGGCAGCTCGGGGTCCCTGTCTGCATTAAACGAACCTAAGATTTGGTCGGGGGTGATGACGTCATGAGTCCCCCTGACAGGCAAACACCCTCACTAGTGCCTATCCTCACATTCAGCCAAGACTCGATCTAATCCTACCAAAATTATCAAGCTACCCCACTCCCAGATTAAAAATAAGGTTGAATTCAAGATTTGCTTCATAGACCAAACTCTAGAACCATCACTCTAGTTAACCTCTGATCTCTCTTCCATTTTCCCATATTATCCATCCCCGAGTTAGGCAATAAATCCACTATTTCCAAATCCCTAACTCAATAAACAACTTGCATTGCTATGAACCACTAGTTCAAATCCATTTGTAGATTCTCCTTAATTGTTACCTTTATCAATAAGGGACCTCAATCATTCCACACTAGGACTTATCTAGCCCTCTAGTTTGGTCCAAAGGTTGACCCGCCTCGGCACGAACCCACGGCGAATCGTTCTCATCGATTGCCGCAACCACATCGTCGCTTGGAGTTTGATCGCAACCTCGGCCCGACCAACAAAATAGCTTTCTGCTAAAACATAACGCTCCACGGTCCTTGACAGGTGGTAGCTCTGAACACAACCCATGGAATCCATCCATGTATGACAAGTACGTCGGTGCACGAGTCGTCTCCTCCAATGCATTCGATGTGATAAACAACTCATCTACATTGGTCAACAAGACTCAATCTCATAGGGTCTTAACTCAACTGATGTATCCCAACAAGGTACATTCCACTAGGAGTAAGTTCTAATCCACAAATACCCAAAAAGAGGTTCTAAGGGTCCTAAAATGATAATTTAAATTTACCAAACAACAAGCAGACAATTGGCGTTTATGCCAAAATGGAGTCACTCCCGAGCCCGTTCCTTTGAGGAATCGCGATCAGGTGCTCCCCACGCTTCTACTCTAGGTAGACAGCAAGTACAACCGCGCGGTGGGCATGAATATCATCCCAAGGCGATCTACAATCATACCCCAACATTCTATACAATTTCACTATGAAACAATGAACAACGTTCGTCCATTTGGGGTCTACAAGCCACTATGAGCTACTCCCTTGCAAGAACTTTAGATCACCAAAGTCCAAACTTAACTCATATCCATAATAAGTTTCTTGACCTTAAATACAACTCTAAGATAGTAAGATACAAGTTCAAACTTGTTTCTATGAACTTGGTGCAAACCAGTGAGCTCCATGATTCACTGTGTTTCTGTTCTTACTTACAAAAATCATAAAAAATCGAATATTTGTCCAAATTCGAATTTATTTACCATTCCAGAAATATCTAAGTGTCCACTACAAGTCCCTAGTTATAAGGATCTTCAGATAAGGTCGTCTAGACAGTCTTATGGGTCTATCTTTAACAAGTGTACACTATCTCAGAACAGAAACATCATGTCGACACAGTCATGGGGTAAAATCTAATTAAAATATCATATGGTGTCAGATCATCATGAAATTTTAGAATCTATTTCCTGACACATGATGTTACAACATACTCAAAAATCAAGGGATTCCATCAAGTAAATCTCCAAATATGCCTCTTTGATTATCATCCAAAAACAGAGCAGAATCAACAATAGTTCTGCACACTAAAATATCTAGTTCATTTGCATGATTTAATTGACATAGATACAATGGTCCGAATCTTATGAAATTTGAAATGTAGATCTTAGATACATCTAAAAACAACATACTAAAATTTCATATCAATCCCATAAACATGCAGTGAGATTCAAGTCCTTTTTTCCACAACAGTAACTATCAAAACTGCTTCTTTCTATTCTGACCAGCATTTATGTTTGTATTTTATTTAAATAACAGAAAAAACCCTAAAAATTCAGAAAAATTACTGAAGGTTTACGCACCTATAGGATCATCCTCTAAAAATTTCAAATCAAAAATACCAAGTATAGTTCATGCAATGAGCTACGGACTAACACCCTAAATTCAGTCCTTTAACAACATTTTTCTTGTTTAGACTACTTAACATAAAAAGTGGTCTAAGTTCATTCCTATAGCATGCATGTCACTTTTTCAGTAATCAAACAACAGTACAAACATCCAAGAACAACATATCAAAAGATTGGAAACATCCACCTTGTTGGTTGTTGGTTCTTGTTTGAGAAAGACCTCTTTCTTGCTTCTTCTTGATCCTTGCTTCTTCTTCTTTGCTTGATCTCCTAGTTCTCCTTCTCCTTGGCTTCCTTTCTTCTTCTTGTCTCCAAATCAGTACCTAAGTGTAGGAGGGATGGGGTTTTGGAGTTGTAGGAGGAACTAAGATTTGTAGGAGAGAATGGAAATGAATGGGGTTTTAATGAAATGAGAAGAGAGACCAAGAGAGAGAGGGGGCCGGATTTTTGACATGGGGAAGAGAAGAGGGGTCTTGTCAAGTGGGGGATTGGAGCAATAAGGAGGTGATGTGATGGAGTTCTTACAAAAAGCAATGATGATGTTTCTTGTACAAACCCTAACCCTAATCAAAGTTCTCTCTTTTCCCTCCATGGTGTGGCCGGCCAATGTGGCTTGACCCACTTTGGGTCGGGTCAAGTTTTGAGGTTCTGGTTTGGTTTCATTCGGGCTCACAAATCCGACTCAACATGCACACATGCTCATATACGTACATCTGCATGCACAAAGTAGGCTATTAGTGAGAAAACAATTGCTTTAAACCAAAATAATACAATTTTTATAACTAGTTGTGCTCGATTTGTTCACAAGATGCATTCGTCAAAAATCAGGGTTGTTACACATACAAAATGATTATTGGAAAAATATAAGGTAAATACGTTAATGAAATTTAAGGGGTATTCTCGTCGTCAGTCATTCTCTAGCCATAGACTGACAACCGAACCCAATCAATTACAGTTGTTTACGTCCCTAATCTTGCATCTTCTAGAGCCCAATTTTGGCCTGAACTCCTTTCTATTAGGATTTCTTAGGAAAACCTGACTGAGGATCTTGTTAAGTTATTCGATGCAATTAAAAAAAACTACTGATGCTACTTGTTTTTGGGTGTGGGGGCAACATGTGTGAGTTCTTGTAATTTGTGAAGAGGTAGGGACGACACTGGCATTGGTTTGATCCTTGAACTGTACGTTCGGCTCAGGGGTAGCAGGAGAGAGGTAGAGGCTGGGTGCTTAGCTCGGATCTTCGTAGCTTGGCTCGGATCTTGATACCTGCACAATGCCTAGAAACACGGGGGTAAGATCCCGGTGACAGACCCTCCGACTATCTAGTCAGTCACTAGAGTAGCAATATTAGCTAGGGTTTAGATGGGGAAAAGTTTATTACTTGTTGCAGTGTGGAGGGGGTCTGGTAATTATAGGCAGGGGTAAATGGGTTTGACACCATAACGGGCCGGATCAGACCCATTCGTTAGTGGGCCAGAAATGGCAGAAGCCCGTTAGACTTTGTTGACTAGATGATCTGGGATGAGCAAAATCTGAGGAGATCTGAAGGCCCTGATTGGGCCACGTCATGTATACCACATCATAAGCCCCCCACTACTGGAGGGCTGTGTGAACCAACCGTGGAGGAGTTTATCTCTGTAGGAAGAGTGAAGTGGCGTATTTGGCGAAGATTAGTTGTTGAGTTCCTGAGGAGTGGCTGGAGTTAGCATTGGGTTGACCATTATACGGTCCCTACCGGGGGCCGGGCTCGAGGGGTCGATGCCGAGCGTTAAACCTAAAGGGTCAGTACCGAGCGTGGATCTTTGATGATCGACGCCAAGCGCTTCGAGCGAGGCACTCGAGAGGAGCTGTATGGAGGCTCGACGTCCATGCTGAGCTCCAAGCTCTGAGAGCCAGTGCCGAGCACCTCGATCTAGGCATTTACTGAGAAGCTACATTGGTGCTCGAAGTCCTTGCCGAGCTCCGAGCTCTGAGGGTTGGCTTCGAGCGCCGAGGCGCTTCATGAGAGAAGCTACGTTGGTGCTCGAAGTCCATGCCGAGCTCCGAGCTCTAAGGGTCGGCCCCATGTGCCTCGAGTAAGGCAGTTCATGAGAGAAACTGCGTTGGTGCTCGAAGTCCATGCTGAGCTCCAAGCTCTAAGGGACGGCTCTGAGCGCCTCGAGTGAGGCAGTTCCTGAGAGAAGCTGCGTTGGTGCTCGAAGTGCATGCCGAGCTCCGAGCTCTGAGGGTCGGCTCTGAGCTCCTCGGGTGAGGCAATTCATGAAAAAAGCTACGTTGGAGCTCGAAGTCCATGCCGAGATCCAAGCTCTGAGGGTCGGCTCCGAGCGCCTTGAGTGATGCAGTTCATGAGAGAAACTGCGTTGGTGCTCGAAGTCCATGCCGAGCTCCGAGCTTTGAGGGTCGGCTCCGAGCACCTCGAGTGAGGCAGTTCATGAGAGAAGATGCATTGGTGCTCGAAGTGCATGCCAAGGTTCGAGCTCTGAGGGTTGGCTCCGAGTGCCTCGAGTGAGGCAGTTCATGAGAGAATCTACGTTGGTACTCGAAGTCCATGCTGAGCTCCAAGCTCCGAGGATTGACTCCAAGCGCCTCGAGTGAGGCAGTTCATGTGAGAAATTGTGTTGGTTCTCGATGTCCATGCCGAGCTCTGAGCTATGAGGGTCAGCTCCGAGCACTTCAAGTGAGGCAGTTCTTGAAAGAAGTTGCGTTGGTGCTGAAAGTGCATGCCGAGCTCCGAGCTCTGAGGGTTGGCTCCGAGCACCTCAAGTGAGGCAGTTCATGAGAGAAGATACGTTGGTGCTCTAAGTCTATGCCAAGCTCTGAGCTCTGAGGGTTGACTCTGAGCAACTCGAGTGAGGCAGTTCATAAGGGAAACTACGTTGGTGCTCGAAGTCCATACCGAGCTCCAATCTCTGAGGGTCGGCTCCGAGCACCTCGAGTGAGGCAGTTCATGAGAGAAGCAGTGTTGGTGCTCAAAATGCATGCCGAGCTCCGAAATCTGAGGGTCGGCTCTGAGCGCCTTGAGTGAGACAATTCATGAGAGAAGCTACGTTGGTGCTTGAAGTCCATGCCGAGCTCCGAGCTCTGAGGGTCAGCTCTGAGCACCTCGAGAGAGGCAGTTAATGAGAGAAACTGCATTGGTGCTTGAAGTCCATGCCGAGCTCCGAGCTCTGAGGCTCAGCTCTGAGCACCTTGAGTGAGGCAATTCATGAGAGAAGCTGTGTTGGTGCTTGAAGTTCATGCCGAAGTCCGAGCTCGGAGGGTTGGCTCCGAGCGCCTCGAGTGAGGAAGTTCATGAGAGAAGCTACGTTGGTGCTCAAAGTCCATGCCAAACTTCGAGCTCTGAGGGTTGACTCCAAGCGCCTCGAGTGAGGCAGTTCATGTGAGAAACTGTGTTGGTGCTCCAAGTCCATGCCGAGCTCCGAGCTCTGAGGGTCGGCTCCAAGTTCCTCGAATGAGGCAGTTCATGAGAGAAGCTACGTTGGCGCTCGAAGTGCATGCCGAGCTCCGAGCTCTGAGGGTCAGCTCTGAGTGCCTCAAGTGAGGCAGTTCATGAGAGAAGCTACGTTGGTGCTCGAAGTCCATGCCGAGCTCCCAGCTCTAGGGATCGGCTCTGAGCGCCTCGAGTGAGGAAGTTCATGAGAGAAGCTACATTGCTGTTTGAAGTGCATGCTGAGCTCCGAGTTCTGAGGGTCAGCTCTGAGCGCCTCGAATGAGGAAGTTCATGAGAGAAGCTGCATTGGTGCTCGAAGTGCATGCCGGGCTCTGAGCTCTGAGGGTCGGCTCCGAGCCCCTCAGGTGAGGCAGTTCATGAGAGAAGCTACATTGGTGCCCGAAGTCCATGCCAAGCTCCCAGCTCTAAGGGTCGGCTCTGAGCGCCTCGAGTGAGGCAGTTCATGAGAGAAGCTGCATTGGTGTTCGAAGTGCATGCCGAGCTCTGAGCTCTGAGGGTCAGCTCCGAGAGCCTCGAGCTTTGAGACAATTTTTGGAAAAGCTTGGGGGACGCTCACGGTGCATGCCGAATGTCGAGCCAGAAAGCCTTGAGTTTTGAGGGGATTTTGTGGAAAAGGTAGGGTGACGCTTGCGGTGCGTGTCGAGCATCAAGCCAGAAAGCCTTGAGCTTTGATAGAATTTTGTGGAAAAGATAGGGTGATGCTCGCGGTGCGTGCCAAGCGTCGAGCCAGAAAGATTTGATCTTTGAGCCAATTTTGTGGAAAAGCTAGGGTGACGCTCGCGGTGCATGCCGAGCGTCGAGCCAGAAAGCCTTGAGCTTTGAGGAAATTTTGTGGAGAAGCTAGGGAGATGCTCGCAATGCATACCGAGCGTCGAGCCAGAAAGCCTTGAGCTTTGAGGCAATTTTGTGGAAAATATAGGGTGACGCTCGGGGTGCATGCTGAGCGTCGAGCAGAAAGCCTTGATCTTTGAGGTAATTTTGTGGAGAAGCTAGGGTGACGCTCACGGTGCATACCGAGCATCAGGCCAGAAAGCCTTGAGCTTTGAGGCAATTTTGTGGAAAAGCTATGGTGACGCTCGTAGTTCATGCCGAGCGTCGAGCCAGAAAGCCTTGAGTTTTGAGGCAAATTTCGTGGAGAAGCTAGGGTGACGCTTGCGGTGCATGCCAAGCGTCGAGCCAGAAAGCCTTGAGCTTTGAGGAAATTTTGTCGAAAAGCTAGGGTGACGCTTGCGGTGCTTGCCTAGCGTCGAGCCAGAAAGCCTTGCGCTTTGATGTAATTTTGTGGAAAAGCTAGGGTGACGCTCGTGGTGCATACCGAGCGTCAAGCCAGAAAGCCTTGAGCTTTGATGCAATTTTGTGGAAAAGATAGAGTGACGCTTGCGGTGCGTGCCGAGCGTCGAGCCAGAAAGCCTTGAGCTTTGAGGCAAATTTGTGGAAAAGCTAGGTCGACGCTCGCGGTGCATGCCGAGCATCGAGATAGAAAACCTTGAGCTTTAAGGCAGTTTAGTGGAAAAGCTAGGGTGATGCTCGTGGTGCATGCCGAGCTTCGAGCCAGAAAGCCTTGAGCTTTGAGACAATTTTTGTAGAAAAGCTAAGGTGACGCTCGCGGTGCATGCCGAGCATCGAGCCTTGAGGCCATGCGGTGACCAGAGGCTCGCTTCGGCGCTGGGTGTGTCTGAAGTTCACGTAGGGCTTCGAGCATTCAAGACTTGCGAGTTTGGGCCCAAGTGGGCCAACAAAGGGGTGACACGTGTGTTGTCGACGTCACGTTTTTTGGGGGTTTCGAGGAGTCGCGGAGTTCACTATATATCCCCCACCCTTCTCCTCAATTCTCATTTTCTCCTTCTCTCTCCAAGCTCTCAAATTTTCTCTACTAGTGTATTTTAGTCAGGGGCAGTGAGTTTTCTTTCAATTATGTCAAGGGCTCAGTCTGGTTCGTCCGCCACCACCTCGGGTTGGGATGAAAGCCCCTGTGCTTCCGACTCAACGTCATGGGAGTCCGAGAAAAAGGTTTATGACATGGCGCCGCTACGCAGCAGGAGGCCCTTCGTAGTAAAGTCGAGTGACTCAGAAGGGGACGCACCCATGGTAGAAGGTGGCGAAGAGGTTGAAGTCAGTGAGAGGGATGAAGAGGAGGTTGATGAGTGAAGTTTATTTATGATTTTATTACTTTTTTACGCATTAAAGTTGCGAATTCTCGATTATTTCTTTAAAATTTTTACTTCTATCCACTTATTTTATTTTATTTATGTGATTTTGAAGAAGTGAGATTTATATGTGCAAAGAGATATACATTTCGGTAAAATCAAGGAAGAAAATAATGCTAAATATTTTAAAATTCAAATTTATTTTTTGTGATGATTTTTGAGAAATTAGGGCACTCAAATACATATTTTTACAAATTGGTCACATAAAAAATTAAGAGAAAATATTATCGTCAACTAGGGGGTAGAATAAAATTTTGGAATAAATTTAAAAAAAAAGCAACAGTGGAATTGATTTTTGGATTTAATTAGGTAAATGATTAATTTATAATCTAATAGATTATTATTAATTGTGACTTTAACTAATTAATTGATTACTTAATTAATTCTTTGATTATAATATACTAACCCTAATCTTAACCTACTACTACCTGCCTATATAAATAGTAGTAGAGAAGGAAATCAAGGGGCGGCTGCACTCTGTGAGGTGGCGGCGGGACCAGAAAGTAAAATAAAAAAAGAGTAAAACAAGCGGCAGGCTCTGTGTAGGCATGCAACGCGAAAAACGAGACAAAGTCCAGAAAGAGAAAAGGAGGAGAAAGAGAAAGCCAGCACGGATTTCGAGATATCGATTTTATTCAAAAACGAGTTTTTCCTCTTCTCTTCTAATTTTTATTATGCAATCAAAGAACATGTTTGTTAGTTTCATAATTATTATGAACTAATTTTATTTTTCTAGGGCTTTGATGTAGCCTGATTTTGATAACACAATTTTAATTCCATATTATTTTTATATTTTTTTATGGCTGTGTGTTTGATTTTTTTTCTTAATGCTTACAATTGTTTGGCCAACTTTGTATGATTTATTAAATTATAGAGAGACCAAACTGGTCATTTGTGATTTTGAATTAATAAAATTAAACACCGTTACAAGAACGAACAGCTGTTAATGTGACCGTTAAGAAATCTATAGATATTAATGAATTTTGAATTAGTAATTTGTGCATAACTATGACAAATAATTAGTTGAGAATATTTTTGATATTTTTTGAGAGAGAATATTGAATAATTTGGGGATTTTGGTCTACAACTTGGGAAAATAATATTTTTATTCACATGGAGTTATATATTGTGTGGGATTAACTAGGTGAAATCGAAAGCCCTAGAATTAATTTTTCTATTAGCAAACAACCAAATTTCGGATTCCGTTCATTTTGATTATTTATTTCTTTCCTTAGTTTAATTTAGTATTAGCTGCTATTTTTTATCATATTTTCGGTTTTCCAAATAGTAGTTGATCTAGTCAATTTTGTACTCAATAAAAGAATTAGTACTGGTAGGTTCGACACTCTTTTTACTTAAACTATACTATTTGTTGCGATTTCGTACACTTGCAAATATTCACATCAACTTTTTGGCGCCGTTGCCGGGGACTAATTATTCTTTTATTGATATTGATAATTGCTAGATTATTACTAATTTGGAATTTTTTAAATTTTTTTAAAATTTTAAAATTTTTAAAATTTTTATTATTTTTAGTTTTTCTATTTTTTTAGATATATTTTAGGACATAGAAGTGTTTCATAATGGCAAACAATGACGAAAACAAGGCTTTGAGTGACTAGCACTTAATGGAGCAACATCAAGTATAAAGAGGCCGGTTATACAAGCTAATAATTTTGAGATTAAACCGGCGATCATTCAAATGATTCAACAAACTGTTCAATTTGGGGGACTATCGCACGAAGATCCTAATGTTCACATTGCAAACTTTCTAGAAGTTTGTGATACTTTCAAGCACAATGGAGTATCAGATGTTGCAATTCGATTGAGACTTTTTCCTTTTTCACTAAGAGATAACGCTTGGCTTGGCTAAATTTTCTACCACCGTGTCTTATTACTACTTTGGAGGGACTTGCACAAAAATTTCTTGCTAAGTATTTTCCACCGGCAAAAACAACGAAGCTAAGGAATGGCATTACCACATTCACTCAATTTGTGACTGAGTCTTTGTATGATGCATAGGATAGGTATAAAGAGTTATTGAGAAAGTATCCTCATCATGAACTTCCGAAGTGGCTACAAGTGCATACATTATATAATGGGTTGGGAGTTACAAATCGATTTATGGTTGGCGCAGCAGCTGGAGATGCACTTATAAGCAAACCTTATGAAGCAGCTTATGAGATTTTAAAGGAGATGGCATCTAATAATTACCAGTGGTTTTCAGAGAGAACAATGCCAAGAAAAGTGGTTGGAGTTTTTGAACTTGATCCTATTACTACTTTACCTGCAAAAATTGGTACTTTATCTAAACTAATAAGTAATATGAATGTTAATGCTATTCAAACTAATATGATTTATGATCGTTGTGCAGGAAATCACTAAAGTACAAATTGCCAAGTGGAGAACCTTTTTGCTCAATCAAATGCCGAACAAGTAAATTTTGTGTCAAATTTTCAGAAGCAAAACAATTCTTATGCAAACACATACAATCCAGGTTGAGAAATCACCCCAACTTTTTTTGGAACAACTATCAAGGAGCAATTAGAACACCTCAGAATTTTTAGCATCAAGAAGAAAAGCGGACACTTGAAGAGATGTTTATGAAATACATGCAGAAGAAATATTTGGCTATACAAAATAATACAGCTTCAATTCACAATCTTGAGGCTCAGATTAGTCAAATTTCAAATATTATTACAGAGAGAACAGCAGGAACCTTACCCAGTAACACCGTAACAAATCCTAAAGAGCATGTCAAATCAATATCACGTAGAAGAGGGAGAACAATTGACCAGCCACAAGCACAAACTACTGAACAAAATATGGTTGAAAGGCAAAGTGAGATCGAGCAAATTGTGAAGGAACAAACGCAGCAGGTGGCCAATCACCATTCTAAGAAGGATAAAGGAATTTCAAGCCAAATAGTTTCAGGGGAGTTTAATTTTGACACTTATCCTAATTCACCTTATGGTCCATCTACTCCTTTTCCACAAAGACTTTAAAAAAAACAAGCTTGATAATCAGTTTTCAAAATTTTTAAATATTTTCAAGCAATTGCATATTAATATTCCTCTTATTGAAGCTTTAGAACAAATGCCTAAATATGCTAAAATTTTGAAGAATATTTTATCAAACAAGCAGAAATTGGAGGAGCATGAGACGGTGATGCTAACTGAACAAAAGAAGTTGCCTCATTAACTGAAAGATCCTGGGAGTTTTATGATACCTAGAAATTCTTTTTTGATAAAGTATTATGTAATTTAGGAGCAAGTATTAATCTTATGCCTTATTCTGTTTTCAGGAAATTAGGTATTGGAGAAGCAAAACCCACCACAATCTTATTGCAATTGGCGGACAGATCTATCAAAGGATGGAAGGAGAAATACTTCGTCGTTCGAAGCCTGATCCCATGGGTGATACCCACGGCTTGGAGGTTCTACAAGCCCAATTTGAAGGGTCTCCACAAGTCTAATTTGACGGCCGAGAAATGGGCAGATGTTGAGAAGATATGTTCGGACAATAGCATCGGTTGGCCGAACGTAACAGAGATGCAATTGGCTCAAATCGGACTGAGCCCCACTCCTATCAGTATGTTTTTTGTCTAATTTTCTTTCAAGTGTTTTCCCTCATCTTATGAGATTCTTATTTCTGCAGATATGGACAACTTAGAGATCAAAGAGGAGGGCGATGATGAAGAAGAAGAAGACCGAGAGGGCTGATCGGGCCGAGCACGGGAAGCGCGGTAGAGTCGCTTTTGAGGCAGTTGTGGAGGATTCCTCCGAGCCGACGCCGAAAAAGCATAAGTCCTCCAAACTGGGCCCCAGCTTCAGCATTCATAGGGTCAAAGATGTGGTGAGGGGCGGAATCCCACCTGTCACTCCGTCGGCCGAGAAGCTCGTGGGCATGTCGGGGCTTCGATCATGGGCCCTAGACTGGGCCATTAAGGCCGAGGACACTGTGTCGGATGGATCTGTGGCCGTCGAGATGGTGGAGAAGCTCACTCCACTTCGAGACCGGAAGGCTCGGGAGTGCGACATGGTCGAGTCCAGTTACATGAAGTGGGATCTGGCAAGCGTGTAGGTAAATTCATTGGGTAACGATTCTTTTGTAGTTTTTTGATTGTGTCATACTTTCGTGGAAATCTTCTAAGTTGGTTCCCATCGGTTATAGGCCTGCGTGGAGGGTGCTCAGCTCATGAAGCTTCAGTTTTGGGAGTTGAAGAATGAGATAAGGAACTCCCAGCGCTACGAGCGAGAGATGAAAGATCTCAAGGTAGCGAATACTTCCCATATGAAGTAGGTGGCCAAGCTGTGGAAAGATGACGACCGACGAGAGAAGAAGATGAAGCAGGCCGAGATAGACAAGGTCATTGATGCAAAGAACGAAGTCTACGCCCTGACGATGCGGCATGTCAAGCATTTCCATCCGAAGTTGGACCTTAGTGGCTTCCATTACAACCTGGAGGTGCCTGAACTTCCGTTGACTCCAGGGGGTGGTAGTGAAGATGATGCTGTGGGAGCCGACCCCAACCCCGATGTTGCGGGGGCCTACCCCAACCAGGAGCTGCCGGCCGAGGAAGAGGTGGGACAACAGTAGTCCTTGCTATTTTGTTTGTTCTTTTTCTACTCTTATTTTTGTTATTGCTTTGCGCAGATTGACCACTGCATTTTTGTAAACTCATTTTTTGATCGATGAAAATAGTTTTGGCCGAACCCCTTTGACTCGAATAATTTTTGGATTTTGGGTTTGAATTTTGGCCAAGTGCAACGGCTCAGAGTGATATTTCTCAATTTGTTTGCCAGATAGACGCGACCCTGAGGGTTGACCTTGAAGGTGCGGAGTTGAGCCGGCTGAGGGGTAAGATCTCCACTTAGAGTTTGCTCTGACCCGGTGCCGTAAGGAGGCTCGCTACCGAGAGGCTGCTATCCAATACTTTATGAACAAGTCCAAGGGACTTAGCCTGGAACTGGCGCGATTCAAGAAGCTGATAGCCGACCGTGACTTAGACAACATGGGAGTCCAATTTTCGATGGCCAGTACTTCCGCTCGGCGACCGTTGTCTGAGTCCTTTCTTCACAAGGTTATTGTGGAGAAGGAGTTGGAGGTGCAACACAGTATAAGATAATGCTTGGGATGTCGAGGTCCCTATTCATCCCCTTTGGTGGCACTCGTCCTTCTGCCGGTGCTTCGTTGCAGACCCCGAGAATTGGGTCAGTGAGGCCTTGCTATGTGCAGAGCTCGGTCACCGGTGGGTCTACCTTGGCGACACCAGGCAATTGAGCGAAGGACCCAACTCGATCGGCTAGCGTTGAACTTGTCTGTATCAACCCTGTGGCTCCGACATAGGAGCCCTAGGCCGAGTCTGAACAATGTAATAAAGTCTTCCTTTGTAACAATGCATTCTCTTTAGTTGAAATAATAATGAGAAGACGATTGTTTTACTTTGTCTGGTTCTTTTGTCACGTGCTTACTTTCGATTTTTGAGGACAGGTCCTTAACGTTCGGGCTGAGGGCGAGGGATCCTGAAAGCCTAATAATAGAGGAAGTTTCATCTTCCAATGTCATTAATGGCTATCAGACGTTTTGATTTTCCATGCCATAAATGCGCATTTCTTGAGGGCTATATAACCCTCACCCCTTCATCAGAAATTTTCTCACTTCACCGTGAGTTTTCATTGTCGGTGGCTCTTCTGCCACCCTTTGACAATTAGGGGTAACGATGTGGAGTGTTGTTTATCCCCTTTTGCCAGGGAGTGAAAAGTGAGCAAACCTTGGAGTATAAGGCTCGGGGTGCTTGCCGAAGGCGAGTGCCCTAAATAAAACTTTTGTCCGAGAATCCTGTGACAAGTGGCTCTCCTGCCACCCTCAAACAGTTTAGGGTAGTGCTGGCGAAGGCTGCTCTACCCCTGGCTGTCGGTAGGTGAAAGGCGAGTCGACTCGTGGTGCGGGGCTCGGTGGTTCTCGCCGTGGGCGAGGGATGTAACTCTAAATGAAATTTTCGAGCAAGCGATTAGCGGGAGTTTAAGCCGATGGTCTTAGACTTGATTGTTTGACGAAACCCTTATAGGTGCTCGAAGTCCAAGCCGAGTGGCGGGGACGTGAGGGGTTGAGGAACCTCTCGTGGATGAATCTGAGCCGAGTGCTAGGAGTTGAGGGATTGAGAAATTTCACTTAGGTGCTCGATGTCCATGCCGAATGGCAAGGACATGAGCAGCCGATATCCGAGCCGAGGGCTAGGACACGAGGGATTGAAGAATTCCTCGTGGGTGCTCGAAGTCCATGTCGAGCGGCGAGGACATGAGGGGTTAAGGAACCCCTCGTGGATGAATCCGAGAAGAAGGCTAGGAGTTGAGGGATTAAGAAATTCCACTTAGGTGCTTGAAGTCCAGGCCGAGTGGCGAGGATGTGAGCAGCCGATGTCTGAGCCGAGGGCTGGGACTTGAGGGATTGAAGAAATTCCACTTAGGTGCTCGAAGTCCATGCCGAGTGGCGAGGACGTGAGCAGCCGTTGTCCGAGCCGAGGGCTGAGACTTGAGGGATTGAATAATCTCTCGTGGGTGCTCGAAGTCCATGCCGAGCGGCGAGGATGTGATGGGTTGAAGAACCCCCGTAGGTGAATCCGAGCCAAGGTCTAGGAGTTGAGGGATTGAGAAATTCCACTTAGGTGCTCGAAGTCCATGCCGAGTGGCGAGGAAGTGATCAGCCGATGTCCGAGCCGAGGGTTGGGACTTGAGGGGTTGAAGAATCCCTCGTGGGTGCTCGAAGTCCATGCTGAGCAGTGAGGACGTGAGGGGTTGAGGAACCCCTCATGGATGAATTCGAGCCGAGGGCTAGGAGTTGAGGGATTAAGAAATTCCACTTAGGTGTTCGAATTTCATGCCGAGTGGCAAGGAAGTGATTAGCCAATGTCCGAGCTGAGGGCTAGGACTTGAGGGGTTGAAGAATCCCTCGTGAGTGCTCAAAGTCCATGCCGAGCAGCGATGACATGAGGGGTTGAGGAACCCCTCGTAGATGAATCCAAGCCGAGGGCTAGGAGTTGAGGGATTGAGAAATTCTACTTAGGTACTCGAGGTCCATGCCGAGTGGCAAGGAAGTGATCATCCGATGTCCGAGCTGAGGGCTGGGACTTGAGAGGTTGACGAATCCCTCGTGGGTGCTCGAATTCCATGCCGAGCGGCGAGGACGTGAGGGTTGAGGAACCCCTCGTGGATGAATCCGAGCCGAGTGCTAGGAGTTGAGGGATTGAGAAATTCCACTTAGGTGCTCTAAGTCTATGCCGAGTGGAGAGGACATGAGCAACCGATGTCCGAGCCAAGGGCTGGGACTTAAGGGATTGAAGAATCCCTCTTGGGTGCTCAAAGTCCATGCCGAGCGATGAGGACATGAGGGGTTGAAGATCCACTCATTGGTGAATCCGAGTCGAGGGCTAGGAGTTGAGGAATTGAGAAATCCCTCGTATGAGCTCGAAGTTGAAGCCGAGTGACGAGCACCACCAGCTTGTAAGAAAGCTAAGCTTTTGCTCGAAGTCATTGGCGAGCGTCGAGCACCTCTAGCTCGTGAGAGTACACAGAAATTTGAGAAAAACAAAAAAGAGTTAAAGAAATAAGATTGCGCTGCATTCTTTCTACAATTTTATGTTTACACAAATGGGGTGGCATGTACTGCTGATTAGAAAAGATTGGTTACACAATCTCGGTTACAGAAGAAGTCTAGTCCGGTTATAGAAGAAGTTTAGTCCTCCCCCTCGTGGAACTTGATGAGATGTTCTACGTTCCAGGGCCTCTTCACTACCCTCCCCCCAGTTCTTTGAGTCGGTACATGCCAGGGCGTACCATTTCAGAGACCTTATATGGGCCTTTCCATTGGGGGCCAGCTTTCTCTTCTTGTTGGGGTCGGAAATTGCCAGTTTCCTGAGAACGAGGTTGCCTTGCTTGATGTTGGTGGGACAGACCTTTTTGTTGTAGAATCTATCGATATGTTGTTGGTATATGCTTCTTCTGATGGCAGAATTTTCTCTGACCTCATCGGTCAGATCCAAATTGGCTCTGAGGTCGGTTGAGTTTGTCTCCTCGTTGAAGCCCATGATCCTCGGCGAGGGGAGCCAAATTTCCAAGGGGATGACCGCATCGGTTCCATAGGTTAGGTTGAATGGTGATTTGCCCGTGGATATTCTCTGGGTAGTTCGGTGCGACTAAAGAACGCTCGGTAGCTCCTCGACCCACAGTCCCTTGGGAGAATTATCCAGCTGCTTCTTGAGCCCGTCAAGGATTTGGTGATTGGCATTTTCTGCCTGGACGTTTGACTGGGGGTGAGATATCGATGAGAAGCATTGCTGGATGCCGATGTCTTCGTAGAATTTTCGAAAGTTCTTGCATGCGAATTAGGTTTCGCTATCGTTAATGAGCACTTGTGGGATCCCGAACTGACAGATGATGTGCTTTAAGAAAAATTGCTGAGTTTGATGCTCCGTGATCGTGGCTAGGGGTTCTACCTCGATCCACTTGGTGAAGTAGTCGATGACTACCACTAGGAACCGCCTTTGGCCAGTGACTTTCGGGAAGGGACCGACCAAGTCCATCCCCCTCATGGTAAAGGGGGTCGGGCTGGCCAGCGACTTGAGGTTGGCTTGCGGAAGTCGTTTCACCGAAGAGAATCTCTAGCAAGGGCCACACCTTTTGACAAGGTCCTGGGTGTCTTGTAACATGGTCGGCCAGTAATAGCCATGGTTTAGGGCTTTTCTAGCAAGCGACCTGCTCTCCATGTGGCATCCTCCGATCCCCTCATGCAGTTCCTTCAGTGCTTATTTGCCCTCATCGGGGGCCAAACAGCAGAGATAAGGTCTTCCGTCCACCCTTACAAGCATTTGAAGAGCATCCCATCGATCATCGTGAATCTCTCTGAATGGATTATGGTTCTTCTTACCTTGGCCCGGTCCGTGGGAAGTTCTCTCTCTGTCAGAAACTTTCGGATGGGCGCCATCCAAGTTTCTGACTGAACCTCAACAGTGATGCAAAGGACCTCGGGGATGTCGATGCTAGGCTTTAGGAGAACTTCGATTAAGACGGTGTGGTCGAGGCCTTCGAAGGACGATGAGGCAAGCTTGGACAAAGAGTCAGCCTGAGCGTTCTGCTCTCATGGGATCCATTCTACCTAAGCAAAGTTGAAGGCAGTTAAGAGTTGCTGGACTAGTGCTAAGTATTGGATCATTCGAGTATCATGAGCCTCATACTCCCCGGTGATCTGGTTGGCCATGAGCTGGGATTCGCTGAAGGCTCTGATTTGCTTTGCTCCCGCCTTATGTGCTAATATGAGCTCTGCAATCATCGCCTCGTACTCTGCCTCATTGTTGGAGGAGGAGAAGCTTAGGCATAGGGAATACTGGAGAACGAAGTCGTCAGGACCTCTGAGTATGGTGCCCGCGCCGCTTTCGAATTCGCATGATGAGCCGTCGACATAAACCTCCCACATTGGTTCCCCTTCCTGAATTTCAGAAGGCTTGGTAATGGTGCACTCCATGATGAACTCGGCGAGGGCCTGTTCTTTAATAGCCATCCTGGGGTGGTAGCTGATGTCGTACTGGCTAAGCTCGATCAACCACTTGATTAAACAGTTAGAATTCTCTGGCTTGTGGAGGACTGTCTTGAGGGGCTGGTCCGTGAGAACATGGATCGAGTGGGCTTGAAAGTACGGGCAGAGCTTTCGTGCGGCCATGATCAGAGCGTAGGTGACCTTTTCCATCTTTGCGTAACGGGTCTCGGCCGAGAGTAGGACTTTGCTGACATAGTAGAGAGGCTTCTGAACCCCATCATCTTCTCGGACCAGCATGGCACTGAGCGCATGTTCCGAGGTTGAAAGATAGAGGAAGAGGGGTTTGCTCGGCTCAGGCTTGCTTAGAAGTGGAGGGTTGGTGGGGTATGTTTTCAATTGGTCAAACACATGTTGCTGAGAGTCCCCCTCATTCGAAGACTTTCGCCCCTCGTAGGGCCTTGAAAAAGAGGAGCGACTTCTCCCCAGACTTGGAAAGGAAGCGGCCGATGGCCGCCGGTCGTCCAGTAAGCTGTTGAACCTCCATTACATTTCTTGGAGGGGCCATATCGATTATGGCCAGAGTCTTCTCGCGGTTCACCTCTATGCCGCACTGGCTCACCAAGAACCCGAGAAATTTTTTTGAGGTGACACCGAAGGTGCACTTAGCAGGATTGAGCCTCATGTTGTGGTGTCGGAGGATACCAAAAGCTTCCTCGAGGTCGGCCACATGGTCCTGCCCTCGGCGACTCTTAACGAGCATGTCGTCAACGTATACCTCCATGTTCTGACCGATCTGTTCTTTGAAGACTCGATTGAAGAGCCTCTAATAGGTGGCACCGGCATTCTTCAGCCCAAAGGGCATGACTCGGTAGCAGTAGAGACCCTGGTCGGTTATGAAGGCTGTCTTGACAATGTTTGTAGGGAACATCTTGATCTGGTTATATCCTGAGAAGGCATCCTTGAAGGTCAGTAGTTCGTTCCCCGATGTCGCGTTGATCAGAGCATCGATGCTTGGGAGGGGGAACAAATCTTTGGGGCATGCCTTATTGAGGTCTGTGAAATCTATATAGATCCTCCACTTTTCGCTTGCCTTCCTGACCATCACGACATTAGCTAGCTACCCGGGGTAGCTGACCTTTTACACGAATCGGGCAGATAGAAGTTTGTCCACCTCTTCTTTCACTTCCTGTTGCCTCTTGGGAGCTAACTTACGCCGCTTCTGCTGGATCGGCTTGGAGCCTGGGTGGATGCTCAGTTTGTGCATGATGAGGTCTTCGGAAATCCCGGGCATGTCATACGTGTCCAGGCGAAGAGGTTGATATTTTGGTAAATACACTCGATGAGGGCCAGCCTCAGGTCTGGAGCCAGAGATCGGCTCATGCGGAACCATTTAGATTTGTATTCCGCCTTGAAGGAGACCTCTTCCAACTTGTCCATGGGTTTCGACTCGGACAGGTTTCTTTTCGGACAGAAGTTTCACTTCATCAAGGGGGAATACCCCACTTTCTACCGCGGTCATATAGCACGAACGTGCAGACTCCTGGTTTCCCCGGACAATACCAACTCTGAGGTCGGTGGGAACTTTCAGTTTCAGGTGGTAGGCAGAGGGAACTGCCTGAAACGAGCAGAGACTGGGTTGACCGAGAATGGCATTATATGTGGCCTTGATATTGACCACCTTGAAATCCATTGATTCGGTTCGCTTAATCGGGGTCATCCTGGCGGTCACATCAAGTGTGATGATCCCCTCAATTTGGACGGGGATGCTGGAGAACCCGTGAAGGGTGTACCCGGCCGGCTTTAACTTCTCGCAGGGGAGTTTGAGGTTTTCAAAAGCTTCTAAGAAGAGAATGTTGACCGAGCTTCTATTGTCTACGAGAATTTGGCGAACTTCGTGGTTCGCCATGCCGAGGCGGATGACGAGGGCATTGCAATGCTGGAGCCGGATGCCATCCAGGTTTTCTCTTGAGAAGGAGACTGCTTGTTGCTGAACCCTAGGAGGTGGTTGGTTGTGGACCGAATTTATTTCCCGCAAGAAGGCTATGCGATAAGTGTTGGATTCCTCTTCTATGGGTCCACCGTGAACACAGTGTAGGATGGCCGCCCCCCTGGTTTCTTCGGGCTCCGGTTCCTTCTCGGGTTGTCTACTGACCGTTTGAGGAGGAGGCGAAGGCCTCAGATTCCTCGAGTCCCTCCGGTCTCTTGGGTTGATTCGAGTGAACTCCCTGAGGTACCCTCTCTGGATGAGGGCTTCGATCTTATCTTTAAGGGCTCAGCAGTGGTCCTTCTCGTGCCCGTGGTCTCGGTGAAATCGGCAGTAGAACCTTTGGTCCTGTTTCTTGTTGTTGCTCGGTCGGGGAGGGTGTCGAACGATCCCTTTGCCCTTGATCTCCAAGAGAATTTCCGACACATTCTGGGTCAGCGGTGTGTATGTTTCAAAACGAGGGACCAGAGGATGCCTCTTCTGACTAGATGCATTTTTCGGGGTCTTCTTAACGGGCTCGGGGTGTTCCGCTTTAAGCTTCCCATTGGAGGTAACTTCTTTAATGCCTTCGGGGTGTAGAGCTTCCTCGGCCCGGATATACTTCTCGACCCTGTTGAGGAGGTCAGGAAAGTCGAGGGGCGGTTTTTTGGCCAATGAGGCCTTTAACTGGGCGTGGCGGACATTGTGCCAGAAATCCGCAGAAGCGATGCCCGCATCGAGGGAGGAGATTGCCCTTGCCTCGACGGTGAACCATCGCACAAATTCTCGGAGGGACTCTTCCTCCTTCTGCTTGAGGTCTAGGAGGGACACACTCGTCTTCTCGACCTTGCGACTCGACACAAAATGGGCAAGGAAGTTTGCTTCGAGTTGGTCGAATGAGAAGAATGAGCCAGGGGCGAGCTTTGAGAACCATTCCCGAGCCGGACTACGCATGGTGGTAGGGAAGGTGCATCATAGGAGAGGATCCGATGCGCTATGAATCAACATGAGGGTTTTGAACCCTTCCATGTGATCAGCTGGATCACTCTCGCCATTGTAGGTTTCGAATTGGGGCGGCTGAAAATTCCTCGGAATCTCGATGTCTAGGATTTAGGTGGAGAATGGAGGTCAGTTTGGCCGATTTCCTTACCCAGGTTGTGGTCTGCCCTGAACTAGATGGGCGAGGCGATTCTCCATTTCCTGGAGACGCCAAAGGACGACCTCGTCCTGACCCTGTGGGCGTGTCAAACCATGAGATTCGCCGCCCTGGGCCACTGGTCGAGGACCGGTGTTATTGCCCGCCTCAGCCTTGGGGCTGCCACAGATGGCCTGAAGAACCTCGTTCCTAAATTTTTTGAACTCGGCTCTTGTGACCGGGGTCAGCTCTTCCTGGGCCTGCAGAGGCGGGCGCTACCGGGATACTATGGTTCGGAGCCGAGTTGGAAGCGGCCCCTCCCCTCGACCGGATGACCTATCAGTGCTGAATGACGCGCCTTAAATCATGGGCAACTGAGCATGAAGCGCTCGGTTCGAGTCCGGCTGTACCATTGGCTTGTGATCGGTTAGAGCCCTGGGAGTTCGCATGGCTGTGAGAAGGAGGGGGATCCGGAGGACGTCCAAAGGTGAAGGCTCTTCTGGCTTTGGGAGCCATGATGATGGTCGGCCTCGAGATGACGTCCTAAGCCGGGATTGGATTGATGTCAGTGACGTTCGACTTCCCACAGACGATGCCAACCTTATGCTGCTTGTTTTTGGGTGTGGGGGCAACAAGTGTGAGTTCTTTTAATTTGTGAAGTAGAAGGGACGACACTGGTGTTGGTCTGGTCCTTGGGCTGTACGTTCGGCTTGGGGGTAGTAGGAGAGAGGCAGAGGCTGGGTGCCCGGCTGGGATCTTCGTAGCTCATCTCAGATCTTGATACCTGCACAATGCCTAGAAACATTAGGAGAGATCTCGGCGACAAGCCCTTCGACGAGCTAGTCAGTCACTAGAGTAGAAACAATAGCTTGGTTCATATGGGGAAAAGTTTATTACTTGCTGCAGGTCTGGTAGTTATAGGTAGGGGTAAACGGGCCTGGGACAGTAATGGGCCGGGTCGGACCTGTTTGCCAGTGGGCCTGAGATGGTAGAAGACCGTTGGACTTTGTTGACTTGATGATTTGGGATGAGCAAAATCTTAGGAGATCTGAAGGCCCTGATTGGGCCACGTCGTCTATACCACATCAACTACCATGCACATATGAGATCATATCAAACACACCAAAGCATACACAAGTTTGTCGCGGTTGGGGTTTCTGCCTTAATCCGGGAGAGAAAAAATTCGAGATGTTATTCAACTAGAGAAGATACAAGAATATTACAAATCTCACCAGACCCTCTCAATAGTCTTACCAGCAAGTACTAGTTGTTTACAATTTGAGAAAATCTCAAACTCCGCCTTCAATGAACTACTCTCTCTCTTGGCTCTCAATGGAGGCCAATAACAACAATAAATACAAATCTTTAGAAACCCTAGTTTGATATCTTGATACAATAGTCATTGGATATTTCTGAAGATATAACCCTACGATAAGAGCTGTATGATCTGACTTGAAGATCAAGTTGGGCTTCTCACGAATCACCTAGACCCGACCCAAATAATCCATCAGTGCCGCGTTCGGTCGACCGCACCCCAGGGTCGGTCGACCGCAACCTGTTGCTGCTATTGCTACTGATTGTTTTCCCTTGCTTCCACTCTGTCTCCGATCGTCTCGATTCCTCCAACATCTCATCTTCTTCTTATCCAACATAGTATGCAAGACATGAACCCAACAATCTCTACCTTAATTTGTATACTCATGAATCCACACCTGTGTGATTAAAAACTTATAGACTCTTTTTCTTCTCTTCTTACAAACAATTCGTTTCGATGGCTTCCTCTGCTAGTTGAATCTATCTCCACCTGTTTTTCTCCAGCTGCATGCCCCCTTACGGGCACACCCCATTAGATGTAATCATGGAGGTGCCACCCTTCACACGAACTCCACCTACCTCAAGGTTCTCTCCACCTTCCGATGATATTCGAACGTCGTAGTTCCGCTCAGATGATTTTGACGGCATACTAGATGGTGCTTTAGGAACAATGGGCTTCGAAACACTTGCGCAAATTTTTCTGTTCCTTCAAAGCTGGTAGAGGTTGTGCTGACCTTTCTCAATCCCCTTCCCACCCTTCATCACCTTATGATAACTTTCCCAAACTGACCGAACTCCAGATGGATCTGTGTACCTGCAGTCCGGTGCTATTAGAGTTCTCATTGATATAAGGCTCCGCTTCATCAAAGAAATATACTTGCCCTCCTCTAGTGTGTGTTCCCTTCCGTCTGTCATCTTTGAATTATTTGTTTTCTTACCCCTTACTTCACAAGTCTTGTCAATCTTCGTTCTCACACAACACATGAGGCAAACTTATAAGTAGAAAGTATTACTTCACAAATCTTATCAACCTTCATTCTCATTCAACGATATAATGCAAACTTGTAAGTAGAAACCATCTCCCTTTCGGAACAAAATTGAGAAGAACTAACCGAATCAAAAGAACAACCAGAATCTACATCTACGGAACTTAAAACAAACGCATTATTGAAGCCATCACCTGATTCAGCAGCACTAGAATTGGCTCCCCTCTGACTTAACTACTGGCAACAGTCTCTCATGTAATGCTCAATCCCTTTGCACTAGTGGCCACGTACCTTACCCCTACATACACTTTTCCTTCCATTCGAAGTACAATCCTCCTCCAAGCAACTCACAGATGTTGATGCCGATTTCTGACTCTCCTTCCTAAGTGCATCCTCCTCCAATCCCTTGATCGTACCTGCTATGAAAAACTGATCCTCGATAGATTTCTCAGCTAGAACGATTATCATGTTGGATAGATTTGGTGGTGAATATATCGAGTTGGAAACCTTGAGATCATCTGCGTTGAACGCCCTCATTCAGATAACTCCATATTGAACTCCACTACATGATCTAGAAGAGCGGTACTTTCCTTTATTGAGAAATCTCGCAACTTTCCTTTCTGATGCATCCGACCCTGTAATGACGGTCCCGAGTAGTCAGTTCTAAATCTTGCACAAAGACTCGCTGCACTTCTACTATACCTGATTTCTCTCATCGAATTCATACAGATTAAACCCAATACTTTTGAATAAATCTCCTCCCAATTCTCCTGCTTTGTACTGATTGGTCTCCCTTTATCTCCTTCTAGGACTAGATCCAAGTGCTGTTGAACTGATACTTCATGCATGTCCACCTTAAAGAGATCAAAGTTGATCTTGTCTTTGAGCCGCTTGATATTCGTGATCTGATCTGCCATCTTCTCCAAGGAACTCGAATAAACTCTTGAACCCGAAGCTCTGATACGAAATGTTAGGATTTCTTAGGAAAACCTGACTGAGAATCTTGTTGAGTTATTCGATGCAATCAATACAAACTACCAAGCACATATGAGATCATACCAAACACACTAAAGCACACACAAGTTTGTCCCGGTTGGGGCTTTCGTCTTAATCCGGGGGAGAAGAAACCTGAGATGTTAGTCAACTAGCGACGATACAAGAATATTACTGTAACACCCCGAGCCCGCTCAACAACTTTTCTAACAACTGCCCACCACAGGCTTGCCTTATAAAAGAGGTACTATATATATATATATATATATATATATATATATATATATATATATATATATAGGTGTGACACCCCCCTCCCCCCCCCCTCTTTTAAGAATTCAGCGTTCTCGCTGAGCCTGGAGCAAGCAACCTAGTGCAGGATCTCATTTCTAGCTGTTGTGGAGTGGAGTACCCTGATTCAGGTAATTTTAGTGTATTGCTCCTGGCCACACTACCACCGTACTGACCTCAGCTCCTTCTTAGGCATACATTTCACCCACTCTTACCTACACTCGGTGTCGAAAGTCGGCTTGATACCATTTGTAACGCCCCACCCCAATACTCAGACAATTTATTTATTTATTAGTGCAACTACCCACCACGAGTTGCCCCTCCAAAGGTGGTTAACCAATTAGGTGACTCTTGATCATAAGCAATTATATTTATTATAAATTAATCTTGCAATTCTCCCGATATGGGATCAATTTAATCCACCCCAGTGTTCTCTCTTTGCGCTAACGTCAGCCCCCCCTCGGGCGGGCCCCATGCCACGTCAGCTCACCAACAAACAGTGCACAGAGCCCTATAATGCCCTGGGCTCCATCGCTGCCACGTCACCTACGTGACAACGCAGTAGCAGCAGCTCTGCTACTGTCTCTGGGTCCTACGCTGCAACAGAACTCCAAATGACCACCCCCATAGGAACTCAATGGGGTAGCCACCAATTCTCTTTTTATATTATATATATATATATATATTACTATATTTGTAACACCCCGAATTCCAAATACAACTGAATTCGAGATTTCACAGGATCTTTACTTCACTTCGTACAATTTTACAAGGAATTTAAAACTTTTACTTTACATCAGAGTTACAAATTAATCTTTACACTTTACAGCGAAAGTAAAATTACAACATTTATATGAATGAAAGTACAACAACATTTGAATAATCTCTAAGCATCAGATCTTCCTTAATCTTTATCATGCCATTTGTCCTGCATACAAAACTGTGGGCACGTCAGTTTATTCAACCGACGAATATTATACACGACCATCCTTTCTATGCCGGAAACAGTATAATGATTTTCCATACTTAACAAATACAAACTTGTTCACAAATCAAATTAAGGGGAATATCCTACTGATGTCGTGTTGTGGTTGTGCACTTAGTCCTTAATGCAGTTATTTATATTATATGACACTAATGTGCACTTGTTCAGATTCTGTGTATCCCATACTACATAGGTCTGAGGGCAAGCCTCTTATTCGTTCTTCATCTTGTAGGGTTCAATCCCTCGTCATGACTTAATCTACTACTGTAACTACGGTAAGTATCCTAGATGTTCTATGAGTACGAGCTCATGTACAGACAACCTGGAGGGGAATCCCACGTCATGTCACGATGCATTGTGAAGACAACCTATGGACAATTCAGCCTCCGTCATGGCACATGATCCTCTCGCAGTCACCAAATACCCCACAAGCGTCGCCAAGATCCCGATAATTCCGGAGTAGTGCCCACGTCATGTCATGACACATCGTGAAGACAACCTGTGAATCACACCCACATCGTAGACTTGAGGCCGTCATACTTGTGTTTTTCTCTCACTTTCATCACCTCTTCACTATGTACTAATCCTTAATTTTAATGAAATCATGAACAAAATCAATCTCTTAGGGTCAGCACTCTTACTAATACCGGGCTTATTTATTTAATTTCGCATGACCCAACCTTGGTCTTCTCATTTCCAAAATATCAATTTACAATTCTTTCATTGCCGGTATATAGCTTGGCTATACCCTAATTCTCAATTTCAACTCATAATTATAATGTCATACTCATAAGACCTTTTAATGATTAATCACAATTCATGTTTCAAAAGCATTGTATCCATGTGTTTGCATTTTTCATAACTCATCATAATCAAATTCCAATGCATAAATAATTGAAAAAAATGAAATTCTTCTAGCATGTCACATTCACAAGTTTATATGCTCGCATAATTCTATTTCAATCCATACCAATTCCAAAGTTCACAATTTCAATTGGTTTCACAAGTTCATACCTTTCAAATTTCTCATTACCAAAATTTCATTTTAAATCCCTTAGACTATCCCTTCAATTTCCTTTATAAAAGAATGTTAATAGTTAAGATAAATTCCTCCTTGTAAAACAGTCTCAAATTCTCATTTATACTACGCCACAAGTCATAGGAATTATCTCACGAAAACAAAGACAGATTTACTTGAAACTTCGGGGAAGTCGACTGTCGAATATGGTCAGTAGGCTGTTCCGCAATAATGCAAAATTTCAAAAATAAGAAGGTCAGGGAAGTCGACTGTTAAATGTGATCAGTCGGCTGTCCTGCGATGTTTTTAAACTCGAAATTAAATGATCAGGACAGTCGACTGTTACATATGGCCAGTCGGCTGTGCTGCGGGGTTTTTCAAGTCTCAAAATATATTTTCTTCTCTTTTTGAAACGTAACTTTCCAGATTACAATCTACTTAAAAATTTACAGTAAACCCGTATTTCACAATAGTTCATTTAGTGCATAAATCAATAATTTCGTCTACTAGTAATTCATGATCAATCTCTACATCATCATGGTTCCAATTTAACATTTCCATGAATACAAAGCAATTTTTACTACAATATTAAGGTTCACAACAAATTAATATACAATTTACCAAGCATTAATTAAATCATCTAACAAGTCCCTTTTTCAAGTCAAAAGTACTCTCATTAGTTTCTTTCATGCTAATTATGTCATCATTCCTAGCATGGTAACTAGAATTAGAAGGAAAATCGCCCACCTATTTTGGAGAGAAAACCACAAAAACAACTCCTAAAATGAAAGAGCCCTTCTCCTCCTAGTTTGAGCTTGCCCGAAGTACTTCTCCTCCTTGTTTGAGTGCAAACCGAGCCTTTCTAGGTGTAGCCGGCCTCCTTGAATGCAAGCACACCCACTCTCTCTCTCAATCTTTTATTCTCACTCTCTACCAACACAACATCTACTACTAACAATTATTCACTATAGGTTTGATGAACGAGAAGTGTAAGGATAGTTAGGCTGGGGGGGGGGGGGGTTATTTATACAAAAATTTGGGGCAAATAGAAGGCTAAGATTGATCTAGGAGTTAAGAAACAAGATCTAGGATTAAATGGGAAGTTGTAGTAACCAACCATGACTACAAAACTACCTCCCACAAACTCCACTCTCTCTTTTTCCTCCCATTCCTATCCGGCCTCACAAGGACAAGCACAAACACGTGCTAGTGCAATGCACGTATTTCTAAAGCCCCCTATTCCAAAAAGTTGTACATTTAATTATTTATAAAAAAGTTTAAAATTTTTCTACACTACAAGTTGTAAGAAAAAAGAAATAAATTGATGGGCTTTTATTTAGTGGGCTAAAATAGTCTATATTTAAAAATAAATTAGATTGGGCTCAAAATATAAAGAAATACTTATGCTTGTTTAAAATAGGCTTTAATAAAAACAATAGAAAGGACATATGTATATGTATACTCAATTGCTTATGTAATGAAAATAATTATAACAGTTTATACCACAAGATTGCACGTGCACACTACGTACAAAATAATACAAAATAATTGTTGGTTCTTGATTTTGATGATCACAACACAGTGCATCATGTGTCTATATTATACAGCTGACATTGCAGTGCAGAGACTAAAGACAATTCTAGCTGAACAAACAGACAAGCTCAAACAGATACAGATGAAGAAGACAAGGATCAAGTTTCAACTCAAGACTCAAGACTCAAGACTCAAGATTTCAAGCTCAAATGTTTTATAAATATTGTATTTTATTTCTTGTTGAGTCTTAGTATGATGTAAAGCCTTGTCAACACACACACACACACATACTCAAAATTTCATCATGTGTGTCTCCTAAAACCCCCAAAAATAAGTCAAAACAGTTTGAAGAATTTTAACTTTTAAGTACCAGTCGACTTAAGCTCTTGCCAGTCGACTGCCAAGTACAAAACTGTTTAAAATTATTCAAACTCTGATCAGTCGACTCATATGGCAACCCAGTCGACTGTTCGAGAGTTTTTGACCGTTTTCTGATCTTCAAAAACGAATTTTTTCAAACTCAAACGGTCTGATCCGTTGGTTGACAGTTATGTAACTGCTTTCCAACGGTCAGAAGATCAAAACTCTTTATATAGAGTTTCTTATCTAACAGAAAAATTTACTTGATTTCTTACATACACCCGAGCACTCTTGAGAAAAACAATTTAAGTGATTTTCTGTGAAGAACAAAGCTTTCAAGTTCACACACTTTGGTTCTCTACATTCAGTCCAGTATAGCATTGAATTCGCTTTGGACTGAGTATAGAAGTCAACCTATTCTTTTAGCCATGTGCATCAACACATACAACAACAAGGCTATAGGTTGATTGTAAAATTTCTCTTGTACTCTTGCTCTCAGTTGGAGAGTGTTTTTGACTCTTGGTTGTAGAGTCGGTGTCTTTTCACTCTTGGTTGTAGAGTGGGTCTACTTTCTCTGGTTGAGAGAAAGGACTACGGGTTAGACAAGGTTGTTGTCGTAACGCCGTAGGGTATTCTTGTAATTTTTCAAGAATAGTGGAAATCTCAAGTGGATTGCTTGGAGACTGGATGTAGGTCGGGAGGACCGAACCAGGATATATCTTGTGTACTCTGTGATTGGTTATCTTGTGGTTGCATTTACTTTTGTTTTATTAAACTCTGCAAAACTTGTCTGGACAGTCGACTCAGCTTGGTATCAGTCGACTGATCAGTCTCGTATTAGTTATTCTCTTTGTCTCATCAGTCGCCTGCCATATCTATAAGTCGACTGCTTCGAGAGTTTAAATTTCTTTTATTTTGGCTATATCAGTCGACTGGTTCACCACTAAGTCGACTGTGCCGAGAGAAATTATTTATTCCGCAATTTAATTTTGATAAACACTATTCACCCCCCCTCTAGTGTTTGTTGCTTAGCCTACAGGATCCTACAATAATAATTTTCATGAAAGAAAATTCAGGGTATTACAATATTATATCTCTTGAAATTATGGGATGTTACATACACCCTCTTAAGAAATCATCATCCTCGCTGCGTACGGGTCATGCAACCTTGTGCAGGATCACCTTTTTAGCCGATGTGGAGTGGGGTACCATGATTCAGCTAATTCTAGCATACTGATCCTGGTCACACTGCTAGCGACTGACCTCCACTCCCTCACAGGCATACATCTCACCCACTCTTACCCACACTCGGTGTCGAAAGTCGGATCTGATACCATTTCTTACACCCCGACCCCGCTCAGCGATTTTTCTAACAACTGCCCACCATAGGCTTGCCTCATAAAAGGTGCTATAGTTTATTGGTGACCTTCAGTCATAGGCAATTATATTATATATACTAGGTTTGCCCGTTGACACGTGCCTACGGCATATCTTCGGAACGGTGCACCTGGTTTGATTATATAAAATAGTTTTGGAGGTCCAGCAAATTAATTGAAGTAGCAAACATATTATATGAGAAAGCAGTATATCTACCTTTAAGCTCAACCATCGCCTTCCTGAACATTAGCTTGAACTTACCTGGAATGCATATAGTTTGTTAGAAACACTGCATAGAATTTTTTTAAAACTTCAGTATCACTTTTTGATGCTTGTAATAGTTATGCAAAGGCATTATCATATAGGTTTTATAGAGCTTACTCTAATCCCATAACTAGGGCTGCAAACGAATTGAGCTTTTCGCAAGCTACTCGGCTTGAGCTCGGTCAAAGCTCGGCTCGTGTCGAGCTCGAGCCGAGCTCGAGCTCGAGCTCGAAAGCGAGCTCGATACATAAACGAGCCGGGCTCGAACTTGAAGGTGCATGGGTTTTAGGAAGAAGCTCGCAAGTATTCGACTTGAACTCGGTCAAAGCTCGGTCAAAGTTCGACTCGTGTCGAGCTCGAGCCTGAAAGTGAGCTCGATACAAAAACGAGCCGAACTCGAGCCTCAAGGTGTTCGGCTCGACTCGACTCGTTTGCAGCCCTACCCATAACCACTATGAGTATGTCTAAATATAATGGTAACGCAAGTGCATGTGTGAAGGTATCTATAATACCAATAATCTAAATATTTGTTTATCTGAGACTCAGTTTGTAATTGAAATATCTCTTATTATTATTTCAACCAAAATGAAATACATGAAGTTTTCAAAACTCTAATCCAAGCTAATCATTTCTTTAATCTCCACTTTATCTCCCCATTGCACCTTTATAAAAAAATTCAAAATGGATAAATAACAAATTTACTTTAGCTGTCTTTTTTGAGTGGAGAGTTTGCACCCTTCACTGGTAAACTCCAGTCATCCCAATCCTATATATCCAAACATACACTAAAAGTTCTTATATGTTATGTTATCCATTGTTTCTAATAACCAGTGAAGGAAACACTTCACGATAGTATTTTCTCTTGTAGTAAAGAAAGTAATGTTACATATTTGCCAAGTTATTTTAGGTTCATAGTCAGCTTACCTGTCCTGCTATGGTTTGGAAGCCCAAATTGAGGCCACTAAATAATCCATCTCTCACTTGCGTATACCTTAAATCAAAACCAATAAAAAACTCATCAAATAAATCACCAAATTAAATTTTTTTAAACACAAAATAAAACAATCACACCTCTCTGAACTTAAATCCCATGCACACACAAAATTCGAGTCAGCAAAAAACTGAGTAATCCCCTGCACAAAAAAAATTAAAAGTTAGAATGAGAATTCGGTTAATGAGAAGAAATTAGAGTCGTTGCATCGCATATAAAGGCTCTCGATTCGGTGGAGGGGAGTCGCCGATACGGAGTCGCTTGATATTCACGCTCGATTTGGTGGAGGGGAGTCATCGATACGGAATCAGCAACGGATCAGATATTGGCGATGACCTCTTGATGGGGGTTCTACATTGGATTTGGATATGGATTTGATTTGAGATTTGAGATTTTCGAAATTTCAAATTTTTAAAATTCCAAAATTTCAAAATAGAAAATTTTTCAAATTTTCAAAATTTTAAAATTTTAAAATTTAAATTTTAAAAAAATTTTAAATCTTTTTATTTTAAAAATTTTTATTTTTTTTTAAATTTTTTTAAATTTCTAAAATTTCAAAAATTTGATAAATTTTTTTTAAAAATTTAACAATTTTGAATATTTTTTATAAAAAAAATATATTTTTTAATTTTTATAAGTTTTTGATTTTTTTGAATTTTTTTAATGTTTAAAAATTTTTAAAAAATTTAATTTTTTTATTTTTTTATTTTTTTAGATTTGTATTTTTATAATTTTTTATAATTTTTATTTTCTTAATTTTTTGATAGAAGATAGATATATATATATATATATATATATATATATATATATATAGAGAGAGAGAGAGAGAGAGAGAGAGAGAGAGAGAGAGAGAGAGAGAGATAATTAAATAAATAAAGGAGTTGTTTTGGGTGGGGGGATTTGAATTTGAGTTTTGAGGGAAAACTTTTGGGAGGAGGGGGGGGGGGGGGGGGGGAATGTGTTTTGTGAGGTTAGATCTGGGCCTTTGATTTTGGGGGGATTGAAGGAGAGCCACTTGATAGCTTTCTTTGTATTTTATTATATATATATATATATATATATATATATATAACAGTTGACCACCCCCTATAGAATACCACCCCCTATAGAATTTCCTATGGGGTCAACTGTTATATATATATAGGGGGTGGTATTCTATAGGGGGTGGTCAACTGTTATATATATATATATATATATATATATATATATATATATATATATATATATATATATATATATTCTTAAATACGGGTGTTTTTTTTTGATGATACGGATAGAGTCGAAAGACTCCAGCCAGCAGATTTAAATAGATAACAATCAGATAATTACAATAATGGTTTTACAAGCGGTAAAACGAGGCAAAATGTAAACGCAATACAGAATCCGTGGGTGCCCGAACCAAATATACAAACAGAAGCAATGGAACATAAATTAAACAAACAAAACACAGACACCGAACATGGACAACCTCAAATCAGTGAGCAAACTCCACCAGCGATGCCGACGAATATCGCACCGCTGTCCCGGGGAGCCCCAAGGGATAACGCACAGACTGATGGCGCAGTTGAGACACCATCACTACGTAGGCATCAATGGAAGGATTTAGAGCTTCGATAACAAAGCCTGAATAAACGCAACAGAACACTGATGCTGCATCGAGGAGTAGCTACCAAGCACAGAGAGGAAATGGCCAGAGATAGAAACTCAATACAGCCAAGAAAACATAACGTCACGCTATCCCAGAAAACTCACAATAGGGTAAAAGAAGCTTCTAAGCAATGGAAAGAAAAGAAACACAGAGCAATATAACACATCTGATAATGTTGATACAGAACGAAGGAGTGCATGAGGATTACTCCCATTCATTCCCTTAACCCGTGATAGGGCTAACAAAATAGTCTAGATACAGGCTACCCTTCGGAAGATCGATGGTAAGAAGAAAAGTAGTACAGTTTACAACATAACTAGAAGAAACAGGAAAGAAAGTCATCCATTAGCAATAGTCTCTGATACTCTCCAGATCACACTTGATCCAAAGAAGCTACAGCTTCAGCATCAAAGTAGCCAACAAAAATGAAACCTTGAAGCTAGGGCAAATGCCTCTCCAAAAAACAGTGCGAAAGGGCCGCCAGCCCCGAGCCAGAGACACCGCTCCCAAAAAACAGAAACAGAGGTGTCAGCACACCTCTTATCCCTTGTTGAAAGAGAAATCGCGCTTCCGGTCGGATTCCCCGTCTGGAGGCAGATCATCCTCATCAACCCAGTCATCGGCTTGCACAATCGGAGAACCTTTGGCCTTAATGGACGGAAGCTTAGGATCCTCGGCGGTGATCGAGGACCAGTGTGCCAGTCTCTGAAACTTTTGCCAATCAGTTTCATAATGGGGGTTGACCTCCCATTGAGGCCATTGAGAAGACAGAGAAGGCTCCACTGGTTCTTTGAGAGAGGAAGTTTGAGGAGGTTGAAAGGAGGTCGGGACTAGCTGCGAGAGCTTGGGAGGAATGGAAGAACGAGGAGCTGCAGCTTTGGAGATCGGAGCTGGAGGAACAGAATTAGAAGCTTTGCCTGCCTGGAGGGAAGGAAGATCTGGATTAATCCACACCAAATTTGGAGGTTTGGATGGGGAAAACTTCGGGCCAGCAGAAGAAGCCAATGGCTTAGAAGATAAAGGGGCCTTTTTCTTTGAGGAGTATTTCAGCGTTCCTTTCCACAGCGGTTTGGGAGCAGAAGAAGAACCGGGGTGGAATTGAACAGCCAAGGCTGACTTATTTGAAGGATCCAATGCAGGGTCAGTGGGAATCACTGAGATATTCTCACCCGTCACAATGGAATCGTGGTATTGCACCGTAACTGTTGGATCCTGTAGGCGAGGCAACAAACACTAGAGGGGGGTGAATAGTGTTTCTTAAAATAAAATTGCAGAATAAGAATTTTTCTTCGGTACAGTCGACTTAGGAGTGAACCAGTCGACTGAACTAACCAAATAAAAGATATTCAAACAACTCTGTGAAGTCGACTTAAAGTAGAAACAGGCGACTTATGAACAGTTAATTTTCAGAGTATACGAGTCTGACCAGTCGACTGATAATGTACTGAGTCGACTGTCCAGACAAGTTTTACAGTACTAACGCAACAAAGAAAATGTAAATGCAAGTTCAGAGAAATACAACCACAGAGTGCACACGATGTATTCTAGTTCGGTCCTTCCGACCTACATCCAGTTCCCAAGCAACCCACTTGAGATTTTCACCATTCTTGAAAAAGTTTACAAGAATACCCTACGGCATTCAAACAACAACCTTGTCTAACCCGTAGTCCTTTCTCTCAACCAGAGAAAACAACCCACTCTTCCACCAAGAGTGACACAACTGACTCTACACCCTAGAGTCCTACTCTCCAACCGAGAGGAAAAGAAAAACAATAGAATGTTTACAATCAACCTATAGCCTTGTTTGTGATTTGTGTTATAGTACGTGGCTAAAGAGGTTGACTTCTATATCCAGTCCAGAACGAAATCAGATGTTTTACTGGACTGAATGTAGAGAACCAAGACTTATTGATTTGATAGCTTTGTCTCTTGAAAAATGTAACACTTAAAATCTCAAAAATGAATGCTTGGAGTATTAGACCTTTTAACAGTGGATTCTAACCTCTATTTATAGAGTTAGATTCACTGGACGTTGGGAATCAGTTATTCCAACTGTCAACCAACGGATCTAAACAGCTTTGAATTTGAAAAACGATTTTAAAAAACAGAAAACTGTCAAACACACTCGAACAGTCGACTGGGTTGCCATAATGAGTCGATTGGTCAGAGTTTGAATAAGTTTAGTCAGTTTTGTACCAACAGTCGACTGGTATAAGCATCGGTCGACTGGTACTCAATAGCTAAACTATTTCAAACTGTTTTGACCTTTTTTAACGTTTGAAAAACACACATTTGTAAGAGAGTGAGTGTATATGTGTGTGACAAGGCTTTACATCATACTAAGACTCAAATAAAACAAAATTACATTTGTTTACAAGACATAACAATAAATGACACGTGAAGCATAAGTCTTGGCTTGAGTCTTGAGTCTTGAGTGAAGCTTTAGCCATTGTCTTTATCTGGAGCTTTTGCTTGTGCATTTGTTCAGCTGTATAGTAATGTGACCTTTGTGTATACAACCTGCAATTATAAAGTATAGCACAGATACATGTTGCAGTGTGTTGTGATCATCAAAATCAAGAATCAACATTCTCCCCCTTTTTGATGATGACAACACAATAGCTGATAATAACATAAAAAATACAAGCATAGAATTGATATGCTCCCCCTATTAAAAGCACAACATGCATACATAAAGATGTATCATAGAACAGCAAAAAAAAGCTTTAACAGACTGTAGCAGTCGACTTATAATGTGGTCAGTCGACTTAACAGAAAAAAATAAACACAGTAAACACAGCAATATCAGTCGACTTATAATGTGATCAGTCGACTTAACAGAAGAAAAAAAATAAACACAGCAAACACAGCAATATCAGTCGACTTATAATGTGATCAGTCGACTTAACAGAGAAAAAAAAATAAACACAGCAAACACAGCAAACACAATAAAAGGTATTTAGGTATTTCTCCCCCTTTGTCATCAACAAAAACATAAGATAACAATGAAAATAGTTTTCTCTTACAGAAATAACAAAGTCTTTGTAAAACTAACAGTAGAAGAAAAAATACATAGAAAATAAAATTAAAAAGTCATCAATCTTCGTCGTCTGTGTCTTCATCAACAGCTTGAGACGGTGGTGGAAATTGAGTAGTAAAAAGATGAGTCAGATGAGAGATTTTGGAGTCAAGGGAGTTAATATGAGAATCAAGAGTGTCTTGACGTTCCATTAGATAGTTAACACAATGATATAGAGAACGTGGATCATCAAAATCAGCACGAGGACGAGAAGAACTGGAGGCTGAAGATGGTCTAGCAGAAGTTGCGAGAGGAACTTGGGTTGGAGGAGGAGACCTAGGGGAAGTTCTAGATGGAGGGTCAAGAAGCTTCATACGGGCTAAACTAGCACGATCGAAGCACTCATAATGCTTAATAACATTGGTCTCGGAGTTGAGATCAATATCATAAGAAAGGAAGACACGAGTGAGGAGACCACCAAATGGTAAAAAGTGTGTATGAGACTGATGGAGTCTCGAAAAAATGACACGACCCCAATTGATATTAATTCTTCCAAAAATTGCATAAACTGCTTGTTGCAATTCCATAGAATACTGATCATAACTCCCTCTTTTGGGAAGAATATTATAAGCGAGTATTCTGGCAACTAGTTTTGCAATTGGTGTGATAAATCGACTAGTCATGGGGGGTCCATGATTGGGCAAAAAGATTTTTGATAGGATAGATGCATCATCTAAAATGATCTCCCCTAAATCAAGTCCCTCATCATCAATACCCATAATGAGATTAATTCTCTCGGATGTGAGTTTAATCTTCTTATTTTTCACCAAAGAATAAACAACAATTTCTCCATCATCCGTTTGAACTACTCTCATATTGGTATAAAAAAGATAGATGAGTTGTGGGTAATAGTCGGGTTGATTTTCCAAGGACAAAAACTCATATAGACTACAATGTTGAAAAAGATAAATAAGATTGAACCTATCTAAATTATTGAAGTTGACAAATCTACTCGGAAAGATCACAATGTTACATATAAGATACCACTTTTCTAAGAGTTCAGAATTCCTAAGATATTGAGAATAGTCTTTTGATGAAGAACTATCATCAACATGGGGTCTCTTAGATCTTTTCGGAGCCATTAAGGGAATCAAACAAAGAGAAGTGAGAAGATTATACCAACAAGGAGAATGGAATCAAACAGCAAGGAATCGAAAATCAGCAGCTCAAAACAGATTTGGCAGTCGACTTCCAGATCAATCTCCTTCTCCTTAGGGTTTCAGATTGGGAAAAAGTAAAAAGTGAAAAATTAGGGCTGTGAGAGGGTTTTTAACAGAAAACAGATGGCTGGGATTGAATAGGAATGAGATCAACGGCTCACACAGGAGTCACGGGCGAGTAAAAAGATAACAATTTGTCTCAAGAATTGTGTGATGATTCGACGATGAAGACAGACTGACTCGCGACAGTCAACTGGTTTTAGGAGACAGTCGACTTAGTCGAGAGAGAAAAATAAGTATTTATAACCACTGATCAGTCGACTTGGTGAAATTTCAGTCGACTGGTCAGAGAGAAAAAATAAGTATATATAGAGAATATGGGTCAGTCGACTTAGGGAAATCTCAGTCGACTTAACAGAAATATTTTCAACAAATATCAAGGAAATTACATATCCCTAGTTATCTTCTTAAAGTAATAAAAATGTCTTCTTTAAGGGGTTTTGTAAAGATATCAGCTACTTGTTTATCGGTAGAGATAAAGTCTAAAGATATGTCTCCTTTTAAAACATGATCACGTAGAAAATGATGTCGAATATCAATATGTTTCGTACGTGAATGTTGAACCAGATTTTTAGATAAATTAATTGCACTGGTATTATCACACATTATTGAAGGTTTTTCAAAAGAAATACCATAATCTAATAAGGTTTGTTTCATCCACAGAATTTGTGCACATGCCAAACTTGCAGTGATATATTCAGCTTCTGTAGTAAATAGGGACACTGAATTTTGCTTTTTACTGCACCAGGAAACCAGGAAATGTCCCAAAAAGTGACATGTTCCACTAGTGCTCTTGCGATCAGTTTTACTACCAGCAAAATCAGCATCACTATACAACAAAAGTTGGAAATTATCGGTGCGTGGATAAAATAAGCTATAATCAGATGTGCCTTTAATATATCTTAAAATTCGTTTCAAAGTTTTTAAATGAGACTCTTTAGGACTAGATTGATATCTAGCACACAAACATACAGTGAACATAATATCTGGTCTACTAGCGGTAATATATAAGAGTGAACCAATCATACCTCGATAGAGTTTCTGATCGACACTCTTACCTAATATATCTTTGTCAAGAGTAGTGGTAGTAGCCATAGGTGTGGATTTACTACTTGTACTATCCATATTAAACCGTTTGAGTAATTCCTTTGCATATTTTCCTTGATTAATAAATATGCCATTCGAAGACTGTTTAATTTGTAGTCCAAGGAAATAATTGAGTTCACCCATCTGACTCACCTCAAACTCGTTTTTCATGGTGTTAGCAAACTCTTGACATAGATTATTATTAGTAGAACCAAAGATTATATTATCAACATATATTTGTATGATTAAGATATCATTCTTAATTCTCTTGATAAACAAGGTAGTGTCTACTTTACCTATCTCAAATCCTGTTTCTAAAAGAAAAGTTTTCAAACGATCATACCAAGCACGTGGTGCTTGTTTAAGACCGTATAAAGCCTTTTTCAATTTAAAAACATGATTTGGGAATTGTTCATGTTCAAAACCTGGTGGTTGTTTAACATAAACATTCTCTTTAATAAACCCATTAAGAAAAGTACTTTTAACATTCTCTTTAATAAACTCTTTAATTTGATAGAGTATAAAATTTATGAAACAAGCAAAAGATAATAAAATACGAATTGATTCTAATCTAGCAACAGGAGCATATGTTTCATCAAAATCTATGCCTTCTTCTTGATTATATCCTTGAGCAACTAGTTTAGCTTTGTTTCTAACGACTTGTCCTGATTCATCTAACTTATTTTTAAATACCCATTTGGTATCAATAATAGTATGATCAGGAGGTCGTGGAACTAAATCCCATACATCATTCCTTATGAATTGGTTTAACTCATCTTGCATGACATTCATCCAAAATTCATTCTCACAAGCTTCTTGTATATTTTTCGGTTCAAAATCCGACAAGAAGGCTGTATGAGATATCATATTAATATGTGATCGTGTCTGAATACCATGGGAGATGTCACAAATTATTAAGTCATGAGGATGATCTCTAACTTCAACAAATGATTTTGGTAAAGTTGGAGATATCACAATAGGATCAGTCGACTTGACAAGTTCCTCAGTCGACTGGTTTACATCAGTCGACTTGATGTCCTTATCGGTCAACTTATCTGCGAGACTAGTTTGTTCTAAAGATGTAATCACTTTATTTAAAGGTGATGAGTCAGGTTCATCATCTTTAATTAAATTTGATGAAGGTAGAGATTCATCGAATGTAACATGCATTGACTCTTCAATAGTCATTGTGGACTTGTTGAAGATTCTATATGCTTTACTCCTATTTGAGTATCCTATAAAGATACCCTTATTAGATCTAGGATCAAATTTATCCAAATTATCTTTAGTGTTCAGAATAAAACACTTACAACCAAATGTCTTAAAATAAGAGACTTTAGGAATTTTGTTAAAAAATAACTCAAAACAAGTCTTCTTTAGCTTACGTCTTATTAGAATCCTATTTAAAACATAACAAGCTGTAGCAACGACTTCAGCCCAAAAATACTTAGGTAAATTGCTTTCAACAAGCATGGTACGTGCGCATTCTTGCAAAGTCCTATTTTTCCTTTCAACCACTCCATTTTGTGGTGAAGCTCTAGGAAATGCAACTGAATGTGTTATACCATTCTTGTTACAATATTCTGTAAACGTTTCATTTTCAAATTCTCCACCATGATCACTTCTAATAGTGACTATGGTTAGAGATCTTTGGTTTTGAATTCGTTTACAAAAATTTGCAAATTCATCAAAAGCATCATTTTTATGTTTTAAAAAGAATGTCCAAGTGAATCGTGAAAAATCATCTACTAAAACAAATACATATCTACTTTTATTTAAAGAAGCAACTATAGTAGGGCCAAATAAATCCATATGAATTAACTCAAGTGGCCTACTAGTAGAGATTACTTCTTTTGTTTTAAAAGTGGATTTGATTTGTTTTCCTAGTTGACATGCATCACATAACTTATCCTTTTTAAAGGATAGTTTTGGCAGTCCTTTAACTAGGTTACACTTAGATATCTTAGAGAGATTTTTCATATTCACATGACCAAATCTTCTATGCCAAAGCCAAGAATCATTATTAGAAGCTATTAAATAAAAATCATTTGAAAAATCATTTGTATTCAAACATAATTCATAAATATTGTTTTTGCGAAAACCTTGAAAAATAATATTTTCCATAGTAGAATCATAAATTAAGCAAGCATCTTTTTCAAATATAATTTTATAACCTTTATCACACAATTGACTAATACTTAACAAATTATGTTTTAATCCACTTACTAATAACACATTTTCTATAGTGGGGTTAGAATTTTTACCAACCATGCCGATTCCTATGACTTTTCCTTTGTTGTTATCACCAAAGGTAACTGTTCCAGCATTGATGCTTTGTATGGTGGATAAGAGATTGGCATGACCAGTCATATGTTTTGAACACCCACTGTCAAGTATCCAACGATCTTTCTTTGGTACCTATAAAATATTCAATGTGAATATGGTACCCTTTTCATTGGGTCCAAAATATATTAGTTTGGAGGAAACCAAACCCATAATGAGTTCGATTTTTCTCCATAAGCAGGAATAAAATTAACAGAATTACATACATTTAACATATATGAATTGATATATGCAGTTCTATCATTCAAATTCAAGTTAACTGGAACCCATACTAGTTTGTTCTGTCCAGTCGACTTTACAGCATCCTTCAGTCGACTTCTACTGTAAGTCAGTTGACTGGATGATTCGATAGGTCGACTTATATGAGGTTTTGATCTTGTTGAATAAGATTCAGTTCCTCTGGACAGACGACTGGTGGATGGACTCAGTCGACTTGATCGAACTTTAGACTTGCTTTTATCACTAAAATTTATAACCTTAGGCTTTTCAAAAAATTCATACAGTTTATGTGTAACACTAGAAATAGATTCAGGTTTATTTCTACTAGTGTTTTTAGAAGAAGATTCTTTTATAAGAGAGTTTTTGAAACCAAGACCATATTTTTGACTAGATTTCACTTAATTATGAAGAACATCATTTAAATTCTCTTTTCCTTTATTGAATTTAGATACGTTCTTGGATATCTCTTCATAATTCTTTTTTAGAGATTCAAGATCCGTATCTAAACTTGAAATACGAGAATTTAAAGATTTCACTTCCTTATCAAGGTTAAGATTTTCTTGAGAAAGTGTTTGATTAACTTTCTCTAGATTCTTAACTCTAATCTTTTTCTTTTTCAACTCTTGAAAGATTTCATTAAAAGCATCAAGTAAATCTTCTGAATCATAATCATTACTTACATGATCTTGTGAAGCCATAAAACACATGTTTGCAACTTCGTTGGTTTCATCAGTTTCTTCTTCTGAGGAAGAATCGCTGTCATCCCAAGTTGCTTGATAAGCCTTTTTGTTTTTGGCAAACTTGTTCTTTGTGTACTTGTCCTTCTTGAAGTTGGATGTCTTTCCTTTATTCTTTGTATTTTCTAGGGGACAATCTTTCTTCATGTGACCTGTTTTATTATACCTAAAACAAGTAGGAGGATCATTAGAATCTCTAAATTTAGAATTGAACTTACCTTTCTTTAAGAATTTTTTGAATCTCCTTGTGAACATGGCTATCTCCTCTTCATCTTCTTCTTCATCTTCTGAATCTGTCATGGCTTTAAAAGCTAATGATTTCTTCTTAGACTACTGTGGTTCTGCATCCTTCTTCTGTTCTTCAATTTGAACCTCATAGGCCATTAGATTTCCCACAAGATTCACAAGAGAAAGTTGTGATAAATCATTTGCCTCTTCTATTGCAGTGGTCTTCTTTTTCCATTCAGGAGTAAGTGCACGAACAACTTTTCTCACCATCTCTGCTTGAGTGTATATTTTCCCAAGTGCCACAAGTGAGTTTGTAATGTCAGTAAATCTGGCAATCATTTCGGACAAATTTTCGTTTTCCTTCATGCGCAACATTTCAAACCTGTGAACAAGAACATATATTTTAGATTCTTTCACTTTGTTTGTTCCTTCATGAGTTACATCGAGTGTGTGCCAGATTTGATGTGCGGTTGTTGAATTTGACACACGGTTGAACTCCTCCTTTGTAAGAGCACAGAACAATGCATTCATTGCTTTTGCATTATTCATAGTTTGATTCTTCATGTCATCATTCCATTGTGCATACGGAATAGTAGGAGCAGTGTATTCCGTTTCCGTCATGTTCCATATTTCATAATTGATAGATTGGAGATAGATCTTCATTCTGCACTTCCAATAGTTGTAATTTGTTCCATTGAAGAGAGGTGGCCTTTGTGTAGATTGGCCTTCCTGGTACTGATTTGTATTTGAAGGAGTTGCCATAGCCTTTAACCTCGCTCTGATACTAAGTGTTGGATCCTGTAGGCGAGGCAACAAACACTAGAGGGGGGGTGAATAGTGTTTATTAAAATAAAATTGCAGAATAAGAATTTTTCTTCGGTACAGTCGACTTAGGAGTGAACCAGTCGACTGAACTAACCAAATAAAAGATAATTCAAACAACTCTGTGAAGTGGACTTAAAGTAGAAACAGGCGACTTATGAACAGTTAATTTTCAGAGTATACGAGTCTGACCAGTCGACTGATAATGTACTGAGTCGACTGTCCAGACAAGTTTTACAGTACTAACACAACAAAGAAAATGTAAATGCAAGTTCAGAGAAATACAACCACAGAGTGCACACGATGTATCCTGGTTCGGTCCTTCCGACTTACATCCAGTTCCCAAGCAACCCACTTGAGATTTCCACTATTCTTGAAAAAGTTTACAAGAATACCCTACGGCGTTCAGACAACAACCTTGTCAACCCGTAGTTCTTTCTCTCAACCAGAGAAAGCAACCCACTCTTCCACCAAGAGTGACACAACTGACTCTACACCCTAGAGTCCTACTCTCCAACCGAGAGGAAAAGAAAAACAATAGAATGTTTACAATCAACCTGTAGCCTTGTTTGTGATTTGTGTTATAGTACGTGGCTAAAGAGGTTGACTTCTATATCCAGTCCAGAACGAAATCAGATGTTATACTGGACTGAATGTAGAGAACCAAGACTTATTGATTTGAAAGCTTTGTCTCTTGAAAAATGTAACACTTAAAATCTCAAAAATGAATGCTTGGAGTATTAGACCTTTTAACAGTGGATTCTAACCTCTATTTATAGAGTTAGATTCACTGGACGTTGGGAATCAGTTATTCCAACTGTCAACCAACGGATCTAAACAGCTTTGAATTTGAAAAACAATTTTAAAAAACAGAAAACCGTCAAACGCACTCGAACAGTCGACTGGGTTGCCATAATGAGTCGACTGGTCAGAGTTTGAATAAGTTTAGTCAGTTTTGTACCAACAGTCGACTGGTATAAGCATCGGTCGACTGGTACTCAATAGCTAAACTATTTCAAACTGTTTTGACCTTTTTTGACGTTTGAAAAACACACATTTGTAAGAGAGTGAGTCTATGTGTGTGTGACAAGGCTTTACATCATACTAAGACTCAAATAAAACAAAATTACATTTGTTTACAAGACATAACAATAAATGACACGTGAAGCATAAGTCTTGGCTTGAGTCTTGAGTCTTGAGTGAAGCTTTAGCCATTGTCTTTATCTGGAGCTTTTGCTTGTGCATTTGTTCAGCTGTATAGTAATGAGACCTTTGTGTATACAACCTGCAATTATAAAGTATAGCATAGATACATGTTGCAGTGTGTTGTGATCATCAAAATCAAGAATCAACAGTAACAGGGAAAGAGACATTACCATCATTGAGCACAAAAGCTTCGATCCTAGTTTGAAGAACAGGGATATCAATGATTGCCTCCACCTGCATGCACCCCGAGGCTAATTTAGCCGAAGAAGCAATGCTGCTGATATCACCGATACACTTGGACTTGCTACCCACCAGTCGCAGAGAGTCGCAAAAAGGTGGTAGTCCAAGCAGCGATACCTTGGTGAAAATACGCTCAGTAAGGTTAGCCGGGGTGCATACTTGAACCCATTTGCGAATAGATAATGATGTCTCCAATCTTTAAAGAGGAGTTGTCGATGAGATCATGGATTTGTTTGGGAGAGGGGCAGGCGATGATAACATCTCCGTTAGAGCAAGAACCACGGAACCACTCCCAATCCTTGACATTGCACGAAATGCATAGAAAAGAATTTAAGGTGAAGATCGGGATGGTACCTCCGGTGAAGGAGATAGCTCCATAAGAGTCGAAAAACTTCAAACGATCAGATAATTCGGTGCTAGGGATAAAAACTTGTGTAACAACCGGAATTGAAGGATGCATCTGAGACGATGAACGAGGTTTAGGAGGTTGATGGATGGCATCGACCAAACGGTTGATGTGCGGAGGGGTTGGGAGGATGGGAGATTTGGAGGAGACTTTTTGCTCCTTAGCTTGAGACTGATTAACAGAGGCCAACTTGCGTTGAAGAGCTGGGAAGTCAAGAGCCGCTAACACAGACTTAGAAATAGGGACTCCCAAGGTCAGACCAAGCACCTTCTGTAAGGCAAAGCAACGGGGACGGGCGTGGCCAGATTTGAGACAGAATAGACATTTCATGGTGGCCAAGCAGTATTTTTTTATGTGATCAGGACGGAGACACTGATAGCAAATGATAGGTGAGTGAGATTGGGAGGAGGAGGGGGAAGCAATAGATGAGGGAGGATGATGGAATCGTTGGTGAGATAACCTTGGTGCAGAAGCTTTGGGAAGCTTCCCCTCACGGGGCTTGGTGGGCCCAGAAGGGAATGGCCTATTACCGCCCAATAACCCTTCAACTCTTTTATTTTTTGATCATTTGACAATCTCAACCCAAGGAAACTCCATGGGCCACAGTATCTACAGAAACGAAAGAGACCCACAATAGAGAGAAACCGTGGGTGCAACAACAGGGAAATGAGATTTGAAGAGGAGAAGGAATAAAGGAAGAAATTATATACAAGGTGGAAAAACCAGATGATAGATCTGATCGGTACGCCGCGGATAGCTACAAGGAGAAGCTCCGGCGAGAAAGAGCAGTACACTATGACTGCAGTAGAGCTCAGGCTAGAGAATTACCGATCGGGGCAAGAATCCTAGAGTCCTAATATAGAGTCACTCGCAAAGCGAGTGCAATGGGAAGAAACCACACTCAATTAGCGAAGGAGATGGAGAAGAAGAGGGGTGAGGGGGATGGAGACAATGTTACGATAAGGCTATGAGTATGATGGTGCACGGAGGAGGCTACCGCACCACTACTCGCCCGCAACAATAGCCTCTCAAGAAACACCAATAAACAACACCAAACCCACCCAAATTCACCTCCAAAGCAAATCCAGAGAGATAAAAAAGCTAGAGGCGACTTACAGTGATCGGATGCCTCGGCACTCAGTGAGCACACGAACTCACCTAGGTTGTTCTGTGGGGAGAGGAAGTCACGACTGGCGTCGCCAGTAAAGATCGGAAAGGATCGAAAAAGGACGAGAGAGCCGAAACTAATCGGGACAGAAGGGCACTGCACGGAGAAGTGAATCCTCAGGCGCGATATCAAGACTCTGGGGGAGGAGCGAACGAGCACCGGAAGATCACTACATCGGAAGAAGGGGGCTTTAATGGCGAACGAGCACAAAATGGGTAACCGCTCAAAAGGTTTGGAGAACTTGCTGAGACGAATAACTTTAATGAAGGGGGAGAGGGGGATGGTGGAGAGAAATGCTGGATCTGAGCTCGGAAAAGGGAGGGATGACGGATAAAGGAAATCGCCCAAAGAGAAAGAGTTTCTGTATCGTCAAAAATTGTCACTTAAATACGGGTGTTAAAATTACAATTCTCACCACAACCTTCTCTTAAGCCTCACCAGCAAGTACTAGTTATTTACAATTGGAGAAACTTTAAAATGCTGCCTTCAATGAAGTACTCTCTCTCTTGGCTCTCAATAGAGGCTAATAACAACAATATATAGAGATCTTGAGAAATCCTAGTTTGATATCTTGATACAATACCCATTGGATATTCCCGAAGAGATAACCCTACGATAAGAGCCGTATGAACTGACTTGAAGAGTAAGTTGGGATTCTCACGAATCACCAAGACCCGACCCAAATAATCCATCAGCACCGCATTCGGTCGAACGCACCCCAAGGTCAGTCGACCTTCCCCCTCTCGGGAACTTCTGCATAGTAGGGCGGTCGACCGCAACCTGTTGCTGCTGACTATTTCCCCTTGCTTCCACTCCGTCTCCGATTATCTCGATTCCTCCATCGTCTCATCTTCTTATTATCCAACATAGTATGCAAGACATAAACCTAACACTTTCAATCCAAACATGTTGGCACTAACCTTGGATAGTTGGGGGGGTGTAACCTCTGTTATCCCAAAAAATGTATTTTTGTGTATTTTTTGTATTTAAAATTTTTGCAAATTATTTTTTTTCGGTTTTCAAATTTTTTTGTCAAGATGTGTTCTTGACACTTCTACTAAAATCTAATATTTCGATCAATAATTTTATTGCAACTATTTTCTATGATTTTATATTGAAATACAATTCTTATTATATTATTATTACTCTTATTATTATTATTATTATTGCTGTTATTACTGTAATTATTAATTTTGGCTGGTTATTGAAAATCCATTTCTATGTGCTAATTATATTTGTATCTATTTTAAATAAATTCTATTTTTGTAATGCAAATTACATTTTTACTATAAACAATCTTTTTCATTTGTTATTTTATTTTCTTAATGAATTTTTAAAACCCTAATGGATTTTTTAAACTCAATTTCAATTCATTTAAACCCAATATCTATCATAAATACCCAAAACCCAACACTTGTTTGAAAACCCCAAACCCAATAGCCTCTACCCAATAACCCTATAAAAACCCATACCCATATAACCAACTAAACCCATTTACCCTACCCGCAACCCTTCAGCCCAATAACCTAGACCCATTTAATCTCACCAAAACCCGTTAAAATACCCAACCTTACTCAGCATAAAACCCTAATCTATCACCCCTTATATATATTCATATCCCTGCACCCGCCACTTCATCTTCTCCTTCCTCTCTCCTATTCTCTTTGCCTACCTCCTGCTCCCCTCCTCCATTGTGTGGCCAGCAGCAGAGCTAGAAATCCAGCCACCGTGCCTCCACAGTCGCGCCTCTCCGTCGCTCAACCGCGACGACAGCGCTGTCAGCCAGTAGCGCAGCTACCCTGTGCAGCTCCCCATTGCCAGCAGCGACTGCACTCTCCGTGCTTCCTCCGACAACTGACAGCACCGCAGTGACCCCTGTGCGCCCTGCCTCCAGTCAACGCATCAACAGGCCGCCACCCCCTGGTTCCCTGTAGTGCCTGCTGTGCCGCTCAAGTCCACGATGCAGCCACCTCTCCTTGGAGGCCAGTCTCTCCCGTCTCCCGTGCGTCGCCCTCCGTCACAGCCACCAGCGGCAGCCTCCCCCTGCCGTCCACCGCTGCCGTGTCCCCTGCGGTGCCGCCCGTGCCTTGCTCCCTGTTCGACTATAGCGTCTCCTCTCCTTCACCCTATGCACAACCCTTCCCGTTGTCCTCCTCGCCTGTAATCGCCTTCAGCCGACGGCAGTGCTCCCGCCGTCAGCCCCCGTGGCCGCCATCCCACCGGTAGCCTATTTTGCCGTCGCTGCCGTCGACGTGCCTCCATCTGCCATTGGAGCCGTCAGCCAAGCTTGGGTTGATCATGTGATGTGAGCCGTCCGATTGACTTGATCATCGTGATCATCGTGTCCCCTTGATTCAGATCTAGCCGTCCAATCTTGTGATCTTTATCTTGATTGATTGATTCTAAGCCGTCCGTTGATTTGATCTTGATCATCACCATCAGGGTGATCTTGGCCGTTCGTTGGATCTTGATTATCATGCTTGATTGGATGTGGGCCGCCGATCTCCTCTTGATCATTTGATTAGATCCTAGTTGTCCGATCTCTTCTTGATCATCACGATCATGATGATCATCAACTTCCTTTGATCGTAGCCGTTCGATCGATTGATCTTGATCTTCATCACCAAGAGATCTGACCGCCCAATCTGTTCCGATCATCTTGATCTTGATCTTCAATCTCAGCCGTCCGATTGTGTTCGTGATCTCGATCGTTTTCATCTGGTTCGTTGTTCGTGTGATCGTGATTAGTTCGAGATTCGTTCGTTGTGTTCCTGCCGAGATCCGTTCGCGTTATTCTTGTTCTTTGCATTGTTTTCATCGTTGTCTCTCAGGCAAGTAACCTGTACTCAAATTCCTTTGTATGATACAAGTCATAAATACCGCTTGTAGTGTAGTTGGGTTCTAGACACAACTCGTGTGGATGTATGAGTGATGAGTTTGTCTCTATAGTGCTATTTGACCATAGTTGACTCACGACACAAAATTTGACATGAAACAACCTAGGTTTTGCCCGTTCTTGATGTGATGTATATGTGAAACAATTATGAGAACTTGTGTGCTTGTGAGAGCCATGTGATATACTTATTATGGACATATTGTATACCCTATTTATGTTTCTTGGACACTTAGTAGATTCTAATTCACTTTTAGTGATGTTTCAACCAAGTTTCGTGTGATTAATGTTGGTTTTGTTCCTAAAGGAAATTCTGTATTTTGCCGATAATCTGTCTTGATCAGTAATTTAGACCATATTAAGGTCAGAATCTTAATTTTAGTATAAAACATGAGTTTTAGAGGAATTCGTCTTCTTTCCAACCCCTCTGACCTTGCCCAATTTCGGTTTTGTATGTGTGAGATATGACTATTTTACTACAGAGGTGTACATCATTTCCAGATTTTGTTTTTCGATGATTTTGATGACTAAATTAATCGGATACTTGTGCTACACATATTATTGGTCTAAAACTTTGGTCAGTATTTCTTTATCTATTTAGGGATTATCCAGAATTTTGGTGGATTTATTTAATAAGATTTACATATTGTTTCATGCTTTTGAACAAAAACTATACTTGTTGAATTTTTCTCGCTGTTCTGTAAAGAAGTGTATTTTCACCATAGTTCCTTTTACTATATGAAAAATCTTTTTGAAATATGAAAGTTAGCTTATTTTGTCTATTTTGATCTCCCTTTGACGGATCTGGATTTCGTTTTACAGTTTACGAGATATTACAGTTTTCGTACAGCAGTGTTGGGAATTCCAGATTTGCCAAACTATCGTTTCTTGATGTTTTTCGAATTTTGATGGCTAAACTGAACTTGCTGAAAAATTATAAAACTTTATATTCTGATACTAAACATATAGGGGATTACTCCAGATTTTTTTTGGATTTATTTGAGGTGTTTTGATGCTATTTTTCTGACTTTGAATGCGATTTCCTAATTTCTGGCTGAACGTATTTTCTGGATTCAAATCAGTTTTGACTCATATTTTTCTGAAACATTATATGACTTATATGTATTCGCTGGATTCAGGTGGAAGTCTATTTTCTAGATTCTCTGACGGATTCAGATTTGGATTTCTGTAGTAATGGGAATCACTGTTTTAGTACTGTACTGTCATGCTGTCCTGAATGTGAACATACACTGTTTTGCTCGTTTATGTGACTGTCTATCATCTATGCATGCTTATTTGTTACCCTAGACCTGATACTGATTATACTATGTTAGTTTGACTCTGTTTCATGCTTATACATGCCTTTTTGAGAATAATAATAAATAATCAAGCTGGGATTTTAAAGGGAAAGATCTAGTGGTGGATTGTGCAGAAACGTGTACTCGGAAGGAGACTTGTATTTTCTGTATTACATGTTTACCGATCAAGTTACCGATCAAGTTTACTGATCAAGTTACCGATCAAGTTTACCGATCAAGTTACCGATCAAGTTAATATTCTGTTACCGATCAAGTTAATATTCTATTACCGATCAAGTTACCGATCAAGTTTACCAACCAAGTTCTATGATTCTGTGAATACCCGAGTACACTGTCCTGTATGGTCCCCTACAAAATCTAAAACGTAATTTCATTGACTGTAGCAATCATGTGATAAAAGGATGACACATGAAGTGCTACCTAGATAGTAATAATACAAGACTTGACATACATGATACCTGTTACATGATACCTATTACCTGATACCTGTACATGATACTTGATCACTTGATTCCTGATACTTGATTACTTGAACATGAGACATGCCTACTTGATACTTGACTACATGATCCTTGATACTTAATACTTGTTTACATGATACTAGTTTACTTGATACTTGATACATGCTACTTGTACTTGTTCACATTGCCATGCTAGTATTCTATTTTTTTATCATATATATTTCATGTTATTAGTTAATTTTCCCCATGTACTTGTATCCTGCATTACAAGCGGCCCGTAACTTGCAATTGACGGGTACTTTTTTTCTCTTTTTCTCTTCTCTGCAATTGTTAAATTACAGATTTTGAAGAACAGGTTCCAGACGGTATTGGTGACATGAAGTACTAGTGATAGATTTTATTATTATTTCTTGTAGCTTGCTTGAACAATATTGTATTTTAATACTTGGATTTATTCTTGTATTTGGGCAATGTGACCCAGGATTTTGACTTATTCAGATTATGACTATTTGAGATTTATATATTTGGTTTCAAGTATTCTTGTTGGTGTTTTGGTTCATATGTGCATATTGGTTGATTCTTTTGCTTCTGACTCTGATGATTCCTGTAAAATGTTGTAAAGATTCTTGAACAGCTTATGGATGATGAAAATCATTCGCTGGGCTTTTTTTACGTATCCGTATTCTATATTCTCTTTTGGAAAGCGGGCCGTGACAAGATTTTTAGTGGTATCGGAGCCCAGATTTGGCTAATGTATTAGTTTGACTGATATATTAGACAAGCTTGGCTCGAATTGGGATCGGCTCAACATTTCACCTACTATGCATGCATAAATGAATTATAAATCAACTTTGATCTGGATACAAGTCTTATTCCATTCTTTTTGGTCCCTTCTTATTCAATCCCTTGATTCCTTGTTTTCTTCTGCCTTTTTTTGTCATTCTCATTTGTTGATTTATTCTTGGGTATGAATTCATTCCTTTCGTGCCCATATTCTTTCTGATTTTTGGTGCTATCCATTCTTTTCTTTCTGCTTGGTCCGTCAGTCGGCATTGCTAGAAACTATTGGCAGAGTCTTCCCGATCAGAGTGGCGCAGCGGAAGCATTGTGGGCCCATAACCCACAGGTCCAAGGATTCTCTTGTTGGTTCTCCTTTTCTGCATTGTTTGCTTCTTTCTAATCTCATCTTCGTCCGTTGACTCATTGCTTGGTTCATCTCTTCCTTATCCATCCTTTCTTCGATTCTAGCTCTATCTATTTCTTTATCTCTTTGCTTTGTTATCTTGCAAGTCTTGCGTTGTTTCTTCTTCATTTTTGATACCGGTTACTTCCTTCTTGCATTCCGTTTTGCCATCTTGCACTCATTCATTATTTAATTCAATTCTTCCCTGTTCGTTCTCTCTTTGATTCAAGTTCTGCCTACTCCCGTTCTTGCTTTGTTATCTTGTGTTGTTCTTTTCTTTTGATACTGCTTATTCTCTTTCCCTGCATTTCATTTGACCTCGCTGCTATCCACTTCCTTCTTTTTCTGGTGTTGCCACTGCTTTGTCCCTTTCCCTTTAACCCTATGTTTTGTTACCCTTCCCTAACTTTGTTTTTACCTTGTCATATGTACCGCCTAAGCAAATTTCGAGGACGAAATTTTGTTGTAAGGTGGGTAGGATTTATAAACCCTGTTATCCCAAAAAAACATATTTTTGTGTGTTTTTTGTATTTAAAATTTTCGCAAATTATTTTTTTTCGGTTTTCAAATTCTTTTGTCAAGATGTATTCTTGACTCTTCTACTAAAATCTAATATTTCGATCAATAATTTTATTGTAACTATTTTCTATAATTTTATATTGAAATACAATTCTTATTTTGTTATTATTACACTTATTATTATTATTACTGTTATTATTGTTATTATTAATTTTGGCTGGTTATTGAAAATCCATTTCTATGTGCTAATTGTATTTGTATCTATTTTAAATAAATTCTATTTTTGTAATGCAAATTACATTTTTACTATAAACAATTTTTTTATTTGTTATTTTATTTTCTTAATGAATTTTTAAAACCCAAATGGATTTTTAAAAAACTAAATTTCAATTCTTTTAAACCCAATATCCATTATAAATACCCAAAATCCAACACTTGTTTTAAAACCCCAAACCCAATAGCCTCTACCCAATAACCCTATAAAAACCTATACCCATATAACCACCTAAACCCATTTACCCTACCCGCAACCCTTCAGCCCAATAACCCAGACCCATTTAATCTCACCCAAACCCGTTAAAATACCCAACCTTACTCAGCATAAAACCCTAATCTATCACCCCCTATATATATTCATATCCCTGCACCCACCGCTTCATCTTCTCCATCCTCTCTTCTATTCTCTTCGCCTACCTCCCGCTCCCCTCCTCCGTCGTGTGGCCAGCAGTAGAGCTAGAACTCCAGCCGCCGTGCCTCTACAGTCGTGCCTCTCTGTAGCTCAGCCGCAACGACAGCGCTGTCAGCCTGCAGCGCAGCTACCCTGTGCTGCTCCCCACCGCCAGAAGCGACTGCACACCCCGTGCTTCCTCCGATGACTGACAGCATTGCAGCAACCCCTGTGCGCCCTGCCTCCAGTCGATGTAGCAATAAGACGCCACCCCCTAGTTCCCTGTGGTGCCTGCTGCGCCGCTCAAGTCCACGATGCAGCCACCTCTCCTTGGAGGCCAGTCGCTCCCGTCTCCCGTGCGTCGCCCTCCATCGCAGCCACCTGCGGTAGCCTCCCCCTGCCGTCTACCACTGCCGTGTCCCCTGCGGCACCGCCTGTGCCCTGCTTCCTATTCGACTGCAGTGCCTCCTCTCCTTCACCCTGCAGTGTGCGACCCTCCCCGTTGTCCTCCTTGCCTGCAGCCATGTCGCCTTCAGCCGACGGCAGTGCTCCTGCCGTCAGCCCCCGTGGCTGCCATCCCGCCAGCAGCCTATCTCACCGTCGCTACCGTCGACGTGCCGCCATTCGCCGTCAGAGTCGTCAGCCAAGCTTAGGTTGCTGTTTGTGTGAGTTTGGGTTGATCATGTGATGTGAGCCACCCGATTGACTTGATCATCGTGATCATCGTGTCCCCTTGATTCAGATCTGGTCGTCCGATCTTATGATCTTCATCTTGATTGATTGATTCCTAGCCTTCTGTTGATTTGATCTTGATCATGACCATCGGGGTGATCTTGGCCGTTCGTTGGATCTTGATTATCATGCTTGATTGGATGTGGGCCGCCGATCTCCTCTTGATCATCCGATTAGATCCTAGCCGTCCGATCTCTTCTTGATCGTTACGATCATGATGATCATCAACTTCCTTTGATCGCAACCGTTCGATCGATCGATCTTGATCTTCATCATTATCTTCATCATCAAGAGATCTGACCACCCAATCTGATCTGATCATCTTGATTTTGGTCATCGATCTCAGTCATCTTGTGTTCGTGATCTCGATCGTCTTCATTTTATGCGTTGTTCGTGTGATCGTGATTGGTTAGAGATTCGTTCGTTGTGTTCGTGCCGGGATCCTTTCCCGTTATTTTTGTTCCTTGCATTGTTTTCATCGTCATCTCTCAGGTAAGTAACTTGTACTCAAATTCCTTTGTATGATACAAGTCATAAATACTGCCTGTAGTGTAGTTGGGTTCTAGACACAACTCGTGTGTGATGTATGAGTGATGAGTTTGTCTCTATAGTGCTATTTGACCATAGTTGACTCACGACACAAAATTTGACATGAAACATCCTAGCTTTTGCCCGTTCTTGATGTGATGCATATGTGAAACAATTATGAGAACTTGTGTACTTGTGAGATCCATGTGATGTACTTGTTGTGGACATGTTGTATATCCTATTTCATGTTGCTTGGACACTTAGTAGACTCTAATTCATGTTTAGTGATGTTTCGACCAAGTTTTGTGTGATTCATGTTGGTTTTGTTCCTAAAGAAAATTCTGTATTTTGCCGATAATCTGTCTTGATCAGTAATTTAGACCATATTAAGGTCAGAATATTAATTTCAGTATGAAACATGAGTTTTAGAGGAATTCGTCTTCTTTCCAACCCCTCTGACTTTGCCCGATTTCGTTTTCGTATTCGTTTTCGTATGTGTGAGATATGACTGTTTTACTACATAGGTGTAGATCATTTCCAGATTTTATTTCTCGATGATTTTGATAACTAAATTAATTGGATACTTGTGCTACACATATTATTTTGGTCTAAAACTTTGGTCAGTATTTCTTTATCAATTTAGGAATTACCCAGAATTTTGGTGGTTTATTTGATAAGATTTACATACCGTTTCATGCTTTTGAACAAAAACTATACTTGTTGAATTTTTCTCGCTGTTCTGTAAAGAAGTGTATTTTCACCGTAGTTCCTTTTACTGTATGAAAATCTTTGTGAAATATGAAAGTTGTATTATTTTGTCTATTTTCATCTCTCTTTGATGGATCTGGATTTCGTTTCACGGTTTGTGAGATATTATAGTTTTCGTATAGCAGTGTTGGGAATTCCAGATTTGCCAAACTAACGTTTCTTGATGTTTTTCGAATTTTGATGGCTAAACTAGAAAATTATGAAACTTTATATTCTGATACTAGACATATAAGGGATTACCCCAGATTTTTCCTGGATTTATTTAAGGTGTTTTGATCCGGTTTTTCTGATTTTGAATGCAATTTTCTAAATTCTGGCTGAACGTATATTCCGGATTCAAATCAGATATTTTTCTGAAACACTATATGACTTATATATATTCGCTGGATTAAGGTGGAAGTCTATTTTCTAGATTCTCCGATGGATTCAGATTTGGATTTCTGTAGTAACGTGAATCACTGTTTTAGTACTGTACTATCATGCTGTCCTGAATGTGAATATACACTGTTTTGCTCGTTTATGTGACTGTCTATCATCTATGCGTGCTTATTTGTTACCCTAGACCTGATACTAATTATACTTTGTTAGTTTGATATTGTTTTATGCTTATATATGCCTATTTGAGAATAATAATAAATAATCAAGTCGGGGTTTTAATGGGAAAGATCTAGTAGTGGATAATGTAAAAACGTGTACTCGAAAGGAGACTTGTGTTTCCTGCATTACATGTTTACCGATCAAGTTACCAATCAAGTTTACCGATCAAGTTACCGTTCAAGTTAATATTCTGTTACCGATCAAGTTACCGATCTAGTTTACCGATCAAGTTACTGATCAAGTTAATATTTTGTTACAGATCAAGTTACCGATCAAATTTACCGACCAAGTTCTGTGATTCTGTGAATACCTAAGTACACTGTCCTGTATGGTCCCCTACGAAATCTAAAATATAATTGCATTGACTGTAGCAACCATATGATAAAAGGATGGCACATGAAGTGCTACCTAGATAGTAATAATACAAGAATTGACATACATGATACCTGTTACATGATACCTATTACCTGATACCTGTATATGATACTTGATCACTTGATTCCTGATACTTGATTATTTAAACATGATACATACTTGATACTTGACTACATGATCCTTGACACTTGATACTTGTTTCCATGATATTAGTTTACTTGATACTTGATACATGCTACTTGTACTTGTTCACCTTGTCATGCTAGTATTCTATTTTGTTATCATATATATTTCATGTTATTAGTTAATTTTCCCCATGTACTTGTATCCTGCATTACAAGCGACTCGTAACTTGCAATTGACGGGTACTTGTTTTCTCTTTCCCTCTTCCCTACAATTGTTAAATTACAGATTTTGAAGAACAGGTTCCAGACGGTATTGGTGACATGAAGTACTAGTGATGGTTTTATTATTATTTCTTGTAGCTTGCTTGAACAATATTGTATTTTGATACTTGGATTTATTCTTGTATTTGGGCAATGTGATCCAGGATTTTGACTTATTCAGATCATGACTATTTGAGATTTATATATTTGGTTTCAAGTATTCTTGTTGGTGTTTTGGTTCATATGTGCATGTTGGTTGATTCTTTTGCTTCCGACTCTGATGATTCTTGTGAAATGTTATAAAGATTCTTGAACAGCTTATGGATGATGAAAATCATTCGCTGGGCTTTTGTCGCGTATTCGTATTCCGTATTCTCTTTTGGGAAGCGGGGCATGACAGGGGGACTTCAACATTACGAGAGTTGCCTTCAAACACCGTGCCAGAGGTTCGAGTGAGGCGAAGAGAGAGGAGTTCAACCGAGTTATAAAGGAATTGGAACTGGTGGACATCCCAATTCTAAATAGACTCTTTACCTGGTCCAATATGAAAGCTTCCCTTGCCATGGCTAAGTTAGACAGGGTCTTCGTGTCGATGGACTGGAAAGTTATGTTCCCTTTGGTCTATGCTAAATCCTTACCAAAACCGACTCCTGATTATGTTCCTATTATTCTTGCACCGGGAGAGCACTACCTACGAAAAATGCCAAAGTTCATATTCGAAAAGGCTTCGTTGGAAATTCGTGGTTTTCATCATATGGTCATGGAAAGTTGGGCCATACCAACCAGAGGAATGGAGGCGGCGACTATATGGTGTTGAAAGATTCGCAGGCTGCGAACAAGACTCAGGAGATAGAATCATATCAGGTTCGCTACAATCTGGGGCGCAAAGGATTCCATCCTTGAGGGGATTGATGAACTGGAAAGACTGAAGGAATCACTACAACATGTATGACTTTTTATAGCGGATTTATTATAACATTTAAGTGTTAATGCTATTGAAAGTGATCAATAATAGCATTTATGAAGAAAATGTTTGTCTTTAATTTATTTTGAAATTTACTCTTAGTTACAATAGCATTTTTGGAATGTTATATTTTTTAATAACGTTTTAGAAATGCTATTATATCTATAAATAAACTGAATATATAAGGGTAAAAAAGAAAATTCTAACTAAAAAAAATCCAAAACCATCTCAAATCCTCGACTCCTCCCCCAATCCAAATCAGAAAACCCTTTCCTCTACGAACCCTATTTCAAATCCCATGTCCCCTTCCCCGTTCCCTGCCGCCCTCTTCTCCTCCCAACAACCTGACCATGCTGTCGTCGCCCTCTTCTCCTCTCCGCCCCCGATACCCGTCGCCCTCTTTTCCGTGTCACTGTATACTTCTCCCCCTCGCCATCATGCCGACCGCCTCTTCTTTCTCTCACGCCATCGGCCACTGCGCTCGGGTAATGACTCTTTCGTTAACAACCCTTTCTATGCTTCTGTCCATTTGTATGTTGTATTTTTCATGGATCGAAAGAAAGAAAGCATGATATGTAATGCTTGCATCAATTGTAATATGTTTTCATTACAAAGGACATCTTTGAAGATTTACTGGATCTTTCGGAATGATTTGTTCATTGTATGCTTTCAATTTAATGTTCATATATTTGGTGATCGGTTTATTGTGACAAACCTGTTTTTCATTTACCAATCAAATTATATAGTACGCTGCCCCCAGCCAGTTCCAATTTAAAATTCCTTGCAAGGAATGTTTGTAAAACTTGGATTCAAACATTTTGGAGAATAGCATATAATATAATTGTTTCTTAACTAATATTCAGCAATTCTTTTAATTTACAACGACAATACTATAAGAGCACCATTTCAGTGCCTTACGGAGCTTCTGTTCTGATAAATAACAGCAAAGTTGAGGATATGACCTGTTCCTGGTTTCTTCTGATTTTGCAATAATTACTTGTTTATACCGCAAACTTGTATATCAGCAGCTACATCCTTCTGTGCCCATGGAAGGTGGGGTATGAACGATGAACAAAATTATATGTATATGCATGCAAGGTATAAAAAATACCCTGCATTACCTTCAACTTAATTCTTGTACTTCTTGCAGCATCATTCATGTCAATTTTGACTTTGCAAAGAACACTCCAGCGAATAGACCTGACGATGGCTCCCAGAAAATGAGAAATCAACCTTATTTTTTATTTTTTATTGTTTTAATTACTATGTTTAGTCTGAGGGTGAATGCAGGTTAACTTGTGGAATTAAAAAGGTAATTTACTGATCACTGTGCCTCAAGCTATTATGATAAGGAAAAAGTAACAAAATTCATTGTCGAATATAGCTAAAGGTAATTTTTCTTCTGTTGTTATGTTTTTATACTTAAATTTTTTTTGATATGTTCTATTAAAAAAATAACCCAAGTAACCCGCTTGCGGTTGCAGCCACCCAAAACATAGGTAACCTGACAACCTCCCTGCAAACAAAGAATCATGCATCCCTAGATAATTACAATGCAAACACAGAAGGATGTAGCTGCTGATATACAAGTTTGCGGTATAAACAAGTAATTATTGCAAAATCAGAAGAAACCATGAACAGGTCATATCCTCAATTTTGCAGTTATTTATCAGAATAGAAGCTCCGTGAGGCACCGAAGTGGTGCTCTTACAGTATTGTCGTTGTAAATTAAAAGAATTGCTGAATTATTAGTTAAGAAACAATTATATTATATCCTATTCTCCAAAAACCGAGAAAAACTCTGATTTTTTCATCTTGTGCAAACATTTTTTCTACTTAAGAAAGCATATTTGATGAGTTGACAACAATATCTAGAATGAATTTAGAATAATTCTCATTTAGTAGCAGGTGTTGAATGTCATGCGAATCTTCTTAGTACTCATCGGCTGAACTTACAAGACTCCATACTCATATCTATGACACTGAATATGAGATGGAGCTTTTCACTTTTGATAAGAAATATTGTTTGCATCTTTCTTCTTATATTAATATATTTACTTATAACAAATACAATTTACTGGTGTGAACTTTGCAATTAAAATATGAATGTGACATATAATTAAATCTAAATACAATTATCAAAGAATTGTTTGTATATTGTGTATAATATGTTGAAATGTCTAGATTGTCCACGGTTATAGATATTTTCTATCAAGTATTGGTTCCACCATATATGTGACATTGCTAGTGGTGCTCATGGTGCATAAATTGGAAGCCAAGATGGTTAACTTGTACAATTCCTAATTTGTAATGGTTTTGGGTTATTGTCTAGAGAGCTATTCTGGAACCGGCAATGCAAGGCTGTGACATGATTGGCCAGGAAAAAACATGGACAGGAAAGACACTTGCTTTTGGAATTCCCATTATGGATATAATTACTAAATACAATGCCAAACATGGGTAAGACTATTGTAGTTATTTATCTGATAAGTTCTCTGATTATTATTTCAATGAATAATTTTATTACATTTATTCTTCAATATGCAGTCAAGGAAGGAATCCCTTAGCAATAGTTGAAACTTGAAAGATCCTGATCAGTATCAAGGACTTGATCCTAGTTTGCAGTTGTTACTTTTGTGTGTGTGTGTGGTATGCAACTATGTGACACAAATACAATGAGCTGTGTTTTTTTAAATTCACGTGTTGAACAACGAACTGCGTGGACACTCATCGGAGAGTGGCCCTTATTGCATTTTCTTGTATTGAGCTACTGTTCAAGCCAATTCTCAGTTCTGTGTTTTATGAAATTGTAAGTTGAGCCATTCTAAAGGAAGAAGTCATTTGCTTTCATTAGGTAATATTTTCTTCATTCTAGTTATTTAACAACCACTTTTGCTTTCTTTTCAAAAATATTAGTTTAAACATAATTCTTTTTTATCATGCTAGGACACATCATAAAATTTACCTTCTCTTATCTTTTATTTTGTATACATAATGTATAAATTATTTCTAGACTGGAGTGCCTTTTCGACCTTCCACGCTGATCTGATGATATCTGATGTCATTGCACCCTCCCCATGGACAATATTTGGCTGCGAAAATGGTAATTTCTTCGTTCTTTCCCTAAGCATTTCACACAATCTGCCATTTGTGATCACATGTCCACTTGTAATTCCAAAGCCTGATATATGAAGATACTAGATACAGACCATTACCCAAGACTTCACCACTAGACGACTCAAACCAAGTTCAATCTGTAGAGATTTCTATGAAAGCTTCAAATTCTACAGACGAAGTTTTATCAGATACCATTCTAGATAGCAAGAAGTTTATATCAAACATAGCCGAAGAAAAGACAAGTACAAATAAACCTGATTCTTCTATAAAATCATCTCAATCATGCACTGTAGCTAAAAAGAGCAAGTTAAGTGTGAAAATGGTGTCCCACAAACCCAAAACATTGGCTTCAGGTATTGGTAGTGGCCGCTTTGAGGGAGGTAAAGTATTTCTAACTGATTGCTGTATAGGGTATACATATCCTTCATTATCATATCTTATTTCATTACATTGTTTATGTAGTTGAAGAAAAACTAAATGAGCTGTTGGATGTAGATGGGGGAATCAGCAAGCGGAAAGTAAGCATCCATCCTTGCATACAATTGCTTACTTAAGATTATAAGCTTTTCATATTGGAGCTCGAAATGCCCTTTAATGTAGTAAAGTCAAATTTAATGTTGAGGTGTTTTGATAAGCCACACATTGTTATGTTTAACCAAAAACTAGAATACATATAGCTTTTGGTGTATGCAACATAACTGCTAAGTTAATGTAGTTGGAATTTCCTGAAGGTTTAAATACCCGATAGCGTAAGAGTAGCACTTCTGTTATTTATTATTTGTCATTTTTCTCCTATTCTTTTTCTATTGGATCAGGAATATGCTTTTATTTATGCCTATATTAGTATTAACAATTTGAAATCTATGAACATATTAAGTTTGAATGGGATGCCCCTAAAGACAATAAGGAATGGAAATAAAGAATAGAAATTTGACTTATGATATTACCAGTTTTTTTTCCTAGGTTGGAATATCGCTTATTGATAATATTGTGGCTATTATTTTTTACAGATGGAACTTCTGTTTTTCACGTGGCAGAATGGTTGAACACCTAGATGGTACTAATATCATTCACAAAAAACTTAATAGAGACTGGTTGCCTTGGTCTGTTTCAAAATTGCTACATATTAAAATATGTTCTTTCCTATTAAAGAAAAGCAAAATCTTATTTCTTTCGTTTTCTGCTCTGTCTCAGTTAGGTTTAAAATGAGTTTCTCATTGGCCGGAGATGGGGAAGCATAGTTCAGGTATTTTTTTGTGGATCTTTCATGAAGAATCTGTTGGTATATGTTTTTATTTAATGTCAAAAAATTCATAGGATGAATTTAATGTTGCAGAAGTATGCTTCCTAGGGTGGCAAAGAGTTTTTCTTCATTGTGAACATCCAGGTGCGTTCATGATTTTCCATGTTGACTGAGAATAAGCACTGAGCAGCTTTTTTTAAATCAAGAAGCTTCAAGTTTCAACTTCATTGTTGTTTATTAATCATGAAAACAGGTCCCGGGTTCAAACACATATAGTCTTGCTTTATATTACATGATGAATACTCCAGTCGAAAATATACCCTTACTCCAAAGTTTGTCCAAGGAGATGATTCTTATAGGAATTCGAGGTTTAAGCTCATTCCTTACATATCTAAGGTGAGTTGATTTGCTTGCAATTTAGGTTTATGTCTAAACTAGTCGTTTGTCCAGGGTATATGTCTTTCACACCACATGCGTGCAGTGTTTTGAATTTCCAAAGGTTCGGTATAAACGTGATTGTTCTGGTCAGCTAATTGTACCCTATTTGGTGGATATAAGGATCTTGGATAGTTAAGAAAGGTGTGGGCAAGAAAGCATGTTTGGTGGGTCAAGCATTACAAATAAACTATTTGCGAAGGAAAAACTACTTGGAGGTAAAGTGCTATTACGAAATATGTTAAAATTATCATTTTGTTCTTTTTCATTATTAATCACACTGAAATTTTTTCATCTACATTTGCAGATTGGAGATGTTGTGGATGAACCGAAGAGTGCGAGTTGTGTTGATGTTAGTCACTAAAGGATTTTTTGTTGTCAGTTTAACTTTATCGGATGAACATTTTTATAAGTTTATTGTACTGATTTAAGTTTATTGTACGGATTTTTCTATGATGGTATGTTTTTATATACTTGTACTCAAATTTGTAAAACTTTTATAGTGTTAATGGTGCATTGACATTTTTTATAAATCGATTTTTATTTGTATCCGCATAATTTTGTCTGTATACAGTTAAAACGAAATACCGTTCATAAAATGCTGTAAAAAAACACCGCTATCAAAACGATAGCATTTTAAAAATGTTGTATGTTTTATTCTATTATCAAAATACTGGTCAAAAGATAGCATTTTGCGAACGCTGTCAAAAAGACTGTCTAACAATAGCGTTTTTACAAAATACTGTAACGCTAATAGCATTGCCGAAACGCTATAAATTCTATAGCGCTTGCCGCAACGTTATAGATTCTATAGCGTTTGCCGAATGCTATAGATTCTATAGCGTTTTAACAAAACGCTATAGAATCTATAGCGTTTGCCGAAAGCTATAGATTCTATAGCATTTGCCGAAACGCTATACATTCTATAGCGTTTTATTAAAACGCTATAGAGTTATTATAGCGGGGCTTTCGATAGCGTTTGGAAAACGCTATCGTAGGTCTACTATAGCATTTTATGAATGCTATCAAATGTCATATTTGTTGTAGTGAATCTACGGATCTTACGCAAGAGGAAAGGAACCAGCTTCTCAATCTTAGGGAGGATATTGCACAGTTGTATAAGCTTGATTAAATCAAGTGGCAACAAAGGTCCAGAATTTCTTGGCTCAAGGAGAGAGACACGAATACGACCTTCTTTCATTGAGTAGCAACTGTGCTATGAAGATCCAACCTCATTTTGTCAGTGCATACTGAGACGGGTGTGATAAGAAGAGCAACAAATTATAACTTTGTTTGGGTCCAAGGCCGACTTTGGGGCTCCACTCAGAGATGGCTTTTGGCCCCCCAACATGCAGAACGCGAGACCATCACTTCAGGCCCTAGAAGCTCAATTCACAATGACAGAAGAGAAATAGGTGATCCTCCAAATGGGCAATGACAAAGCTCTAGGCCTAGGTAGATTCTCTATGATGTTTTACCAAATCTTTTGGGAAGAGATCAAAGATAATCTGATGGCAATCTTGGCCGAATTCTATGATCATAGATTGAGATTGGGCAGGCTCAACTTTGCTGAAGTTGTCCTTATCCCGAAGAAGGAGGACTCACTGAGAGTGGGGGATGTCCACCCCATTAGCCTCCTTAATTGCTCGGTAAAGATTATCACCAAGTTACTGGGTACTAGCCAACAGATTAGGATTGGTGATTAACAACCTGATCAGTCTAGAACATACCGGTTTCATCAAAGGACGTTGCATCCTGGATTGCATTGTCACTGCAAAGGAAACAATCTAGAATAATAGAAGCTACCTATTAAAATTTGATTTTTAGATAGCCTATGACTCAGTTGAATGAGAGATGTAAGGGCTTTGGGGACAGATGGATCCAATGGGTGAAACAATATCTTACTATGAGTAGGAAGTCCATCAGTGTGAATGGCACGGTGGGGCATCCTTTTTCCTGCAGGAGAGGTTTGGGTCGGGGTGATCCACTCCCCCCTACTATTCACATTAGTAGCATATGCCTTCAAATCCATGTTGGACAATTGTAGGCGGGCGGTTTGGATCTCCCCAGTGGCCAGTGGGAGATGTCGACCAGGCTATACTATCCTTTAGTACGCTGAGGATACATTGCTTTTTGGAAATGGAAATTTGGGGGAAACTATCGCTTTCAACGGAGTTCTCTACTATTTTGAGGCCTGGTCGGGTTGATGTGTTAATTTTCACAAGAGCGCCCTCATCCCTATTGTAATGGAGTCTGAAGATGTGATTGCACATGCTGCCATCCTTAACTGTAAGATTGAGGGTTTTCCTATTAAGTACCTTGGGCTACCACTCAGACCAGGGAAACTTAAGAAATCGGACTAGACTTCGATCATTAACAGAATCGAAGCTAGACTGTCATGGTGGAAACATAAATCACTTTCCCTAGGAGGGAGAGAGATCTTGATTAACTCGGTTTTATCTAACTTTCCGATATATTACATGTCATTCTTTGAATTACAAAAGTGGGTGATTCAAAGAATCGTCCAAATTTGAGAGGTTTCTGTGGAAAGGCACAGTGGTAGGCAAGGGGGTCTATCACCTCATCAGGTGAGAAAAAGCCTGTATGAAGAAAACTCATATGCGACTGGGTATCATGGACCTGAGGTACATGATCCTAGCCTTCCTCGGTAAGTGGTGGTGGAAAATATAGCACCCTGACAGCGAGGAATGTCATAGGATTTCACTCAGTCCTATCTTCAAGGAAGAGGGACGTGTAACTTGGGTTTCCGGGTAGGGTCGAAAGTCTCTTGGTTTTGGAATGAAGTGACCTAAGCATACGACACGTTTAACAACTTTTCTACGCCATTCATTGGTAGTGGCTCTACTACCAAGTTCTGGTGGGACAAATGGTGTGGAGCACACTGTCTGAAAGATATGTTCCTCGAACTTTATGAGCATACTTCTCTCCCTCACGTTACGGCAGCCAAGAGTTGGAAAAGAGGATCTTGGAGACCTCTTTTCAAGTCACGATTATCACTGGACTCTTAGGAGACTCTCGTCGCCTTACAGACGTATATTGCTCAGTCTGGGATTATGTGCTCTCAAGGCCCTGATCGGAGAGCTTGAGAACTAGAAATGAATGGGTCATTCTTTGTACGTTCACTTTACAACCGCATCAACTTTAAAGGATGTATCCCGAAATGGTCGTCAGTACTTTGGAAGGCCATGGCTCACTAATGGTTCGAGTCTTCCTATGGTTAGTGCTTAATGATGCAATCCTGACGCGAAAAAATATGGCTAAAAGGATCTCGAATCTCGCTTCAGTCTGCGGTTTTTGGACATATACAGGAGACGAGAAACTACATCTTCTTAGAATGTCATAGGAGCAAAGTTGTGATGACGAGGAGAACGTGATTGGTCCTACTCTGGACAGAGGGGCACGCCATACACCGTTTCCCCACCCTCCAGGGTTATGTTGGAGGGATCCCACTATGTTTTTATGTTGTCCTCTATGTACTCGTTATGTTATCTCTATTTCATAGTTTGACTACTTGTCCCACCCTCCTATGGTAGGTTGAGATCTTATGTTTTATTTCTGTTTCGTAGTTCTTGTACTTTTTATGGTACTCCAAATTTATTTTTTTAACTCCTTATTAATAAAATATGATGGCTAAATTACACACACTCACACACACACGCACATACATATATATATATATATATATATATATATATATATATATATATATATATATATATTTTTAATTAAATGCACTCGTTTGGGCTGAAAGGCCAAGCTCTAAACAAGGTAAAAAAAATTGTATCCAACTAACTGAATAGTGTGCACTTTGAGCTATAAGATCATTCACTTTTGGTTTTCTATGAACTCATATTTTGCATTTTTAGCAAATAAGTTTTCACTAATCGCTTGTTATAAACTCAAAATATAAAAGTAGAAAGAACATACTCTTCTGAATATAGCATATGTTTGAGACTTTGCTAAGTGTAGATGGCGGAAGAAGACCTTACGTCTGTTTTTTTTTTTTTTTTTGAGAGGACGGACAGTAGATGATCTTCCGTCCACCAAGTTTTCCAAGTTTTTCCCCAAAAGTTAGTAAAATGCCATTAAAAAGAAAAGGAAGGCTCGGAAGGAAGAAAATCTCCCGTCTGTGAACTTCTTCAACAGTTTTTTTTTCAAAATTTACTAAAATGCCATTCCAGACCATTTGAAAATGCCATTAATTTTTTTTTTTATAAAAAAAATGGCTCCAACGGAAGATATTCTTCCATCGGACAAAAAAATAGGTTTAATTTAGCATGAACTACTGTAGCTCTCTCATCTCAAAGTTATTTTCCAAATGCCAAAAATGTAAAATTTAGCATGAACGGTAAGGGATGCTCTAAGGCCCAGCTCTAAACACAGATAAATGAAAGTGTACTCTTTGGGCTGTAAGGCCCAGCTCTAAACAAGGTAAAAAAGTGTATCCAACTAACTCAATAGTGTACTCATTGAGCTATAAGGTGTGTGTATATATATCTATATATCTATATATAATTAAATGCACTCTTGCTATAAGGCCCAGCTCTAAACACGGAATAATTGAAAGTGTACTCTTTGAGCTATAAGGCCCAGCTCTATTCAAGGTAATATCGCCGTCAATTATAATGGATAACAACAATCGATGAACTCGTCCTACTTGTACTGAATTTTTTTGAAACAACAGGCTATGCATTTGCGAAAATGTTCTCAAATCAATAAAGTTTAGGTCAGACCAAAGAAGTAAATGTCAAATTGCAACGACCTGTTGCAAACGATGTTACCTGTACAACATGGAAGTATCTATGTTAGTTGCAAAATGCTATACATACCTCAAATCTTATCTCAAATACTAAAATACAAATTTTTATTTTTAAAAAAATTAATTAAAAAGTCAATAAAATTATATATTTTTTTTTTGATAACGCATAAAATTATATTTTTTAGTACTTGGAATAGGTTTGGGGTAGAATTTGGAATATGTGTAGTCTTTTTCATGTTGGTTACATACATGGTAGAAGAAGAAAAATGGGAACTTGGCATGCTCAAAAATTTGCTACCAGGTTTTCGACCAGAAATTTTCAATTGCTTCAAGTACATGGGCAGTAAAAGCATGCCGGATGTAAAAATATAACATGCACCGTATTGTACATACAAGAAATATTCTACAATCACGTCACCATTCATGATTTCCTTGTTAGAACCTGAATATAAAATAATAAGAAATTCCAACAAAGTTGTGAAGAAATCAAATACAGAAAGGAAAACAGTAAACAATAAACTTGTACAGAGTCGAGATTTTGAAGAATCTCTGTCCTTAAAGCAGAATTTGCCCCGTAGTGTGACGGTTACCGGCAAATTGCTTCCCAGGATACAACTGTACCTTCTCTGAAGATGCAGCACCCTTGCTTCAGAGACAACGAACTGCTGTCTGTGTGTACTCTCAGTTGACAGATATTGGACTCAGAGCAGAGGAAGAAGAAGAGGAAGACTGAAGTGAAAAAATTTTCTGTATATCCTGGGAGCTGATGTCTGGGTCTGGATATATAGATAAGGGTTGGACTGGAGACTGTTCAGCAGCCAGGGCCGGGCCGGGCCGGGCGCGCGCGCGCGCGCGCGTGTGTGTTTGTCATTTTGGCTAAGTCCTCTCTCCACTACACGTTAGTGGTAACCCCCGGGCCACGCCCTCTAGTCCAGTTTTCTAGTATATATACTAGTAACAATCTTTCCCAATTTCCGATATGGGACTATCCATTTGTTAAGTTGGTACCTTTCAAGTACCCAACTTTGGATCAACATTTCTCATTCATACGGAATTCGTTTTTGGCAAGTGAGTATACTACGGAATAGTACTCGACAAGAGGATCGCAATCCACTCATTTTCCGGTGCCGCCGGTGGCCGGAGCTTGCCGGAATCCGGCCCGGAAAACTGCAAAAATTAATTCCAACAATCCCCCACATGAATGGAAACTACCAGACCATGTAATCCAGACACGACAGAAAAAACAAAAAACATGACAGAAAGACTCTGAGAGTACAATCGGAAAATCACTGCATCAGGAATGGTAGTAATTTTTCAACTTTGAACCACCCTTAGTAATTAGCTATCGGATTCACTTGACCAGGTAGTGATCATGATGTCTTGAACTACCCGGGCGTTCATGTGAACCTAGACAATAACTATCACACAGTTTCATCTCCTCACAGAACTAAGTTCTCTTGTTGTGTTCATTTTGGCCTTGAACATCCCTGGTTAATCATGAGTGAACTTGGAGAATGTAGCCTCTCTTCATTCTCCTAGAAACGGTCCCATTTCACACTCACAAGGTGATTTCCCATAAAGAGTATCCTGCTATACCCCACTTTTATTTCAAAGCTATGGGAATCATTAAAAGCCAAGCTTATCCTAACTATTTGCAGGCAGCACTTGTTTTATCATCCTAAGAATGGGTATGAGATGTTAATCTCTCAGTGCTTTCGTCGATTCAACAAGATTTAGTTGTCCCTTTGAACCTAGATCTTGGGATCTCCAATTTCTAAGTAGGGTTTCCATCAAGTATCCTCTTTCGTCATAGGCTTTAAACCCATTCCTCTTGATGATCTCACAACCTGCTCTCGCGACAGACCTTTAGTAAATGGATCCGCTAGGTTGTCGGCCGATTTTATATATTCTATAGAGATTACTCCATTTGAGAGCAGGTGTCTAATGGTTTTGTGTCGCCTTCTGATATGACGAGACTTACCATTATACATGCAATTCAGTGCCCGTGCTATAGCCGATTGGCTGTCACAGTGTACACATAAGGCAGGCACTGGTTTTTCCCACATAGGAATATCCTCTAAAAAGTTGCGAAGCCATTCTGCTTCTTCTGCCGCTTTGTCTAAAGCAATGAACTCAGATTCCATGGTGGATCTGGCTAATAGCGTTTGTTTAGAGGATTTCCATGACACAGCTGCACCACCAAGTGTGAAAACATATCCACTTGTGGATTTTGAGTTCTTTGAGTCCGATATCCAGTTGGCATCACTGTAGCCTTCCAGTACTGCTGGATATCTGGTGTAATGCAGCGCATAACTCTGAGTATGTCGCAAGTAGTTCAATACTCTTGTTATTCCTTTCCAGTGACTTCGTCCTGGATTACTCGTGTATCGGCTCAGTACGTTTACCGAATGTGCTAGGTCCGGTCTTGTACAATTTGTTAGGTACATCAGACTACCAATTACACGTGCATATTCCAGTTGTGATATGCTTTCGCCTGTATTTTTGAACAGGTGAAGACTTGGATCGACGGGACTTTTTGCTGTCCCATTGGAATAATTCTTGAATCTTTCAAGTACTTTCTCAGCATAATGAGCTTGAGACAAAGTAATCCCCTCAGATGTCCTGGAGACTTTGATTCCTAGTATGACATCTGCAACTCCCAAGTCTTTCATGTCAAACTTGCCACTAAGCATGCTCTTAGTTTATTTGATAATGTCGTTATTGCTTCCAATAATGAGCATGTCGTCTACGTATAGACAGACCAGAATGTATCCATTTGGAGTATCTTTGATGTAGATACATTTATCACATTCATTTATTTTGAAACCATTTGACATCATAACATTGTCAAATTTTGCATGCCATTGCTTTGGAGCTTGTTTCAGGCCGTACAATGATTTTACAAGCCTGCACACTTTATTTTCCTGTCCAGGAACTACGTAACCCTCAGGTTGTTTCATATATATTTCTTCTTCTAAGTCCCCATTTAGAAATGCAGTTTTAACATCCATTTGATGTATTTCCAGGTTACGTAGAGCTGCAATAGCTATCAACATTCTTATGGATGTTATTCTTGTAACTGGGGAATATGTATCGAAGAAATCTAGGCCCTCTTTTTGCCTAAATCCTTGTACCACAAGTCTAGCCTTATGCTTCTCTATTGAACCATCTGGTTTCAATTTTTGTTTGAAAATCCATTTGCATCCTAGAGCTTTACATCCATAAGGCAAATCAACTAACTCCCATGTATGATTTTGCATAATGGAGTCTATTTCACTTTTGATTGCTTCCTTCCACATAGGAGCATCAGGCATAGACATGGCTTCCTTGAACGTTCTGGGCTCATTCTCTAACAGAAAGGCCGTCACAAAGTCAGGACCAAATGATTTTGATGTTCTAGCCCGTTTACTTCGTCTAGGCTCATCGGTATCCTGTTCTGGTTCATCAACTGAAGTGCTTGCAGTCCCTTGTTCACGTGTACGTTTAGGGTACGTAGTATCCTTGCACGGAAACACGTGTTCAAAGAATGAAGCATTTCTTGATTCCATTATTGTATTTACATGGATACCCGGTATATCCGATTTGTATACCAAGAACCGATATGCACTACTGTTGTGTGCGTAGCCTATGAATATGCAATCAATCGTCTTAGGTCCGATGGTGACCTGTTTCGGGTTAGGTACTGCCACTTTTGCTAGACACCCCCACACTTTGAGGTATTTATACGAAGGTAAGTTACCTTTCCACAATTCGTATGGTGTCTTGCCGGTTTTCTTGTGAGGTATTTTGTTGAGAATGTAGTTGGCAGTCAGCAACGCTTCCCCCCACATGTTTTGGGGTAAGCCAGAATTCAACAACAAGGCATTCATCATCTCCTTTACAGTTCGGTTTTTGCGCTCGGCTGTACCGTTTGATTCGGGTGAGTAGGGAGCAGTTGTCTGATGAACTATTCCATGTTCCGAGCAGAACATGTTAAATGGTGCATCATATTCTCCTCCTCTATCACTTCTAACGATTTTAATCGTTTTGCCAAGTTGATTCTCAACCTCAAGTTTATATTCTTTGAATTTATCCAAAGCCTCATTTTTGCTATGTAACAAATATACATAACAGAATTTTGTGCAATCGTCTATGAAAGTCACAAAGTACTTTTTGCCACCTCTGGTCTGCACATATTTTAAGTCACACAGATCTGTGTGAATGAGACCTAGAGTTTCTGTGTGTCTTTCTACAGAACGTGATGGAGTTTTAGTGAGTTTGGCCTCCGTGCAAACTTCACATTTTTCTGAGTTATCTACCTTAAACTTTGGTAGCAAATTCATGTTAACTAATCTACGCATAGAATTTACATTAACATGGCCTAGTCTTTCATGCCAAACAGAAGAAGACTCAACAACATAGGCAATAGGAGTTATTTCATTAACTTTGGGAACAGCAGGAACAATAGTTTTAGGGATGACTGTCATTACATTAAACTTGAACAGTCCATCCTTTACATATCCTTTACCCAAATATACTCCATTCTTGGACAGTACAAAATTATCAGAAACAAGTACAACTTTGAATCCATTCTTACTTAGCAAAGAACCTGATATCAAGTTCTTTCTAATGTCTGGGACATGCAGCACATTTGTGAGTGTTAGCTCTTTGCCTGAAGTCATTTTCAGCACTATCTTCCCTGTTCCTTCAATTTTGGAGGTGGAAGAGTTTCCCATGAACAGTTGTTCATCTTTGTTGCACTTCTGATAGGAAGTGAACATTTCCTTGTCCGAGCAGATATGCTTGGTGGCCCCAGTATCGTACCACCATTCGCGAGGATTGCTCCCCACAAGATTTACCTCTGAAACAACAGCACAGAGGTCCAGGTCAGAGAGACCAGTGGACAAGTTCTCAGCTATGTGTACATGGGATTTTTCATTTCCTTTTACATGTCCAGATTTTGAATAATTACTGTCCTTACTGCGACACTCAGAAATTTTGTGCCCCAACTTACCACACTTGTGGCATTTCCCAGCAAACCTCTTTGCAAGAGGTTTTTTGTTGGAGGCTTGTGGTAGAAACTTCCTCTTCTTGCCCTTCTGTTCATGCTCCACCACATTAGCCTTTTCTATGGACTGTTCCATAGGACCTCTCAGCCTTGCGATTCTCTTCTTCAATCCGCAACCTGATAATTAGATCTTCAAGAGACATCTCCTTTCGTTTGTGTTTGAGATAGTTCTTGAAGTCTTTCCACCCAGGTGGAAGTTTTTCTATGAACGCTGCAACCTGGAATGGTTCGCACAGCGTCATATTCTCTGCAGCAATGTCGTGCATTATAACCTGCAGTTCTTGGACTTGACTCACCACAGTTTTGGAGTCAATCATCTTATAGTCCAGAAATTTGCCGACAACAAATTTCTTGGACCCGGCGTCTTCAGTTTTGTACTTCTTTTCCAGGGACCCCCACAGGAGTTTGGATGTCTTGAAGACACAGTAGACGTTGTACAGAGAGTCTACCAGGCCATTCAGGATGTAGTTCCTGCACAGGTAGTCCCCCTGTGTCCACGCGTCAACTGCTGCAACAGAGTGTGCTTCCATTGGCGCCAGCATCGGGGCAGATTCATTGAGGAATCTGTCCAGCTTCAATGTGGTCAGGTAGAACTGCATCTTCCCCTGCCACTTTTTGAACCCAGTTCCATTGAACTTCTCCGGTTTTTCTCCCACGCTTATGTGCGTGGGCAGAACGACCGAATGTGCCGCAACCGATTGTGCAGTCACATTCTGGGTCACCGGAGTTTGGGTACTGATAAGCCCAGCAGCAACTTCAGTTTGTGTGTTTTCCATGTTTTGATTTTGTTCTCTGAAATTGGGTGAAACAGAAACTATTAGCTATTTTTCCGAACAGAACCTGTAAACAAACTTCACAAAATTGTTAGAATCTGTGAGGAAAAATTCTGCTTTAAGATTGTTAGAACCTGAATATAAAATAATAAGAAATTCCAACAAAGTTGTGAAGAAATCAAATATAGAAAGGAAAACAGTAAACAATAAACTTGTACAGAGTCGAGATTTTGAAGAATCTCTGTCCTTAAAGCAGAATTTGCCCCGTAGTGTGACGGTTACCGGCAAATTGCTTCCCAGGATACAACTGTACCTTCTCTGAAGATGCAGCACCCTTGCTTCAGAGACAACGAACTGCTGTCTGTGTGTACTCTCAGTTGACAGATATTGGGCTCAGAGCAGAGGAAGAAGAAGAGGAAGACTGAAGTGAAAAAATTTTCTGTATATCACTCAGAGCAGAGGAAGAAGAAGAGGAAGACTGAAGTGAAAAAATTTTCTGTATATCCTGGGAGCTGATGTCTGGGTCTGGATATATAGATAAGGGTTGGACTGGAGACTGTTCAGCAGCCATTACTCTGTAACAGCAGAGTAATGGGGACTCTTCAGCTTAGTAACTGGTGAGCCATTACTCTGCTGTTACAGAGTAATGGCCTCAGGCCGAGCCGGGCCGGGCCGGAGCCGGGCCGGAGCCGGGCCGGGCCGGGCGCGCGCGCGCGCGCGTGCGCGCGTGTGTGTTTGTCATTTTGGCTAAGTCCTCTCTCCACTACACGTTAGTGGTAACCCCCGGGCCACGCCCTCTAGTCCAGTTTTCTAGTATATATACTAGTAACAATCTTTTCCAATTTCCGATATGGGACTATCCATTTGTTAAGTTGGTACCTTTCAAGTACCCAACTTTGGATCAACATTTCTCATTCATACGGAATTCGTTTTTGACAAGTGAGTATACTACGGAATAGTACTCGACGAGAGGATCGCAATCCACTCATTTTCCGGTGCCGCCGGTGGCCGGAGCTTGCCGGAATCCGGCCCGGAAAACTGCAAAAATTAATTCCAACATTCCTTACATCGTTTAGTACTTGTGAAGGGAGTAAATTAGCAGGAACAAGTCAGATGCTCTTTCATAATTAAGAGAAGCTATAATTGAACATCAGAAATAAATATGATCAAAACTCTATATATTTTCTAAGCTTCTTTTTTAAATCTTTTTTGGCGAGTTTTAGCCATCCATCAAGCGGTAAAGAAACTACTACATTTTAATAAGAGATCTATTAGAACATAATTTGCGGTCATCTTATAAAACAGCTAAAAAGCCAAAAAAAATTTTTGAAAATTGTGTAAGTTGTTAGATTCTATGTTACCAAGAACACTAAAACCCCGTGATCCGTGAACCAAAACATACTCGAAAATTTTGCCGTACTGACCCACTTTTTAAAAATATTTGGTTGGGGTCTGTTTGGTGTTTTTTTTTTTTTTTTTTTCCAAAACCTCAAAACCTGTTTGGTTTGGTATTGGTTGTTTTGTGAAAACAGTTTTCACAAAACTTCACTTCAACTATTTTTTATTTTTTCACATCCTCTCTCTAAATATATTTATATATTATTATTATTATTATTATTATTATTATTATTATTATTATTATTATTATATTTATAATATATTATTGTTACATTATTATTATTATTATTATTATTATTATTATTATTATTATTATTATTTATATATATATATACTATTATAATGTTCTAATATTATTATAATATATTATTATTATTATTATTATTATATATTACTATTATATATTATTATAATATATTATTATTACATATATATTATTATAATTATTATATGTTATTATATATATGTAGATAATTAAATATGTTTATTATAATAAATTATTTTATACTATTATATAATATACAATTATTATAATATATTATTATTTTATATATACTATTATCATTATCATATTATTATTATATTATTATTATATATATTTTTATTTTATTTATACTATTTTATATATACTATTATTATATTATATTTTTATTATATATATTATTATTTTATATGTACTGTTATTATTATTATTTTATATATACTGTTATTATTATTTTTATTATATATATTATATTTTGATTATTTTATTAGATATATTATATTTTTATATATTATTATAATTTTATAATATATATATTATATTATTATTATATATATTGTTATTATATATATTATCATTATATATTATTATTATATATATATTAATATATAATATATTACTATTATATATTATTATATATTATTATATATTACTATATATATTATTATAATATATTGTTATATATATATTTATAATATATTATTGTGACACATTTTATTATTATTATTATTATTATTATTATTATTATTATTATTATTATTATAATATATATTATTATATTATTATATTATTTTTATTTTTATATATATTTATATATACTATTATTATAATATATATTATTTTTTCTTATATACTGTTTTATATATACTATTATAATAATCTATTATTATTATAATATATATTATTATTATTATGTATTACTATTATATATTATTATATATATTATTATATAATTTATTATTATTGTAATAAATTTTTTAATATATAATTATAATAGATTATTATGACATATATATTATTATAATTATTATATGTTATTATATATATGTATATAATTAAATATGTTTATTATAATAAATTATTCCATATTATTATATAACTAGGTTTGCCCGTTGACACGTGCCTACGGCACGTCTTCGGAACGATGCTGCTTGTTTGATCATATAAAATAGTTTTGGAGGTTCAGCAAATTAATTGAAGTAGCAAACATAGAGCAAAAAATATTTTATATGATCATTATTTTTAAAGTTTTTAAAATTTTAAATTTTCAAATTTTTAAATTTTTTCAAGTTTTTAAAATTTTTTATTTTTTTAAAATTTTTTGAATAGAAGAGGGAGGGAGAAAGAGGAAAAAATAAATATAGGAGTTGTTTTGGGTGGGAGATTTGAATTTGAGTTTTGGGGGGAACTTTTGGGGGGAAAATATGTTTTGTAAGGATAGATCTGGGCCTTTGATTTTTGAGCGGATTGAATGAGAACCACTTGATAGCTTTCTTTGTGTTTTATTATATAGATATACAATTATTATAATATATTATTATTTTATATATACTATTTTACATATACTATTATTATATTATATTATTATTATATATATTATTATTTTATATATACTATTTTACTTATACTATTTTATATATACTATTATTATATTATATTATTATTATATATACAATTATTATATTATATTATTATCATATATATATTATTTCATATATACTATTTTATATATACTATTATAATAATCTATTAATATCATAATATATATTATTATTATTATATATTACTATTCTATATTATTATATTTATTATTATTATAATAAACTGTTTAATATATAATTTGAATATATAATTATTACATATATATTATTATAATTATTATATATTATTATATATATGTATATTATTAAATTTGTTTATTATAATAAAATATTTTATATTATTATATATCAGTATGTATGTATATGTATACAACATATATGCATCAGAGTATATATAATGTATACAGTATATATATACAACCAAACCTATACATACATTATACTCTCATTTTCAAAAAACTGTTTTCATAAAAAATGATTACCAAACAGCTTTTACACTCTCATTTTCGGAAAACTGTTTTAAGAAAACTGTTTTCAGAAAACTGTTTTCAAAACAACAAACCAAACGCAACCGGCGTCTTGACCCATTTCCAAAAACAATTAGCGAACTGACCCAGTTTTGAACACGTTAGCAACAAACGTTCTTGGGAAGAACGGCATAGGTCATTTTGATGCCGTTCTTCCCAATAACGGCATCTGTTTGAAAAAAACTATCATGCCGTTATTCCAAATAACGGTATCTGTTGCTTTTAGTCGAATGAGCAAACAGTCTCAATTGTGAGCGGAGGGACAAGTGTGAAAAGAATTTAACCTATGCCGTTTTCTGAGAGAACGGCAAGGTTTATACTAATGTCGTTATTTTGAATAACGACATCAGTTATTTTGAATAACGGCATCAGTTAGTTTCTAATTTGCACAGTTACCTATACTCAGTGCCCCCAACCCCTTCTCCTACCCCCTTGTCATTCGATTTTTTTCTCTCTCTCTTCACTCCCGTAACCCTAGATCCCTAAATCAAAAAAACCCAAAATCCCAACTACTGGAGTGATCTCTAACTTGCCAAAGAACAATTAAACATAAACCCTACTTGTGATTCGCTGGTACCCTTTAGAAATCTTCCGAAATCTGAAATTGTGGTAAGTATTCAACATCCCTAATTTTTTTTACAATGTTTATTTTGATGAATGAGAGCTATATGTATTGGTAGCATAGTACAAGAGGTGTAGATTAGATTTATCTAAGTAGTAGATATGCAAAATATAGTTAAGGATTGTTGTTGATGATGTGTGAAAATGTTGATTTTGTACAAGAGGTGTAGATTAGATTTATCTAAGTAGTAGATTAGATCCATGTACCGTACGACATGTAAGGTGAGATTCATCTATGTGAGATGTGGATGACCTATATTGCTATCTAATTAAATATTGACCTATATTTAATATTCACAGGTAAATAGATCCTACACAACCACCATGATGTGGGTGTTCATCTGGTACTTCGCATGCACTACATGGACATCCGGGTCCTTTAGATCCTACCGTACTTTATTTGCAAGAAGATCATAGGTCGCAGGCGGTGTGGACTGGAGATGTTGAGAAAATGAGTTTCCGAATGCATACCATATTGCCGACGTACCCTTGAGTACAAAATTATTTGGTAAATAGTAGATTTTATGGAATGTCAAAGTTGGCGAAAGTGAAATGTGACCATGCGTTACTTACCGCTCTTGTGGAGCGATGGAGGCCGGAGACACACACGTTTTACCTACCCGTTGGGAAGATAACGGTCACCCTACAAGATTTCTCCGTCATATCGGGTCTTCCAATCAATGGGGTGGCCGTGACCGGCAACCTAATGTTCAATAAAGTCATGTTGTTAAAAGATTACCTTGGGCAGGTGGTTGATGAGGATGATAGGGGTCTATTCGTCGGGGAATCAGTTCGACGTTCTTGGCTCTATACAGAGTTCAGTAATAGTTTGCAAGACAAACCGACTGACTTCCAACTCCAATGTTTTACTTGGGCATATTTTTTGTCGATGATCGGAGGTATTCTCTTCCCTAATTCTTTAGGTGATGTAGTGCATTTGATGTACCTTCCATTGATCGCTGACATACATAGAGCCGGGCGATATAGTTGAGGAAGTGCGGCTTTGGCCTCTCTCTACCGTGCCCTGTGCAATTGTTCGATAGGGTCGATTCAAATGACAGGACCGATGGGGTTATTGCAAATATGGTGTTGGGAAAGAATACACCTTGGCCGGCCCCGGGTAACGATTCTTTCAAATAATTGGACTGCGCAACATGATAATCTAGTGTTGAGGGCTCTTTAGGTGTGTACTGGACGGGTAAACTCACGTGGAGAGATAACCCACGCGGTGTGATGACTTATCACAGGGATGAACTCGATCAGCTAAGGGAAGAGTACGTCAACTGGACACCGTATACAGACGAAAGGCTACATCGTTTACTCCCAATTTGCACGGCCAATAATCAACTTTGGTTGACACAAGCTCCACTTATAAATTTCTAAATTGTGGAGTTCTATTATCCCGGCCGAGTCTTCCGCCAATTCAATGCACAACAACCCATCCCCGAAAACTCAATGTATGACCGTCGACTTCATAATATTACTGGTCAAGGTCGATTGCCAAATATGGATTGGGCCGATCACCACCACGCTTATGTAGCAGGTTGGAATGAAAGGAAGTATGATTGGTGGTTGAAGCGATTGTACCGTACGACAGGTCTTTGCATACCGCCTACATGGCATGGTACCGTCGTATTATGCAATTGTACATAGCCCCAAAAACAGATATCCCCGCGGGTATCCAACAACCGATACCTAGGCACCAAGTAGAACCACCACTGGTACATTCCACATCGCAACCCATATATCAACCAAAAGTGTCCTCGTATCGATTAATGGTATCTAAGTCGATTCATTTGGTTAAATCTTAAATTTTCCCAAATTTTGCTTATGTTTGTTTTTAAAAAATTTGGTTTACTACTAATTTATTTCGTTCGGAATGTAGGTTGATAACACATGAGATATTACGAGAAAATGTGCTCATGTCTTGAAGAGCAATGCTTCGAAGGCATGCAAGGATTTAGCGAGAGAAATCTTCCGTCCATGTCGTACTTCTCTTGAAGATGTTGGTGACGGTTTGCGCTTCGATACCTTTTTATGCTCAACCGAGCTTCCAACTCAAACGCCCCGAACAAGTGTTAGTCGAGCACCATGAACAGCCATGAACAACACAAGAACAAGAAACTCCCGCACCACCACCACCACAACGGAGTAAGAGTGTTCGTTTCTCTCCTACGGAAAGTCAATTAGCATCGCAAGAGATTGAAGAAGTCCAAGGTGGGCAAGAAGAAGATGTTGGGCCAAGTGTTCCCGCGACGTTAGAAATTGGGGAACGTAGGAGGAAAGTCTCAGCTCAAAAAAGGAGGCAGCCGCAACACTATATACCTAGTTAGTGTTCACTACTAAATTGTGTAATGGTGGTTTATGAAAAACTTGATGAGTCGGTTGTTGTATTGCAGTCATGGTGGTTTAATGAAAAACTTGATGACTCGATTGTTGTATTGCAGTCATGTTATAAAACTTGATGAAGTAAAAGTGATATATCAAAAATCCCTTTTTACTGATGCTAAGCTTATGCAGGTTATAACTGACTAATATGTAGTATTGCAGTTGGTGTGATTTGTGTTTATTGAAGTGTTATTGTTGTAAAGCATACTCAGTTGTTGTATTGTTGTGTTATATATATTATCTGGAGTTTCGTATTGCATTTGGTGTTATTTGTGTTTACAGAAGTGTGAAAGTGTTCAATAATCATTATGTATACAATCAATGCATGTTTCTGTGCATGATTTATTTGAAATGCACTAATAACAGATGCCGTTATTGCAAATAACAGCATCTGTTACCTGTAACGTTCTTTACGAGTACGGCATTTGTACAAAACATGCAGCTTTGACTTTGTTCAATATTTTAACTTGATGCCGTTTTCCAAAATAACGACATCTCCTAGGAATGCCGTTATTTTGAATAACGACATCTATTAAGGATGTCGTTCTTTGAAATAATGGCATCAGTTTGGTGTGAAATTTTCCTACAAATGAATCTCTGCCATACATTCTACCTTCACAGTCGTTGCTCTGAATAATGGCATCTCCTAAAGATGCCGTTATTAAGAACAACGACATCTGTTATAACTACAATTGTGCATGTTTCTGTGCGTGTTTTGTGGAGAGAATTTAATTTCAATTTCATTCCATTTGATGGACATCTTCCAATAACTTTTATTCAATTTCATTCAAATTAATTCAAATTCGACAAAGATTCATTACAGACAAATATCTCATACTTAAATGTTCAAAATTACAGTACATTGTATTAGAGGTTCATCAAACTCAAGCTCTTTAATTCGTAATAACTTAGGGATAGATTTTACAACATCAATCCAATAACGGGCTACAACTTCAAGTGCCGGTAGATTGGGATGTGCCCACATTCTGTACGTTCTTACAACTCCGTCTATTGTGTCCGCTCAATCCACATTTTTAACAAACTTTCCCGGTGCTCCCACCCTCTCGAGCATCCATGTCATTGCGAATACGAGTACTCTTAGGTCGTCCTTTCACCCGACGAAGACTCAAATCGTCTATGAGCATCGGTCCACTTTGTGTCGGCTAATAAGATTCGTCTGGAATATGATTGAAAGTTGGTGCCCGCATTTGTGCTAATGAACCGGTAGAGTAAAAGGCATCAATGTAAGGTTGGTAATCAATCGCACGGAAAGTACAGGCCGCTAACACATGAGTGCATGGAATGTGATATAGTTGGAATTTTTCACAAGTACAAGTACATCTCCCGAGGTCTACCGTGTGCCAATGTCCACCATTTTGATATCCACTATCCATTCTAATGTTCGTTTTTACCCCAAAACACCAGGACGATTATTAAACATTATTGCCTCATGTAAATTAGATTTTTCATGGCGTACATTAATAATATCCTGAATGCGTGGTGCCCATAATTTACCTTCACTCATAAACGTCTGCGCGGCTTCACAGCGATCAGAGAAATACATGTTTACACGAAAAAAATCATTTCTACAATTGCGGTGACAGGCAAGCTACGCACACCTTTTAGAGCTGAATTGAAAACTTCCGATAGATTTGTCGTCATTATACCATATCTACGACCTCCATCGGCAGAAAGTGCCCACTTCTCAATCGCTTTCTCCTTCAACCAATTAGCCCCATAAATGTTGGTCGCTTCAAGTTGTCCCCATCTTTTTCTCAAACTTCTTCAACTGATTTTGACAAATGATTACCTTCAACTTACTCATCAAAAACTTGCAACCAAATTTTTTATGAAAATTGCTAGCAAAATGCCGCATACAGAACGGATGATATGCAAATAGTTCCTTCCATATTCCAAACTCATTTTGCATTGCTGATAAAATACCTGCATGGCGATTAGAAATGACACATAGACCTGCACGATCTGTGACGAAGCACTGAATACAGTTCATGAACCATGTCCACGTCTCTATGCTTTCACCGTTAACTAGTGCAAACGCAAATGGAAACAACTTACCATTTGCGCCCGGTGAAACATCAATCAACAAAAAGCCTTTATATTTCTCGTACAAATGAGTACTGTCTACACTTATAACTGGTATGCGTGCCTTAAATCCCTCGATGGAAGGCCCGAATGCCCAAAAAACACCCTTAAAAGTTTCTTTGTCCGGATCGGACGCAATCTTTGCCCAATGTACAACCGTACCCGGATTTGAAGCGTGAATTGCATTGAGAAGATACGATAATTTAGTGTAAGTTTTTTCAAAAGAACCATATAGTCGCTCAATTGCTTTATGTTTAGCCTTCTAAGGTTGCGTTTGGATAGTTTTTTAACCCCATTTTTTCGTTTTCTTTTTTAGAAAATGCGTTTGGTTACCCTATTCTCAAACCTAGTTTTTGCTTCTCATTTTTAGAAAACTCCAAAGGGGTCTTTTCTTAGACGTGCTCTTTTTTTTGGTTACCCCCTTCCTCTCTCTTTTTTGACGACGAATTCTCTCTCTCGTCAGACCTCTTTACTCCCCCTTTACTCCCATCAACCGTCTCCTTTACTCCCTCTTTACTATCATCAAAGCGATCTCCTTTCTTCTGTGATTCACTCTGTTTTTTCCCTTCTCAAGCTCGACGCTCGATCTGTCTTTAATCCCTCAAAATCTACTCAAAAACTCAACGAATTAGGGGTTCATGGTCTGTGAGACCAGATCTGCTTACAGTAGAAGGTGTCTTCGAGAACGGTGCAGTTGAATCAAACGTTGGCCGAGGCTTGAATCGGTCGCAGACAACTTCTTTACTCTTGAAAGCAAGCAAACCAAGGTATGCTTGAATTTGAACCAATTTTTTTGCTAGGGTTTCGGTTTGGCGAGGTGTTAATTCCAGATCTGTGGTTTATTTTTGTTTTTTTTTCTTTTGTATGTTTATTTTTTTCGGTCTGATTTGATGGATTAAAGATTTTTTATGAACTGGATTTCGAGATGATGAGTTCTGATCGTTAAGATCGACGTCGAGGTGTTAATTCCATATCTGTGTACAATTTGTTTTTTGTTTTTTTTTTCTATACTGATTTAAGGGATTAAATATTTTTTATGAATTGGATTTGGAGATGATGAGTTCTGATCCTATGGTCGACGTCGACTGCACTCCTAAGTAGTGGCTTTCCAAATCGAATTGTTTGGATTAAAGAGATACCATTTGGGACTATTAATTAAAAAAAGTTTTGTTCCAATATTGTTGAAAGAATACATCATCTACAAATTATTATAGTAACCTGAGAAAATAATTTCCATTCATTGTTATAGTTCAGCAATTGATGATTGTTTTTTATTAACCATTCCTGTCGCTAATATAAATGACTGGTAAGGGGAAGGAGATGGAGTTGGATAGTGATGTTGTCCTATGGCCAACATGTAATGAGTGGATATTTGTGGAATTGATGGTGAAGGAGGTCGACCGAAACAGTCTAAAAAGTTCGACATTTGAAGGCAAAGTTTGGCAACAATTTGTTGCAAGTTTGAATTTCATGTGTAATCGTACATACACGGTTAAACAATTAAAAGAGAAACATTCCCGACTTAGGATGAAGTGGAGGGAGTTTCACACTTTGAAGAACCAGAGTGGTATGGGTTGGGATGAAGACAACCATACAGTCACTTGCGAGCCCCATGTTTGGGACACATATGTTAAGGTTCACAAATAACTTTATTTTTATAACAGTGTGTGATTATCATCTTAATATACTTATTCATGACTTTACTACTTATAGAATAACAACACAAAATTTTTGATTAGGCACAAGCGGCTAAACCATTCAAATCGAAGGGATTGGCCAATTATGATGCTTTGACCAAAATTTTTGGTAAGTCTACTGCCCAGGGCTTGCTTTCTAGGGCTTCAACTCAAACGGTGTATGACTCTGATGAGGAGCAGAGGGTCAATTTTGAGTTTACCACCCCCCCCAATGCACCACATGTAAATTTGGAGGATGAGGATGATTACGAACCAATATGTTCGGGGTCTCACAAGAGGCGATCTGGTGGGTCTAGTGGTCGACCAACAAAAAGCTCGAAGAATGAGAGAATGGATATTTGTATTGATGCGAATACCTCTGCTAGTATTGCAAAAACTGAATATTATAAGAAGAAAATGGGCGACCGAAGTGATCACTCCGATGCAGAAGATCCGTACTCCATTGATAAGTGCATGGAAATAATCAATACGATGGATGACCTTGATTCCAAAATGCTTCGTGTGGCAATAGACAACATAGTTGCAAACCCTAGTTGGCATCGTGGCTTCATTCTTATGAAACCGGATCTTAGACTCTTGTGGTTGGACAATCTTGCGAATGACTAGAGGGATCTCATTTGTTTAAGTGGATCCAACCCAACGTATTGGTTAAATGTTTTAACAATTTATTGAAATATTTATGTATGAGTACACTGTGAATATTTAATGGCACAATGTATTGGCTTTTAATTCGTAACGGTTTAATTTTAGATGCATTTGCTATTACTAGCTGTTGTTCTTGTTTTTGTTTTGTTGGGTTTAACTTTGTTAGATAACATAAAATGTTAGTGTAATTGTTTATATAACCTCCACTATTGTTATAGTATTAAAACTCGAATATTCTTTATGCAAAAAAATTCTACTTTTTCAGAGTGAAGTACTATTGCAATTGCTACCATACTGATGGACTTGTCAAGTGACACGTCAAGTGATGATAGTGACGGGCTTGATGACTTGTTGAGACTTCAGTTTCTAGAGAGTATGTCTGAAAAAATCTCCATTTCACTTCTAAACTAACAGGCCGTGAATATCTACAAGAAATCCTAGATGGTCACCCGGATAAGTGTAATCACATATTCCACATGAAATAAGATTGTTTTTTGGCTTTGTGTCAATTTATTCAAAATGGCAACTACCTGGTGGAAACGCACGAGGAAGCCGAACATAGACACGTCTATATTGAGAAAAGTGTTCCCATTTTTTTGTACATTGTCGATAATAGTCATAGAATCAGAGGGGCTGCTAATCGGTTTCAATACTCAGCAGAAACAATCGAACGACATTTTACAAAAGTGTTGAAAGGTTTGGCAAGCGCAGCAACAGTTCTCATTAATCCCCCAAACACGACACATGTACATGAAAGGATCAGTAGTTCTACGGACTTTTATCCATGGTTTAAGGTATTTTGTTAGCTTCATGATTACTACCATATTATTCAAATATTTCAAATGTGTACACTAAAGTAGTAGGTTTAAAATTCATTAATGCAGGGAGCTATTGGTGCTGCCGATTGCACATTAATAGATGCTTGTGTACCCGCTAGTCGACAAAATACTTGTCGTGGTCAAAAAGGCGATATAACTCAAAATGTGCTGGTCGTTTGTAATTTTGATATGATGTTCACATTTGTTTATGCGGGATGGGAAGGAAGTGCTAACGAATCCCGGGTAATACAAAGTGCATTAACACAAGGACTGTTGCAAATCCCTCCCGATGACAAATATTACTTAGTAGATTGGGGTTACACGAACATGCCCGGTTTTTTAGCTCCCTACCGCGGGGAGCCATATCACTTGCAAGACTTTGAAGGGCCTATTCATGCACCAACCCAACATAGGTAATATTTCAACAAAATGCATGCAAGGCTACGAAATGTTATTGAAAGAACCTTTGGTGTATTCAAAAAAAGGTTTCCCATCTTCAAGTATATGACAAACTACATGTTCACAAGACAGGTTCTAATGGTACCAGCTTGTTGTGCAGTTCATAATTTTATACGTAGATATTCAGCGGACGATACATTCTTTTCTGAATTAGAAGATGAACAATTAAATAATCATCTACACAATGAAGATAATGCATCCACATCTCAAGGGTTGGATTTGTCATCTTCCCAATTGAATAGCATGATAGTAAAAGAGATCAAGTTGCTATGGCTATGTGGAATGCAAGGCATTAATGTAATGTTTTAGCCCAATGTACTGGTAGTTGGCTTCATTGTGCTATTCCAATATATGGTTATAAGTGCATTTGTTCCTTTTGTTTTTCATCTATTTGATAATCGCATCTGATGTTGATTTAAGTATGATGGTTATGATGATGATTATAAGTGCATTTTTATAATTTGAATTCACAACAAAGCCTATTTACTTTATGACTATCTCGACAATGATTAAATTCACATATAATTTTTAGAATCATGTGTGTCCCCCCCCTTCAGAAGCTTGGTTTTGTTGTGTACTAGTGGCGGAGGGGGTGGACACTTGATTAGATATAGTTGGCATGGTATAATAATGCAGCCCTATACTAAGCTTGATGCTTTATTTGAACAAATATTCTATACAAATGTATTCTGAGTCTACGACTAATTCAATCCTTTAAACGATATTTGGTTCAGTTGGATGCATACATACAAAATCATGTTTGGGATATGCATTAAGAAATGACCCCCTTTGAATTTTTCTGAAAAGAGAAGCAAAAAATTGTTTTGAGAAGAAGGTAACCAAACGTTTTTTTGATTCTAGAAATTGAAAAAGGGTTTAAAAAAGATATACTGAAATTGATAGTCAGATAGTTGTTTATAATGCATCTTCTACTTTTGGGAAGTTTGTCGCTTTATTTCCATACTGATTGTGGGATATGTGACGGGTTTTGATGTTTTGTCTCCATGGTCTACTGATGTGTTTGCAGGTTGTACTTGGATGCTAATGTAGTGCACTTGGATGCATGCAGTGCACTTGGATGCAGTGCACTATGATGCTTTAGAAGAATGAATGGAGTTATCTCATAACATGAAGTGCATATAGTTTAAATTTCACCCCAAAGTTTTTTTAATTTCTGTCGTTCTAGGCAATGATGAAATACACTATTAATCAGAAGGTTGTGTGTCCACCCCCATCTATCATCATGTGCCTCTGATCAATCTGGATATGATGGATATGGTAGCTTCTGATCCAGTTTTTTTTTTTTATGTTAACATAAACACACAGCACTTCTATGTGGACTTTTCCCATTGTACTGACCAAATAATTGATGAATTCAACTATGGGTGACGGAGGTGGTGGACACATGATTAGTAGTAGTTGGCACGGCATTTTAAAAAATACAGCCTAAACTAATCATGATGATTTATTAGAACAATTGTTCTATGAAAATGTGTTCTGAGCCTACGACTAATTAAATCCTTTAAAATATTCACATTGCTTTGTTATATGCAAATGATTTCACCTGCAATAAGAAGCCATCAGAATCCATCAGTAGCCATCACTAGCATTGACCAGCAGCAGAACCCATCACAGGAAGTAATTGTACACAGTATGGGTTGGTAGGATTTCACAATGATGATGATATATTCTAATCCTATATAACCTTTGGAGTATTGAAAATTTTCATATACTAGTAATCACAAACATGCTAGATGGCAGTAACAAAATACAAATATGTTACCTAAATTTTGGTTTATGTGTATACGATGAATCTTGAGACGATGGCTTATGATCCTAGTTAACTAGACTATTGCGTTACCTTCCTGTGATGGGTACTGTTGCTACTCATAGATTGTGTTAGCTTCTTCTAGCAGGTGATGGGTTCTGATGCTGCTCATGGCTTCTAAATCTTTGGGGTTTTATTTTCCTAGCTTCATTATGCTTTATGTATTTTTGAAGGTTTCATTTTAACTTTCAAAATTAATTTCTTGTTACATTCCTTATAACTATCATGGCTTCTGATGGGTTTTGCTGCTGCCCATGTACCTTCCTGTGATGGGTATTGCTGCTGCTCATGGATTTTTTTGGCTTCTGTTGGATTGTGATGACTTCTTCTACCTTTGTAGGGGATTATGGCATGAATTTCACTTTCAAAATAACCTTTTTGTTACTATGTTATAATTGTGAAGGCTGTGAAGGTTTCTGATGCTTGTGTTGGGTTCTCATGTTTGGGCAAAATCATTCTAATAAAAGGATTTGCACATGTGTCTCAGATGAATCTCAAGATGATGGCTTTATGAACCTACAAAATTTTTCATACTATGTATAATTTTCTTGCTGTGATGGCTTTTGATGCTGCTCATGGCTTCGGTTTTTTCTGATGGATTCTGTTGATTTCTAATGCTGTGATGCTTCACATGCTGTGATGGCTTCTGATGTTGTGATGCTTCTGATGCATGCAGTTTCGATGGAAGTGCTTCTTGTCAAATGTTTGTTGTCAGTCTCCATCTAACAAGAAGTGCTTCATTTAATTCTACTTTAAATCACCCTTACTCTTTTACCTCTATCAGTCTAGGCAATGATGAAATGGACTAATGAAAGCTTATATTGCTGATTTCATCCATGCCAATATATTTTTTCGTGTCAAAATCATCTATATTTTATTATCCAATATTTTTTTGATGGATAATCAAAGCTTATGATACAATGTGATGGGTAATGAAAGCATCTGATGCTTTATAAGTGAATAAAAGTCATCATATCCACATTGATCATTTTATATATTGGCATGGCATTCAAATGCATTAAAATGCATGATTAGAACTAGTTGGCATGGCATTCAAATGCAGCCCTAGACTAATCTTCATGTTTTATACAAATATTTTTTCTATACATAAGTGTTCTGAGCCTACGACTAATTGAATTCTATACATAAGTGTTTGTGATGCTAGTGATGCTAGTGATCACAATCCATCATGAGCCATGAGCACCATTAAAAACCATGACAGGAAGAAAATTGTACACAGTATGGAAATTTTACAAAGAAAGTAATCAATGGTTTAGTTAAATAGCATTAGAAGTCATCATTTCTAGATTCATCTCAGGCACATGTAGAATATTGTGTTTGTTTACTAGTATTTCACAATCCAAAGATGATGATGATTTATTCTGATCCTATATAACCTTTGGAGTATTGAAATTTTTGAAATACAAGTAACCACAAACATACTTGGGTTCTGATGGTAGTAACCAAACACAAATATCTACTAAATTTTGTATATGTCCCTCTGATGAATTTGGAGATGATGGCTTCTGCTCCTATTTAACTGAACTATTAATTTTTCCTTTTTGTGTAATCTCACTGTGTTAAATTCACCTTCCTGTGATGGGTTTTGATGTTGCTCATGGCATCTGATGGGTACTGATGGATTGTGATGGCTTCTTCTTGCTTTATAAGGGATGAAAGTCTGAGTTTCACTTTTTTAAAATTTCCATAGTGTGTACAATTTCCTTCCTGTGATGGGTTCTGATACTGCTCATGGCTTCTGATGGCTTCTGATGGAATGTGATGGCTTCTTCTTGCATTATAAGTGATTAAGGTCTGATTTTCACTTTAAAATTTGAATTCTTGTTACTATGTTATAAATGTGAAGGCTTCTGATGCTTGTGATGGATTTTTATGCTTGGGAAAAATTAGTTTGTGAAATACTAGTAACCAAACACAATTTTTTAATAAATTTTGTACATGTGCCTCTCATGAATCTGGAGATGATGGCTTCTGATCCTATTTAACTAAACTATTGATTTCTTCCTTTGTAAAATTTCCATCATGTGTACAATACCTTCCTGTGATGGGTTCTGCAGCTGCTCATGGTTTCTGATGGCTTCTGATGGATTGTGATGGCTTCTTCTTTCTTTATAAGGGATTAAGGTCCGAGTTTCACTTCCAAAATAACCTTCTTGTTACTATCTTATAACTGTGAAGGCTTCCAATGCTTGTGATGGCTTCTCATGCTTGGGCAAAATTAGTTTGTCAAATACTGGTAACCAAACACAAATTTCTAATAGATTTTGTACATGTGCTTGAGATGAAAATCTTTGTTCTTTAATGTTCAGTTTCTCTTAGTTCAATGATCTTGTTTGTAAGGAGGTTTACATAGTTTTGCAATAGAATGAGTTGCAGGCAACCTAGGAGATGATGGCTTCTGATCCTATCAATTTTCCATACTGTGTACAATTTCCTTCCTGTGATGGCTTCTGATGCTGCTCATGGTTTCTGATGTTTCTGACGGATTCTGATGACTTCTGATGCTTTATAACGGATTAAGGATGAAGTTTCACTTTCATTTATTAACCGCTAATTTTTTTCCTATCAATATTTGTAGATTACAATTACTGTATTGGCCGACTTTTACAGAATTCAGATAAGCTCGAGCATAGTCTATAAGCTTGCCAGTGATGAGGAGATACAAAGAAGAAACAAAAAGAAGTTGAAGCAAAAGATAGCACAACATCCACATAAAAATAAGCATAATCCAATGTCTGTTGCATCAGTGAAATTCAGCCCCTTTGGGAATCCAAATGTTCAAGTAGATATAATAAAATGTATTAAAGCTTAAAAAATAGAGAGATGCAATGTAATATAATGTATTTCAGCTTTGTTCATATTATGTGACTTGAGATTAAAGCAAGTGAAACGAGTTAGATAACAAGGGATGCGATATAAGAATTTTCATTACATTATATTCATATCATCTTTCATATTATTCTTTTGCATATTGCATATCAGTTTATGAAAGGTTCTTAATATAATACCAATATAACATCTTCAATGGAAAAAGTATAGTTGTATATCAGTTCATATGAACAAGCTTAAGGTATTTCACATTAATACAACTCCTCATATTGATAATATTTGCTCAATTCGCTCTTTCTCACGCTTCTTGTTCGTATACTTGTAGAACTTTGCTCTGTAACTGTAGGGAAAAAAAAACATCAGAAGAAAACTAATGCAAATTGATTAAACATACGCCGTTTATAATCTCATTGTCAGAAAAACTGTACTTCTATTAATTTGAGAATTTAATTTTCTACCCAAATGCCTTTTATAAGCTCGTTATCCAATAACTATTTTAAAGAAAATTTCAGATTTTTTGGTTTACCAAACGCATTTTATACTCTCGTTTTCAAAAAACTATTTTCAAAAAATTTTATTACCAAACGCATTTTATACTCTCATTTTCAAAAAAACTATTTTCAAAATTTTTTATTACCGAACAGCTTTTACACTCTCATTTTCAGAAAACAGTTTTAAGAAAAAATTATTACCAAACAGCTTTTACACTCTAATTTTCAAAAAACAGTTTTCAGAAAAAATTATTACCAAACAGCTTTTACACTCTCATTTTCAGAAAACTCTTTTCAGAAAATAGTTTTCAGAAAGCTGTTTTCAAAACAACTAACCAAACGCAACCTAAGCTTTCCAGTATGAAATTGTGTAATGGAACTTACCCTTGACTATTTCAATTATGGCTCTTGGTGTTATTCCGAGTTGTGCCTTCACAACATCCAATATGACCGTCGATACAACCATGGAATCAATTTTGTTGTGATCCTGTGTCAATGTAGGATTCACACATGTGTGTGCACCTTCAAGCTTCTTTACCACGAAATAGTTACGGCCTTTTGGAACAATTGCACGCAACTGTCAAGGATAACCAACTACATTTTGAAGTGCCGGATTTTCTGCAATGTCCTCGACTGAATGGTTGATGGGTGCATTTTTACATTTCACATAGTATAGACCGGGGGTTAATTTTACCGTCACGAATTCTCGGTGGTTCTTCACGGCGTACATCTTCACTTGATGTTGTATAGAGTCTTTGATTGGAAATCTTTGACCTATGAAGAGTTCATCCAAGTTGGAAGAGCCGACGGAAGATTATCCATATTCATGTATGGTGGCACGAGACATCCATTTATTCGATTGAGATCCATGTATAGCTACACTTGTGTCTTGACTTGGCAACACGCGGACATTGTTAACCGGCACATCAACATTGACATCATCAACCGGAGCTTCATCGGCAACCTCCTCCTCATCATCTTGAAGACCGCATTCCTCATCTTCTTCCTCTTCTACCAAATTGTTATTTACAACAGCGTTGTCAAAGTCTTACATTACCATGTCGGCTCCGACAATATTTTGTGACAATATCAGCAGATGTACCTGCTCGTATTTGGAGGTAATAGGTTCCATTAGAGTTGTGCTAGTATCTTCTTCTATATTTGATATTCTTGCATGTGACTCGGTAGATGGTTTCAAAGTCCGTGCGGGCCTTGGACTTTCAATAACAACTTGTCTAGTATTTGGAAGCCTCGTTTGGTCGATATATAACTCCACTACGTTCCAACTATAATTTGGATCAAGTATCCTACCCATCATGGACCTCAGAGAATTGTCATTGTCTACGGGTACCAACATGAAATATTGCACATCTCCTTTACCGGCAGCATAACGGGCTTTGATTTTCACACTCATTTCGCTTCTATCCCAATTAGTGACTTCAAATATCTTATCTATTAATTCTGAGGACATAAAGTTGCAGGAAGCCCAAATAATGACCGGTTCAACATCACTATAAGAATATCCAATCTTGGGATCTTTAATTACTTCACCCCTAAAATATAACCAAATAGGGATATCATATTCCATAACTAAGCATAAAAATTCAAATATATTCAAGTCATTCACTACTTATAAGCATAACATGGCATTACATATCAAACATACGTTTAAAATAATAATACCTTCAAATTAGACCGTACTGTCGATAGCTTGAAAATTCATTGTGGATGAAGAATGAAATGAGAGTGGGAGTAAGGAGGTAAGATATATGAAATTTGAGAGCACTCCAATAGTTGGGATTTTTTGATTTAGGAATCTAGGGTTTGTGGGTTACGGGAGTGAAGAGAGAGAGAGAAAAAAACAAAGTACAAAGGGGTAGGAGAAGAGTTGGGGGGCACTGATTATAGGTAAGTGTGCAAAATAGAAAGTAACTGATGCCGTTATTCAAAATAACGGCATCAGTATAAATCATATCGTTCTCTCGGAGAACGACATAGGTTAATTTACTTTTATAATTCTCTCTCAGCTCACAATTGAGACTGTTTGCTCTTTGGATAAAAAGTAACATATGCCGTTATTTGAAATAACGGCATGAAAGATTTTTTTTTTAAACAGATGCCGTTATTGGGAAGAACGACATCGAAATAATCTATGCCGTTTTTTCCAAATAATGTTTCTTACTGACGTGTCCTAAACTGGGTCAGTTCGCTAATTATTTTTGGAAGTGGGTCGGAGCACCAAATATTTTCTAAAAGTGGGTCAGTACGGCAAAATTTTCAACATACTCCCTCCTTTCTAAAATATAAGTCATTCTAGGATTTTTATGACTATTTAGGAACCTAGGATTGTATAAGTATTATACTATGATTGATGGACATTTAAGAATATTATAAAATGTTATACTTACCATTATCTCTTACTACTTAGAATTTTCTACTGTAATATTAATAGACAGGGCTAAAATTGAAAGTCTCTTAAAAAATAATAATTAATGGCTAAGATATCTATTAATAAATTAATATTAAAAAAATACAAGACATCTATCTTAAGAATCTAAAACGATGATATTGTGGGAAAAAAAAAATGAGCTAGAATGACTTATATTTTGAAATAAAGGGAGTAGATTATTACAAATTATTTTGTGAATATTCCTAATCTTTAACAATGCATTTAAAGCAATTATATTTACATTTGTAACTTGTGTTGTTTTTATTTTCACCGTTAAGATAATACTAAACACCATGATAGAATTCAGTACGCATAATCATAGTTTATAAATTATTAACATGGGGCGCATTAATCTCATTTTATATAATGTGCTATAGTGTTCTATTTATATGGTAGAGCAATCATATTTACATTTATGACTTGTGTTGTATTTATTTTCATTGTTTAAATAATACTAAACACCATGATGGAATTCAGCATAATCATAGTTTATAAATTATTAACAAGGGGCTAGTGTTCTATTTATATACTAGATTTTCTCGTGGACACGTGCTTACGGTACGTTTTCGGAACGATATAAAACACGAAAAGTACTGTAAACAATAAAACAACAATTATGTAGCTCAAATTTGAATAGTATAACAATAATTAGCTGTAAATAAAAGTCCATGTTTCCATTAGTATATGTTGAAAAATAATTATAAATGGGGTGTAAAATCTAAATTCTTAGAACTTTAAGTGTGAAAAATGATGAAATTTAACTGTTGAAGAGATATTTGCTATTTTCACTATAACATGTGCAATAAAAAAACATAAAAATTCCGAATATTTACAAACCTAATCTCTTAAAATTTAAATTTATAAGTAAATAAAGAAAGAATATGAGAGAGACAGGGAGAGAGAGAAAAAGAGAAAAATGAAAAAGTGAAGAGAAAAGAGAGAGAGTAATAAAGTAACAGATTTTTTTAGTTTTGGGAGAAAAATTTTGGTTTTGGAGTTTAAAATTTTGGAAGAAAAATATGTTTTGTAAGATTAGATTTAGGCCTTTAATTTTGGAGAGATTGAAGGTAATCTACTTGATAGCTTTCCTTGTGTTTTATTATATAGATTGTATGGCAAAAGTTTTGAAATCCCCAAACATTCGGCAGTTCAATTACAAACCCCCCTGTTTTTGTTTTCAATCAACGTACTCCCATCTGAAGTCATCTTCTTTTAAATGAGATGACTTAAACTATTAAAATTAAAAATAAAAAACCTCTGCTGGGATGACATGTGGCCGTGTGGGTTTTGAGATTTTTTTTTTTTTTTAATAATAGGGTGAGGATAATTAACACATTTCAGATGTCACAAAATATATATATAAAAAATATTGTCCGGAGTGAGTTGATCTGAAGCAAACATGAGGCATTTCGTAATTAAACTGTCACACATTAGGGTTTCATCATTGCAAAATATTAGACATAGATGATAGACATACATGAGTTTTTATCCACATACATTATAAATGTATTGAGCCCCACTTCTCACTAAAAGACAAGCATTGAGACCCACTTCTCACTAAAAGACAAAATTAAAAATCTTATCTTTTAGTGAGAAGTGGGCCCCAATACATTTATAATGTATGTTTGGGATAAAAACTCATGTATGTGTAGTCATCATCTTCATCATTTTTGCCGTATACTCCATCCGTTCTAAAATATAAGTCATTTTAGTTTCTACAAGAATATTTAAAAACAACCTATGAAGCTATTAAATATTAGTGCTATACTTATACTCCTCTATAATTAATAGACCTTGAAGAATGTGAAGAGACAACAATAAAATAGGAAATCTCTTAAAAAATTAGTTAATAGACTTTAAAGAATGATAAGACATCTATCTAGAAAATCTAAAGTGACTTATATTGGGGAAAAAAAACTAGAATGACTTGTATATATTTGGAAACGGAGGAAGTATTATTAATTCGTAAGCAAAACTCGTTTCCAATCTTATAAAAATCAATATATTTTCCATTCTCACTAAGTGACCTACAGAAACCTCCTCCTTAATTACCGCATTTTAGGTAACCATCCTCCCAGCCTGTTTCGTTCCACAAACTGGCTCCTGGAAACCTTGGTTAGATCACAAGACTCACAATGTTCATTGTAATATCCCGGTCGGATATTATATTTGTTTATTATTATTTTTTTTAAAATCAAAATATTTCTTATGGAAATTACTTATTTTTAATAAATAATCATTATCTGTGTATATATACTAGTAAGTATATATATGCATTGTATCAGTTTTGTGCACTTGTACAAAATCCTGTAAAATGCGTTTTTGAGAGAAATGTCTGAAATATCCTGACCTGATATTAAGAATTATTATTTTATTATTATTTTCAGAATTGAAATATTTTTGCTGGATATTACCCGGTTTTACTAATAAACATTATATATATATATATATATATATATATATATATATATATATATATATATATATATATATATATAGGAAAATCTTCCATTGTGCACCACCCCTCTGTGTGCACTCGTGTGCACTCGGCCTTCCCGCCTTCATATCGACGATCCGAACCGTTCACATTGATCTAAACATCTAAATTAATCAAAATATGTAAAATCAAACCATTTGAAATTTATTTTTCCATCCATCATGTGACTATAAAAAACAATAATTTTCAGTCATACAATTTTGTAACATACACTTCAATGTATGGGCAAATGAATTTCAAATGATTTGATTTTACATATTTAGACTAATTTAGATGTGTAGATCAATGTGAGCAGTTCGGATCGTCGATACGAAGACGGGAAGGCCGAGTGCACACACCGTGTGCACCATAGGTGGTGCACAACGGAAGACTTCCCTATATATATATATATATATAAGCCTGTATACATCTGTATTGTGTCAAATTGGTACTGAAATCTTCTGAGCCGGTAATAAATTTTTTTTTTATTATTTCTGAATCAAAATACTTTGGTGGAGATTATTTGTTTAACTATTAAAAATTATCTGTATAGATAGATATATGTACGTAAGTGTACTGTATCGATTTCGTACGTTTGTATGAAATCATGTAGTAAGTGATTTTCGGAAAATGTCTCTTATTTTTGATCCATCATGATCAAATGGAGGGTAGGGATTAGATTGGGAGTTGATTGTAATTTTAATTTGCAAATTTATCTCAAATCTGTTGAGCCATAAGAGAGAGAGACAAGTGGCTCTCTCTCTAACCACAAGCTCTCTCTCCCTCTCATATACCCCCCCCCCCCCCCTCCATTGGCCGGCCATTACCATGAGGGCAAGCCCTCTTCTCATTTCATTTGTTGTGTTCCCCCATCTCCTTCTCATCTCATCCACTTTTATATTCTTCTACTCCTTTACTTATTTTTATTTAGAAAAATTGAGAAGAAAAGAAAAGAAAAAGAGATCAAAATCTAAAGAAAGAGTGGGTTCATTAGGGATTTTTCTTGAGAGGAGGAGCAAGAACAAGGATGGAGAAGGAAGAGCTAGCAAGTCCTTCCAACCGATGGGTGGGGGGTTTCTCATCTCATGTTGTTATTCTTGTATTATTATTATTATATGTTAAATGAAGAACTTGGACTAATTTCACATGCATATGAATGTCTATGGACTAGAATAAATGACATATAAGATTGAAGTGGTTGAAGTCAAGTAGAACACTAAAGAACCGATCTTAAACTAGTATGTAGTTAGAATTAATTACTTGTGTTAAAGTTGGAATTTTGACTCCAAATTAATTTGAGAGATTCTTTTATGTGTTTCTACCATGCTCTAATTTTTATAGATTTTTTGGGATTAATTTGATGGGCGAAACAAATCGTTTTTCCAAAATAGCGAGCATAAAAAAGAAACTGCTGTTTTGGTAGATGTGACTTGTATTCAAGGGGCTAGATTTTGAGTTTCTTACGGAATCTGAAAAAGTGACCAACTAGAAAGTTGTAGTAGATGTTTTCCCCTTTCCAAAATGGCCAATTTTACTAGATTCCGATAAGTATAGTAAAAGTTATAAGCTTTATAAGGTTCAACTTTTGCTGTGCTTTTTGTTGTTTTTGAATTGTGTTCAAAGGACTGGATTTTGAGTTCCATGCGGAATCTGAGAAAGTGGTCAACTAGAGAGTTGTAGTATATGTTCCCACCTTTCCAAAATGTCTTGCAAGTATAGCAAAAGTTATGAGCTTTGAAAGTTTCAGCTTTTGGGCCGTCTTTGTTGCTTTTTATATTGTGTTTAAGGAGTTGGATTTTGAGTTCCTTACAGAATCTAAAAAAGTGTTTAACTAGGAAGTTATAGTAGATGTTCTTCCCTTTCTAAAATGGCCAATTTTACTAGATTCTGATAAGTATAACAAAAGTTGTGAGCTTTACAAGTTTCAGCTTTTTCTGTGTTTTTTGTTGTTTTTGAATTGTGTTTAAAAGACTGGATTTTGAGTTCCTTATAGAATCTGAAAAAGTGTTTGACTAGGAAGTTGTAGTAGATGTTCTCCCATTTCCAAAAAACTCAATTTTTAAAGATTCCGATAAGTATAGCAAAAGTTATGAGATTTACAAGTTTCAACTTTTACTGTTCTTTTGTTGTTCTTTGTATTGTGTTCAAAGTGCTAGATTTTGAGCTCTACACGGAATCTGAAAAAATGGTCAACTAGAAAGTTGTATTGGATGTTCTCACATTTTCAAAATGTCCAATTTTGTTAGATTTCGACAAGTATAGCACTGGCTATGACCTTTACAAGTTTCAGCTTTTGCTATGCTTTATGTTGTTCTTGAATTTTGTTCAAAGAGCAGGAATTTGAATTCCAAATCTGAAAAAGTGGTCAACTAGGAAGTTGTATGAGATATTTTGAGCTTTCCAAAAAGTCTAATTTTGTTAGATTCCGATAAGTATAACAAAAGTTATAAGCTTTACAAGTTTCAGCTTTTGCATGCTTTTTGATGTTCTTGAATTTTGTTCAAAGAGCAGAGATTTGAATTCCATCCAGAATCTGAAAATGTGGTTAACTAGAAAGTTGTAGGAGATATTCTGAGCTTTCCTAAAAGTCCAATTTTGTTAGATTCCTATAAGTATAGAAAAAAGTTATAAGATTTACAAGTTTCAGCTTTTGTTGTGCTTTTTGTTGTTCTTGAATTTTGTTCAAAGAGTAGGGATTTGAATTCCATTCAGAATCTGAGAAATTTGTTAACAAGGAAGTTGTAGAAGATGTTCTGAGCTTTCCAAAAAATCTAATTTTGTTAGATTCCGATAAGTATAGCAAAAGTTACGACCTTTACATATTTCAGCTTTTGCTGTAACTTTTGTAGTGCTTTTGTTGTTTTGAAATTATGTTCAAAGGACTGGATTTTGAGTTCCTTATGGAATCTGAAAAAGTGGTAAACGAGAAAGTTGTAGTAGATTTTCTCCACTTTCCAAAATGACCAATTTTTCTAGATTCCGATAAGTATAGCAAAAGTTATAAGTTTTACAAGTTTCAGCTTTTGTTCTATTTTTCGTTGTTTTTGAATTGTGTTCAAAGGACTGGATTTTGAGTTCCTTATGGAATCGGAAAAAGTGGTCAACTAGAAAGTTTTAGTAGATGTTCTCCCCTTTTCTGTCCAATTTTGTTAGATTCCGATAAGTATAGTAAAAATTATAAGTTTTACGTGTTTCAGCTTTTGCTGTGCATTTTATTATTCTTGAATTTTGTTCAAAGAGCAGAGATTTGAATTCCATTCAGAATCTGAAAAAGTGGTTAACTAGAAAGTTGTAGGTGATTCTCTGAGCTTTCCAAAAATTCTAATTTTGTTAGATTCCGATAAGTATAGCAAAAGTTATAAGCTTTACATGTTTTAGCTTTTGCTGTGCTTTTTATTGTTCATGAATTTTGTTCAAAGAGCAGGGATTTAAATTCCATTCAGAATATGAAAATGTGGTCAACTAGAAAGTTGTAGGAGATTTTCTGAGCTTTCCAAAAAGTCCAATTTTGTTTGATTCCGATAAGTATAGCAAAAGTTATAAGTTTTACAAGTTTCAGCTTTTGCTGTGATTTTTGTTGTTCTTGAATTTTGTTCAAAGAGCACGGATTTGAATTCTATTTAGAATCTGAGAAAGTTGTTAACCAAAAAGTTGTAGGAGATTTTCTGAGCTTTCCAAAAAGTCTAATTTTTTAAGATTCCGACAAAGTACAGTAAATGTTATATGTCTTAGAAGTTTCAGATTTTAGCTATCTTTGTTGCTCTTTATATTGTGTTCAAAGAGCTAGATTTTGAGTTTCATGCGAAATCTGAGAAAGTGGTCAACTAGAGAATTGTAGTAAAGTTTCTCACCTTTCCAAAATATCCTATTTGGTTAGATTCCGATAAGCAGAGTTGGAGTTATGACCTTTACAAGTCACAACAGATAGCCTTTTGGCTGAAGCTTCGCTGTTTAGGTTGTTCGAGATTTTTCTAACCCTTAATGACTGAATCTGAGAAGGTCATCAACTAGAGAGTTGTAGTAGAGTTTATCACCTTTCAAAAATATACTATTTGGTTAGATTCCGATAAGCGGAGTAGGAGTTATGACCTTTACAAGTCACAACAGCTAGCCTTTTGGCTGAAGCTTCGCTGTTTAGGTTGTTCGAGGCTTTTCTACCCTTTAATGACTGAATCTGAGAAGGTCATCAACTAAAGAGTTGTATTAGAGTTTATCTCCTTTCGAAAATGTCCTATTTGGTTAGATTTCGATAAACGGAGTAGGAGTTATGACCTTTACAAGTCATAGCAGTTAACCTTTTGGCTGAAGCTTCGCTGTTTAGGTTGTTTGAGGTTTTTCTACCCCTTAATGACTGAATCTGAGAAGGTCATCAACTAGAGAGTTGTAGTAGAGTTTCTTACCTTTCCAAAATATCCTATTTGGTTAGATTCTGATAAGAGGAGTCGGAGTTATGGCCTTTACAAGTCACAGCCGCTAGCCTTTGGTTGAAGCTTCGCTGTTTAGGTTGTTCGAGGTTTTTCTACCCCTTAATGACTGAATCTGAGAAGGTTATCAACTAGAAAGTTGTAGTAGAGGTTCTTACTTTTTCAAAATGTCCTATTTGGTTAGATTTTGATAAGCAGAGTATGAGTTATGACTTTTACAAAGTCACAGCTGAAGCTCGCTGTTTAGATTGTTCGAGGTTTTTGTACCTCTTATTGACTTAATCTGAGAAAGTTTTCAACATGAGAGTTGTATTAGATGTTCTCACATCTCTAAAAAATCTAATTTTGTTGAATTCCGATAAGAGTAGCATGTTTAATTGCTTCTAGGTTGTTAGAAGGCTTTGTATTATGCTTTTATGTATATAAGATCACGTTTTGCTAGTAGCATGTTATTTTGCTTCTAGGTTGTTAGAAGACTTTTATGGTTGCTTCTATATGATTCATTTATCGCATACATAGCCAGTTGGCTCATATGTAATTTGTTTGGCTCGTACGTAGCTAGTTGGCTCGTATGCAAGTTGTTTTGCTCGTATGCAGCTTATTAGCTAGTACGCAGTTATTGTGCTTGTCTAGGGTGATATCATTGCCCTAGGAGCCATCGACCATCAAGACATATATTTATTTTACTCATCGTGGACTGTGGACGAGTCACCCCTCGTGCACCGTTAGATCTTAACCGGTGCAGGTTGATCGCGGGCCGGGAGTGTAGACGAAATTCAGGTTCAGGGTAGTAACATGCGAATACATTCGTAATTCTGGGGTCTTGGATCGACATGCTACGGACACGATCCTTAGGGATTCTAGTAAGTCTAGGTTGAGTACCTAGTAGAGTTATCTTGCGAAGTCTAACTTAAGACCTAGCATGTTGTGTTAGTACTGTTGTCATCCCTCAGATTGTTAGGGTTAGTGACATCGTTAGGGTAGTAACTTATGGCTATTACACTACAAGGAATTTGACATATAGTGACAGCAAAAATCTGTGGGTAAAAGGTGGAAAACCGTAGGTATAGCCCATAAAACCTATACCAACGGACATATTTATCCGTAGTTTTTAATTAGCTATACCCACGGCACAATGCCGTCACTATAGCCTATAGCGACGGTTTTTTTCACCCGTTGGACAAAACCTCGATGTTATACCCACGATTTCGTATCCGTCGGTATAGGTTTTAACGACACCTCTTGCTTTCCTTTACCGACGGTTGAAACTCCATTGCCATAGGTTATAGTGATGATTTTCGCATTCACATATTTGAATATATATTCATCGCTCCATACACAATTTTTTCTTATTAATTATGCTTATGATAATTTAATATTTTCTTTTATCTTTAATATTATAATGGGAGAAGGCCTTAGTGTAACGCCCCGAATTCAAAAATACACTGAATTCGAGATTCCAGAGGATCTTTACACTTTATTTAGTACAATTTTACAAGGAATTTAAAACTTTTCACTTTACATCAGAGTTACATAGGAATCTTTACACTTTACATTTTACAGCGGAAGCAACTTTACAACATTTATATAAAGGTACATCAACATTTGAATAATCGCTAAGCATCATTTCTCCTTTAATCTTTATCATGTCATTTACCCTGCATACAAAACTGTGGGTACGTCAGTTTATTCAACTGACGAACATTATACACGGTCATCCTCTCTATGCCGGAAACAGTATAACTGATTTTCCATATTTAACAAACACAAACTTGTCACATATCAAATTAAAGGAAATACCCTATATATTGATGTCGTGTTGTGATTGTGCACTTAGTCCTTAATATAATCATTTATATTACATGATAATAATGCACACTTGTTCGGATTCTATGCATCCCATACTACATAGGTCCGAGGGCAAGCCTCTTAATCGTTCTTCATCTTGTAGGGTTCAATCCCTCGTCATGACTTAATCTACTACTGCAACTACGGTAAGTATCCTAGATGATCTATGAGTACAAGCTCATATACAGAAAAACTGGAGGGGAATCCTACGTCATGTCACGACGCATCGTGAAGATTATCTATGGACAATTCAACCTCCTTCATGGCACACGATCCTCTTGCAGTCACCAAACATCCCACAAGCATCGCCACCGAGACGATAATTCCGAAGTAGTGTCCACGCCATGTCCTGACGCATCAAGCATGCATTCTGTGGCTCACTCTCACACCGCCAATCCGATGGCTCTCATACTCGTATTTTTCTCCTACTTTCATCACATCTTCACTATGTACTAAATTCTTAATTTAATGAAATCATGAACAAAATTAACCTCTTAGAGTTAGCCCTCTCACTACTACCGGTCTTATTTCTTCAATTTCACATGACCAACCTTGGTCTTTTCAATATCAATAATCTTATTTCATCACTTTTCACTTGCCGGTGTGAGTTTTGGCTACACCCTAATTTTCAATTTCGATTCACAAATTCACATGTTTGAGTTGTCATACTCAATAATATTTCTCTTTTCCAATCACATGATTTCTAAATTATTCATGAGTCAAAATAACCATTCATGGAGTTCAATTATACATCGTGTATTTCACAACATTTATTTCCACATTAAAATCATATCACCAAATATATAGCCAAAATGAATATTCACAAACTCATTAGTGTCACACTATTCTTTAATAAGAATAATCCATACCAACTTCACAATATATACTTTCTTTCTTTGTTATATTTTCTTTTCTAGCATTTATCTCAAGTCCTTTGAAAAAACGCATTTTTCACAAAATATACAAGTGTAAAACTATAGTTCCAGCCACATTTTTATTCCCAAATATAATTTATTTTATCCCAATAACTCCCAACTTATTTTTCATAAGTCACACATGTTTTTAGAATAATAATAGTAATTTTTTCCATAATTTTTACACATCAAGAAACCACAAAAGTCATTTTTTCCAAAAAGATATTATTCTGGCCGAGGCCAGGATTCAAACCAGCAACCCACAGGAAGCAAGCCCCACGCTATGGCCATGTGGCCAATTGTGCCGTTCGATATAAAAGGGGATTGGGAGTATTAAATGCTCTCGGGTTGGAAATTCATTAAATTTTTACAAATGCACATAAAAATTTGGGTTTCTCAAGTATCGAACCAGCGATCCAAGGGAACAAGCCGCACACTGTAGCATTAGAGAGCCTCCCGACCAATTGAGCTATAGGCTCAAGTTGTCTTGAATACAACTCGCATTTTAATTAAATCCATCCTCTGTTCAATTAGAACATTTCGATGTTCAAAAGCTCTCATTTGAGTTTTGCTTTTTACTAAATTTCTTGTAAATCTCCAGAATGTCTAATTAAACATAGTTTAACACTCCAGTAATTTAAAAATAATTTTTCCAGTAATTAAATACATATTTTTCATACAATTAACTTAAATTGTATAGTACTACTACCACCTCTCATTTCGATATTTCTTATACAACTTAACATTAATATTTTCTATATCAATTCCCTGTTTATTTTTCTTTTACAAACCCAAAAATATATTTTAGGTTACTCATGCTAAACATTATCACAAAAGTCCATCTAAGCACATAAAGCAACAATTTCATATACTAGCATTTGGATTTAGTTTTGATACTAATAATAAATTTTAATTCAAGCATTCCATAGCTACAAACAATTCACATACAACTTAAGATTCATGATGGAATAACATGCAATCTATTTAGCATCAATTCAATCAACTAACAAGCCTTTTTCCAATTAAATGTGCTCTTATTAGTTTCTTTCATGCATTATCAATTTAATCAATTTTAGCATGATATCTAATTAGAAACATGAAAAATAACCCACCTTATTTGGAGAGAATAAATATTGCAACACCTCCTAAACAAAAGAGTCCTTCGCGAGCTTGCAAAAAGAGCGTTCCTCCTCTTCCTTGATGTGCAAAACCGGCCTTCAAAGTGCAATCCCGAGCCCTCCTTGATGCCGGCCTTCCTTTGGTGCAAGCACAACCCACAACTCTCAATCTTTTTTTTTTGTCTCACTTACTACACTACTAACAATTGTATTTTCTACTATAGATTTTGGGGAAATGAAAAGTACAAAAATAACTAGGCTAGGGGGGGGGGGTATTTATACTAAAAATTGGAGCAAATGAAGGGCTAGGATCAATCTAGGAGTTAAAAATAAAAGGTTAGGATTGAAGGGGAAGTTGTAGTAACCAACCATGATTCAAACAACTACCACCCATAACTCCACTCTTTTTTTCTTTTTCCCTCCATACCAAAACCAGCCCACTATGTGTGCTACTTGCACGTGTACGTGCAATGCACGTGCATTCATTTGTTCTCCATTTAAAAAGTTGTACATTATTTTTTTTATAAAAATACTCTTATAAAAATATTCTACATTACAAGTTGTAATAAAAGAAGAAATAGCTCATGGGCTTCATTTAATGGGCCAAATAATGGTTTACAAAAAAAATAAATTAGATTTGGGCTAAAAAGAAGGCTTATGTTTATTTGAAGAAAATGGGCCTATTATAAAAATAATTAGAGAACACATGTACATATAGATATGTATATACACATTATCCATATTGAAAGTAATTATATAAGGTTTTATACTGCAAAAATTGCACGTGCACAAAACGTACAAAAAAAATAAATAATTTTCATAAATGAAAATCGGGGTATTACACTTAGTGTCATTTGTAAATATTTTGTCATTCTACCAACCCGTGTAACACACATGTATAACTATTATAAAGGAGGTCCTAGGTTCAAATCAAGACTACATCTAAATTTTTATTTTAAAAAACTATATTTATTAAAACGTGCATTACACGTGTAAACTACTAGTAATATTAATCCAATTATAAACTAAATACACAATAAAATAAATAAATGTGTTTATGAAACAAAATTAAATATAATTAAACTTCAATCATATTAAAAATTAATGAAGTATTACAAGCATGTCAAATTACAAAATAAAATTCACTTTGTTTAATACCAGAAATATAGCTCCTTAGCACAGAACAAAAAGCTATTTACAATAATGATTGGGAACTCGTGTTCCCATCAGAATTAAGCTTCAGGCAACTTTAAAACTTTAGCATAATTTCCATTTTATATAGAAGAGCTCCTCATTAAATAGGACACGAGGCAACCAAGTATAGCTCCTGCGCAAACCTGCATACAAATGTTGAAAAGATAAATCTGAATTTAGCAAACCTGCATTTATCATTCTCACAAAAAGCTATGTAATCAATATGAACTGAATTTGCATTTGAATTTAACTGAGAATTTGCTTTTGAAATTAACTGAGAACAAGGTACTAAGTGCATGCAGTTCAGTGTGGAGAACTTATAAAAGCAACAAACGAGAGAGGATGCATAATTCCAGCTCCAAAGAGAGGAGTTAGAAGAATAAAGCTTGTCCACAAGGTGGCACCTGTAGCCCTTATGCAATCATAAGCAGGTGGTTGTACCATCAAGGGTCAAAGCACAATGTCTAAAAGAAATACTGAATCAATCTTACTGTGAAATGTGTGTTTGGATATATGTGCTAACGTGCAATCTGATCAGGGAAATCATGTCGACACTATACTTCAATAAAAATGAAGTGGATCTAGTTTTTCATGCAAACATGAGATAAAAAGGCTTACCAAACATGTACATGCAGCTCCTGAAAGATGAGAGCATCCAAGAATACCAGCTTTTATGGCGCTCATACTTGAGGGAATAAATAGAAGAACAAACAACAGGGAAGAAAAGAACGTAAGACAGATACTTCATTGCAAGATCATCATACTCCTTGGTTTTGTTCATCGCATATGAATCACGATTGCGGAATCTCAACATGGGATGTGTGGGAAATTGGTTAAAGCTTTCGCTGAGTTAGAAAACCTTGAACACTATGAAGAGTTTACATCCGATTTTCAGTAAGAATTTGCACAGCAAAAGGAAACCGTAGCATACATTTTGTCCGCAATTAATCATTGATATCACCCACATTATGGTAAATAAGCAAGCAGACTGCAGGTAACTTACTGACCAAAGACTAAGAATTTTTCTTCACTTCAACTTCAAGTAAAGATTACCGAATAAAAAATAATAATGAACAAAAAATCACAGTTACATAGAATAAAACTAGTCACAATAAAAGACAGGTATGTTAACGAATCCCTGCGAGCAAATAATATAAATTAAAAAAATTACCTCCTTAATGAAGCATTGCTATACATGTTCAGTTTCTCAAAGAAAGCAAGGGTGTAGAAGGTAAACCTATCAACAACAGAAACACCAATCTGCATTGAAATGATAAAGCAATATACAGAGAAATAAATCTGAGCCCATTGATTATGAGTTTTGATTATATTATAGTCAGCAAAACAATGAAAAAATAGGTGAAGCTAACATATTATCTAGTGGAAATCTGCACTGGCCATTTTCTTACATCAGAGTCAAGATGATGAGAATACGAATTTTCTCCTTTCATACTACTGCCAATTGCCAGAACACCAGGCGAATGGAGCTGCAAAATTCATTTGAGCATTCATTAAATGTTTCAGCCAGTGCATGAATCGAAATTTGAAAATTAATACAGTAATACACAACAAATGAACCAGACATCTTATTCAAATAAAAAATTTTAATTATATATTTTTTAAATTAAGAAAAATTAATTGTCCACCAAAAAAATTCAAAATCTACTTATAATTGAACAGATCAAATCATATCTATCAGAGAGTAGATTAAGATGACACCGTTATTAATAGCTAAGAATAATGGCCTATAAACAAAACATTAATAGCTAAAATTTTCCATCCCCTTACTATTATTTTGTTGTCATTTTTTCTCTTCCATGGAATCAACAAGTTCTTGATTAACAAAAAATGAACACCGCAACCACTCTAGCATACTTGTGGCAATATCTGCTACATTTGTGAACAATAATGTGATCAAGTGATATTTTCTGACAAGAGTCTTGAATACTTCCACAGACCTGATAGATAGGGAAAAAATATATAAAACTTGCCCTATCCCGTGTCTTAGCTTTACGGGATTGCCATAGGACCTTCTCTATATCAAGTCCTGTCCATGTTACTGTTCTGTGTCCATGTACATGATTATAGCAAATGAATGAGGAGAGAGACAACTTAACCTGATACAAATGAGACTTTGGTAGCCAAACATATCTTTTAATGATTGGGAAACAAAGAAAATTCACAATGACAACCAAAAATAATGAGTCAGGTTAGTTAAAGCAAAATAAACTCCCGATTAGTGAAAACCAATGACAAATTTACTAGCATTAAAAACAACAAAGGATGCTTTGCTCATTTTATAACGGCAGTGCGTTAAACTATGAAATTAACAACTTATCAAATATTAATTTCTGCCATGCAAAATTGCAAATACATCGATCTACAAATTTCTAAAGCACTTACCACCTCTAGTGCCTAATTCACTTCTGTACAACTGTGACCATCCAAATTCATACCTAGGGTAACCATCCAAATTCATCAACTAAGGGGGAAGCACCAAGCATCAAATTTATACCAAGGGTTTGCAAAATTAATCAAAAATAGATGACCGCGGGTGATGGTGGAAGCGGTGGGCTATGGCGGATAACGAAAGACGACGGTGGAGGAAGAGGTGGGCGACGGTGGTGGGTGGCGGCGGAGGAAGACGGCGACAATTGAAAGGAAGACGGCGGCGGTGGTGGCGATGGACGAGCAACGACGATGGTGGGAGGGGGACGACGACGGCGACGTGGATGAATGACGACGGCGCTAACCAACGGGTCGGGGATTTGGGTGTGAGAGAGAGAGGATAGAGAGAGAAAGAGAGATGGATGTGATAGAGAGTATATAAATTGGGGGATTTGGGATTTGGGGAGAAAATGAAAAAGTTGGGGGGGGGGGGGGGGGGGGGAATCAATTATGGAATAAACCCACAGTGTTTTATCCCGTTAGTAAAACTTATAGTTACGGATTAAAAGCTCTAAAGCTATAGGATACCTATACTTACAGTTTACTATACGTCGGTAGGTATATAATGCCTATACATATGGTTTGAGTGATCCGTCACTATAGGTGTCCGTTGGTATATGGAAAATTCTTTGTAGTGTTACTACTTAACCCTTATTTATTATTATTTTTCGCCGAAGGGAAAGAGTCGGTATTAAGGGTGATACCTTATGATTCGACCTGTTCTATAGGCCAACACTAGGTGGTGTTATTGGTTTTACCCTTTCTGTCAAAGGGATATGGTCTGTTCCTTCTCACGAGTTGGGAGCACGGGATTCGTATCTCGTCTGTTAATTTCTGAAGTGCCATTATAAGGGCGGGTAGTATCCTGTCGGAGCTAGGGGATGGACCCCCGGAACTCTGTCATGCTCTATATCAAGAAAGGCAAACAAGCCATAGACTACGGTCTATCAGCTATGGGGCCATAGGGGATATTTCGAGCTAACCTGTGTTGTAGTTAACTCCGAGGGTTCGTCAAATTTTTGAGTGAGGTCCGATATGCCAGGCAATATTAGCAAACGGAGACACCACTATATGACTGAAAATGGCGGGATTAGACCGTTTCAGGGCAACCTCATCAGTCACGCTATATCTTTAGAAACAGGTTGAGTACAAGAGTAGAATTCATGGCACGGGTTCAAATCCCTATATATGAAGAAACAGCTTGTTATGAGCGTATGTAGTATGGGTTGCATACTTTTCCGGAGACTTTCTTGCATTAGAATAAGTTCATCATTGCATTAGTTAATCCTGCATTAGAGTCTAAGTCATAGCGTACACAGACACATCAATTATATATACACTTTTCTCTTTTCATCAATCTGTTTGTTTAAAGTTAAGAATTGCTGCTAGTCATCAGCCTTAAAGCGTATGTACAGACATCCCCACTTCAATAGGTACTGGACTGCAAAATTACAGGTACAAGATTCAGGAGGACTCAAGGCAAGAGAAGCAAAGTGTTGATTTTGTTTCAATTGTAATATATGTTGGTTACCATTGTTTCAATTGTAAATTTATTTATGTTGAGAAGCATCCAAGTGAAGGTACCAAGTGTTATATATTATTCATTGTACTCTGATGTAATTTTTATTGAAAGTTTGTAACACTTGGGGTTGTATGACATTATTGTAACATTGATGTAATGTGTTGTAGTTTTATAACATTCAGACTTGTAATACATTTTTGTTGAATGTTTTAAAATTTTCTATTCTTCTATGTATTGTGGCTAGTTGAAGGAAAAGATTCAGATTCGTGTCTCGAATTCACGGTATAGGAAATCGGGGCATTACATTCATTAGTTGGATCCATTAAATGAGTTCTAACTGCTCCACCCTTCGCCCCTCACCAAATTTGGCACGTTTGTAAAAGGCGAAATAACAGAAAATATCACAACCCTATTTTTGTTTTGAAAAAACCTCGACCTATCCTACAAGATGAACTTATAGTTAAAGAATACATCATATGGGCCAATTAAAGTTATTGACACATCTTAACAATCTATATAATAAAACACAAATAAAAGCTATCAAGTGGCTCTTCTTCAATTGTAAGGAAATCAATGGTACAGATCTATGTACTAAAAAGATATTTTCCTCCCAAAACAACTCCTTTATTTATTTAATTATTTCTTTCTCTCTCTCTCTCTCTCTCATATTCAGGTCAGTTTGCTCCCTCTATTCCCCAAACCAAAGAGCTCCAATTTCTTTCTCTCTCCCCTAGGGTTTTTAAGCCGCTAACTCCAAATCCCTAAAACCATTTTCTTAAACCTTTGCTTTCATTCCAATGGCGAAGCCTTCATCGTTCTCTCAAGCGCGAATCTCAAAGCAAATCCAGATCTAAATCCAGTGTCGAACCCTAATAAGAGGTCGTCGCCGATATCTGATCTGCTGCTGATTCTGTATCGGCAACTCCTCTCCACCAAATCGAGCGCGGACATCAAGCGACTTCGTATCGAAGACTCCTCACCACCGAATTGCGAGCCTCTACATGCGATGCGGCGATTCTAATTTCATCTCATTAACTGAATTCTCATTCTAATTTTTAATTTTGTGTGTGCAGGGGATTACTTAGTTTTTTGCTCACTCGAATTTTGTGTGTGCATGAGATCTAAGATCAGAGAGGCATGATTATTTTATTTTTGGATTTAAATTTTTTTAATTTGGTGATTTATTTGATGAGTTTTTTATTGGTTTTGATTTAAGGTGTACACAAGTGAGAGATGGATTATTTGGTGGCCTCAATTTGGGCTTCTAAACCATATTAGGATAGGTAAGCTGATCAGAAACCTAAAATAACTTCGCAAATATGCAACATTAATTTCTTTACTACAAGAGAATATACTATCGTGAAGTGTTCCCTTCACTGGTTATTAGTAACCATGGATAACATAACATATAAGAACTTTTAGTGTATGTTTGAATATATAGGATTGGGATGACTGGAGTTTATCAGTGAAGGGTGCAAACTCTCCACTCAAGGAAGACAGCTAAAGTAAATTCGTTATTGATCCATTTTGATTTTTTTTATAAAGGGGCCATGGGGAGACAAAGTGGAGATTAAAAAAATGGTTAGCTTGGATTAGAGTTTTGAGAACTTCATGTATTACATTTTGGTTCAAATAATAATAAGAGGTATTTCAATTGCAAACTGAGTCTCATACAAACAAATGTTTAGATTATTGGTATTATAGATACCTTCACACATGCACTTGGGTTTCCATTGTATTTAGACATGCTCATAGTGGTTATGGGATTATAGTAAGCTCTATAAAACCTATATGATTATGTCCTTGCATAACCATTATAAGCATCTAAAAGTGATGCTGAAGTTAAAAAAAATGCTATGCAGTGTTTCTAACAAACTATATGCATTCCAAGTAAGTTCAAGCTAATGATCAAGAAGGCGATGATTTAGCTTAATGGTAGATATGCTGCTTCCTCATATAATATGTTTCCTATTTCAATTAATTTGCTGGACCTCTAAAACTATTTTATATAATCAAACCAGGTGCACTGTTCCAAAGACGTGCCATAGGCACGTGCCAACGGGCAAACCTAGTTACACTATAAACTTAAATTTTTTAATATTTATTTATAATCAAGGATAAACATATGAGACATTAAAAGTCATCAGGATATAGGGTTGTGGTATTTATTCAAGAAAAGCGCAAGGTCATGGTATATTTCTTTTTAAAAAATAAGGCTGTGAAATTTATTTTAAAAACAAAGAAAGATTGTTTAGCTGTAAAAGTATAACCTTGGTTTATGATTGATTATATATATACTAGGTTTGCCCGTTGACACGTGCCTACGACACGTCTTCAGAACGGTGCACCTGGTTTGATTATATAAAATAGTTATAGAGGTCCAGCAAATTAATTGAAGTAGGAAACATATTATATGAGGAAGCAGCATATCTACCTTTAAGCTTAACCATCGCCTTCTTGATCATTAGCTTGAACTTAAATGAAATGCATATAGTTTGTTAGAAACACTGTATAACGTTTTTTTTAACTACAACATCACTTTTAGATGCTTGTAATAGTTATGCAAGGACATGATCATATACGTTTTATAGAACTTACTCGAATCTCATAACCATTATGAGCATGTCTAAATACAATGGTAACCCAAGTGCAGTTGTGAAGGTATCTACAATACCAATAATCTAAACGTTTGTATGTCTGAGACTCAGTTTGCAATTAAAATACATCTTATTATTATTTCAACCAAAATGTAGTACATGAAATTCTCAAAACTCTAAACCAAGCTAATCATTCTTTTATCTCCACTTTGTCTCCCTATCGCACCCTTTAAAAAAAAACCAAAATGGATAAATTACAAATTTACTTTAGCTGTCTTTCTTGAGTGGAGTTTGCACCCTTCACTGGTAAACTCTAGTCATCCCAATCCTATATATCCAAACATACACTAAAAGTTCTTATACGTTATGTTATCCATGGTTTCTAATAACCAGTGAAGAGACTTCATGATAGTATATTCTCTTGTAGTAAAGAAATTAATGTTGCATATTCGGCAAGTTATTTTAGGCTGCTGACCAGCTTACCTGTCCTGTTATGCTTTGGAAGTCCAAATTGAGGCCACCAAATAATTCATCTCTCACTTGCGTACACCTTAAATAAAAAACAATAAAAAACTTATCAAATAAATCACCAAATTAAAAATTTTTAAACCCAAAAATAAAACAATCATACCTCTTTGAACTTAGATCTCATGCACACACAAAATTCGAGTCAGCAAAAAATTGAGTAATTCCCTGCACACACAAAATTAAAAATTAGAATGAAAATTCAGTTAATGAGATGAAATTAGAGTTGCCGCATCACATGTAAAGGCTCTCGATTTGGTAGAGGGGAGTCGCCGATACGGAATCAGTAGCGGATCTAATATTGGTGACGACCTCTTGATTGGGGTTCGACACAGGATTTGGATTTGGATTTGGGTTTGCTTTGAGATTCGCACTTGAGAGGACGATGGAGGCTTCACCAATGGAATGAAAGCGAAGGTTTAAGAAACTAATTTTAGGGATTTGGAGTTAGTGACTTAAAAACCCTAGGGGAGAGAGAGAGAAATTGAAGCTCTCTGGTTTGGGAAATAGAGGGAGCAAACTGATCTGAAATAGGGAGAGAGAGAGAGAGAGAGAGAGAGAGAGAGAGAGAGAGAGAGAGAGAGAAATAATTAATTAAATAAAGGAGCTGTTTTGGGGGGGAGGGGGGGGGGGGGAGATAATGTCTTCTTGGAGGTTAGATCTGGACCATTGATTTCCTTATTATTGAACACAAAGAAAAGCTATCAAGTGGCTCTCCTTTGTTATATATATATGATTTTTCACCTTTGAAATGTGAGAATTTATTGCTATGTCTACACATGATAATGAGAATTGATTGCTATGTTTATACTCTATCATGATATATACATAGCAATGAATTCTCATTTTTTAGAGGTGAAAAATCATATATATATATATGTGTGTATATGAGCAAAGCTCAGTTGCAAATGAGTATGTTTGCAACAAACCTGTTTCGAATGACACTTTTGGTCGTTGGATCGCTTAGATCAAGATCCAACAGCCAGGATCGATCCTGCCCATCTTTTCCATATATCACTTAACTTCGGAGGGGTACTTTAGGGATTTCACTATAAATAACTCTTCGACTTATTCGTTCTCTCACATTATCCAATATAGAAATCTATCTAGAATCCATATCTTGCAAACCGTGAGTCGAAACTCGCTTCTACAAGTTGCGTTGTCTTGTATGTAGTGAGTCCGACCTACTAGCAAAGTTTAGAAATTTTTGGATGCCGTTTGTGTGGTTTTCTAACCTAATTTATTTCGTATCTATATATGTGAATAGGGTATTAACCAATTGTTATAATATTTTTATTAGAGAAATGATTAGAACGAGGGGAACCGAAAGGCCGTTTTGTAGTGGTAGGGGTGAATCTTTCACAGAAGTAAGTGAAGTATTAGTTTTCATTGTGAATTTTGTATACGTAACATTGTATGTACAATAATAAAAATTTAAACGTTGGTGTAGGTTGGTGCATCGTCTTCAGGTGAATATTGCGGTCCAGGACCTTTAGAGACAAACATACTCACTTTGTAAGACTTCCACAAATCCGAGGAAGTGTGGAGAAGGATGACGCAAAATTGTAATTTCCGTATGCACGAGACATTGACGATGCACTGGCTTACCCACGAGTACCTTGTCCAAGCCGGTTTTTACGGAGTTGGTTTGATGGGTAAGGTGAAACTAGACCGAGCACTTCTTGCATCCCTCGTTGAGCGATGCAGGTCAGAGACACACAGTTTCCATCTACTGGTAGGGGAGACGATGGTGATATTGCAAGATATCGCCTTGATTTTCGGTCTTCCAATAGATGGGGTTGTCGTAACGGGTAATATGAATTTTCAGAAAACAGAGTTGTGTAATGAGCTCCTCAGTACAAAGTTTGATGATGATGAAGATGATTATAACAATATTTTTTCCGGACAGTCAATCCGACTATCATGGTTGAAGCATAATTTTGAAGGGAAATTGACCGCCCAATGGAGCGACTATGATGTGTAGTGCTACACTAAGGCATATATTCCAACTGTACTTGGAGGTGTCTTTTGCCTAACTCCATCAGAGATACCATTTTGCTTATGTATCTATGATTGTTCGACGACCTAAGCTTAGTCGGTCGGTATAGCTGGGGAAGTTGCACATTAGCCACCATGTACAGGTGTGCAGTTGCTCTCGATGGAGTTGAGATAACTGAGCTGATGGTCTTGCTTCAAATTTGAGCATGAGAACGTATATACTTGGGTCATCCTTATATTACGAGACCCACGGTGGGTTGGGTGACCCTTGCACCTATCGTTGAGATGCGACCACCTTTAGGAGTGTATTAGGCAGGTAGACGAAGCTACAAAAACAACCCAAAAGGAGTTCTATTATATTACAGAGACGAGTTCGACCAGCTGCGAGATAAATTGGTAATTTGGGAGCCGTATACTCCTGAGCGTGTGGAGAAACTACCGCCAACATGTACGGCTGGTTCACAGTTGTGGTTGATGCTGGCCTCACTCGTCAAATTTTGTACGGTGGAGCATCATTGGCCGGATAGAGTCCTTCGCCAATTTGGGCTAGAGCAGGAAGTTCCCATGAACTGCTCGTACAACACATAGTTACACGCCATTAGAGGTACGGGTCGTATGCCCAATCATAACTGGGCAGATTTCCACCGTCGTTATGTGTCACTTTAGAATGAGCGAAGGTTTGTAAAGGTATTTACTGATGTCAAGCTGTATGATGTCACGTCACTTACAATGTACATGACTTGGTACCAGGCGAAAACACATTTGTACATATCTTCGAAGACCGAAGTACTAGTTGGTATTCAATTACCAATTCTGGAGAGAGAGAGAGAGAGAGAGAGAGAGAGAGAGAGAGAGAGAGAGAGAGAGAGAACCACCACATACGTATTCTACTTCACAACCCATGTAACAATCGAAGACATCATAATATCGGTTACTGGTAAGTTAATTTTGTTTAAATATTTTTTTTGGTATTCACATTAACTGTTTTATCATTGATGATTTCATCATGGAATTGTGCTATTATATTTTCATCTTTGTTTTAGATTGATAATACATGAGATATGACAAAAGAATGTGCACAGGTACTTAAGAGTAATGCTAGTGATAACATGAAAGCTTTCGCTTGGAAGATGATTACTTCTAGTGAGATGGCGAACGATTTACCTGTTATTTAGATACGACCGTACTATCACAATGGCGTAAGAGTGTGATTAATAAGTCATCTTGCCTAGGGCAGAAACGGTTACATCAACCTCCACCACAAGAAGAAGAACAAGAAGAGCACCAAGAAGAGGACGGAGAAGAAGACCAAGAAGAGTAAGAAGAAGATACCGGTGCTTCACAAGTAACTCAAGTTGTGCGTACTCGGCGATAATCTACTCGGAAGAGGTGAGCGCCACAACACTACACACCAGGGTAGGTTTAGTATTTTTTGATTCGTGGTGTATGTGAAATTTGGTATTATTGTTAATGTTAATGTTAATTTTTTTATTATGTTACTCAAGTTTTAAAATTGTTGCTATTATTGATGTTGATTTTATTGTTGTTGTTGTTAGTTTTTATGTGGAGTGAAGTGATTGTGATCATATTGTTATTAGTGAAGTAAAGTTACTTTTGTGGATTTTGTTGTTGGTGTGATACAAGTTTAGCAGTTGTAACTGTTGTTGTTGAGATGTAATGAATGTGAAGTTGTGTTTGTATTGTAGTAGCAGCTGCTGCTGTTGATAGCTTTTGTTTATTTATTTTTTTTGTTTGAACTTATGCCGTTGTTGCAGACAACTGTCTAAGCTTAAAATATTATTGAAGCAAGAAGAATTTCTCTTTGACTTGGAACGACCATTTTGAACCAACTAAAGCCGTTGTCGGATACAACGAACTAGTATAACATAGGCCGTTGTTAACGAGGATGGCTTCCGTTAAGATCGTAAAAATTGTCAAAGTATCACTGCTCTCTATCTTGAAAACTAGCCATTTGTTACCCAAGTTGCTAGAACCGGGGCCATTGTTGAAGACAAGGACCTAATATAACTGTAGCCATTATCTCTAACAATGGCATCAGTTAAAATCAAAATATTTTTGAAAGTTGCTTTGCCTTGCTCTATGACTTGAAATTTTAGGGGTTTTAGGGGTTTTTTTTGGGTGTGACTTGGAGGGTGGGAAGTTTACCAAAAACGGTGTATATATATTTTACCTCATTTTTTTATTGTAGAAATATGTGAGAATGACTCGCTTCTATGAAACATACTGAAACAACGGTAATGTTTATGTAGATCCGATATGATCTTTTCTCTCTCACCTAAAAATCCCACTTCCATTCTCCTACGATCCTCATTTTTACACCACTTTTTTTGATTTGATTCAATTACTTCTAATTTATCTGCACCAATTTCTAAACAATAGTATGTTCTTGTGTCTTGGTTCTTGTGTAGAGTTGAGTTGTTTGTTAAATTATATGTATGAATTTTCTGTTTTCTTAGTTTGGAATTAGTAGTATTACTCGCTTTAATGTTTCCCATTTAATGTATATAATTCACCGCATTTTTTACATGTTCAATGTACTTATCTTCACATGTTTCTTTATTAACACTTTGTCTTCTGTCTCTATTAACAGAGAATCTTGAACTCAACACCAAAGACATCCATAATCTTTGCATTGCGTCACTCCATTATATTATTTTTTATTTTTTAGCAGTAATAACAAACAAAATAATAATAAGGGTGAATTTAAAAAAAATGTGGAAAAAAAATTTGCTAACTATGGTCGTTGTTCTGAACAACGACCTAAGCTCTTTCTCTCACTATTTTTTAGACTTTTTGGGGGTATGCAGCCCTTTTTTTTAAAAAAGAAAATTTTTGGAGAAATTTTTTTTAATTTATTTTATTTGTAATGGTAATGTTTCCCATATTGATACTAAATGGAAGCCGTTCTTCCAACCAACGACCTAGTATAACTTAGGCCATTGTTTCGGCCTATGGTTAGCCCAATAGGAATCTGTTGTTTTATGTAATTTTGTTGGTATTTTTGAATATTTTATGTGGAATACTTTAATTATTTTTTTGATCTTCTGAATTACACTATATCTATATATAACATATAAATTTGATAAATTTTAGAACATATAAATTTGGGGAAATTGTGAACATGAGAGAGTACATTCTTATCCAGCTTATCTGAACCCCCTTACACTAACCCTAAACCTAACCCCTAACCCCTAACCTTACAACTATACCTTTCACCTTAACTAGTAAGATGTTATTATCTATAATTACTTAGATATCTTTTATTTAATTTCTAATCCTAACCCTAAAATATATTTTATTCACACTCTTCAAATTTTGGTTATTGAATTTTTTTTTGAAACGACAAGAAAAAAAAAAAGAATAGTGCTTCACTTTTTTTTGTTTAACTTAGGCCGTTGTTTGGGACAATGGTTACCAACAACGAATTCAATTTATATCCCAATTTTGAACAAGTTGTACTACTCTCTGACTTGGACCCTTTATAGTCAACCCAAATTGTGAATTATTTTGTCTGTTGCATTTCTCTATGATATTGACCCTAATTTTATATGGAAGACTTTAATTTTTTTGGTCCTTTTAAAAAAGAAATTAATTTTCCTAGGTCATTGTAGCAAACAACGACCTAAGGGTTAACCATAAATGTCCAGAAACAAACAATGCTCTTTGACTTTGAGGGGGTATGACCCCCCCAAATATGTATCGGTTTTTTGGTACTAAAGTGTACTGGTAAAGTTAACCAAGTTATTGAAGAATTTTATTTATTTTCTAAATGTGATGACATCTCTAATGAGAGGATGAACACATCTACTGGGATAATGTAGAACATAAAGATTTTTTTTTTTTTTTTTTTTTTTAAAGAGTTGAATGGTTTTTAAATAAATTTAAACTAAAATTACTCTAACATTTCAAATATACCCTAATCTCAATTAACCATATAAAATTGAACTTGCAGAATTGTAACTACCGTTCCCACTATTTTCATTTTCCCCCTTTTTGTAATATTTTATTTTTCGTTCAAACATAAAATACTCTATTTTTGTTTCTTGATTATTTCAATTAAATCTTGTTAATGAAATTCTCTGTTCTTCTTGTTGAGCTATTCTTATTGATTCTATTTTCTTCTATTTAATTGTGGGTATTTTTATTTGAACCCTATTATTTTAGATCTATCCCTACCCAATTTCATTGTTCTTGACCCAAAACCGCTATTATTAGATCCTAAATCACTAACCCAATACCCTAATTGTACCCTATAAATACAACTTTATTGCAAACCCTAAAAATTGTGCAAATTGAAACCCTAGCAGCTTATTCTCTTTCCTCTCTCCTCCCATTCTCTCTCTCCCTGTCGTTTCCCACCCAAACCACCGAACCCATCCACTGTGCTTCTTCCCTAGCCTATCTCCGACCCTCCCTCCGGCGACCCCCCCAGGCCGTTGTCATCGTGCCATCCCTTGACGCGCGCCACCACACCCGACCCCCAGCGCCTCCTCCTCTGTCCTCATCAGCAGCACTAGCCAAAACCCCCCAGATCCCTCCTTGCCACTCCTTTCCATCGACCAGCCGTTGCTGTAACGCCCCGAATCCCAAATACACTGAATTCGAGATGTTCTACAGGATCTTTTCACTTTTTTTAGTACAATTTTACAGGGAAATTGAAACTTTTCATCATACATCAAAGTTTACATCATAATTACATCTTTCTTTTGCACAGCGGAAGTAAAATACAACAATTAAATACAAGTACAACAGCATGATATAATCTTTAAGCATCCATTCCTCTTTAATCTTTAACATGACATTTACCTGCATATAAGACTGTGGGTACGTCAGTTTATTCAACCGACGAACATTATACACGGCCATCCTCTCTATGCCGGAAATAGTATAACTCAACTTTTAATATTTAACAAACACAAACTTGTCACATTCAAACTAAAGGGACTACCCTATTGATGTCGTGTTGTGATTGTGCACTTAATCCTTAATGCATTTATTTATGTTACATGACACTAATGCGCACTTGTTCGGATTCTATGCATCCCATACTACATAGGTCCGAGGGCAAGCCCTTATTCGTTCTTCATCTTTATAGGGTTCAATTCCCCGTTATGATTTAATCTACTACTGTAATTACGGTAAGTATCCTAGATGTTATCTGACCTACGAACTCATGTCTAGGCACTCTGGAGTAGTATCCTCACCTAGACGCATCATGGAAATTCCTGGGATACGCTCTCACCATAAACATGACACCACCCGTAGTCTTCAAACATCCCACGAGCGTTGCCACTGGGACGGTACTCTGGAACAGTATCCTCACCCAGACTCGTCATGGGAATTCCTGGGATACGCTCTCGCCGCTACCCATGGCCCTCATACTCAGTGTTTTTCTCTTACTTTCATCACATCTTCACTATGCACTAGTCCTTAGTTTTATTAAAAATCATGAACAAAATTAATCTCTAGAGTTAGCCTCTCCATCAACCGGACTTATTCATTCATTTCATCTTGACCAACCTTGGTCTAATTTCATTTTATTTCATTTCTCGATGCCGGGGAGACTTAGCTACTCTATATCAAATTTCATTTCACAATCTTCAACTCATAAAATTTTTCATGTCGAGTTCTCAAACTCACATGTATATTCTCTTTCAATTCATGTTTCCTAACTTTGTTCACAAGTCCATAATTACACAAAAATTGCATATACTTATTAATTGTCACATCACGATAATTTCACATTACTAAATAATGTACACACTTCATATTGTTCCACAAGTGAGGAAATAATTGCATCATAACCACATTTCTTTTTGCCAAATCCATACTTAATGTTCCAATTCACTTATTCTTTCAAATTATAATCTCATATCAATAATCTATATAAACTCATATGTCTATTTGTGCATTTAACTACAAACCTTAGTTAAATTTATTCAAATAATACCCAAATCATTCCTATAAAATTCCTTACATTTTTCTGAGAATTACCATATTTTTTTCATAATTTTTCGATACATAAAACTCCCAAAAAAATATTTTTTCCATCTTGCCGATAGCAAGATTCGAACCCAGGCACAACACCGACACAACACAGAGCACAGGCCACTAGGCCGGTTGCCGCTAGCGATATAGAAGGGATTTAAAGAGTATTTATTACTCTCGGCTCGGTAGGTTATAGCCTTACAAAAATTGTGAAAATGTTTTGCAGCCACAGGGATTCGATCCGTTCAAACCAGAGAAGCCAATGCCCACAGTGACTGCCTGAGCTACTAGCTCAGGTTGTTACAGTCCATACTAAAATCTTTTTGAATCAATTTGCCACTGTTATCAAACATACTCGATGTTCATTTAAACCTTGTTTCTTATTGCTTTTATAAAAATTACTGAAAATCTCCAGATTAATCCCCATTCATTTAAAGTCCATACCAGTAAGGAAAAATAATTTTTGTACTAATAAAATATATTTTTCACACACAAATCAATGAGTCATTTATTAAAACTACTATATATTGCATTTTCGACATTGCTAAATAATTGATCTACTAATCTTTTTATTCAAAGATTTTCTTGTGACAATTTACTGTTATTAACTCTTTATTCAACCAATACATATGTTTGTAACAGTCCATATCCATATCAACATAAAGGTCTATTCATCACAACTCAACTACTAACTTTATGAGTAGTACTTTCATTAATCACTCTATGTCACAATGAAATATACTCACTTATCAATTGCATAAATCACATCTCAACCATATAAGAAATTCATTTTTTTCAAAATAAAGTGTACTCTTTCTTAATAAATTTCATGTTTCAACTTTACAATTAGCAAGCGTTCTTATCCATGCATCATGTCTCAAATCATACTAACAACATTCTTAAATAAATTTAATCACCATCATAACTTCATACTAATAATCATGGAGCATTCTACACACAATTTAATTTTAATACTAGAGCCATATACAAATTAATCACCACATTTCAATCAATTCATACACTAACTTCTCAATTAAAGTGGGCTCTTATTAGTATTTTTCATGCATCTTTTGATAGTTGAAACTAGCATGGATCTATATTAGAAATATGAAATGTTTACCCACCTTGAATGAAGAGAACTAAACAAATTTAGCAACACAAGCCTTGCGAATGAAAGCACCACCTCCTAGACGAAATGCGAGCACCTCCAAGCCTCCAAGCAAAAACCGAATGCTTCCCTTGTGATAGCCGGCCACTCCTCCTTGGAACAAGCTAGCAACTCCCACACAATCTCTCTATCTTTTATAACTCACACTATTACTACAATAAGACTATAGCTTGGAAATATAAAATAGCATATGAAAATAGCCATGAGAGGGGGGGTATTTATACTAGAGAATAGGTGAAATGGAGGGCCAAGATTGATTAGGTGGTTGAAAGATGAAGGGCCTAGATTAAAGTAGGAGTTATAAAAACTACCCACATCCACAAAACTACCTCCATAAACACCATGATCAATTTCAAAATTCCCTCCAAAAGAGTGTGCAAACCGGCCACATAAATAGTGTGCATTGCACGTGTACGTGTAGTGCACGTGCATGCAACTAGGCCAAAATTTGTACATTTTAATTTTGTATAAAAATAAATTAGTTAAAAAAAAGTCTTCTACATGACAAGTTTAATTAAAAGAGATTAATCCATGGGCTTTCTTTTTGGGCCAAAATGGTTTATTAAGAATAAATAAAATAAAATACATTTTTGGGCTTTTTAAGAAAAGGCTTTTTCATTAAATTAAAATAAGGCTTTCTATTTGTTTAAAGAAAAGCTTTTTGTACAAAATAATGTGAGAAAATATTTACACATCATAATAAAATAATCCAAACAAAATATTGCACGTGCACACTACGTGCAAAATAAATAATTTTTCATTAATTGAAAAATCAGGATATTACAGTTGCGCCGCCACCTGTGACGCCGGTGACCCCTTCCCCTTGCCCTCTTACTGTGGTGACTGAGCTCGTTGGTGCTGCTGTCTCTACTATTGCTGTTGTTGCTGTGCTATCTTAAGCACGTATTTTGCACGTATTATATTGTGTTGGTTTGTGGGTTCGTTGCTTGGAGATCCTTTTCCCGTTACTCTTGGTATTCATTTTCACCGTTAATAAGGCAAGTCACTGTCCTCTTGAATTGTTAATTGTATTAAATTCAAGCTTTGTTGAAACTCTATCAAGTAGATCCCTTTGTTTATCGTACTATACATTGTTCATCTCTTTCGTTGGGTCGATTGAGGGTTTACACGAGCTAACCCTGATATTCTTGATATCGAGCCACTTTTGACTCTAAAGATTGAATCTTTCATGTGTGTATATAGAATTGATAATAGGGTTGTCCATATAATTATCACACAAATGAATTATTGTAAAGAGAATTGCTAGGTTGTATGTTGGTTGATCGATTGATGATTGATTGATGATAAATTGATGTATGAATGTATTCTTAATCTTATTTACCATGTTATAAAACCATCATGCTGATTAAGAAGTTTATCGACTAGTAGAATTGATACCAATCATGTTTAGATTAATTTATTTCTTGAAAACTACCCAAAACTCTGTATATTGCTTGCTGGCTGTATGTTGAATTCTATTTTCCACCCTATAAATGATCTTAAAACGAATAATTTTCTGAGTAAGAATTGTAGCCTTATCTTTCTACTTTCCATAACATCTTGAATTTCTAAATTCCGAGTTGTGTAGCAAAGGTTATATCCGTTTTACTATGGCTGTGTTTTTACTTTCAGATTTCCAGATTCTTGTACGTCTCATGTTTAAACAGTAAAAAGGCTAATCAAATGATAAAATTTTACTCTGAAAATTTTCATACTGTTGCTTAACATGTTTAGGAGTCTAGAAAATATTTTTAATAAATTTATTATTGAGTTTTTGCTTATTCTAAAATTATAACAACATAATGTCGAATTTCTGCCTGAATATGAAATCTGTAAAGAACAATGTGTTTGACCTAGCTACTGTTGTCGGATTTTCAACTTTAAATATGCGTTGGAACCAAGTCTAGTTTCTATAACTTCTGATAGATTCCGTTTTCGAGTTCTGAAACAGCGGAAAACTGTATTTTTGTACAGACTACTCGTGCTGTCCAGAATTTTATAATCCAGATTTTAATAGATAATTATTCCTATATCGTAATATTGCATGAATTATTGTATGTATGTTGTATTGCATGATCCTAATGAGTTATCGTCATCATTCTAATTGTCCTATTTCATGTTACCATCCTATTATTCTCCTATTGTTACTATTGTTCATCTCATGGCTCAAATTGCATATTGTATTGCTGCAATATTTAAATAATTAATAAGCCGGAGTTTAAGGGATTGACTAGAGTAGTTGATGATATAGAGACTGTACTCGGATGATGGCCCGTGTTATTACTGTTATCATCATCGTATAAGAAATTACACCATGGCCCGTGTTATTACCGTTATCGTCATTATGTAAGAAATTACACCATGGCCTGTGTTATTATCGTTATCGTCATCGTGTAAAAAATTACACCATGGCCCGTGTTATTACCATTATCGTCATCATACCCAGTAAATGAACTATAAAATCTACCACTATAGTCTAAATGAAAATGATTGTATGCATCGAACCTGTGGTATGGAACATGTGGGACACAGTAGTACGTGCATTAGTTAGGATTTAAAATAATTAATAGACATAAGGATTGACATATCACCGACATTGCATATTGTTCATCAATGTTTCTATTGATATCAAATATTGGCTAAGTGATATTGTTATTGATAATAGATTATTGTTACTGATTATTGAATCATTGTTTATAGCCATTGCACCAATTACCGTGATATTGACTATTGATTATCGTGCCATGTTATTGATTCCTATTGATCAATTGATTCATTGTTATACTGTTATTCTATTGTTCCTTGCTTTCTCTACTTTCTGTCCGTGACTTTCTCTAAGGATAATTTTTCTTCTCTTTTTAGATGAAGTGTACACAGGTAATGAAAGAGAATTGCCCGCTGAGATTGGAGAGTAAACTTTCTAAAGAACTGCTGCTTTATAATTGAATGTTAGTTTTAATGAACTTATTGTATTAAGACTTGTTACTATTGTGTTGGGATTTATTATTGTATTGGTCTTATGTTCCGGATTTTATTATTATTTCCAGATGTTGGATTAGTTTTGTGTTTGGAAATTTTATATTGTTTCATTCCAAATATTATTGTTCATGAGATTATTATTGCCTGCACATTTTTTTGTATTGATTATATTGTTGAGTTAATCGGATAAATAACTTATGAGTAACGTTAGTCATTTGCTCGGCCAATGTTATGTACTCGTATTCTGTATTTTTGGGAAGCGGGGCATGACAAAATTTTTAGTGGTATCAGAGCCCGGGTTTGGATAATATATTTGAAAGGAAGTTTGTCTTTGATTGATATATTGATTAGATTTGGGTTTTATCGATTTGACTCAATAGTATGTGCAATATAGGAATCGCACGAACAATCGATGTCCAACTTATGATCTGGGCGCTAACCGTTTGATTTTTATTGCAGACCATAGCAAGAAAAGGTACTTCTTTTTTGTGTGCTCGAGATGATCAGTCTGATGAGCCCACTGTTGCATAGTTGATGCAAATGCAGTGTGAGCACAATGAACTAATGATGTGGATGCAACGGGAACATAATGTACAGTTAAGAATGGCTTATGAAGCTCCTAATAGAGAACCCGTTGTGCCTACACCTGGATTGATGCCGCCAAGACCTGGAAATGTGGTAGATTTCATGAGGCTCCATCCAGACAAGTTCTCGGGCATTGAAGGTCCACTTGAAGTCGAGAAATGGCTTATCAGGACTGAACAGTTGTTTACCGCAGCACGTATAGTGGATGTGGATCTTGTGGATGTTGTGAGCATCCAACTTATTGATCTTCCCACATCTGGTAGCAAACCGAGGCTGAACGATTGGGCTAATCCATTCCCTAGGCCGCCTTCACTGAGAGATTCCTCACGGAGTTCTTTCCTAATGTCACCAAGAATGAAATGGAATGACAGTTTGTCTCATTAACTCATGTTCGTCAGATAGTGTTTAATTCATGCTTTTCGTTGTTATTTCATAAAGTATCGACGTTAAACTAAACACTGTCTTGAATCAGGAGAATCGTACCGTGGATGAGTACGCCACGAAATTCGCCCGACTAAGTTGTTTTTCTACTGCTATGGTGGCAAATGACGAAGATAGAGACCGTCGTTTCCGGTTGGGCTTGGACATTGAGATTCAGGACCGTATTTTTGGTTTGTGACTTCGCTCTTATGCTGATATCCTGGATGCTGCGAGAATTTAGGAACAGACCAGTTCAAGGAAGCGTGCTATTCAGCATTCTCTTGCTGCTAAACCTTGTGGTGGGTCTATTAGGAGGCCAGTCTCGCTCCTCCCTACTAAGGCATTGCCTTACCCACCTGCTGTTCAGAGGCCGAACATAATATGTACGCACAGTCACAAGACTGGGCATTTGCACCAAGATTGTAGGATAGCGAACTACCAGTGCCTTGCATGTGGAGGTGTGGACCACATGGTTTGTGATTGCCCTAGGGCCAGACCTCTTGCACTAGTTGGAGGTTCCCCTCCTCAGGGGGCTCTTGTTCGTGGTCAGGGTGGACCACCTCTTCCATCGCAAAGACAGGTCTTTGATCAGAGGTGAGCCGCTTTGTTGCAGGTCGTGGTCAGGCTTACAACTTGACTACGCAGGATGCTGAGACTGGTTTAGGCATTGTTGCAGGTATATTTTTAGATGTTTTTCATTCTGTTTTCATTTTATATTTTATTTTGGATTTCTTGGTTATTTTATTCTTCTATTCTATTGCTTATTCATGTTAGTCTCTCATTCATGTCTGTTTCTTGCATTTTGTTTCTGCCTTTTGTATTCTCACTTTGGATTCTTGCTAGGCATTATCCTTGTCCATTCCTTTCCTGCTCATGTTCTCTTTGAATTTGGTGCTACTCATTCATTTGTTTCTTCCCACTTCGTCGATCTGCATCTCTTGGCTAGCAGTGATATGCCAGCAGCTTGGAACATTACTACAGGTGGAGGTGTTGTCATATGTTCTCAGATTTGTGAGCAGAGTCCCTTCGTTATTGGTGGTATTGATTTTATTGCCGATTTGATTGTCATCAATAATTCTGGGTTTGATATTATTTTGGGGATGGATTGGCTTGGTGCCACTCATGCTGTAATTGACTACTGCAAGAAGAAGATGGTGTTCCAAATGTCGGAACGTCAGGAATTTGAATTCTGTGCCAGTGAAACGCCGCTTGCTTGTGTGGAGAAGTTGGCTAATCAGGAAGTTGGAGTTATGGAGGAAGTGTGTGCTGATGATATTGTCGCACCATTGGTTGTGCAGGATTTTCTAGATGTTTTTCCTGAGAAATTGCCGGGATTACTGCCAGATCGTGAGGTGGTGTTCAATATTGATGTTCAGCCGGGTACAACTCTAATTTATAAGAATCCGTACAGAATGGCTCTTGTTGAGTTGGCTGAGTTGAAGGAGCAGATTCAGGAGTTGTTGGATAGAAGTTTTATCAGGCCATGTGTTTTTCCTTGGGGAGCCCCTATTCTGTTCATCAATAAGAAGGATTGTAGTCGCCGGTTGTGTATTGACTACCGTGAGCTCAATAATGTCATAGTGAAGAACAAGTATCCGTTGCCAAGGATTGATGACCTATTCGATCAATTGGGAGGCACTTCTATATTTTTGAAGCTGGATGTTCGTTCTGGTTATCATCAGGTTAAGGTGAAAGCCGAGGATGTACAGAAGACTGTTTTCATACGAGATATAGGCACTATGAATTCTTGGTGATGCCTTTTGGAGTTACTAATGCTCCAGCTGTGTTTATAAGCTTGATGAATTGGGTTTTCTCTCTGTTCTTGGATAAGTTTGTTGTCGTGTTCATTGATGATATTCTTGTCTATTCTCGGAATAGGGATGAGCATGCTGAACACTTGAAGGTTGTTTTGCAAACTTTGAGGGATCATCAGCTGTATAGGAAGCTTAGCAAGTGTGACTTTTGGCTGGATCGTGTGCCTTTTTCGGATAATATTATTTCGGGTGATGGAGTTTCTGTCATCCAAGATTTCTGCGGTTAAGGATTGGCCGACGCTGAAGTCTGTATCGGAAGTTCGAAGTTTTCTTGGTCTAGCGGGTTATTACAGGAAGTTTGTTCAGGATTTCTCGAAGATTGCAGGGCCATTGACCATGTTGACTGGGAAGGATAAGAAGTTTATGTGGGATGAGTCCTGTGATGAAGCCTTATCTGAATTGAAGAATCGGTTGATATCAATACCTAAATTTTAGAATCGGTTTCGTAATTCACTGTGATGCTTCAGGTAGAGGTTTGGGTACTGTTTTGATGCAACGAGGCAAGGTTGTTGCATATGCATCTAGGTAATTGAGGTCGCATGAGAAGAATTATCCTACACATGATTTGGAGCTTGTTGATGTAATAGCTTTGGAGACATTATTTACTTGGAGACCGAGTGGAGATTTTCACTGACCACAAAAGTCTGAATTATGTGTTCACTCAGAAGGAACTAAAATATGAGGCAAAGGCGATGGTTGGAATTGATGGCAGATTATGATATCAGTTTGTTGTATCACCCTGGCAAGATTAATTCGGTATCTGATGCTTTGAGCAGAAGACCTATTACTATGGTCCTTACTGAGCAGAAAGAGCTTGTGGAAGCTATGAGGAGGTTGGAATTGGATGTGGTATTGTCTGGTTCTGAGCAGAGTTGTATGGTTCTTCAGTTGCAATCATTTTTGGTGGATCAAGATTAAGGAGGCACAGTATGGTGATGTGCAGTTGCAGCAATTTCGAGCTGAGGTTGAAGCTCATTCTAAACTGATATGGTGATTCATGAAGATGGATCTCTCCTCTTTGGAATCCATCTATGTGTTCCGAAGGGTGAAGTCAGGCAGAAATTATTTGAAGAAGCTCATTGTTCGTCATACTCTATTCATCCCGGTGGTACGAAGATGTATCGGGATTTGAAGTTGTATTTCTGGTGGCATGGTATGAAGAGGGTCGTTGCAAGATTTGTTTCTCGGGGTCTGATTTGTCAGCAAGTGAAAGCAGATCATCAGAGGACTGCTGGACTTCTTCAACCGCGTCCTATTCCGGAGTGAAAGTGGGAGAATATCACTATGGATTTTGTGACTGCTTAGTCTAGAAGTCCCAAGCGTCATAATGCCATCTGGGTGATTATGGATCGCTTGATGAAGAGTGCTCATTTCATTCCTTTCAGATTTGGTCAGTCTACAGAGAGCCTGGAAGAAAGGTATATGCAGGAGATTGTGAGATTGCATGGTGTTCCTGTCAAAATTATATCAGACATAGATACTAGATTCGGATCTCAGTTTTGGGAGAGCCTTTAGAATAGTCTTGGGAGTAGGCTGAAGTTCAGTACTGCATTCCATCTACAGACAGATGGACAATCTGAGAGGACTATTCAGACATTGGAGGATATGTTGAGGTCCTACGTGCATCAGTTTGGAGGATCTTGGGAAGATCATCTACACTTGGTGGAGTTTTCATACAATAATAGCTACCAAGCTAGTCTTCAGGCAGCTCCGTATGAAGTCTTGTATGGTCGGAAGTGTAGATCACTAGTGTGCTGGGATGAAATTGGAGAGAGGATGCTTTTGGGGCCAGAATTGATCATGATGACTGTTGATGTAGTGGCCCAGATCAGGAAGCATTTGCAAGCCACACAGGATAGGTAGAGGAAATGGGCAGACATGCACAGGAGACCGTTAGAGTTCGAAGTGGGTGATCATGTTTTCCTCAAGGTCTCTCCTTGGAAAGGTGTGATTCGTTTTGGAGGTGGGGGCAAGTTGAGCCCTAGATTCAATGGTCCGTTCGATGTGGTGGAGCGAGTAGGCAAGGTGGCCTATAGACTTGCGTTGTTGCTAGTTCTTTCTGGAGTGCATGACGTCTTCCATGTTTCTCAGCTCAGGAAGTATGTCAAGGATGATAGTTATGTTATTGACTTTTCGGAGTTGTCATTTCGACCAGATTTGTCTTGTGAGATTCATCCAGTGTCGATTGTGGACCGACGGAAGAAGATTTTGAAGAATAAGATTATCAAATTGGTTCGTGTTGCTTGGAATCCTCACTCACCTGGTGAGTCGACTTGGGAGCTTGAAAGTGTGATTCAGAAGAGGTTTCCCCATCTTTTTGAGTAGTTCTTGTTCCTTTCTTTTCTTCGGGGTTACCCTACTACAACTTGCTTAAATTTCGAGGATGGAATTTTATTGTAATGTGGGTAGGATTGTAACAACCGTTCCCACTATTTTCATTTCCCCCCCTATTGTAATATTTTATTTATATTTGAACGTAAAATACTCTATTTTTGTTTCTTGATTATTTCAATTAAATCTTGTTCATGAAATTCTTCGTTCTTTTTGTTGAGCTGTTCTTATTGATTCTATTTTCTTCTATTTAATTGTGGGTTTTTTTATTTGATCTATTATTTTAGATCTATCTCTTATTGAACCCTACAACCCAATTTCATTGTTCTTGACCCAAAGCCGCTATTATTGGATCCTAAATTACTAAACCAATACCCTAATTGTACCCTATAAATACAACTCTATTGCAAACCCTAAAAATTGTGCAAACCCCAGCCCATCTCCGACCATCCCTCCGGCAACCCCCCCCCCCCTCGCAGGCCGTTGTCGTCGTGCCACCCCTTGACGTGCGCCACCACACCCGACCCCCAGCGCCTCCTCCTCTGTCCTCAGCAGCGCCAGCTAACCCCCCCACCCGCCTCGCGATCCCTCCTTACCGCGCCTTTCTGTCGACCAGCCATTGCGCCGCCACCTGCGACACTGACGACCCTTTCCCCTTGCCCTCTTGCTGTGGTGGCTGTTGGTGCTGCTGTCTCTACTATTGTTGTTGTTGCTGTGCTCTTTTAAGCACGTATTTTGCACGTGTTATATTGTGTTGGTTCGTGGGTTCGTTGCTTGGAGATCCTTTTCCCGTTATTCTTGGTATTCGTTTTCACCATTAATAAAGCAAGTCACTGTCCTCTTGAATTGTTAATTATATCAAATTCAAGCTTTGTTGAAACTCTATCAAGTAGATCCCTTTGTTTATCGTACTATACATTGTTCATCTCTTTCGTTGAGTCTCTTGAGGGTTTACACGAGCTAACCCTAATATTCTTGACATCGTGCCACTTTTGACTCCAAAAATTGAATTTTTAATGTGTGCATATAGAATTGATAATAGAGTTGTCCATATAATTATCACACAAATGAATTATTGTAGAGAGAATTGCTAGGTTGTATGTTGGTTGATCGATTGATGATTGATTGATGATAAATTGATTTATGAATGTGTTCTTAATCTTATTTACCATGTTATTACACCATCATGCTGATTGAGAAGTTTATCGACTAGTAGAATTAATACCCATCATGTTTAAATTAATTTATTTCATGAAAACAACCAAAAACTCTGTATATTGCTTACTGGCTGTATACTAACTGCTATTTTTGACCTAGTAAATTATCTTAAAACGAATAGTTTTTTGAATACAAATTGTAGCTTATCTTTCTAGTTTTTAGAACATCTTGAATTTATAAATTCCGAGTTGTGTAGCAAAAGTTATGCTCGTTTTACTACATCTGTGTTTTTACTATCAGATTTCCAGATTCTTGTACGTCTTATGTTTAAACAGTAAAAAAGTTGATCAAATAGTAAAATTTTACTCTAAAAATTTCTAGATTGTTGCTTAACGTGCTTAGGAGTCTAAAAAATATTTTTAATGAATTTATTATTGATTTTTTGCTCATTCTAAAATTATAACAACATAATGTCGAATTTCTGCCTGAACATGAAATTTGTAAAGAACAATGTGTTTGACCTAGCTACTGTTGTCAGATTTTTAACTTTAAATATGCATTGGAACTATGTGGAAGTCTAGATTCCAGAACTTTTGACGGATTCTTTTTTTGAGTTCTAAAACAGTGGAAAACTTCATTTTTGTACAGACTACTCTTGCTATGCAGAATTTTATAATCCAGAATTTAATAGATTAATTATTCCTATATCGTAATATTGCATGAATTAATGTATGTATGTTGCATTGCATGATCCTAATGAGTTATTGTCATCATTCTAATTGTTCAATTTCATGTTACCATCCTATTGTTCTCCTATTGTTACTATTGTTCATCTCATGGCTCAGATTGCATATTATATTGTTGCATTGATAAATAATTAATAAGCCGGGGCTTAAGGAATTGACTAGAGTAGTTGATGATATAGAGACTGTACTCAGATGATGGTCCGTGTTATTACCGTTATCTTCATCGTGTAAGAAATTACACCATGGCCCGTGTTATTACCGTTATCGTCATCGTGTAAGAAATACCGTTATCGTCATCGTGTAAAAAATTACACCATGGCCCGTGTTATTACCGTTATCGTCATCATACCCAGTACATGAACTATAAAATCTACCACTATAGTCTAAACGAAAATGATTGTATGCATCGAACCTGTGGTATGGAACATATGGAACACAGTAGTACGTGCATTAGTTAGGATTTAAAATAATTAATAGACATAAGGATTGACACATCGCCGACATTGCATATTGTTCATCATTGTTTCTATTGATATCGAATATTGGCTAAGTGATACTGTTATTGATAATAGATTATTATTACTAAATATTGAATCATTGTTTATAGCCATTGCACCGATTATCGTGATATTGATTATTGATTATCGTGCCATGTTATTGATTCCTATTGATCAATTGATTCATTGTTATACCATTTTTCTATTGTTCCTTGCTTTCTCTACTTTCTGTCCGTGACTTTCTCTAAGGATAATTTTTCTTCTTTTTTTAGATGAAGTGTACACAGATAATGAAAGAGAATTGTCTGCTGAGATTGGAGAGCAAACTTTCTAAAAAACTGCTGCTTTATAATTGAATGTTATTTTTAATGAACTTATTGTATTAAGACTTGTTACTATTGTGTTGGGATTTATTATTGTATTGGTCTTATGTTCCGGATTTTATTATTATTTCTAGATGTTGGATTATTTTTGTGTTTGGATATTTTATATTGTTTCATTCCAAGTATTATTGTTTATGAGATTATTATTGCCTGCGCATTTGTTCTGTGTTGATTATATTGTTGAGTTAATCAGATAAACAGCTTATGGGTAATGTTAGTCATTTGCTGGGCCAATGTCATGTACTCGTATTCCATATTTTTGTGAAGCGGGGCGTGACAGGAATACTTTCAAGTAGTTGGAATTTCTATGTGCAAACAAATTGTACTTGCCTATTTTAATAATATGTTCAAAGAATAGTTCCTACTTTTCTCTGATTGTGGGAATTGAAATTCATATGATCCATATTTTATACCCAAACTTTATCGTTCCCTAAAAAAATTATATTCAAATAAGTTCTAATGTATTATCCAATAGATAGAATTATTCGTGTACACACTAACCCTAACCCTACTCTAACCCTTACCCTACCTTAACCCTAACCCTCCCAAATGTAGGCCGTTGTTTTGAACAACGACTAAAGTTAGTATCGTATTTAGAGAATGTTGGCAAGTTCAAGTCAGAGAGCATACCAAACTTTGGCCTCATTATTTTGTACCTTAGGCTGTTGTCTGAGACAACAACCCAAGTCTTTCTACATCAAGTCTTAGAGAATGACTGCCGTGTTAGGATTTTGGCCTCAAATACACTTAGGCACGGAGTACTTGAAGTTAAAGAAGATAAGGAGGAAACAAAGACAGCAAGATAAGATAACAACAAGTAGAAGAAGTGCGGCTGAAGAGTTGCGGTCGACCGATTGGGTGTGCGGTCGACCGAACCAAGCTGCTGAGAGTTCTTCAAGTGTACAGGGTTCAACAGAGAAGGAGACGGTCGACCGTACAGTCAACTATTCATGTCTCGGGTGTGGGCTTTACACGTTGCAGTCGACCAACCTGGGGGTGCGGTCAACCGAGACCGATTGCGGCGCTGTGTATTATTTGTGCTGACAAGTTTAAGGCCTAATAAGCTGGATTTGGGTCTATCTTTTAGGGTTTATTTGGGGGACTATATATGGCTGTAGACTCTAGGGTTTGAATAACCGATTAGAAAGAATTGGTGAGCCGTTATCATTGTTCAACTTCAAGAAGGGATTGTGCCGAGTGTTTCAAAGATGAGAGAGAGAGATTGAGAGTTGTAATCTCTTTGTAATCTTTGTATTTCTTGGGAAATCAGAAGTATTGGTTATCTCTACATATTGATTGTGTTCTTGTGAGATCTTGCACATGTCGTGGTGGCTTGTTCTTGGTTCATCAAAGTCTTGGTAGTTTCTATTGCTTAGGGTGCATTTCTGTTATTAGCACTACGAGTTGGGGTAGATTCTTCAACAAGTGGTATCAGAGCAATAGGTTCGAGATGGCCGATAGCAAGTCGAAGATCGAGAGGTTCGATGAGAGTAACTTCGTAATATGGAAGATTCAGATGATACCGTACCTTCTTCAGAAAGATCTAGATGGTTTGTTGTTCGCTGAGAAGCCGAAAGATACAGACAAGGATGCGAAGGTCTTGCGGAGTGGAATCATTTGGATCAGAAGAGGCTAAGGCAGATTAGGTGGGGCTGAGTAGGAAGGCGTTATTTCATATCTCGAAGGCAAAGACCACAAAGGAGGGTATGGAAATTATCATGGATACATATAAGAAACTGTCAGCATCTAATCAAATTCTTCATCTGAAGAAATTGGTTAATAAGAAGTTGAAGGAAGGGTGTTTAGTAGTAGAATATGTGAACAATTACTGTATAGTTTATAACCAGATGAAAGCTGCAGGTTTGAAGTTTTTAGAGAGGGGGAATTCATTGTTACTTCTATCTACTTTACTCAATAGTTATGGTCTAGTGGAACAGACTATTACAGACACTATGACAGATTCGATGACTCTATAGAATATGGTGAGTAGTATTCTGAACGAGGAGGTGAGAAGGGTGAGAAATGGGGGATATCCATCATCATCTTCTAGAGATTCCGCAATATCTGTTGAGAGAAGACGTGGGAGATCTAAGAACATTCAAAGAAGAAATGATCAGAGTAGTTCATCTGAGAGTGAGTCTGATGACTACGATGGGGGACATGGACCTGAGTGCTGGTATTGTTACAAGAGGGATCACAGACGTGCTGTTGTAAGGCTTATATGAAGAGGAAGCAGGAGAAACTGAAGGAAGACAAACTGAAGAAGGAAGCCAATGTGGTGTCCGATAAAATTGAAGATTTATGCTTATTAGCTAAGGAGGAGTTGGGCACTCAAGATTGGTGTATTGATTTGGGAGCTTCTTTTTATTGCAATCCAATGTGAGAGGTATTTAATGACTATAAGGAGGGTTCTTTTGGCGATGTGATCGTGAGGAACAGTCACCGGTGTCCTGTATGAGGGGTTAGTACTGTTTATGTAAAAGCTAATAATGATCAGAGTGTTGTTTTGTGGGAGATAAGGCATGTTCCAAACTTGAAAGAAAATCTTATCTCGATTGGAAGGCTAGACAAAGAGGGTATGTCTACTATAGTTGGTAGTGGGGAGTGGCTATAGCTGTAGGTTCAAAGGTGATTGCAAAAGGGAAGCATGAGGGAACGCTGTATTTGCTTAGAGACGTGAGGGGCATTTCTCCTGTAGTTGACTCTCAACCGCAATCGAGTAATAGATTGTGTGAGGTGCAACCGAGTTCTTTCAGTTGTGGAGGGGATGATACTGATTAGTGGGAGCTGCTGGCCATAGAAATGATCCTAGAGGGCATGATGTTACTGTGGTAAGGGTACTTTGCAATAGGATAGTCGAAACTTTAAGTCTCTTTTGTGAGGTAGAGAGCACTGGTATCGATATGTAGGGTGATGTCGAAGAGGGTAGCTGAAATGGGACTATAGGGGTTGAACAATCTGTGAATATTGTGAAGGTGTCATCCACGGAGACTTCTAGTGCAGATGGTGTATTGAGAGACTTTAAATTATGTCCGGTGTTAATGGATATTCTATGAGTAGAGGAGTCTTGAAACAGGGAATCCAATGCAAGAGGTTATTTCTCCGTTATTCATACTCTATGCAATTGGTGGAGCACATCCTTCATGAGGCGATGATGGGTGATTGGTGCACTCCACGTGGTGGAGTGGCGGAGGCGCTTTTCATGAGAGTGGGGAGTATTGGGGTCTTCCATGAAAGTGGGAGATTGGTAGAGATAATGCGAGTTAAAAAATTTCAATAACTTTGAAGCGTTGTGTATTTGGTTAAAGTGGGAGATTATTAGGATTGTGGCCTCAAATACACTTAGGCATGGTGTAATTGAAGTTGGAGAAGAAGAGGAGACAAAGACAACAAGGGAAGACAACAGCAAGTAGAAGGAGTGCAGCTGAAGAGTTGCGGTCGACCGACCCAAACTGCTGAGAGTTCTTCGAGTGTACAGGTTTCAACAGAGAAGGAGATGGTCGACCGTGAAATAGACCGTTCATGTTTTGGGGGTGGGCTTTACACGTTGCGGTCGACTAACCTGGGGGTGCGGTCGACCGACAGCGGCACTGTGTTATTTGAGCTGATGAGTTTAAGGCCCAGTCAGCTGGATTTGTGTTTATCTTTTAGGGTTTACTTGCGGGATATATATATGGCTGTAGACTCTAGGGTTTGAATAACCGATTAAAGAGAATTCGGGAGCCAATATCATTGTTCAACTTCAAAAGGGGGTTGTGTTGAGTGTTTCAAAGGTGAAGAAGAGAGATTGGGAGTTGCAATCTTTTTGTAATCTTTGTATTTTTTTGGGAATAAGAAGTATTGGTTATCTTTGCATATTGATTGTTTTTGTGAGATCTTGCATATATCGTGGTGGCTTGTTCTTGGTTCATCAAAGTATTGGTAATTTCTATTTCTTGTGGTGTGTTTCTGCTATTAACACTACGAGTTGTGATAGATTCTTCAACATGCCGTTGGTAAAAAATGGCCACCACAAGTCAGATAACAGAGTCAACTGCTTCAATTTTTTTGTTTATCTTAGGCCATTGTTTCCAACAATGACTTTAGTTTATGTCCCAATTTTAAATAAATTGCATTGCTATCTAACTTGAACCCTCCAATATTAAAAGAAATTTCTTATTTAGCCCTAATTCGTTGGGTTCAACAATGGGGTAGGCAAAAAAAAATGCTGCCAAAACCAGCATCAGTTACTACAACAACATTTTTTGTTTAGCTGCTACTCTCAAATATTTCATACCCAATCTCATTCAACCTTCAGAATACTTGTCTTCTTCCGAAAAGAACAAATTACTAATCAACATTCAACAGCCAAAACAAAAACATAATGAATATCAACTAAAACAACAAAATATTATCAACAAACCCACTACATTCAAACATCCATCCGCATTCGTTTGGAACATATATTATCATCAAACCAACAAAAACAACCAAGACACATAACTATAACCGATTACATATAAATATATACATAGCTTAAATTAAGAATATGATGCCCCAAGAGATAAGGGAGCTTCCTCCAGTAAATACCTGCAAGATTTATAACATTCAAACAAAGGAGACTAGTATTGTAAGTCTACAAACTTCAAATACTTCCCCCGTTAAAATTTTACCTCGCAATGGTTCATAAAAATTATCGTCGGAACTCTCTTTATCGGTTGGAACAACTTCTACTGGATTGGTTGCCCAAAAATATATGACAAATTTGAGTTAGTCAACATTTTATATATCAACTTCAAAATATAAAGTAAGATTTTATATTTTCAGTATATGTTAATAAAAGGAAGAAATATATTACCCCTCAACCAGGGTTGGACAATTTCTTGAATCATGTCTGATTACTTGCAAGCTACAGGTACCGTTTAGGTTTTTTGTGAAGTTGCTCTCTTATCCGTTTCATTCTCTTCCCTCTAGGCCTTCTCTTTGTAACGCACTATTAAGGCTCTTTCACACGTATATGTGTATGTCCACTACCTTCTGCATGTTCTTCTTTATGGGGTTGTGCACTACCTTTGGGATGTATTTGTAGACGAGAAACGCTGTCAATGCCTTTGAGCATAAGATCGAGCATGTATTTGTAACTAGAATCGGAAGAACAACCAAGATCAACCATTTGTTTTGTGTGATGACTTAATAAACAATAGCGAGAAGAAATTTTTTGGCTACTTCCTTCGTGTGGAACAGATGTATATCTTCTTCTCATCACATCTTGGGTCCATCTTCTTTTAATATATACATATCCGGTAGAGATGTGTGATGACTGAACCGAAGAACCACCAAAATATGTTGGCAGAGAATGCCTACGAACTCAAACATGAGACAACTACAAGTAACAATTTGACGGACTTTGCATAATTGAATCAGCCTCACAGGTTTTGATTCTCCACAAAGCATCACATGGAAGTTTGAACTATCCGGTGTGTCAAGATTGTCAACGAAAGTCACAATATATAATAAGCCTTTTGTAACTTCATCTTGGAATTTGTAGAATATTTTAAAAGTGTATATTCACGCCATATGTTTTTCCAATGCCCATTGGGTCTTTAATTACGGTCTCCTCTCACGGTTATGATGATTATCTTTAAGTTCATCATGTCTTTTCTTTGCCAAAAATCGGTTGAAGATGACGCTAAATTCATGTATGGAGTACTTCTTTTCCGTATTATGCTTCAAGAAAGAATGCATAGACTCAACCCGTTTGCTACTCAACATGCCGGCCCAAAATAAATCTCTTGCACAGATGTGTGACCATTTATCATGAATTTCAAATAGATCGTTCAACCATTTGTTATTCTCAACTCCGTACTCCAGAAGCACTAATTTTTATTTCTCTTCAAAATCATGTACATATTCAGAATCATAGATGACAGTCTTCAAATCATCCCTAAAATTATCGAGATCATTCGACATACGCACCTCTTGCGGTGACTTATCTAATATGTGCAAATTGCAATACCGATGTCGAGTCTCGGCAAAAACTTTCTTCACTGTGACAACAATCCCACGATCCTGGTCCATCACGACGCCAGATGGAGCACGATTCATTACTCCTAGCCACATATCAAACAACCACACAAAGAAGAGGAATTTTCATTTGGAATGAATCCACCTCCTAAGAACGTTGATTGCCCACGATGATTGATTCCAACAAATGGAACAAATAACATTCCATATCGGTTCATGTTGTATGTGGCATCAAAGCAAAGTACATCCCCAAATTCTTCATAGTTCATCCTAGAAGTACCATCCACCCAAAAACAATGAGACAACCGGCCTTCAGGATCTAGTTGGAAATCATAAAAAAATGAAGGATCCGTCAATTTTTCCGATTCAAAAAAATCAATGAGAATGTTCCCGTCGTGTCATTTCATTGCTTCGTGCAAGTTTCTAAGTAGATTTTTAGCATCTTTTTTGGTGAATCATATTTTATCATGATCACCACTAAGACATTCGAAGAAAAGCATTTGTTTGCAAGCAGGGTTATTAGCTTGGGTCATTTGATCCATTATACTTCTATCGGTATTCGACACCAAACAGTTTTGGGGCAAAAGATGTCTTCTACCGGGTGAAGTAAATACGTGATTGTGTGGTTCATGAAATGAATAGAACACCCATTTATTACTTTCTTCGTTCAGTTTGACATGAACGATAGTTTTGCAACCCATTCTAGAAGTAGTTCCCCATCTACCTTCATTAGGTTGACTCGGTGAATTCCATTATTTATTACACAAAAAAGACTTATCCACGAATTGGCTTCCCTTGTATTTATTCTCACCCTTACGCATTGCGAAATCCCCACATTTAGCATATGACGAATAAAAGTTCTCGGCTTCATCTAAGGTATGAAACGTCATACCTATATTTGGTTTGATGTGATTTTCAACTTGCGGCATGCATTCACTACTTTGTTGTGCACGCATAAAATTATCGCCGGCAAAAGAATATCTTTCACCATTGTCCATATCTAACATAAAGAATAATATAACAATTATCAATACACTATTCATATAGAGACATTCACACTATTTGCATATATTTATATACGAAAAAGATAAGTGGAAAAATTACACAAACGGGATCTAGAAATTTCTAAATTTGCGATTAGGTTGGACTCAGAACACACAAGCCAACTCAACTTCTGGAAGTGAGTTCGGACTGACGGTTTGCGAGATACAGCAATGTATCACTTTATTTCAAATTAAAAGCAAACAAAGTGACACATTGCCTTATCATGCAAACCATTAGTCGAAACACACTTCTACAAGTTGCGTTGGCTTGTGTGTGGTAAGTCCGACCTACTTGCAAAATTTTATATTTTTTGGATATCGTTTGTGCGGTTTTTTGGTGAAAAGTCAATCAAAAAATATCAAAGTATAATTGTTGTTGATGTTTGATATATGAAACAAATCTGCACAAATGGCATCAAAAAATTTCAAAACTAAGCTAGTAGGTCGGACTCACAATGCACGAGGCAACGCAACTTGTAGAAGTGAGTTTTAACTTACCGGTTTCAATATACGGCAATGTATTGGTTTCACTTACAAAAAAGAGTCAAAAGTGATACATGACCGTATCTCGCAAACCGTGAATTAAAAATTACTTCTACAAGTTGCTTTGGCTTGTGCGTAGTGAGCCCGACCTACTCGCAAAATGTTAAAATTTTTAGATGTCGTTTGTGCGCTTTTACAAAAAAAAACAAACGATAAATTCTACAACTACAACTATAATTTGGAAAAACTACTTCTACAATTCAACCAACTATAATTATTGAGCAACCATATACAATACACATCAAACAACTAACTACGCATCACACAAAAATTGTAGACTAAAAAATTTAACAAAAATTGAATCAACCAACATCGCTACATGTACTAAGCTAGAATAGAGTAAATACCTTGCATAATGTGGGTCTTTGAGAAGGAGAGAGAGGAGGTAGTTGCCCTGCTGTGGAACGAGGAGGACTAGGGTTTTGGAGTGTAGAACCCCGTATTTTCAAATATTATTCTAAATATTTGAAAATGAATTTAAATGATTTTATGGAGATTTAATAAATATTTTCTAAAAGATTTATCTTTTTACACGTGCAGAACACGTGCAACTACTTTCTTGAGAAGTTTGAAAGACAAGTTTTCTTCATGAAAAATCATTATTTAATATTTGGGATTTATTTAGTATTTTTCCAGATTTTTTTGAAATTAATTGGAACTATTTGCAAAATTTGAGAAAAGAATGACCTTTTTGCAAATTTGTCGTTTTCAGGGGTTAAAATGCAAAATGTATTTTCTGGATATTTTGAACTGTACCAATTGAGATTAATGAGTATATTTTACTTTTAAATCCTAATTTAAATGATTTTTATTGAGTTTCCAAGAATAGAGTTATATATGTAAGTTTATATTTTGGGAGGACTATTTTGCAAATGCATTTCCAAAACCCCAAATCTTGATTTCCGGCCTATATAAAAAGGGTTTGCAACCGTCATTCGCTGCACAACTCAAATTTTATTATATCTTTTGTTTTCTTGGTGATTGAAGAGGAGGATTTTAGATCTCACAAAAGGGAGACTTTCTGTCGGATTTCTTCATTCTAAGGTGAGTGATATAAATCTGTTTTGTTGTTTTGATTTAGGTGAGTGATATGAACTTTGTTTTGTGATCTGATTTATATGAATGATTGTTTGTTGCTTGTTTGACATGCTTGTTTATTTAGTGTATTTTGTATGAGAACGATGCAATGGTTATTGTTTGTATTGTGTATGTGAAATCTATGGACATCTAGTAGATCTTGGTTGATAAATTCTTTATTGCTAGAAACATGTTTAAGATTTGAGTATGGTTATGACAATAAGGGATTGGATGGATGAACATCTGGATCTTGTGATTACAAATCAGATTTGGTTTTGAGATGTGAAAGGAATTCAGTATTGAGAAATCCTAATGGAAGAATTATGAGTTAAAAACATGAGAGTTGAGTTTTGAGATATTGGTTGATTTGAGGAAATGTATCCATAATGAGGACTACTTGAGATTGTCGTTTTATTTGAATACAAATTATTTTAGTAAATAATGATTGCTCTTGGAAAACACTAATTTTGATGATCATGTACGGCCTAAACTATGCAAACTGTAGGCCGACAGTCGACTGGTATGACCCAGCTGCTGTATCTTTAGTTTCCTTGAAAATCCGCTCTGGACAGTTGACTTAGACCCTTTTCAGTCGACTGGCACACTTAGAATTTATTTTACAAGTTATCGTAAATTTTTCTCTGGTAAGTCGACTTATGGCTTTTTAAGTCGACTTATAATCTCTTTTAAGTCGACTTATGACTTTACAAGTCGACTTATAACACTTAGAATATTCTCCTAAAGATTTCTGGAATTTCTCTCTGGTAAGTCGACTTATGTTTTTATAAGTCAACTTATGATCTGGTAAGTCGACTTATGATCTTTATAAGTCAACTTATATTTTTGGTAAGTCGACTTATGACTTTTATAAGTCAACTTATATCTCTGGTAAGTCGACTTATGATTTTTATAAGTCAACTTATAATACTTAACTTATTTTCTTAAAATTACTAGATTTCCCTCTGGACAGTCGACTGGTGACCTTTTGCAGTCGACTGGTACTGATACTTTTCTAAGGTGTTTTGATGTTCTTTAAATGACTATTTCTTTAAACGTTTTGGATCTATAACCTACCCTTATAAATATTATTCTTCTATAGAACATATGTTTTAATATATTTTATTGTTGGATTTGGATTATGGAATTTATTAAGACTTGGGTTTTATTGAGTGGAGAGATTTCTCTTTTGACCGTTTGACGATGGATTAGTGAATTATGGACATATTGAGAGTCACTGATCTTTGAGGTCGGGTATATTCTGCGGTATTGAGAGTCACTGATAGTGATTGATAACCGGGTATCCGATCTGCGGTGTTGAGAGTGATTAATAGTCGGGTATATTCTGCGGTGTTGAGAGTTATTGATCTCTGGGGTTGGGTATACTCTGCGGTGTTGAGAATCACTGATAGTGATTGATAACCGGGTATCCAATATGCGGTGTTGAGAGTGACTGATAACCGGGTATCCGATCTGTGGTATTGAGATTGATTGATAGATAGGTATATTCTGCGGTGTTGAGAGTCATTGATCTCTGGGGTTGGGTATACTTTGTGGTGTTGAGAATCACTGATAGTGATTGATAACCGGGTATCCAATCTGCGGTGTTGAGAGTGACTGATAACCGGGTATCCGATCTGTGGTATTGAGATTGATTGATAGATGGGTATATTCTGCGGTGTTGAGAGTCATTGATCTCTGGGGTTGGGTATACTCTGCGGTGTTGAGAATCACTGATAGTGATTGATAACCGGGTATCCGATCTGCGGTGTTGAGAGTGACTGATAACCGGGTATCCGATCTGTGGTATTGAGAGTGATTCTGCGGTGTTGAGAGTCATTGATCTCTGGGGTTGGGTATACTCTGCGGTGTTGAGAATCACTGAGAGTGATTGATAACCGGGTATCTAATCTGCGGTGTTGAGAGTGACTGATAACCGGGTATCCGATCTGTGGTATTGAGATTGATTGATTGATGGGTATATTCTGCGGTGTTGAGAGTCATTGATCTCTGGGGTTGGGTATACTCTGCGGTGTTGAGAATTACTGATAGTGATTGATAACCGGGTATCCGATCTGCGGTGTTGAGAGTGACTGATAACCAAGTATCTGATCGGTGGTATTGTTTTCTTGACTTGGTTTTATGCATGTGTTTTCCTGTTTTCTGCTTCTAACACTTAGTTAAGCTACACTTGATGTTTTTATGTTTTCCTGTCATCTCTTACTTCACAATACATGTTCAGTTTATGTTATTCTCGTTCAGTACATGTTGGTTAAGAATCCATGCTTATTGTCTATTTATGTTGTTTGTTTTTTTTATATCACTCACACCATTTATGGCTGACCCCTTTAGTTTTGGGGGTTAGGGATCATCTCTAGCCTCATGTGTTACAGGTCGTTGCTTAGAGTTTGGAGGCTTGGATGCTAGAGTTAGTTTTGAGATAAACCGATGTAATAGAACTTTATGTAAAATTTGTAAAGAGGTGTTGTAGAGAGAAAAGTTGTAGTTTCAAGGTGTTTGTATTTCCGCTGTGTTTGAAAAAGATTATTGTAATAAAAGTTTGGAATAAAATTATTTGTGTTTTGAGCTATGTGTACTATTACATTGAAGTTGATGCTGGGATTGTGCCACGTATTTTCTAAGTTATTATATTAGAAATTCGGGGCGCTACATGGAGAGCTCGTTAAGGTTAGGGTTTTTTAGGTACGAGAGATTCAAAGGAAGAAGGTAAGAGTTTGAGAAGAGGGGGAGAGTGAGCGAGAGAGTCAACTGAAGGAAAAGGAGCTAGAGTTTCGACTATGGGTTTGGGAGGGTGAAAAAGAGAGAGAGAGAGAGAGAGAGAGAGAGAGAGAGAGAGAGAGAGAGAGTATATTGAATGTGAGAGAAGGTAGGAGGAGAGCAAGATTTGTACAAGTATTTTAAAACACTTATATAACCTAAGCCGTTGTTCCACACAACGGTCTAGGTTATACATAGGCAGTTGTGTCAAGCAACAACCAAGGTTGGAAGATGGATTTTGAAGTATCCATGCCGTTATTTCCAACAACGTGTTGGGTTAAAATTAGGCAAAAAAAATTACAAGTTCATCAGCAGCGAGTGAGAGTGAGTGTGAGCGAAAGGCTAAGTGAAGGGGGCGAAATTCCATTTTTTCCCCTCCGAAGTTAAGTGAGATAGAGGGGAAGATGGGCGGGATCGATCCTGGCCGTTGGATCATCATCGAAACGGTCCAGCGGCCAAAAGTGTCCATCGCAACGAGTCTATGCAAATAGACCCATTTCCAACTGAGCACTTCTTATATATATATATATATATATATATATATATATATATATATATATATATATATATTGTAGGTATATACTAGGTATGCCCGTGGGCACGTGCCTATGGCACGTATTCGGTTATGTGAACTGCATATAAATTTATGCATTATACATGCTAAGATTAAAAGTCATTCACTATACCTCTTTAACAACTATTCGTTAAATTGTTTCAGTTTTTTAGTTATTTCATCTTTATTGCCCTTAAATTTCTCAATATTGACTTATCCAATTCTCCAAAAACCTAGCTATTTTTCAAGAAATATGAGCACATCCATTAAAAATATGCACCATGCCAGATTTTTTTTTTGGGGTGTAAACAAATACAACAACCTTTCTAATACAATCATCTTCTCTATACAACCCTCCTTTGAAATTTTATAGTTTCCTAATTGTTTTCTAATACAATCACCTTTAAATTGTTTCCTACGACACGTCATCGCGAAGATTAATTAATTAAGTTGTTTAGTAAAAATTTCGACAGTCTCCTCTAAAATTTTACAGGCAGTTAATATTAATCCTGCCCTAAATTTTTTATATTAGCCAAGATACAAAATAAAAACAAAATTTTCATATTAGCCAAGATACAAAATAAAAATCAAGATTTCGTTGAAAACGTAATAGATTTTTAGGAATTGTAGTAAAAATTTTGACAGAATCTCCCTTTAAATATTAGCCATTTGAGAGCAGTTCCTTACGGAATTTTGCTCACAATTAAAAAATTAACATCATAAGCAGTCAATATGAATCCTCCCCAGGCAAATCCAAGCAACATCACACAGGTGTCATATATATAGGGCTATGGGGGGAAAAATCTCCATATGAATAAAGATACAAAATAAAAATCAAGATATCGTTTGAAAACATAATAGATTTTAGAAAATTTAGTAAAAATTTTGACAAAGTCCGCTCTAAAATATTAGCCCTTTTACAGCAAATCCTTATGGAAACCTGTTAACAATTAAAAATATAACATCACAGGTAATAAATATCAATCCTCCCCAGGCCAAACCAAGCAACATCACACAGGCATCATATATATAAATCTCTGGGGAAAAAAATCATAATATAATGCAAGATACAAAATTAAAACCAAAAATTCATTTGAAAACGTATTGGATTTTTAGAAAAACCTTTGAAAAACCTTTCAAAAACCAAACACAGAACCCAGTACTCCACAACTTTGAGGGTACGGGTATTAACATAACTATATTATATCAACATTATATATAGATACTTACATCATCTAAAAAAAATGATAAATATTACAATTATTACATCCTCCACCAAAATATACACCAACCAACCGAATGACCAAAAAATATTTACATGGTTGTAGAAAAACACAATGCTTCAAGTCTTCAAAAATGGGACCAAAAAGTGACCCTAAAAAAATAATAAGGGTTTTGAAACAAATAGTAATAGTTTACAATAATCAATCAAAACAATGAGAGTTTTAAAACAATATTAAGAGTTTTGAAACCATTACCTTTCAAACAGGACAATGCCTTTTAACTGTCAATATGTATATAACGGTTCTGAGTGTAGACGACAATCTGGGAAAAAAAAAAATATATGATGAAGACTTCAAGGTATTAAAGTAAACATTATAATGTGAAAAACCTATTATTATATCAAGAGTTGTAGATTTTTTTTAAAAAAAGGAGATACTTACATGGCCATATATAGTGATGTCATCCATTGCTATTCTTTAATTATGATGAAGCAATTGATCTGTATATAAAGAAGGGAAAATATATGATGATTAACTTTGACGTTCTAATTATTTTAACAAACCAATCAAGACATTGTAAAGTAATTATTAACTACTATGATCTATCTACATTGGAAACTGTAGAGTAATAGGTGCATGCATTTGAAGCCTACATCTGTTGCAGCTGCAGTTACATTTCTAAGTTTTTTTAATGTTTGTTAGTTGGTTTCATGTTTAATATTTGTTATGTTTAATATTTTGTTGTTGCATGAAATATACCGATTTGTCCACTTGCTAACCATGTTTTATTATAGGGAAACACTACTAACTGTGAGTTTAATTACCTTTTAAGCATATAAGGAATGATATAAACAATATAGTTATTATAGTTTTAGAAAAGTACTACAAAAGTATAAGACCGTTATATGCTAGCTGAACTGGCATTGTATAGATCATGGAATTAGTGCAATGGGAAACATGTGTCCAGGCCCCTTGGTTTTTTCTCTTTCTCCTCAATTCCCTCATGTCGCATGATTGTACTTAGTTCCACCAATCATCCTTTCTTACCCTTACCAGAGGGAATATTTTTCCCGAAATCTAAAATATATTTTTCCTTAATTAAAACTCAACACAACATTAAGAAAATGAAACTGTATATATAAATCATAACATTGGTATATACAGGAATACAACATAGAACACAACAATTTCATTAGACTAATAAATGTTCAGTATCAAGAAATTGACACTATATTGGCAATGTTAGATGGTGTCATAAAAGTAAAAGCAAGATACATCCACTTACCTCCATTTATCTTATTTTACCATAGTTTCCCAACAGGGCAAATTTTGGAAGTCAAAATTATATTTTCCACACTATTCTACCTATTCTACTTTGTTTGTAATAATTCACAGACTCAACGCACTTGCACCAAAACCAAGTTAGGATTAACAATTAGTTAAACCAATTATAAGAAGAAGAAAAAAGACTGATACACTTAAATACATTCAATCCCTATTCAGTCACCAAATAAACCCAAAAAGATATTGTCAAACACAACATTGTTTTAAACATTATAATCAGCTCAAACTAAAGAGCAATCGCTATAAAAAACTAATAAATCAATTAACCATGTTTAAATTAATGACAAAATAGCTTAAAGTAAGTATCAGGAGGTATTTGACATACCTCTAGGTATTTTAACTTTCTGTTTCGGAATTACTTCAAAGTTTAGGTACATCCAGATAGCTAAACTCCAAATTCCAGTAATCCAGGGTTAATCTAAACTGCAGTCCACACTAATAAATGACAATAAATCAATCAGAATAAAATTCCTGTGTTTCTAACTTTAATCTGTTTAGAGTTCACTATGGAGACAAAATGCCTCCAGTAATTAAGATATTAAAAGGCCAAAAGCTACCCAAACTATAATCCACCTTCAATTTTTCCTTACCTCCACCCCCACTCTCTTTTTTCCCTCCTCACCTCAACATAGCATCCAAACACATATGAAAAGATAAAATTCTCCAAGAATCTAAAGGTAACCAAATGACGACCAAACCACTACCAAACCACTCACCTTCCGCCCCAAAACAAATCAACTAAAGCTACACAAACTAAAGACCAACTACAATAAATCAATCAACTATTTAAGATGCAAAATTATGCTAACAAAACTAAAGCTATATAAAACTATCTAACAATGCTCTAGGTATCTTAACCTTGACATATTTACCTCAATTTTATAAACAACTATATTATAAGAACATGTACTACCAACATGCCAAATAAAAGTTTCAAAAATTTCCAGTATAAACAACTACACCAAATATTGCATGCGACGCGAAGGTAAAAATTGCAGTTAGCATATTCATATAAGAAATTAATAAAACCTGTTTGATCTGTTTTAGCGCTATGGCCTTCTAGGAGGAGGCCAGAGTCGCTTTTCTTTTCTCATTCAGCTGGTATGTGAGGATGATGCAAGCCTTTTCTTGTACACTATCTAGTAACCTTCATAAAGGTACTAGGTTTCTACATGAATTGAAGTGAAAAGGGAAGCACATGCACTCAATACCTCGGGCATCTTTTTGCGAAAGATCACAGCAGGAAAGATGTACCTAGATCAAAGAACATAGACAAACAAAAGATGAAATGGTTAGTAAATAGTTAGATTATTTTCTTAAAAAATTCTCTATATTGATATAACCTCCAAAAAAACCCGATATTCTGTAAAATTTAAGTGATGTAAAATAAATCTACCAAAGAGAACAAACTCCTATCAGGTAAGCTTGTTTCGGTAACTTTTGTGTGTATTTGACACTTCATGAGGCTCATATCAGAGTATAAATTTTTGTGAAGGTTGTGCTAGCATACAAATAATTAATACAATACTACACATAATTTCAGAATACAACTTTTAGTTGTTAAATCATCTTTGATGTTCACCCCACCAACTCATAAATAATAAATTAAACTCCAGAACCTTGGATTACTTGAAGGGTAAGTCAATAAGATTGCACCGACATGTTTGAACAAATAACCAAAAGTTCAATCACACCGTATCTGCATGAAACAAACAACAATCCAATACAAACACAAACAACAATCCAAAAGGCCATATCTTTGCATTCAAACCCCAGATTGCAAATTACCTTCATCTAATACAAACACAAACAATAATCTTCAATTTCACTTAATCTAACACAAACACCAATCTAACACAAACACCAATCCTCAATTTCACTTCATCTAACTCAAACTACCAATCTAACACAAACCCAACAAAATCTAGGCAATATAGTATTTATACCTGATATTCACAGAACATAGAAGGTAGTTAATAATGCAAGTAGAATTAGGTTAGACCTACACGAATTTGAATTCATGCAATTAAAAGAGGTACAGTAGTCATTAATGTGACAGAGAAGTTTAATAAAGTTGGATGAAGAGAGATTCGTACAACTATTTCTAAACAAAAACTATGTTGTTGTTGTTGCCGTTATTATTTCTACAACAAATAAATACTAGACTAACACCTAGCAATACCCAAGTTGAGTCCTGTATCTAGCACCTACTAACAGTACATCTCTCTAAAACCTTACATTGACATAGTTCCTCCCCAGGTACATTTAACATATTAACATTTGCAAATGCACATCAATGAGAACAATCATAATTTCCCAACACATGGGGCAAACATAAAGTGCAAACTGCAAAGGCCCCTTTTTTCTGTATAAAGGAATCAAAACAATTCTCAATTAAATTAGCAGCCAACGTTATGAACCAACACTTCTTTCTTAGACCCAATGAGATGTTTCTAAATTAAAAGATAAAATGCATCTCTTTTGAGATTTCTTGTCTTCACTCTCAATAATCCTCTACCAAATAAATAACCAATACACAAAAAAGCCCAAAGAATACTTGTCTCATGCCGTAAACATCTTGGAAAGCAATTTAGCACCCTATTATCTATATACATAATTAAGCTCCGACAACAATAACAACAATAACAATAACCATAAACTATTTTCTATATACATAATTAAGATCCGACAACAATAACATAATTAATACAAAAAACAACCATACTTCACCATAGAAAAATCAGTGCACCAATTCGTAGTATATTTTCTCGAATTTTTTCCTAGTATTGGAACACATGGGTGTTCCAGTGCAATCAATTACTACCTTTTTATTGTCATTTTGATAGAATAGATAGAGCAATTAAAATAAAACATAAAAGGTCTTAATGCAAAAGTTTCGAAGTTGTACAAAACAGCTAGCAAAACAGAACACTGCAACTAAACTATCAAAACAGAAGAGTTGGGGAATTTGAAATTGAAGTATCCCAAAACTGCAACTAAACTATCCCGAAACTGCAACTAAACTAAACTAAACACAATCTAAAATGTCAATTGTTGTTCTTCGAATTTTCAGCAATCTATCTAAACTAATCACCAATCTAAATTGTCTATTCCACAGCTAAACTAAACTGTAAAACTGAACTGTAAACTAAATTAATCACCAATCTAAAAGAACCATACTTCCGAGTATTAGTTAATTGACAACATAAAAGTTCAATGTCCTACTCCTCAGAGCATTAAACTTTTAAGTTATTGAACAACAATGAGATCAAATAACACATAATTTACAATGAGATGGAATAATATTTTTCCACTAATTGACCAAATAACATTGTAAGCAATTACTAAATTCTGTACACTAACATCGTAAACAGTATATACTAAATTCTATATACTGTAAACAATGAGATCAAATAATTGACCAAATAAAACTATATACTGCAAACTGTATACTAAAAAAGAACCATACTTCACCATAGAAATAATTAACCACACATAAATTTTTTGATAATTTGTCAAATGTGTTGCCTATGCTTAATACATTATGACTCCTTTGTATAGTTTCTTGATAATTCGTCAAATGTGGTGTAAGAAAATAGAAATTGCATAAACATATATACATGAACACCACGATAATAAACACACACAAATCAGCTGAAGATCAGACTCGAGTAAAATATAGTCCAGTATTGAGCATTAACTTGAAATATATATTCTTACCTGTTTTCTTGCAAATTTAGTCTTCATCAAAACCCCCTCCTTCATCATCCATATCAAAGTCCTGTTCCCCCTCCTTCATCATCCATACCAAAGTCCTGTTCCTGGGCAGGTTCAGTTTCCATATTGCCCAGTTCCTTCTCAATTTCCTTTAGTTTCTGCTCCACTTTAACCTCTTGCTGTACTCTTAGAGACTCCAGATTTGAGACACTGAAAAAGAACTCATGCGGCTTTGGGACCCGCAGAGAAGTAGTTAAACTACAGTCTAAAAGCCAGAAAAATTTAGATATAGAAGCAAAGATGGGATTTTTTTTCCAACCTGGACGTAACAACCACGGTCTTCCTCATCCTGCATTAATTAATGTGTTAATTTTCAACTTGATTGATATTGCAACTTGATTGGAAAAGAATACAAAAAATAAAGAAAAAATTAATGTGTTAATTTTGATGATACCTGTGAACATTTTGAAACTTGACATACTTTATGGTAACAGGCTTGCCCTACAAAAGAAAAAAGTTAAAACTATAAATTGTTTGTAATGGGCAAAAGGATTTGTCTTTCCAAGACCAAAAAAAAAACTATAAAAGTAATGACCAAGGTTACCTCAAAGTTTTCTGGTGATAATGCAAATGAGTCACTTGGTGGGTAGTCATTAACATTACTGCAGTATTTTTCATAATTGTTTCAAGCTTGTATGAACTAAGCGTGAAAAGTTTCCATTAGATTTCAATTTTAGAAAAGATGTTCCTGCTACCGAATATAGATACCTGTAGCTTATATGCTCCTTGTTTGCAAAAAGTTTCACTGTGTTTGGACCTGCGAAATGAAGCATGGACATTTTTCAGTGTGTAGTTTGTAAGGGTGATATGAAAATTCAGCAGCAAGAAACAGGAGAATTTTCCTCTACTCTTCCAGCACAATACAATTAATTAGTAGTAATATGTCAAGAGGCAATTTACTCAAAGACTGGATTGTGGTCAACAGTGTATATCATGCAACCTGAACACTTAATAAATCCCCACCAACCCACATCATGTGGGCCATCTGGGAAACTGTACCATAAAGGTAACTACCTTGGTAGGCTGAGTTATAGGTAAATAGATAACAATGTGTTTGATATTTATTGTTTATGATCCCTAAGGCCTCATGACATCATGTCCTTGATAATTATCAAAAAATAAGCACATTGATGCAGGGCACAATAATTGGGAGAACCAAATGAAGATTTTATTGGTCCGCCAAAGCCATCGTGGGATCCACCGAAACATTGATTGTCTTTCGAAGACATATTCAGAATTCAGAGATCTTTACTTTTGGTTAGCAAACATTAGTGAATGCTTTGTAGGCAAAGCTGGTCGTAACAGTTTTAATCACCCACCTTTTTAGTGACATGAAAACTTTGTAATCCTATTTTCATTCTTCTGTTCCATGAAAATTTCTCTTGTAATGATATCAGCAGTTCAGTATATAATGAATTCATACAATAGGTGGTGCCTCATTTCATATACTTCATACTCAATGTATCCTTTCACAACTTTAATCAAATGAAAAGAATTACCATTTTTATAGCAACAATCATAAAGAGGTTATCCTTCAGGGAGGATTCTTTCCTAAGCATATACATCAAATTATCTCAATAATTGCCTAGCTGGATATTTGGGGCCAATTTTTAACTTCTTTTGGGGTGTGTGTGTGACTTAGTGTGCAGGTGGATAATCAACCAAATGGTTCAAGCTTGCAACTATGAATATCATGAACAACTCACAATAATGTTCCTCTCAAGATTTGACGTTGAATCTTTCAAAACCTTTAGGAAATGTAATCTTCTAACATACCTGCCTTCCAGAACATGGCTAGCAGAAGTTATTCTGTTTTTTCCCTTTTCTTTTCTCCTTTTCATTTTTCTTTGATTCTATTTCTTACTTTTTAGTTGAACTTTGCAAAAATGGTGACTATCATCTACTATCTAAGAGTTAGCGTTATGACTTTAAAAAAAACTGTGAGGAAAGGGTAGAAAGAACTAACCAGAACATGCAAATAAAAGTATAGAACTCTGATCTCATGCACTCTCCCCAGCCAACAGAAATATTAACTTAATCTAAGGTGCACTTTTAGAACTCCCAAAAAACTTAATCCTTTGGGCACCTGGAAGGTTCCAAAATTGCTCGAGATAGTAGCGCCATCCAGATTGGCCCCCTACACACCTGACACCCAATCAGTTTAAGCCTGCCTAGTCAAACTTCCCAAAATACCTCACCTCCATTGCCAAGAACAACCTAAGAAAATTAGTAAAGTTCATGTTTTAACTATGGGTAGAGCCGTAGAGGTAAGACAACTAAAATTACCAAACTCCAACCTCCACTTAAAAGTAAACGTCAGTTACCCCCAACTTTATCTCCAAACACCCCTAAAGGTTAACTACCAATATTTGTGAAATACAATCCAACTACACGGTATAACTATCATTGAAATTAGCACATTAAAGCCATCTCTATTTCTTGACATTATAGTATATCACCCTAAAAACAACAGCCTTGTTTCAATTTTGCATCAACATTAGATAACTAATCCATAGTAGGACTGTAAAAGCCCTAATTTACGCAAATTAGGGTTCAATCAAATACACCATGATCCAGGGAACACAATCGAAAAAAAAACCAACTTAAACTTACTTGTGATCGAGCTTCTTGATCACCTCCTCGATCTTCTTCTTCATTGAATCAACAACAGCAGTGTCCATCTCGAGCACGGAACTTGAGGCGAGCAATTCAGAGTAACTAATCCATAGTTGGACCGTAAAAGCCATAATTTACACAAATTAGGGTTCAAAAACAATCTCGAGCATGAAGAAGATGATCCAGGGCACACAATCCAAAAAAAAAACAAAACAAACTTAAAGTTACTTGTGATCGAGCTTCTTGATCACCTCCTCGATCTTCTTCTTCATCGAATCGACAGCAGCATTGTCCATCTCGAACACGGAACTCAAGGCGAGCGATTCGGAGAAAGAGAAGGGTTAGTGATAAAGTAATTACAGTCTGCATTGATGAAGGAGATGACGTCATCACGAATGCGAGTTGATGAGGAGGAAGATGTTGTGGGCAAGCACTAGGTGGAGGTTCTGCTGCTCTTCGTCTTAATTTCGATTTGGTTCAGGAGAGAGAGCAGGAAGAGAGACAGACAGCGAGGGGAAGAGAGAGAGACAGCGAGAGCGGGAAGAGAGAGAGAGAGAGAGAGAGCCAGGGGAAGAGAGAGTATTTCGGGAAAGAAAGAGAAAGGGAGGGGGTTTTGAAATTGTGGTGTTTGAAATTTTGGGTGGAAAAATATGTTTTGTGAAAATTAATCCGGGCCATTGATTTTAGGGGAGATTGAAGGAGAGCCACTTGATAGCTTTCTTTGTAATATATATATATAAACGTCTTTAGTTGTGCACTCGTTTGGTGTGCACTGCTGTGCACACTCTTCCTCAGTCGTTCGATCTGCAACTTGATCATGAACATGATTTGGTGGCTTAGATTCGTTCAGCTCTTCTCACTTACTACCTGGGGGTAATTCAGTCATTTTTCTAACCTTCTTCTTCTATATCCTTCCCTCGCTCTCATCGTGCCAGAAGAATGCAAACCCAAATCCAGAAATCCTAGCTCCAAATTGAAAATACCCCAAATTGAAACCCTATTCTCTTCCTCCTCCACTTTCCGCTGAAACCCTACCTCAAAATTTGCAATTCCCAAACTAAACCTACAACCCTAGCTCCAAATCGAACCCTCACTGCACCACTCTTCAATCCCTCGCTCCACCCTTTTCTTCTGCCCCTTTCAATGTTGCACTCTTCAAGCTCCGAAAACCTAGCTCTCGTTCCCAAATTCAACGAAGCTAAAACAATTGCTCCAAATTGCACCCAACGAACCCCTTCAAACCTTCGAACTTCATCAACTTCCTCCACCTCTCTAGCTCCACCTTCTCGAAGATGAGTGATAAAATAATTTGCAAGCTTACAAAAAGACAAGTAATACCGTTTAAAAGAAAAGAGTGTCGAATCCACAATGACTAATTATTTTAATGAGTACCGAAATTCACCAGATTAGCTACTATTTGGAGAATCAAAAAATTTGATAAAAATAGCAACTAAACTAAATTAAACTAAAGTAAGAACTAAACTTAAAAAAAAATTGGAAGTCTGAAATTTTGTGGTTTATTAATAGCAAAATTAAATCTAGAGCTTTTGATTTCACCCAGTTAATCCCACACAATTCATAATTTCATGAAACTAAATATTATACTTTTTCAAGTCGTAAACCAAAATCCCCTAATTATTGAATGTCTTCTCTTGAATAACACCAAACATATCCCCAACTAATAATTCGTCATATCTCTATACAAATTTAATTATTTGATGATTTATTAAGTTCTATGGATTTCCTTATAGTCACATTAATCGTTGTAAATTATCTCTAATTTCGCTCAATTAATAGTATTTAATTCTGTAATTCTAAATCACAAGTTAGCTCTCGACATCCCCCATGATTCAATAAATTAAACAATAGTTGACCAAACAATTGTATGCATCAAGAACAAAAATAAACACACAACCATGGAAAATAGAAGAATATAATAACATGGAATTCAAATTGTGTTCTCAAAACTAGACTACATCGAAGCCCTAGAAAAGTAAAATTAGTTCATGATAAATTTGCAACTAAAAAACATCTTATTGGATTGCATAATAATAAATAGAAAAGAAGAAAGAACTCTAGACGATCTTGCCGAAAGATATGGCTCTTGCTCTCCAATGGTGTTATGAGTCATCTCCTCTAACTCTTTTAGCCTCTAAGATATTTCTGATTACCTTAGAGTTCACATTAACATCTATATATAGCCATGGAAGAAACACTAAAAAGTTATCCATATAATAAAACACAAAGAAAGCTATCAAGTGGCTCTTCTTCAATCTCCCCCAAAATCAATGGCCCAGATCTAACCTCACAAAACATATTTTCCCTCCCAAAAGCTTCCCTCTAAAACTCAAATTCAAATCCCCCATTCAAAACAACTCCTTTATTTATTTAATTATCTCTCTCTCTCTCTTGCTTTCTTCTATTCAAAACATTAAGAAAATAAAAAATTTCAAATTTCAAAAATTAAAAAAACAAAAAAAATTAAATTTTTGAAAACTTTTTTAAAAATTCAAAAAAAGTCAAAAAATTAAAAAAAATAATAACATTTATTTTTTAAATATTTAAATTTTGTAAAATTTTAAAAAGTTTTTTTTAAAATTTTAGAAATTTTAGAAATTTTGAAAATTAAAAAAAAATCAAAAATTTTAAAATTTTGGAAATTTGAAAAAATTTGAAATTTTAAAAATTTGAAAATTTGAAAATCTCAAAGTAAATCCAAATCCAAATTCAATGTCGAACCCCAATCAAGAGGTCGTCGCCGATATCTGATCCGCTGCTGATTCCGTATCGGTGACTCCCCTCCACCAAATCGAGCGCGAATATCAAGCAACTCCGTATCGGCGACTCCCCTCCACCGAATCGAGAGCCTCTATATGCGATGCGACGACTCTAATTTCATCTCATTAACCGAATTCTCATTTTAATTTTTAATTTTTTGTGTGCAGGGGATTACTCAGTTTTTTGCTAACTCGAATTTTGTGTGCATGGGATTTAAGTTCAGAGATGTATGATTATTTTATTTTGTATTTAGACATACTTATAGTGGTTATGAGATTAGAGTAAGCTCTATAAAACTCTATACAATGTTTTATAGAGTAATGTCCTTGCATAACTATTACAAGTATCTAAAAGTGATGCTGAAGTTAAAAATAACTCTATGCAGTGTTTCTAATAAACTATATGCATTCCAGGTAAGTTCAAGTTAATGATCAAGAAGACGATGGTTAAGCTTAAATGTAGATATGCTGTTTTCTCATATAATATGTTTGCTACTACAATTAATTTGCTAGACATCCAAAACTATTTTATATAATCAAACCAGGTGCACCGTTCCGAAGACGTGCCGTAGGCACGTGTCAACGGGCAAACCTAGTATAAAAATACAGCCCATTGGACCTGAATCCCGCACTAAAATTATAGCGTTAGACCATCACGGTCGACTGCGATTTTGGTCAGTCGACTGTGATTTTCTGATCTCCAAACATTAAGTTTAACGGTCGACAACAATTTCGGTTGGTCGACTGTCCACTTGCTGTTTTCTGCGCGCAGGCTGTAGAAAAATTGATTTTTCCAGAGCTATAGATGTCATGCCCTGCTTCCCAAAAGAATACGGAATACGAGCACGTGACAAAGCCCAGTGAATGATTTTCATCATTCATTAGTTGTAAGGATCAACTCAACAATAAACAGAAATATACAAGAAATATACAACCATGCATGCATGAAACAAATCTCATAATCAAAAAAATTATTTGAAAACAAATACATAATCCAAATAAAAATAAGATCTGAAAAACAATAATAAAACTCCGGGACAACATGCCCAGTACAAAGTATTAAGTAGCAAGAAAAGGAAATAATAAACTCAATACTTGAATAAACTAATTCACAAAAAGATAACAATCAAGCTTAGAACACTTGGTCCCTCACTCCTGCAAGCAACTCGTCTCCAAAACCTATACATTTATCATTTGAACAAAAAGAGAAACAGGAAGATAATCTGCCCGTTAGTGCAAGTTACGGGCCGCAAGTAGTACAAGCAAAAAGAGTACAGGAACAGGGTAAACAAGAACATAAAGCAGGAAACAGGAAATAAGAGCATAGAACATAGTATGGAATGTAACCCCTGTTTCCCCAATTCTGTATTTTTTGTGTATTTCTGGTATTTTAAATTTTTGTAAATTATTTTCCCGCTTTCAAATCCTTTCTTAAAATGTATTGTCGAACCTCCTATTAAAGTTTATTTTTAATCAATAATTTTTTGTAACTATTCACTATGATTCTCATATTGTAATACAAACCCTATTTATGTTGTTATTATTATTATTGTTATCAGTATTATTATTATTACTTTTATTCTTATCTTATTATTATTATTATTATTATTATTATTATTATTATTATTATTATTATTATTATTATTATGATCATTGTTATTATTGTTATTATTATTATTACCCTAGATTGATAAAGTAAAAATCTAATTATATTGTTAATTTTATTTGTAGTATTCAAATAAATTCTATATTGTAATAAAAAGTACATTTTATTATATATTATATTTTATTGGTTATCCTAATTGTTTCCCTACTGGATTTTGAACCCCAAAACCCAAATCCTATTAACTCCTATTGGATCTATTTTAATACCCAAATCCTGTTAACTCCTATTGGATCTATTTTAATAACCCATTCTATCTAAACCTACCCTACTACCCTAACCCTAACCCTACTAAACCCCCCTACTGTTCAACCCTGTAGCTGCCAACCCCCTTACCCCCAAACTATTCACCTTCCCCTTCTCTCTTCCTTCATCGTCTCCCTCGCTCCCTGAACCCTAGTCCCTTTCAACCCATTCCCGAACTCTCTCCTCTGCCCTGCCTCCTCCCCGCAGTGCCAGCCGTTGTCCCCCGCCTGTGGCGCCTCCTCAATGCAGTCATCGCCCTACTACCCTAAACCTAACCCTACTAAACCCCCCTACTGTTCAACCCTGTAGCCGCTAACCCCCTTACCCCCTAACTATTCACCTTCCCCCTCTCTCTTCCTTCATCGTCCCCCTCGCTCCCCGAACCCTAGTCCCTTTCAACCTATTCCCGAACTCTCTCCTCCGCCTTGCCTCCTCCCCGCAGCGCCCGCCGTTGTCCCCCGCTTGAGGCACCTCCTCGATGCAGTCATCGCAGCCAATTGTGACCCCTTGTCGTGACTTTACAGCCGACCACAGTGCCGCATGCGACACCTCAGTGCACAATAGCACCAGCGACGCCACCCCCGTCACCTAGTGTCGTGACCTCCCATCGTCGACAATAACGTCACCCTCCTACAGTAGACAACACCCCTCCCTTCACTGTGCTCCCCAGTCGTCGATGCAGTCAGCACCTCAGCACGTAGTGCTTACCGTCGCGCCATTCCGATACTGCGCCGCCCTCGCCATCACCGCAGTCGACTGTGCCCCTTGGCCCCATCGTCGAAGCCAAGCCATTGCCATGGCGTTTGCTGTTTGTTTGGGTTTTATCGCTTTCAAATCCTGGCCGTTCGATTGGATCTTGATCATCATCAAGATCTTGATAATCAGATCAGATCTTCGCCGTCCACTTGATCTTCACCTTGATAACTTCTTGATTCGTTGATCTTGGCCTTTAGATTTGCATTGATCATCACCATTATCATCACCATCATCATCAAGATCTTAATCTCGACCGTCGGATCTCTTTTGATCATCGTGATCGTGATCATCATCTTGATCTTGATCTTCGATCTCAGCCGTCCGATTGACCGATCACACTTGATCTCGGCTCTTGATCATCTCGATCGTCTCGATCGTCTTGTTTGTCTTCTACTTGGTGAGTTAAACATTTAAGCCACTTTTTTTCTCATTCATCAAATTTTCAATCATGGTATATTTACTCTTTTAGTACTCTTCTAATTATTATATATTTTATGTTCGATCTCGACCGTTGGATTCGCTTGATCTTCATCTTGATCACCATCTTGATCAACGAGATCCGTGTCCGATCGTGATCGTTGCTCGTCGCCGTGTCGCCGAGATTCCGATCTCGTTATTCTCAATATATCGGATCTAATCTTCATCTAAAGGCAAGTCATCTTACTCGAATTGTATGTATCATATTCGAGATCATTTATTGAATTCCGCAAGTAGATCCATGTTGAATATCGTATAATGTTATTGTTATCTATCGTTGGGATACCACAGATTTACACGAGCAAATCCAAGTGGTAGTCTTGACTTCGTACCGTCTTTTGCCTCTAATGTATAGGGATCTTACATGCACTCATGTAGTTAGTTATTGAATATAAGAATAAGGAATTATTATTACATTCATCTCATGACATTATACACAACTTCTGACAGATCCGTATTTGCTATCCTGTAGCAATGAAAATGCTGATTTTGGTACAGTAACCTACTGCTGTCCAGAATTGGGTTCCTATATTTAATAATATGGAATTGAATCCATAATGTTATATTTGGTGCATTTAATTGTATAGAGTACATTGCATGATCTTAGGGTTGTGTTGTCATCTTTTGTAGTGTCCTTTATTAATCTCATTATTGTATGTTAATTGAATAAAGAATATTAATCAAGCCGGGGTGAAGGATTGACAAGAGTAGTTGATAATATACTGATTGTACTCGGTATTGTGGGCTTTGTTCCCAAAATATTGTGTCGGCTAGTGCTATCGATTTATTGTTGGATTACTGACTGCAGTATCCCAATTCATCGTGTATTATTTAAAGACCTATCGTGCCGACTATTGTTATCGTTATTGTACATGAAATTGCTATTGTTATCGTGCGAGTACATGAACTATAGAATCTACCACCTTAGTCTAAACGAAATTGATTATATGCATCAAACCTATGGTATGACACACATGAGATACAGTGGTACGTGCATTAGCTAGGATTAAAAATGAATAATAGACTTAAGACTTTCATCACATTGTCATTGCATATTGTTATCTTTATTGAACAGTGTTATCGTTATTGTTACCCTTATTGTTATTGTTTATCGTTATCGTGATAAATTATCGTTATTGCATATTGTACTATTATAGTCACTGTTCAATACTATTGATTTCATCGTTCATTGAATTCATTGCTATACCACCATTGTCATTGTTTCTCTGTTTCTCTACTTGCATGTCCATCACTTGCTCTAAGGACTTTTTTTTCCTCTCTTTAGATGAATAACTTACAGGTAATCAAGGAGATTTACCTGACGGACTAGGGGAGCAACAATGGTGAAGGAAATGTTTCGCCGCACCGCTTTGTTAAATGTTGCTTTATTTGAGAACTCTAATAAAACTGAACAAATGTTGTTTCTTTGTATTGTGGGCTTCGACCCGAATATTGTTTGTTAAATTTCCAGATGTTGGGTTATTTTGATGTTGGTTATTCTTATGCTTAATTTCTAATATTGTTATTTATGTGATTATTCTTTCATTGCATGCGTGGTTGTTTATTTCTTGTTTATATTGTTGAGTTGGATTAATAACAGCCTATGGATGAGGCAAGTCATTCGCTGGACCGTGACACGTGCGTGCATTCCGTATTCTTAGGAAGCGGGGCGTGATAATGTTTTTAGTGGTATGAGAGCTAGGTTAGACTCTAACTAGTTTGGGATTGGACCCTGATTAGTTTGGGTTTAACCAGTTTGACTCAACAATATGTACAACACGCGTGAATCACATGGATAATTGATAACCAACATATATCTGGATTCCAACATTTTTGATCTACCTTTTGATTCCTTCATATTCAGTTCCTTTATTTCTTAGTTGTTTCGCCCCTTCCATTCATTCACATTCATTGATTCCTTACTGGGTATAATTTTATTCTTTTTGCCCATATTCCTTGATTCTGGAGTTGTCCATTCTTTTCTTTCCGCTTGGTTCGTCGATCGGCATCGGTGGATTTTCAACGACATGTTAGAGGCTTATTTAGTTCCTAAGTTACTGTACATTTTTTTGATATATTTATTGTGTAAATTTGCTACACTGCATATTTATTTTCTCATTCACATTTGCATTGTGCTTATGCATATATTTCATTCCATTTTTCTCCTTACTTTTATAAATCATTTTCACTACTACTATTTTGTACTATTGTGTTTGATATTTATAACTTATACATCTATTTTGATATTCCATTGTGTGACTTTCAACTCATTTCTTACTTTTCTACTATTTTTATATCACGAATTTGAAAACATAATATCATACTTAAATTAAATGTCCCATATCCCTGTGCATATGGAAGGTTACATCTTTCATTTTACCATTTCGGTGTAACCTAATGTCAAGATGGCAAATATGCAACTCGATGTCAATGGAGGCAAATTGTAACTGGATGTCGGTGAGGAAAAATGTGCAACCAAATATCCAGACGGCAACCTGCAACCTGATGTCGTGAAGGCAAACATGCAACTTGATGTTAAGGAGACAAGATTTTCTACCTATTTGCTAATTGATATTTCAAGACTTTTTACTTATATAATGAAACTAATAGTAAAGAAATATTTTCTTTATGCATTTTGTTTATACAATTACACTTTATGTTTCCATACAATTTGAACTAGTATAGTTGATTTTACTCTATTTTGTGTTTATAATTTTTTTTTTCATTTATCTTAAGATTGAGTATATCAACTATGGTCTAAATTTTTGTTCCTTTGTGAATTACTATTTATTGCCACTGTTTTTCAATTCTTTAACATTTTAGAATTTCTCACTTACTTTCGTTTCTATGTCCTAATTAATGATTTGACGCCTACTTTTGTAATATTTAATGAACTCCTATAAGTCTTCTTGCATTTATATATTTTGGTCTACTTTTCTCGTTACCCTTTAATGTGTTTTTCGGGTATTGATTATGATGCCAACATTCACTAATTATTATATGTCTTTTATATTCATTGTTATTAATATTTTCTTTAGTTAGCTAAATTTGTTCGTAATTCTATGTACCTTGACTGGTTATTTTCCCAAAACTATTTTTTTTATATAACCTTTAAAGTTGTATTCCTTGTTGTTTATATGGTTATCAACCTTTTTATAGTTGGGTTTTATCTCTTCATTTTTGACTTCTTATTCTATGTGAATAGTCTTCCTATTTTCTTACGATTGGAGATTAATGGTGTATTTTGACTTCACTTTCCATTTATAATTGATCGACAGTATATATTCCTGTTTGATTTATTTATAGAGTTGATAAGCCAAATTCTTATTTTGTTTTATAATGTTATTATTATTGCTATGGTTTTCGTTATTACTATTGGTTTCATTATTATTATTGATATTACCATTGCTATTATTATTGTTGTTTTCATTATTTTATTATTCTTGTTAATATTGAATTACTTTTATGCAAAAAAATGTTGAACCCAAATTATATTCTATTTTGCATTATTATTCTTACCAGTATTATTAATATATATATATATATATATATATATATATATATATATATATATATATATATATATATTTTATTGTTATTATTATTAGTATTATTATTGCATTATTTTCATGAATGTTTTGAATCCAATTTTGCCATGCATGTATTATCATTATTATCGGTATTGTTAACACTTTTAATTTTATTACTATTACTATTACTAGTATAATTATGATGATTTATATTACCGTTATTATTATTGCCGTTATTATTTTTAATATTATTGTTATTATTATTTTATTATTGTTATTATTATTCTATTATTATTGATATTATCATCTTTATTATTAATATTTGTTGTTATTATTATTTGTTTAAGCCCATTAGTTTTGATCTATAACATATCTTTTAATCATTTAAATTGAAGCCCAAACTTTATATTCATTTTGCATTATTTATTATATCTATCTTGAGCCCATACTCTCCTTGATCATAGTGTCTCATTCTTGTCTTACTGCTCGGTTCTTCGATTGGTATCATGTGGCCCACAGCGACACGTATGTTGCTTGGGACATCACCATCAGAGTAGCGCAGCGAAAGCGTGGTGGGCCCATAACCCACAGGTTCCAGGATTCTCTTGTTTCTTCTTCCCTGCATTGTTGCTTCCCCCTATTTCTTGTATTTAGCTTCATTTGTTGATGCCTTGAATGGTTCAATTCTTCCCTGTCTATGCTCTCTTCGATTTCAGTTCTACCTACTTCCTATCTTACTTTGTTATCTTGTGCCGTTCCTTCCTTTTGATACTGTTCCTCCCCCTTTTGGTCCTCTGTTTTGTTACCCTTCCCTGAGTTTGCTTTTGCCTTGTCCTATGTACCGCCTAAGCAAATTTCGAGAACGAAATTTTGTTGTAAGGTGGGTAGAATTTGTAACTCCTGTTTTCCCAATTCTATATTTTCTGTGTATTTTTGGTATTTTAAATTTTGGTAAATTATTTTTCCGCTTTCAAATCCTTTCTTAAAATGTATTGTCGAACCTCCTATTAAAGTTTATTTTTAATCAATAATTTTATTTGTAACTATTCACTATGATTCTCATATTGTAATACAAACCCTATTTATGTTATTATTATTATTATTGTTATCAGTATTATTATTATTACTTTTATTCTTATCTGATTATTATTATGATTATTGTTATTATTATTATTACACTAGACTGATAAAGTAAAAATCTATTTATATTGTTAATTTTATTTGTAGTATTCAAATAAATTCTATATTGTAATGCAAAGTACATTTTATTATATATTATATTTTATTGGTTATCCTAATTGTTTCCCTACAGGATTTTGAACCCAAAAATCCAAATCCTATTAACTCCTATTGGATCTATTTTAATACCCAAACCCAATAACCCATTCTATATAAACCTACCCTACTACCCTAACCCTAACCCTACTAAACCCCCTTACTGTTCAACCCTGTAGCCGCCAACCCCCTTACCCTCGAACTATTCACTTTCTCCCTCTCCCCTCCTTCATCGTCCCCATCGCTACTCGAACCCTAGTCCCCTTCAACCCATTCCTGAACTCTCTCCTCCACCCTGCCTCCTCCCCACAGCGCCAGCCGTTGTCCCCCGCCTGCGGCACCACCTCGATGCAGCCACCGCAGCCAGTCGCGACCCCCTGTGGCGACTCTACAGTCGACCACAGCGCCGCATGCGACACCTCAGTGCACAACAGCATCAGCGACACCGCCCCCATCACCTAGTGTCGCGACTTCCCGTCGTCGACAGCAATAGCCGTGCTGCGTCTTCCCTCCAACGATAGTGCCAACAGCCCCTCTGCAGTCGCAGTGCTCTCCCTCTCTTGTGCTGCTCGGCCGCAATGCCAGTGCTGCTCCCCGGCCTCGTCACCCTCCCACAGTAGAAAACACCCCTCCCTATGCTGTGCTCCCCAGTCGTCGATGTAGCCAGAACCTCAGTATGGCATGCTTTCCATTGTGCCGTTCCGACACCGCACCGCCCTCGCCGTCACCTCAGTCGACTGCGCCTCCTGCCCCATCGTTGGAGCCAAGCCACAGCCATGGCGTTTGCTATTTGTTTGGGTTTGATCGCTTTCAAATCCTAGCCGTCCGATTGGATCTTGATCATCATCAAGATCTTGATAACAGATTAGATCTTAGCCGTCCGCTTGATCTTCACCTTGATCACTTCTTGATCTGTTGATCTTGGCCGTTGGATTTGCATTGATCATCACCATCATCATTATCATCAAGGTCTTAATCTCGACCATCGGATATCTTTTGATCATGCGATCGTGATCATCATCTTGATCTTAATCTTGATCTTGATCTTGATCTTCGATCTCAGCCATCCGATCGACCGATCACACTTGATCTCGACCCTTAATCATCTCGATCGTCTGGTTCGTCTTATACTTGGTGAGTTAAACATTTAATCCACTTTTTTTCTCATTCATCAAATTGTCAATCATAGTATATTTACTATTTTAGTACTCTTCTAATTCTTATATATTTTATGTTCGATCTCGATCGTTAGATTTGCTTGATCTTCATCTTGATCACCATCTTGATCAACGAGATCCGTGCCCAATCGTGATCGTTGCTCGTCGCCGTGTCGCCGAGATTTCGATCCCGTTATTCTCAATATATCAGATCTCATCATCATAAGGCACGTCATCTTACTCGAATTGTATTTTATCATATTCGAGATCATTTATTGAATTCCGCAAGTAGATCCATGTTGAATATCGTATAATGTTATTGTTATCTATAGTTGGGATACTACGGATTTACATGAGCGAATCTAAGTGGTGGTCTTGACTTCGTACCTTCTTTTTGCCTCTAATATATAGGGATCTTATATGCACTCATGTAGTTAGTTATTGAATATAAGAATAGAGAATTATTGTTACATTTCATCTCATGACATTATACACAACTCTAGTAGATTGTATATTGGGGTTGATGGTTTATGTAATTGATAATGATAAATTAGTTGATTGTAATTGGTAGAGTTATGGACATTATGTGTCTTAATACCATGTTCACATAGAAATGACTTGCTGAGATTTATGATTGTTAAACCCAAATTCATCGTTCTTAATATTTTAATCGTCTTATTCAAAAAGAATGTGTTGACACCCTAAAAATTTATGCCAACCTGAACATTGTCATGCTGTTTCAACCTAGATAATGTCATTAAAATCAGTCACTTTCTGAATATGAAACGTAGCCCTAAGTGTCTAGTTGTCAATAACATCCAGAATTTTTGAATTTCGACTATTATTGCATGAGTTATGACCATTTTGCTACTGCTGCGCTGAAAATTCAGATTATGTACATACTATATTACGCTGATAAATTAAGTAAACTAATGATCAAATATTGCCTTGATAAATTCTAGAATAGTAGATAAAATGCTTAAGGTGATAAAAATTATTTTTAGTGATTTTTACAATGAATATTTACTGCCCTTACAACTAAAATTAGTCAATATCGATAACCAGCCAGAAACTAAAATTTATAAAGAATACTGAATTTCACTTAGCTATTGTTTTCGGAATGTAGACTTTAAATATGCGTTGGAACCTTGCAAGAGTCTAGTTTCAAGAACTTCTGACGGATCCGCATTTGCTATCCTGTAGCAATGGAAATGCTGATTTTGGTATAGCAACCTACTGCTGTCCAGAATTGGGTTCCTATGTTTAATAATATGGAATTGAATCTATAATATTATATTTGGTGCAATTATTTGTATAGAGTACATTGCATGATCTTAGGGTTGTGTTGTCATCTTTTCTAGTGTCCTTTATTAATCGCATTATTGTATGTTAATTGGATAATGAATATTAATCAAGCTGGGGTGAGGGGTTAACAAGAATAGTTGATAATATAGTGATTGTACTCGATATTGTGGGCTTTATTCTCAAAATATTGTGTCGGCTAGTGCTATCGATTAATTATTGGATTACTGACTGCAGTATCCCAATTCATTGTATATTATTTAAGGACCTATCGTGCCGACTATTATTATCGTTATTGTGCAAGAAATTGCTATCGTTATCGTACGAGTACATGAACTATAGAATCTACCACCTTAGTCTAAACGAAATTGATTGTATGCATCGAACCTGTAGTATGGCACACATGGGACATAGCAGTACGTGCATTAGCTAGGATTAAAAATAAAGAATAGACTTAAGACTTTCATCACATTGTCATTGCATATTGTTATCTTTATTGAACAGTATTATCGTTATTGTTACCATTATTGTTATTGTTTATCGTTATCGTGATAAATCATCGTTATTGCATATTGTACTGTTATAGCTTTGTCACTGTTCAACACTATTGATTTCATCGTTCATTGAATTCATTGCTATACCGCCATTGTCATTGTTTCTCTGTTTCTCTACTTGCATGTCTATGACTTGCTCTAAGGAATTTTTTTCTCTCTTTAGATAAACAACTTACAGTTAATCAAGGAGATTTACCTGACGGAGTAGGGGAGCAACAATGCTGAAGGAGATGTTTTGCCGCGCCGCTTAGTTAAATGTTGCTTTATTTGAGAACTCTAATAAAATTGAACAATTGTTGTTTTTTTCTATTGTGGGCTTCGACCCGAATGTTGTTTGTTAAATTTCCAGATGTTGGGTTATTTTGATGTTGGTTATTCTTTTGCTTAATTTCCAATATTGTTATTTATGTGATTATTCTTTCATTGCATGCGTGGTTGTTTATTTATTGTTTATATTGTTGAGTTGGATTAATAACAGCCTATGGATGATGCAAGCCATTCGCTGGGCCGTGCCACGTGCTTGCATTCCGTATTCTTGGGAAGCGGGGCGTGACATGGAAGGAATGCAAAATATCATCAAATAAACTGGAAAGCAAGTAAATAGGATCAGATCAACATGTAACTGATAACGATAATAGGTAATAGGTAACAGTCACAGGTAACAGTAACAGTAACAGGTAACAACAACAGTAATGTGCAGGTGAAACATGTTATTCTTAAATCTTTTATTTAATCCTATTTAATGCAGCAATCATGTGTTCCATATATATACCACATGCTTGCTGCATACAAACAAGTTACGTTTAGATTTCATGATGGATTCTATAGGGCCGTGTACTCAGGCATCAGGTAAACAGTAAACAGTAACCAGTGTTAAGAATCATGTAATCATGTATTCATGTAAACAGTTGAGACCAATGGGCCCCCTTTCGAGTACACCTTCCTATAGGAAAGTATGTAGTCAGATAAAACAGTAAACAGTTGGGACCTATGGCCCCCTTCCGAGTACACCTTCCTATAAGGAAGTATGTAGTCAGGTAAAATAGTAAACAGTCGGGAAACATGGGTCCCCTTTCGAGTACACTTTTCTATATTGTCACAACCACAACACGTACACGAGAGGCGGAAACTATACGTGCAGTGCATGTACAATCAAGACAGCACCAACACCAGTCACGATAGCAACAGCGAGTCATGGCAGCAATAACAAGCTTTTTGTGGGGGTTTCGACTTGGCTGCAGTCGAAGGTAGTGGTCAACTGGTCGACAGTGACCAAGGGAGGTGCTGGCGATGGTGATGATGGTGAGGAGGAAGGCCGGGGAGGTGCAGGGAGGAGGTTGCGGTGGCGCTCGACTGCAGTGATGGGTCGAGCGGCAATGGCAAGGTGAGAGATGAAAGACGATGAAGAAGGTGGCGGAAATGGGTTTTGGAGGGCTCGACGGCAAGAGGAAGATGATGAGGCTGAAGGCGATCGGTGATGATGGCGAGGAGATGGTGAAGACGGGGACAGAGAAAGGGTGGTGAGGCTGGTCGTCGAGGTCGATGGGTTAGAGGTTGGGTTCTGGCGCACGACAGAGGAGGCGGGAGGTAGGGGATGATGGATGACAACTGTGGGTTATTGATTAGGTTTAATAATGAGGATTATATATAGGGTTTAGATTAGGGTTAAGGTGGGTTGTGGGTTAACGGGTATAGGATTTGGATCCAATAAGAAAAATGGGTGTAGGGTTTTAAATAGGGTAGAATAGGATAATGGATTATTGGGTATAAGATCTAATAGAAGAATAAATTAAATAGCATAGGATTTATAATTAGATTAATAGGAGATAAAAATATGTAAGAATTTGAATGAGATGAACAACAAAATTTTAGGCTCAACAGAAAATACAAATTAACTAGATTGGGAGACAAATATTGAGGCAATAATGAATTTCATTAAGAGCAAAATCAATTACAATGGTTCATGATAGAACAATGAAGAGTACAATGATGAATAATACCAAAAAAATACAATAATGAAAATATGGGTTACAGTAGAACTCTGTTTGTGACATATGAGTACTCGTTTCGAAGAAGTCTCGATGAACAACATCTTTGGTTTAGAACCCAGGTTTAGATTCGTCCATCTTCATGTTCAAAACAACCATACAATTTCTGGTTGCTGTTGTTGCTCCTTTTTGTATTGCTTTGTGTCTTCTTTTTCTTTAACTCCAAGCCCCATGACTTCATGTATTTGAGTTCATAATCCTAACAATCATCTCATTCCTTAAAATATAACCAAATAAATAAAATAAAGTAGAAAGAAGATGAAATTCAAATAAATAAATGCGAACTCACAATTTTTATGTGTAAAAAGAATAATAAAATCATGTATAAATTACACTCATCAATGAGATCTCCCCAAATCTGAGTCTGTCATTTTCCTAAATTCGTAAGCATCAACAAGTACAAATTTTTTTACTCACTTGATTATTCTATCTTTGTGAAGTCTATCCAAGAATGAGGGGTGAATTGATACATATTGGGCTTATACTTGACTGAGATTTTGTAGGGTGGCATCAAACTCCTCTTCCAACCGCAACCACAATCACTATGGAGGTAACTCTAGGTCTTCTAGATGCACTTCTGGATGAAGGAAGAAACTCTTAAATGCTTTTGTCAAATTTTAACAAGAGTGAAATACTCTACTTTGGAGAAGAACCCAGGTAAAATTTACTACAGCCGTCTGAAATTTCATAGAGGCTATAATTTTTTCATGTGGTGCGAGAACTATACAGACGGGGAGGGGGTGGATAACTATTCAAAAGTGAATTATTTCGGTTTTTGTTTGATGTAGTAAACCCCTAAAGTTTTTGTTTCTGTTATATACTACCTTCATTTTTGTTATGTACTTTTGGCTTTATTTTTGTCGTATTTTTGGTAGTGATCAATTGCTGAAAATTTTTGTATCTGTTTGCTGCAACAAGAGAAGGAGGTTTTTGCAATTTACCTATTCAGTTTTTGTTATGTACTGGGCAGAAGAAGAGGAATGGTCGTTGAGGAGCTATGGGACTGATGTTGTTAAGTTACAACTCAATGTAGTGAGCTACAACTCAATGTAGTGACTGATGTTGAGTTTGGCAAATACTAGTTTCTTGGAATTAATGAGTGTAAAAAGTTGGTTATATGATTTTTCTTTTGAGTGAATTAGAGTGGAATATTAGTTTATTGTTTGGAATAGGGTGCGGTACAAAAACGAGACTTGGGCAGAGCCAGGAAATTCATCAAGTGTGAGCACGATTATACAAGAAAAAAACTGATCATAGAAAACCTGAACATTTGTAGGCATCAAAGAAAAAGTGATGTTAAGCGAATAACTAAATGCAATAATATTGCTTACTAGTGTAGTTTCGCATGATAAAAACACTTTTATGTTAATATATATTCGCTTAAAGTCTTATGATAATGGTAAAAATCGCAGCAAATCAGGGCCGTACGATTCCGGTACAGATCCTAAAGCTTATGCAGACAGATTAATTATAAGGATATCTTTAACAGGTCCGGTCTTTCTTCATACTCATCTAAAAGACATGGACCGCTTTCAAACCTATTAAAAACGACTAGGACCACTAGAAGAGACACCCAGCCCATGAGGGCCAACCAAGAGAGTCTTATATGTTAAAGGGGAGAACCAATAGGAGATAAGGGATTCATATCGATCTCCTAAACTGTTTATCATGCCTATAAATACCCTCCCCCCTCCCCATTCAGAATGTAATTGGCAATTTCTCTCTCAAACCCTCTTTCTCTCTCTGGTTCTGATTTGAACGTCGAAGGGTCTATGCCGGGGCCACTCCTGGTGTTTCAGACTTTTTGCAGGTCCAACGACCGCGTCAGCAGCTTTCGGACTCAGATCAAGGCTTTCAATCAACGATCCAGATCCAATCTCAGGAGCTATATCCACTTTTTAAGGTGACGATCAAAGGTTAGATCTTTAGTAGTTTCCTTCAAATATAAACTTACTATCTATTTGCTCCTACACCAAAATAAGCAACAACAAATTGACGCCGTCTGTGGGAAACTACATAGATCTACATCAAAGATCAAACTTACCACCATGCCACCTAGACTAAGAGGGAGAGCAGCGGCCTCAAGCCTTCTAGCCAACTCTCTTCGTTAACAAGCTCCCCCTATGGAGTACCTCATTCCTCCTCATCAGCCAGATCAGCCCCACTATCCTAATTAAGCTTCTATCAACGGAGAGGCACCAGGAAGCTCTCGACAAAGCCCTTGTGAACCACACCATGAATAACACCCTCTGCACGACTATATCTCAGTGCATAATGCTTCCAATGACTCAATGCCCTTGATAGGTCTCCAGGGGTCAAGAGATCTCCGTCAAATCATCAACGCCAAACAACAAGGGACCGATCTTCAGATCCGCTTGGATTAAAGGCGTACCCAGACCGAGGCCTCCCGCTCAGAACATCAAATGAACCGGAGAAGAAACTCTCCCCGAAAGCAAAGATCAAGACACTCCTCACTCATAGGGTGCGCACTCAAAAAACAAGCTCGACTCATAAGAGTCGAAAGCATTTTGAGAGAAACAAAGAGCAAAAAGCCCCAATCACAAGGACCAAATTGGAGAACTTCAAGCATGACATCCTCCAAGCTATCCAAGGTACTCAAGATCAGGGTTGAAGCTCATGGAGGTGCCACTCCACTCCTGTGAGAGAAAAAGAGTCCAACGACTCAATTAGATCTAAAAGGAAGGACGATCATGTCCTTCGTCGCATCTGAGAAGTAGAAAATCGCCCAGAACAAATAAAGAACGAGGGGAACCATTCCAGCAGGGCTTACCGCCCCAGTCAACATCCTTTCAGCAAATCCATCCTTGATGCACCCATTCCTAAGAACTTCAAAGCTCCTCAATTCGAATCATACAATGGTGAATCTGACCTGGAGGACCATATTGAGAGCTCTAAAACTCTCATGATGGTCTACAATGCCACCAATGCGCTCATGTGCCAGACATTCCTTGCAACTTTGAAAGGATCAATAAGAGAATAGTACTCCCACCTCACTCCAGAGTCAATATTTTCCTTCGACCAACTCGATGAGCTTTTCATAGCGCACTTTTTTACTAGCCACAAGGCTAAAAAACAAGTGCTTCTCTATTAGAGTTGAAGCAAAGAGATGAAGAACTACTAAAAGACTTTGTCAAGTGCTTCACAGTCGAAGCAAGGTCCATCTACTCCCTAAACTCATCAGTGGCGGTTGCCTCCTTCTGCCACAACGTCACTCACAAAGACCTGAAGGTCTCCATCGTGAAGAAGCCATCCTTCCTTAGGGGAACTCACAAAGATTTTACCGAGCTCCTGGAAAGGAGTGACAAATATATCAGAGTCGAGGATGCTCTTTATCCTGAAGGAAATGATTCACCTTTCGGGAATAAATGGAAGAATGCAAGCAAGGAAGGACCCAGGAAGTTTCAGAAAGACGGCGCAGGTCAACGCCATCCTCCTCCAGCACCATGCTTCGACAAGTTCACTCTCCTTAATTCTAGTGCATCAACCATCCTTATAGAAGTTGAGAAGGATGAAATAATCCACCATCCCCCCAATATGTGCACAACTAGCAAAAGAACTGACATGAACAAGTAGTGCACATTTCATAGAGACCATGGACACACTACCGACAGCTGTCGAGACCTCAAAGAAACAGTTGAAGGCCAGATTTTTCGGGGCTACCTCTCATAATTTGTTCAGCAAAACAACAATGTCGAAACCCCACAAGCACGGGAGGCTAATAAGCATCGAGAGAGGCCAATCGAATTGCATGACTTACAATACATGGACATTCACCACTCCATTCATGAAGGTCCAATGGGGGGAGATTCCAACTCCTCCCACAAATTATTTGTCAGGGAATTCTACTCATTACATAACATCTCGCCGGCTAAGAGCAGCAGAGTCCTGATATCTTTCTCTGACAAGGATTTAGAAGGTGTCCGAACACCTCATTGCGACTCATTCGTGGTAAACCTTTGTATGGTGAATTATGAGGTACGCCACATCCTGGTGGACAACGACTACTCAGTAAACATCTTTTCCATGAACACTTTCAACGACCTTATGCTCTCCCCAGACCGACTCAAGCAAGCCGGCTATACACTCTATTGATTCTCTGGTGTCCCCGTTCAAATAGAATGAATCTTGACACTCGATGTGACAGCAAGAAAAGCCCCCGCTACTCGAACGGAAGCACAGGACTTTATGTTAGTCGACATCAAAGTCGTGTACAATGCTATACTCGGCCGTTCCGACCTAGCGAACTTCCACATGGATTTGAAGTTCTCAACAATAGTAGGAGTAGGCCAAGTTGTAGGGAGCAAACAGGCTGCACGTGTATGCTACACCGCCCTAATGGGGAGCTCGGTTATCCCCCTCGATGCCATAAAGCTACCACCAGAAAGTAATCATAATAACTTTGAGTCCGTAAATGAGTTTGAAGCTACTCCCCTAGAATCGTCTCAAGAAATTTCAACCTTGCCAAGCCATCTCCCATCTGGTCTGAATCCATCATACTCAGAATACAGTAATAAACCTGAATCTCCCACCCGAAACAACTCCGTCTATCGAATGAAAAGAAATTTTCCCGCCTAAACACATTGACAAACTTGAAGATCTCCCATTCTCTTTGCAAAATAAAGGGAGGCCCGCGCCAAAACAGGCTAGTTCAGGAAACGTCTACCAAGTTGTTCACCTAACTGCTCATCAACTTGAAGACCCGGGGGTAGGGAGATAACAGCAAGGACTTGGAATGAGGAATGCCTCATGAACTTCAACATGGGCGCATAACGCCCTCGTCCTTTATTTAGTTTTATTATTTTGTAATAAATGTCAGCCACTAGAGCAACCATCCTCCACCGGTCATTGCATGTAATCAAGGTTAGCCACTAGAGCAGTGCTTAGTTTTATTTTCAAAAAAAATTTAGTATTAGTTTTTTCAGAATTTTTATACAATTCTATGGATGCAAACAATGAGTTAAATGCCAAGATTATTCCTACAAATGGCACCAAACCAAAACTCATTAGAAGCTCCTTATAAGACAAGTTTGGAGTCCATACCCGTGAATAGGAGTTACTCTAGCAATTTACAACAAAGCAAGTTCAGAACTCAACTCACCATTCGATTGCTCCTGCAACTCGTTAAACACTTCAAGGACAGGGTCGGAGTCCATACCCATTTTCGAGTTGCATTAGCAACATTCGATCAAGCACGTTCAGATCTCAACTCACTATTCGATCTACTCCTGCAACCTGTTAAATCCCTAAGCTAAAGCTCGGTGTTGCTTTAGCAACTTGTAATGAAGCACGTTCAGAGTTCACTCGCTAATCGACATGTTCCTGAAACTTGTTAAATTTTCTTAGACAAATTAGAGGTCCAAAATCGTGGACTTCAGTTACTCCAACAAACGTGCAAGAAAGCAAGTTTCGGAGTTCATCTCACCACTCAATGTGATTCTCATAATTCGTTCTTCCAGCTACACTGTAGAGGGATGTTCTGCCTAAGAGACACACACCTTTTCACAGGCTTCCTAGCAGCTAACAGCTCCACAATGCCGCCTAAACTCTTGATGATAAAATTCAAGACAAACCTTCCTTAGGCAGGCAAGCTCAAAGTCTTTCACACCACCTTCACCTGAGAAAGCTCCAACTCCGTCCCGCGTGACACGCCGCGCAAACGGATAGGTCCTAACTCCGTCAAACGTAGCGTATTACAAAGGAGAACGATCTCGACGTCCCGAAGACCCAATCTGGTGTACATGACAACTTGTCAGCATAAAGAAGAATGGAATTACTTCAACGTTGAACAAACATAAAGAATTCACTTCAATATCAAGAAGATTCGGAACAATTTTCTCCAACAACTCGTTGACTCCAGACAACGAGTTCCATGTCTTGCTCACCGCTCGGGCTCCATCAACAACTCGTTAACTCCAAACAACGAGTTCCATGCCTCGCTCTTCACTCAGGCTCCATCAACAACTCGTTGACTCCAAACAACGAGTTCCAAGCCTTTCTCACGGCTTGGTCTCAACAACTCATTAACTCCAAACAACGAGTTCAATGCATCGCTCTTCGAACGAGCTTCGTCAATAACTCGTTAGCTCCATACAAAGAATTTAACACTTTCCTCACTGCTCGAGCTTCATCAGCAACCTATTGACTTCAAACAATGAGTTCGACGCATTGCTCACCGCTAGAACTCTATCAACATCCGGTTGACTCCAAACAACGAGTTCAATGCCATGCTCTGTAACCCCTGTTCACATTATTGTATTTTCTTCAATATTTTAATCATTATACTCTTTGTTCGATTCTGAACCGTTGTAATTGATTTTTCCTCTTAATGAAATTCATTATTTGCCTTCGACTCAGTTTTTGCTTCCAATTTATTTGATTTAAATTTTTCTACCAACCCTAAATTATTGTTCTTCTTGTTAATCCATTTCACATTGTTAATTCCAATTGTCTTTTTTTTAAAAGTCTAGTTTTAATCAATTTCTTCTTATTGGATCCGAACTATTAACCCAAACCCGCTTACCCTATATATAACTACTCTACACTAGCTAACCCTAACCATACCCCCGTTTTACTGTGTAACCTATCGCCGCTACCCACTTCCCTCTTCTCTCTCTCACCCCGTAACCACTCACCCTCTTTCTCCTCCTTATTCGCGAGCCCTGCACATAACTCCGCAACCAACCATCAATCGCCAACCTCTTCATCTCCCATCCATCGTCAACATTCTCCCTCTGAGTTTCCCTAAACCCATCTTCTCCCCCGATCACCTCTCCTCCCATCAACTTATTGAGCCATCCCTGCTCCCTGTCGAACCCACCTCCTCGACTGCACCCCGTCGAGCCTCGCCTGCAACCTCCATGCCATCAACCTCCATCACCGCAAACCCATCACCCCGACCACCATTGTCGATCCCTGATCCTCCACTTTCGTCCCTGTTCCTCATTCTCTTCCACCCGTCACCCTGCTGCCATCAACCGAAGCAGCCGCCGAGACCCATCCCCTCATCGACGTCGTCGACTGCAACCGACCGCAGTCATCCCCTTCATCCACCATCTCTCTTCCTTGTCGACCATCGTCGTTGAAACCCTGGGTCGTGGCCGTGCTCTTGCTTTTGTTGCTGTGGTTTGTTGCGGATCGAGTTGAACACGTGTTGCACGTGCTTTCTTGGTGGTGTTGCTCGCACATAGTGTGCACGTGTTCTTGCGGATTTGCATTCGCAGATTTTTGTCGTTCTATATTCTAATCAAGGCAAGTATTCTCTTGTACAAAATTTATTGTATCCCGTACAAGCAATTTCTTGAAATTTGCAAGTAGGTTAATCGTAGTTTAATTCCTATTTTCATGATTTCTGTGTTAAGGTGTTGATCCACCGATATCTTTGTTTCGACTCGATCCTTTCAGTTCCATATTGTAAAAATACCGTGATTAACCTCATTATTTTATGCATGACACGACACATGACAAAACAATACCATATACACATATGAACTATTGGAAATTGATCGTATGACTTGGTTGTATGTGTTTGCGTTGAGATATTGGAACTTGATGTTGTAGCCATGATAGTAATATCCCCTATCTTGATAATGTTAAAATCATGCTTGAATTACTGATGTGATGATCTACTTATTTTGGATTATAATTTTATAATTGTTCGAGCCAAAATCAAGTTATTTATGAATATTTTAGTCTTGGAATACTGTTGTCTTGATTTTGCCTGATGATTTCGACCATGTCAATGATAAAATATTGAGTTAAGTTCTGGATATGAATTGTAGCCCCATGTGTCTAGTTTTCAGAACATATGACGGAATCGAATTCTGTGAGATACTGCTGGTTTAGTACTGCTGGGTCTGGATTTTTAGATTCACAATTTCACCTGTATCACTCTGCTTTGTAATTTAATTTGAACATGTTATCAGTAAAATAATAATATAAAATTTATCTTGCTGAGACTAGACATTCTAGGGAATCACCCTTAATTTTTATGGATTTAATTGATAAGTTTTCAGACCTAATTCATGTATGCAAACATAACTTTAAGATTCTGCATGCACATGAAAATCTGCGTGGAATGTGAATTTGAACCCAGTTACTGCAACTTTTATAAATCGTGTGTATATGCGATGGAACCGGCAGAGAATCTAGTTTTTAAAACTTCTAATGGACCTAGATTTGCATTTCTGTAGCAGCGGGAATTCCAGTTTTAGTACAGTAATGTCCTGCTGTCCAGAATTGGAATTCTTGTTGTTTCGCTATCTATATGTTTATTTTGACACCCAATCATGTTTTTCCGCTCAGTCTGAACATGTTTCCTGTCCCCCACACTGTTACCTGTTCCTGATTGTGCATTTGCATGACTGTTTTAATAAAAAAAATAAGTAATCAAGCCGGGATTAAAGGAAAGATCTAGTAGTGGACAGTATAGTACTCAGAAGGGAGCCCGTGTTTCCCAATTGTTTACTATTTTACTGTGTTTCACCACTGTTTGCTGTTTTATCTGAATACATACTTCCCTATAGGAAGGTGTACTCGGGAGGGGATCCATAGGTCTCAACTGTCTACTATTTACATGAATGCATGCTTACATGATTCATCATCCTGTTTACTGTTTACCTGATACCTGATTATACGGCCCTATAGAATCCACCACAAAATATAAACGTAACTTGTTTGTATGCAACAACCATGTGGAATGGGATGCATGAGTGGTGCATTAGATAGGATTAAACAAAAGATTTAAGAATAATATGATTTACCTGCACTTTCCTGTTACCCGATACCATTACTTGTTACTGTTACCTGAGATTGTTATTTGCTACCGTCACTTGACACTTGTTACCAATTACCTGTTTATCTGATACCTATTACATATGCATGTTACTTGTTACTTATTTCCTGTACTCTTGATTCCTTTTTCCTATTCTACAATTTAATATCTCGTTCCTGCACCCCTTTGCTTGTACTACTTGCGGCCCGTAGCTTGCACTAACGGGCATACTATTTTCCTGTTTTTCAGTTTCCTTCAATTATTAATTATACAGGGTTTGGAGATCATTTGCCTGAAGGAGTGAGTGACCAAATGTTTTGAGCATGGCTGGAAAATTTTTATGCTTTAATTTGCTTTGTATTGAGATTATTAGTTTCTTGTTGCTACTTGAACTTTGTATTGGGCATGTTGTCGCAAAGTTTTATTTTGTTACCAGATCTTGTTTTTATTGGAGGATTCTATATTCGTTTTCAAATAACACTTTGATTATGAAATTTGTTTCATGCATGTGTGGTTGTTCTCTCTTTTTCCTGTTATACTGTTGAGTTGATCCTTACAGCTTATGAATGGTAAAAATCATTCGCTGAGCTTTGTCACGTACTCGTATTTCGTGTTCTTTTGGGAAGCGGGGTGTGACATGCTCTTTCCTTGAGATCCTTCAACCATTTGTTAACTCCATACAATGAGTTCAAAGTCTAGCCTTTTGCACGAGCTCCGTCAACAACTCGTTGACTCCAAACAATGAGTTTAAAGCTCTACTCTTCGCTCGAGCACCGTCAACAGTTCAATCACTCCAAACAACGAGTTCAATACCTCGCTCTTCACCAAGGCTCCATCAACAACTCGTTGACTCCAAACAACGATTTCAACGCTTTGGTCTTTGCTCAGGCTCCATCAACAACTCGTTGACTCAAAACAACTAGTTCCATGCCTTGCTCGCCGCTCGAGCTCCATCAACAACTTGTTGACTTAAAACAACAAGTTCAATGCCTCTCTCTTTACTCAGGCTCCATCAACAACTTATTGACTTCAAACAGTGAGTTTTACACCTCGCTCTTCACCAAAGCTCCATCAATAACTCGTTGAATCCAAACAACGACTTCAATGCCTTGCTCTCCGTCAAGGCTCCATTAATAACTCGTTGACTCCAAACAACTAGTTTAACATCTTGCTCTTCGCTCAGGCTCCATCAAATACTCGTTGACTCCAAATAATGAGTTTGATGCCTTGCTCTTCGCTCAGGCTCCATTAACAACTCATTGACTCCAAACAATGAGTTCAAAACCTGCTCTTTGCTCAAGCCCCATCAACAACTCGTTGACTCTACATAACAAGTTCGACACCTTGCTCACCGTTGGAGCTCTATCAATAACTCGTTGACTCCAAACAATGAGTTCGATGCCTTGCTCACCACTCAAGCTCTATCAACAACTTGTTAGCTCCATACAACAAGTTCAATGCCTTGTTCTCTGTTCGAGCTCCATCAGCAACTTGTTAACTTCAAACAACGGGTTCTACATGTATCGTCCCGAATTTCCAATATAATATCTCAGAAATACATGGCACAATTCTCAGCATCAACCTCAATGTAATAGTAAACATAGCCAAAACACTGATAAAATTTTCAACTTTTATTACATCAGTTCTGTACAAAACACAGCAGAAAATTAAACACCTTGAATTACAATTCTTTATTTCTTTTACAATACATTCTTTTACAATTTACATAAGCCACATTATCATTCTGCCACATGCATTTAAATCCCAAGCTATAGGTACCTATCTGTAAAATATGAGGCTAGAGATAACCCTAACCCCCAAAACTACAGGGGTCAGCCATAATGGTGTGAGTGACATCAAAAGAAATGCAACATAAATAAAACGTAAAGAATAAAGTTATAAACAACACATACTGGCAATAGTAATGAATGGAATATGAAATAACGATAAATAAAATATGAAAACATCGAGTGAAACTAGATGTTGCCACTGAATTCGGGTGTGGGGGCAATAGATGAAACTTGTAGGTTCGTAAGGAACTCACAAAGATCGATCCCTTCTTCTTCCTTGCAAACTGGTTGGCTCCTTGCTGCTCCCTTGCGACCTGCACAAACGTTCGAGATACTAGGATGGATCCCAGCGACGAACCCTCCGACGATCAAGTCAATACACAGAAAAAGAGAAGGAAAAGAGCTCAATTGTGTAAAGTGTGATCAACTTTTACAGTGGGAGGTCAGGGGGGTTTTATAATCGCCAATGGGATCTCCTTCAGAATCAGAGAGAATCCCTGCTTCTCGGTGTGGCAGGATACGGGTGGTTATAACCACCTCCCGCAGATCCGGGGGAGCCAGGATTTCCTCCAATCCTGTTGAACTGGCCCCTAACGGGTTGAGACCCGTTCTCAGTGGGTTAGCAGGTCCAGGAGGAGGGACTCGGTTCCCAAATTGGACCCGTCTGTAGGCGAGATTACCATCTTACCCCTAGGACTTTGAGATTCGTGCCCGCTTTGAATGGTTCCGATTTAACCCCATTTTTAGCTATATCATGAGCCCCCCACTCCCCAAGTCTGTGTATCATAGCCTTGTGGGAGTAGTTCTGTTGTTTAAATGGCGTATAGGGCTTTATCGGAGTTTTCAACCGGTGTTCGAATCTTGCCTGAGGGGTGATGGTGCTTTCCTGAGCTAGTAGCATGCTCAAAGTGGCTTCTAGGTTGCTCTGGATCTTTGGTGATTTTTTCCCGATTTTTATATCATTCGTTCGAACTATTTATTTAATTTTGCAAGGCAATGATTCACTCTCCGAGAGCCTTAATTAATCGTTCTGGACAATAATTATTTAACCCGGGACTCCAAAATGTTCCCCCGAGTTTATAACTATTTTTCAGAATTTTTAATTAATTTTTTGGTATTTTAATTATTTTTTGCAATTTTTAAATAAATAATCCGAATTAATAAAATAGAAAAAGGAATTAATCGCCGTATTTTATGACGTGGCCAAATCTGAGACCTTGATCATACACCGGTAAGGAATTTTGGGCGATCGAACGGCCAGGAAAGAAAGGGGTTCTCGCGATCCGGGCGAACGGTGAGGCGAACGCGTCGAACGGTGTGCCGAACACGGCGAACGTTATGCGAAGTTTGGCAAACAGTGAAGAGGCGTTGACTGGTCAACGCTATTTTTGGTGTTTTCAGCTCGGAAACATGTTTGCTCGGATTTGACGGGGAGCATGGTGAACGGAATGTCGAGCTTGGCGAATGAAACGGCGAGCTCGAAGAGCATTGACCGGTCAACGCATATTTTGGTGTTTTCAGCTCGAAAAGCCGTCTGCTCGGATTTGACGGCGAGCTTGGCGAATGTCCTGTCGAGCTTGGCAAACGAAACTGCGAGCTCGAAGAGCATTGACTGGTCAACACAGTTTTTGGTGTTTTCAGCTTGGAAACCTGTCTGCTCGGATTTGACGGCAAGCTTGGCGAATGTCCTATCGAGCTTGGTGAAGGGAATGGCGAGCTCGAAGAGTGTTGACTGGTCAATGCATTGTTTTGTATTTTTAGCTCGGAAACCCGTCTGCTCGGATTTGACGGCGAGCTTGGCGAATGTCCTGTCGAGCTTGGCAAACGGAATGGCGAGCTCGAAGAGCATTGACTTCTCAACACATTTTTTGGTATTTTCAGCTTGGAAACCCGTCTGCTCGGATTTGATGGGGAGCTTGGCGTATGTCCTGTCGAGCTTGGCGAACGGAACAGCGAGCTCGAAGAGCATTGACCGGTCAACGCATTTTTTGGTATTTTCAGCTCTGAAACCTGTCTGCTCGGATTTGACAGTGAGCTTGGCAAATGTCCTGTCGTGCTTGGCCAACGGAACGGTGAGCTCAAAGAGCATTGACTGGTCAACGCATTTTTTGGTGTTTTTTTAGCTCGGGAACTCGTCTTCTCGGATTTGACAGCGAGCTCGAAGAGCGTTGACTGGTCAACTGTTCTGAGCTGCTTCTGGTCACTTCTTTTTTGTCATTTTGTATTCCGGTTGTTTAGACTTCCGCGCTTGTTGTGCCGGTCAAGCTGCGCCGCCCAAGCCCATCAAGTTTTTCTATAAGTCCCTACCCCCTCTCATTTCTACTTCACTTTCTCACTCTTTCTTCACCGAAGATTTCTTCTCTTCACAGAGCTTCCGGCGCCATTCCCATTCTCTGACGAGCATTCCGACCATGGTTGTCACTTCCCAGGTCATTTATTTTAATTTAAAGGGATGTCTAGGGTATCGTCCGGTGAAGAGGCCTCCTCCTCGAGTCAGTTCGAAGTACCCCCCCAGTCGATTCCTTCTTCGGTCGATAAGGGGAAGGCTCCCATTGTCCTGTCCTCTCTAGAAGTGGAAGGCGATATCTTTGTCGAGGGTGGAGGCGGCGAGGCAGCTCTCTCTTCAACGGTGGTGGAAACAATAGTAGAGAAAGATCGGCGGATGGGTGCGTTCGACAGGCATTTGATCGCCATGTCCACCCTTGGAGGGACCTGGCAGTATAGTTCAGAGGATTTGAGGCGAGCGGAGCATGGTTTGGCCCAGTTTTACGAGGAGAACAATCCGAGGGAGCGCACGGAGGCGAACAAAATCGTCAACATCCTGAAGGAGTCGGATCTACGAATGGTTCGAATGTGCTTCATGATCCCTCCGGAGTTCGAACTCCTCGTCCCAGGGCCAGGGGTCAGGTCTTGTTCTTCTCTCCCCTTCGATACTTGCATTTTCCCTTACGACACTTTCTATGCGGGGCTGCGCCTCCCTCTACACCCTTTCATAAGGGGAGTGCTGCAATGATATGGGATCTGCCCTATTCAGCTGATGCCGAACATTTGGAGGCACGTGACGGGATTCGATCTCCACTACCAGGCGGTGGGGATCAAAACTAGTCTCAGCATACTCCGTCGTCTGTATAAGATCCCCCAAAAGACGAGAACGAAGTACCGTTTCTACCTCACTGCTCGGAAGGGTGTCAAGTTGGTCGACAACCCTGACTCCGTGAAGTGTTGGCGGGACAAGTATTTCCTCGATCGGGGCAAAAAGCCGTGGGACATTCCTTTGGTGTGGACATTCCTTTGGTGTGGGACATTCCTTTGGTGTGAAGATGTGCCGAAGAGGGTGAAGATGGAACCGACCTTGAGTCCGGAGGAGGACAAAATGGTTGGCATCCTTTTGGATCGGCCCACTCTGCACTAGAAGGAGATCAGTGAGGAGAGCCTCTTTGGGGGAGGCCTTAGCCCGATGGACCCTAGTACGAGTTCTCTTTCATCGATCGTTATCTTAATTTTAGGAGTGTCAAAATTATAATCTCTTTTTTTCTATCTTTTTTGTTCGCAGGATCTACTGCCATGGACTTCGACGACATCATGAACAGGCAATCGGCACTGAGTGGCAAGCGCGTTGAGGAGAAGAAGAGGAAGCGTGTCGTTGCTCGCCCAACTACGTCGAAGGCAGCTCGAGTTGAGAGTGCCACCTCCCCCATTGTTGACTTGGAGGCCGCTCCTTCTTCCGTTGCTCCACCAGCGAAGGAGCTCGACTGTTCGGCCACTCTCGCCCTGTCAGCTCCGCCTCGCATGGTAGCGGCCGAGTTGATTCTGACGGACGAGCTAAAGAGGATCTTCGTGCCGGATTGGCAGGTTCTTAGGCACGACGGTTTCCTCGGTGACTCAACGAGTTGCATGGACGCCGTCGGCAGTCTCGCCACGCCCAAAGACAAGGCGGCGATGGAGCATGGGACAGTGGGTGACTCGGTGTTGGAGATCACCAAAGTGCAGATGACGGTAAGCCTTGACCTCCCGCTCGACCTCTGTCCCCTTCTTTGTGTTCCGCTCTTAACCACTTCCTTTTTTGTAGTCGATCTGCCATTTTAGCCATTTGCTGAAGCGAGTGGCGGAGCAGGAGAAAGAGCTGAAGGCTCTTCAAGATCGGGAGAGGTTGGAGCGCTCGAAGGCCAAGAGAGAGCTAGAGGTGGCCGCTCTCAAGGTCGAAACGCAGGCCACCGATATCCGACTACTGGAGGAGGCACTGGCGAAGGCGAAGGACTCTGCCACTGCGGAGAAGGAGGAGATGGCTTGGAAGTGGGCGGCCGAGCGAAAGAAGGCCACGTTCGCGATGTTCACGGCGGTGAGTGAGCCCAAGGCAGCGGCGGAGAAGGAGGCGATCGGCTACCTGGAGCAGAACATGCGCAAGGCCTACGCCAAGGCACTGAAGGATGTCGGCGAGCGTATCCCCGACCTCGACAGTTCTGGATACTTCTTGTTCCCCGACGAGGAGAAGACAGTTGCCGAAGGAGAAGAAGAGGATGACGGAGAAGAGGAGGCCGTCGGCGATGAAGACGTAGTAATTGAGACACCGTTAGCTATGGCATCTGGCGATAGGGGGAGCTGAGGGCGGCGAAGGTGCCTTAGCGCTTGTGGATCCATCTGCCGAGGTGGACACTCAACTCCCTTAGAGTTTCTTTTGTGTTTTAGCAGTAGTTTTTCATCTAGGGTCTTTTTGTATCAATGCCTAATAGCGGACTGGCCACCGCTTTCTTTTGTACTCTTTTGAACTTCAATGAAACGAAGGACTTTTGAGATTTTGGCCGAAGTTTACAATGACTAGCTTTGAAATTTGGCTAAGTGTTGAAAACAACTTATTCTGAATTTTAGCTAAGTGTTGAAAACAACTCGCTTCGAAATTTGGCTAAGTGTTGAAAACAACTCGCTTTGAAATTTAGCTAAGTGTTGAAAACAACTCGCTTTGAAATTCGGCTAAGTGTTGCTCGAGCTCAGCGTCGTTGTGTTCTTGCTTTTCAGATCGCCAAGTTGTGTCTGGTCAAGGCATCGCCGAACATGGTGGCGGCTGAGGCCTCTCGCCTTCGAGCTGACTTAGGAGCGACGAAGTTGGCCCTTTCTCGTAGTCGAGAGTGTTTTCTCAAGAGTGAGTTAGAACTAGACCATCTCAAGCTAACGTTGGTAAAGCGCAACTTCGAGTTGAAGCAACTAAAGAAACGAGATCGAGAAGCCCCCCCCCCCCAGAAGGGGAGGTGGAGTCACTTCGGAAGACCCTATTCGACGTTAGTGCGGAGAGAGATGGTCTGAAGAACGTGGTGCTCGAGAAGAGCCTGGAGACGGTGCCGCTTCGACAAACTATCATTGAAGCTTCTCACGTGGGTAGTACGAGCAGAATTCCTCGCCTACAAGTCAAGGTAACAAATGATTCGCTGAGGGAGCGCATTGTTGAGCTAGAGAAGGAGCTTCACCGACTACGGCATTTTTCGAAGGGGAGCAACGTCAGGACCACATCTTGCCCTCGAGACGAGTACTCGCGAGGATGGTCGTTCCACGAGTTAGCATCTCGTTCGCCTCCCATGCCAGGTCATCCTGGGGATGCTCAAAGCGGAGTTGCTGGTTTGTCGAGCAAAGCCTCGGCCTTCGCAACGCTTAGAGACACAACTAGGCTCCCCAACTTGGGAAGCTCAACTGGTGCGGGGTCGTAGCGACAGAATGTTCGTCGTCCTCGTTTTTCGCTCAAGAGGAGTATTTCACTTCCTAGGAGGCGTTGAAGTAGTCTTGTAATTTTGACTTCTCAAAGTTTTGTAATTCCTCGTAAAGATGAGTAGTTGGCCTTGTAATCTGACTTGTTCCTCAATCTTGAAATGAAACTTGTTTTCTTTTTTGTACTTGTGTGTTTTGTTGGTATCTATGGTTGTCGATAGTTGTAGGAGCAATTCCGAACGGCAAAACACTTCTTACTCGCTTATGAGCGAGTAGTAAGAGCGGAGTCGAGCCAAGTGTTGGACCCCAAACTTCATCGTTTAAGAGAGAGTCGATGGTTGTGGGAGCAATTTTGAATGGTGAACCACTTCTTACTTGCTTATGAACAAATAGTATAGGCGGAATCGAGCCAAGTGTTGGACTCCGAACTTCGTCATTTGAGGGAGAGTCAATGGTTTTGGGAGCAATTCCGAATGGCGAACCACTCCTTACTCGCTTATGAGCGAGTAATAGAAGCGGAATCGAGCCAAGTGTTGGACTCCGAACTTCGTCATTTAAGAGAGAGTTAACGGTTGTGGAAGCAATTCCGAAGGGCGAACCACTCCTTACTCGCTTATGAGCGAGTAGTAGAAGTGGAATCGAGCCAAGTGTTGGACTCTGAACTCGTCTATTTTTTTTTTTTTTGTAAGTAGAGTTGGACTACCCCAAAAATAGAGAATTTAATCGAAAGATAGATAAGTTGAAAGGGGGGGGGGAATTTCTCTTTTATTGAAAACAACTGGGCGTCCGCTTCTAAGTTGCAGACCGCTTTTTACATTTCGACAAAAAGGAAGATACAAGGATGATTTTTGCAATCCTGGGGAAGTAGCTTGGAGCGGCGTTTAGACACCCTCTCGGTAATTCATCAAATGCTCAGCATTCCAAGTCCTTGGCATCTTCCTGTCCCCCGGGTCTTCAAGTTGATACGCGCCTGGGCGTATAACTCTGGAGACCTTATATGATCCTTCCCAATTGGGTGTCAGCTTGCCTCGTTTGCTTCGATCTGAAATTGATAGCTTTCTCAGCACTAAGTCCCCTTCCGTTATGTTGGTCGGTCATACCCTCTTGTTGTAAGCTTGAGTGATCCTACGACAGTAGGTCTCCTGGTGAATTGCGGCTCTCTCGTGGATCTCGTCAATGAGGTATAGGCAATTGCGAAGCTGGTTCGCGTTCTGCGCCTCATTGTAAGCTATGAGTCGAGGTGAGGACAGGCCCACCTCCAAGGGAAAAAGAGCTTCTGATCGTACATGAGGTTGAAAGGGGATTCACTCGTTGGAGTTCTTTTGGTGGTACGATAGCACCAAAGCACATTTGGAAGTTGTTCGACCCATAGCCCCTTGGAAGACTTGTTGAGCCTCTTCTTTGAACCTGAGAGGATCTGTCGATTCGCATTCTCTGCTTGACCGTTGGACTGGGGGTGTGCCACTGAAGAGAACCACTGTTGAATCCCAAGATCGGTGCAGAAGTTGTGGAAGGCAGCTCTCGTAAATTGGGTCCCTATCGGTTATGAGAATGCAAGGTACCCCGAAATGACAGAAAATGTTCTTCCAAAAGAACTTTCGCACCCTGTTTTCGGTGATCGTTAAGAGAGATTCAGCTTCTATCAATTTGGAGAAGTAGTCTATCGCTACCACCAAGAACTTCAGCTGGCCTGGTGCCGGAGGGAAAGGTCCAAGAAAATCCATCCCCCACATTGCGAAAGGGATTGGACTTGCCAGGGAGGCAAGTTGTGCTTGGGGCAGATAACGGATTGGGACGAACTTCTGGCAGGAGTCGCACTGGCGGACGTACTCCTCGGAGTCACTTAATAGTGTAGGTCAAAAGTACCCGTAGTTCAAAAGCTTTCGGGCAAGGGATCTTGCTCCCAAGTGTGCACCACATAGACCATCATGGGCTTCCTTTAGGGCGTATAGTGCTTCTTCCAAGAAGAGGTATCTTAGATAGGGCCGACCGTCGACCTAGGTGTAGGAGCGTTTATACATGACTCCATCCAGGAGTGTGTCCCGCTCTGCTCGTGTCCTGATCCTCCTTGCTTCTTTCGGATCTTCGGGGAGGACACCGTCTCGGAGATACTCGAGCAGGGGCTTCATCTAGTTTTCCCAAAGTGTTAGGGGGTAGGCTTCCATTGGCTCCGAGCCATCTTCGTCGATACTAGGTTTGAGAAGAACTTCTATTAGGACAGTTCATTCTAAACCTTGGAGGGACGAGGAGGCAAGCTTAGAGAGGGCATCCGCTTGTGCATTTTCCTCTCAGGAAACCCACTGGAGTTTAACGTCTCGGAAGAGAGTGAGAAGCTCCCTCACTTTTGCTAAGTATTTGGCCATTCGGTCATCTCTCGCCTCGTACTCTCCGGACACTTGATTGACCACTATTGAGAGTCGCTAAAGATCCTTACTTGTTCAGCACCCGCCTTGCGAGCCAAGCAGAGACCCGCAATTAGGGCTTCATATTCTACTTCATTGTTCGACATCGGGAAGTTGAGGCGAAGGGAATACCAGAGGACGAAGGCATCGGGACCAGTTAGGATGATGCCGACCCCGCTTCCATCGGCGCAGGAGGACCCGTCCACATAAACGGTCCAGACAGAGGGGTCGGCCGGTGACTCGCGTGAGTCGGGGATGGTGTTCTCCACGATGAACTCGGCTAGAGCTTGGGCTTTTATCGCCGTCCTGGGCTGGTAGCTGACATCGTGATGACTCAGCTCGATGGACCATTTCTTGAGCCGTCCAGACGTTTCCGGCTTGTGGAGAACCTACTTCAGCGGTGGTCGGTAAGGACGACCACCGAGTGGGATTGGAAGTATGGGCGAAGCTTACGGGCCACCATGACCAAGGCGAGTGCCATCTTTTCCAGTTTCGGATAACGGAGTTCGGCATCGCGGAGCACCTTACTCACGTAATAGATTAGTTTTTATGTCCTATCCTCTTCCCTCACGAGGACCGCGCTGAGTTGGTCTGAGGCTACGAGGTAGAGGTAAAGGACCTCTCCGGGTGCTGGCTTACTTAGGAGAGGGGGGTTGGATAAATACTCTTTGAGCTTGTCAAAGGACTCTTGCTACTGCGGCCCCCACTCGAAGCCTTTAGCCCCCCTGAGGGCTTTGAAGAAGGGGAGGCACTTCTCCCCGGAATTAGAGAGGAATCGCCCGATCGCGGCAAGGCACCCCATGAGCCTCTGTACTTCTTTGATGTTGGAGGGCGGAGCCATTTGGAGAATGGCTTGGATCTTCTCGGGGTTGGCCTCTATGCCCCTCTGGCTGACCATGAACCCGAGAAATTTGCCCGATGAGACACTGAATGCACACTCGTTCGGGTTTAGTCTCATATTGTGCCTCCTGAGCACCTCGAAGGCTTCTTGAAGGTCGAGGGTGTGCTCGTGCCCTCGAGTGCTTTTGACCAACATGTCGTCGACGTAGACTTCCATGTTTCAGCTAATCTGGTCTCGGAAGACCTTGTTCACCAGGCGCTGATAGGTAGCCCCCGCATTTATCAGCCCGAAGGGCATAACAGGGTAGCAATAGAGGCCTTGGTCCGTCACGAACGAGGTATTCGGAATGTTTGGTGGGAACATCCTAATTTGGTTGTATCCCCCGAAGGCATCCATAAAACTGAGTAGCTCATGCCTGGAAGTCGCATCGATGAGGGCGTCGATGCTGGGAAGAGGGAAGGGGTCCTTCGGGCATGCCTTGTTGAGATCTGTGAAGTCAACGCATATCCGCCAACTTCCATTGGCCTTCTTGACCATTACCACGTTGGAGAGCCACTCAGGGTAGTTCACCTCTTGAATAAGGCGGGCATTGAGGAGTTTCTCAACCTCCTCCTTGATCGCCTGTTGCCTCTCGGGGGCAAACTTTTGCCTCTTCTGCTAGACAGGCTTGACCCCAGGGGTGACGCTCAAGGGGTGCATTGAGAGTTCTTCCGAGATCCCGGGCATCTCTGTTGCAGTCCATGCGAAAAGGTCTCGATTCTCCCGTATACACCGGGAGGTGTCTTGCTTTATCGGGGCCTTTCCAGCCGTTACGTCGAGGGTTATAATTCCCTCGACCGTAACTAGGGCCCTTGTGAACCCGTGGAGGGTATAGCCTGTGGGCTTGAGCTGGTCCCTGGACAGCGGGAGGCCTTTGAAGGCTTCCAAGAGGAGTATGTTAATGGATTTGTCGTTATCTACTAAGACGCGATGAACTTCGAAGTTTGCCATGTAGAGATTGATGACGAGGACATCGCAGTGGGGTGTGCAGATGCCCTCCAGGTCCCTGTCGAAGAACATCACCGGGACTCCGAGGCCTTTTGGGGTAGGATGGCTCTGCACGAAGTTAACCTCCCTTACGAAGGCTTTTCGAGAGGAGTTGGAATCTCCCCCCATTGGGCCCCCGTGTATCAGGTGCAAGATACCCTCTACTTCGGCCCTCGGAGTCTCCGTGCACTGCTCGTTTCGCCTGTTAGCCCCCCGAGGCAGCGGGGGTGGATCGGCTCGATCTCTCTTTACGAACCGGTTGAGCTGTCCTCGCTGGATGAGGGCCTCGATTTCATCCTTCAAGGCCCGACATTCATCTGTATCGTGACTGTGGTCCCAATGGAAACGACACCACTTACTCCGATCCTTCTTCTTTGCCGGGGTGTTCATCCTTGGGGGAGGCATTAGGAGGCCATCATTCCCTATCTCCATGAGGATGGCAGATACACTCGCGTTAAGCAGAGTGAATTTCTCGAACTGAGGAGGGGGACGCCGCTGACCCCCATTGTCCTTTTGGAGCTTCTTAGCTCCTTCTTCTTCTGCACCCTTCCGCTTGTTCCCAGAATAGGAGGCCTCGAATGTAGGGCGGCAGATGGCTTCTTCTGCTCGGATGTACTTCTCGCTCCGAAGAAGGAGCTCTGAGAAGTTCTGAGGGGCTTCTTAGCGAGGGACGCACTGAGGTCAGCGTTGAGGACGTTGGTGGAAGGCGAGAGTGGCGACCGAGGGTTCCAAAGAAGCGATGGACCTAGCCTCGGCAGTGAATCATTTGACATAATCCCTTAGTGGCTCGCCCTTCTTTTGGCTGAGGAACAATAAGGTGTTGCTCGTTTTCTCGCCGCACCGACTGCTCACGAAATGCATAAGGAAAAGACCCTCAAACTGGTCGAATGAGAAGATAGATGCCGGCGCAAGCTGAGAGTACCATTCCCGAGCAGGCCCCTTCAGTGTAGCCGGGAAGGTCTTGCACAAGAGTGAGTCAAATGCATGGTGGATCTTCATGAGAGTTTTGAAACTCTCAATGTGATCTGCGAGGTCCAACTCTCCGTTATAGATCTCGAAATGTGGAGGCTTGAAGTTGTTGGGAATTGGAGCCTCCATAATGGCACGGGAGAATGGGGGCCTGCACGGACGAAAGTCTCGGTCGAGCTGGCCTAGACGCCTCTCCATCTCGTGGAGACGGCAGTAGACCGAGTCCTCCCTTGGGTTCTGTCTGGCCGAACCCCGAGACTCGGTCTCATGTCGAGGAGGGTTGGGGTTGCACCGGTGATGGCTCAGAGTAGGAGGTGGACTGACTGAGAGGCAAGGGTGACTTGGAGTAGGGCGTGGACTCCGAGAGCGGTGGTGCTGATCGGGAGAGGGACGGCGATGGCTCGCAGCCTGCCTAGGACTCCATGAGCGGCGAGGATTGTGAGGAGCTGGCAGAGGACTGGGAGCCCTACGACCATTGTTCGGGGCAGCGTTGAGAGCCCAGAGGACCGCCTCCTAAAATTGCTGGAATTCCACCTTTGTAACGGGGGCCTCTTGCTCACGATGGTCCCGAGCCTGGCGACCTGCCGGGGAACGGCTCCATCTCGGGTGGTGTCGAGGCGACTCTCTTCGTCTGCGGGGAGAGTTGGACACCCCTCAGTTGGATCGGGGTGGTGACGGTCCCTGGCCTGCTCGCGGCGAGGGTTCGACCCTTGGGCCCACCTCTCCTCCAGATGGGTATAGAGATCGGGTCCATGCTCGGTCTGCTGACTGTTGATCTTGTTCCGCAGATCCTTTGGAGTGGGGGGAGTATAGGAGGCCATGGAGTTGGTGTCGGCATTGTGGATGGAAAATCGAACCTGATGGACAGGTTGCTTGTGACGACTCCGTCGAGAGGGTTCCCCCACTACAGCCTGGGGTCCTGAAGGCTGCTAGATGGATTGCAGGGCTCGGGGACCGAGCTACTGGGTTGGTTGGTTGGGAGGAGGGAGATCCCCCTGTGCAGGAGGAGGAGGAGGAGGAGGAGGGTGAGAGGAGGTTGTCCTTCGGTTGGAGTTGGTGGGTCTCTTCTTGGGAGGCATAGCTAGGAGTTACGTGGGTTGAAGGAGGAAGAGGAGATTGCTTGTCGAGTTAAATGTTCCCACAGACGGTGCCAATCTGTTGCTGCTGAATTCGGGTATGGGGGCAATAGATGAAACTTGTAGGTTCATGAGGAACTCACAAAGATCGACCCCTTCTTCTTCCTTGCAAACTGGTTGGCTCCTTGTTGCTCCCTTGTGACATGCACAAACGTTCGGGACACCAGGATGGATCCCGGTGACGAACCCTCCGACGATCAAGTCAATACACAGAAAAAGAGAAGGAAAAGAGCTCAAGTGTGTACAGTGTGATCACCTTTTACAGTAGGAGGTCAGGGGGGTTTTATAGTCGCCAATGGGATCTCCTTCAGAATCAGAGAGAATCTCTACTTCCCAGGGTGGCAGGTTACGGGTGGTTATAACCACCTCCCGCAGATTAGGGGGAGCCAGGATTTCTTCCAATCCTGTTGAACTGGCCCCTAACGAGTTGAGACCCGTTCTCAATGGGTTAGCGGGTCCAGGAGGAGGGACTCGGTTCCCAAATCGGACCCGTCTGTAGGCGAGATTACCATCTTGTCCCTAGGACTTTGAGATTCGTTCCCTCTTTGAATGGTTCCGATTTAACCCCATTTTTAGCCATATCCCTAGACTAAGTGTCAAGTGTAGGAAAACAAAAAACAAATATGCACAAAACCAAGTCAAGAAAACACAAGTGCAGTATGATGACTCTCTAATGCATACTTGTCGAATTATATACATTCCATACTATATAGGTCCGGTACAAGCCCTTATCGTTCTCCACTTTACAGGGTTAGATCTCTCGTTATGCAACAAATCCTACTACGGTGATAGAAACAAGATCTAGAATACTTTGCGAATAGGCATCACAACCCTCGACGCGCAAGCATCATGTAAGAATAGCTAAAAAACCGGAGAATCGCCTCCCTGCCGTGTACCCCACCGCCGCCGCTCGACGTACAAGTACATAGGCACTTCCCGTGAATAGACCCGTTGGCCTTCGACACGTGAATGTACCTGTATGTTCCGTGAATAGACACTGCAGACCCTCGATAAGCGAACATACTAAATAGTCCTCTCGAGACAGAACACACAAAGTCCTGAAACGCATCAGTTGGACTGGACCCCAAGAGCATATACTTACGTTTCTCAAGTTCCATCACATTACCACTAGTGCCTGTCCTTAGGTTGATTATTATTAAAACACAAATTTCCCCTCTCTAGAGTTAGTGTATCCTGCTGGACTTAATTCCACGACAATAACCCCAAGTCCCAACTGGTCATAAATCCAAAAAATCTCATCTGCCGGTTCACAGGAATCCCACTCAACTCCTAGAGTCTCACAAATCGAATATCAACACAAAAAACTTTCAATATAACTCTTAACTCCATTATGAAAATTTTTATATCAACAAAAACTTCTTAAATCGACAAAACCCGAATCTATTTAATTTACTCATAAATTCCAGAATTGGGATAAAATATTAAATCCATTAAATAACTGAGAATCATATTTTAAAGTCATAGAAAATCACAAAATATTAATCCCTTCGAAAACCGTCTATGTTTCACTTTATAAAGTCATAGAAAAAAATTTAAATTCTATTATAATCAAAGTACAACTCTCTGTAAAATACTGTAATCTGTAATAAAAACATCATCTAAAATAGTAGGTCAATAATCCATAAGTTCGAAGAAATAACCGTTCAAGAAAAACGACGAAACACTCACAAAACAGATAAAAGCAATGATGTCGATCGACCTTCAAAATGGACAGTTGACCTACATTTAAAAATCCAAAATCCCAAAACAATGACAGTCGACCTTCAAAATGGACAGCCAACCTTCATGTCAAAAACAGCCCATACAACAGTTTTAAATTTCGTGCACTTCTCAACTGATACTTAATTTTACTATTTAAAAGCATGAATTTAAAAGATTAAAACCCTGAAATGATCAAATAAAACTTGTATAACATATAGGAGTTCATTAATCAAATCAAAATCTCATCAAGTTCATAAAACAGCAATTTTTCATAAAATCTTCAAAACAGTAAAACGTAGATATATAAGTGTGTATGTGTGAGGGTTTTCATCAGTAAAAGCATTAAGAAAACATCTTATATAGTTAATATATTTTTCAAATCAATCTCAGTATCAAAACAATCAAGATCCAACTGAAAACTTCGCAAAAACTCACAAAAACACAATTTCGGCTGAAAGCATCAGACCCGAACATCAACCCCTTTTCAAAACATTAAAACTTGATTCTTTTTAATTCAAAAATCATTCTACAACTTGTTTTACACATACCCCACTGATTACAATAGTTAATTCATGCACACACAACAAGTGTATAATCAAGTTTTGTTCATCAAATACCCCCAACAGATCATATTTGCATTCATACACAGTAAAGATTAGGTTTTGTTCACTTTTGCATTAAACATCATACAACTCAATAATATATGTTCAAAACAGCAAGAATATGGGGGAAAGCAACCTATCCATGATTTTTATTAGGTTCTTTAACAATCACAAGTCATCTATATAGAGTTTTAATCATCCATAGCATAGTTTCATGAAGAGATTCAATTTTTAATTCATCCATCCATCAAAATTCATTATATCATCACACAATCCATAACATACATTCTAATAGAAAATTCATCACATACAACATACATAGAACAATACAAAACAAACATATGTCACTCATCTTTTAGAATAATCAACCGAAATAATAAAGATAATAAGAAAAGTCCTTCCTTTGCCAAGAAAGCCAAGATCCCCGCTTTGAAACTCCAAGAAATCATTAATAAAGAAAATCCTTTGTGTAGTGCAGCAAAGAGACGGCTGCACCTCTCTTTATATTAGACTGGAACGGGTTTTGAATAGGTTTTGCAAAAATATCCCTTTTGAATATATCTTTACATATATAAATTCTTATACTTGGAAATTAGATAAAACAATTCAATTTAAATTTAAGAAATAAAATAACCACCCTAATAATGGCCGACACTGCTTTTAAAATCCAGAAAATGAAATTTGTAATTTTTGCCTGTAAGTGGCAATTTTGTAAAAATACCATTCTTTAACAAAACTTGCAAAATAAACCAAATCTATTAAAAAAAGTAAAATTTTTACCTTTGAGTTGGCTGGGCATCATGCTCAGCCCAAAAATCCGAAATCCTGGTGTTTTTTACTCCAAGTGGTAATTTTGCTCAAAAGACCATTTTTTTGTAATATTTGCAAATAAGTCAAATAAATATCAGAAAAATCTAGAAAATTCATAAATAATACCTACTAATAAATAATAGGTTTACCCAAAATAATTTCTAACTTTGAGCTTCCAAAGAAAATATTTGTACGTGTTTTGCACGTGTTAATAGATAAATTTCAGAAAAAATATTTATTAGATCACCAATAATCATTTTAATTCATTTATTAATCTCAAAAAATTATTTAAGAATCTAGGATGTTACATCACTCCCTTCTTAGAATAGTTCTATCCTAAGAACTACTACTAATAGGGACCCAAACAATATAAGCAAAAGAAAATAAAATCTCATAAATGGAAATACAGTTTAAGAAATACAATCACACAAGAGTATGTAATTTAACAAATGAAATGAAATTTAATCAAGAGAATACAATCTTACAAAAGAATACAATCATACAAAAATACAATCATACAAAAAGCTCAGGAAAATCCTTCTGCATGCAATCCTCCGGCTCCCAAGTAGTTTCTGCTGCGTAACTGATAACTTGCCTTCAGAAATCTGCTGCAACATCCTCTGAATCTCTGCTTCTAATTTATGACCTTCCACAATCTGCTCTCTTTCAAAGAAGGCTGCAGCCTCAACTGAACCAAAGACGCTCCCAAACCCTGCAGTACCACCTCGATACCTGCCTGATCAAACTCTGCTGCCAACTCTCTCTGAGTAGTGATCAAACTCAACAAACTGCTCTTTCGACTAAGCCCATCGGCCACCATATTCACCTTGCCTGGATGATACTTGATCTCAGAGCGAATGTCTTCCAACACTTCCAACCACCTTCTCTACAGAAGATTTAGATCCTTCTGCTGATAAATGTACTTCAGGCTCCTGTGGTCGGTATACATGTTGACATTCTCTCCATATACATAATGTATCCACTGCTTCAAGGCAAAGATAATAGCTGCTAATTTCAAATCATGTGTCGGATAGTTCTTCTCATGCAGACGCAACTGTCTCGAACCATATGCGATAACCTTCCCTTCCTGCATCAAGACACACCCCAAACCTCTGAGCGATGCATCACTGAAGATATCATAGTCCTTCCCAGCTTGTGGCAGAGCTAAGATAGGCGCAATCTTCAACCTCTCCTTCAACTAAAGGAAACTCGCCTCACACTTATCAGTCCATGTGAATGCCACATTCTTCCGAGTTAACCCTATCAAAGGAACTGCAATCTGTGCATAGCCCTGAATGAATCTCCTGTAGTACCCAGCCAAACCCAAGAAACTCCTGACTTCCTTCACTGTCGTTAGCCTGGGCTAATTCTTCACTGCTTCAACCTTCTGTGGATCAGTGGCCACTCCCTCTTTAGAAAGCTACCTCAAACTTGCAAAACTCACACTTCGACAGCTTGGCATACAAGTTATGCTCCTGTAACTTCTTCAATACCTCTGCCAAGTGCTTAGAATTCTCTTCCTCCGAATTCGAACACAACAAAATATCATCTATGAAAACCACCACGAAGGAATCAGTAAATGGTCGCAATATCCGATTCATCATATTCATGAATACGGTCGGCACATTCGTCACTCCGAATGGCATTACCAAAAACTCATAGAGTCCATGACAAGTCCTGAAATCTGTTTTACTCACATCTTCCTCCTTGACTCGAACCTGATGATATCCTGATCACAGATCAATCTTTGAAAACACGGCTGCTCCCCGAAGCCTATCAAACAGATCATCAATTCGTGGAAGCGGATACTTGTTCTGAATAGTCACCCTGTTCAATGTCTGATAGTCAATGCACATCCTCATTGACCCATCATTCTTCTTGACTAACAATACTGGTGCTCCTTACGGCGAAGAACTCGGCCTGATGAATCCCTTACTCAGCAATTCCTCAATCTGCTTCTTGACTTCATATTGAATCAGCAACTTATATACCATAGCAGTCAATTCTGGGTCCTTCTTCCCCAGGAAAGTCACTGTGGGACCTCCTGGTGCTTGCACCAACACCTCTTTCTTCTTGCATTAATTGTGGCATCATATATTGCCATCCAATTAATTCCCACGATCACATTCACACCCATGACTTGCAATTCAATGAGATCAATGCCAAATAATCTCCTACCAATCTCGATATCACAACCGTCATAATATTAATCAGCAATTAATTCCTCTCCTGATGGTGTTGCCACCGACAAGACTCTACCTAGAAATACCTTAGGTTCCACACCTAAAGGTTTAGCAAAATTTGGCAACATAAATGTATGCGAAGAACCAGTATCAAATAAAACTTCTGCTTTTATTCCTTTAACCAAAACAAATCCTGTTACATGAAGAATGATACTCAAATCTTCAATTTATTCTCAAAAAAAGTTTTACTTAATACATAAATGAATAAATTCAAAATTTTTGCACACCCTGGATCACATCCTCTGAGTTACCCGCATCCTCCTCGTTAATGCGAACACTCGGCCCTGGCTTTGAAATTTGCCTCCGCCTACACCTTCCTTCTTCAACTGTGGACAGTTTGGTCTGAGATGTCCTTCACGACCGTAATGATAACAAACTCGCACCTTAAGTGGCTTGGTGCACGCTGCCTGATAGTGGCCTGCCTCTCCACAATTGAAACAGGTCACGTCTTGTACTCCAGGTGCCTTCTGCACTGGCATACTGATGAACCAAATATTATTCACTTTTAGGAGCAATAATCTTAAGGCAATTAGACATTTAAATGCTCTATATGTGGTATTTATGCTTCTTTTCTCTTTTTCCATAGGAAACAACCAAAAGCAGCAAAACGAAGCAGATTCCAGACTAACACAGACTGAGAGGATGATATACAGGGAACAGCAGAGATCAGTCGACTGACTCTTCAACCAGGCGACTGGGCAGAGAGTTTGAAAAGGCTCGGCACAGTCGACTGTGTCCCAAGACAGTCGACTGGTATGCGGCGAGTCAGAAGATAAGAACGGATGCATCCTCATCCAAATCCGAATCAAAATTAAGTTATCCAAACCCAGGTGTTTTCTGCGAATAACAACTTCTCAAACAATCAAAGCAAGAAGCACGTGGTGAGCAGATAAGGAAGGAAAGAAGAAAAAGAGGAAGAAATAAACGGCTGATGAAGATAAGGAAAGAAATAACAAAAGAAGAGGACTTCTCTGCAAAAAGTACAAACCCTAATTCTCTTCTCTTGTTCTATAAATACCAATCAAGAAAGAAGCGAAAAGGCTCTCTGACTCTCTTCCGCACGCATCCTGAATCACCGAATCACAAAGTTCTAGAGCCATCAACAAGAAGCACTTTATCAGCATCAACATAGAAGGAGGAGAAAGGAGATCAAGTACTAAAGAAAGAACGGCCGGTCGACTGTGTGACAGCCAGTCGACCACCTAGCCGAACTACATCAGTTTATTCCTTCTCTTTCTTATTCTTTTATGTTAACCATGTATTCAAACTTGTTGATTAATAAAAGTATTATTATGTGGAACTAATTTCATAGTTGGGTAGATTGAAGCCGTAGTTATGTAGTGCTATATTCTTCTGAATTCTTCTGTTTTACTTATTGATTGAATCTGATTGAATTGATATAGATTTATGATAATCAAACTTGTTCTCGAAGCTCTGAGAGCATTCGACTGAGGTGAGAGCCAGTCGACTGACGTACAGAACTTGAGAATATCAAGTTTGCATTACCATCCATCTGAATCTGTTATATGAGCATATTGAGACGACCCGTATCTCGTGCCCATAACCTGTAACAAGGGAATCTTTAGGGGTTCTTGGTTCAATCAACTTAAGGGATCTAGATCTGATACCAATTTCTAGAACCTTGAGTGTTTGTTCGTTTCCACTGATCTTATGTTTTCTTTAAGTACAACTTAGTAGATACCATGCTAAACACTTAATGAAAGAAACGAATTAGAGTAGATACCATGCCTAATTCTTGGCTTAGGGAAACATTACTTTAAGGAGTAGATACCATACCCTTGAAGAGAACAAATATGAGTAATAAGAAGAAGTTCAGAAGGTAACTTAGCATTATTGACTATTGGTGGATATCTAAACCTAACTACTTCATAAATATTTGTGGTTCAACTCTTCTTTTAGTCTTTTTATTTCTTTTAGACTTTTAAAACTACTCTTTATGATTCTTAGTCTTTTTATTGATTAGTAAGTTAAAGTCTACAATCTCTGTGGGATCGACCCTTGCTATTGCTGCGCTTTTATAAACGATTCGTGCACTTGCGAGGTTTTTAATTTGTGTCTAGTTTATCTATATATTAAGGTAAGTAGATTGCACAACACATACTGAACCTGCCCTGCTTCACTGGAAACTTCTTCCCACTTTGACCAACTGCTGGCCTCTTGTTCCTGTTCCAGGTCTCCTGCTTCTTCTAGAACTGATCCATATCTTCTTCTGTCATATCTACTCTCCTGGCCAGCTTATCAAATCTCCTGATGCCCAACAGTATCATCCGCGACCCCAAATTCGGCCTCAAGCCCTGCTTGAATTTCTTGGCCTTCTTTGCTTCATCATCAATCAGCTCCGGTGCATACCTTGACAGCTGAGCGAACTTAGTCTCATATTCGTGCACTGTCATGCTGCCTTTCTACAGATTCAAGATTTTCGTTGCCTTCTTCTCCTGAATATCCAGAGGAAAGAAACGATCCCTGAATTCCTCCAGAAAAACCTCCCAAGTCACCTGCTGATCCCCAGAATCCCTTTTCACTGACTGCCACCACACACCAGCATTCTTCTCTAACTGCATTGTAGCCAATTTCACCTTATTGATTGTTGTGGTTTCCAAGACTTCAAAGATCATCTCCATCTGTCTAATCCAATCATCAGCCTCATTTGGATCAGACTATCCTTAAGAAACAGATAGCTTCATCCTCTTGAAGGACTCAACCTTCTTAATCGGATCAGCATTAACAAACACTAGTCGAGCCCCCTGATTATGATTCTGATTTTGTGCCATGTTGGCTGCCATGAATGCATTCAAAGTCAGATACACGCTGGCAACTTCAGTCTCATGATCAAGTCCAGCCCCACGGGAACTCTCAACCCTATCACCATTTCCACCATTCCTGCTCCTGGGTCCTACCATTATACTGAACACTGCAAAATGAGAGAAAAGATAGAGCATCACAACATCATTCATATTCACATTAATACCCCATGGAAAAACCTCAGTCATACCTCATACCAAATCATCTTGTATTAATTCTATGTGATACTCACACTCTAATGTCCACACCTAAGTACTCACGCTCGAGTGTCCACACCTAGGTTTATTTTTATATCATGTTTATCATTAATATTGAAGCATGATCTGATTCCAATCTCCGTAGCATCCCGAATTTCCAATATAATATCTTAGAAATACATGGAACAATCCCCAGCATCAACCTCAATGTAATAGTAAACATAGCCAAAACATAGATAAAATTTTCAACTTTTATTACAACAGTTCTTTACAAAACAGAGCGGAAAATTAAACACCTTAAATTACAATTCTTTCTTTCTTTTACAGCACATTCTTTTACAATTTACATAAGCCACATTATCATTCTACCACATGCATCCAAATCCCAAGCTATAGGTACCTACCTATAAAACATGAGGCTAGAGATAACCCTAACGACCAAAACTACAGGGTTTAGCCATAACGGTGTGAGTGACATCAAAAAAAATGTAACATAAATAAAACATAAAGAATAAAGTTATAAACAACACATACTTGCAGTAATAATGAATGGAATATGAAATAACGATAAATAAAACATGAAAACATAGACTGAAACTAGACTAAGCGTCAAGTGTAGGAAAACAGAAAACAAACATGCATGAAACCAAGTCAAGAAAACACAAATGCAGTATGATGACTCTCTAATGCATATTTTTCGGATTCTATGCATTCCATACTACATAGGTCTGGTGCAAGCCCTTATCGTTCTCCACTTTATATGGTTAGATCCCTCGTTATGCAAATAATCCTACTACTGTGATAGAAACAAGATCCAGAATACTTCGCAAATAGGCATTACAACCCTCGATGCGCAAGCATCATGTAAGAATAGCTCAAAAACCGGAGAATCACCTCCCTGCCGTGTACCCCATCGCCGCCCCTCGACGTGCAAATACACAGGAACATCTAGTGAATAGACCCGTCGGCCCTCAACACGCGAATGTACCTGTATGTTCCGTGAGTAGGCAATGCAGACTCTCGACATGCAAACATACTAAGTAGTCCTCTCGAGACAGAAGACACACAGTCCTGGAATGCATCCATTGGACTTGACCCCAAGAGCATATACTTACGTTTCCCAAGTTCCATCACATCTCAACTAGTGTCTGTCCTTAGATTGATTATTATTAAAACACAAATCCACCATCTCTAGAGTTAGTGTATCCTGCCGGACTTAATTCCACAACAACAACCTCAAGACCCAACTGGTCATAAATCCACAAAATCTCATCTGCTGGTTCACAGGATTCCCACTCAACTCCTAGAGTCTCACAAAAAGAATATTAACACAAAAACTTTCAATAAAACTCTTGACTCCATTATCAAAATGTTTATATCAACAAAAACTTTTTAAATCGACCAAACCCGAATCTATTTAATGTACTCATAAATTCCAGAATTGAGATAAAATATTAAATCCATTAAATAACTGAGAATCATATTTTAAAGTCATCGAAAATCACAAAATATCAATCCCTTCGAAAACTGTATATGTTTCACTTTATAAAGTCATAGAAAAATAATTTAAATTCTATTATAATCAAAATACAACTCTCTGTAAAATACTGTAATCTATAGTAAAAACATCATCTAAAACAGAAGGTCAATAATCCATAAGTTCGAAGAAATAACCGTTCAAGAAAAACGACGAAAAACTCACAAAACAGAAAAAAGCAACGATGTCGATCGACCTTCAAAATGGACAGTCGACCTACATGTAAAAATCCAAAATCCCAAAATAATGACAGTCGACCTTCAAAATGGACAGTCGACCTTCATGTCAAAAACAGCCATACAGCAACTTTAAATTTCGTGCACTTCTCAACTGACACTTAATTTAAACTTTTAAAAGCATGAATTTAAAAGATTAAAACCCTGAAATGATCAAATATAACTTGTATAACATATAGGAGTTCATAAACCAAATCAAAATCTCATCAAGTTCATAAAAGAGCAACTCTTCATAAAATCGTCAAAACAGTAAAACATAGATATATAAGTGTGTATGTGTGTGGGTTTGCATCAGTAAAAGCATCAAGAAAACATCGTATATAGGTAATATATTGTTCAAATCAATCTCAGTATCAAAACAATCAAGATCCAACTGAAAAATTCGCAAAAACTCACAAAAACACAATTTCGGGTGAAAGCATCGGACCCGAACATCAACCCCTTTTCAAAACATTAAAACTAGATTATTTTTAATTAAAAAATCCTTCTACAACTTGTTTTACACATACCCCACTGATTACAATAGTTAATTCATGCACACATTACAAGTGTATAATCAAGTTTTGTTCATCAAATACCCCCAACAGATCATATTTGCATTCATACACAGTAAAGATTATGTTTTGTTTACTTTTGCATTAAACATCATAAAAATCAATAATATATGTTCAAAACATCAAGAATATGGGGGAAAACAACCTATCCATGATTTCTATTAGGTTCTTTAACAATCACAAGTCATCTATATAGAGTTTTAATCATCCACAGCATAGTTTCATGAAGAGATTCAATTTTTATTTCATCCATCCATCAAAATTCATTATATCATCACACAATTCATAACATGCATTCTAATAGAAAATTCATCACATATAGTATACATAGAACAATACAAAACTAACATATGTCATTCACCATTTGAATAATCAACCGAAATAATAAAGAGAATAAGAAAAGTCCTTCCTTTCACAAGAAAACCAAGATCCTCGCTTTGAAACTCTAAGAAATCAATAATAAAGAAAATCCTTTGTGTAGTGCAGCAAAGAGACGGCTGCACCTCTCTTCATATTAGGCTAGAAATTAGGTATTAGGGTTTTGGATAGGTTTTGCAAAATATCCCTTTTGAATATATCTTTACATATATAAATCCTTATACGTGGAAATTAGATAAACCAATTCAATTTAAATTTAAAAAACAAAATAACCACCCTAATTCTGGCTGGCACTGCTTTTAAAATCCAGAAAACAAAATTTGTAATTTTTGCCTGTGAGTGGCAATTTTGCAAAAAGACCATTCTTTAACAAAACTTTCAAAATAAACCAAATCTATTAAAACAAAAGTAAAATTTTTACCTGTGAGTTGGCTAGGCATCATGCTCAGCCAAAAAATCCGAAAATCTAGGTTTGTTTACTCCAAGTGGTAATTTTGCACAAAAGCTCCTTTTTTTGTAATATTTGCAAATAAGTCAAATAAATTTCAAAAAATTCAAAAAATTCATAAATAATACCTACTAATAAATAATATGTTTCCCCAAAATAATTTCTAATTTTGAACTTCCTAAGAAAATATTTGCACGTGTTTTGCACGTGTAAAAAGATAAATTTTAGAAAAATATTTATTAAATCACCAAAAATCATTTTAATTCATTTTTAATCTCGAAAAAATTATTTAAAAATCTAGAGTGTTACACCACACCTTCCTCATTACTTGAGCTCCATCAACAACTTGTTAATTCCGTACAATGAGTTCAATGTCTAGCTCTTTGCACGAGCTCCATCAATAACTCGATGACCCCAAACAATGAGTTCAACGCACTACTCTTTGCTCAAGCTCCGTAAATATTTTTTTTACTCCAAACAACGAGTTCGACGACTCGCTCACTGCTCGAGCTCCGTCATCAACTCGTTGACTCCTTACAACGAGTTTTGTGCCCCGCTCTTCGCTCGAGATCTTCAAATAAGTCCTTATCTTCTTGCAATAGTTTTTTCGTCCAACATCGACCAAGACTTGCCTCCACAAACTTGCTGGGTGCTAATTGCAAGTTCAAACACTCAACTTTTTCTCAGAGTTATCTCTCCAAACTTGCTGGGCGCAATCGGCGAGATCAAGCGACCAACTCCACCTCAGAGTTGTCTATACATACTAGTTAGTAAGTTCAAACGTTCAACTTCATCCAAGAGTTGGCTCTCCAAACTTGCTGGGATCAAACAATGAGTTCAACATCAGCTCTGTCTTTGGACTGCCTCTATAAACTTGCTGGGCGCAAACGACAAGTTGTACTTTCAACTCCGTCTAGTGGGTCCTCTCCAAACTTGTTGGGTGCAAACAGTAGGTTCAACGTTCAACTCTATCTTAGAGTCGACTCTACAAACAAACAATAAGTTCAAACGTTCAACTTCGTCATAGATTTGCCTCAAAAAACTTGTTGGGATCAAACAGCAAGTCCACAGTTCGATTGCCTTCCAAAGTTTGTATCTTCTATAGCTCTTCTAGCTCAGCTACATACACAAGATCCAATGATCAAAGCACTCATCTCCCAGACCAACGGGATACTTGTCCAACAATGAAACGTTTGTTTGACAAGACAAGTGAATAACATAATGCTTCATCGATGAAAAAGCAGTTCAACGAAATGAGCAATGAGACGCTTGATTGAAAAAATTAGTGGTCAAACAAAGTGTTTGATTGAATAAAACACTTGATCAACAAAACGATTGGTCAGCTAAGCACTTTGTTGAACATATCTCCAGACCAAGCCCAACAGAATGAGTTGATAAGCACAAAAAGCCATGTTCACCAAAAGGATCTTATTTATTGATTTAAAAGCCAAAGGGTTTATAATATGCACTTCGTGCGTATGTGTATATATACACATAGACGTGTATACATATATAACTCCATACGTGCACAATGAATAAAGTGCTACCCAAAATCCAAATGTTACTCAAACATGTTGAAACCCAGAAGAAGCTTCAAACAAGAGATGATCGAGCTCCGAAGATAACTAAACTACAAACCAAAGTCAATGAAAACGAGAACCAGATACCGAGCTCCAAGGCCTGATAGCAAACACCAAAGCATCACACAATCTGCATCCAAACTGACCTAACTCTAACTTCAAGTTCCAAAGACAAGGTCAAAGCTTCCAAACTGCACACACCTCGACCTTCACGCTAGTCTATCTAAGACCACAACCAAAAAATATCTCCTACCTCGTCTCCTTCTTCTCCTTATTTGATGATGCAACAACAAAAGATGCAACTTGGCTTCGAAGAACAACAAAGACTCAAGCTCGGCCAAAATCAATCTCAAACCTTCGAACATCAGTTCAAAATCCAAACTCGAACTCCATTTTGAGCACAACTTCGAGCACGCCCACAAGAACTTCGAAGACAACAAAAAATACTAGCGTTGAACTCAAAACTCAAATCAAAGATCAGTGAAGCGTCCAACCCGATTCAAGCAACTCCAACCTCAAGCACCAACTGCGGAGTTGATCCTAACTCCAACACCAGAGCCCTGAGCACCATGCACATCGAAGGCAGCAACCACAACTTTAACCTCAAGCTTGACACTATCAAACCCGAGATCGATGATAACCTCGAAGCTGCACTGCACGTTTAGAGCTTCGATAAGACCCAATGTAGTGACGAAGATGAGCCTCAAAGCTCAGCACTCGATCACAACCTCAACTCGATGACGAGTTCACAGTACCAAAAACCAGAAGCCCTACTCACCAAACTCCTTAGCTCGGTGAGCCACTTCAAAGAATTCATCAACTTGCCAAGATCCAAGCTGTCAAGCTCCGAAGTTGCTGAGCTCCAAGCTGCTGAACTCCATGTCATTGAGCTCTGAGTTTGCCGAGAATGAAGCACGCCTAAGCTCTGAGTTCGCCGAGAATGAAGCACGCCTAAGCTCTGAGTTCGCCGAGCTCGAGGTCGGAAAGAATGCAGCATGCCTAAGCTCTGAGTTTGCCGGGCTCGAGGTGGCAAAATGCAGCACGCCCAAGCTCCAAGTTCACCGAGCTTGTAGTGAGGTGGGCAAGAATGAAGCTTGCACAAGCTCCGGGTTTGCCGACCTTAAGGTTGGCGAGAATGCCTCACACTTAAGCTCTAAGTTCACCGAGCTTAGCGAGTTCAGTGAGAATGAGGCATGCCCAACTCCGAGTTCACCGAGCCCGAGGTCGGCGAGAATGCATCATGCCCAAAACAAAAGTGACGAAGGAACTTGGTCTCCTGCACCTTTGCTCACTGAAGAAGATGAATAAGAGCTCGACGAGTTGCCCTGGTCATGCAAAATGAGATGCTCAGCAAAGAAGACAAATGGTAGCTCAGCGAAACGGATCGACCGAGCTAAGGGGTTTTCACAGCCTTCACTAACCGTCAGATCGCTCAGAAAATTGGGTGTGCATGATACGGACATCCCAGATTTGGCCACGTTATGCGCTTTATCCCTGCCGATCCGCTCTTCTTCTCATCTGCCCGATCACACAGAATTGCGAGCTCCAACGCGATTGATGCACAAGATTTCACCACGTCGCCCCTCATCGCAACGATCAAATTACCACCGCCTGATTCACTCAGTGCATGAGCCAGATCTTGATCTACGCGTCAAACCACTTCAAGAAGCGTGTCGGTTCAGATAAATTAAAAAAAAATCCAAAAAATTTAATTAAAATTTGAAATTTTAATTAAAAGTCCAAAAATAATTATTAAATTCAGAAAATTAATTAGAATTTCTGAAAAATTAATTAAAAATTGGAATAATTAATGAAATATTTTAAAAAGTAATTTTAAATTTGGGAAAAATTGTTAAAAATCTGAAAAAATATGAAAAATTTTAGAAAAATCCAGAGAAGTCCAAGAAAATATTTGTCACCTACAGAAGATCCTGATCAGTTCCAGGTATCTCCAATCGTCCCTGAAAGCAAAGATTGTATTTCAGAACACTAAAACAAGGCGAACTATTTCCTGAAAGCCAACAAAAGTATCTTCGGGGAGTGGGGGACTTATAATAATGGTAAAAATCATAGCAAATTAGGGCCATACAATTCTAGCACAGATGTTAAAGCTTCTCTCGACAGATTAATCATAATAGGCCTCTTTAACAGGTCTGTGCCTTCTTCAGGCTCATCTACATGACATGGGCCGCTTTCAAGCCCATGAAAAACGACTAGACTCTCTAAGACAGACACTCATCCCATTAGGGTTGTAATTCAAATCTCTTACCCCAAACAAGAGAGTCTTATCTCTTAAAGGAAAGAATCAACCAGAGATAATGGATTCATATCGATCGCCTAAACTATTTCTCAGGCTTATAAATACCCTCCCCCCCAGTCAGAATGTAATTGGCAATTTCTCTCTCAAACTCTCTCTCTATCTGGTTCTTACATGAGCGTCAGAGGGTCTGTCGCCGGAGCCACCCTTGGTGTTTCGGGCTTTTTTCAGGTCCAACTACCGCGTCAGCAACCATCGAATTCAGATCAAGGCTTTTAATCAACGATCTAGAACCAATCTCAGGAGCTTTAACCATTTTTTACAGTGACGATCAAAGGTAAGATATTTAGTAATTTCCTTCAAATATAAACTCACTATCTGTTTACTCCCACGCCAAAATAAGCAGCAACATCTTACAACATCTCATAGCCCTACTAAACCAAAACATGGTGTCTAAAAAGTGTTGGTGTATGCCCTAGAGGCCAATTGTATATTGGCATTACTAGTTTACATTGTATCGTGACATTTATTTCATATTTAGTCATTTCATTTACTGTGTTATTTATTGTGAATTAAATGAACATAATAAAGTTCTTAGAATAGTAAGTTCAATGTCATGGGATATCAAGTGCATGACTTGATTGTGAGATCCTATTGGCTGAAATCAGAACACTGTTCTTAAATGTCCCTAGCCTAGTATTATTATAAATAGGACAACGATAATACATAGAAACTAGTGTGTGCGTAGAATGATGACCATTCTCACGGGTGATGGATATGAGATATCGAGTCTTCACATAGGTACATATTAGAGTAATAATATATTGGACTGACCCACCATGAGAACGCTGAATGGATCGTTACGTGAGTGTCATACGGTTCTCAGAGTGACCATGGTGTACGTGGTCCTTTGACTTGAAGTCACTACGGTTCCCTACATGAGAAGTTATATATTTTAATGCCATCAAACGTTGCCTGTAATAATGTGATTATAAATTCGACTATTGGATATACTACAAATCATGTGGAGGGATGTGAGTGACTTATATAGGATTTATCCATCTTACATAACATGAGCGATATCTCTAGGCCCTTGATTGAGTGAGACTGTAAAAATGCATGGTCGTGCTCAAATAAGTCAATATGAGATATTGATCTCATTTATTTTAGTAAGTCTACTCGGATATCAAGAAACCAAAGATTGAACTATACAAGGATGACACACTCTATGCCTTGTAGTAAATTAGATATCTGAATAAAAGGACTAGACTACATGGTAACATTGGTCATGGATAGGTTATGTCAAATAACTAGCATTCTCGTTACTTGAGTAGCAGTGATGTATTTTGCTCGATACCACTCACTGTTTGTAACACTTGAAGTTGATTTTAGTATTGCCGTCGACGTAATGGGAACCTACAAGTTCACACACTTAGAATGGATCGAAATTGGGATTGAAATTTATGAGATAAATTTAATTGGAAATTCTAGTACGACTTGGACTCCTAACATGGTTGGGTAATTAATTAGATTAAATGGGCCAACTAAAGTTAGAAGGCCTATATACAAACTTGCCCAGGTCAGATTGTGAGCCCAACCGCCTCACTACTCTTTTAGGGTTGTTTTTCTACACCTATATACATGATATATTTCTGTAGAAAATCGACATGTGAAAAAATCCTAGCCGTCACAGTAAGTGAGAGAGAGATCAGGAGGAACATCCCCTTCCATGCGATACCGTATAGGCACCGCGATATTACAGTGCAGTGATTGGCATACTGTGGAGACCGCAGGTCCATCTTTAAGGTATAACTCCTAAACATGATTTATAGTTTCCGCATAGATCTATGACTATGTTTCGATAATTTTTTAATTTTTTCTCTGTGTATTTAATCTGTGATTGCCTTCAAAACCTAACAAAAAGGTCATGGCGGCTCCTAAAAAAATATACATATTATCATCATGAAGAGCTTGCATCACAAAAACAAACAAAACAAAGCCTACAATGAAGATGTATCATCTGTATAACTTGAATTTTCAAGCTTTAGGCTTCGTCTTTAGCTTTAGCTGGCTACTGATTGTTATCATCATGGCAACAGCATCAGAGAAACCTTGAGTAGAACAATACACAATTGCAATAGCAGTCTGGTTCACATTTGAAGTTTACCCATAAACAGAATGAAGGCCTGTGGCAACAAAATTTACAGTGATAGAATCCAGTGTATTCAATTTCAGCTTCGCCAATTTTGAACGGGGCATGATATCAAAAATTCATTCTATATAATTAACACTAAGAAATTGTAGGCTCAGGACACAAATATCAAGCTCAAAACAAATGCATAGCGAAAACAAACAAATTCAATACTATTAAAGAAAACTTTTAGGCTCAGAACAATAAGGGCTGCAAAAAATTCGATTGAATCGAGCATAAGTGTATCAAATGAAGAAATTTGAGTTTGTCACTAGGTGTAACACCTCACAAAATTGAGTTATGAAAATTTTGCCTACGGGTGTTACGCATATGTATTTTGTACTGTTACGAGTAATATCCGTAACATATTTTAATATAAATGTCCTACGTATTTCTGCATTTCAATTATTTATAAATTTTCCGCCTTCTCAAAATTTATTTTTTATCCTATTATGAGCTGACTTAAACATTTATTTAATCTTTGTGTTTTTATGTGCATTGCACGTGTTTTCAATACACGTGTCGATTACGTATATTCTACCCTTATGTGTAATATTATAAAATTTTCTACGTGTTCAATTATTTATTTAATTACTTGTTCGAATTCATTTCATAAATTGAAATTTATTTTTCTTCTATTTTGATTCAAATATATTTTTACACATGTGGTGCATGTGTTTTCTATGCACGCATTGATTATATTGTTGTATACATATATAGAATTAATGAAACGTATTTTTCATATTTTGTATTTCGATTGTTACAAAAAAATTTCATTTTCTCGAATTTACTTTTGAATATTTATTAGTATATGCTTTACACGTGTTTATTTTTATGCATGTGCAAAATATGCTATTTTATTACAAAGTTGTGCACTAAAAGTTTCAATAGGCTAATTATACTAAATTTAATATGATTATTTATTAAAAATAAGAATTTAAAATGAAGTAAATTAATAAATTAAGGGTAGAATGAAAATTGTACAAAATACGTGCACACATGCACACGTGCATACGTGCAATGTGCATTCTTTCATAAATGGCTGCATATAGGAGAGAGTGGGGTGAGTGAGTGGGGTGAGTGTGTGAGTGGGTTAGTAGATAGTTAGTTGCTAAAACTATCCCCTAATTACCCATATAAATACCCCCTATTCTAACCTCAAATGAACACAAAACGAAACAAAAAGAAAAGAGAGAACCAAGAGTGTTGCTGCTGTGCTTTTGGGAAATCAAAGGAGAGGAGCAAGGATTTAGAGGAGGAGTGGAAGGCTTTTAGGAGTTTTATTTGCTTGAAAAAATTCTTCAAAGAGATGGGTGTTCTCATTGTCTTCCAATGTGGTAGAAATTGTGCATGCTTAACTAGAAATGTGTGTATGATAAATTGTATGAGTATGTGAAGGAATTTTTCTAGAAATTTTATTAGTGAATTCTTAATTATAATGGTGTAGTAGATAACTGAATTGATGTGTGCATGTGTAGGAATTCTGTAGATTCTATCTAGTAGAAACTTTATAAAATAAACTCATGTGATCGATTTGTCTATATGCATTTTAGCAAGATGAACACTCCCCAAAATCTAGTTGTGTAGGGTATAATGGTTTATATAATTCAGGTTATGGAACTATGAGAAATTCATGCAAGTTAGATAACAATTTCCATATATTTTCGAGAAATAATTGTTATAGGTTTTATTTCGAGCGAATGTACTATTTTTGGAGAAAATTGTTCTCTGGAAATGCAAAAGAAATAGTAATGCGTAGAAAATGTGAGATCAAAGTTTTAATGAAATTTTGAAACAGAGAGTCGGGATAAAAGAATAACGCTCGTAATGTAATCAGTTGTGGAGGCTTGACAACCTGGTCTTGGCGCTTGGGTTGGGTTGCTTGTACAGCGACCTGTGGTAGCGGATTCGAGGCCCAAAGTAGGGTTTTTCTTTTTGAAACTCATAGAAATTATGAAACAGTAAATGAATGTATATAACAAAATATGGGTAGAGTTGTACACCGATGGCCATTTGACCATAGTCGGTGGGGGCAACTGAGGTTGCTGCAGTGCTTGGGTTCGACTCTGGGTATGCATTTTTTTTTACAGTTTTAAATTGCTTTATGAATTTTGAGTTAGGAGGGAAATTGTAAAATTATGCTAGTATACTATTAGAATATTTGGAAATAATCTTATACAAATTCGAAGATTTATTGTAGAGATTTAATTCACATTTCACTTTATAGGATGTGTTAGATTGGTTATTTGAGTATAAATTCAAGAAAGATTGTTCTGCTTTAAAGCAAGCAAATTGGAGTATTTGAGAAAATTAAATACAACTTTAGAAATTTCTTTTAGTAAAAATTACATTGTGAATTAAATTATCCTGAGAAGCAACTTTCGAGATATTTTGCTTTAAATTCATCGTGTTTAAAAGACTGAAGGTCATGGTTTATTCTAAATTATTAGATTCTTATGAAAACGAGTTTAAATTTAAAATTTATGAAAGACGATTTATGTGACAAATTACGAGTTAAACAAAGAATGTATTTGGAAAAATAAATGTATAACAATTGTACGATTTTTATCAAAGTTGAAATGCTTTTGAGATGTGTGATAAGAGAATAAGAGGATATAATTTGAAATTGACAATCTACAGTGAATGTATGAAAGAATCAACTGAATGATGAATGAGAAATTGTGTAATTGAGGTTAAGATAACCTATATGATCTTGGTTTGAGATGTTGGAATTTAGAGGCTGAGGGAGGCCCGTAGAAACCGGCAAGTTATGATAAATGAAATTTGAGAAGTAGCTAGTGTGGGTTAACTTTCTCCTTGAGAAGTAGCCAGTGTGGGCTAACATTCTTAGTATTTTGGTTTAAGTCTAGTGGGTAAGCTAGCTCTAGGTCATAATGACTATAATTAACCCTAAGGATAGGCACAATAGGGAGATGTGATGAAGTGTGGGCAAACATGAGTATGAGGGCCACATTTGATTCGCGGTGGGAGATTATCTCCAGAATTATCGGGGTGTGAGACATGATGTCCAAAATCACTTGCGGTGGGAGATATTTTGTCAGAATTATCGGGATCAAGATTTGCGATGGGAGATTATTTTCCGAATTATCGTGGCGTGAGGCATGATGTCCAACATCGCTTGCAGTGGGAGATATTTCTTCAGAATTATCGGGATCAAGGCGACGCCCATGGGGTATTTGTGTGATGAGGTACCAGATGGCTCGCGGTGTGGGTTTCATCTCCAGAATTATCTGGATGTGAGGTAGGATGTCCAAAATTACTTGCGGTGGGAGAACGATTCTCAAAAATTATCGGGGCGGTACTAGATACTCACAGGATATCTAAACCTTACATTAGTCACTGCAGTAGGAATTCATAACGAGGGGTTGAACCTTATAATGAGGAGTAAAATAAGGGCTTTCCCTCGGACCTAGGTAGTATGAGATGCATATAATCCGAACAAATATGCATTAGTGTCATCGTAGGTATAATTGTTGTCTACATTATGCATTAAGTTCATAACATACACTGACATAACTAGGATAGTCACTTTCATGTTTTCTACATTCAAGTTTGTGATTGTTAAGATGGTGGAATCGCTGTATTATAGCATTGCATCAGTTGTATGCAACTGCCATGCCCATAGTTCCTCATTGTAGAATTTGGATTTGGCATGGACCTGAAGTCATCGTGATGGGCTGTCATTAGATTGAAGAGCTTCCATTATCATATGTTATGTTGTATTTAATTATTTCCGCTGTGCTATTGTAAACAACGTTGTTGTAAATGAAAAGGTTTTAAATACCTTGTGTTTGTACGAAGCTGAAGTAAAAGATCCTGTTTTTGCTACGAATTACATGTGTTTAGAATTCGGGACGTTACACTAGGGCTGCATTATTATGCCATACCTACTAGTTCCAACCAATTTTTTTGCACCCCACCACTTCCAAGTATTAAGCTGAACAACAATAACACATAATTTCAAAAGATATAGAAATATGTATACCAATTACTGAAAACAGAAACTGAACATGAAGCTGAAATGACTTAACTACCCCTATCCTTGTAAGTGAGATGAACGGAACGAAGCTGAACTGCCTGAACATGATAATGATCTGACAGCTCAAGCAGTGCACACCAAATGCATGTACAACGGAACTCAGTAAACTCAAGAATATGCTTCACAGAACTCTGTAAAATAGAAAATTAAAACACAGTAAACAAAAAATCATATTCTTAGGTGACCTTCAGTTGCGCACTGATGCTGTTTATTTCTGAGGCACGTGTGGAAGCACCAGGTGTGAGTTCGAACTCAATTTGTATTGAAGGAGATTGCCGCTCGTCTGCCGACCTTCGGTTGACCTTCTGGGGGCTACGATGAGCTCGGAAAGGCGTTGAATGTTGGGCTCGGATCGGAAGGGTCGGATCCGAGGTCTTGTGTACCTGCAGACGGTCCTGAAACACCGGGGTTTGTCCCGGTGGCGGACCCTCCGACGCTCTAGTCAGTCTCTGTGAGAGAGTAGCAATAACTAGGTATATTTAGGTGGCAAAAGATTGATTACCTTCAAAAGGTGGGTGAGGGTCTAGTATTTATAGAAAATCCCAACCGGGTTTGGTTCCGCTTGGGGGCCGGGTTTGGATCCGAAAGCCCATGGGCCTGACGTGGCAGAAGGCCCAGGGGGTTTAGGGCGGTTGCTGTGATACCAGGAGTGGTATAGGGCTGACGTGGCGAAACCCTTGGCGGTATTTGGAGCTGACGTGGCCCATCGTGAGTCCTCTGTGCCTCTGGGGGAATCGGAGGGCCTAGGCTGCACTAGGTCATCCCTCCGCCCCGCCAGAGAGGGGGGACGGCATGAGGGACTGCTCCGGATCGGACTCCGGGGGATACTGAGGCTCGTCAGTACGAGGAAGCCGGCACTGTGGGGGCAAACACGAGGTTCGGCGCCGACCCTGAAGGGGTCCGGAGCCGAACCAGGTCGGTATTCTTGCTTTTCTGAGTAGGAATTGTATTGGGCCTTGGATGGGCCTCAGGCCATTTTTACACTGTCACACAAGCCCCCCACTCCTGCAGGGGGTGCGGGAGCTAGCCGTGGAGGAGTGCTCATGGTTGTAGAAAATGGGATGGTGAGTCATTGGATCTTCGTGAGAAGAGTACCCTGGTGCCAGACCCGACCCCGAGCCGGTCGAGGGATTATGGGCCAACAAGGGGGGTGGCGAGCCGTTGGCCTTCCTGAGAAGACCTCCCTGGTGCCAGACCTGACCTCGAGCTTGGCGAGGGATTACTGGAAGGCAAGGGCGATGGCGAGCCGTGAAGCCTTCCTGAGAAGACTCCCCTGGTGCCGGACCCGACCTCGAGCTGATAGAGGGATTTATGGGCCAACAAGGGGGGTGGCGAGCCGTTGGCCTTCCTGAGAAGACCTCCCTGGTGCCAGACCTGACCTCGAGCTTGGCGAGGGATTACTGGAAGGCAAGGGCGATGGCGAGCCGTGAAGCCTTCCTGAGAAGACTCCCCTGGTACTGGACCCGACCTCGAGCTGATCGAGGGATTATGGGCCAACAAGGGGGGTGGCGAGCCGTTGGCCTTCCTGAGAAGACCTCCCTGGTGCCAGACCTGACCTCGAGCTTGGCGAGGGATTACTGGAAGGCAAGGGCGATGGCGAGCCGTGAAGCCTTCCTGAGAAGACTCCCCTGGTACTGGACCCGGCCTCGAGCTGATCGAGGGATTATGGGCCAACAAGGGGGGTGGCGAGCCGTTGGCCTTCCTGAGAAGACCTCCCTGGTGCCAGACCTGACCTCGAGCTTGGCGAGGGATTACTGGAAGGCAAGGGCGATGGCGAGCCGTGAAGCCTTCCTGAGAAGACTCCCCTGGTACTGGACCCGGCCTCGAGCTGATCGAGGGATTATGGACCAACAAGGGGGGTGGCGAGCCGTTGGCCTTCCTGAGAAGACCTCCCTGGTGCCAGACCTGACCTCGAGCTTGGCGAGGGATTACGGGAAGGCAAGGGCGATGGCGAGCCGTGAAGCCTTCCTGAGAAGACTGCCTTGGTGCTAGACCCGACCCCGAGCTGGCCGAGGGATTTCGGGCTAATCAAGGGGGATGGCGACCGGTTGGCGCCTCAGAGTGACTGAGCGGGGATATCCCACCATTCATGTGGTGTATTGAGGGCTCTCCGAGAACGGTGTGATGGTCCAATTTCCTAGGGGCATTTAATGGCGCCGCCTAATAAATGTAGATGGTGCATGGTTTTCCGTTGATTGACCTTCCCTGCGCCTCAACGGTTAGTCCCTGGGGGAGGTTATAAATACCTCCCCCCTCCATGGTAGGTATGATCAAAACAGGGGTGGCCCATTGGCTCTCAGAGGTGTCTGCTTCGGCGGACGCCTGTCTTTGGCTAATATTTTCGACCCTAGCAGCGTCGGAGAGGTGGTTACTCTGCCGCCCCGATCTTCTCTTGGATCTGATGGACCTTGATATGGTGGCCAGGTCTACGGGAGATCAGGGCGAGAGGGGTGACGGCCGAAATCCGTGCTGTGGGAAGAGGAGCTTCGGTTTAGTGGTGGTTTTGCCGTCTGGATCCCTTTTCGGGTCAGACTGCCCTGTCATGGAGGTTTGGCCCGGGGGAGATCCAGACGAAAAGACGCACCCACCGTATACCGGCCTTGGGGCTGAAGGGCCTCGGATGGGGGGGCCACCTCCCGTCGGGGGTCGGTCAGTCCGTCTTGATAGGGCTGTAGGCGATGGCGGTTTCTGTTCCACCCTCGAACAGTTCGGGGTTTCGGCTGCCGAGGCTGTAAGTCCCGGGCTGCTCGAGGGTGAGAGGGGAACTGGTCGGACGCTGGAGCCCGGGGCGTCTGTCATATGACGGTGCCTTAAACTTAAAAAAAAAAAATGTTTTCTCCGTCGTGTATCCCACCCTACCCGACCCCAGAGTTAGGCCGTCAGTCTGGCGTCTGATGACGTCCCCCGCACAGGTTTCGAGAACGCGGCGCGATTTTCCAGGCGGCAGTTGTGCGTCAATCAGTGAACAGTAATCGCGGAAGTCGAGGAGCCGTTCTTCCCTTATATAAGTATTCCCCCTTTTCTTCCTTTTGCCCACTACAATCTTGCTGCTTCTTTCTTCAAAAAATCTCCCACCCCTTCAGCGATTGCTCTTGCAGTTTGCCGTACTCGGTTCGCCTTTCCGAAGCGGTCCCAGGTTAGTTTGGTAAGTTTGTTTTATCTTTAGGCGCAGATGGATAGGGCTCAGTCCGGTTCGTCGGCGTCGTCGTCCAGGGGGGAAGTAAAGCCTGACTCTCCGTCGACGTCGTGGGAAGAGCCCGTGTTCGAGGAGGGATCGGTGCCCGTTGTGGGCCATACTGGCTCGGTTTCTTTGGAGGGCCCCGTAGGTGAGGGGGAAGCGATACACAAGTCGAGGGCGTCGCGTACTCGACGTCCCTTTGTGGTGGAGAGTAGTGGGTCGGAGGGAACCGGCGAGGGTTCGGACGGCATTCGCGTGCTGGAGCTGTCTTCCGACGAGGAGAGTGGCGAGGGCAATACAGTGAGGAGATCCACCGCTCAGGGTCGAGGACCGTCGGAGCGAGTTAAGAAGGAGAAGAGGGCCCCAGGAAAACCAGGGTCGAGGACCGGCGGTTCGAGCAAGGCGCCTGTTTTCCGTAATTTGATGACTGGCTCGCCCGTCCAGCCGAAGCATTTCCGTCAGTATCCCGACGATCTTTCTGACCAGGAGCTCTTCGGAGTGCAACCCTCTTCGCCGAGCCGGGGGAGGGTGATGATGGACGCGATCTCGACCGTTTTGGAGGACGGGGATTTGGAGGTTCTGCAGCTGGCGTATCATATAGGGCCTGGTCACGAACTGCTGATGTCGAGCCCTACTCTGCGTCCCACCGATCCCTTATCAGCTTGGTACTGTGTCTTCCCGGTGGACGCTTTTATCTCTGGCCTGAGGTTGCCGGTCCACCCGTTCATTAGGGACGTGTTGAACTGGGCCTCCTTGGCGCCCATGCAGTACGGGCCGAACTCTTGGAAGCAGATCATCTGCTTTATGCTGATGTGCGAGGAGCAGCAAGTACCCCTGCGGTTGAACGTGTTCCGTGCAATGTTGATGGTCAATCCGTCGGCCGAGGGTGTATACTACATCTCTCCCCGGAGCGGGGGGAAGGTCGTTCGCCACCACCCCGATTCCATCAAGGGATGGAAGGAGAAGTATTTGGTGATCCGGAGTGAAGAGCCATGGGACATTCCTACTCGATGGAACCACTCCAAGCCGAGCCACCCACCGCCGAGGCAGGGGGATCTGTCGGCAGATGAATGGGGGTTTGTCGAGCGCCTCCGCCAGTCACCTAGCATTGATTGGACGGAGGTGATGGAGACCGCTCTGGCGAGCGCTGGACTGAGCCCAGCTGTTATGCGTATGTAGTTGTTCCTTTCCTCTGGGTCCTTTCTTGCTTTCTTGCTCATTGCTCTTAATGGTTTTTTCTGCAGGTATGGATGAGGCATCGATCCAGGCAAGGCGGCTGGCCATGAAGAAGGAAAACGCCGAGAAGAAGAAGGCGGAGGCGGCGAAGAGGTCGAGGGAGCTGCCCCTTGTTATCTCGGAAGTTCAACTCGAGCCGAGGACCAAGAGGGGTCGCTCTGAGGCAAGCAAGGGCGTGGCTTCTTCAAAGGGTCTGGGCCGAGCAGGGGCCTCTGTTCTCGACAAGGGGAAAGGTCCCTGGGTCGAGGCCGAGGAAGAGGATCCGGTGGTGGAGCTGTTGCGGCAGCGGTGGGCTCCTGACTGGTCGGTTCTGATGGGGGACCGCCTGACAGAGGAGGCCCAAGCCGTCGAAGTGGTGGAAAAGCTGGCGACCCCTTGCGATCGCAAGGCGATGGAGGGCGAGCCCGTAGAGGCGGCGTTCGCCCGCCTGGCACAGGCCACTGTGCAGGTAAGTCTGTCGACTCTGTCCCTCTTTGTTGATTTACGTGCCGAGGTCTCATCTTTGTCTGTCGTTGGTTGTAGGCCTGTATACAGGGGGCCAACATCAAGAACCTGTACGAGGCGTCCCTAGCTCAAGAGCGAGCTCGAGCGGAAAAGAGCGAGCTGGAGATGAAGGAGATGCGAATCGAACTCGAGGGTTCGCATAAGAGAGAGCAGCAGCTGGAGCTCCAGCTCAAGGCCAAGGATGTGGAGTGGGAGAAGAAGGTGGCCTCCCTGAAGACGAAGTTTACCAAGGAGGCGGAGGAGGTGTTGCGCAAGGGCCAGCAGATGGTGATCGCAGCCCAGGACAAGAGCTATGAGAGGGCCCTCAGTCACGTGAGGCACTTCTTCCCGGCCCTCGATCTGTCCAATTTTGAGTATGATATGGAGATCGAGGGGACGTTGAAGACTCCGGGTGAAGCAGGGCCCGCCGTCGACCCCTCGGCCGACGCTCCCGTGGATCCGTCCGTCGGCGCGGAGGTGGGTCAATGAGTTGTGTAATTTTCGTCTTTCTTTTTCTCTCCCCCGATTGTGTTTGCCTCCCGCGGACTGGCCACCGCATTTTTTGTAAGAAACATTTGGATTTATAGTGGCAAGAAAAGTTTTTTGACCGGCCGGTTGGTTTGACCTCGGACATTTCTGAATCTTCTTGAGAATGTGTGTTGAGTTGGTTGGTTATCTTGTAGGTCGCGGCTATCCTTCCTGAAGGAGACTCCCGTAGTTTCTATGTGGCACGACTCCGGAGTAAGGTTAAGGTCCTGGAAGCCGCGCTGGCTCGCCACCGAAGGGGGGCTCGGGACACTGATGAAGCTTGTAACTTTTATCGGAATAAGTTCGCCGTCTTGAGTGCGGAGGCGCGCCGATTGAGAAGAGTGATGTGGGATCGGGAGCTCGGCGGGACGGACATCAAACGAGCCGGGCTAAGTACCTTGGAGCCGAGGTCCTCCCCTGGGGGGCTACCTCGCGACGTCTTTGTGGAGGAGGAGACGGAGATGCCTCGTTACAAGGCGATGCTGGGAGCCTCGTTCTCTTCATCCTTGGGTCGACTGGCGGAGGGGGTTCCCTCTGCGTTGCTGTTGTTGCAGTGGGCGCGACCGGATGACGCCCAGAGTTCGGTGGCTGGACCGTCGATTGGGGCTGAGGCTAAGGAATATCACAGCGAGGGGGGGGGGGCCCTAGTTGCTTGGTCGAAGTACTCTTTGTCCCTCGTTGGGCCCGGGGGGGGGGGCCCTGATCTGCCTGATTTGAGAAGAGTGGAGCGGTCTTGTAACGGTCTTTGTTTTTTCTTTCGTTTTATTTTTTCTCTTTGGAACGAAAAATAAAGGGGTATGAAAGAGGAATCCTTTTCCCTCCTTGCTCCGGCCAGCGATGTGGTACGAAATGTCGGAGGCAAGGTCTGGCTCCATCGTTCCGCGAGGGATCGAAGTGGGGCCTTAGGAAGGACCTTCGGTCCGGACTCGTATTGAGATTATCGAGACATTTGGGGTTCGGATAAAAAGGCATATTTTTAGTATAAGGTAGGGAGGGCCGCTAAGGCAGCCCTTTACAGACGAGGGTGTACACCAAAAACAAAAGATTTACATATAGCCGGGCCATAGTCTACGCTCGTCCGGCGTCGAGGGGGAACACGCCTCCACCGACGGTGGTCATGTAGCATGATCGCGCTGCTTCTTGACTGCCTCGGACGATGCCGACTCCTTGAGGGGTGGGGAACTTGAGCTTCAGATGGTAAGCCGAAGGCACCGCTTGTAGGGAGCATAGTCCAGGCCGGCCAAGTATGGCGTTGTAGGCCGCCTTGACGTTGACCATCATGAAGTCCATGGATTCGGTCCTCTTGACAGGAGTCGACCCGGCGGTAACGTCGAGGGTAACAATCCCTTCTATTACGACAGGGACGCCTGAGAACCCGTGCAGGGTGTATCCAGCTGGCTTGAGTTTTCCTCGGGGTAACCTGAGTTTTTCGAAGGCTTCGAGAAAAAGAATATTCACCGAGCTACCGTTGTCGACGAGGATCCTGCGGACCTCACAATTAGCCATGTGGAGGTTGATGACGAGAGCATCGCAGTGGGGCAAGCGAACACCTTCAAGGTCTTCCCCTGAGAAGGAGACCGGCCTTGATTGTAGTTTGGGCGAGGGGTTGTCTTTGACAGCGTTCACCTCTCGAAGGAAGGCTTTTTTGGAAGTGTTTGATCTGCCTCCCATCGGCCCTCCGTGGACACAGTGCAAGATGAAAGGGATATCCGCGGCTCCCTCGGAGTCGGGATCCCGATCCTGGGACTGGTTTGGAGCAGGGTTCGGAGGCGATTGCCTCCGGTTCCTAGCGTCTCGCCGATCCCGTGGGCCTTCTCGGGTAAACTCTCGGAGGTATCCTCTGGAAATGAGTTCTTCAATTTCGTCTTTCAGGGCTCGGCATTGGTCGGTTTCGTGCCCGTGATCTCTGTGGAAGCGACAGTAAAAGCGCTGGTCTCGATTCTTGTTGTTATTAGATCGGGGGGGTAGTCGGACAATGCCCTTGTCTTCGATTTCCAAGAGGATGGCGGAGATGTTATGCGTCAGGGGAGTGTACCTCTCGAAGCGGGGGACTGGCGGGACCTTCTTTATAGCCCCCGGGTCCCTTGGAGCTTTCTTCGGTGGTTCGCCTTCCTCGGTCTTCCGCTTTCCTTTCCCGGTGGCATCCCTGGCATCTTCGGGGTTGAGGGCCTCTTCTGCCCTAATGTATTTCTCGACCCTATTAAGGAGGTCGGGGAAGTCGATGGGGGGTCTCTTGGCCAGAGAGGCCTTCAGCTGTCCGGGGCGGACGTTGTGTCGGAATGCCGCTGAAGCGACGCCTGGGTCGAGGGAGGAGACCGACCTTGCCTCAGCGGTAAATCTCCGGACGAACATTCTGAGTGATTCCCCCTCTATCTGTTTGAGCCCAAGTAATGAGGCGCTGGTCCTTTCGGCCTTCCGGCTAGTGACAAAATGGGCAAGAAAATTGCCCTCGAGTTGGTCGAAGGAGTAAATGGAGCCGGGGGCGAGTTTCGAGAACCACTCGCGAGCAGGACCTCGAAGGGTGGCGGGGAAGGCTCGGCAGAGCAGGATATCCGAGGCGCTGTGAATCATCATGAGGGTTTTGAAACCCTCCATGTGATCAGCAGGATCTCCCTCGCCGTCGTAGGTCTCGAATTGAGGGGGCCGGAAATTCCGGGGTATTTCTGCTAGGAGGATGGGGGCGGAGAAGGGTGGACGGACAGGTCTGTACCCCTGAGCCATTCTTTGGTCGCCGTCCCTTATGTGATCGAGGCGGTCCTCCATTTCTTGTAGGCGTCTTAGGAGTACGTCATCGTCTCCCGGCTGGATCGTTGAAGGGCGGGACGCGCTGGCTTCGGCGTCCGACCCCGTTTGCGAATGGAGGGTTTCTTCCCTGGGGGCCCGTCGGAGGGCTCCCAGCATTTCTTTTCGGAAGTCTTGGAATTCCTTATGAGTGACGGGGGCTCTTTCGGCCCGGTTTGGTTGGTCCGAGGGTTGTCTCCCGACTCGGCTGAGCGCGGGTCTGCGTACCTCGGACGGTGGCCTCGGGCGGTTCGGGGCCGGGTTGGAAGCGGCCCTTCTCCTGCTGCGGGTAATCTTGCGGTTGAGGATTATTCCCCGGAGGTCGGGCTGGGCTGGCCGGCCGACGCTCCCTTGGGACTCCCGAGAGGGAGCCTTGTGTTTCGACGGGCGTGGCCTGGCTTTATTGGTGGGTGGGGGCGAGTCCCGTTGGTTGACGGAGGAAGCAGCCCCCTTGCCATTGGTTGCCATGAGGATTCGGCTGTCGATGGCCTTTGAGGGTCTGGGTCGGATCGGCTTCTGGAGCAGCTGTTCCCACAGACGGCGCCAACCTGATGCTGTTTATTTCTGAGGCACGTGTGGAAGCACCAGGTGTGAGTTCGAACTCAATTTGTATTGAAGGAGATTGCCGCTCGTCTGCCGACCTTCGGTTGACCTTCTGGGGGCTACGATGAGCTCGGAAAGGCGTTGAATGTTGGGCTCGGATCGGAAGGGTCGGATCCGAGGTCTTGTGTACCTGCAGACGGTCCTGAAACACCGGGGTTTGTCCCGGTGGCGGACCCTCCGACGCTCTAGTCAGTCTCTGTGAGAGAGTAGCAATAACTAGGTATATTTAGGTGGCAAAAGATTGATTACCTTCAAAAGGTGGGTGAGGGTCTAGTATTTATAGAAAATCCCAACCGGGTTTGGTTCCGCTTGGGGGCCGGGTTTGGATCCGAAAGCCCATGGGCCTGACGTGGCAGAAGGCCCAGGGGGTTTAGGGCGGTTGCTGTGATACCAGGAGTGGTATAGGGCTGACGTGGCGAAACCCTTGGCGGTATTTGGAGCTGACGTGGCCCATCGTGAGTCCTCTGTGCCTCTGGGGGAATCGGAGGGCCTAGGCTGCGCCAGGTCATCCCTCCGCCCCGCCAGAGAGGGGGGACGGCATGAGGGACTGCTCCGGATCGGACTCCGGGGGATACTGAGGCTCGTCAGTACGAGGAAGCCGGCACTGTGGGGGCAAACACGAGGTTCGGCGCCGACCCTGAAGGGGTCCGGAGCCGAACCAGGTCGGTATTCTTGCTTTTCTGAGTAGGAATTGTATTGGGCCTTGGATGGGCCTCAGGCCATTTTTACACTGTCACACGCACTGACTTGGTAGGAGGAGGGGACACACAAAAAAACTTTTCAATTTGTGTTCGTCATCACTGCCTACACACCAAAAAATCAAGGGACTAAATTTAAAAACATAACACAGAATCAAACAATTCCCTCAATTCATATAATCGTAAGTGTCCTCGGAACTCTCTCCAGAGGAGGAATCCACCTCTAGTGCATTGAACTCACTAAACAAATGACAATAAAGAGATAATTAGTCAAGCTCAAATTTTAAATTTAAAAAAAAAAACAAATATTACTAAAGCGATACTTAGTCAAATTTTACCTATGAAGTTTCTTCGCACAATTTCTCTCATTGTGATTTTGTCCCCGCATACTGCAAGCATTGCACTTTCTAGGTTTTCCTCTGAACTTCTCTCGCATCTGCTTCATTCTCTTTTCTCTAGGCCTTCCCTTTGTATTGCATTGGCGAGCCTCTTCCACGAAAATTTGAGACAATACCAAGTCCTTCCAATAAGGTATTGTTCAACTACCTTTGACTTTTCCACTACCTTCAGGTTGCATAAGATGAAATACTTCAATACTTTAGAGCATGTTATCATGCATGAACATGTAGCCTTCAGTGGAAGCTAACTCAGTATCAACTTGTTGTTTTGCTAAATTACATAACTCACAATAGCGAGATGCAAAATTCTCACTATTGCCTTCATTAATGCCTCTAATATTTGTGAAGGTGTATCTTATTCTAATATTATCTCGGGACCATCTTTTTAAAATATATTGTTTCAAGATTTCATTATAATTGGAGTACTTAAAAAATGTCATGCAAGGAATGCCAATAAATTCAAACAACAAGCATGAACAACTAGCCATCTGAGTTGCCTTCGAATAATTAATCATTGTCTCATTTTCTGATTTACCAAACAACCTCACTGTATAAGCATTGGTACCATTCTCAAGATCTTCCACCAAACTCACATTATATAATAAGCTTGATCTGAGTTGCTTCTGGAAATCATATGACATTACCAATGTGTATAATTGCGCCATTTGTTCCTCAATATACCATTCGGTTAACAATTTCGGTTTTTTCTCTAGTGTGCGATGATTTTCTTCAAGTTCTTGTTCTCTTTGTCTTCCAATGACTCCCTCAAAGATTACGGAAAATTCATGAAGTGAGTACTTCTTTTGAGTATACTTCTTTGAGAAAGAATTCATTGTCCCGCTCCTTTGGATACTTGACATGCCGGCCTAAAATTGAGATCTATGATAGACGGGGGTCCATTTCTCACGAATTTCAAATATATCATTCAACCATTTATTATTTTCCGCTCCATACTTCAAAAGAAATGACTTCAATATTTCTTCAAAACAAATGCAATTATAAGAATTCCAAATATTATCTTTTCGCATTTGAAAACCCCCACATTTGTCATAACTCACACAATAATTTTCTGCTTGTTCAAGGGTATCAAATGTCATACCTAGCTTTATTTTTAGGTGCGCATCAACTATCGGGGTAAATTCATCTCTTGTACCGTAAAAAACTGTCGCTGAGTTGAGAGCATCCTTCGCTACTCTCTATACCTATTACCAAAGCAAATGTTATGATCAAAGGGGAGATTAGATATGTTAAGACCCCATGAACCATATGATAGAATGTACATGAAATTATTTTTGCATACTAAAAAACCAACATTAAGACCCACATTATACACTTATTGTCAAGAATTAATTTATAAATACCTTATACAAGAGTTGGATTGTAAATAATCCCAAAATTTTTTTACCTGTTGATGCATGTGAATATGGGAAAATGACAGGCTCAGATTTGGGGATATCTCGTCTTCGAGAAGGTGGAGCTAGAGAGGTGGAGGAAGTTGATGGAGTTCGAAGCTTCGAAGGGGTTCGTCAGGTACGATTTGGACTAGCAGTATCAGCTTTGTCGGGTTTGGGAACGGGAGCTAGGGTTTCGGACTGAAATTGAAGAGAGCAGCAGTGAAGGGGGCGCAAGAGAAAGGTGGAGCTAAGGATTGAAGAGGGGAGCTGCGAGTGTTCGATTTGGAGCTAGGGTTTCAACTTCGAAGGGATTTGGGAATCACAGGGATTTGGAGCTAGGGTTTCTAGATTTGGGTTTGCGTTCTTCGGACGTGATGAGAGAGGGAAGGAGATAGAAGAAGAGGGGTAGCGAAATGAGTGAATTACCCCTAAGTAGTAAGTGAGATAAGCGGAACGAATCTGAGCCGCCCGATCATGACCATGACCAAAATGCAGATCAGATGGCAGAGAAAGAGTGCCCACCAAATGAGTGCACAGCTGAAGACGTCTCTCTCTCTCTCTCTCTCTCTCTCTCTCTCTCTCTCTGTATATATATATATATATATATATATATATATATATATATATATATATGGGTAAAATGATATGAGCAACTTGCACATTTAGTAAATGAGCAATTGATTATGTGTCATTGGACAATTAACCCTTTTAAGGATTTTCCTATCACATGTATGACACATCATCAATTGCTTATTTACTAAATAAGCAAGTTGCTCATACCCCTTTTTCCATATATATATATATATATATATATATATATATATATATATATATATAGGGAAAGCTTTGGTTGAGCACTCCTCTAGTGCTCACCGTGTGAACACTAGGCCTTCGGGCGTTCATATCGAAGATCCGAACCGTTCACATTGATCTACACATCTAAATTAGTCTAAATATGTAAAATCTAATCATTTGAAATTCATGTATGGCTGAAAATCATTGTTTTTATAGTCACATGATGGATGGGCAAATGAATTTCAAATGATTATATTTTACATATTTAGACTAATTTAGATGTGTAGATCAATGTGAACGGTTCGGATCTTCGATATGAACGCCCGAAGGCCTAGTGTTCACGCGGTGAGCAATAGAGAAATGCTCAACCGAAGCTTTCCCTATATATATATATATATATATATATATATATATATATATAGGGTAAAAGGGATATGAGCAACTTGCTCATTTAGTAAATGAGCAAATGATTATGTGGCATGCATGTGATACATTTGACAACTAACCCTTTTAAGAATTTTCCAATCACATGCATGCCACCCCATCACTTGCTCATTTACTAAATGAGCAAATTGCTCATACCCCTTTTTCCCATATATATATGTATATATATATATATATATATATATATATATATATATATATATATATATATATATATATTTCCTGCTGGAGCGGGGGAACAAAAAATAGAGATGGTGTTAATTAAGTACCAACAAGTTGTGGAGACCATACCCTGAAGGATACGTTCCCAGAGCTGTATGCGAGGTTGACTCGACCGAATATGTCCGTGGCCGACGGTTGGAAAAGGGGAGGCTGGAGACCGGCGCTCCGAGGAACGCTCACTCCAAATCTTCACCAGCAATTGCTTGACATGAATTCACACATCGCACGGGCAGGCACAAGGTGCACTCAAGGCCCAGATCAGAAGCGATGGGGACTCGAGAGTAAGTGAGCTTTCTCGGTGAGATCTCTGTATCATCGGATTCACTTTCGAGGATGCAGACCCAGCTGGGCACAGGTGTTGTGGAAGGTGAAAACCCCCCTTAAAGTCAGAGTTTTCTTATGGCTAGTACTCAATAATGTCATCCTCACTAGGCAAAACCTGGCCAAAAGGCAACCACAGGTGGCGACCAATTGTGGATTCTGCGACTCACAGGTGGAAGATTTAAATCACCTTTTTATTCATTGCCCTAGAAGTAAGGCAACTATGGTTGAGGTACTCTGAGCCTTAGGAACAGGTGACTACCCATGTGTATATGAGGACTTGTGGATTGGTCCAAAATTTGCAACGATTCGCCATGATATGAAGGAGGCGTGGTACATTGCAATAGCGGTTTCAACATGGGTGTTATGGCTTGACAGAAATAATTTTTATTTTCGTGCTTCATGTAATAGTATTTCTGGTAACCTGACTCACATAATGCATCTAATCTCTTTTTGGGCTACAGCTGCGGCCACCGGGGCAAGAGGGAGGATAGCCAACGTGTTCCAGGTAGAGGAGTTTGACGATGAGGAGGTAGAGTTCGGGCCAACGCTGGATTGAGGGACTGGCTGCACCAGTCATGGCAATGCTTTTGCCAGCTGGGGTTTTGTTTCTCCCTACTGTACTCTCTGGTCGCTGGAGGTTGAGTAGTTAGACCCACCCCCCAGGGTTTATTGGGGGTGTATGTTTGTTTTCTTGTATTTTTTTCTTGCATCGTATCTTGTTTTGTACTGTTGGTTTCTCCTGGTACGCCGGAGTTATTTTATTAACGTCTTATTAATGAAACAGGGTGGCTTTATTCCACCTTTTCCTTAAAAAAAAAAAAAAAACAAGTTGAGTGGTTTCTTAGAGTTTGATTAATTTTTCGTTCTCCTAAATTGTTTTGGAAAAAGATACTGCAATCGAGCAGAATTTTCCTGCACAATTAGTAAAGGCTGTAAAGCTTTTCCTCCTTTTCCTTTCGTTTACTTTTCCTTTTTGAAATTTTAGTGAGATAATGCGTATCCCTAAGTTGTCCAAACCGTTGGAACAATTGAGTTCAATTTAGCTTTGATAACCTCAAGACACTAATAGAGTTTAATTGATGTATATAAAATAAATGTATATATCCAATCACTATCGTTTCAACTAACATATAGCTGAATTGGGCTAGTGATTTATGAGTGGTGATGATGCTCATAATGCACATAGCTTAACTTAAAGTTTGGTCAAGGATACCTAAGAAGATAGCATTCTTGAATGATGAAAGCTCCACTAGGGTACTAGAAAATTGACGACAGATGTTCTTTTAACATAATTTATTTAGTTTCCAAGGTACTCTTAATCAATTGGTAATTAATTAATATATAAAATAGAAAAGAACAACTATATAATTAATTACAAGATAATTTGAAAAAAAAAACTATTAAGTGACTATTCTACAATTCAAACAAAATCAATAGTTCATATTCGCTATCCCAAAAGACATTCCCCGAAAAAAATTTCCCTCCCCCTCCCCCCCCCCCAAAAGAAAAAAAAAGTTTTCATTCTCACTTTATTACTATATATCTCTCTCTATCTCTCTTTTTTCGCATTTCAGAAAAGGAGTAGCTACAAAATCAGATATTCTTCAATAGTTAGATGGTTAGTAGTAACACTAGCAAGATGAATTTTGTTTAGCCTCTTTATGTATTTTGCCTATATTTTCTTTATGTACTTTGCTTTGCCAGCATTTTGTTTATGTGTTTACAGAGTTTTTCATATACTGCATCGTTCACAAAGACGTGTCGCAGGTACATGTCCACGGCAAACCTAGTAGTTTAAAATCCCACAAACTTTGTCAAATGGACTACAGAATCTTTTAATTTTAATTTTTTTTATCTCCAAAAAAAGCTTTTAAGATTTGTTAAAGTCATTTTTGATATATTTGTAACCATTTGATTTGCTTTTGGACTTAACAAGTTTGAACTCTTTGTGAGCAAAAACGTTTATCATGTCATAAAAATTACACTGCTTCTGTAATTTATATGTATTCCAACTACATCTACTAATTGCTTAGCATATTAGTTCAGCATACTTCTTCTTACAACGAAATATTTTGATCTATTTATACACTAATTGTTAATTTTCAATCAACATAATTTTAGAAAAGGCAATATCATTGCTTGTTGTTTTGCTAATGATCGACATAAGAAGAGGTTTTTTGGTTGTTGCAAGATAGTCTGGTTTTGGCAGACACATGGAATTTATTGTATAAAGGAAAGTTAATGCGTGATTGATTAACTCAACATTTGTCTGATTGTCAAGAAAAGATAGTCTAGTTTCGACAAACACATATAGAGTTTAGTATAATATGGAAAGTGAAGTGTGATTGATTTATCGCTCTATTTGTCTGATTATCATGAAATGATTTGTCTCCAATCAAGATTTGTGTTACTTGTTCATGTTTTTATTTTATTTTTTTATTTTTTGTTGTTATTGTTGTTGTTTTTTTTTTTTTTTTTATTCTTTTAATTTTTTTTTTTCATAATTTATGCCTTTGTCATGCTTGCTTATATGGATAAAATCGGAGTCACTAGATCTTGACAAGCATCTCAAAGCTTCTCAATGTAGAACGGTAATTTCACATCTATAACACTTCTACAAAACGAACATCAGCCGTCTCTAGGGCCATCAAGTTCAATCAGGCTCACAATTAAGGTTTGCTTACAGTCGAAGAAGAGAAATTTCCAGCTAATTAGGACTGTCAGTCAAATCCACTGTCTTAATAGGATTATCAATTAATTCTATCCCCTCACCATGGGAAACTCCAATAAGTATACTAAAAGATATATTATCAGGTCTATCTTTTATAAGTGATTCCTATCCTACAAATACTCTCTCACTTCAATCAATTAAAGGTAAGGAAATCAATCTTTCTCCTTTTAAAATTCAAATCTCAATGTTGAGTTACTCATTTGAGCGTCAGATGGTCTTCTGCTTGGGCCAACCCCGCCGTTTAGACTTTGTGTAGGTTTGACAGACATTTTCAGCCATCCAAATTCAGATCAATGAGCCTTTAACCATCACAATTCAGATCTTGTCAATGATCCAAATTAGAGCGTTTCTGCATAGAGTAAGAACTCATCATCTGGTAACGCCAACACTAGAGAAAAGAAGTAACAGATTGGCACTGTACGTGGGAAGTACGTGGGAAACACCATAAATCTGCCTCTCCAATCAGATCCCATCCGTGGAAAACCAGCTACATGCATGCATATGATATGAAACAAAAAGGCGCCTGCCATCAGCCGCTAGGGGGATCCTCCTCCTCCACCGTTGCAACCTTCTCCAAGAGGGGCCATGTCGGCGAGTTCCCGACTCAGCTGTCCCGAGCCCATCCTGCAGAGAATCGGGGGTCGATGCGCACACCCGCACCATCCTTGGCGCACCCGGTGCAATCAGATAACCGCGAGGTCATCATTGTCAGATAGGAAGGAACAGACCTCTGCCAGTGCCTAGATGAATGGCGCGCACGAGTTAGCGTTCCCTGTTCAGAACACCAAAGAAACCAGAGGAGCCCTTCTCCCTAGTGACAAAAGTCCCGACGGACGCCCTCGCCACAAGTACTAAATTATTCTATACACCAAGAGAGAGTTGAGAACGTCATATTCTTGGTCATCATCCACAAACTGTAACGCCCCAATTCTATTTACATGTAATTTGTAGCACAACATGATCTTTTACTTCAAATTCATACAATTTTACAAGGAAATTAAAATTTTTTATTATACAACATTGTTCTTTACATCAACACAGCGGAATTTAAATGAATACAATATGATATATACAACTTTAGCATCAACAACTTAAATATGAAAATAATCTTTAGCATCAATTCATCTTTATGTCTTTTTGCCGATCCAAGCATTGCACTGGAAAACTATAGGCACGTCAGTTGCATACAACTGACACAATGCTATAAAATAGCGATTCTCTTACTTTATCAAACACAAACATGAATGCACAATAAAGTGTAAAAGTGACTATCCTAAACATGTCAGTGTATGATATGACTTAATACCTAATGCAAATATTATACTACGATGACACTAATGCATGCTTGTTCAGATTCTATACATCTCATTCTACATAGGTCCGAGGGCAAATCCTTACCATACTCCTCAATATAGGGTTTAATCCCTTGCTATGAATATTCTACCACGGTAATAAAAGTAAGTTTTAGACATTCCACGAGTACGGACTCCAGCCCTGGAATCCACCGTCAGGCTATACGGAAATCATCATCGTGCGAACATCCCGCAAGTGCCGCTCTAACCCCGGTATATACATATATAATGGTGAACTACCTCCTATCCGCCCACTATTCATAATCCTGGAATCCAACATCAAATCAATCATAGTTCCAAATTTAATTGAGGATCGTCTCACCCCGCAAGCAACCACAATCCAGGAATCCACCGTCTGACTAGATCTATAGTCCAGGAATCCACCGTCAGACTATACAGACGCGCCCCACTTACGTTTGCCTAAGTTTTATTACATCTTCTCCTAGTACCTATACTTAAATTTGAAACATGAATAATAATTCCACCTAGAGCTAGCTTACCCTCCTACCGGTCTTAAACAATAAACCGAGAACGATAGCCCTTATTGACCACTTCTCAAATTCAATAATCATTATCATCACTTTGCTGGTACCTGGGTTTCACTAAGCCTCTAGAATCAACATCTTTCATGTTCAACATTATGAGGTACTCATACCCTCATGATTCCGATTCTCAATTTATTCATATATTCAATTCTTTAATCTATTCTCTTATTTATTCATAATGAAGTAAGCACTTCTTGGTTAACTAACCAAACTATTCATTTTAATAATTCACAATGCTCTTTCGATTACTAAAACCCCTTTTCATATTCATCTATACTTCAAGTATAATTCTCAATTCAAAAGTTATTTAAGATTTAAAACACAATATCTTAAAGATTTATCACTAGAAGTTCATTATTTAAATCTCATCATTATACTTTGATTTTATTATAAACCAACCCTTAAAATCTTAATCATGTATATTTTTCTTGAATTCAAATCTCATCTAATACATGAACACGATATTTATTTATCAATATATCTCTTAGAATACTATAAAATAATTCCCAAGTGATCTAACAATATTCTATAATATTTCTATGCAATTTACAAATTTTAAAACATGAAAATCATATAAAATAAAAATAAAACTCAAAGGAGGACACCCGGGCTCGAACGCAAGATCAACAGAAAGCCAAACCATAACTCAAACCAATGAGCCACTTGCGGCTACTACTATAAAACTCTCTGTGTTATTTTTGTACCCAATACTGCTGTTGATTTAATTTCCAAAAATAAAACAAAAGAACAGAGCCCACCCCGGTTCGAACCCGCGATTAGAGGAGCCCCAGGCGACACGTGGTAGTGCCAGGCGCGCTGGCGCCTACACTAGCCACCAGAGCCAAGCATCACTACTGATATCATATGGGTTCAAAATATTTTTACTCGACTCTCTGTTTTATCTCATTTTTAACTCTTTCAATCATTTTCAATTTCTAATCTCTTTTCTCAATTTAATTGTTCATAAAATACATTCATAAGTTTCCATAAATAATTTCTCATTAATTTTATTCATATTAGAGGGATATTGTACACAATTATTGCAAATAGTAATTTTTTTGAGAACATTTATAAACACATGCTTTTGTTAATTTATCAAGACTACCCATTTTTTTAACTACTGCATGAACATATTTTCCTCTAGTGATTATTCTAAATTTTTGGGGACATTCTCACTATCATTTCAACTTTAATCCACCCCCCTTAACTTTGTATGATTTTCAATCACAAATTCTACATACACCAATAATTTAAATACATGATTTCCCCATTAAAAAACTTTCTAATAAAATTTATGGTGTAACAACAAGACACTCATAATTCTTTATTTAGCATGCATTACTTCTAATTTTTTATTATTACCAAAATTTCTAGATAGCAACACAATTGCATCATCGAAAGTAGCTAAAGAACTCATACTAAATATCAATTTCAAGCATAAAACTACCTACACATGCATTCTGCATTAATTTAGAAAGCAAAAGAGACACCCACCTTGTTTTGATGCAAAATAAAATTAGAACTCCTAGAAAAATTGCTCAAAGCTCTAACAAAAGCCTCCTCCTCCTTAGCCAAAATGAAACCCGAAATGCCTCTCTTGCCAAAACCGAAGCTCTCTTTCTTTTTCTCTCTTTTGTTTCTTTTAATTTTTGTGCATTATTCATACTATAGGAGGGGGTATTTATAGGAGTATTGTGAGGATGAGATGACTCCCACTACTCAAATAACTACCCACCCTCACACATACTCCCTCCACTCTCCCCTCTCTCTTGAAATGGCCGGCCAAACTCCTACTAGTCCACACACGTGCATGTGCACCCAATGTGCACACACTTCTCATTCTATTTATTAATTGTTATTAATTTAGTTGTAGGTGTTTGTTACATGACAAGTGTGTAGAATTTAATGTATTCATTTAAAATGTAGAATTAATCGTGGGTCTTCATTTAATTAATTTTTGTGGGCTTTAAAAGATGATCTAGGTTTAATGGATTAAAATAAAAATAAATAATACAAATGTGACAAATAGAAAAATGTGCAATTCTCTAGAAAAATTTTGGGGACAAGAGTGCTTAAAATTTTTCGTGCAATGCACGTGCAAATATATTAAAATTAATTTATTTTTTTTTGGGATGTTACAACATTCCCTCCTTAGAATAGTTCTGTCCTCGGAACTACGCTTAAAGAGTGAAAAAAAAAACAAACGAAATAAAGATACTGTGTTTAGTCAAAAAGCTTGGGATGATCCCTCGACATCCTCTCCTTAGATTTCCAGGTGGCTTCCTCAACCAGTTGATTCCTCCACACAACCTTGACCATATGTATAGTTTTTTTTCTCAAAATTTTCTCCTGTCGGTCCATAATCTCCACAGGATGCTCCTTGTAGCTCAAATCTATCTGCAGACCCTCTGGCACTTCCGGTAGATGATGACTCGGATCCGGAATGTAGCCTCGTAACATAGACACGTGAAAGACATTGTGCACTTGGGCTAGCTCTTCCGAAAATTTCAATTGATAAGATGTCATCCCAAACCCTCTTCAATATCTTGTAGGGTCCTATGTACCTCGGGGCTAACTTTCCTTCTTTTTAAAATCGGATCACACCCTTAGTTGGAGATACTTTCAGGAAAATATAGTCACCCTCTTCGAACTCCAGATACCTTCTCCGATTATCAGCATTACTCTTCTGCCTGCTCTATGCGTCAACCAACCTCTTCCTGATCAGCTCAATCTTCTCTGAAGTCTGTTGCACTGTATCCGACCCATACATCTGCCTTTCCCCCACTTCATACAAGCACAATGGTGTTCTACACTTCCTCCCATACAAAGCTTCATATGGTGCCATACCGATACTGGTCTAAAAGCTGTTGTTGTAAGCAAATTCTACCAAAGCTAAGTGCCTCTTCCAGCTGCCACCGAAGTCCATCACACAACACCACAACATATCTTCCAACACCCGATTGACTCTCAGTCTGACCATCGGTTTGAGGATTAAAGGCAGTACTGAAGTTAGTCTTGGTCCCCAAAGTTGCCTGAAGACTCCTCCAAAAATGCGACATGAACCGCACATATCGATCTCACACAATTGATACCGGAATTCCATGTAATCTTACAATCTCCCCGATATATAATTCTACCAACTTCTCTATAGACAAAATAATCTTCATTGCCAAAAAGTGAGCAGATTTGGTGAGTCGATTCACTATCACCCAAATTGCATCATTCCCCTAGGGACTTCTACGTAACCCTGTGATGAAGTCCATGCCGATGTTATCCCACTTCCACTCCGGAATGGGTAACAGCTGCAACAATCCTTTGGGCTTCTGATTCTCTACTTTGATTTACTGACAAGTTGCACACCTTGCAACAAACTCTGCTACATCCCGCTTCATCCCTGACCACCAGAAATGCTGTTTGATATCCTTGTACATTTTGGTATTCCCTGGATGCACTGATAAAAGAGTGGTTTGTGCCTCCCGTAGAATGCTTTCCTTCAACCCTGCTTGATCAGGAACACACAACCTTTCTCCAAACCACAACACTTCATCATTTACTTGGAATTCTACTAATTTTCCTGCGCCGACATGCTCTTTCATCTTCTGGATCTCTAGATCAGACTTCTGGCTGTCGATAATCCTTTCTTTTAGCGTGGGTTGAAGTCTCAACTGTGCTAAAGACACTCCAAATTCTTGCAACACAACTTCATTCCCAGCTTGATAAAGCTCCTCTGCTAGTTTTTCCTAAATCGTGATCAGATAGGACAAGCTGCTCTTTTGACTGAGGCATCCGCCACTACATCTGCTTTGCCCGGATGATACTTTATTTCAGGATGGATATCCTCTAGCACTTTCAACCACCTCCTCTACCTCAAATTTAGATCCCTTTGCGGGTAAATATACTTCAGACTCTTGTGATTTGTGTACATATTGACCTTCTCTATATATATGTAACCCCTATTTTTTTCATTTTGTGTATTTTGAGGGTATTTTTTGTTTTGGTGTATTTTTTCCCTTTGTATTCCCTCTTGTAATTCTTTTGACCGTATATTGGATTTTTATTTCAATATATTTTCATTTTATTATTTTGTCTTCTTTTAATTGAGTTCTTGATTCGTTGTCCGGCTTTTGATTCATCTCTATTTGCTCGTGCCTTTATTTTTTTATTCTCACTGTTAAATTTATTTTTTTAAATTCCATTTTGTTATTTTTTAATTCATTCATTTGTGCCCTATCACATTTTGGATCTTTTATTCCCAACTCACATATACCCAAAATCCACCCAAAAACCCATTAACCCAATATATTACCTAATCCATTTATTTCCATACCCTGCATGCTCACATCCCTACCTAATCAACCAATAAATCCTTTAACTAATCACATTCACCCATTAATCTATTGCCCTTATTCACTAGCTAAACCATTACTGAGCCATTAATAACCTGATCTCATTTACCCATTAGCCTAAGGTAGTGTTCTTTTTCTCCTCTTATAAGTGATTTACCTCTTGTAAGAGGTGGTCCACCTCTTACAATAGTTTTTTTAGTGTTCTTTTTTTAACTCTTATAAGAGATTTCTCTCAAAATTGCTTCTAAACCTAAATGGCTTCTACTAGCCTCTTTCAAAATCTTAAAAGTCTTCTATCATTTAAAAAGACTACATTACCCCTAAATTAATGATTTATTTATATAGAATGGTAGATGGAAGGATATATTTATATGTAAATTGAGAAATAGAGAAGTTGGTTTTAGGGCCACAAAAGAGTAAACAAAGCACGAAAATTGCATCATCTATTCATGATGCAAGTATACATAATTAATAGGATCCTAACGCTACATCTAACTCCTTACCAATATCCATTTATTTTGTTACCAAATTCATCAATTTGAATGGTCCTTTCACTGTGCAAGTTTGAAGACTTCTCCAAATGAAAAACAAGTTTCTTTTAATTAAATTGAAAAACAAGCTGAAAGACTTTAGTTGCTAGCAGCAACCATTATTAATTAATTAATTAATTAATTATAAATAATTAAGCTTGAATTTTACTAAATTCGGGCCAGGTTTTTCTTGTTTTGTCATACTCTATCAAATTCCTTTCTCACATGCAGTCACATGACCAGGGGAATTTTGAATTTGTATGAGTTTGTATCTTTTTCTTCTAACTCTAACACCAACTGTGGTATGATGATAGAATCTTTCTCTACTATTTTAATGAGAGAGTTTATCACCGAATAAACTTTATTTCTAACCAAGTAAATATGTATATTGTGACCCAAATAAAGAAATTATATAGTAAGGGTAAAAATGTCTAAAAGTATAGAAAAAGCTCTTGTAAGAGGTGAAAAAAGAATAGAAATCTCTTATAAGAGGTTCTTATAAGAGATTATTTTTATATAAAAGAACACCTTAAAAAGAGGCTCTTACAAGAGGCTCTTACTGTAAATCTCTTATAAGAGATCACCTCTTACAAGAGGCAAAAAAAAGAACATACCCTAACTGAGTATCCCAAAACCGTTAATAACCATTTACCTAATTACTCCTAGTCACCTATTTTTCCTATACTCTAATACACCCGTTTGCACCCGAAGCCCACTTCCCTAGCAAACCGACCCGCACACCCCTATGGCTCTGTTTCTGCTGTCACCTGTTGTGCACCCTCCCCTCCTTCAAAACCCTTATATATATATATATATATATATATATATATATATATATATATATATATATATATATATATATATATATATATATATAACCCATGCAGCCTAGTTTTTCCCAAACCATGTCGCCCCTATCCCGTGGTCTATCTCTCCCATCTTCTCTCCATCCGCCATCTCGCGCTCTCTTGCTCTCGGGATTTTCTTGCGCGTGCTCGAGTGCACGTGTAGATTGTTCGTAGGTTCGTTGATTTCTCGTTCGTGGGATTTGTTCGTTGCCAGGATCTGTTCCCGTTATTCTTGGTGTTCTTCGTTTTCGTCTTCGATTAAGACAAGTAACTTGTACTCAAATTCCTTTGTATGATACAAGTCAAAAATACCATCTATAATGTAGTTGGGTTCTAGATATGACTCTTGTGTGTTATTTTTGTTGGGTTTTGTCTCTATAGTGCTATTTGACCATAGTTGACTCACGACACAAATTTGACATGAAACAACTTGGTTTTTTTGCCCGTTCTTGATTTGATCATGTATGTGAGATATATGTGAAAATTTGGGTATTGTGAGATCCATGTGATAGATTTTTTTCGGATATGTTAATTACCCTATTTCATATTGTTTGGACACTTGGTAGACTCGATTTCAAGTTTGGTTGTGTTTGGATCTAGTTTCGTTGGATCTATATTGATTTTGGTTTTTTAGAAAAATCTTTATTTTGTCGATATTCTATTTTGAATTGTATTTTAGACCATATTAAGGTCAAATCTTAATTTCAGTTTAAAACATGAGTTTTAGAGGAACTTGTCTTCTTTCCAACCCCTCTGACCTTGCTTGATTTCGTTTCCGTATGTGTGAGATATGACTGTTTTACTACAGAGGTGTATGTTAATTCTAGATTTCGTTTTTTGTTGATTTTGATGACTAAATCATTTTGATACTTGTGCTACATATATTATTTTGATCCAAAACTTTGGTCAGTATTTATTTATCTAATTAGGGATTACTCAGAATTTTGGTAGATTTTATTGACGAGTTTATAAGCTGTTTCATGCTTATTTATGAAAGCTATACTTACTGTGTTTTTCTCGCTGTTCTGTAAAGAATCGTATTTTTACCCTATTTCCTGTTACTGTATGAAAAATATTTATGAAATATGAAAGTTAAATTATTTTGTCTATTTTCATCTCCCTTTGGCGGATTTGGATTTTGTTTCACGGCTTGCGAGATATTTCAGTTTTCGTACAGCAGTGTTGGGAATTCCAGATTGGCCAAAGTATCGTTTCTTGATGTTTTCTTATTTTTGATGACTGAACTAATTTTACTGGAATATTATGTAAATTTATATTTTGATTCTAGACATATAGGGGAATACCCCAGATTTTTCCTGGATTTATTTGAGGATATTTAATGCTGTTTTTCTGACTGAGAATTCGTTTTACTGATTTCTGACTGAACGTGTTTTTTAGATTCAAATCAGTTTTGAGTTATGATTTTGTGAAATACAATATGACTTATTTATATTTGCTGGATTCGGTTGGAAATCTATTTTTCAGATTCTTCGACGGATCCAGATTTGCATTTCTGTAGCGACGGGATTCACTGTTTTAGTACTATGCTGTCTTACTGTCCTGAATATGAACATACACTGTTTTGCTCGCTTATGTGATTGTATATTATCTATGCATAGTTATTTGTTTCCCTGAACCTAATACTGATTATACCATGTTAGTTTGACACTATTTCCGTACACGTTCATGCCTGTTTGAGGACCATAATAAAAGTAACCAAGCCGGGATTAAGGGAAAGATTTAATAGTGGGAAAGCATAGAAATGTGTACTTAGAAGGGGGTCCGTATTTTCTATCTGATTATCTGTTATCTGTTATGAGATCATGCATGATTTTGATTATCTGATTCCTGACTACATACTTCCTTATGAGAGGGTGTACTCAGAAGGGGGCCAGTGATTCCCATCTGTTACCCAACTACATACTTCCTACGAGAGGGTATACTTCGAGGAGAATTAGTCCTATCTATTGCATGATCGTTTGTTATCTGTCTGTCTGGATCTGTTATCTGATATCTGTCTGTCTGAAGCCTGAGTACACGGCCTTATATGATCCCCTACGAAATCTAAATCGAAATTGTTTGTTGTAGCAACCATGTATTATATTTTTGGGGTGCATGAAGTGCTACCTAGATATTAATCACACAAGACTTATAAGAACATGACATCTGTATCTTTATCTGAATCTGTTATACGTATCTGGCTATCTGTTATCTGATCATCTGATTACCTATTATCTATCTGACATTATCACTTGACACCATTATCTGACACTATCTGTATATCTGTCTACATGTTTTTTTTTTTTTTTGACTTTGACACTTGACACATGTTAGTATACCATACTAGTTGATTCTGTTATACCATGCCATATTTGTTTCTGCTATTATTTAGATTTGTTTAGTTTTCCCTATATATTTGTATCCTACATTATAAGTGGTCCGTAACTTGCAATTGACGGGTACTTGTTTTTTTTTCCTTCTCCTGCAATTTATTAATTGCAGATCAGGATGGTCAGCTGCCAGATGGTAGCGAGATGATGTATTAGTGCTGGATTTTCTGCTTTATTATTATTATTATTTGTTGCTTGAACTTGAATAAAATGTACTTGATTACTTGGATATTTATTTGTAATTGGGCGATGTGACCCAGGATATTTGACTTTTCCAGATTCTGATTTATTTGAGATTTATATATTCTTGGTTTCAAGTAAATTTTCTGTTGGTATCTTGTTTCAATTATGCATGCCTGGTTGTTTCTTTTGCTTCCAACTCTGATTATTTTGTGATATGTTGTAAAGATTTCTGAACAGCTTATAAATGATGAAAATCATTCGCTGGGCCAATGTTACGTGCTCGTATTCCGTATTTTTGGGAAGTGGGGCATGACAGGGTTTTTAGTGGTATCAGAGCACCAGGTTTGGCTAATATATTAGTTGCCTAATATATTAGACAAGCTTGGCTCGAACTGGGATCAGCTCAATATTTCACCAACCATGCATACATAAATAAATTTATACCAACTCTGATTTTGAATGCTAATTGTTTTTGGTTTTGTGCAGACTATGGCTCGCAGAGGTTCTACTTCTCAGTCGCAGGTTGATCCGATTGAGGCTATCACTGTTGTGCTTGAGTGGCTGATTAATCAGCAGAAAAATCACAGTGATCTTGTGATGGCTGCTCTTGAAGCTGCCCGGGTTCAGCATCCTGTTGTGCCTATGCAGGCAAATCTTCCGCCTCATCCAGGAACAGTTACAAATTTTATGAGATTGCATCCCGACCGTTTTTTCGGCACTGAGATGCCTTTGGATGCTGAACAGTGGTTGATCCGGACTGAGCGCTTGTTGTTAGCAGCTCGTGTTGCCGAGGCTGATTGGGTGGACGTGGTTTCCATCTAGCTGGTGGATCTGGCCCATATCTGGTGGATGACTGAGTCTGAGCGACTTGAGAGGCCTATTGCTTGGACTACTTTTACTTGAGGATTCTTGGAGAAATTATTCCTCAGTAGTACTCGAGTTGAGATGGAACAATAATTCCTGGCCCTAAAACAGGTTAAGTCATTATTCTATTTTGAATTTGTTACATAATTGTTCAAACAATGTTGTAACATTGACTTTCTTGCAACAGGGATCAAGGTCAGTGGATGAGTACGTAGCTGAGTTTACTAGACTTAGCCACTTCGCTGCCGTTCTTGTGGCAACCGAAGAGGATAGGGCTCGTAGATTCACAAATGGGCTTGAGCAGGATATCAAGAGGCATATTGTCTCTCTTCGCTTGCGTACCTATACTGAGGCTTTTGAGGCAGTCCGAGCTCAGGAGCAGACTCATGGTGGTTCGTCTTCTTCTCAGCGGACTATTCCCGCTGCTGTGGCTAGGCCTTCCGTTGGTCCTGTTCGGAGGTCTGTGCATGCCCATCCTGTCAGGGCAGCTCCGTATCCTTCTGCTGGGTTTCCAAGGGGCAATTTCTGTGACTTTGGCCAGATCCCTGGGCATGAACGCAAGAACTGTTTCCGTGCCTCTCGTCGATGCTTTAGGTGCGGCGCGGTTGATCATTCAGTGCGGGACTGCCCGCAGCAGCCAGTGGCTCTTCCAGCAAGGGGTCCTGTCCGGCAGGCTGTTCCAGTTCGTGGTCTAGTTAGGCCACTGCTTCTTCCTCAACACCAAATTGTCGCTCAGAGGACCGCTGTTCCGAGGAGAGGTCAGGCTTTCAACTTGATGCTGCAGATGCTGAGACAGATGAAGGAGTTGTGGCAGGTATATTTTATTTTGTTGTTTTGTTGTTTCATTTCTCTTTTGTTTTCTTTTGTGGGTCTTGCTTTGCTTCTTTATGTTATCTTTTTACATTGTTGTTTTTTTCCTCACCCTTAATTGTCTATGCTTTCTCCTTGTCTTTGATTCCTTTTAGGTATCATCCTTGTTTGCTCTTTTCTTGCCCATGTTCTTTTTTATTCCGGGGCAACCTATTTTTTTGTCTCCTCTCGATTTGCCGCTCGCCATCAGTTGGATTGTGGCAACATGTCAGAGGCTTGGAACATCTTGACAGGTGGTGGTGTTGTCACTTGTTCCCGTGAGTTCAGGCAATATCCCATTGTTATTGGGGATGCAGATTTATAAGCCAACCTGATTATAATTGGAAATTTAGGATTCGATGTCATTCTCGGTATGGATTGGTTGGATAAAGCCCATGCCATTATTGATTGTCGTGCCAAGAAAGTTTTCTTCAAAATTCCAGATCGAGCAGAATTCGAGTTCCATGCCGGGGAGTCTTTCCTTGGTCGAGCAAAGACTGCAGTTGAACAGGTGGATTGTGCGATGGAATTGCACTCAGGTTGTGAGGCTGCGCCTCTAGTAGTTCGGGATTTCTTGGATGTTTTTCCAGATGAGTTGCCTGGCGTACCCCCTGATAGGGTAGTGGAGTTCGGTATTGATGTTCAGGTTGGAACAGTACCGATATCGAAGAGTCCCTACAGGATGGCACCAGTTGAGCTAGCAGAATTTAAGGTGCAGATTCAGCAGTTGCTTGATTTGAGTTTTATCAGACCTAGTGTTTTGCCTTGGGGTGCTCCGGTACTTTTTGTCGACAAGAAGGATGGTGGTCGTCGACTGTGCATGAATTATCGGGAACTGAACAGAGTTACGGTGAAGAATCGGTACCTGTTGCCCAGAATCGATGATTTGTTTGATCAGTAGAGTGGGGCTGCGATTTTCTCGAAGTTGGATCTTCATTTTGGGTATCACCAAGTCAAGGTGAAGGCTGCGGATATACAGAAGACTGCTTTCAGGATTAGATATGGACACTATGAGTATCTTGTGATGCCGTTCTGGGTTACGAACGCGCCAGCTGTATTCATGAGTCTTATGAACCTGGTTTTCTCTCAATACTTGGATAGATTTGTGGTGGTCTTCATTGATAATATTTTGGTGTATTCTCGAAATCAGGAAGATCATGCTGAGCATCTTAGAATTGTTCTGCAGACTTTGAGAGAGAATCAGCTCTATGGAAAACTCAGCAAGTGTGAGTTTTGGCTCGACAGGGTTTCTTTCTTAGGGCACATTATCTCAGGCGAGGGTGTTTCTGTGGATCCGGCCAAGGTTGAGGCTGTGAAGGATTGGCCTATTCCCAAGTCAGTTTCAGAGGTCAGGAGTTTTCTTGGTTTGGCTGATTATTATCGAAAGTTCGTCCAAGATTTTTCGAAGATAGCAGAACCGTTGACTAAATTGACTGGGAAGGATCAAAAGTTTTGTTGGTCTGATGAGTGTAATGAGGCTTTTGTTGAGTTGAAGAACAGATTGACGTCAGCACCTATGTTGACTATTCGAGATGGTTCAGGCAGATTTGTAATTCACTGTGATGCTTCGGGTAAGGGTCTTGGAGCAGTTTTGAAACAGAAGGGCCGAGTCATTACATATGCATCGAGGCAGTTGAGGCCGTATGAGAATAACTATCTGACTCATGACTTGGAGTTAGCGACAGTGATCCATGCTTTGAAGCTGTGGAGACATTATTTACTTGGAGACATTATTTACTTACAGACCACAAAAGTCTCAAGTATGTCTTCACCCAGAAGGAGTTGAACATGAGGCAAAGGCGTTGGTTGGAACTTATGGCCGATTACGACATCAGTTTGCAATACCATCCTGGTAAAGTAAACTTGGTGCCTGATGCTTTGAGTTTGAGACTAGCAGTTATGTTTCTTACTCAGCAGAGTAATCTCATTGAGCAGATACGGAGGTTGGAGCTGGATGTTGTGTTGCCGAGTTCTGGTCGGAGTTGTTTGGCGGTCCAGCTGCAGTCTTCTCTTGTTAATCAGATTAAAGAGGCACAAGCTGGTGATGCGCAGCTGCAAGGTTTTCGAGCTGAGATTGAGTCTGGGTTCCGAACGGACATGGTTATTCATGCTGATGGTTCGCTTCGTTTTGAGTCATGGTTGTGTGTCCCTAAGGGTGAAGTTCGTCAGAGGTTGCTTGAAGAAGCTCATCAATCCTCGTATTCTATCCATCCTGGCAGTACTAAGATGTATCGGAATTTGAAGCTTCATTTCTGGTGGCATGGTATGAAGGAGGCTATTGCTCGCTTTGTGGCTCAGTGTTTGATCTGTCAGCAAGTTAAGGCAGAGCATCAGAGAATCGTTGGACTTCTTCAACCGCTTCCTATTCTAGAGTGGAAGTGGGAAAATATCACTATGGATTTTGTGACTACTTTGCCGAGGAGTCCTAAGGGTCATAATGCTATCTGGGTGATTGTCGACCGTTTGACGAAGAGTGCTCACTTCATTCCTTTTCGTGTCGGTCAGTCTACTGAGAGCCTTGCTGAGAGGTACATGCAAGAGCTTGTCAGACTTCATGGGGTTCCAATCAGTATTGTATTCGATAGGGATACGAGATTCAGATCTCAGTTCTGGGAGAGTCTTCAGAATAGTTTGGCGAGTAAATTAAAGTACAGTATAGCTTTCCATCCCCAGACTGATGGACAGTCAGAGTGGACTATTCAGATTCTTGAGGACATGTTGAGGTCCTGTATGCTTCAGTTTAGTGGATCTTGGGAGGACCATTTGCATCTCGTAGAGTTCTTGTACAATAACAGCTTTCAAGCCAATATTAAAGCTGCTCCGTTCGAGGCACTCTATGGACGGAAGTGCAGATCGCCAGTGTGCTAGGATGACATTGGTGAGAGAAAGTTGTTGGGTCCGGAGTTGATCACCAGGACAGTTGATGCGGTGGTTCAGATTAGGAAGCATTTGCAGGTAGCTCAGGATAGGCAGAAGCGATGGGCCGATGTCCATCGGAGAGCTTTGGAGTTTAGTGTTGGTGATCATGTTTTCCTAAAGGTATCACCATGGCGTGGTGTTATTCGGTTCGGTGGTGGGGGCAAGCTTAGCCCGACCGTTTGAGATTTTGGAGCGAGTAAGCAAGGTGGCCTATCGTCTTGCATTGCCGCCAGCTTTATCAGGAGTGCACGATGTTTTCCATGTCTCACAACTTAGGAGATAAATTCGAGATGAGAGCCACGTGATCGACTATTCTGAGTTGACCATTTGGCCAGATTTGACTTGTGAGATTCTGCCAGTTGCTAATGTGAATCGGCGGAAGAAAGTGCTTAAGAACAATGTCATCAAGTTGGTTTGCGTTGCTTGGAATCCTCACTCGCCTAGTGAGTCTACTTGGGAGCTGGAGGAGGAGATTCAGTAGAAGTTTCCTCATATGTTTGAGTAGTTTTGTTTTGTTCTTTTTGGTTGTTTGGTTTTGGTTTTCCGTTCTTTTCGGGGTTACCCTATGTATCTTCTTTTGAATTTCGAGGACGAAATTCTTTCTGTTAGGTGGGTAGGATTATAACCCCTGTTTTTTTCATTGTGTATTTTGAGGGTATTTTTCGTTTTGGTGTATTTTCTCCCTTTGTATTCCCTCTTGTAATTCTTTTGACCGTATATTGGATTTTTGTTTCAATATATTTTCATTTTATTATTTTGTCTTCTTTTAATTGAGTTCTTGATTCGTTGTTCGTCCTTTGATTCGTCTCTATTTGCTTGTGCCTTTATTTTTTTATTCTCACTGTTAAATTTTTTTTTTTAATTCCATTTTGTTATTTTTTAATTCATTCATTTGTGCCCTATCACATTTTGGATCTTTTATTCCCAACTCACATATACCCAACATCCACCTAAAAACCCGTTAACCCAATATATTACCTAATCCATTTATTTCCATACACTGTATGCTCACATCCCTACCTAATCAGCCAAAAATCCTTTAACTAATCACATTCACCCATTAATCTTTTGCCCTTATTCACTAGCTAAACCATTGTTGAGCCATTAATAACCTGATCTCATTCACCCATTAGCCTAACTGAGTATCCCAAAACCGTTAATAACCATTTACCTAATTACTTCTATATCTGTTTCTGCTATTATTTAGATTTGTTTAGTTTTTCCTATGTACTTGTATCCTACATTATAAGTGGCCCGTAACATACAATTGACTGGTACTTGTTTTCTTTTTCCTTCTCCTGCAATTTACTAATTGCAGATCAGGATGGTCAGCTGCCAGATGGTATTGGCGAGATGATGTATTAGTGCTGGATTTTCTGCTTTATTATTAATATTATTTGTTGCTTGAACTTGAATAAAATGTACTTGATTACTTGATATTTATTTGTAACTGGGCGATGTGACCCAGGATATTTGACTTTTCCATATTCTGATTTATTTGAGATTTATATATTCTTGGTTTCAAGTAAATTTCTATTTGTATCTTATTTCAATTATGCATGCCTGGTTGTTTCTTTTGCTTCCGACTCTGATTATTTTGTGATATGTTGTAAATATTCCTGAACAGCTTATGGATGATGAAAATCATTCGCTGGGCCAATGTTACGTGCTCGTATTCCGTATTTTTGGAAAGCGGGGCATGACAATATATATAGTGCCTCCATTGCTTCAATGCAAATATAATTGCTGCCAACTCCAAATCATGGGTTGGGTAATTTTCTCATGAGGTCTCAATTACCTAGACCCATAAGCTGTTACCTTACCCTCTTCACAACCCAATCCTCGGTGTGAAGCATCACTGTACACATCATAGTCAATCCCTGCTCTCGGCAAAGCTAGTATTAGAGCAGTAATCAACCTCTCCTTCAACTCTTGGAAGCTTGCTTTGCACTGCTCCGTCCATGTGAAAAATACATTATTCCTTGTAAGTCCTGTGAGTGGCACGGCTATTTGAGCATAGCCCTGAATAAACATCTGATAGTAGCCAGTCAAACCCAACAAGCTTCTGATCTCCTTCACTGTTGTTGGTCTTGGCCAATTCCTCACTGCCTCTATCTTTTGCGGATCAGTGGCCACTCCGTCCTTAGAAAGGATATAACACAGGAACGCGACTTTGGATTTCCAGTAGTCAAACTTGGATAGTTTGGCATGCAGCTTATGTTCCTGCAGCTTCTTCAATACCTCTCTTAAGTGCCCAGCATGCTCTCCCTCTGACTTGGAGTAGACAAGAATGTAGTTGATAAATACCACGACGAAAGAGTCGATAAATACCACGACGCAGGACCCTATTCATCATGTCCATGAATATAGCCAGTGCATTTGTTACTCCAAACGGCATAACCAAGAACTCATAATGCCCATGTCGAGTTCGAAATACAGTCTTGTGCACATCATCTTCCTTAACACGAACTTGGTGATAACCTGACCAAAGATCTATCTTGGAGAAAATAGTTGCTCACTGTAGTCGGTCGAATAAATAAACGATTTGCGGAATCGAATACTTATTCTGGACGGTCATCTTGTTCAGCTCTCTGTAATCGATGCACATTCTCATCGATCCATCCTTTTTCTTCACTAATAGAACTGGCGCTCCCCAAGGCGATGCACTCGATCTGATAAAACCCTTGCCCAATAGTTCTTCATTCTGCTTCGTGACCTCATCCTGCTCCACCAGCGCCATTCTGTACAGTGCCTTGGATATCAGTGCACTCTCTGGCTGAATGGAAATACTGAACTCTACATCCCGATGAGGTGGTAGCCTGGGTTAATCTTCCAAGAACACTGTCGGAAAGTTCCGGAATACGGGAATCTGCTTAACGTCCTCATAAATCTTCTTCTTAGTTATAGCTGCCATCAACTGCTTGCATTTTCTCTTTTCCTGGAATGTAACTGCTAGTCCTCCCAGTGCCTGTAACCCTCGTTCCTGTTTATACAGATTTGTATTTTTCTTTTTTCCGTATTATTGTATTTTTAATTTTTTTCCTAATTCTTTCTAAACTCTATTCCACGTATTTGAATAATCAATTATTTTTATCATGCCCAAACCATCTTATAGTTTGTAAGCCCAATCTTTTATCCCTTCTAGAATGATTTATTTTATTTTGTGAAGCCCAAATCTAAAGCCCAAATCTATTAATCCAAGCCCATACTTTTTAACCTTAAACATATCCTATTAGATCCTAACCTAGATCCACATTTTAAAACCCACCACCCAAAACCCAACCAGATCCCCTCATCTCTCATAACTACACCCACTTTCTCCTAATTAATGCCCACTATCTCATCCCGTAACCCCACACCCCCACTATCTCAAATAAACCGCCACAATCAATACCCATTATACTATTAATATATTATTATATTATAAAACACCACATCCCCTGTCTTTCTCTCTCCCCGTCTCTTTCTCTCCCCCTCTTTCTATCTCTCTCCTTTGTTTTCCCAAACCCAAACAAAGCACCCAACCGCTTGTCGTCTCTGCCCACTTCCTCCGTCGCCCCATCGCTGCGCCTGTAACTAATGACAACCACATCACCTTGCCACCCCGAGCACCACAACCTCACCTATCCCACTCGAGCCACCTCTGCCTTCCGCCTTCCTCGTCACGCTCCTGACATCCGCGACTGCACCATCGCCACCTGCCTCGCAATCCCGACGCTGCCACCTTCACCCACAACCCCGCCTGCTCTCGTTGTCGCAACTCGAGTGTCGCCTCCCCCATTACCACCTCGCCATTGCCATTGTCGAGCTTCTCATTCCCCGAGAAACCACACCACCATTGACTTCTTCCTTCGCTCTCGTCTTTGTCGCCCACCGCCTCGTCATCAATCGTGCCACCACCACAATGCCTTCTCCATCAGCAACCGTCACCGCAGCACTCCACCCGTCGCATCCTTGCTTATCATCTCCGTCCTCAAGCATCCCTCGACCACCGTCCTCCTCATCACTTTCCACCGACCTCGACCCTGTAGTCAACCTCCAGTCGCAACCGCCACCTCGCGGCTGTCTTCATCCCTGCAGGCGACCACTTTCCTTGTCCACCTCATCGCCGACCACCATCCTCTCACCGAAGTTCCACCACCTCGACCTTCGAACTCACAGAGCACCTCCCCCTGCCTTCCTCGTCGAGCCCGCCGCCGAACCCCACAGTCGCTGCCTCACCACCGCATACAGGTCCTCCCTCCTTTCCTGTTACCAGTCATCGTCCACCAAAGTCGCTTGCTGCTGCCCTCTTGCCGCTGTCGGGCTGTTGTGCCATTTCCTTTGGTTGTGTCGCTATCTCTTGCTGTGCTCGCTGCCGTGGATGGTCGCTACTGAGATTCTCTCCACCGTTGTGGCTGTCGTTATTGCTCGTGTTGCTGTCCTCCTTGCTTGGGTATCGCCGTTGCCGCTGCCACTCTTGTTGCTGTTGCTCTTGCTGCCATTGCTTTGGTGGTTTTCGTCATGTGCACGTGTTGTCATTTCGTGCATTGCACGTGTTACTATGCACGTAGTTTACACATGTTGCCATCAGAACTCTCGTCCCATTACTGTTTTAATATTTGGAATCGTCATCTAACAAGAAAGCGTCTCTTGAACTCACATTTATTGTTCTAGTCAAGAAAACATTCGTTATTGATTTGTTATTTCCTTTATCGTATCATGTTTTGATTTATTGTATTCTGATCGTGCCATTGTTATCGATATAAAACTTGAACCGTAAATTTATCGTATTATTGAACATTCAAATATGTTGCCCTATCGATTGTTTGACTTTGTACAGAGGCTTCGACCCAGTTCCTAGCATCGAAATTTAAAACCTTACACACAGAAATTGTAGAACATTGAGTCCTGGATCCGGAACATCTTGTGGATTCTCAATCAGATTTACGGATTGTAAGTTATCACTGTTTTAGTGTTGATATGTTGTAATTTCCAGAACCGAGACTGTGTAGGAAACCTATAAAGAATTGATTGATTGTCCTAGCTTCTGTGACTATAATGTATCGTGTGAATATGCACTAAAACTGGTAGAGAGTTTACTTTCTATAATCTCTGACGGAATCAGATTAGCATTCCCGTAGCAGCAGGAAAGTGGATTTGAGTACCAATAGGTGCTGCTATCCAGAACCTGTATTGTTATGTTTTTGCATATAAACCCAATATTTTTCATATTTAATGAATTGAACCATGTACATTTCATGTATTGTATAGTCTTGTTATCATCTTGAAATTGTACTAGTACTACCGGTCTCGTCAATTGTACCCATTGCATGAGTATTAATACTATCGTTCTCATTGATCGCATTGATTACATGCCTATAATTGATCGTAAAAAAATGATAACATGCCGGGGTAATAAGGGTTGACTTAGTAGTGGACAATATAGGAGAATGTACTCGGAAGGGGATATTGGTCACAAGCCCATATTGGTCATTGTTATTGGTCACATTGGTCATCGATTGATTGTGGATTACTGACTACAGTATCCCGATTTATCGTACATTGGTCATCAGTCATTGATCATTGGTCATGGATATTGCAAGACCCGAGTACATGATTCTGTAGAATTCACCACTATAGTCAACCGTTTACTTGACTGTATGCACCCGAACCTGTGGTATGGGACGCAGGATTACGTGCATTAGATAGGTTATTAAAAGACTGATAGACATGAGATGAGCACTGAACATTGACTCTAATACTGAATACTTGTTATTGGACATTGATTCCTAATTACTGAATTATTGATTATCAACTTTTGATTTTGTTATCATTTATCATTTGTTGACTCTGATATCGTTCCAATTTCTTACTCTTGTTATATAATTCTTTATTTCCTATTTTACTGGTTGCTACTACTTGTCGCCCGTAGCTTGCTCTAACGAGTATATTTCTCCATCTCTAGATGCTGAGGTTACAGGTATCATGGAGGGAGCAACTTAAGGACTTAGAGAATTGATCTTCTAAAGATTGGAGTGGAATTGATAGTCATAGTTATTTTATTCATGTATTTTTATTTCCAGCATTGTATTACTTTCGTACTTTGTATTCCGGGCTTGTTGACCCAAAGTTATTTACTTTCTAGATGTTGGTTATGTATGAGACACTTCATAGATTATTCATGTTTATGTGATATTTTATTGCATGCGTGGTTATTATTATATTTCATATTGTTGAGTTAAACTATTACAGCTTATGAATGGCGTTAGCATGAAAGCAAATATAATATGGAAGACTAATGCACCAATGAAAGTGAGATCATTCTTATGGCTGGAAGCAAACAATTTAATCCTATCCAAAGGAAATCTTAGGATTGGTAATTTAGCTATGGACGCTAGATGTTCTAGATGCAACCTAGTTGTTAAGGACACGACTCGCCTTTTTTTCTCTTGCCAAGGGCCACATTAGCTTGGGAGATAGTTTGTTTGGGGTTTGGTCTAATTGAATGTCCCTGCTCAATTATAGATTTATGGGTCCCTGAAGAGCAATGTAATTAAGAAGAAAAATAGAGCAGCATGGGATATTTCGGTGGCGGCTACCTTGTAGAACCTATGGCTAGACCAAAACAAATCTTATTTCAATAGACAGTTATATTTGTAGATTTATTTATCATGATGCATAAATTTTTTGCACTTATTGATGGTTTGGCAGGATAAGCAGGAGCTAGAAGAGGCTTCGCATGGAAGGCAGGGAGTAGTCACATCCAGGATCGGAGAGAGAAAAATGCACTTGACGCGCTATGTCCTCCTCTTAGCTCGAAGATTATCGTGAAGGAGGCTATATAGTATTGACTTTAGCTGTTGCATACGTCTCTTATACATAGTAATAGTTGGTCGATGTAGTACGCTTTTGTGTTTGATGACTGATGTTGTAGACTCTATTTTAGCTCTAAGCTTATGTGACCATTGTTTCGTTAATTTTTAATTAATGAAACAGTTAACATAGTCAATTTATTTTATTAAATAAAAAAAACCTTCATTCTCGCTAGCATACTTAGGTAAAGCATACATATATACTCCTAGCTAGAATGTACTACACTAGTACACTTTTAAGAGTAATAATATATTAATTAGCTTTTACATTATTATTATGTGAAATATGCATGAATTTTGTACAAGTACTAGGTATGCCCGTGGGCACGTGCCTACGGCACGTATTCAGAACGATACAACATATGAAAAATTATGTAAATAGTAAGGGATGTTTTATATAGATGTTTATTTGCTAGTAGACGTTGATGTGTTGATGTACTTTGAAGTAGGATTATGAAGTGACCTTAATGTTTATTGGTTTGTATATTATAGTATTATCTGTCAGCAGCTCGGGATTCAAAAATAGTATTGTGAATCTACAACAGTAGTGAATCGAAAATTCCTTGCTATGTGTGGCTTGAGCATAAGAGATTTTTGTTTTATTTGGAGTCTAACATAAGTAGCAATTCATTTTTTAACTGCATGAGTTACGGTTAACGCCTCAAACTGCATGAGCTAGTTCTCCCTTGTTTGTTTGTTATGTATTTAACCATGTATGAATTTAAAAGAGAAAATTTGTTGTGATAAATATGTGAAGTGAAATTATGGCAAAGCAGATCAAGATATAATTTTGCAGCTACAAAAACCCAAAATACGGGGATTAAGCATAGATTTGTTCATAAAAGCACGATCAAGTGAGTCAATTAAAGAATTTGCAACGATCTTTCAAAGCAGCAAATGCCCAAATATTCAAAAAAAGCATAATCCAAAATTGCATAATAAAAAAAGCATTCTAATCAAAATTAACTCAGTGAAGATTTCTAATCTAAAACAATTACTCAGTGAAGTATAATACAATCAGAACAAATATGGTAATTCAAAAGCAATTAAATGGAAGTGAATGTTATTGAGTTATGAAAGCATAATCCGGGAAAAAAACATAATTAAAAATATGAAATAAAAAAAAGCATAATCCGAATTTGCATAATAAAAAAAAACATTCACAGATTTTTTTTTTGGGGGGGACATGCCTGGGTAAAAAAAAGAGAGAAGAAAGAGAAAAAATTATGAAAAAGGAGAAAAGAGGGAGAAGAGAGAGAGAGAGAGAGAGAGTAATAAATGAATGAGTTGTTTTGTTTTGGGAAGAAAATTTTGAATTTGAGGGGGGGGGGGGGTGGGAAATTTGAGAGGGAAAATGTCTTTTAGGAGTATAAATCTAGACCGTTGATTTTCTTCGAAATGAATGAGAGCCACTTGATAGCTTTCTTTGTGTTTTATTATATAGATAGATATCCATTATTTTAACTTTTTTACTCTTTTTTTTATTAGGATGGAGATTATAAAATCAAGAGCAGATACAGCCAAGCTAAGATTGGTGCAACCATACTAACTGTAGTTGGTGCGTTAGTCATGATATTGTACAAAGGTCCAAGTATTGAGTTTTTTCTGTCTAAAGGGAGAAACCACAATGACAATTCCCTATTCTAGAAGCAGCAAGGATGGGTCCAGTGGCCCCTAGGCACATTTATGGTCCTTACAAGCTGCACCTGTTTTGGTCTATTTTCTACATATTACAGGTCATTACTTAACAGTTAATCAATAATTTTAAGTAAAATTTCTGCATATTAAGTTGAATAGGGTAATTGTACGGAAATTAAAAACTTAAATAAAATACGTACAGTAAGGAGATAGAGTTAGAGTAAGCACGCAAGACATAACGATATAATGTGGTTCGACCCCCAGGTCTACGTCCACACCACCTACTTGTAGAAATTCTCCGCCACCAGCGTTCCACTATACTTTTAAAACCTTCTACAATGATTCTCGGAATTCAGGCCAAGAGACATATTACACTCACAAGACTTCTACAAATAAGTCCCGCAAAACTCACCAAAGTGGAAGAAGAATACTTTACAATCAACAATACTTTACATAATAAAACCTTACATAAACAAAAATAAATAATCTATTTTTGCTGGCTTTCTTGAGGATTAAGGCACATGCTCTTTTCTTTGATAATTGCAATCTTCTTTGATACATTCTTCTTTTGCTTGATTGTTAATCTTTTTTGCCTTTTATTTTGATTTCCTTTTTCCTGTAAATCATGTAAATCTCAACTGAAAATGTTAGTCTAAATGGTACATTTTGTGCACACCAAACTTAGGGTCAATAATAACTTCATAAGTCATAATCATGAACCAACTATAACCCCTGTTACTCATTTTTGTATTTTTATTTATATTTAATTAAATTCTGATTATTTTATTTTATTTCTGGCATTATTGATTTTCGTCCCTTGAATTGTATGTTGTGGTTCTCCTTGATTCATTCTTTTATGATTCGGCCTTTATATTCTCATTTTGTTGATCTACAAATTTGTTCTTGTCTTTGTTTATTGTTTAAACCTATTTCATGGCATATTTGTCTCTTATTGGACTCTTTCCTTCATATTGGATACTATCTAGTTGACCCAAACCTAGATTGACTCTATTTAAACCCTCCTGGACATCCTAAACCTAATTACCAAAACCCTAATACTTCTCCCTATCTCTCTCAGTCGTCACTCCCCTCTCTCTGACTCCCGAACCCCTAACCCGACCTCCCGATCTCCTTGCTATCGTCATCTCCGACCCCCGACGCCAGCAGACCCCACCACAACACCCTTCTCCTCTTCCCCGTCTTTCTGCCGTGCTCCCTGTCCCCGTTCGAGTCGCAACGACCCAAACCTAGGGCACCGCTGTATTGCCTTGTGTCGCCGCCCTTGCTGTGGTTGCGCTGCTGTTGTCGCTGCCGTGCCCCACCACAGCGCCACTCCGTCTAGTCGCTGTCATCGTCTATGCTGTGGTCGATCAGTCGTGCCGCTGTCTTGCCACAGTGTTGCTGTACCGCGCCTTACTGTCGTCATCTTGCTCCGGGTTGCTGTCAATGCTTTTGTTGTTGTTGTCGCTGCTTGTTGCCATTATTTGTTGTGTGCGTGTGAGCACATGTTTCAGTTGGTGTTGGATCCTGCTCCTTGTTTGTGCGTTCTTTTGTTCATTGTGTTCGTTGTTTGGGATCCGTTCTCGTTATTCTTTCGTCTTCATCTTCGTCTTTGTTTCAGGAAAGTAGCTTGTATGTGATTTTTTTTCATACAAGTTAAATACCGTAAGTAGTCTAGCATGAAATTGTTTTGTACTCTCATGATAATCCTATCTTATTCACTGAACCATTGTCATTCATCTCTTGATCATGAGTAGTACGATCATGAGTAGTACACAGTAGTTGACACCATTGCATGAAAACAATTTAGATTAGATTGGACATCTTGATTGTATGTTTTTTGTGGCATATCATGTGTTGTAGTAACTGTATGTGGATATTTTGTTAGATGTAATCTCTCATTATAAACCATTTGTTCACATGCCATGCTGATTTGAGTAGCCTATATTTCATGCTTTGTATGTCATCTTAGTTTGGATCGTTTGCAATTAAACTATTTGATAAACTGTATACAAGAACTTTTGTTTCACTACTGTCCTATTTTTTTACAGTAATTTCGACCCTGTTAACATCAGTAAAATAAATAAATTTGTGAACATGATTTGTAGCCTTTTTTTTCTAGATTCCAGAACTTTCGACGGATCTGAATTTCGATTTTCGATGCATGAGTTATTGCTGTTTTACTACAGTCATGTCGTATATTCCAGATTCTGAACTATAAGTATTATGTATGATATTTTATTTTAAAACTGATATTAAAAGTATAATTTGAACTTTATATTTTGCTGGGTATGTTTAGACATGACTGGAATCAATCCGTGTTTTTTGTGGAATTAATTAATGACTTTTGTATCTCATTTCATGCTTATGAAACCAACCGATATATTTTCAAACTACATGCTATTCAGTAAAGAATTACGTTTTTAACCTGATTCTATTCATTTTTGAAGAAAACTTTGTGAATATAAACTGTAGCCTGATTTTTCTATTTTATCACCCTGTTGACGGATCTGGATTTCGAATTATATTTTATGAATTCTCTATTTTTGTACTGCTATGTCTGAACATTCAGAATTGAAATTATGTTGCATTACTCTGTTTTCCCATTTTTATTGACTACACTATCTGTAATATAAATTCATGATATTTTATATTTTGAGACTAGATATGTTAAGGAATCTTCCAGATTTTTCTCATATTTAATTATGATGTTTTAAAACTCTTTTCATGCTTATAAACAAAATTTTGCATTTTATGACTTGTGTACATGCACTGGATTCATCAAAGATTCTAGTTTCTGGATTTTCTGACAAATCTAGATTTCCAGTTCTGTAGCAACGAGAATCTTAGATTTGGTACAGAAGTTTCTTGCTGTCCAGAACTGGAAGTTTCGTTGTTTTGACTGTTATGAGTTATTTTTGTTGCCGTTTTGTGTTTCCTATTCATCTTAGACTTGTCTGTTTCTCTTACCATGTATTTAGCCCAGTTTGTGTTGTTCACACCTGTTTAATAATAATAAAAAATAATCAAGCCGAGGTTTTTAAAGGAAAAAATCTAGTAGTGGACAATATAGAAATGCGTATTCAGAAGGAAATTCGTTTTCCCCACTGTTTACTGTGGTACCTACTGTTTATCTCTAGATGCATGAGGGCATGATCCATGACACTATTTGTTGTTGATGTTACTGTTATTATTTGTCTGAATATACTGCCCTATAGGTTCCACTAAGAAATCTTAAAACGAAACTGTTTGATGTAGCAACCATGTGCTATAATTTGGGATGCATGAAGTGCTGCCTAGATAGTAATGAACATTAGACATAAGAACAATTGTTTCACTATCACACCCTATTATTTTTATCGTTGACTTTACAGTTACCGTTGACTTTACTGTTACATTTGATTTCTCTGTTACTGTTGACTTCACTGTTACTGTTATCACTTCACTCTTTACTGTTATCCTGCTATCTCCGTTATTCGTAGAATGTTATCCTTTGTTTCTTATCTCCATGTCAGTACCTTCTATTTTGTTTTAGTCTTTCCCTTTCCTTTTTCTTGCTTGTACTGCTTGCGGCCCAGAACTTGCATCCAACGGGCGTTATGTTTTACTGTCTTCCTATTTTTCTTGTATTTGCTATATGAGCAGGATTTGGTGATCGCTTGCCTACTGGAGTTGGTGAGAAAAAGTTTTGAGCTGCGCATTGGAAATTTGCTTAAATGTTTTGTTGAACTATTTTATTCATGAACAGTATTTGTATTGGGCTTGTAGTCCCAGGATAATATTTTGTTTCAGATCTCGTATTTGTTTGGGATATTTATTAATGTTGTGAATAAATACTATTGGGTTATAATTGTTTATGCATGTCTGGTTGAGTATATTGTTATATTTATTGTTGTGATGAGTCAAGCAGATCAATACAGCTTATGGATGGTGAAAACTATCCGCTGGGCTTAGTCATGTACTGTATTCCGTATTCCTTTTGGGAAGCGGGGGGTGACACCAACATGACCCTTCAATACTACATTCTACTGTCCTATATCAATCATCTTAAAAAAGTCTAACACTCAAACATTAAAGCAAATAAAGATGCAGCAACTCGTACAAAATAATATCCTTTAATTTGTAATGCCCCTGCCCCAAACTCAGACAATTTATACAATTTATCAGACAAATTATTTATTTATTAGTACAATTGTCCACCATAGACTGCCTCTCAAAAGGTGGTTAACCGAATTTGTGACTCTTGATCAGAGACATTATTATTTGTAGTTAATTATTCTATTTGTATTCCCGACGTGGCACAATTCTCACTCACATTTCTCTCTCTCTTCTCCTGAAAGAACACACACAGCAGGTGGTCCCCATGTATGTCACATCACCCTTATGTGACGACACACTTCAGCAGCTTCACTGCTGAATTTTTTCCTGTGGGCCCCCCCATCATTTAATCCATCTCCTTTTACACCTTTTCACTCAAATAATTTCCATAGGAGCTCCCAATACAAATTTCTATGGGAAAGCCATTTAATTCCCTCTTATACTATATTTATATTATATATATATATATATATATATATATATATATATATATATATATATATATATCTTTTGAAAATTACGGGGTGTTACACACACCTCCCTTCAGAAATTAGCGTCCTCGCTGAGTATGGGGCATGCACAATCTAGTGCAGGATCTACTTTCTAGCCGATGTGGAGCATCTGCTCTCCTATCCGCCCGACTAATCATGATCCCGGAAACCACTGCCCAATCAATCATAATCCTGGATTTAATTGAGGCTTGTTTCATTCACCACAGTCCCAGAATCCACCGCCCGACTGGGTCTATAGTTCCGGAATCCACCGCCCGACTATATAGATGCGACCCACACTCGGTGTCAAAAGTCGGCTCTGATACCATTTGTAACACCCTGAATTTTATTTACATGTAATTCGTAGCACAACAGGATCTTTTACATCATTTCCTACAATTTTACAAGGAAATTAAAACTTTTTATAATACAACAATGTTTGTTACAGAGTTACACAGCGGAATATAATACAACAAGAAGTACAACTCTAATATCAATAGCTTAAATCATAAATATAATCTTTATCATCATCCGTCTTTAAGTCCTTGCCAATCCAATCAAGCCCTGCACTAAAAATCTGTGGGCACGTCAGTTGCTTACAACCGATGCAATGTTACAAACAGGGATCCTCTCTATGTTGTATTATAACGAAATGTCTTACTTTAACAATCACAAACTTGAATGTATATATAAAAGTGTAAAGAGTGACTATCCTAAACATGTCAGTGTATGATATGACTTAATGCCTAATGCAGATGTTATGCTACTTGTTCGGATTCTATGCATCTCATACTACATAGGTTCGAAGGCAAGCACCTACGTACTCTACATTAAAGGGTTTTATCCCTCGCCATGATAACTACCCAGTAATAAAACAAAGTTTAGAAATTCCACGAGTGCGGATTCCAGTCCCGGAGATCCACCACCCGACTATGCAGAATTCTCGTAGTTCGAATATCCTGCAAGTGTCCCTCTAGTCCCGGTATACGCATATACGTTGGAGTACGGCCTACTATCCGTCCGACTAATCATGATTCCGGAATCTACCGCCCGATCAATCATAATCCCGGATTTAATTAAAGCTCGCCTCCATCGCAAGCAACCACAGTCCCGAAATCCACCGTCTGATCAATCATAATCTCGGATTTAATTAAACCTCGCCTCCATCGCAAGCAACCACAGTCCCGAAATCCACCGCCTGACTGGGTCTATAGTTCCAGAGTCCACCGCCCGACTATATAGAAGCCCTCCACTCATGTTTGCCCAAGTTTACTACATATTCACTTAATGCCTAATTCTTAAGTTTGAACATGAATAAATAATACCACCTAGAGCTAGTTTACCCTCCTTTCGGTCTTACACAAAAACACTGAGAACGACAGTCCATATTGGCCACTTCTCAAAAATCAATTATTCATTTTCATTACTTTTGCCAGTACATGGGTATCACTAAGCCTCTATAATCGACATCTTTCGATGTTCAACAACTTGGGGTACTCATACCCTTATAACTCATGTTCATGTATTCATAATTCATTCAAATTCTGTCATTTATTCTTATTTATTCATCAATAAGTACAATCTCAACCTATTCATTTTCACAATAGACTTTTCATATTCATCAAAACCTTCTCAATACAAGTTAATTAAGATTAAAACATAATTTCTTAAAATTCATCATTGAAAACTCATCTCATCATTTTTCTTTGATTTATTTTAAACCATTAACAATATATATATTTTTCTTTAGTTCACATCTCATCTGAGCATGAATATGATCTTTATTTTTTCAAAATATAAACTCAAAAAGTGAGAATATATTTTCAATCATCTCATTTAAGTATCATTTGCAAAACAGTAAATTCAAAGTCAGAAACTGCATTTTATGCTATTTGTAAAAATCATAGAAAATCATATACTTCACAAAACTTTGCGTTCTTTATATCAAAATAAAGGTACACAGGTCTACTACAATTTCTTAGTTATAAGTTTCCTCAAAATACTGCATCTATAACCCTGAATTATTCTAATAGTACAGTAGGGTTGAAATACTGAAATACTGGCACTGTACAGTCTGGTAAAATTCATATAAAATTCAATTCTTTGTAAAAATTTAATTTTTTAGACTTTTCAGAAAGGTTAACGAGTCTACTACAACTTCTTAGTTCTGACTTTTCTCAAATTATTTCATTCACAATGTTGAATTGATAAAAAACCGAAATGTGTGCAAATTTCTGGCAACCAGTCAACTACTAACCAGTTCTGAGTTTAGATTTTATTAAAATAGTAAACGACCTCCAAATCTTATAAAATTTTAAAGGGTTATTCCTGAAATATACAAGATGCCCTGAAAAAAGTTTTGGCTCTATATTCTAACTATTTTATTAGACATGATTTTTTGAAGTTCAAACAAAACACAAAACAGTAATTTTCTTTGCATGAATTAGTAACTTTGTGTACAATTATATATCCAAATCATATAATGTATTACCTTGCACCCAAATAACATCATTTCAACTTATTTATATAACAATCTTTCAATTAGCATGCATTTTTATTATAAATATCATCATCACAAATTAACCACTACTCATATGTATAAACAATTTTTAAATATCAATTTTCCTACACATGCATGATACTAAAATTTTAGAAAGTTCAAGAAGACACCATCCTTAATTGAAGAAGAAAATGAACTCCAAGTAGATGGCTCCTAGCTCCAAGAATGAGACTTCCTTCTTCTCCTAGTAAGCCTTCCTTCCTCCAAGTAAGAACTCAAATAACTCTCTTTTTCTTTTTCTCTCTTTCTTTTCTTATCTTTCTTATCTTTTGTTTCTTTTGATTTTTGGTGCAAGATTTCATGAAGAAAAGGGGTGGTATTTATAGGATTTAAGAAGACTTCTACTACCTAGATTAAGTGTTCAAATTCATAACCTACTTAACCCCCTTCACTAATTGGCCACTCACCATTACTATACAAACTCCCAACTCTTCTTCTTCCTTCATGAATTGGCTAACCCCTGGATTTTCCACATGTGCACACTTCTCATTTAGTTAGTTGTTATTTATTTGATTGTAAATGTTGTTACATGACAAGTGCAGGATAAAAAGTGTTTATTAAAAATGTAGATTAACTAATGAGCTTTAAGATGATCTTTAGGCCTATGGGTTTTAATTAAAAATAAATAATACATTTGTGATTAGAAAATGAGAAGAAAAGTTCTCATGACCTAATAAAATTTTCAGAATAAAATGTGCATGAAATTTTCTGTGTAAAATACGTGTGAAAGAAAATAATAACTATTCGAATACAAAATAAATTTGGGAGAATTAAAAATATTCAGAAACAATAAAAATACAACATACGTAAAATATTCATATTGATAGTGTTACTGATATTTCACGTAAAGCAAAAATATACGTAATCGGCACGTGTATTGAAAACCCGTGCAATACACGTAAAACACAAGAATTAAATTAAATGTACTAAAAGTAGGATTGAAATGAGTGTTGAGAAAACGGAAAACTTATAAATAATCAGAACATATGATACATATGACATGCATATAATAATACGTTACGAATATTATTCGTAATAGTACGAAATACATGTGCATAACACACGAGGGAAAAATTGTCATTACTCAATTTTGCGGGGTGTTACACTCTCTACCCCTTAGAATAGTTCTATCCTCAGAACTTACTAAGGTAAAAGTTGTATTTCGTACACACCGAAGAAAAATATCATTTATTGTATATAGAAAACTGTAAATATTAAGAAAATAAATGGTGTATATGAACATGTAACAAGATAAACTTATATAAGAAAACTATGAGTATCAAAAATTTATAAGAACGGAGCAAGAAACTAGAAAAATAGCATAAGAAAATAAATGTGACGATAAAAGATAAGATAGATTGAGAGAAATTTTCATAAAAATAACATTAGGTAAAGTATTAGATGAAAGTGAAAAATATAAATTAAGTCATTAATTGTGAAATAATTTGGAAAACATTGCAATTTGGAAAAATAAATAGAAACATAGTCAATAGATAAATTACTTATATGCTTGGTAATCAAAATTTTATCAAAGTAATAAGCTGTAGAATGATTAAAATCTCAAACTGAACTAGTACTATAAGATAAAAATTGAATTAGTAATTTAAGAGAAGACTATTGGTTAAAAGTTTGAAATATATATGAGCATGAAATTTAGTTAAAAGTATATACAATATAAAATAATTTTTTATAACAAGTTAATGTCATAAAATAATTTGTAAAGTAGATACAATAATTATATATACGATTTAAAAATAAACAAAAGTGAGGGTTATTAAAGTAGAAAAATCTATTTTTGTTGTCTACGAAATCTGATTGCAGTTTGCCTTCTGGACATTCAGTTGTAGACCTTGCCTCCTCTATTCTTGTCCGATTAATCAGTTTCTCAAAAAAAAAGTAAAGGCATATCAAACCCTGGAATGAATGATTTGATCATTAAATATTCTGTTTTTCCTTCAACTTCGATTGGAATAGATCCACAATAACTCTGAATTTTGCATATATATAATACTAATTCGGGTCATGATTAATCGTTTGATATGGTAGTATGTATACGTATGTATTAGATATATAGTCATCCTTTTTTGAATATGCCAACTCTTCTTCTTCCTTCATGAATTGGCCAACTCCTGGATTTTCCACATGTGCACACTTCTCATTTAGTTAGTTGTTATTTATTTGATTGTAAATGTTGTTACATGACAAGTGTAGGATAAAAAGTGTTTATTAAAAATGTAGATTAACTAATGGGTTTTTCTTTTAAATAATTTTTCTAATGAGCTTTAAGATGATCTTTAGGCCTATGGGTTTTAATAAAAAATAAATAATACATTTGTGATTAGGAAATGAGAAGAAAAGTTCTCATGACTGAATAAAATTTTAGGAATAAAATGTGCATGAAATTTTACTTTTACAATACGTGCGAAAGAAAATAATAAATATTCGAATACAAAATAAATTCGGGAGAATTAAAAATATTCATAAACAATAAAAATAGAACATACGTAAAATATTCATAATGATAGTGTTACGGATATTTCACGTAACTGAAAAATATACGCATCGACACGTGTATCGAAAACACGTGCAATACACGTAAAACACAAGAGTTAAAATAAATGTTTGAGTTGGCTAAAATAGGATTGAAATGAGTGTTGAAAAAACGGAAAGCATATAAATAATAAGAATATAAGATACATATGACATTTATATAAAAATACATTACGAATATTATTCGTAATAATGCGAAATACATGTGCATAACACAGAGGGCAAAATTGTCATTACTCAATTTTGTGGGGTGTTACATAATTAAATAAAATTAGGATTTGAAAGAAAGAGACGATATATATCTATATAATAAATTACAAAGAAAGCTATCAAGTGGCTCTCATTCAATCACCTCTAAAACCAATGGCCTAGATTGATTTTCACAAAACATATTTTTTCGCCCAAAATTTCAAACCCCAAAATTAAAATTTTTCCCCCAAATCTAAAAAACTCATTACTTATTACTATCTCTCTCTTCTCTCTTCTCTCTTCACTTTTTCATATCTCTCTCTCTCTCTCTCTCTCCCTCTCTCTCTCCCATTCTTTCTTTATTACTTAGAAATTTAGATTTTGAGATTTCAGGTTTGTAAAATTTTCAGAATTTTTATGTTTTTTTTATTGCACATGTTATATTGAAAATAGCAAATATCTCTTTAACAGTTAAATTTCATCATTTTCCACACTTAAAGTTCTAATAAGTTGGATTTTACACCCTCATTTATAATTATTAACATATACTAATAGAAACATGGACTTTTATTTACAACTAATTATTATCATACTATTCAAACTTGAACTACATAATTGTTATTTTACTGTTTACAGGGCTTTTCGTGTGTTGTATCGTTCCGAAGACGTGCCGTAGGCACGTGCCCACGGGCAAGTCTAGTATATATATATATATATATATATATATATATATATATATATATATATATATATAATACTCTCGGATCCGTCGAGATACTCATGGATACTGTTTGAATAAGTGGAGGAGGTGGAAATATATATATCCAAGAGTATCCCCAGAGTATCAAATCTTTATAATATATATACATATCCCCCTCAGCTGATCCAAACAGTATCCAAGAGTAACCCGACGTATCCGAGAGTATCGCCAGAGTATCATATCTTTAATTATTTATTTTATTTTAAATAATTGTTAAGATACATAGTATCCGACAAGTATCTGGTGAGTATCCGGCAAGTATCCCACCGAATACGTATCCGGTACGAGATATGCATTCCCGAGTGAGTATCTGTGCTTCGTAGCCTAAAGTGTACGCTGAGCCGCTTACGGTGACCACCTTGATGGTGTTGTAGGGTTATATGATTAGACAGAAATAAATTTATTTATTTGTCATTTTATTAATAGAGCAATTTTTGGTTTATTTATAAATATTTATTTGTGCATCAATAAGGTCCATGCTGCATAGTAATTATGTCTATGCACAAAGAACATATTTACAATCAATAATAGAACTGGGCATTCTATTTGGCAGACTGTAGCATAACAAGTGAGAGGGTTGACTCGAACTTGTTGTGCTAGTTCGTTTAGTACGAATTGATGGAACAAAGAATGATTACACTTGTAAATAACCACAAGACAGTGTTATCGTTAAAGACAATATAAACATGACCTCTAAATCCTGAACATATAGTGAACTCATTTTTTAATATCGCGCATTTCGATAAATCAAAGAGTGAGGTTTTCTAGACCAATACCTCGATGTATTGGATGTGTCTTATTAGAAATATGAGAACATATATTTGTAATACGGAATCCTATTTCTAAAAGAGAAGATATTCCCTTGTTCATTTAACGAAGGTTATAATCTGACAATAAAATTCCATGGGTATATTTTACAAAAAAAAATATAATTTATTATATACAAAATTTTATTTTGTAAAAAAAGATAAAAAAATTTAGAGTCATTGTCAGATTGTATAAAAGGTTAAATGTGAAAATAAGGTTTAAGTAACAAATTGACCCATGGAGATGGTATCACGAATTCCAGTGGTGCGTTTGTGAATATTGGTAAAGGAGGGGTGTCTTGTATAACTATATTGTGACAGGAATCTAATAATAATTTAGATTTTAGTTGGGGAGCAAGATACAAATACATAGTGGACAGTATTGTATTTTTATCCTAACTAGGATTTCCTAACGTTTCTAACCCTAGGCTTTCATCTCCTCTATAAATATGAGAGTAAGGGTAAAACCTAGCGCTCTCTCTTGTGCCTCCCACTAGGATATAGAAGAAAATGAGAGGAAGAACTAGAGTTAGAATTGAAGAAGAAAAAAAAACAAGAAATCAAAGCTTGAAGGTAATATTTATTGATTTCTATTCTTTTTATTTTATTTGAGATTAGATTAAATATTAGATAATTGTGATCTTGGAAATAGGGAAGAACAAATCCCAACAGGTGTGTCATGAGTACTTCGTTGTTCACCACGGCAATTGGGGTTGCCCGATTGCAATGCTTAGAGTTGGGAAGTTGGATTTGATAAAAAGATTGATAACCTTCATTTATTAGGAAAATCATTTTGACAGAACTAATGCACATATATCTTCTTATGCTGAACTATATGAGAATTACTTTTCAAATGCTTTTTTCAGGGAATTTTTGGCTCATGACTCATTTTTTACTTACAAGGACTGGTGATGAAGGAGAGAGGTCCTGTCTTTACTGCGGTTTTTAACCCTTTAACGATGATCATAACAGCAATTTTGAGCTCTATCATTCTAGCTGAGGAAATATCTGTGGCAATGTATGCATACTTCTTAAAGCATTCTTTTATCAATTCTATTTCACAAATTTTGAATCTCTCAAATTTCACTTCTACTTTAACAGGATTATTGGGCCAGTTTTCTTAGAGATTGGTAGTGTTAGTTTGTATTCTCTACTATGTGGAAAAAGCAGGGAAATGATAACCAAACTGAATAGAATGAAGTAGAGAACAATGGGGAGCTACAGTTACCAGTAGCAACGTCTGATATTGCGAACGTTAATGGGGTGTGACAGCGGCCAGTTGCCTCTGACATTGAGAACAATGGGGAGCTACAGCTGCCAATTGCAACCTCTGATATTGAGAATCCTTAGGTGACAAAAACTTAGGGAAAATGTGCTAATTTACCTACAACAGCAAGCAAGAGATCAGGGATGTAAAGTTTAAATGTACCTCACTCTTAGATAGCTAAATTTCTGAATTCTTTGTAAGTTTTATGCGAATATATGTAAGAACTAAGAAGGTGCACGTATTGTATTATTTTAATAATTAAATTTATTTTCAGTTTTCTTGTTTGGATTTTTTTTATAATGCAAAACACCAACTCTGACTTTAATAACCATTTTAAACTATCCCCTTATTTACTTCCGATCGTTAGATTGTCGAAGGAATAGCTAAGGAACCGATGAGGACGCAAACAGTTAATAGAGTTAGAAAAGAGTAGTTGGCTGGAGGAAGACGATCAACAACGGAGTGCATTAAGCAAGACAAAAGAACATACACAAGGGGTGTACGTTCTATCATATGCTAAAGCACAGTTTTTAAGAAGATTCTGAGGATTTTCTTTCATCCTATAAGAGCATCCACAGTCGTTCAATGTAAAAAATGGCAAAATACATATTTTGACAATCTATTTTGACGAAACACTGTAGCCATCGAATGGAAAAAAAATGCATAAGTTCGTTAAAAAAAAAACAGACGAAACATGATGTACGAAACATGATGTTTCGTCTGTCATTAAAAAATAATTTATACAGGCCGAAACTTAGAAAATATTAATAAAAAATACGGAACGAAACATCATGTTTCGTCCCAAAGAGAAGAAAAAAATTTCAAAATAACCGGACGGTGTTTCATCCGGGTTTTTTTGCAAAAAAAAAATTGCAAAAACAATTTTAAAAAAATAGTTTGTAAAAAATATTTGCAAAAACAATTTAAAAATTTGGAAAATCAATTCAAAACATTGCAAAAACAATTAAAAAATTTACAAAATTAATTTTAAAAATTAATTTTTAAAAAAATAAATTGGATTGGGACGAAACATCATGTTCATTCCCACCCTTAAATTCATTTAACCGGTTATTTTATTTGGTTTTTAACTTTTTTTTACTTCGGACGAAACATCATGTGATGTTTCGTCCGATCAATTAAAAATATAATTAAATAATCCAGACGAAACATGATATAGCTGATGTTTCATCAGCTATAATATGGATTTTGCTATTTCGAATGCTACTTTTCCCTTTCTACTGTAGCCCAATTGCCAAAAAATGGCATAATAGCGCACGACTGTGTGCGCTACAGTAAAAAAAAGGCAAAAATGACAAACAAGCAAACGACTGTGGATGCTCTAAGAGCATGTAGTTGTTGGCTAAATTTCTAAATTTTGAAAATTTTGGCCAAAAACGAGAGGTAGCCGTTCCCTAAATTTTTTAATTTAGGGTTTTGAGAAATAGTCATGTTCTATTTTTGAGAGAAGATATAGAAAATTTTCAAATATAGAAATCGAAAATTCAAGTTTGATCTGTTCACAAATTTATCTGAAAATTTGATTGGACGCAATATGATTTTTCGTCCCACAATTAAAAAAAGAAGTATCGGAGACTAAATGATTTTTCGTCGCACAATTTTTTCAGAATGAAGAGGGGCGGACGATGAATAATTTTTTGTCGGAAAAAAGAAATTTTTTTTATATGGGACGGGATATCAAATCCCGTCCGATACCTTTCTTTACCTTAGTCAACATTTTTTTCTATAGAATTAGCCTATAAAAATTATTATGGGTACATTTTAGAGGGGTTTGGATATTAATTAAGAATTAATATATAATTAAGATATAAATAAGATTAAACTAAGATTTTAATTAAGAATTTAATTTTGATGGGATTTCAAATTCCGTCCGATACATTTTTTCCATTTAAATATTTTTCGGACAGGATTTCAAATCCCGTCCAATACCTTTCTTTCATTTTTTTTATAAAAATTTCTCAGACGAGAATTAATCTACCGTCCAACCAAATTTTAAGTTGAACGACTATAGCAAGAACTCATATTTTCTATTTCCAAATTCAATATTTGAAATTTTGAGTCTCGGTGATCACAGATGCTCTATGATATCCCAGCTTTTTGTTTACTGTATCTTTTTTTCCACACAGAAATTGTAGACTTGGGTGATGGATGCCGATATTCAAGAAAATTTCCACACTCCAAATTACTAGCATAACATTAAAAAAAAAAAGACAGTTCTTTTAGGGTTCAAACTAGTAATTATCCGATCCATTTTTCTCCTCGTCATCCAATATTTGGTAGATGATTATCCAATCCAATCCAATCATCTACCAAATATTGTGTCAGTATCCAATCTATGTGATATTACGATTTCTTTATTTTCCTTTGGCTATGGCTTTCATCTTCTTCCTCAACTAATCATCTTTCTCCTTCAACAATGATTACAATTGCTCAGAATTCGAATCAACCCGCCATTGCTGTTGATGTTTTCTCCAGGTGGTATCAATCGAGTTCACATACCCTTCCCACCCTCCTCCTCCTCCTCCTCTTCGCCACCACATATTCAATTCCACGCCACCTTTCCCGACAAGCCCCAGCTGCACCTCCCCACCACCCCTTGTCTTTGCCCACAATTTTATATTTTTTAATTTAAAAATATGTATTTAGTAAATTAAAAAAAAAAAACAAAATTTAATTTGGCCAGTGTTAAACTTAGGACTAAATTGACGAACTTCATTCATTAAGAAGCTAAACTGCAATATTCATAATTCAGGAAATTACCAAATTGCTAATAAGCGTCAGTTAAAAGGACTACATTGCAATTATTGATTCCATGCACCTGCTTAACATATATTCTGATATTCAGACACCAAATGCGTATACTCGCATAAAATCTTACAAGGAATTCAGAAAGCTAACTAGCTAAAAGATACATCTTATTTCTTACAGCCCAGCCCTGATCTCGTCTTGTTTCCTGCTGCAATGCCACTAATCAGCCCTTTTTTCTTAAGATTTTGTCACCTCAACATCAGATGTTGCAACTGGCAGCTTTAGCTCCCCATTCTTCTCTATTCCATTCTCTTCGGTTTTGTCATTCACTTCATTACTTTTTCCCCATAGTAGAGAATACAGTCCAATTACTAAGAAAACTGCCCCAATAATCCTGTTAAAGTATTGAAAAAAATAAATAATCCAGTTAAAGTGAAATTTGATACGTTACTAAAAAAAATTACAAAAAATTTGAGAGATATTCAAAAATAGTGAAATATAAGAATTGATTGAAGGATGCTTTAAGAAGTTTGCATACATTCCCAAATATATTTTCTCAGCTAGAATGATGGAGCCCAAAATTGCTGTTATGATCATCGTCAAAGGGTTAAAAGCCGTAGTAAAGACAGGACCTCTCTCCTTCATCACCACTCCTTGTAAGTAATAAGTGAGTCCTGAGCAAAAAATTCCCTGAAAATAGCATTTGAAAAGTAATTCTCATATAGTTGATGCATAGGAAAACATATGAGAATTAGCTCTGTAAAAATGATATCTTACCGAATAAATGCAGGTTATCAATCTTTTATCAAATCCAACTTCCCAACTCTTAGCATTGCGATCGCAGGCAACCCCAACTGCCGTGGTTAACAACGAACCCATGAGACAGATCAGAGTGGTCACCGTAAGCGGCTCAGGGTACACTTTCAAGGTATTGGACTGTAAAATACAAATATTACATCAGTTAATCCTAATTAACTTAACATGCAGAAAATTTAGTTAAGATTCTCGACTAACTGTTAAGTAATTACCTGTAATACGTAGAAAATAGACCAACCGGTGCAGCTAGTGAGAACCATAAATGTGCCTAAGAGCCAGTGAGCTCCATCACTGCTGCTGCTAGAATCATTGTGGTTTCTCCCTTTAGACCAAAAAAACTCAATAACTGGACCTTTGTATAATATCATTACTAATGCACCAACTACAGTTAGTATAGCTCCTCCAATCTTAGCTTGGCTGTATGTGCTCTTGATTTTCATAATCTCCATCCTAATAAAAACATGAGCAAAAAAGGTTAAAAGTTCTGGATACAGTTATAGAAATTCTTGTAATTCATATATACTTATATTGTAAAAGCCAATAGATAAGTTATATGTTATTACTCTTAGAAGTGTAGTATATACCAGTCGCATACTTTACCTTAGCATGATAGCGATAATGAAGGTTACTGCGGGCACAATGTTGTTCAGTTCGGAAGCATAGGCTGCTGATGTAAAGTTGGCCCCCATGTAGCCCAAGTTTTGATCCATAACAGGTCTAATTTTGTTCGATGAAAGAGTGGTACATGATAATTACATCTAATTAGTAAATTATATAAGATGATGAATAATTAAAAATGGTTAAAGAATAGATTAGAAGAGGAGCAGTAGAATGTATAGTACTCTAGTATTGCTAGACCGACTATTTTGAGGAAGATACGAGGTGTCATCTTCGTTCTCCCCGTCCTGCAGAAACAAGGAAACCAAATGTCAAGAATGTTCAGTGAGTTTACAAATCAGATTTTTTTTTTTTGGTTAAATAATTAATATTGTGCTAATCAATCATATGAATTTGTAGTATTTTTGTACTGAATTGTGTTACTTTTTATTTGGTGTATTTCTCCTAAAAAATATAGTTTAATTTCTTTACTTGTAGGATCTTCGGTCCAGTTACCTGTGAAATCCCGTCTTGTGTACTTTCATGAAGCATTTTATTATTTATCTATATAAAGCTACTTATAACTAACCAACAACACTTTTAATCAAAGTACTATGCCCAAAAAAAATTTTTTTTTTTGAAGGAAAGTAATGGCCCAAATTAAATTAACTTTAGGCTTTATATACTTTACAAAAGAAAATACTCTAGGTTGGCAAACGTTTGAAGAAAGGTGAGATATTCAATCATCTTTTGTACTAATTTGATTGGTGTAATTAGAAACAAGGGCAATGGTCACTGCCGATCATATTAGACACTGATGGTTAATGTCTATAATGCTATGTACCAACTGTGGAACCTTTTTTGCATTATTCGTGAACGAAATCATTACACTGATACTCTTAATAAGAGAATGAAAATTATACATTAAAGTAGAGGGTTCCACCAACTTTTGCTTATTACACTTCTCTTCTTCCTCTATCAACTCTTTCTCAATAAATGCTCTTACAGTTACATCCATCTGTCGTGATTGAATCCTCCTCAATCAAGTTGCATCCATTTATTTCCTTTTAAACTCTTAGGATTACATTACATCAGTCCGTTGTTTATTACAGGCACATAATTAGTTTGAATTTGCCACCTCTAAGAGCATCCACAGTTGTTTGCTATTTATCCAAAATATGCATTTTATAGCAAACCAAACGCTACAGTCGTTTGGTATTTATGCATATTTTGATGATTTTGTAACAGTAGATGGCTATATATGAGAGCGGATATAAGAAAAACGCATATTATACAGGACGGATCTTCAACTAGAAAAAATAATTTTTTTAATTCTCTGACGGAACTACACACTCCGTCCCTTTAAAAAATTTTATTTTATTTATCAGACGGATCTTCAAAGTCCGTCGCTCTCCTAAAAATTTTTTATTTCATATTAAAAATTCCCGAGGGGGGGGGGGGGGGGGGGGGGGGGGGGGGGGGGGGGAGCATTAATTTTTTTTCCAACTAAAAAAATTGTTTTAATTAGTAAAAAATTCGAAAAAATATTTAAAAATCGTGGGACGGATCTCGAAGATCCGTCCGATCTTCGTTTTTTTTGCTATATTATAGAAACGTACGACTGCATCAAAGTCACTTTACTATATCTATAATATGCATTTACCCATTTTCTAGCAAACCAGGACTGTGGATGATCTAACCAAGAGAATTGGCACAATACTTTCCAAAAAAAAAAAAAAAAAAAATTGTGACAGTGGGTGTCATATGCTCACCTAGCAATACCAACAACCAGAATTATAATTATCTTGTATTGAAGTTTTGGTCCTTCGAGGCACAAATGGAGTCGAATCGTAGGAAGTTAACAAAGATCATCCGAGTGGAGCTATCTCGACATCAAAGAAGTTTGATTCTAAATAGTTGTAAGTTAGGAGGTCATCCTAATATATAACTCAACTCCATGCGACTATTATGTTAGTTTATGTATATGTATGTTTGGAGTCGAGATTAGTTGGCTCATGTTATTCATATTAGTCACCAACTCTGAAAATATTATTGTTCAAAACAAAACAAAACAAAAAAAATATTTTGAAAAAGGAAAAAAAAAAACAACGAAAAAAAAAAACTTTCGCGGTGTACTTGCAAGCAGTGACGGAGGGAGGTATAGAGGAGGGGGGACATTTGGGACCCCAAAAATTTTGTAAAACTCTTTAATATAGACCAAAATTTTTATTTCGCCCCCCAGTTAAAAAAAATTTGGGACCCCAAGTCTAATCCACCTCTTATTAAAGGCTCAATTATGTCGATGCCGGGGGAAAAAAATTTTGAGACCCCCATTTTGATTCGTCTGGCTCCGCCACTGCTTGCAAGTACACATGCACGCATCTAGATGTAAAACCACTATATTCTATTAACGAGAGAGAGAGAGAGAGAGAGAGAGAACCTCTCGAACCACAATGCAAATGGGGCCACAACGAGTGCTCCAACGGCGTTTCTAAAGACTATGAGAGCAAAGTGGCTCATCCCTTGTTTGATGCACAACAAAACAATTACATACATACCGGCATACCCGACCTGCAAGAATATCATTGTCAAATATGGCCATAGTTTTTTCCACAACCCATCTAAACCGAACATCTTTGCTCAATGTCTCTCTCCCTCTTCCTCTCAAACTTCTTAACTTGAGAAACTAAACCTGAAACAGAACTAATGAATCGGAAGTGAGGGAATGAAACCCCATTCCTTACTCTTTATATAGACATCACAAATGCTAACTTGCAAGCTACCATATTGTTGACCACTAATGACAAGCCAGTGATTGGGGTAACAGTGCAAACTCTTCTTTGGGAAAAGGTGGAAAGCTAACATAAAGCAGCGCCCACCACATTTCATGGTGGTTTGCACTTGAAGAATATTAATTGGACGTGGAATGGGTCATACAAATTGAAATGTTATGTTATTTCTTATTGGTGAACTTACCTGAATACAATGTCTAGTATATATATATAAGATATATAATTACGGGCTCTACCCGAAATATAATAACTAATACAACATAACAACGATATTGTTGCTGCTTATTTTGATGTGGGAGCAAACAAATAGTGAGTTATTATTTGATGGAAACTACTAAAAATTTAACCTTTGATCATTGTTGTGAAAAGTGGTTTGAGCTCCTGCAATTGGATCTGGATCGTTGATTGAACACCGTGATTTAGATCTGACGGTTGCTGACACGACCGATGGACCTGCAAAAAACCTGAAACACCAGGGGACCCTCCGATGCTTAAGTTAGAACCAGAGAGAGAAAGAGAGTTTTAAAGAGAAACTGCTGATTATCTTCTGAATGAGGAGGGGGAATGATATTTATAGGCCTGAGAAACAGTACAGGAGATTTATATAAATCCATAAAATTTTCTATGAATTCCTTATCTCCTATTCGAATCTCCCTCAAGAGATAAGCTATCTTATTTAAGGATAAGAGATTTGACTAACAGCCTTCATGGGCTGGGTCTCTCGTAGTGGGCCTAATCTGTCACTTTTTATGGGCTTGAAAGAGGCCCATGTCTTGTAGAGGAGCCTGAAGTAGGCATCTACCTGTAGAAGCTTTGAGATGTGTGCTAGAATCGTACGGCCCTGCTTGCTGCTATTTTTACCATTATCATAAGCCCCCCACTCTTGGGAGACAATTTTCTTAGCTTTCGGGGAGTGTTCACCTTATTTATGGATTCTGCAATACAATTTTCTATTTCAATGTGTTTAGGAGATAGCTGGGACTGATCAAAGACTTTTAAAGGCAGTGAATATCTTTCTGGATTTTTCTGGAATTTCTCACAATGTTTTAGATTTGTTTCGATTTTTTCCAGTTTTTTGGATATTTTTTTCAAATTTTAAAATCACTTTTTCAAATTTTTAATTAATAAACCCAAATTTAAAATATTTTTCGGAAAGTTTAATTGGTTTTCTGAATTTAATTAATTATTTTTTGATTTTTAATTAATTTTTCAAATTTAAAATGAGTTTCTGGGGATTTTTTACCTATTTATCCACTTAGCACGCTTCTTGACGCGATTTGGAGCGCTCATCACAGGTTGGCTCATGCGCTGAGTGATTTGAGAGGTGGTGATGGAGCTGAGATGGTGAGGAGTGATCACATGCGTTGATTGCAAGCGCGAGCACATCTTTAGGTGATCGGACGACACAGATCAGAGCAGAATGGTGGAGAAGAAGGGGCGACATGGATCAATCTCACGCGTCAAATGTGAGAGCATGCAATTCTCGTGGAGATCAGATGGCCAGCAGCTACACCGAGAGCCCCCCAGCTTGACCGACGAGCTTGTCGAGCTCCCCTGTTTTGAGCGCTTGCTGTGGGCGAACTAGGGTTGGCCGAGTTGCTTTGGGTCAAGCACACTTTAGTCGAGCTCTCCTTGGTCGAGCTACGGCGGTCAGCCCCCATCGTCGAGCTGCGGCGGCATCGTCGAGCTCCCTTAGGTCGAGCTCGCTTTGGTCAAGCTCCCCTTTGTCGAGCTCATGGTGGTCGAGCTCCTATGATCGAGCTCTGGGCTGTAGTTGATGGGCGAGCTACTCATCTTTGTTGACCTCGAAGTTCGGGCGAGCTCGGAGTCTAGTCGAGCTCCTCTCGTCGATCTCGAAGTTGACAAGGTATGCATCTTCATCGACCTCGAAGTTCAGGCAAGCTCAAAGTTTTGGTCGAGCTCCTCTCGTCGACCTAGAGAAGCGGTCGAGCTGCCACCCTCGTCATGTTGGTGTATGTCCTAGAGGCCAGTTGTGTATTGACATTACTAGTTTATATTGTATCATGATATTTATTTCATATATGAGGTATTTCATTTATTGTGTTATTTATTGTGATTAAATGAACATAATAAAGTCCTTATAATAGTAGGTTCAATACCCTGATATCAAGTGCATGACTTGATTGTGAGATCCTATTCGTTGTAATCAGAACACTATTCTTAAATGTCCCTAGTCAAGTATTATTGTAAATTAGGACAATAATAATATATAGAGACTAGTATGTGCGTAGACAGATGACCATATCTCATGGGTCATGGATATAATATATCAAGTCTTCACATATGTATATATTATAGTAATAACGTACTGGACTGACCCACCATGAAAACACTACATGGATCATTATGTGAGTGTCATAAGCGGTTCTCATAGTGATCATGGTGTATGTAGTCCTTTGACTTGAAGTCACCGCGGTTCTCTATATGAGAAGTCACTGCAGTTCTCAGAGGGATGTAAGTGACTTAGATAGGATTTGTCCCTCTTACATAACATAAGCTTTATCTGTGGGCCCCTTGATTGAGTGAGACTGCAAAATGAATGGCAGTGCTCAAGTGAGTCAATATGAGATATTGAGCTCATTTCTTTTAGTAAGTCTACTCGAACATCAAGAAACAAAAAATTGAACTAAGCAATGATGACACGCGCTATGCCTTGTGGTCAATTAAGATATCAGGATAAAGAGACTAGATTACATGATAATATTGGTCACGAATAGGTAGTCTAATCACTGACATTTTCGTTACTTGAGTAGCAGTGATGTATTGTCAGATACCGCTTACTGTTTATAATACTAGAATATGATTTTAGTATTACTGTCAACGTAACGAGAACCTATAAGGTCGCACACTTAGAATGGATTGAAGTTGGAATTTAAATTCATAAGATGAGTTTAATTGGGGATCCAAGTAAGACTTAGATTCCTGACATTGGTTGGACATTTAATTAGATTAAATGGGCTGATTATTGATCAAAGGCCTACACACGAATTTGAACCAGGTTAGATTGTGAGTCCAACAACCTCTTTACTCTCTTAGGGTTAATTTTCTGCAGCTATATATATGATACATATCTGTGAAAAAATTACATGAGAAAACCCTAGCAGTCACAAAATTGTGTGATAGAGAGAGAGATCGTGAGGAACATCCCTTCCTGTAGCTAGCACCGCGGTGTGAGGAAGAACTTGATTTGATCCATTCATGTGGATACCGTAGAGACACCGCAATATTGTAGTGCTGTGATCGGCATACTGTGGAGACAATAGATCCATCTTCAAGGTATAACTCCAAAACACGATTTATGGTTTTTGCATGGATCCATAGCTAGGTTTCGATATTTCTTTGTAATTTTTCTGCTGTGTATTTAATCTAAGATTACCATCGAAACCTAACACGTCCACCTCAAAGTTGGTGAGTTACTCATCTTCGTTGACCTCAAAGTTCAGGCTAGTTCGGAGTCTTAGTCGAGCTCCTCTCATTGACCTAGAGAAACGATCGAGTTGCTCAACACTTGGTTGAGTTGCCACCCTTGTCGAGCTGCAGAGTTTGGGATTTTGCAGAGCTCTTTAACGAAGAAGAGGGATTTGGAATAAGAAATGTTGAAGGAGAAGATGTTGCCTTTTGAAGGTTCGGGTGCGCATTTTTGGGTTTGGAATTTGCACCTACAAACCCTCTTAGTAACTCTTGGGTCTTTTGGATTTTGTTTGTGGGTTTGGTTTAAAAACTAGACCCGACTCCATACCCTAATGTAATAAACCTAAGTTTCCTCTTCTTCTTTTCTTCTTTTGAGCCCAAAAATTTAGTTCTTCACTTGTTGGATTTTGTATATGTAGCTAACCCAGAAGATCTGTAGTAGGTACAAACTTCGGAAAGCAGTCGGAATGTGGATTTGTTGTTTTATCTTAGCAAGTTTGTTGAGGCCAATATGGGACGGAGTTGCTTGTTTGAGCTTGATGTTTGATCCCAGCCAGTTTGGAAAGAACTCTGTGACTGATTTGAATGTTGAACATGCTGTTTGGGCCGAGTAAGTCTTGGGAGGCAACTCTGAGATGGAGTTGAACATTTGAACTTACTATTTGCTCCTTGCAACTTTGAGGCACAATTAAGCATAGAGCTTGCTATTTGATCCCAGCAAGTTAATAAAGAACTCTGTGATGGAGTTTGACGTTTGAACTTGTCGTTTGCGCCCAACAAGTTTTGAGAGGTACACTGAGACGGAGCTAAATGTTGAACTTGCAATTTTTGCCCAGCAAGTTTGTAGAGGCAACCCTAGGTCGATGTTAGGCGACGAACCTTTTGCATGAAGTTATTGGGATGTTGGAAGGTCTCAAGCTAAAGGCAAGGCATTGAACTCGTTGTTCGGAGTCAACAAGTAGTTGATGGAGCTTGAGCAGTGAGCGAGGTATTGAACTTGTTGTTTGGAGTCAACAAGTTGTAAATGAAGCTCGTGTGAAGAGCAAGGCATTGAACTCGTTGTTTGGAGTCAATGAATTGTTAATGGGGGTCAAGCGGTGAGCAGAACATTGAACTTGTTGATTAGAGTCAACGTGTTGTTAATGGAGCTCGAGTGAAGAGTAAGGCATAGAACTCATTGTTTGGAGTCAACGAGTTGCTGATGGAGCTCGAGCAGCGAGCAGAGCGTTGAACTTGTTGTTTGAAGTCAACGAGTTGTTGATGCAGCCTGAGTGCAGAAAAGGCATTGAACTCGTTGTTTGGAACCAACGAGTTGTTGATGGATAACAAGCGGTTTGCACAGTATTGAACTTGTTGTTTGGAGCCAACGAGTTGTTGATGGAGCTCAAGCAGTTTGCAAGGTGTCGAACTCGTTGTTTGGAGTCGACGGGTTTCTGACGGAGCCTAAGTGGAGAGCAGAACATAGAACTCGTTGTTTGGATCCAACAAGTTGTGGATGGAGCTCGTGCGGAGAGCAGGACGTTGAACTCGTTGTTTGGAGCCAACGAGTTATTGACGGAGCTTGAGCGAAAAGCAAGGCATTGAACTCGTTGTTTGGAGACAACGAGTTGTTGATGGATTCTGAGCGAAGAGTAAGGCAATGTGTAATGCCCCGATTTTCATTTATGAAAATTATTTATTTATTTTTGCACGTAGTGTGCACGTGCAATTTTCGTAATATGAAATCTTATAATTATATTTTTCTTTATGGATGATGAGTATATGCATATGTGTGTATATATGTTCTTTAAATTATTTTTATAAAAGCCCTTTTCCTAAAATAAATACAAGCCCAAAAATCTAATTTATTCTATTTTGTAAAAACTAATATTTTGGCCCATCAATTTAAGCCCATGAATTAATTCTTTTTAATAACAACTTGTAAGGTAACATCTTTTAAAAGATTATTTTTATAGGAATGTGTAATGTACAAGTTTTTATATGGAGACTAGTACATGCACGTGCATTGCACGTACACGTGCATGAGCACCTTTCTTTGGCCGGTTTTTGGGAGAGGTGGAGTTAGTGTGTAGGTGGCTACCTAGTTATGGGTAGTTACTACAACTCCTACTCTCATCCTAGCCCTCCATCTCATAACCATCTACTCAATCCTAGCCCTCTATCTCACCCAAAGATTTAGTATAAATACCCCTCTCACTCATTTGTCTTTTACACAAAGAACTTTATTTGAAAGAAAGTTATATTTTAAGAGAGTTGTGAGTGAGTATCTTGGAGGCCGGTCATCACTTCAGAGGATTCTCGGTGGCAAGGAGCAAGGAGGAGGAGTCACATTATCACACTAGAAGGCTATACGGGATTTTGTTTATTTCTTCAACAAGGTGGGTGTTTCTCGTGACTTCTAGAATAGAAATCATGTTAGGATTGAGATTGTTTTGTTATCATGCGTGTGAAAATTTGATTGATGAAATGATGGTCATATTGAAATCCTCTATGCTATACATAAGGGGGGAAATGTGAATGAATGGTAAAGAACTAAGACATTTAAAGAAACTGGAGATTACCTGTACAGTCGACCGATCATGTTGACAGTCGACTGATACGATGAAATAAAATATATACAATTCGAAATTCCATGAGTTGATGTACTTAATGTGTGCCCTTATCTTGACTTTCCTAGCATGTTAACTTAGGATTAATATTTATCTCCGTAGACAAATAATGAGTAAAGGACAAATGCACGATTAGAAATTTTATTTGGGTGAAAGAAAATACTAGTATTGTGAAACCTACATTTAATCGTAAACTATGTTGTGATGCTGGTAAATGGATAAGAATCGCAGGTTTATGTTGACATTGAACATACTGTAGTTGAACAAAATGCTATGTGTTAATTGAAGAATAGAAGGAAGAGATATTCCTTAAATCGAAATTAACTTTGATCAGTCGACCGAATATTTGTAGTAGTCGACTGTACTGAACATGAAAAGTTGTATAGTTGAACTATCCAGAACAGCTGACTGGTACGAATGACAGTCGACTTCCCCGTAAAGTATATTTAGATTTTGAACGCTGCGGAACAGCCGACTGGCCATGTGCAGCAGTCGACTCTTCCGAGCAAGTTATTGAAGAACCGTATTTGGCTGAACAAGTCGACTGGATAAGCTCTAAGTCGACTGTCCAGATCACTTTTTGGCATATCAAAAATTCTATGATTTGTTTTACGATAAAGATTGTGAATCTTATGTTGAACGATTATTGGTTGTGACAAGTTAGAAGCAGTAAATTCTATTTGTCTTCGCATGAATTTATACATGAAATGAAGTAGATCATTATTTTGAATTTATGAAAAGTTTGTATGATTGTGGAAGCGGTGAACATGCAAATCTATTGTGATAATGAAAAATGAACTTATGAGCTTGAAAGGCTCAATTCTGGTGATTGTGAAATGGAAATTGAAACTAAAGAGTAGCTAAGTCTCCCACCGGCAATTGGAAAGAAATGAATTGAAATGGAATTTGAAATGAAAGACCAAGGTTGGGTCATTAAGTCTGGTATAGTGGAGAGGCTAACTCTAGAGCTTTGATTTTGTCATGATTCTAATAAAATAAGGACTAGATACATAGTGGAGATGTGATGAAAGTAAGAGAAAAACATGAGTATGAAGGCCATCGGATTGGCGGTGTGAGAGTGATCCACAGGCTGCCTGCTTGATGCGTCAAGACATGGTGTGGACACTACTCCAGAATTATCGTCCCGGTGGCGACGCTTGTGGGATATTTGAGTCGCTATGGGTGGTGCCATTGTTCCATGATGGAGGCTGAATTGTCCATAGGTTGTCTGCTCGATGCGTCATGTCAGTGCGTGGGATTCCCCTCCAGGCTGCCTGGACATGGGCTCGTAGATCATAGGACATCTAGACACTTACCGTAGTTACAGTAGTAGATTAAGTCATGGCGAAGGATTGAATCCTATAAAATGAAGTGTGAATAAGGACTTGCCCTCGGACCTATGTCGTATAGGATGCATAGAATCCGAACAAGTGTGCATTAGTGCCATATAATATAATAACTGCATTAAGGACTAAGTGCACAATCACAACACGACATCAACAGGATAGTCTCTTTATGGTTTATTTGTGAACAAGTTTGTGATTTGTTAAGAAATGAGAATCGTTATACTGTTTCTGGCATAGAGAGGATGGCCATGTATAATTTTCGTCGGTTGAATAAACTGACGTACCCACAGTCTTATATGCAGGATAAACGGCTTGGTAAATATTAAAGGAGAACTGATGCTTAAAGATTACTTATTGTTGCATCTTTGTTTAAATGATGTAAATTACTTCCGCTGTTATTACATGTAAATTATTTGTGATATATGCTTCCGCTGTAAAATGTAAAGTGAAAAATCTCATGTAACTCTGATGTAAAATGGAAAGTTTCAATTCCTTGTAAAATTGTACCGAATGAGACGAAAAGATCCTGGTAAATCTCGAATTCAGTTGTATTTAGAATTCGAGGTGTTACAGAGTGGTATCAGAGCTGCGTTTCACACTGGTACAAATTTATAAGGAACGACACCCTAGAAGTGGACATTAGAGTGTGTGTTTGAGTCTAGAGATTTAAATGTAAGTGACTTACATTTGTGTTGCTCTATGATTTATGTTTCTTCCTCTCTATTTCTAAAGATGGCTGATCACTTCGACCTTGCTGGCGACGACAATTGGCATATCTTTGAGGAAGAGTAATATCCTTGACAAGCAGATTCCGAAGAAGAGTACCATCCTGGGCAAGCAGATTCTAATAAAGAGGAATGGCCTGAGTCTCGAGAGATTACCCCACCTCCAGACTCGTCTGACGACTCTTCTTCTGATGAAGAAGAGGGACCAGTTTCGAACAGTCTTGTTGCATCTCTTCAGAGACAGGTAGAAACACTGCGGGAGAGAGTTGGGTTATTGGAGGATAGTTGGCAAAGCGTAAGGACGACTCTGCAGTTCTCAGTCATCGTGTATGGGAACTCAAGAAGAGGAAGAATCTGACCGATGTGCTGAAGGAAGAAGTTGATGAACTACAGGGAGAACTTCGTGAAGCAAAGAGGAACTGTAGGAGTTAGACTGTTGTAGCTTCTACTATTTTTATTCTGATGTCAAGAAATGGTTTTTTAATTCAAATTTATAAAGTTTGGAATTCAATGAAATGCAAGTTGATTTAAAATTCATGTCTTATACTTCGAATTTAATGGATCTTTTGCATCAGAATATGGCTAGAAGAGGAGCTAAAAATGGTGAAGGTCTGGATCTGGAAACAGAACTTGCGCGGGTCTATCAGACGCTCAATGCCGTGGCCATGAATCAGAACCAAGGAAGGGTACCTGCGAATCCGGTGCCCGAAGCGATCAAACTCATGGAATCGTTTAAACGGATGAAACCATCTGTATTCGAAGGGAAGTCAGACCCTGATGCGGCTGACAACTAGATCGGGAAGGTAGAGACCATCTTCGAAGTGCTGGAGACCCCGGAAGGCAGCAAGGTGAAGTTGGCGACTCTACAGCTTGAGAAGGATGCTGCTGTTTGGTGGCAGTCGATGAAGCGGACAATGGGAGACATAGTTCTTGGCTGGGAGGAATTTTTGGAAGAATTCTGCAGTCACTATTTTCCCTCTGACGTCCAGGAGAAGAAGGCTATGGAGTTTCTGTCACTACAGCAAGGTGGCATGACAGTTAGAGAGTACGAGACCAAGTTTACTCAGCTCTCTAGATATGCTCCAGAATTAGTGATGGATGAGGTGAAGAAGGCTCGTAAGTTCGATCATGGGTTGAGTCCAAGCTTGGGGTCTCGGATGATTCCTCTTGGTATCAGGAGATTTGACAAGTTGGTCAAGCGAGCAGCAGCCACGAAAGCAGACATGGAGCAGTTTCATGTTGTTCAGAATCGGAGGAACAATTGGCAGTCTGGAAAGAGGCCCGCAAATTCTGGAAATTTCAAGGGACAACCATCTGCACAAAGGTTCAAACCGACAGGGGCGAACGCTATTAGTGTGGTTGGAGGACTTGTGAATAATGTTGTGAGACCTCCTGCGGTAAATTGCTTCAACTGTGGTGAGACGGGGCATTATCGATCTCAATGCCTCAAACCACGGACTGGCAATCACAATGTGCCAATGCAGCAGACTGGAAAGAGACCGTACCAATCAAGGCGAGTATTTGCCTTGACCGAAGCTGATGCCGATGAGGTAGATCATGTCATCACGGGTACGAGGGCAGATGTTTAGAGGTTCATGTGTTTTCTTTTCCCGCTTATTTAGTGAACTGTTGCGTAATGAGTATGTATTATGTAACAGGCGAAATTTATTTGAATGGAATGAAAGCTGTTATTCTGTTCGATACTGGATCCTCTCATACTTTTGTGTCTCCTAAATTTACTAAAGTGTTGGGAGTTGAACCAAAGATCTTTCCAGGCAAGATTTTAGCAGTTGCTACTCCATCAGGGGAGACTCTAACCACTGATCGGTACTATGCTGACTGTGAGATCGTGATTGGTGATCGAATCTTTGGGATTGATCTGATCAAGCTGACTATCTTGGGAGTCGATATTATCATTGGCATTGATTGGATGTCGGTGTACAGTGTAAGCATCGAGTGCAAGGCCAAGACAGTAACAGTGAAGGCTCCAGATGGACCTGAAGTCACTTTCCAAGGGAAGAGGAGATGTTCAGAGTTGGTTGCTGCTATCAGTCAGAAGAAAGGGATTCTGGCAGAGGTGCAGTTGATTCCTGTAGTTCGGAACTATCCGACTGTGTTCTTGGATGATTTTCCTGGGTTACCCCCGCATCGTGATGTAGAGTTCAACATCACTGTTCAACCAGGGAGTGCACCCATTTCTAAGGCACCGTATAGGATGGCACCGGTGGAACAGGATGAGGTGAAACGGCAGATTGAGGAACTGTTGGAGAAAGACTTTATACAACCTAGTGCATCACCTTGGGGAGCACCAGTGCTTTTGGTAAAGAAGAAGGATGGATCGATGAGAATGTGTATCGATTACCGAGAGCTGAATAAAGTCACTGTTCAGAACGAGTATCCTATTTCCCGAATTGATGATTTGTTCGATCGTCTACAAGGAGCAGCTGTTTTCTCCAAAATAGATCTTCGATCAGGATATCACCAAGTTCGAGTAAAAGCTGAAGATGTGCACAAAACTACATTTAGAACTCGACATGGGCATTACGAATTCTTAGTTATGCCGTTTGGAGTGACGAATGTGCCCGCAATCTTCATGGACATGATGAACAGAATTCTGAGGCCGTTCATTGATTCTTTTGTCGTGGTGTTTATCGACGATATTCTCGTGTACTCCAAGTCAGAGGAGGAGCACACTGAGCATTTGGCAGCAGTTTTGGGGAAGGTTCAAGAGCAGGAGTTGTATGCCAAGCTATCCAAGTGTGATTTCTGGAAATCTGAAGTGGCATTCCTAGGTCACATCCATTCTAAGGAGGGAGTGGCAACTGATCCTCAAAAGATAGAGGTAGTGAGAGATTGGGCAAGGCCTACTACAGTGAAGAAAGTCAGAAGTTTTCTTAGATTGACTGGATATTACAGGAGATTCATTCAAGGTTATGCTCAGATAGCTGTGCCGCTTACTGGTCTAACCAAGAAGAGTGTGAACTTCAAGTGGACTGAGCAATGTGAGGCGAGCTTTCAGGAGTTGAAAGAGAAACTGACTACTGCACCTATTTTGGCTTTGCCTAGAGCAGGTGTTGAGTATGATGTTTATAGTGATGCTTCACATCGTGGGCTTAGTTGTGTCTTAATGCAAGAAGGAAAAGTGATCGCGTATGGGTCTAGGCAACTACGACCGCATGAGAAGAATTACCCGACTCATGATCTGGAGTTGGCTACGATTATCTTTGCCCTGAAGCAATGGAGGCACTACATGTATGGTGAGAAATTGAACATGTATACGGACCACAAAAGCTTGAAGTACATCTATCAGTAGAAGGATCTGAATTTGAGGCAGCGGAGATGGTTGGAGGTACTTGAGGACATTCGTCCGGAGATTAAGTATCACCCAGGAAAGGCTAATGTTGTTGCTGATGCACTTAGCCGCAAAAGCAGTCTGGCGAGTTTGATTACGACTCAGTGGCAGCTGGTAGAGGAGTTGGATCGGGCAGGTATTGAAGTTGTTCTGCATGACTTGGGAGCATCCTTAGCTCAGTTGAGACTTCAACCGACACAAAACGAAAGGATTATTGCAAGTCAGAAGGCTGGTGCAGAGATTCAGAAGATATTGGAGCAGGTTGGTGCTGGCAAGTTGTCCGGATTTCAAATCAGGGATGGAGTGCTGTGGTTTGGAGAGAGGCTGTGTGTTCCGGATCAGGCGGACCTGAAAGAGAGTATCCTTCAGGAGGCATATGCTACTCTTTTGTCTGTACATCCTGGGAGTACCAAGATGTATAAGGACATCAAGCAGCATTTCTGGTGGTCAGGTTTGAAGCGGGATGTGGCCGAATTTGTATCGAAGTGTGAGGTTTGTCAACAAGTCAAAGCCGAGAATCAAAAACCCGGAGGTCTATTGCAACCATTACCTATTCCGAAATGGAAATGGAATAACATCAGTATGGATTTCATTACGGATTTACCCAAGAGTTCTAAGGGCAATGATGCGATTTGGGTTATAGTCGATCGATTAACCAAGTCTGCTCACTTCTTGGCGATGAAACTTACTGCTTCGATGGACAAGTTGGCTGAGATGTATGTTGGTGAGATTGTCAGGCTTCATGGCGTTCCGTTGACGATTGTATCCGATCGAGATGCGCGGTTTACTTCGCATTTCTGGAGGAGTCTTCAAACAGCTTTGGGTACCAAGACAGATTTCAGCACTGCTTTTCATCCCCAGACCGATGGGCAGACTGAGAGAGTCAACCGTATTCTTAAGGATATGCTTCGGTGTTGTATACTAGACTTTGGAGGCAGTTCGGAAAGGCATTTACCTTTGGTAGAGTTTGCCTACAACAACAGTTTTCAGATTAGCATTGGGATGGCGCCGTACGAAGCTTTGTATGGCAGGAAGTGTAGGATGCTTGTTTGTTGGTTTGAAGTTGGAGAGCGTCAGATATTTGGACCTGAGATTGTTCAGCAGACCTCTGAAAAGATTGATCTGATCAGGAAGAGGTTGGTAGAGACTCAGAGCAGGCAGAAGAGCTATGCAGACAACTGGAGAAGGGACCTTGAGTTTGAGGTTGATGACTTTGTCTTCTTGAAAGTTTTGCCCAGTAAAGACGTGATCCGTTTCGGCAAGAGTGGGAAGTTAGCCCCGAGGTTTATAGGCACGTACAAGATATTGAAAAGGATCGGAAAAACTGCTTACCGGCTTGAGTTACCGGAAGAGTTGTCTCAGGTGCACAATGTCTTTCATGTGTCTATGCTGAGAGGTTATATTCCATATCCGAGTCATCATTTGCCTGAAGTGCCGAAAGGTTTGCAGTTGGATCTGAATTACATCGAGTCTCCTATCGAGATTGTTGATCGTCGAGAGAAAGTCTTGAGGAATAAGACGATATTGATGGTCAAGGTAGTCGGGAGAAACCATTTGGTTGAGGAGGCAACTTGGGAATCTGAGGAGAGGATGTTGAGAGATCATCCTGAGCTTTTTATTTGATTTGTATTTTTGTATTTTCTTATGCTTGCTTTTGTTCCTCGCTCTTGACTGTAGTTTCGGGGACGGAACTATTCTAAGGAGGGAGTGTTGTAATGCCTCGATTTTCATAATGGAGATGTGATGAAAGTAAAAGAAAAACACGAGTATGAGGGCCATCAGATTGGCGGTGTGAAAGTGATCCACAGGCTGCCTGCTTGATGCGTCAAGACATGGCGTGGGCACTACTCCAGAATTATCGTTCCGGTGGCGACGCTTGTGGGATGTTTGAGTGGCTATGGGTGGTGCCATTGTTCCATGGCGGAGGCTGAATTGTCCATAGGTTGCCTGCTCGATGCGTCGTGTCAGTGCGTGGGATTCCCCTCCAGGCTGCCTGGACATGGGCTCGTAGATTATAGGACATCTAAGATACTTACCGTAGTTACAGTAGTAGATTAAGTCATGGCAAGGGATTGAACCCTATAAAATGAAGTGCGAATAAGGGCTTGCCCTCGGACCTATGTAGTATGGGATGCATAGAATCCGAACAAGTGCGCATTAGTGCCATATAATATAATAACTGCATTAAGGACTAAGTGCACAATCACAACACGACATCAACAGGATAGTCCCTTTATGATTTATTTGTGAACAAGTTTGTGATTTGTTAAGAAATGAGAATCGTTATACTGTTTCTGGCATAGAGAGGATGACCGTGTATACTTTTCATCGGTTGAATAAACTGACGTACCCACAGTCTTATATGCAGGATAAATGGCTTGGTAAAGATTAAAGGAGAACTGATGCTTAAAGATTACTTATTGTTGCATCTTTGTTTAAATGATGTAAATTACTTTCGCTGTTATTACATGTAAATTATTTGTGATATATGCTTCCGCTGTAAAATGTAAAGTGAAAAATCTCATGTAACTCTGATGTAAAATGGAAAGTTTCAATTCCTTGTAAAATTGTACCGAATGAGACGAAAAGATCCTGGAAAATCTCGAATTCAGTTGTATTTGGAATTCGGGGTGTTACACAATGAACTCATTGTTTGGAGCCAACGAGTTATTGATGTAGCTCGTGCAAAGTGCATGGCGTTGAACATGTTGTTTGGAGACAACGAGTTATTGATGGAGCCTGAGCAAAGAGCAAGGTGTTAAACTCGTTGTTTGGAGTCAACGAGTTGTTGATAAAGCCTAAGCAAAGAGCAAGGCATTTCGTTGTTTGTAGCCAACGAGTTTTTGATGGAGCTTGGGTGAAGATCAAGGCATTGAACTCATTTTTTGAGCCAACGAGTTGTTGATGGAACTTGAGCAAAGAATAAGGTCTCGAACTTGTTGTTTGGAGCCAATGATTTGTTGACAGAATTTGAGCGAAGAATAAGCCGTTGAACTCGATGTTTGGAGTTAACAAGTTGTTAATGGAGCCTGAGCGAAATCAAGGCATTGAACTTGTTGTTTGGAGTTAATGAGTTGTGGATGGAGCCTGTGCGGAGATCATGGCATTAGCCTCATTGTTTGGAGTCAATGATATGTTGGCGGAGCTCGTTCCGAGTCTTCTTGATGTCATTCCGTTATTTTCCATGCTGACAAGCAGTCGTGTACACCAAATGACGTTCTCGGTATGCCGAGTTTGCACTTGTTCACACTATGCTGCGCTTGACGAAGTTAAGACTTGTCTGTTTGCGCGATGTGTTATGCAGGGTGGAATTGGAGCTTGATCAGGTGAAGGTGGCAGGAAAGACTTGGAGTTTGCCCGCCTATGTAAGACTTGTCCTAATTTTTATCGTCAAGAGTTGAGGCAGCCCTAGAGAGCTGTTAACTAGAAAGAAGCCTGTGAAAAAATTTGTGTCTCTTAGGCGGAGCATCCCTCTACTGTGTAGCTGGAAGAACGAATTACATGACAGTTTGTTATACCGTGTTTGCAAGACTTTTGGTAGCGATTCCGGCATGAATGTAGACTCACTGTAATTCTGCAGTTGTAATGAAACTTGTAGTGACCATAGATCTGACTGCATAGATTTGTGATAGTTCTATGATTTGAAGAATTCTTTTCATATGCTTGATCCTTGTTGTGCAACTTATCGTTAAGATTGATGAGTCGTCAACTGAGTTCTTTGTAGCTAAATAATAAGGCCTCAAATTTGTTGTGTATAGCTAACGAATAATCGATGGTATGTGAAATGTTTGACGAAGTTTAGAACTTATCCGTCTTGTACTCAGCTAGTTGTAGGAGCAACTCTGAGGGGGAGCTATTTTCCACACTTGTGGGAGTCATGTCGAGTGGTGAGTTGAACACCAAAATTTTCTTTTGCAAACTTTATTGGAGTAACTAGAATCCACGATTTTGGACCTCTAATCTATCTTTAAGGAAATTTAAATAATTTCATGAACATATCGAATGGCGAGTTGAACTTTAAACATGCTTGGTTTCAGGTTGCTAAAGTAACTCGGAGCCATGGGTATGGATTCTGAACTTGTTAGTTTAGGTATTAATAGGTTGCAGGAGAAGATCGAATGGCGAGTTGAACTCCAGACCTGCTTTGTCACAAGTTGCTAAAGTAACAACGAGCCACAGGTATGGACACCGAACCTGTCGTCAAGGCGTTAACGGATTGTGGGAGCAGATCAAATGGCGAAGCGAACTCTAAACTTGCTTTATTGTAAATTGCTAGAATAACTTCGAGCCATGGATATGGATTCTGAACCCGTCTTATAAGGAGCTTCTAAAGAATTTTTAATGCCGTTGTTGAAGTAGGCTTGGTTTTTAACTCATTGTATAGATCCGTTGAGTTGAACTATAATTTTACAAAAGTTAATACAAAATTTTATTGGAAAATAAAACTAAGCGGCTGCTTTAGTGGCTGGTTATTACATGCAGTGACCGGTAGAGAAAGCGGTCTTTATTAAAAGTAAAACTAAATGGTTACTCTAGTTGCTGGCCTTTATTACAAAATATTGAAAATATATGGAGGAGGCGGGCATTAAGTGCCCTTGTTGAGGTTAATGAGGTGTTCCATTTTCCAAGTCGCTGTTGATATCTCCTTCACCCCTGGTCTTCAAGTTGATGAGCCGTTAGGTGAACAACTTGGTAGACCTTACTTGGATTTGCCGATTTTGGAGCGAGCCCCCCTTTGTTTTGCATATAGAATGAAAGATCTTTAGATTTGCTAATTTGTTTTGGCATAACTATTTCTTTACGTTGAATGAGCAGAGTGGCGTCGGGCAGGGTATTCAAGTATGTCGCAGTATGCAGATGAGGACGTACTTGGACCTGGTGGGAGATGATTTGGCAGGTTTGGAAGTTCTCAGTAGGATTGTCAAGTGCGGTAGCTTCAAGCTTGTTTATGGGCTTAGATTTACTGTGACTGCTTTCTGGTAGTAGCTCTACGGCGTCGAGGGGGAGAACCGAGCCCCCCATTGTAACGGTGTAGCATGCTCGTGCTTCATGTTGGCTCCCTATAACTTGGCCTATGCCTACTATTGTTGAGAACTTCATTTTCATGTGGTAGGCGGAAGCAACTACATGAAAGGCCACTAGGTTATGACGGTAGAATATTGCATTGTATGAGATTTTGACATTGACTACCATAAAGTCCAACGCTTCTGTTCAAATAACGGAGGCTTTTCCTGCTATCACATCGAGTGTGACTATTCCTTCTACTTGAATGGGGACCCCGGAGAATCCGTGGAGTGTATACATGGCTGGCTTGAGCCAGTTCCTATAGAGCTTGAGGCCATTGAAAGTATTCATGAAAAGGATGTTTACCGAGCTGTCGTTGTCCACCAGTTTGTGGTGTACCTCATGATTCACCATACAAAGGTTTATGACCAATGTTTTGCAATGAGGTGTTCGGATACCTTCTAAGTCCTTGTCGGAGAAAGATATTAGGACCCCAGTGCTCCTGGCAGGCAAGGTGCTATGTACTGAGTTGAACTCCCTGACAAAGGCTTTACAGGAGGAGTTGGAATCTCCCCCCATCGGGCCTCCGTGAATGGAGTGGAGAATGGCCATATGTTCTAAGTCTTGTGCTTTAGAGGGTCTCTCTTGACGCTTATTAACCCCCTGTGTCGAAGGGGTTCCAGCAATTTTATTTTGTTGGACAAATTGAGAGAGATAGTCTCGGTGAATTAGGCCTTCAAGTTCTTGTTTGAGGGCTCGACAGTTATTATTAGTGTGTCCATGGGCTCTATGAATGCGCACCACTTGCTATTCTTTCTTCTCTTGCTGGTTGTGGCCATCTTGGGCGGAGGGCAGATTATTTCGTCCTTTTCAACTTCCATGATGGGTGAACTTGTCGAAGCGTGGTGGTGGAAGTGGACGACGTTGACCAGCGTCGTCTTTCTAAAATTTCCTTGGTCCTTCCTCATTTGTATTCTTTCGTTTGTTCCCGGAAGATGAATCGTTCTTGCCTTGAGGATAAAGAGCTTCCTCAACTCTGATATAATTGTCACTTCTATCCAGGAGCTCAGTGAAACTTTTGGGTGTCTTCTTCACGAGGGAGGCTATCAGGTATTTGTTAGTGACATTGTGGCAGAAAGCGGTAGTCCCACTGATGAGTCTAGGGATGCGATGGAACTTGCTTTGGCTGTGAAGTGCTCGACATAGTCCTTCAGTAGTTCTTCATCCTTCTGTTTCAGTTCCAACAGGGAAGCACTTATTTTTTCAGCCTTACGGCTGGTAACGAAGTGCGCTCCTCGAGCTCCTCGAGCTGGTCGAAGGAGAATATTGACTCTGGAGTGAGGCAGGATGTCATTCTCTTGCAGATCCTTTCAAAGTTGCGGGGAATGTTCGGCACAATATCAGTCGAGTCCTAAAGAGTCTCACTTAAAAGCTGTGAAACGTATTTTAAGATACATTAGAGGCACACCTGAGTATGGTTTATTTTATCCACGCACCGATAATTTTCAACTTTTGTCGTATAGTGACCCTGATTTTGCTGGTAGTAAAACTGATCGTAAAAGTACTAGTGAAACGTGTCACTTTTTGGGACACTCACTAGTATCTTGGTGCAGTAAAAAGCAAAATTCGGTATCCCTATCTACTACAGAAGCTGAATATATAGCTACAAGTTTGTCTTGTGCCCAAATTTTGTGGATGAAACAAACCCTATTAGATTATGGTATTTCATTTTCAAAACCTGCTATAATGTGTGATAATATCAGTGCCATTAATTTATCTAAAAATCCGATTCAACATTCACGTACGAAACACATTGATATTAGACATCATTTTCTACGTGATCATGTTTTAAAGGGACATATATCTTTAGACTTTATTTCTACTGATAAACAAGTAGCAGATATGTTTACTAAACCACTTAATGAAGACACTTTTATCACCTTAAGAAGAGAACTAGGAATTTGCAGTTTTTATGATATTTCTTAAATTTTTTATCTTGTGTAAGTCAACATTGAAACTATTTTTCAGTCGACTGACCAAGTACTTTTTGTTTATATATTTTTGGCTGAATTTTATGCTCTGAACAGTCGACGATGTACAGTACCCAGTCGACTGACAGAAGTATTACTTGATTTTTTCGTTTATTTTATTTGCTCTCGACTAAGTCGACTGTTCCTCCAAATCAGTCGACTGTCGCGACATCAGTCTGTCTTTCTGATTAGAAACGACATATTTTTTTAGGCATCTCTCTTTACCCTTTCTTACCCATTGGCTGATCCTATTCTTTGATTAACTCCAGTCTTGAGCACAGCCCTTTATTCTAAGTAAAACCCTAGTTTTTACCCTTCTTCTTTAACTTTCCCTTTTTTTCACATTCTCTCTCTCAAAAAGAAGAAGAAGTCGACTGCTACCTTCTCTTGACAATTTCAGTGTTTTGGTGCTAAAAAATTTGAAGATTGTGTTCAGATTTCGTGTACATTTCACTTGCCGAAGTCCTTTTCGAGTTGGTTGAAGCTTTGTGCTTGTCTTTCTTTCTTTGTTGTTGGGTATAATTTCTTGACTTCTTTCCCTTTTAAATTTTCTTGAGTTGAATCATGCCTCCAAAGAGAGCTCGTGGTTCTAATGTTGAATAAGGTCAATCCTCTAGCAATTACCTTCAATATTTTAGAAATCCCAACCTTGTTGAGAAATTCTTTCTCATATGTCAAATTGCTATCTTTCCGGGGAGATTTGTCAATTTTCCTGATTTAGATAGGTTCCCCTTAGCCTCATTGTTTGAACAATGTGGGTTATTTGATTTGCTTTTCCTTATTAATCAACCTTATTACTATCCACAACTTATATATTTGTTTTATACAAATATGAGAGTTGCCACTTCCGAGGATGGTAACGAAATAATTTTTACTACTACGGTAAAAAATATTCGTATGAGACTAACTTCTGAAAAATTAGGGATTATCTTGAGTATTCCTAATGAAGGGTTGGATTTAGGGTAAATTGAAATGGATGACGACTATATTTTTTCAAAAATTTATTTGCCAAATCGCGGTTCCCCAATGACTAACCAATCAATTACACCGTTTGCTAAGCTAGTTGCGAAAATTTTGTCGTATAACATTTTCCCTAAAACGGGGAGTTACGATCAATTTTCCCACGAGTTGCAATAAGTTGTCTATGCGATTTTTGGTAATGTCCAAATAAATTGGAGTCGAGTCATTTTCAGTCGTCTTCATAAGGCTCACACTTCTTTCCTTCCTTTTGGTGCAATACTTACTCATGTTTTCAACGTCTATGAAGTTGATCTTACTTCTGAGTCTAGTGTTGTCACTCATTATGAGTCTTTTGATCATACGAGTTTAGCTCGTATGAAAATTCTTCACTCTCCTCCTAGATCAACTCGAAGGAATGTCCCTCCTATTTCTTTAGCCACTTCAGGTCGTAGGTCCTCTGCCTCTAGTTCATCTCGTCCTAGAGCTGTTTTTTCCGATCCTGAGAGTTTTTATCATTCTGTCAACTATCTCATGGATCATCAGGATACCCTTGAGGCCAATTTTGCTCACCTAACCCACTTGTTCACTCATCAATTTCCACCTCCTCCTCCTGCCTCCCAAGGTGCGGACGACGAAGACAAAGACTGACTTGATGTATTTTCTATATTTTTTGTTGTAATATTTTTGGTTATGTTTTATGTATTTTTCTTTTATGCAGTATTTGAAACCATGTACTTCAATTTCCTTTGTCTAAATGTGTTATGTTTTTGCAATGTGTTTGTTCTTTATGCAATGCATTCCATTATGTTATTGTTTCTTTTTCCTTTTTTTGTTGATGACAAAGGGGGAGAAAACATGTCTGTTTTGGGGAGAAAATGATATGTGTTTGTTTTGTTTTATGCATATTTTTAACTTGTGCATGTTGTACATTAGTTAGGAAGAGTATTTTTAATTATTATTATTACTGTAAGCTATTGTGTTGTCATCATCAAAAAGGGGGAGAATGTTGATTCTTGGTTTTGATGACTACAACACAATGCAAAGCTGTGCTACCACCTATATATGTTGCAGGATGTATCAAAGACAAATACCATGGTGCAATACACAAAAGCAAAGTTGATCCAATGAAGCTTTCAAAAGAATCGATCAAACTACAAAGATCTAAGTTCAAGTCACCTTTGATCAAGCAAGCTTCAAGACATAAAGACAATGGCTCAAGCTCAAGTCAAAGACTCAAGTTCAAGAGAAAACTCAAGTACTTCAAATGTTTTGTATTAAGTGTCTTGTAACAATTGTAATTTTTATTCTTTGAGTCTTAGAATGTTGTAATAGCCTTGTCACACACACTCACACATATCTTTTAATAATTGAGTGTTTTACAAAAAGTTAAAAGGTCGAAACAAGCTTGAATAAGATCAGCTGTTGAGAGTACCAGTCGACCACTCTTCGGAACCAGTCAACTGTCTTAGTATGAAACTGTCTGAACTCATACAAGCTCTGAACAGTCGACTTATTATGGCAACCTAGTCGACTGTTCAAGCCGTTTCGATAGTTTTCTATTTTTAAAACTTGTTTTTCAAATTCAAAACATTTATTTCCGTTGGTTGACAGTTGGTGCAACTGTTTCTCAACGTCCAGTGAGTCTAACTCTATAAATAGAGTGTAAAAGCCACTTGGTAAAGGTTCCAAGAATTTTTCTTAAGTTTCAAGCTTTTGTTTTTGAAAAGAACAAGCATTCTAAAAAGCATTCATATTCTCTAAGTCTTGGTTCTCTGAAAAACAGTCTAGTATTACATCGAATTTGTTTTAGATTGATTTCAAAAGTTGACCTATTAGCCACCATACAAAAATTACAAATCACAAATAAGGCTATAGGTTGTTGTAACTCTTTTGTTGTTGTTTTTCACTCTCAGGTTGTGAGAGTGGTCCTCTCGGTTGAAGAGTAGGACTCTAGGTTGTAGAGTCGGGTTTTCACTCTAGGTTGTAGAGTGGGTGTGCTCTCTCTAGTGGTGAGAGAGGTCTACGGGTTTGACAAGGTTGTTGTCAAATGCCGTAGGGTATTCTTGTATTTTTTTAAGAATAGTGAAAAATCTCAAGTGGGTTGCTTGGGGACTGGATATAGGTCGGGTGGACCGAACCAGGATACATCACTGTGTACTCTATGGTTGACTCTCTCTGTGGTTGTATTTTCTTCACTTGCATTTCAATTTTTCTGTGTTTTATTCGAAACTTGTCTGGCAAGTCAACTGAGTCTCCTTTACAAGTCGGCTGATCAGACTTGTATAAAATACTCTTCGAACACTTGTCTGGTAAGTCGACTGATCAGACTTGTATAAAATACTCCTCTTATCTGACGCCCCAGTCGACTGTATTCTCTTTTTAAGTGGACTGGACATAACAAAAAGTTCAATTTCTTAATTATTTTTTAAACAACACTATTCACCCTCACTCTAGTGTTATTTACCTTGCCTACAGGATCCAACAGGGTGCATCGAGGATAGTTTTGCTAAAATGAGGTCGACTGGAGCGGTAGGCCCTGCTGGAGCGGTTCCCCTCATTCTTCCTCTGTTCTAGATTATCTTCCACCTCTTGGATACGACGTAGGACTTGGTCGTCTTCCCCTTGGATACAGTTTATCTTCTGTATTCTTCTTTGGAGGGTTGGCCCAGATCTTAACTACCTTGGATAACTCAGAGGATGTCGAGCTTGAACTTTTCCAACTCGACCTAGTGACAGGGCATCTTTCTCTTTGTTCCGCTCAAGAAGCTTTTGACTCTCATGAGTCGGGCTTCTTTTGGCATTACGCCCCCTGTGAAAGGAGGAATTTCTTGATCTCTGTCTAGGAGAGTTGCTTCTCGGGTTTACCTGATACCAACTTCCAAAACACGGTAATTCGCCGCACAACCGGATCTTTTACTTCAAATTCGTACAATCTTATAAGGAATTTTAAAACTTTTTCATATAACACTATTCTTTTACATTAACGTAGCGTAATTAAAATAAATACAACTATAATAACAACAACTTAAATCTGAAAGCAATTTTTAGCATCAACTCATCCTGGTGTTCTTTTGTCAGTCCAAGCCCAGCACTGAAAACTATGGGCACGTCAGTTGCTTACAACCGACACAATATTATAAAACAGCGATCCTCACTTGTTCGTGATATAACGATTCTTTATACTTTAGCAATCACAAACACAAACTTGAATGTAAAACAAAGTTTGAAAAGTGACTATCGTAAACATGTCAGTGTATGCAATGTCTTAGTGCCAAATGCAGGTGTTTACGCTATGATGACACTAATGCATACTTGTTCGGATTCTATACATCACATTCTACATAGTTCCGAGGGAAAGCACTTACGTACTCCATATTATAAGGTTGAATCCTTCGCCATGCAACCTACTACTATGACTACTACAAGATTTAGACACTTTGCAAGTATTGTCTGTCGCCCTTGGAATACTGGAGACCAATCCCACTCCGTGGATCATTTTGTGGCCCTTACATCCATCATCACAGAATACTGGGGACTGTCTCACTCCGCAGGTCATTCTGGAGCCCTCATTGCATAAATATTCCATGAGCGTCGCTCTCATTCCGGAATACTGGAGATCATTCCCGCTCCATAGATCATTCTATGGACCTTACATCCATCGTCCCGGAATACTGGGGACTGTCTCTCTCCAAGGATCATCCTAGATTCCATAACTCACATTTGCCCTTGTTTCATCATGTCTCCAACTAGTGCATTTTCCTTAAGTTTAAGTTATGGTTATTAAGACCTCGAGTTTTGCTTACCCACCAGGCTTAAACAAAACACTGAGATAGTCACCCCACACTGGTTACTTCTCAAAATTTATAAATTCCAACTGCCGGTAATCTGGGCCTCGCTCACTCTAGAACAACAATCGTCTCACCTGAGACCACAAAGGTTACATCTAACCTCATCAAAGATAATTCAATTCTTTATTTACAATTTCTTCATATTCATTTTCTTTGTAATCATACAACATGAAGTAACCCACTTCAACTTTCCTTATCAATTTAATCAATTATAGCCTTGTAGGCAACCCAACTTTTCTCTCAATCAAATATATTTATAACCATGAATTTTAATCAAGATGAGTCTAATCGTATTCCAATTTAATCTTCTTTAACCAAACAAAAATCTCTTCTTTAATTTCGAATTCAAGTCCTCTAAACAAATTGTTTTAATGTGAAATACCACTTCTAATCTCAAAAATGTATCATAAGTATTGTGGGAATATTGCTTAAAGTCTTAATAATATTTTAGAATAATAATATATATTTTCCCCAAATTTTATTAATTTGAACCCCCCCCCCCCCCAAAAGAAAAAAAAAAAGAAACCGAAATGTGCATGGCCAGGGCCGAACCCACTACCAGCAGCCAGCCAAGACAGCGCCCAAGACAGGTAGGCCCTTTGCGGCTATTGAAAGGAAATCCCTTCACTGCTTCAAATGTATAGCCACTGTGTATTTTTAATTTTAACACATAAAACAGAGCCTCTCAAGACTCGAACCCACGATCGGGGAACACTGTACATGGCACTCTGAAGCCACTCCGTGAAACAGTAATCCCAGTGTCGATCTCTGATATATAAAGGGGTTTAAATCTCTTTATTATACTTCTCTATTTATAACTCTCTTTTAAAATTTCCGATCTCCAAATTATTTTGTATCAATAAATTCTAATTATTTCCAGAATATATTTTCTTCAATAATATGAGTATTAGCACGAATTAAATAAAAACTTTTATTTTTTACTATATAATGAAAATTCCCTCTAAAATTTTATAATCAATTAAATTCATGCACAAATTCAATTTCTTTCACAATCTCTCTAAACAAAATCTACTTGTACTACATTAAATTTTTTCATGGCATCACATATAATAATTTGCACACTTAAATTTTAATTTCACATAAAATCTACATCATAAATTTTACATTTAACATGCATTTCATTCACCAATCACTAAAATTTTAGATTTTTCCTACAACATGCATCACATCAAAAAATTGAGAATAAACTAAGCAATTTCCATCTACAATTGTAATATAGATCACCTAAACATACAATTAAACTCATATCAATCATATTTTTATCCAACTCAAACATTTATTTTAATCTTTGTGTTATTATGTGTATTGCACGTGTTATCGATGCACGTGTCAAAGTAATAAGCGGTAGAATGATTAAAATCGTGAACTTGAACTAGTACTATATGATAAAAATTGAATTGGCAATTTAAGATAAGACTATTGGATAGAAAGTTTGAAAAATATACGAGCATAAAATTTAGTTAAAAGTATAGACAATATATAATAAAAATAATTCTGTATAACAAGTTCATATCATAAAATACTTTTAAAAGTAAATACAATAATTATATTTACGATTTAAAAATTAAAGATATAAAATACTGGTTGGCATATATCAAAATACTTTTAAATTGTCAAGTAGAATAAGAAAACCAGCATGCAAAATTATATATGTACATAGGCGTAAAAATTATAGGGTGAAACAAACAATATTATGATACGAAGATTATAACTGGTTTGTAGGAGTAAAACAAGATATCATAGTAGATAAGGTAATAACATATTATTGGAAAAAAATACAAAACTAATTATATAGAAATAAATTATGAATCGTAAACAAAAGTATAAATAATAAGATTTTTTGTTAGGTGAGTAGCCACAAAATCTAAGATAAGTTAGCAGCAAAATAAAATACGATGAAGTGGTATGAAATGCTAACTTATGTAAAAATTCAAAATAATAAGAAGAAGATTGCAAGATAGTCGATATTAAGTAGAGAATACACAAGTAGGATAGATATAGAAACCAGTATAAATATAAGGTAATTGATTTAATGCTAGGTTGTAAACTATTATAAAATGGTATAAACTAGTACAAAATAGAATAATGGTAAGTAATATATGTAGAAATATCAGTGAAGGTTATTGAAGTAGAAAATCTTCTTTTATTATGGGTTTGCCTCGTTGATGTCCAACTGCAGGCTTGCATTCTTGACATCAAGTTGCAGAATTGCCTCATCGACATCTGATTGCAGTTTGCCTTCTGGACATTCGGTTGCAGACTTTGCCTCCTCAACATCCTGTTGCAGTTTACCTCCATTGATATCTAGTTGCGGATTTTCCCTCTCGACACTAGGTTGTACCAAAATGCGAGATGAAAAGATGCAATCTTCCATATGTACTTGGATATTGGGTGTTTAATAAAGTATGGTGTTACGTTTTGAAATCGGTGATATAAAAATGGATGAAAAAGTTGTAAATGAAGTAGAAAATTACAATGACAAAATATTAAAATAGATGTAGACTTTAAATATAGAATATATAAAGTTTTTAGTAATGAAAAGAATTTACAACATTAAGACGAAAATAATATAAAGTATATGCATGGGCTGAAAATACAAATGAGAACAATAATTAAGTTGTTTAGTAGATTAGAATAATAAACATAAATAGTTTTATAAATGTAAAATGATATGTCTAGTAAGTATATTGAAATTCATGATATATGTGGTAACCAAAGATGTAAAAATAATAAAGAGAAAAATCGAAATAAAATAAAAATATAAATGGTGAGTTTATGTATCATATTAGAGAAGTGTAAAGCTATAAAATTATTAAGTAGCAATTTATAGTGAAAAGTGAATATAACAAAACAAATTAGCAAATAATATGTAATAACAATCGTAGTGAATATAGGCTATAAAACAAAATGATATGTCATATTTATGTGAGTAAAATATTTCAATCTTGGAAAAATTATAGCATCGTAAAAATCAAGTATTTGTAAAGTGAATGGAAACAGACAAAATTTAAAATTCAAAACCTAATAGAAATAATAACAAAAGAAAAAATAATTTAATAAGTAATAATTCAAAACTTAAGAGAATTCATAAAAGTGATCGAAAAATTAAATAAGTAACGTAAAGTGCATAAAAATAAGGAGGATAAAACATCAGGAAAAAAAACGAGTAAGTCAACTTAAAAAATTAAGATTAAGGGTTGTAAATAAAATAATAAATATCAAAGTGAGTTTACAGTATAAGAAAATAATTCTTTGAAAAAAATATTAAATGTTAAAGTTGAAAAGTTCTACGAGAAAATCCACGAAGAAAATAAAAAGGTGAGTCTACGTGTAGGGTATCATGAATGTAGGTTCAAACCCACCACGCTTCGGCGTGTCACTCTGATACAAAGGGAAAATATATCGCATACAATCTCACATCAATATATACGAGGAGAGCATCATGAATGTGAGTTTAATAACAATAACATTCACGACTCCAGCCATCCAATAGGGAAAGGGAGGAGAAAACGTCAGCGTATAGAGCAACACAAACGTAAATCACTTACATTTAAATCTCTATAAATTGAACTCACACTTCTAATGTTCACCCTAATGTGTCGTCCTTGTAATTTTGTACTACTTATTGATGTCGTCTCTGATACCACTCTGTAACGCCCCAAATTCTAAAACACGATAATTCATAGCACAACAAGATCTTTTACTTCAAATTCGTACAATCTTACAATGAATTTTAAGACTTTTTCATATAACACTATTCTTTTACATTAATGCAGTGCAATTAAAATAAATATAACACGATAAATACAACTTTAATAACTGCAACTTAAATCTGAAAGCAATCTTTAGCATCAACTCATCCTGGTGTTCTTTTGCCATTCCAAGCCCTGTATTGAAAACTGTGGGCAGGTCAGTTGTTTACAACCGACGCAATATTATAAAACAACGATCCTTACTGTGCCATAATCTAACGATTCTTTATACTTTAAAAATAACAAACACAAACTTGAATACAAAACAAAGTGTGAAAAGTGACTATCCTAAACATGTTAGTGTATGCAATGACTTAATGCCTAATGCAGGTGTTTATGCTATGATGACACTAATGCATACTTGTTCGGATTCTGTGCATACTGTTGCTGCTGATTTTGGTCCGATGAATTTGTGGATTCTTTTAGGAAACAAATAAGGCAAACCTATTGACTTTCACCGGCGTTTGACTGGTTTCTTGTTGTTGCTATTGACCTGCAAAAAAGTTCGATACACTGGGATGGATCCCGATGACGAACCCTCCGACGCTCTTGTCAGTAATCAGGGAAATTATGAAAGAGCTTTTTGTGGAAAAAGATTGATTACCTTCTTATGGTGGGAGAGAGGGGTATTTATAGTCGCCTTAAGAGACAGTTTAGAGATAATCATTTATCTCTATGTCCCAGTATTTCTAGATAAGATGTATAGAGTTTAAACTCGTTTTGTGATAAGAGAGGCTGTTTAAACTGCCTCTTAGAGATAATCACGAATTTGAATAACTCCTTAAATATCTAAATTAGTTTGTGACGGATTGCTACCCGTACCCAATAAGACAGATCCGTTTTTGGATTATTGGGTGTAATGCCCCTGTCCCTGCTCGGACGATTTTATACAATTTTCAGACAAATTATTTATAGAATAGTACAACTGCCCACCACAGATTGCCTCTCAAAAGGTAGTTAACCGAATTGGTGACTCTTGATCATAGGCATTATTATTTTAATATTATTTATTCCAGTGGAAATCCAGATATGGGACTATTTTATACTCTCTCATCCTCTCTCCTGTGAGTAAGTACAGCCGAACCCCCCCCTAAGGTGGGCCCCCAAGCCACGTCACACTCATAAGTGCAGACCTCTGCCGTTATTAATAATCGGGTGGCTCCCCAAGCTCGCTGACGTCATATGACATCAGCCTCCCAATACAGCAACCAACGCTGCTGTCTTCATAACTCGTAGGCCCCCCTTCATCTCTTTTTATTTACACTTTTTGCCACTCACTCTATATATATTATATATATGTATCTATTTGAGAAATTATGAGGTGTTACATACACCCCCTCTTCAGAAATCAGCGTCCTCGCTGAGCACGGAGCATGCACAATCTAGTGCAGGATCTACTTTCTCGCCGATGTGGAGCATCTGCTCTTCTATCTGCCCGATTAATCATGATCCCGGAATCCACCACCCGATCAATCATAAACCCATATTTAATTGAGTTGACCACTTATTCGCCTGATTAATCATGATCCCAGAATCCACACCCCGATCAATCACAGTCCTGAATTTAATTGAGGGCTCACCACAGTCCCGAAATTCACTGTCCGACTGGATCTATAGTTCCGAAATTCACCACCCGACTATATAGACATACCCCACATTTGGTGTCAAAAGTTGACTCTGATACCATTTGTAACGCCCCTGCCCCTGCTCGGACCATTTTATACAATTTATCAGACAAATTATTTATAGTATAGTAAAACTGCACACCACAGGCTGCCTCTCAAAGGTGGTTAACCGGATTGGTGACTCTTGATCATTGGCATTATTATTTTAATATTATTTATTTTAGTAGAAATCCTGATATGGGACTATATTATACTATCTCATCCTCTCTCCTGTGAGTAAGTATAGCAGAAAACCCCCCCAAGGTGGCCCCCCAAGCCACATCACACTCATAAGAGTAGACCTCTACCATTTTTAATAACCGGGTAGGCCCCCCAGCTTGCTGACGTCATCTGACGTCAGCCTCCCATTACAGCAGCCAATGCTGCTGTCTTCATAACTTGTGGGCCCCCCTTCATCTATTTTTATTTACAATTTTTTTCACTCACTCTATTTATATTATATATATACTAGGTATGCCCATGGCACGTGCCTACAGCACGTATTCGGAACTGCATATCAATTTAGTTAGAGTTATTTGATTGGATGAACTGCATATAAATTTATGCATTGTACATGCATATAAATTTTTCCTGTCATGGTGGATTTATAAATTTAGTTCTCACATCTCTTGACAAAAATCTAATTTAAGGCAAGATTGAGATATTTAAGGCAATAAAGATAAGTCAATATTGAGAGATTTAAGGCAATAAACATAAATTCATAAAAAAACTAAAACATTTTAACGAATAATTGTTAAAGAGGTCCAAAAAAATTAAATGTAAACAAATACAACCACTTTTCTAATACAATCAACTACTCTATACATGCCTCCTCTGAAATTATATTGCTTCCTAATAGTTTTCTAATACAACGTCTTTAAATTGTTTACTACGGCACATTATCGCGAAGAATGATTAATTAATTAAGTTGTTTAGTAAATATTTCGACAGTCTTATTTAAAATTTTACAGGCAGGATTGTAGTAAAAATTTCGATAGAATCTCTTATGAAATATTATTCCTTTGAGAGCAATTCCTTACGAAATTCTGCTCAAAATTTAAAACTTAACATCATAGACAGTCAAATTGAATCCTCCCCAACCCAATCCAAGCTACATTACAGAGACATCATATATATTAGGCTCTGGGAAAAAAAACTTCATATGACTAAAGATATAAAATAAAAGACCAAGATATTGTTTGGAATCATAAAAGATTTTAGAAAATTTAGTAAAAATTTTGACAGAACCTCCCCTAAAATATTAGCCCTTTTACAGGAATTCCTTACGGAATTCTGCTAACAATTAAAAATATGACATCACAGGCAATAAATATCAATCCTCCTCAGGCCAAACCAAGCAACATCACACAGGCATCATATATATAAGGCTCTGGGAGAAAAAATCAGAATATAATGCAAGATACAAAATAAAAACCAAAAATTCGTTTGAAAATATAATGAATTTTTTGAAAAACCTTCAAAAAACCTTTAAAACATCAAACACAGAACCCAATACTCGACAAAATTGCGGGTACGGGTATTAACATAACTATATTATATCATCATTATATACAGTTACTTACATCATCTCCCAAAATGCTAAATATTACAACTGTTACAACTATTACATCCTCCACCATAATAAACACCAACCAACCGAATGAAAAAAAAAAATTACATGGTTGTAGAACACAATGGTTGAAGTCTTCAAAAATAGGACCAAACAGTGAACCTAAAAAAACAGTTAGAGTTATGAATCAAATAGTAAGAGTTTACAATAAACAATTAAAACAATGAAAGTTTGAAAACAATAGTAAGAATTTTGAAACCATTACCTTTCAAACAGAACAATGCCTTGAACCAAATATGTTCTTCATCACTCTACCAAAAGTGAAACTGTCAATATGTACATAACGGTTCTGAGTGTAGACGACAATCTGGGGGAAAAAAGAAGCATTAAATTAGCATTAAAAAAAAGAAGCAATTGATCTGTATATAAAGAAGGGAAAATATATGATGATTAACTTTGACGTTCTAATTATTTTAACAAACCAATCAAGGCATGGTTGTGTTCTGAGCCTACATTTACTTAAAATATTTTGAGATTAGTTGTGTTGATATCTAAGATAAATAATTACAAATCATTTATCTAAGCCCTTTCATTCTTATTGCATGCAGTTTGTACAGTGACTGAAGGTGACCGAAGGTGTGATGCTGAAAATGCGTTACGGCAAAATGAGCTCTGTATTTTATTTCACTGTGTACATTTGAGGATTGTATGTAATATATTTGAGTATGTTCATTATACTATTGTAAGTCAAACCATATATCAGATTTCTATGATTGAGTTTTGTTTATTTGAATGTGTTAACCCTTTGCGTTAACTATATACTACTGTACAATGTTCAAACCATATATTTTAGATAAGAAATTTTGTATGGATTAAGTTGTTGGTTCTTGGTTCAGATTAAGTTCAGTTTCAGTTCTTGGATATTGATTAACTTTGCAGATTAATTATTTGGTTCAGTTGCAGATTAAGTTCTTTGGTTCTGTTTCAGATTAAGTTCAGTTTTAGTTCAGTTTCAGTTCAACATGGAAAAAAAATTGTTCTGCTTCAAATTTGTATGTTTGAGCTTCAGATTGTTTCAGATTGTTTCAGATTAAATTTTGGTTTGAGCTTCAAATTTTGGTTCAGCTTCAAAATTTTTGTTTCAATTTCAGATGAAGCCCAGTTTCTGGTTCAGCTAAAAAAAATTAGTTTCAGTTTGAAGTTATCAAGCCAAGCAACTAAAGTATATCAAGATCGTGAAAACTAAAAATTTCTCAACAAACCTGAAATTCTCTATGTTACATGCAGAAGAATGGCATCTTGTGAAAACATCTCCAAATCTTGTATAGGAAAGCCCTTTTAATGCTCTGCAGAAACCCAGGAATAAAAATTACGCACTGGATATTGGATAACAGAAGGAAGATAGAGGAGCAACCTTTCTATTGAATTCCTTAGTGCCTGAGTAAGTGCACTTGCGACCTCCTCTGAGTCTCCAGGAGCTAACCAAAGTCCATTTCCAATTTCTTCATAACACAACCCCAGACAGTGTCATAGAAATCAGCTTAAAACATATTATAAAATTCTTTTAAAAAAGCATTAGATAAGAGGGAAAAAATCATAGGAGCATGTAAAGGCCAAAATAACAGTGTAAGATGCTATAAAAGAATATACCTCTCAATCTTGATACTGCAGCTTGAGCAGTAGTACCCTTTATTGATGAGTGACGTCCCGGAAGGAAAAGCCAGAGCTTAATTTTCTCATCTGCATTTCGATTATCATTTCACTATCAATGGGGTGCATGATACATAATGTAAGAAGCTAAGTATTGGTAGAATCCTCACCAGGGTTGTGCACACCCTGAGAAGGATCCCATGGGCCAACAAAAGAGTTGGTCCACGTGCTGAGAAAGCCATTAAGCTGAAGATGAAGATGTGCAGAAAGCACCAAGGCAGAAACATCTTTCCGTTCTGCTTTCAAACTGGAAAGAGGAGGAAAAATTGAAGTGACTAACAATGTCAAACACATCGTTTTTTTTCCCAAATAAAAATAAAAAATAAACAGAGAACATGTTACTTAATTTACACCTTTTCTCTGGGATTGGGTTTGGATCATATTCATTAGGAAGAAACTGAAACCATGAAACAGCTTGAAGTTCTCCCTGCAAGCATACTCGGAAAAGAAACATGACTCATCAAGAAATGATCTAAACCCAAACTCGAAAAGGTAACATAATAAAGAATAATAATAACAGAAATCAGCAAAGTGCGAACAACATTTAAAGTCCAAATGCAACAAATTGGGTTTTATGTGATATGCTAACAGCTATGAAGCACGGACATTTTTTAATTGGTGATCGTGTCGTGTCAGGCACGTGCCGGATACTTGTGTCAGACACACAAATTCCGACACAACACGTGCCGGATACTTGTGTCAGACACAAATTCCGACGCAACACTTGATATAGTAGGGTAGTTCTTTTCAAAATCTTTCCCTTGCCATGTCGGTGTATCGTGTCACTTCATGTCATGTCTATGCTTTTTAGACTAACAGTTAACACAATTGAAGAGCTGCACAAATTGCTCATTTGACATTAGTTACTATTGCATCTGACATTAATATAACCCTAAATAGATACAATCCTAAACAGATATAACCCTAAACAGTCTCAATTAGCTAAAATCTGCAACCCTAAATAGATGGAAAACAGTATAAATTTCAGTGCAAAATTAGATGTTAAGTTATATGGAAAACTGTATAAATTTCGAATAACACTTACAATCCTAAAATCTATGCTGAGGTGAAAGTTGGGTTGACGAAGCTAGAAAACACTATCAAACCTAAAATTAGATGCAAAATTAGATGCAAAACAGTATAAATCTAACAAAAACCAAACAAAACGAATGCAACCTGAGATGTGGAGACAGTCAAATCGGTGGTCAGGGTTGAAGTTAACCTTTGCATTCAATCCACATCTGACATTATATTAGGAAAAATAGAAAAAGGATTGAAGTTAACCTCACATACATCATATACTCAGGAAGAATATGCGAGAGAAATTCATTTGTGTTTCTTGTAATTAAAAGAAATAGCTGAAGTTAACTAATGGGTAGAAAATACGAACATAATATTAACTACTATGATCTATCTTCTAGAAACTGTAGAGTAATGGGTACATGCATGTGCATAAGGTGGCTTGAAGACATTGTTAGTTGGTTGGTTTCAAGACATGGTTGGTCTTTTGCATGTGCATAAGGTGGCTCAGGTTAATACCCAGGTAATGCATTGTTGGTGGTTAATCTATACAAATCACAATCAATATTTGGATATGCAGTTACTTGGATTTACTGTCATGTTATAACTTATAATAGTAGAATATTTAATGTATGGAGAGTAAGCTTATAATAGTAGAATAATTAAAAAACTAAAACAATTTAACGAAGGTTTGTTAAAGAGGTATAGTGAATGACTCCAAATAAATGCATAAATTTATATGCAGTTCATACAATCAAATAACTACAAATAAATTTTTATGTAGTTCTGAATACGTGCCGTAGGCACGTGCCACGGGCATACCTAGTAGTAGAATATTTTTGGATATGTACCAGTTACAATCGTGCATGTAGTTTTAAAATATTCATATGAGGGTCTAGTAAGCTTCAGGATAAAAGATTTACACAAATCCATAAATATGACAATTAGGCTTTAAAAAAGGTAAAAACCTACCCAAGTACCATAGTATAAACTTATTTTTCATTTGTAATTTGTGTATAACCACTAAATTTATCATATTTCTCCATCTAGCTCAAGTTCTATAATATAAACTCAATTTCTAGTAATAACAATAAATCATTTCATTAGTATAAATTTAGTATAGAGTATAGATTATAGCTCAAGTTCTATAATCTATACTCAATTAGAAGCAAAGGGAATCTGCACCATACTCAAAAACAATGTCATCAGGATTGATGACATTTCCTCTACCTCTACTCATTTTGTAGGCTCGAGCAATCAAACGAATATTTGGATCATCTTTGAGGACATGAAAGTCGCCAACTTTTGTGACTGATACAATAATGTTGAGAGATCATAAAAGTGATGTCTAAAGGGGTTTTGCTTTAATATGCTTGAATTAAGTATAACTGCTGTTAGATCCCTCTAAAACTTCTAAATCCTAGTAGATCCCCAGTTTATATAGTCCACCTAGTTCGTAAATTGGAGTTACCTAGTTCAAATTCTGGTAGTTTTAAATGAAGAATTTTGTCTTAGACCCCTCTCCTTTTTCACCCCGAAGCTGTCAGCTCCAACCAGAATATGAGATAAAGAACCTCATAACTCTTTAAACAGGAAAAATTATATTAACTGACAGCAGCAAAACAGGGTGACATACTAACAATTAACAAATTCAAAATGAACATAATTTAAGAGACCAATAGGTTAAAAGAAAGAACATGTTGATTTTTGTCGTTACAATGTGCATTAACTTAAAAGGAGAAGGTCACCAACTTACCTTTTCAACAGGTATCTTCTCCTGTAGACAGTCACTATGATTACTAACTGAGTCGATAGAAATTAATGTGCCTTCTTGATCTCTGCAAGCCGTATACTCAACCTGTTACTACATAAATTAGAAATATATGATAACAAATTATGCAACTTATGATACTCAAAAGCAACAATACTTACTTCACCAAGTATTAAGTCTTGATTAATAAGACATTTGAAAGGCTCCTTGGAAGAAACTACACCTATATCATAGAGGACCTGACAGTTGACAGCTTTTAAAGTCAAAAAGAAAATCCAGAAAGAGGAGAAAGAGCATAAGCATATGTGTTGTAAATACTACACTTTAATGTAACCTGCAATATTTACTATGAATTCTTCTAAAAATGAAATGGACTGAAGTAATCTAAGAAGCATAGATATGGACACAAATAGAAATGGACTGAAGTAATCTACTATGGACAACGTTAGTTTGTGTATAACTACTAACTGTTAGTTTCTTCACCAAGTTTACTAAATTTGTGTATAACTACTAAATGTTAGTTTCTTCATCTGTAATCTATACTAAATTTATCATACTAAATCGTTTCATTGCAACTACCAGGATGTAGAATGACTAAGCACTGTTTTTTAGGAGAATCTCACTAAATCCCAAGATTCCATATCTAAAGAGCAGAAAATATCTTGAGTGCAACCTTTAACAATCTAGTGAACCTACTATCACTGCTGACAGTGTTTCTGATGTTTCTTTTTGCAATATTTTTTTCAAATTCGCTGGTTTACTGAGTATGTATAATTATTAAGATTATGACTATGAGATGAATGGAATATATAAGAGAAAAGAAACATGGTCTGTTCTATGAATGTAACTAAAATAGTTAATTTTCTCTATTAACTCTCGGCAAAAAGGAACTTGTTTTTCATTGCAACTGCATGCATGATTTGTTGTTATACCAATTTCCATTGATTTCTTCACCAACTGCATGCTTGGTAGCTTGAATGTTTCTATTATTAATATTGCCTTGGAAATGAAATTATCTCACGAAACTATATAGTTATCTAAACTTTGAATTGTTTACAATCCTTTTTGAGAAGTTGAGATAATCCCGGTTAACTCACCCCAAATTTGTAATATCCACGGTTATCTAACAATTCTAACCTCTGCTCCTATCTAATAAACAAACCTACAATTAGATGAATAAACGCTATATAGAGAATAAATATTAGCAGACGCAATATAGAGAATAAATATTAGCAAAAAATTTAAATCTCTCCCAGTTTAATAAATTTCATACATAGAAAAAGAACAAAAACGAAGTCATGTTTTTTGTTTTGTTACTGAACTATACATATGAGCACATGGAATGCATGTATCAAACAAAAGGTTGTGCAACATAAACACCATAACTTTTGGGATATGGGAGTTCCTTACAAAGCAATGAAATTATACTATTATGCAATAAAATAATGGCTAGTGATGACATGTGAATATTATAACCCACTATAACCAGTACATAATAAAGTATCCTGCATGGTATAAAATAACTCACTGGATGCCGAAATACACAGTTTGGATTGCGACAGCTGCGATTCAACCAAAATCAGCAATCTCTCGGGTTGAGTCTTGCATTCTCACAATGACGATACTCACACTCACTTTCCTGGAAAATATATATATAGATATAATGTGGGCAAGTTAGAACTGTTTTAAGTATTAAGAAATATGCCCTTGATCAAGGTTATTCCATCATATAGATATAATGTTTGCTCAGTAATGGAGATTGAGAGATTCCACATATCTACATAATCGAATAGCCTTCAGATAGTAGTAAAAGAGTGCATACACAGGACAATAATAAGAGTATCACTAAATATGGTTTATGGTTAAATTGGAGCCCTAAAATAGATCATAATTGAGCAAACATAAATACATCAAATTGTCGCATTTCATTCCATCTAATAAACTCTAGCTCCACTCAAAGCTCAGCAGGCAACCAAATTGCATTAAGAACAAAGCATCGAGAAAATAAATTGGATTAAATAAAATGAAAATCAGTGCACACAGATACTCGCAAGCAAGTGGAAAAGCCTCAAAAACATAATCTACAAATCAGATGCGAAGAAAAGCTCAATGCCCACCCACAAATCACATTGTCAAAAATTAGACATACATCACATGAATTACAGGTCGTGCAAGGAAGGGGTCACCACATTTTGCTCCATCTCATAAAACTCACATCCCAACATGTAATCTTTCCGTGCCCTAGACAACAAAAGGAAAAAAACTTCATTTATCGCTTAAACCCTAGATCCCCATTCAATCTAAACTATCCCCAAAACAAAAATCAATGATCCAACAAAAAATTGAACACACCAATGAGCAAAAAAGGCTACATTTCTAATAAGCTAAGAAATGAACTCACATTTCATTCCAGCTCATAAACCCTAAATCCTAAAATTGTACCATTGCATAAACCCTAGAACACATGAACTCACATTTCATTCCAGGCAACATTTACCATGTAACTCATGACTCCTGAAAGCCTTACAAATTTACTGTATGGTAAAAAAAATAGCTCAACAAAACAGCATGAAAAAACTTAAGAAACTGAACACATATACAATCATATTTAAGAAGAAATTTAAATTAAACCTCATATTAAAGATCACATTGTCCAATAAAATATATACTAAAATAAAATAAATCAAGATCACAATGCCGTAGAAGAAATTCTCAATACCCAAACATATGTGCTTTTAAAGAAATAGCACAGCCTCGTCTAGGATACCCAAATCTCTCTAAAAGATACCCAAATCTCTCAATACCTAAATCTCTCAATACCAAAACATATGTGCTTTTAAAGATACCCAAATCTCTCTAACAAAAACATCACAGTCTTGTCTAGGATACCCAAATTTGTCAATACCCAAATCTTTCTCAATACCCAAATTAGTCAATCTCTTTCAATATCCAAAACAACACAATTCCTCTAATTGATGGTTGGATTTTGTATAACCAACAAAAATAGCACAATCTTAATCAATACCCCAAGCAAAAAAATAGCACAATCGATGGTTGGATTTTGTATACCTGAGATGGTGAAATCGATGGTTGAAATTGATGGTGGAAATCGATGGTTGAAATCGACGACTAGAGGTGAGAGCAGAAGGGAGGAGGAGGGGGGTTGGCGACTGGAGGTGGGGGCATTGAAAAGGCAGCGGAGGTGGTGGGGGCGCTGAAGAGGCACCGACGATGGTGAAATCGACTGGAGGTGAGAGCGGAAGAGAGGATGAGGGGGGTTGGCGACTGGAGGTGGGGGGCGTTGAAGAGGCAGCGGACGTGGTGGGGACGCTGAAGAGGCGCCGGCGATGGTGAAATCGACTGGAGGTGAGAGCGGAAGGGAGGAGGAGGGGGTTAGGATCGGGAGGTGGGGGGGCGCTGATGACGGAGCGTAGGGGGTGCTGAAGAGGCGACGGAGCGGAGGTGGGGGTGCTGAGGAGGCAACGGAGCGGAGGTAGGGAGAGAGAGGGAGACTGAGAGAGAGCGGGGAGATAGAGAGAGGGAGACAGTGAGAGAGAGAGTGGGCGGGAGAAAGAGAGAGAGAACGGGGAGAAAGATAGAGAGAACCGGATGTTTTTTTGGAAAAAAGAGAGAGAGTGTGTGTGTGTGGGTTTTTGAATTTGTGGAGTTTGAAATTTGGGCGGGAAAATATGTTTTGTGAGAGTAGATCTGGTCCATTGATTTTGGGATAGATTGAATGTGAGCCACTTGATAGCTTTCATTGTAATTTATTATATAGATGTATCTATTTGAGAAATTATGGGGTGTTACATTGAGCTTTGAAGAAAGACCCAGTTTCCATTTCGGACCGTTTGTAGGTTAAATTACCGTTTTACCCCTGAGAGCTTTGAGATTCGTGCCCGGTTTGAACGGCCCCAATTTAATCCTATTTTTAGCCATATCACGAGCCCCCCACTCCCGAAGACTGAGTTTAATAGACTTTGAAGAGTAGTTCTATTATTTTAATGGCGTACCAGTCGGGAATCTTAAAGGAGTTTGGATCTTGCTCGAGGTGTAACGGTGCCAATCTGGTTTTGTAACGTACCCAAAATTATTCTCAGAATCTTCTGGATTTTTTTTAATTTTTTAATTATTTTTCAAATTATTTATTCAATTTTGCGAAGTAACAATCTATTTTCAAAAAGTATTAATCACTCGTTCTAATTAATAATTATTTATCCAGGAGTTCAGAAATATTTTTCTCGAATTCATAATTATTTTTTATAATTTTTAATTAATTTTCTTGAATTTTTAATTATTTTTTGCAATTTTTAAATACTTAATTCGAATTAAAAAAAAGAAATAATCGATTAATTATCGACGTGGCACAATCTGGAGCATTGGTCAAACCTCTGGCACGATTTTTCAAATGATCAGATGGCTGATCAGGGATTCGTCAATGTGGTGGCATCTGGACGCTATGATCGTGGGCGCGCATCGTGAGACAAGCGCTGTTCCGTCACGTGGGGGTCGGTGGCAAGAGCGCTCAGCGTAATTTACCGAACCCCATGGGTATCTCGACAGGCCGACACGCGTCGTGGTAGCGGTCGAAGTTGAGGAGGCTCAACAAGAGCTGTCGAAGTTCATCGGGACCTCGAGGGAGCGACACATGGCAACGTTGACCATTGGTCGTTGACTAGTCAACTCATTTTCTTGTGTTTTGACGTCGGTGGCAAGAATGCTCGGCACACGTTGCCGAAGTCGAGGAGGACTTCGAGAGGGAGACACTTTGCAGCGTTGACCAGTCAACGCATTTTCTTGCGTTTTGACGTCGATGCAAGAATGCTCGGCACATGTTGCCGAAGTCGAGGAGGACTTTGAGATGGTGACATGTGGCAGCGTTGACCAGTGACCAGTCAACGCATTTTCCTGCATTTTGATATCGGTGGCAAGAATGCTCGGCACATGTTGCCGAAGTCGAGGAGGACTTCGAGAGGGCGACACGTGGCAGCACTGAGCATTGACCGTTGACCAGTCAATGCATTTTCTTGCATTTTGACATCGGTGGCAAGAATGCTCGGCACATGTTGCCGAAGTCGAGGAGGACTTTGAGAGGGCGACATGTGGCAGCATTGACCGTTGACCAGTCAACGCATTTTCTTGCATTTTGACATCAGTGGCAAGAATGCTTGGCACATGTTGCCGAAGTTGATGAGGGCTTTGAGAGTGCGACATATGGAAGCATTGAACGTTGACCGATGACCAGTCAACACATTTTCTTCCGTTTTGACGTCGGTGGCAAGAATGCTCGGCACATGTTGCCGGTGTCGAGGAGGACTTCGAGAGGGCGACACGTGGCAACGTTGACCAGTTAACACATTTTCTTGCATTTTGACGTCGGTGGTAAGAATGCTCGGCACATGTTGCCGAAGTGGAGGAGGACTTCGAGAGGGCGACACGTGGCAGCGTTGACCTTTGATCGTTCACCAGTCAACGCATTTTATCGCATTTTGGCATCAGTGGCAAGAATGCTCTGCTCGTGTTGCCGAAGTCCATGAGGACTTCGAGAGGGTGACATGTGGCAGCGTTGACCGTTGACCAGTCAACGGCATTTCTTGCATTTTGACATCGGTGGCAAAAATGCTCGGCAAGTGTTGTCGAAGTCCAGGAGAACTTCGAAAGGCTCACACGTGTCGTGGTGGTGGTCGAAATCGAGAAGGCTCGACGAGAGTTGCCAAAGTTCATCGGGACTTCGAGGAAGTGACACATGGAGAGTTGACCATCTGACCGTTAACCAGACCATCATGTACGGTAGTGGGCAGAGATTCGAGGAGAATGCGGCCCGGAAGATTTCAGAGGTCGACAAGACCATCTCCCTTCTCAACGAGGCGGACCTGACGTCAATTCGGGAATGTTTTCAGATCCCGAGAGAATATGACGTGATGTTACCCGGACCAGGGGTGAGGGCCAACTCGCCAATGCCAGTGGACATGTGCTTTTGGCCTGTCGACACCTTCTTAGCCAGTGCTCGACTTCCTCTTCGTCCCTTCATCGTCGAAGTACTACGATGGTATCGGATCAGTCCGGTTCAGTACATGTTGAACGTATGGAGATTGGTCAACGGTTTCATCCTTCACTATCAAGCAGCGGGCTTCGAGCCATGGCTGAGTGTGATGCGGAATGTATACTGGGTGCATCAGCAGCACAAGTCAGAGTTTAGGTTCTACCTGTCTCCGAGGCATGGTGCAAAGCTCCTCAGCTACCCCGACTCGATAAAAAGTTGGAAGGATAAGTACTTCCTTGTCTGAAGTCGAGAACCTTGGGTCATCCCGATGACTTGGGTCGAGGAAGTTTCGAAGAGGGTGAAGGAGAGTCCAGTCCTTAGCCCAGAGGAAGATGAAATGGTCCAGATGCTCCTCGATCGGCCGAAGATGGATAGGAAGGACTTGACTGAGGATGTGCTCTTCAGGGACAGTCTCAGCCTTATAAACCCCAGTATGCTTTTTACTTTTAGTCCGGTGCAACTCTCCCCCTTTTCTTTTTTAGTCAAATTTTATTTGCACTCACCCTCGGCTCTTTAATGTTTTCGCAGAATCGATGGACTTCGACGAGATGTTGGCGGGGCGCAGAGTTCTGGGCAGCAAGGCCCCTATGAAGAGGAAGAAGGTGGCCTCAATGTTGTCTTCGCCGAAGGTGAGGGCTCTCGCCCTTATCGTGGAGCCTTCAACGAAGTAGGTAGCAGTGGTGCAGCGGACGATGACCCTTATAGCTTCGTCGACTTCGGCTAACACTGGGGCCTTCTCCCTATCAGCGGCATTGTGCTTGGAGGCCCCCCTTTAACTGCTAAGTCCAAGGAGTTCCTGATCGAGGAACATAAAAAGATATTTGTCCCGGACTGGCCGGTCAAAAAGCTTGATGGGTTCCTCGGCGACTCGTCCTCTTGCATGCAAGCATTTCGGCACCTTTCCGTGCCGAAGGACAAGGCTGTGCTGGAGGCGAGGAACGTTGGTGATGATGTGCTCGAAATTGCTCGAGCTGCTGCGTCGGTAAGTCTTGTAATGACTCGGAGGTTTCCCCTTTTGTAGTATTGGTTTCTTTTTAAGCTTGAATGATGAGGTTTTTCTTCTCTTTTAGATAACTTGCCATTTCAGACATCTGATGGAGAAGATGACCGAGCAAGAGAGGGATTTGAGGCTCAAGGTTGATAGGGCTTGGTCAGAAAAGGATCAGATCGCCAAAGACCTCAAGCAATCGAGGGTTGAAGCCGAGATGAAGGCTTCGAGGATGGAACACCTCGAGGCCGTTGTTGCTAAGCTCGAGGTGACCACGCTTGGTTGCTCAAAGAGAAAGAGCTCGTCTGGAAGGACAAGGAGGACGTTGTTGCCGCTACGAAGATAGCCGTGGTGAAGGAGGCCGAAGAGTAAGCGATGGAGAAGGCCAAAGGATTCCTCTACGTCAACTTGGCAAAGGCCTATGCCCATGCTATCGACCAAGTGAAGGAGACATTCCCGGTTGTAAACTGTGCTGGGTAGCGTCTTTTCCCCGACCCTGTCCCCGGGTTCGACGATGTCTCAGAAGAGGATGAAGAAGATGAGGAAGCGGAGGAGGTCTAGTTAGGGGCCAACGAGGCAGGGGTAGAGGCTGCTTCAGAGGCAATGCCCCAAGCAGTTGTCACCGGAACAGAAGGGACGGAGCTCTCTGCGATCGGAGATCGCTCGAAAGAGGACTGCCCCTGACTTTATTGTACTTTTGTTCTTCTTCTAGTCTGGACTGTGTATTGAAGCCTAATTGCTGACTGGCCACTGCTCCTTATACTTATCTGATGTTTAATGCAAATTTTTTTTTGACAAGTGTTGTGATGTTTCGAAATAATTGTGAGCTTGTTTTGCCTTCAAATCGTTTCATAGTAGCTTTGTTTTGACGTAGAACCATCATTTTGGCTTCTTAGACTTAGTAATCCACGCTATTTTTGGTCGAATTTCCCAGATTTTCGAAGTACCACGTCTCCGGTCTAATCTAGGCATCACCAAGTTGGGGCTTGCTCGTTCTTGAGAGATGCTTTACAGAGCGGAGCGGGAGTTGGGTCATTTGAGGCTGACCTTGGCTCACCAAGATATCGAGATGAGACATCTTCAAGAAAGGATTCACGAAGTGCCACCTGAAGGTGAGGAGACCTGCCCCTCGATGGCCGTTAGCCAAGGCTGGAGGCTCAAGTTCCTTTGCCACTCTTTATTCGAGGCAAGATCGGAGGGGGACAAATTAAAGAACGTGGTGCTCGAGAAGAGTCTAAAGGCGGCACATCTTCGAAGGACTATCTCTAATGTCTCGTGAGGGAGTAGTTTAGGCCGATTGCCTCGCTTGAAGATCAGGGTGATGGATGACTCACTGAAAGAGCGGGTCGTTGAGTTAGAGGCGGAGAATCTTCGTCTGTGACGACTTTCTGAGGGGAGCAACGTTAGAAGCACTTCCTGTCCTCGGGGTGAGTACACCCAAGAAAGACCGTTCCACGAATTAGCACTTCGTTCACCTCCTTTTTTGAAAAATATTGGGGATGCACAAAGTGGCATGGCGGGCTCGTTGAGTGGGGCATCTGTCGGGGCGACAGTTAGGCCCTTGGGTGCCGATGGCTCAACTTGGCCTACTGGCCTAGAAACTTTCGTTAAGACGAGAAGAGAGCAATACGGTGCTCGCCGTCCCCGTGTATCGCTTAATAATAGCGCCCCCCTCCCTAGAAGGAGCTAGTGCGAAATTTTGTAATCTTGTAGTTTGTCTTGTATTAGTTTTTGGTCTTGAATAAGACTTGTATCCCCAATCTTGATGGAATGATGGAATAATATATCACATTTTTCGATCTTGTAGATTTTTTGCTAACTTTTGCAAGAGAATTTCAACTGTTATGGGAGCAATTTCGAATGGTGAGATACATCGTACTTGCTTGTTCGCAAGTAGCTAAAGTAGCATTGAACCAAGTGTTGACTCCGAACTTGTTGTTAAGAGAGTTTCAACAGTTGTGGGTGCAATTCCAAATGGTGAGCTACTTCGTAATTGCTTGTTCGCAAGTAGCTAAAGTAGCATCGAACCAAATGTTGGACTCCGAACTTGTTGTTAAGAGGGTTTCAACAGTTGTGGGAGCAATTTTGATTGGTGAGCTACTTCGCAAGTAGCTAAAGTAGCATCAAACCAAGTGTTGGACTCTAAACTTGTTGTTAAGAGAGTTTCAACAGTTGTAGGAGCAATTTTGAATGGTCAGCTACTTTGCAATTGCTTGTTCGCAAGTAGCTAAAGTAGCATCGAACCAAGTGTTAGACTCCGAACTTGTTGTTAAGAGAGATTCAACAGTTATGGGAGCAATTTCGAATGGTGAGCTGCTTTGCAATTGCTTGTTTGCAAGTAGCTAAAGTAGCATTGAACTAAGTGTTGGACTCCAAACTTGTTGTTAATAGAGTTTCACATTTGGAGTGTATTCCTCGGGCGAGAAACAGAACATTTACATTTGAAAAAATCTACCAAACAAGAAGAAATACAAACTCAGAAATGCTCTGGGGTTAGAAGTTGCTTGGAGTGGTATTCAAACACCCTCTTGGTACTTCAATAAGTATTCCGCATTCCATGTTCTTGGTATTCTCTTGCCCCCTGGGTCTTCACGTTGATAAGTGCCAGGGCGGACAATTTTGGAGATCCTATACGACCCTTCCCAATTAGGTGATAGCTTGCCTTTCTTGCTTGGAAAAGAAATTGATAGCTTTCTAAGTATCAAATCTCATTCTTTGAGATTAGTAGGGCAGACTCTCTTGTTGTAGGACTGCTCAATCCTACGTCGATAAATCTGCCTGACAGATGGAGGATATTTCTCATATCTCTTCGATGAGGTCCAAGTTGCCACGAAGCTGGTTCAAATTTTGCTCTTCATTATAGGCAATCACGTGGGGCGAAGGTAGGCCAACTTCGAGTGGGATGACAGCTACGGAGCCATAAGTGAGGTTGAAGGAAGATTCTCCTGTGGGTGTCCTCTTAGTAGTGGGATAGCTCCAGAGCACATTGGGGAGCTGCTCGACCCATAATCCCTTAGCAGACTTGTCCAGTCTCTTTTTTAGGGTGGAGAGAATTTGCCGATTGGCATTCTCTGCTTGATAGTTGGATTGCGAGTGGGATATCGAGGAGAATCGTTGCTAGATACCGAGGTCTGTACAAAAATTGCAAAAGGCTACCCCCATAAATTAGGTCCCATTGTCTGTTATCAAGATTCGAGGTACACCGAATCGACAGACAACGTTCTTCCAAAAGAAATGCTAGACTCCGTTCTCAGTGATCGTCGCTAGAGGCTCGGCTTCGATCCATTTGGAGAAGTAGTCGATTGCAATGACAAGGAACTTCAGCTGGCCCGACACTGGAGGGAACGGCCCGAGCAAGTCCATTCCACACATTGCCAAAGAGGTTGGACTGGATTAGGAGGAGAGCTGGGCTTGTAGTAAGCGGCCGATTGTTGAGAACTTTTGGCAGGGGCGCATTGGCGAACGTGTTATTCGGCGTCGCTGAGGAGTGTAGGCCAGAAGTATCCATAATTTAAGATTTTGCGGGCGAGGGACATTGCTCCCAAATAAGCGCCGCACATCCCTTCAAGGTTCTCCTTTAGAGCATACTGGGCCTCCTCGGGGGAAAGACATCTCAAGTAGGGTCTGCCATCCACTTGAGTGTAAGAGCATTTGTACATGACCCATTCGATGAGCGTATATCGCTCGGCTCTGGTTCTGATTCTTCTAGCCTCTTTAGAGTCTGCAGGGAGGACTCCATCTTTGAGAAACTCGAGTAAGGGCCTTATCCAATTCTCCCCGAGTGCTAGGGACAGCATCTCCAATAGTTCGGGACCATCTTTCTCGATGCTAGGTCTCAAGAGGACTTCTATCAAGACGGTTTGTTCTAGTCCCTGGAGGGAAAAGGAGGCCAGCTTTGAGAGGGCATCTGCCTGCGCATTCTCCTCTCGGGGGATTCGCTGGAGTTGTGCATCTTCAAAAGAGGCCAGCAGCCCTTTGACCTTGGCCAGATATTTGGCCATGCGACCATCTCTTGCCTCATACTCCCCTGATACCTGGTTCACTACCGGCTATGATTCACTGAATATTTTAACGCACCGGGCCCCGACTTTGCTTGCCATACACAGACCGGCTATGAGAGCCTCATATTCAGCCTTGTTGTTTGATGCCCGAAAATTAATGTGGAGAGAGTATTGAAGAACAAAGTCATCGGGGCCAGTTAAGATGACCCCAGCTCCACTCCCATCAGCGCATGAGGACCCATCAACATAGACGATCCAGATCGGGGGTTCCTCTATTGCCTTGGTGGGGTTGGAGATAGTGCTTTCTACTATAAATTCTACTAGGTCTTGTGCCTTGACAGCGATTCGGGGCTGATAGTTGATATCATGTTAACTCAGCTCTATAGACCACTTCATAAGGCACTCCGAAGTTTTGGGTTTGTAGAGAACTTGCTTGATTGGCTGGTCGGTAAGAACGACCACTGAGTGGGACTGGAAGTAGGGGCGGAGCTTTCGAGCTACCATGACTAATGCATAGGCCATCTTTTCTACCTTTGGATAACGGAGTTTGGCATTCCTGAGGACTTTACTTACATAGTAGATTGGCTTTTGCATCTTATCCTATTCTCTTACTAGGACGGTGCTGAGAGTCTGTTTTGAGGTAGCGAGATATATATAGAGGACTTCCCCGGGCTTTGGCTTGCTCAAGAGTGGGGGGTTGATTAGATATGCCTTGAGTTGATCGAAAGACTCCTGCTGCTGTTGCCCCCACTCAAAGTCTTTTGCCCCTCTAAGGGCCTTGAAGAATGGGAGACATTTTTCTCCTGACTTGGAGAGAAAATGCCCTATGGCCGCGAGGCGTCCTGTGAATCTCTGTACGTCTTTGACACTGGTGGGAGGAGCCATATTGAGTATGGCCTGGATCTTTTTCGGGTTGGCTTCTATGCCTCTCTAGCTAACCATGAACCCAAGGAATTTGCCGGATGAGACGCCGAATGCGCACTTGTTCCAGTTTAGTCTCATGTTATATCTCCTCAACACATCAAAGGCTTCCTGAAGATCGGAGACATTATACTAGTTGTTTTAATGTGAAATACCACTTCTAATCTCACAAATGTATCATAAGTATTGTGGAAATATTTCTAAAGTCTTAATAATAATTTAGAATAATAACAGAATTTTTTCCAAACTTTATTAACCTGAAAAATCCAAAAATAAATTTAAAAAACCAAAATTTGCAAGGCCAGGGTCGAACCTACGACCAGCAACCAGCCAAGATAGCGCCCAAAGGCAGCTCCCAAGACTAGTAGGCCCTTTGCGGCTATTGGAAGAAAATCCCTTCACTGCTTCAAAGGTAAAGCCACTGTGTATTTAGTAAAAATCAAATTTTAACACAAAAAAACAGAGCCTCTCAAGACTTGAACCCACGACCGGGGAACACTGTACACGGCGCTCCAAAACCACACCGCGAAATAGTAATTCCAGAGTCGATCTCTGATATAATTATACTTTTCTGTTTATAACTCTCTTTTAAAATTTTCGATCTCCAAATTGTTTTGTATCAATAAATTTTAATTATTTCCAAAATAAGTTTTCTTCAATAATCTGAGTATTACCACGAATTAAACTCAAAAAAATATTTATTTTTACTATATAATGAAAATTCCCTCCAAAAAAACTTTTATTTTCTTCGGTATATCAATTGGGAGGAGCTTCTGTGTTCTCGAAGCTAGATCTGCATTCTGGGTACCATCAGGTCAAGGTGAAGACCGAAGATATACCGAAGACTGCTTTTCGCACTCGTTATGGCCATTATGAGTTCTTGGTCATGCCCTTCGGAGTTACTAACACTCCAGCCATGTTCATGAGCTTGATGAATCGGGTCTTCTCTCCCTTCCTGGACAAGTTCATCGTGGTGTTCATCGACGATATCCTCATCTATTCTCGGAGTCATGATGAGCATGCTGAGCACTTGCGAGCTGTCTTGCAGACATTGACGGAACATAAATTGTACGGAAAGCTTAGCAAGTGCGAGTTTTGGTTGGATAGGGTTGCCTTCTTGGGGCATATTATCTCGGGTGAGGGAATCTCTATTAATCTGTCCAAGATTGCAGCAGTTAAAGATTGGCCAGTGCCTAAGTCAGTATCAGAGGTGAGAAGTTTTCTCGGGCTAGCAGGGTATTATTGAAAGTTTGTCCAAGACTTCACGAAGATTGCTGGACCGTTGACTAAACTGACAGGAAAGGATCAGAAGTTGCTTGGGATGAGGCCTGCAGTGAAGCTTTCATAGAGTTGAAGAACAGATTAACGTCAGTGCCAGTGCTGACTATACCAGATGGATCAGGTGGGTTTGTGATTCATTGTGACGCTTCAGGCAGAGGTCTAGGTGCAATGTTGATGTAGAAGGGTCGGATTGTTGCTTATGCGTCCAGGCAGTTGAGGCCGCATGAGAAGAACTACCCCACTCATGACTTGGAATTGGCAGCGGTGATCTACGCTTTGAAATTGTGGAGATACTACCTATTTGGAGACCGAGTGGAAATCTTTACTGACCACAAAAGTCTCAAGTATGTCTTCACTCAGAAAGAATTGAACTTGAGGCAGAGGCGCTGGTTGGAGTTGATGGCCGACTATGACATTAATTTGCAGTATCACCCCGGTAAGGTGAACTTGGTGCCAGATGCGTTGAGCAGAAGGCCAATCGCCATGTTCCTGACTCAACAGAAGGAGCTTATTGAGCAAATGCAAAGATTGGACTTGAATGTGATTTTGCCGGGCACCGATCGGAGTTGTATGATGCTACAGATACAGTCATCCCTGGTAGAGCAGATTAAGGAAGCGCAGGCAGGTGACGAGCAGTTACAGGGGTTCAGGGCTGAAGTTGAGGCAGGTACAAGGATCGATATGGTCATTCACTCAAATGGGCCACTTCACTTTGGTGCTAGGTTGTGTCCCAAAGGGTGAAGTCAGGCAGAAATTACTCGAGGAAGCCCACCAATCGGCATACTCTATTCATCCCGGTGGTACTAAGATGTATCGGGATTTGAAGCTTCACTTCTGGTGGCATGGTATGAAGAGGGCCATAGCCAGATTTGTGTCTCAGTGTTTGATCTGCCAGCAGGTGAAGGCAGAACACCAAAGGATCACTGGACTTCTTCAGCCTCTTCCCGTTTCGGAGTGGAAGTGGGAGCATATCACCATGGACTTTGTTACTGCTTTGCCAAGAAGTCCCAGGGGTCACAATGCCATTTGGGTGATTATTGACAGGCTGACGAAGAGTGCCCATTTTATCCCGTTCAGAGTTGGTCAGTCTACCGAGAGTCTCGCGGAGAAGTACATGCAGAAGATTGTCAGGTTACATGGGGTCCTTGTCAGCATTGTATCAAACAGAGACACTAGATTCTGATCACAGTTCTGGGAGAGTCTTCAGAGCAGTCTGGGGAGCAAGTTGAAGTACAGTACGACTTTCCACCCTCAGACAGACGGGCAATCAAAAAGGACCTTTCAGACATTAGAGGACATGTTGCGGTCCTGTGTACTTCAGTTTGGAGGATCTTGGGAGGATCACCTGCACTTGGTAGAGTTCTCGTACAACAATAGCTACCAAGCAAGTCTTAAAGCTGCTCCTTTTGAAGCCTTGTATGGTCGGAATTGTCGATTACCAGTGTGTTGGGATGACATTGGTGAGAGGAAGCTGTTGGGGTCCGAACTGATCACGAAGACTGTTGATGCCGTGGCCCAGATCAGGAAGCACCTACAGGCAACTCAAGACAGGCAGAGGAAATGGGCAGATGTTCACAGGAGGCCATTAGAGTTCGAAGTGGGTGATCATGTGTTCCTTAAAGTATCACCATGGAAGGGAGTTATCCGGTTTGAAGGCGGGGGCAAGCTAAGCCCTAGATTCATTGGAACGTTTGATGTCGTAGAACCAGTAGGCAAGGTGGCCTATAGACTCGCGTTACGGCCGACACTATCTGGAGTGCATGATGTCTTTCATGTCTCCCAACTCAAGAAGTATGTCAGGGATGATAATCATGTCATCGACTACTCGGAGTTGTCTGTTCGGCCAGATTTGTCCTGTGAGATCCATCCGGTTTCGATCTTGGACCGACGGGAGAAGGTTCTGAAGAATAAGATCATCAGGTTGGTTCGGGTTGGTTGGAATCCTCACTTGCCGGGTGAGTCGACTTGGGAGCTTAAGGATGAGATGCAGAAGAAGTTTCCCCACCTTTTTGTGTGATTCTTTTCTGTTTTTCAGGGTTATCCTATCACCACTTGAGTAAATTTTGAGGACAAAATTTTTATTGTAAGGTGGGTAGGATTGTAACTCCCATTTTCATTTTTCCTTTTTCTATTATTGATTCCAATTGTAATCTCCATTGTAATTGTAAGTCACTTCATTTGTCGCATTTTGTGTTGAATAATATTTATCCTAATGTTATTCATAATCTAATCCTGATCTTAGCTGAATATTGTAAATCTACCCCTTGTATGTCTTAATTCATATTTAATTTTATAAAAATTGTCTTGTCTTCTTGGGTTATGAATTGTCCTCCAATTGATCCACTTTGTACCCAAAGCCCAATATCCACCTTCTATTGGATCTCTCACCCAAACCCAATAACCCAAACTACCCCCAATCTCTCCCTAACGGACTAATCCCTATGATTTCTCCTAATCACTCCCCCACAATCCCCATGATCTGTAACTCCCAAAATTTGAATAACTAAATCCCTACTATTAAGCCCTATAATCTTTCCCATTACCAATTCCACCTAATACTAACCTAATAACCCTTTGTACAGCCGCATACCCAAAAGAACTCATTACTGTGCTCTTTCTCTCCCTCTCCTCTCTGTTATCTCCCCAAACAATCGAGCCGGAGCAACCTTGCTTCGACTTCTTCTCCTCCTCGCCTTCACCCTGAACCGAACCCAAACCACCATCACCTTCACCTCGTCAACCACTCCACCGTCTCTGCCCCATCGACTTCCTTCACCGAAACCCCATCGAACCCATCTCTCCAACACCATCGTCACCACCTCCACCATTACCCAACTCCCGCCAACTCATCCATCACTGTCGTCCTCATCACCTAATACCTCACCGATCTTCGTTCGGCTTGCCAGCACCCGAACCCAGCCTCCGCTCGCTTCCCCTGTTCCGAACTCGAAAATAGAGTGCCATCGTCAACTCGACGCGCGCCCCCGTCGCTGTCATCGACTGCTCCACAGTCGAACCGGACGTCGTCGCGAACCCCCGCCGCCGCATCGCATCGTCGTCATCGCGCCGTTCACCCACTCTCACTCGCGCTGTCGAGAGGAAGAAGAAACAGCCGATTAAGGCGGGATTGAATCTCGGCCATTGGATCGCATTGAGATCTGAGCCCAGCTATCCGATCTGATCGCTATTTCGCTGTTCTGCCACAACGGATCCATCTCTGCTATTCGCTGTTCATCTGGATCCGGTGTGCGGTAAGGAGCTGATTGGTGGGTTTTCGTTGTTCCGTGTTTTGGCACAACAAATCCCGATCGTGTTGTTTGCTGTTCGGGCAGATCTTGGTGTGGAGATTCGCTCTTGTTGCTGTGTTGTTGGCTTGGACTTCTTGCACGTATTTTGCACATAGTTTTCGGAATTCGCCGAATTATTTTCTTACGGATCTAATCGTCATAAAGGCAAGTCATTTCTTATCGAATATTTATTGTATCATAATCGATATTTTTATTGAATTCCGCAAGTGGATCCGTATTAAATATCGTAAAATGTTATTGTATTTATCGTTGGGATACTACGGATTTACACGAGCAAATCCAAGTGATAATCTCGACTTCGTGCCTTCTTTTCGCCTCTAATGTATAGGGATCTTACATGCACCCATGTAGATAGTTAATGAATATAAGAATATGAAATCATTATCACGTTTCATCTCATGACATTAAAGACAACTATTGTAGATTGTATATTAGGGTTGATCGTTCATGTGATTGCTATGGATAAATTAGTTGAATTGTAATTATTAGAATTATGGACATCATCGACCTTAATATCATGTTCACATAGGAATGGCTCTCTGTGATATATGATTATTAAACTCCAATTTATCATTTTTAACTTTTAACCGTTTTATTCAAAATGAACATGTTGACTATTCTAGAAATTACGCCAACCTGAATCTTATTGTGCTATTTCGACCTAGATAACTCCATTAAAATCAGTCACTCCCTGAATATGAAATGTAGCCCTAAGTGTCTAGATGTCAATAGCTTCTGGAATTTTCGAATTCCGACTTATATCACCCGAGTTATGACCCTTTTTCTACTGCTGCACTGTAATTTCAGATTCATGTACATACCCCGTTAGGTTGATAAATTAAGTGAATTAATGATCAAATATGGTCAAGATAAATTCCAGATTTGTAGATAACATGTTTAGGGTGATAATGATTATTTTTACTGATTTTTGTGATGATTATTTACTAACTTTATAATTTAAATTAGTTAACATCGACACCCAGCCAGAAACTAAAATCTGTAAAGAACACTGAATTTCACCTAGCTACCGTTGTCAGAATGTAGACTTTAAGTATGCGTTGGAACCGTGCAGGAGTCTAGTTTCTAGACCACCTGACAGATCCACATTTGCTGCCCTGTAGCAACGGAAATTCTGATTTTGGTACAACAACCTACTGCTGTCCAGAATTGAGTTCCTATGTTTTATAATGTATAATTATACCTATAATGTTGAATTGGTTCATTTAATTGTATAGAGTATATTGCATGATCCTAGGGTTTTTTTGTCACCTTTTCTAGAGTCCCTTATTAATTGCATTATTGTGTGTTAATTGAATAAAGGAAATAAATCAAGCCGGGGTTAAGGGTTGATTAGGGTAGTTGACAATATAGTAAGTGTACTCGGATGATGGCCAGTGAATATTATCGTTATCGGCATCGTGTAAGAAATTACACATGTCCAGTGTTTTTATCATTATCGGCATCGTGTAAGAAATTACACATGTCCAGTGTTATTACCGTTATCGTCATCATACCCCGTACATGAACTATAGAATCTACCACCTTAATCTAAACGAAAATTGATTGTATGCATCGAACCTGTGGTACGGCACACATGGGACACAGTAGTACGTGCATTAGCTAGGATTAAAAATGAATAATAGACCTAAGGCTATCATCACATTATCATTGCATATTGTTATCTTTATCGAACAGTGTTGTCGTTATTATTGCCATTATTGATATTGTTCATCGCTATCGTGATAAAATATAGTTATTGCATATTATACTATTATTGATTTGTCACTGTTCAACACTATTGACTTCATCGTTTATTGAATTCATTGCTATACCACTATTGCCATTGTTTCTCTGTTTCTCCACTTGCATGTCCACGACTTGCTCTAAGGACTTTCTTTTTCCTCTTTTTAGATGAGCAACTTACAGGTATCCAAGGAGATTTACCTGACGGAATAGGAGAGCAGCATTGGTGAAGGAGATGTTTTACTGCGTCGCTAAATAAATATTGTTTTATTTGATGACTTTAATAAAATTGGACAAATGTTATTTCTTTGTATTGTGGGCTTCGATCCGAATATTGTTTGTTAAATTTCCAGATGTTGGGTTATTTGATGTTGGTTATTTTTATGCATTAATTTCCAATGTTGTTATTTATGTGATTACCCATTCATTGCATGCGTGGTTGTTTTATTACTTGTTTATATTTTTGAGTTGGATCAATGACAGCCTATGGATGACACAAGTCATTCGCTGGGTCATGTCACGTGCTTGCATTCCGTGTTTTTGGAAAGCGGGGCGTGACAAGGTTTTTAGTGGTATATAATCAATTCAATTCATGCACAAATTCAATTTCTTTCACAGTCTCTCTAAACAAAATCTACTTATACTACATTAAATTTTTTTATTGCATCACATATAATAAATTGCATACTTAAATTTTAATTTCACATAAAATCTACATCATAAATTTTACATTTAACATGCATTTCATTCATCAATCACTAAAATTGTAGATTTTTCCTACAACATGCATCACATCAAAAAATTGAGAATAAACTAAGCAATTTGCATCTACAATTGTAATATATATCACCTAAACATACAATTAAACTACAAATTAGAAAGTATATTGAAACACCCACCTAATAGAAGAGCAATTCCATTACAAACTCCAAAAAGTGATCCCAAAAGCAACCCCAAGGTCCACCGAAATGCACAGCAACAGCAAAACCGAAGCTCTCTGTTCTTTACCTTTTTTTATATTTGATTTTGATTAGGAGTAAAGATAATTAAGGGATAGTTATAGGGGTTTAATTAGGTAGTTATTAAAACGACTTTCCCCACTAACCTATACCACTACTCCACTTTTTTAACCTAGTCAACTTCCAATAGCTGGCTGTTCATTTGGGGTGTGCACATTGCACGTGTGCATGTGCACGTGCTTCTGTACACCACACACAATTTTAATTATTTTTATTTCTAAATTAAAAAATATGTTAATATATATAATATGTATTTAAATAAAATTAGTTTAATTTATTTAAAATTTAAATTTTTCATGCATGAATAAAATAAACACACACATACTTAATCATTTTTTATTTTAAAAGAGAATACAACTAATACGTGCACTGCAAACACGTGTGTCACACGTAAAAATATTAAAATACGAAATAGATTTTATCGACGGAAAAATATTTAAAATAATCTAAATATACATACAAAAAATATACTTCATCATACATATACCATAACGTAATCAACATGTACATAGAAAAACACGTGCAAAGCACGTATAAAAATATTTTAATCGAAATAGAAGAAAAATGAATTTCTGTTTATAAAACGAATTCAAACAAGTCATAAAATAAATAATTGAAACACATAGAAAATATTGCACGTAACGGTGAAATATACGTAATCGATACGTGCATCGATAACACATGCAATGCACGTAAAAACACAAAGATTAAAAGAAATATTTGAGTTGGCTAAAAATAGATTGAAATGAGTTTTGAGAAAACGGAAAACATATAAATAATCGGAATATGAAATACGTATGACATTTATATAAAAATACGTTACGAATATTATTGGTAAGAGTAAGAAAGACACGTGCGTAACACACGAGGGACAAAATTGTCATAACTCAATTTTGCGGGGTGTTAAATTCTGAGTGGAAGGCCTTAATTCGGTCGAGCCTCTCGTCCAATCGGATTCGTAGATTAGTTCCTTGTTGCCCGGCGTCGATGATTTGGTAGAGATCTCTTGATCCCGGGGGCCTCGCGAGGCCATTGTGATGGTTGAAGCATTATGGACTAAGATGTGGTCATGCAGAGAATGTTCTTCATGAAGAATTTGTCGAGAGCCCCTAGTGCCTCTCCGTTGATGGGAGTTTGACTAGGCTGTTGGGACGACTGTTAAGGAGGAATCAGACCTTCCACAAGAAGAGCTGGTTGATGAAGAGAGTTGGTGTGACGACTTGAGGCTGCCACTCTGCCTCTTAATCTTGGTGGCATGGCGGTAAGTAGGATTTGTCTAGTTTCCCACAGATGGTGCTAATCTGTTGCTGCTTATTTTGGTGTGGGAGCAAACAGATAGTGAGTTATTATTTGATGGAAACTACTAATATCTGACATTTGTTCATAACCATGAAAAGTGGTTAGAGCTCATGTGATTGGATCTGAATTGTTGATTGAACACCATGATCTGAATCTGATGGTTGCTGATGTGGCCGATGGACCTACAAAAAGCTTGAAATACTAGAGCTGGGGGGGACAGACCCTCCGATGCTCAAGTCAGAACCAGAGCTGGGTCTCTCTTAGTGGGCCTAATCTGACACCTTTTATGAGCTTGAAAGAGGTCCATGTCTTGTAGAGGAGCCTGAAGAATGCCTGAACCTGTTAAAGAAGCCCGTTATGATTAATCTTCCTGTAGAAGCTTTAGTATTTGTATTGGAATTGTGCAGCTATGATTTGCTGCAATTTTTATCATTGTCAAATATATTTATGGGTTAATGACCTACCCAAAGTTTATACTAATACCCTATACATACATGAAATTATAGTAATACCCTAATAGCAGCCAAACTTTTACAAATTCGACCAAAATGCACATGTGTTAATTTTTTTACAGAATTAACATGAACGTACACAAATACCCTCATCTCTTAATCTGTTCTTTTTTTCTTCATTTTTTCCTCTTTTTCCAGTTTTTTGTGGGGATGAAGGTGGTGGTGATGGGTTTCGGTGATGAATAGTTTTTGGTGGGTTTCGGTGGTGGTGGTGATGGGTTTCAGGGATGAAGGTGATGGTGAAGGCAAGGTGAAGCTAGAGATCATGGTCGGTGGTGGTGATAGGAAGATGATGTTAGAGATGGTGATGGTGATGGTTGACAGAGATAATGGTAGTGGTGACGGTGGTGATGGTGATGGTGATGGTGGTGCTCGGTGGTGGGTTTTCGGGTAGAGGAGAAGAAGAATATGAAGAGGATGAAGAGGATGAAGAGGATGAAGCGGATGAAAAAGATGGGTTTCGCGTTTGGATAGGGTTAATGAGTTTGGTTTTGGATAGTTGAGGTAATTTAACTTGTTTCTTAATGGGTTTAAACCCGTTAAGAGGAATATTAGGTGAATATTCCACTAACTTAACGGAGAAGTGGATGACGGGGGCCTTTAGGTCTAATTGTAAAAAAGTTTGGGTGCTATTGGGTAAATATTTTTTCACTTTAGGTGTGTGTAGGGAATTAATATAAATTTTGGGGGCCTTTAGGTCCTTAAGTTGACTACCCAACTTGTTATTTATGAATTGTATTTTGGCTTTAGCAAGGGGCTTGTGAGATTATCGGCTAGCTGGTGATCAGTGCTAATATGTTTAGCCTATATCTCTCATATGGAGTGTCACAAATTTTGTTGTGAACCACATGAAAGTAAACTTCCATATGCTTGGTTCGTTTATGTAACACAACATTAGTAGCTATATGTATGGTTGATTGGCTGTCACTATACAGACGCATGAACTAAGGTTGGACAACCACCAACTCTCTAAGCAAATGCTTGACACAAGTCATATCACACATGATATCAGCCATAATACGATCCTCACATTCCGCACTCGAAAAATATACCACATTCTATTTCTTGCACGAAGAAACTATGTTTTTCTTGACAAACACACAATATCCTATGGTGGTGTCTAAGTGGTCAGGCAACCAGCCCAGGTGACATCTCAGAAGCCGGCAATTCAACAATGTCCACTATTAGTATACATCAATACTCTGTCTGGAGAACTCTTCAAATACTGAAGAAATCTCAAAATTGCATCCCAATGGCTCGAACAAGGTAAATCCATGAATTGACTCACTATACTCACTGCATATGCAATATATGAATGAGTAACTGTAAGATAATTCAATTTTCCTACAAGCATTTTTGTATCTCACTGGATCTTCCAATAGGTTTCACTGATCTGGAAATATCTTAGTGTTTGGCTGCATCAGAGTGTGTGATGGCTTGCACCCTAACATATCGCTCTCACTAAGTATGTCCAACACATACCGTTTTCTGTGATAAGGAAATTTCATCCTTAGATCGAACTACCTCGGTCCCTAAGAAATATTTAAATCATCCGAGATCTTTAGTCTGAAACATTTGTTGAATATACAACTTCAAATCTTCTGTAATCACATTGTCATCAACATATACAACTAAAATCATCATCTTCCCCTAATGATGTCGATAGAATACAGAATGATCACTATCACTGATCCTCAACCCAAAACTCATGACAACTTCAGTGAAATGACCAAACCAAGCACAGGGAGACTGTTTGAGTTCATACAAAGATTTTTCAAGCAATTGAATTTTGTAGGCTCATCTTTACTAACAAAATCGGGGGGCTACTGCATATAAAGCTCCTCCTTAAGAACGTCATTGAGAAAGACATTCTTCACAATAAGTTGGTGGAGCGACCAATGAAAATGAGCAGCCAAGGCAACAATGATCATAATAGAAGGCATTTTGGCCACAGGTGAAAATTTCCTATCATAATCAATGCTATAGGTCTGTGAATAACCTTTTGCAACCTATCGAGCTTTTAGTCAAGTCGGATAACCAGATAGGTTTACTTTAATAGTGTACAACCACTTACAATCAACACAATGTTTGCCATCTGGAAGGGGAATCCGATCCCCGGTACCATTTTCCTCTAGAGCATTCATCATTTTCCACATATCCTTGCTCCAACCAAGGTGTGATAATTTCTCTGATAATGCCTTAGGAACATGGTTATTGTCCAAAGTAGAGATGAAAGCAGAATGGGCTGACGACAAGTGAGCATATGAAAGATGACTATATAAAGGATGTCCAGTGGAATGGTTTGTGTATAGCAATGAGAAGATCAACATTAGAAGGTTCACCATCATGGGTTTGAAGAAAACCTTGTTCGATGCGCAGTTTGCTGCACTGGAGTTCGGCAACGATGGTAGAATAGACTGCTATATAACGAAGAGGTCGACTGTGAGGGAGGACGCCGAAGTAGACATGTAACACCCTAGATTCTTAAATAACTATTTTGAGGTTAATAAATGAATTAACATGATTTTTTGTGATTTAATAAAAAATTTTCTGAAATTTATCTTTTACACGTGCAAAATACGTGCAAATATTTTCTTGGGAAGTTCAAAGTCAAAAATTATTTTGAGGAAACCTAATATTTATTATTAGGTATTATTTATGAATTTTCTGGATTTTTCTGATATTTATTTGGCATATTTGCAAATATTACAAAAATAGGGGCTTTTGTGCAGAATTCCCACTTGGAGTAAAAACTCCAGAATTTCGGTTTTCTGGGATGAGCATGATGGATAGACAACTCAGAGGTAAATGGTTTACTTTTTATTCTAATAGATTTTGTTTATTCCGCAAATTTGTTAAAGAATGTTCTTTTTTGCAAAATTACCACTTAGAGGCAAAAATTACAAAATTCGTCTTTCTGGGTTTGAAACCAGTGCCGACCAGATCAGGGTAGTTATTTTTGGTTTTAAATTCAAATTCGTTTGGTTAATCTGATTTTCTAGTATAAAGATTTATATATGTAAAGATATATTCTAAAGGGATAATTTGCAAAATTTTTCCAAAACCCTAATACCTGAATTCTGGCCTATTAAAAGAGTAGTTGCAGCCGTCTCTTTGCTGCACAAAACAAAGGTTTTTCTTTATTATTGATTTCTTGGAGTTTCGAAGCAAGGATCTTGGATTTCTTGCGAAAGGAATGACTTTTCTTATTCTCTTTATTATTTCAGTTGATTTTTCAATAAGGTGAGTGACATATGTTTGCTTTCTTACTGTTCTATGCATGTTGTATGTGATGATTTGTCTATTAGAAAGCATGTTAGAGGATTGTATGATGATATAATGAATTGTTGATGGATGGATGAATAAAGATTGAATCTTTTCATGAAAACTATGCTTTTGATGATCGAAACCCTACATAGATTACTTGAGATTGTTAAAGAACCTAATAGAAATCATGGGTATGTTGTTTTGTATCATATTCTTACTGATTTGGGTATGCATAATGAGTTGTAAAATGTATAAGGCATGAAGTGGATAAAAGAAGAATCTTTACTGTGTATATATATATATGATCTGTTTTGGGTATTTTGATGAAAAGAACTAGACTAATACATGTTTCGATTGCATATATTCTTGGGCAAACTGATGTAAGTGGTTGTATGTTTAATGAATTGCAAGAGAGTTTTTTGAAATCAAAAGATCAAATCTAGAAGTGAAAAGGGGGTTTTTGATTAAGGGTCTGTTGATGTACAGCCGAAACTAGATTTTTCGTATTTTTGTGAAGTTTTCGATTGGGTTTTGATTTATTTTCATACTGAGATTGAAATAAAAATTATACTACTCTTATTTTATGGATTTTAATACCATAACTGTTGCATGAACACACACACACAGATATATATATATATATATATATATATATATATATATATATATATATATATATATATATAGTTATGATGTTGAAGTTTTATTGAAAAATGGCTCTTTTATGAAATTGATGAGGTTTTGATATGATTTATAAACTCTAGTTTGTTAGACAAGTTGTATTTGATCATCTCAGGAATTTTGTTTTACAAATTTTTGATTTTACAAAGATTAAACGAAGTAACAGTTGAAAAGTGCACGAATATTAAAGCACTGGTTTTCTTGACATGTCAGTCGACCGCACGAAATAACACATGAAATGTCGGCAGACTGGCAGTTCTTGGATTTTTGGATTTTGGCTTGACAGTCGACCGTCGCTTTTGAACTAGTTTTGACATTCGACTGTTAGTGGTTTTGCTGATTGTTTTGTTGGATTTTTTGTCGTTTTTCTTGAACGATTATTTCTTCGAACTTATGGATTTTTTATCTACTGTTTTAGATGACATTTTTACTATAGATTACTGTACTTTACAGAGAGTTCTATTTTGATTATGATAGAATTCAAATTGTATTTCTATGACTTTATAAGGTGAAATATATACGGTTTTCGAAGGGATTGATATTTTGTATTTTGCTACGACTTCAAAATATGATTTTCAGTTATTTAATGGATTTAACATCTTATTTCAGTTCTGGAAATTTTGTGAGTGTTTGAATGAATTTGGATTTTTGTTGATTAATGTAGTTTTCTTGATATAAACAATTTGATGATAGAATTAAGAGTTTTAATGAAAGATTTTGTGTTGATATTCGATTTGTGAAATTTCTAGGAGTTGAGTGGGATTCTGTGAACCGACAGATGAGATTTTGTGGATTTTGACAAGTTGGGCCTTGGGGTTGTTTTGTGGAATTAAGTCCGGCAGGATACACTAACTCTAGAGAGGGGGAATTCATGTATTATTAATAATCAACTTAAGGACAGGCACTAGTGGAGATGTGATAGAACTTGGGAAATGTAAGTATATGCTCTATGGGTCTAGTCCAACGGATGCGTTCCAGGACTGCGTGTTGTTCTGTCTCGAGAGGACATTGGTATGTTCGCGTGCCGAGAGTCTGCATGCCTATTCACAGAACATATAGGTGCATTTGCATGTCGAGAGTTGGGAGGCCTATTCACGGGATGTACTTGTGTATCTGCACATTAAGGGTTGGCAAGCCTTTTCGTAGGGTACACGGGAGGGAGGTGATTCTCGGCGCGGGGGGGGGGGGGAGGGGGGGATGGTATTTTTATATGATGCTTGCACGTCGAAATTTGTCAAGCCTATTCGCGGAGTAATTTGGATCTTGCTTCTATCACCGTAGTAGGATTAGTTGCATAACGAGGGATCTAACCCTATAAAGTGGTGAACGATAAGGACTTGCACCGGACCTATATAGTATGGAATGCATAGAATCTGACAAGTATGCATTAGAGAGTCATCATACTGCATTTGTGTTTTGTTGACTTGGTTTTATGCATGTTTGTTTTCTGTTTTCCTACACTTGACACTTAGTCTAGTTTCACTAAATGTTTTCATGCTTTATTTATTGTTATTTCATTTCCATTCGTTACTACTATTGGTATGTAATTATTATGACTTTATGACTTTATTCTTTATGTTTTATTTATATTGTATTTCTTTGATGTCACTCACACTGTTATGGCTGACCCCTGTAGTTTTGGGGGTTAGGGTTATCTCTAGTCTCATGTTTTACATGTAGGTACCTATAGCTTGGGATTTGCATGCATGTGGTAGAATGATAATGTGACTTATGCAATTTGTAAAAGAATGTGTTGTAAAAGAAATTGTAATTCAAGGTGTTTAAGTTTCCACTGTGCTTTTTAAAGAATTGGTGTAATAAAAGTTGAAAAAAATTATCCATGTTTGGCTATGTTTGCTATTACATTGAGGTAGATGCTTGAAATTGTGCCACGTATTTCTGAGATATTATACTGAAAATTTGGGGGGCTACAAGACAGCGATGGCAACAGGGTCCTGTCGGGCTCGGACCTGGGTTTGAGAAACACCGAAAAGTGAGAACGGTCAGAGATGATGGTGGTGCAGGGTGATGATGGGGAGTGAGGTTGGTGCCGGTCGAAGGAGCTGACGGGCGGCTGGTTAGGGTTAGAAACTTGGCTCTTGTACAATGAAATGGTATGTTACTTCTTATTGATGCACTTAACTGGATACTAGCACTAGAATATATACAAGATACTTTAGCACAGTCGGTACCCGGATTATAACAACTAATACAATTACAACAATATATCTAATTGAAATTATATGACATAAAGGCTACTGTTGCCTTTAGATCTCCTAAAAAATGTGCTTCCACTTGATCTTCTGAAATTATGAGGAATAACTAAGGGCCAGGGTCGGATATAAGGGGCTGGGGTAGCACCCCCCCCCTCCCCCCCCCCCCCCCCCCCCCCCCCCGCTCCATATTTTTTAAAGCCCACCACATATATATTTAAGTTTTCTATTTCTTTTTTTTGGCCCAAGCCCAACTCTATTCCATCTAGTATCAATAACAGCTTTATATATATTTTGCATGTTACCATGTGCGATTTTTTTTCCCAGCCCCCCTCACTTTTCAACTCTGGATCTGCCCCTACTAAGGGCCACGAATTTTTAAGGAATACCACATTCAACCATTTAGGTTTTATGTCATGCCCCACTTCCCAAAAATACGGAATAAAAGCACGTGACATTGGCCCAGCAAATTACTAACGTCACTTATAAGTTGTTTATCCGATCAACTCAATAATATAATCAATACAGAAAAATTGCACAGACAATAATAATAATATCATGAACAATAATACTTGGAATGAAGCAATATAAAATATCCAAATACAATAAACCACGTCTGGAAATAATAATAAAATCCGAGTCATAAGCCCAATACAATAATAATCCAATCACAAATAATTACTAAGTCTCAATACATTTGGTTCAATAAAACAGTAAACAACTTAGAAAGCATAAAATCTTCAAAATGTTTGTTCTCCAATTTCAGCAAGTGATTCTCCATCATTACCTATGTACAATTTATCTAAAAAGAGTAGAAAAATTGTCCTTAGAGCAAGTCGTGGACAACAAGTAGAGAAAGCAAAGAACAATGGAATAACGATATAACAATGAATTCAGTGGATCAATAGGAATCAATAACATGGGACAATAGCAATAATCAATATCATGATAAACGATGCAATTTGGTATAAAAAATGGTTCAATATTCGATGACCATATTCAATGGTATCAATAACACTTGGCCAATATTCGATATCAATAGGAACAATGATGAAAAATATGCAATGTCGATGTTGCGTGATCCTTAAGTCTATTTATTATTTTAATTCTAACTAATGCACGTACTACTGTGTCCTATATGTTTCATACCACAAGTTTGATGCATGCAATCAATTTCGTTTAGACTCTATAGTTCATGTACTCAGAAAACCATATAAACGATTCTCTTCAGTATTCAGTTATTTAGTTATTCAGTCATTCAGTTATTCAGTTATTCAGTCATTCAGTTATTTAGTATCAATGTCCATGGAATAATATGCAGTTATCCAGTTATTCAGTCATTCAGTCATTCAGTGTATTTAGGGAAACCACGAGCTCCCTTCCGATTACAATCTCCTATGTTGTCCATTATTAGGTCAACCTTAAACCCCGGCTTGATTAAAAATTTTATCGATGTAACAATACAATATAATATGCAATCTAGAGACATTAGATGAACGATAGTAACAATAGGGGAACAACAGAACGATAACTTAGACAGGACAATTAGAATGATGACAATAGGATACTAGGATCATGCAATGCAACATACACACTTCGATTCATGCAATACAATGATATAGGATTAATTAAACTATTAAAAACTGGAATATAAAATTCTGGACAGCAAGAGTGGTCTGTACTGAAATGCAATTTCCTGCTGTTTCAGAAATCAAAAACTGAATCCGTCAAAAATTCTAGAAACTAGACTTCCCAAAGAATCCAACGCATATTTAAAGTTAAAAAACCGACAACAGTAGCTATATCAAACACACCATTCTTTACAGATTTTATGTTCAGGCATAAATTCGACATCATGTTGTTATATTTTTAGAATCAGCAAAAACTCGAAATAAAATTCATTAAAAATATTTATTAGAATCCTAAACATGTCAACTAATTTTTTGGAAATTATCAGCGGAAAATTTTAACATTTGATAAGCCTTTTAATAGTTTAAACATCAAATATACAAGAATCTGAAAATTTGGAAATAAAAAGACAGTTGTAGTAAAACGAGCATAACGTTTTCGATACAACTCGGAATTTAGAAATTCAAGATGTTCTAGAAACTAGAAACATAGAGATACAACTCTTATTCAGAAAGTAATTTATTTTAAGATCATCTACTGGGTCGAAAATAGCAGACAACATACAACCAGCAAGAAAAGTCAGATTTTCAATATATTTTGTGAAGTAAAACGATTTAAACATGGTATATTTCAATTTAATAGTGAACAAATCTCAAAAAAGCATGGTAAGCACAATAGCATGATTATACGCTAAATTAACAACCACAAATACATCAACCAATCACAAAAACAATCAACCTAATATTCAACTCTATGATAATTTGATTTGATTTTGTGATGATTATATGAGTGATCCTACTACGAACTCTACATGGATGCATGAAAGATCAAATCTTTAGAGTCAAAAAGGCACGAAGTCGAGAATATTTGGGTTATCTCGTGTAAACCTCAATAAACTCGACGAAAGAGATGAACAATATACAATACGATGACTCAATTGGATCTACTTGCAAGAATATCAATAAGAACTTGAATTTGATTCAATAACAATTCAAGAGGAAAGTGACTTGCCTTATAGACGATGAAATTGAATACCAAGAATAACGGGATAAGAATTCCGAAGCAACGAACCAATGAACACACACTACAAAACATACTCAATTTCCCAGCGTTTTTTTACGTCTTTACCGGCATTTTTTTACGCCGGTGAAACTTACACCGGCGTTTATAATAGCGCCGGTCCAAATGCCGCCGAAGCGAGCGTCGCGGAAAGGAAGGGGTATACACCAGCAGTTTTACTGGACGCCGGTAAATGTTAAAACTATACCGGCGGTCAGCAAACGCCGGTGTATAGGGGTCGCTGAGTGCCGTTCTTTTACACCCTATATACATTCACCGGCGGCCGTAAACTGCCGGTATTTATCCATTCACCGGCGCTTCCATAAACGCCGGTGTAGAATGAAAGTATACCGGCGGTCATAGACCGCCGGTGTATGTGCATTTATGAGTGCCCGGTTTTCCCTGCTTACAATCACCGGCGCGACCAAAAATGCCGGTGTAGTTAGGTGTGCCGTTACAGCTGACGACATACACCGGCGTGTGTGGGAACGCCGGTATAACGCACACTCCAACAAATTGATTAGATGGAGAAACGCCGGTCTAGCTATGCCCGTTTATTTTCGATACTCCGGTTTTCCGTTCGATTTCAATTCACAGTTTCATTTACAAAACCTGTAAACTAATTCACAACTGATTCAACCAATTTCGTTGCATATTACTTCGCAAATCACAACCAAACACAAGAATAATTAAAGATAATAAAGTTTCACACGTGTCATATCAACGTCCAAATTCATTGATTAATTAACAGTGTCATAAGTAACAAATTAATATAGGGACTAGCATCCCAAATATCCAAACAAACCAGTCTGACAAATATCCCAAATTAAAAGTCTGACATAACTCTCATAAAAAAAAACCAGTCTGACATAACAACAGCAAGGAGGATGACATAAGAACAACAACCATACAGCAAGGAGGACATAAGAACAGCAAGGAGGACCGCAGATTCATACCCCTCGAGTAGCTTCAGTTCTGATCATCAGAATTTCCTTCATCTGGGCGACCGCTCTGTGAAAAAAAAAAAACAATATTTTAATTCAACAGTAGACCACAATACAGAATATACATATTTTTTGAACTTGCAAAAAGATCTACCTGTATCTTAAATTATAAGATCAAAGTGCCAATTGCAAATGGAATTGTTAATGATATATACAGAGGTAAAATAATTACATTGCAATGCTAAAAATCTAGTACTTAATTTTGTTTTTAAATATATCTAAAACAACAAAACAAATGAAAATTCAGTATTTAACTTGAAACCTTAATATTCTCCTCTGATTGGGAATATCCACTATCTAAAACAGTAAAACAAATGAAAATTCAGTATCTAAGCATGTCTTTCATGGATTGTTCAGCCAATCCATGAAACTGTCATCGTGGAAGGAAACCAAATATAAGAAAAATAAGAAAAATAAGATAGGGCTCATATCAAGTGTATTTTTAGGGAACTGTCATCGTGGAAGGAAACCAAATATAGAAGCTAGAAATGGAAACAGAAAGAAGAATGGTAGAGACTTTGGATACACCAGGCTAACATAGCGGCATTTTCCTCATCTCTCTCTCATCCCTTGTTTCCCTTCAGCACACGAACACAAAGAGACATCAGCAACAACAGCAAGAGCGACAAGAACAACAATAATAATAAATTATTATGAACAAGATGTCTCTATAAGGGTTTCCAGATCTCCACTCGAGCCCTCTCTTTCTAATCACAGCCCAATTAAGAACATAGACAACAGCCACTAAACAATCCAATCACAGCCCAATCAAAATTTGCCAAAGATGGCAATCAGCTTCATTAACAGTATCTGAAAATGAAAATATCCATTATCTGAGCATATACGTTGAGACTTCTTATTCTTTAGCCTAGCTAAATCTAAAACCCAATTGTTGTGCATACCCGGAGGATTTTGGCATACGTACCTATACCATCCTCAGTTCACAGTGAACCCATTTTGGTCAAAAAAACATGCCAAGATGACAATCAGATGCATGAAAATAAGCTTCACTAACAGTGAAAGAAGATGAGGATGCTAGCAGCATACTTAGTTTGGAAGTGAACCCATTTTATGTTAAAAAATCATGCCTAAGATGGCAATCAGTTTCTCTAACAGTATCTGAAAATGAAAATATCCATTATCTGAGCATATATGTTGCTCTACTAATTCTTTAGCCCAACTAAATCTAAAACCCAATTGTTGTACATATCCGGAGAATTTTGGCATACAGCTATACCATCCTCGGTTCACAGTGAACCCATTTTGGTCAAAAAAACATGCCAATATGACAATCAGATGCATGAAAATAAGCTTCACTAACAGTAAAAAAAGATGAGGATGCTAGCAGCATACTTAGTTTGGAAGTGAACCCATTTTTTGTTACAAAATCATGCCCAAGATGGCAATCAGCTTATCTAACAGTATCTGAAAATGAAAATACCCATTATCTGAGCATATATGTTGCTCTATTGATTCTTTAGCCCAACTAAATCTAAAACCCAATTGTTGTGCATATCCGGAGGATTTTGGCATACGTACCTATAGCATCCTCAGTTCACAGCGAACCCATTTTGGTCAAAAAAACATGCCAAGATGACAATCAGATGCATGAAAATAAGCTTCATTGACAGTAAAAGAAGATGAGGATGCCAGCAGCATACTTAGTTTGGAAGTGTACCCATTTTATGTTAAAAAATCATGCCTAAGATGGCAATCAGTTTATCTAACAGTATCTGAAAATGATAATATCCATTATTTGAGCATATATGTTGCTCTGCTGATTCTTTAGCCCAACTAAATCTAAAACCCAATTGTTGTGCATATCCGGAGCATTTTGGCATACGTACCTATAGCATCCTCAGTTCACAGTGAACCCATTTTGGTCAAAAAAACATGCCAAGATGACAATCAGATGCATGAAAATAAGCTTCACTAACAGTAAAAGAAGATGAGGATGCTAGCAGCATACTTAGTTTGGAAGTGAACCCATTTTTTGTTACAAAATCATGCCTAAGATGGCAATCAGCTTATCTAACAGTATCTGAAAATGAAAATATCCATTATCTGAGCATATATGTTGCTCTACTAATTCTTTAGCTCAACTAAATCTAAAACCCAATTGTTGTGCATATCTGGAGGATTTTGGCATACGTACCTATACCATCCTCAGTTCACAGTGAACCCATTTTGGTAAAAAAAACATGCCAAGATGACAATCAGATGCATGAAAATAAGCTTCACTAACAGTAAAAGAAGATGAGGATGCTAGCAGCATAGTTAGTTTGGAAGTGAGCCCATTTTTTGTTACAAAATCATGCCTAAGATGGCAATCAGCTTATCTAACAGTATCTGTAAATGAAAATATCCATAATCTGAGCATATATGTTGCTCTACTGATTCTTTAGCCCAACTAAATCTAAAACCCAATTGTTGTGCATACCCGGAGGATTTTGGCATACGTACCTATACCATCCTCAGTTCACAGTGAACCCATTTTGGTCAAAAAAACATGCCAAGATGATAATCAGATGCATGAGATAAGCTTCACTAACAGCAAAAGAAGATGAGGATGCTAGCAGCATACTTAGTTTGGAAGTGAGCCCATTTTTTGTTACAAAATCATGCCTAAGATGGCAATCAGCTTATCTAACAGTATCTGAAAATGAAAATATCCTTTATCTGAGCATATATGTTGCTCTACTGATTCTTTAGCCCAACTAAATCTAAAACCCAATTGTTGTGCACATCCGGAGGATTTTGGCATACGTACCTATAGCATCCTCAGTTCACAGTGAACCCATTTTGGTCAAAAAAACATGCCAAGATGACAATCAGATGCATGAAAATAAGCTTTAGCAGCATACTTAGTTTGGATGTGAACCCTTTTTTTGTTACAAAATCATGCCTAAGATGGCAACCAGCTTATCTAACAATATCTGAAAATGAAAATATCCATTATCTGAGCATATATGTTGCTCTACTAATTCTTTAGTTCAACTAAATCTAAAACCCAATTGTTGTGCATATCTGGAGGATTTTGGCATACGTACCTATACCATCCTCAGTTCACAGTGAACCCATTTTGGTCAAAAAAACATGCCAAGATGACAATCAGATGCATGAAAATAAGCTTCACTAACGGTAAAAGAAGATGAGGATGCTAGCAGCATAGTTAGTTTGGAAGTGAGCCCATTTTTTGTTACAAAATCATGCCTAAGATGGCAATCAGCTTATCTAACAGTATCTGTAAATGAAAATATCCATAATCTGAGCATATATGTTGCTCTACTGATTCTTTAGCCCAACTAAATCTAAAACCCAAATGTTGTGCATACCCGGAGGACTTTGGCATACGTACCTATACCATCCTCAGTTCACAATGAACCCATTTTGGTCAAAAAAACATGCCAAGATGACAATCAGATGCATGAGATAAGCTTCACTAACAGTAAAAGAAGATGTGGATGCTAGCAGCATACTTAGTTTGGAAGTGAGCCCATTTTTTGTTACAAAATCATGCCTAAGATGGCAATCAACTTATCTAACAGTATCTGAAAATGAAAATACCCATTATCTGAGCATATATGTTGCTCTACTAATTCTTTAGCCCAACTAAATCTAAAACCCAATTGTTGTGCATATTCGGAGGATTTTGGCATACGTACCTATAGCATCCTCAGTTCACAGTGAACCCATTTTGGTCAAAAAAACATGCCAAGATGACAATCAGATGCATGAAAATAAGCTTCACTAACAGTAAAAGAAGATGAGGATGCTAGCAGCATACTTAGTTTGGAAGTGTACCCATTTTTTGTTACAAAATCCTGCCTAAGATGGCAATCAGCTTCTCTAACAGTATCTGAAAATGATAATATCCATTATCTGAGCATATATGTTGCTCTACTGATTCTTTAGCCCAACTAAATCTAAAACCCAATTGTTGTGCATATCCGCAGGATTTTGGCATACGTACCTAGAGCATCCTCAGTTCACAGTGAACCCATTTTGGTAAAAAAAACATGCCAAGATGACAATCAAATGCATGAAAATAAGCTTCACTAACAGTAAAAGAAGATGAGGATGCTAGCAGCATACTTAGTTTGGAAGTGTACCCATTTTATGTTAAAAAATCATGCCTAAGATGGCAATCAGCTTCACTAACAGTATCTGAAAATGATAATATCCATTATCTGAGCATATATGTTGGTCTACTAATTCTTTAGCCCAACTAAATCTAAAACCCAATTGTTGTGCATATCCGGAGGATTTTGGCATACAGCTATACCATCCTCAGTTCACAGTGAACCCATTTTGGTCAAAAAAACATGCCAAGATGACAATCTGATGCATGAGATAAGCTTCACTAACAGTAAAAGAAGATGAGACATCAGCAACAGCAACAACAGCAAGAGGGAACCAAATATAGAACAATTGGGTTTTGAATGGAGATTGTAGTCATAGATCAATTCTTCATTGAAGAAAAATACGAATAGGGCTCATATCAAGTGTAGTTTTAAGGAATTGTCATCGTGGAAGGAAACCGAATATAGAAGCTAGAAAGAGGAATGGTAGAGAATGAGGATACACTAGGCTAACATAGCGGCATTTTCCTCATCTCTCTCTCATCCCTTCTTTCCCTTCAGCACACGAACACATAGAGACATCAGCAACAACAGCAAGAGCGACAAGAACAACAATAATAATAATTTATTATGAACAAGATGTCTCTATATGTGTTTCCAGATCTCCACTCCAACTCGTCTCTTTCTAATCACAGCCCAATTAAGAACAATTGTTCACAGTCACTGTTAAAGAAACATATATGCTCAGATAATGGAAATTTTCATTTTCAGATACTGTTAAAGAAGCTGATTTCATGCATCTGATTGCCATCTTTGGCATGATTTTTTAACCAAAATGGGTTCACTTCCAAACTAAGTATGCTGCTAGCATACCAAAATCCTCCAAATCAGTACAACAACACGGCTGAACAAACCTTGTTTGCAGGTCATACTTAGTCATCTATACCATGTTATGTGCCAAAGTGGGGTTGGTCATACAATGCATGAACGACACGTATTAGTTGTTTGTGAGTATGCAATAGGGTGCAACTATGAACATGGCTCATATCAAGTGTAGTATTACAGATTGTCATCGTGGAAGGAAACCAATTTAATATAGAAGCCATATATGGAGCCAGAAAGAGGGATGGTAGAGAATGAGGATACACCAGGCTAACATAGCGGTATTTTCCTCAACTCTCTCTCATCCCTTCATTCTCTTCAACACACGCACACAAAGAGACATCAGCAACAACAGCAAGAGGGGGTTGGTCCAACAATAAGTATAGATTATAATAAACGAGATGTCTCTATTTGGGTTTCCAGATCTCCACTCCAGGCCTTTCTTTCTAATCACAGCCCACTTAAGAAACATAGACGAAATGCTTATAGATGACAGCCACAATGCAGACTCACAAACACTAGTACGTGTCTTTCATGCATTCAAGACCATAATCTCTTTAAAAATACCAATTTAAAGACTTACCGATGTTTTTTGACAGTGGGCGGCGTGCTACCCTCACCCTCATATGTTTGACTGCCACTATTATTTAGTGGCTGCTCATCCCCATGGCTCTCGTTGCCATCATTTATATTTACCCTCTTTCCACGCCTCGGCATGTTGTACCTGTCAAGGATTCAATAACTTCCTTAGAGATGCAAATTTAATTAATAACATGTTTATAATAACTATCATAAAATTTGTACTTTAGTAGGATTAACAAACCAACATAATTATAAAAAAATTAAAAAAATGAGATTTGTAACAAATTAAATTACAATGATAGTTTGGTTCAAATGACACTAAGCATAGTTTAATGTAAATAATACAAAGCAGTAGAAAATAAAAAGATAATTAAACCGGTGTATTAAATTCACAATGAATATGTTCGGAATTACAGACATAATATTACAACAAGATTTAAGACACGAAAATTTTAGACATATAATATTGAGATTGAAAATCAAGTAAACTACAATACGACATCTTCCAATACATCGCCCTCTTCTCCATCCTTGCGGAGCCAAGTCCCGCAAATTCCAACGTCGGTTGTGTTTACATCAAACACAGGAAACTCAGAAGCAATGTAACTGTTCATGTCTTCACCGTCTTCATCTTCTGAAGTATCGCCCAGTTGGAATACATCTCTTGATTGCATAGGGAGAGCCACATACGATTTTGGCAGGGTTGGATCTTCAATGTAGAACACTTGTTGCACTTGGGATGGAAACACAAATGGCTCATGGCTAATATGTGTACCGATGTGAATCAATTTTGAGAAGTTTACAACTGTGAAGCTAAGCTTATCCTTATTGTTAGCAAAATTCCTATCAAACTCAGCCCAATCCCCACGAAATAAGACAACACGGAAATGGCCAAAATAATTCAACTCAATGATATCCGTGAGCACTCCATAGTAGTCGAGATCTCCATCTACAGGCCTCGTGTCCGATTTGGAAGCATAACTTCTAGTCTTAGACGTCACTACCATTCCACTATTTTGAGACTTCAAATTACATTCACGATCCTTAGTACGAAATCTAAAACCATTGAATATGTATCCTCCGTATCTTTTGACCATCTGATAGGGATCTTTGGTAAGTACTTGTATTTCAGATGACGCACCTTTAGGACCCAAAGAATGTACCTATTAATTTTGCGTAAATCGTATCAGCACCATAGAAAATGTAGATATAATAAAGATTAACTTGCATAACTGTAATTTACCTACATGAGATTCAAACCACTTATGAAATTTTTCATTCATCAACTTGTTTTGTTCACGTGGTGGTAGTCTTCTTGGTCTAGCCCTTCTTTTGATGTCCCTGACAAATTCGTTAAAAAACAAGCAATTGAAATTAGGAATAACAAAAGTAAGTTAATATCGAACTCCGCGGTTTTCACTGTATTCGATTTAAATTCAAAAGCAACTTACTTTCGAAATGGTTCCACTGATGTATGGTGGTCTAGCACATATCGATGTGCATGTTCCCATGCTAAGCTATCGAGCTCAAATGCATCAACTTTACCAACAGTAGTGCCAGCGGTATCAAAAAGATATTGAGCACCATCAAGGTTGGAAATGTCTGGATTTCTACGTGGTCTACTCGAAGATGTCTCCACACCCGGCAAATACCTGGAAAAAAAATGTGAGCACTCCTCTGATTGATATCCCTGAGCTATTGACCCTTCAGGATATGCTCTATTTTTCACATAACCCTTTAGCCGGTATAGGTACCTGAACATGTACAATTAATGAATTAGAGCGGATTAGAGGATTAAAAGAAATGAGCTTTTGAAAATTCAATTTTGTAAGATGAATGAATTCTTTTACCTCTTAATGGGGTACATCCACCGATAGTGAACAGGACCGCCGATTCTGGCTTCACCAGCAAGGTGGATTATCAAGTGAATCATACGATGGAGGAAATATTATCTCCATTTTACTAAGTGTCAATGCCGCCTGCTGCTCCAATTGGTCAATATCTTCAACACGAAGCATTCTTGAGCAAATACCTTTATATATGCTACAAAGATCTTTCAGGACAGTAGTGACTTGCTCACACATTGAAGACCTTAGAGCCACAGGAAGGAGATCCTGCATTAGGATGTGGTAGTCGTGTGACTTTAGACCCTGAAGCCTCTTCTCTTTAAAGTTGACACATCTTGCCATGTTAGAAGAATAGCCATCAGGAACTTTAAGTTCCAGTAGTACTTTGCAAAACAATTCCAACTCCGAATTTGACATTGAATAGATTGCAGGAGGTAGGAGTACTTTCCCGTTCGGTAATTCTTCTGGGTGCAACTCATGTCGGATGCACATTGACTTCAAATCAAGTCGGCTCTTGAGATTGTCCTTTGTCTTCCGGTCATCTCCCATAACTGTTCCTATACAATTTTCACCAATATTTTTTCTGATATGCATCACATCTAAATTATGTCGCAATAAGTTGAATTCCCAATACGGCAACTTGAAGAAAATACTCTTCTTCTTCCATGCACTTAAACTCGTCATGTTTTGATCCTCATCTTCGCCATATAGATCGGTCTCCTCACCTTGCTCCGGCCTTGCCCTTTTCTTGCCCTTTGTCCTGACTTCTGGTTCTTTTCCATATTTGAATTGATGACCATCTACCCGCCTCAAAATAGCTGAACCAGAAGAAGACCCAGGAGCATGTTCCCACTCCTCGGTACCATCAAATGTCTCTGTCTCTGCCCGAAATATATGTGTGTCAGGCAACCATCTCCTATGACCCATATAGCAAAACTTTCTGCCATTGTACAACCACCTTGAACTAGTTTGGTCAGCACAACATGGACATGCATAACGTCCTTTAGTACTATATCCAGATAAATTTGCATATGCTGGAAAATCATTGATTGTCCAAGACAACACGGCCCGAAGAGAAAATGTTTCTTTAGCCACAGCATCATAGGTTGGAACACCCACCCACAACTTCTTAAGTTCATCTATTAACGGTTGTAGGTACACATCTATATCATTTCCAGGACCTTTCGGTCCAGAAACTATTATGGACAAAATAAATGAGGACTGCTTCATGCATTTCCAAGGCGGCAAATTGTATGGTATTAACACAACCGGCCATATGCTGTATGTACTACTCATTTGCTTGAAAGGGTTGAAACCATCACTAGCTAGTCCAAGTCTCACATTCCGAGGATCTTCCGCAAAATCAGGATATCTTTCATCAAATTTTTTCCAAGATTGAGAATCAGCAGGATGTCTAAGAATCCCATCATTAGTGCGACCTTCAGCATGCCATTTCATATCAGAAGAAGTTTTCGTAGACATAAACAACCTTTGTAGCCTAGGAATCAGAGGAAAGTAACGCAGTATTTTGGCAGGCTTCTTTTTCCTACTTTGCTTAGTAGATCCACTGGCTCCCTCGTCTTGATTTGGTCTTTCTTTCCATTTCGAAGAACCACACACTTCACAATTCTCCAGACTTTCCTTACCACTCGTGAAAAGCATACAGTCATTTGGACATGCTGCTATCTTCTCATACCCTAGATCGAAAGAACTTAGGAATTTTTTGATTTTATAGGCTGAGTTTGGAATACAGATTTCAGGAAATGCTTCATTCAACAATTCAAGTAGCATAGTGAAGGACTTAGCAGACCACCCGTTTAAACATTTAATCTGAAATAGTCTGACAATGAATGAGAATTTAGAGAATTTGGTGCAATCGCGGTACAACGGAGTACTAGCATATTCAAGTAACTTAGCGAAGGATTCTTGTTGCTTATTATTTTCAGGGGCGGGGCCAGACATTTCCTTGTCCACCCCACCACCAATCTGGTTTGTTTCTGTTGACTCATTGTGAACTTGGGTTGTTGGGTTATTGGTGTGGAAAGGAACATTAGGAATCCCCATGGCATCTTGCAACAAAGCATGCATCTCATCGGAAACGCTTAAGTCTTCGTTCACTAAGGGCTCATCTTCATTTTCTAATACAACCAGACGAACAGGAGCTGACGTATGATCCTCTCCATGACAAAACCACCTTGGGTACCCTTCAAGAAAACCGTTGACAACCAAGTGTGTATGTACTACGTTACATGTCCTCAAATTACAATTTGTACACCGGAGGCATGGACAAAGGATTAGGTTGGGATCACGGGAATGTTGTTTGGTAAAGATAATAAAATCTTTAATACCATCACGGTACTCCTTGGATAATTGTGGTTTACTAATCCAACTTCTATCCATTATAACAATAGCACACAATCTGAAATTAAAATTTGATATATTAAATTGTAATAACAGTAAAAGGCATTTTGTATATTAAATTTCACCTTTTTGAAAACCATCCCTAACTGCAAATAAATAAACGATATAATCTTTAACTGTAAAATAAAGAAATTGTGGTTTCAAAAAAATGTACAAAAAAAATTAAATCTTAACACAATCTACTCTATTCACCTAACCCTAAACTACCTTTTGTGAAAATTATCACAACCACCTTAGTGGTATTTTATCGCACACCCTGTGTTCGAGTGTAAAAAAAATTCGGCTATAGTCTCCCCTGTATTTGGCTTTCCGTTCAAGGAGATGATGATGGTAAAGGGTATTTTGCTGATGAAGAGGAATCGGCCGAATAATGAGCGCGTCGTGCAGTAACTACGGTAACAAGAAGATCTGATGACTCACGAACTATTCTGTTCATGGCTACTAATAATCACTTACTTATCTCATAATAATAATATTAATAATAATAATGATAATAATAATAATAATAATAATAATAATAATAATAATACTAAACAAAAGAAACTAATATGGCTACTAATAAGTTTTTCTAAAATAATTCTTCATCCCAACTAAATCATTGATGTTTGTAGCGCCAAAAGAAACCTGCGCAAGGTTTGTTCAGCCCAATTCTTGTACAGATTTGGAGGATTTTGGTAAAAAACATGCCAAGATGCCAATAAGATGCATGAAATCAGCTTCATTAACAGTAAAAGAAAAATGATAATGTCCAGTATGTAAGCATATATTTTTCACAGTGAACCAATTGTTGTGCATATCCGGAGGATTTTGGCATACGTACCTATAGCATCCTCAGTTCACAGTGAACCCATTTTGGTCAAAAAAATATGCCAAGATGACAATCAGATGCATGGGATAAGCTTCATTAACAGTAAAAAAAAATGAGGATGCTAGCAGCATACTTAGTTTGGAAGTGCACCCATTTTTTGTTAAAAAATCATGCCTAAGATGGCAATCAGCTTATCGAACAGTATCTGAAAATGATAATATCCATTATCTGAGCATATATGTTGCTCGACTGATTCTTTAGCCCAACTAAATCTAAAACCCAATTGTTGTACATATCCAGAGGATTTTGGCATACGTACGTACCTATAGCATCCTCAGTTCACAGTGAACCCATTTTGGTCAAAAAAACATGCCAAAATGACAATCAGATGCATGAAAATAAGCTTCACTAACAGTAAAAGAAGATGAGGAAGCTAGCAGCATACTTAGTTTGGAAGTGAACCCATTTTATGTTAAAAATCATGCCTAAGATGGCAATCAGTTTCTCTAACAGTATCTGAAAATGAAAATATCCATTATCTGAGCATATATGTTGCTCCACTAATTCTTTAGCCCAACTAAATCTAAAACCCAATTGTTGTACATATCCGAAGAATTTTGGCCTACAGCTATACCATCCTCAGTTCACAGTGAACCCATTTTGGTCAAAAAAATATGCCAATATGACAATCAGATGCATGAAAATAAGCTTCACTAACAGTAAAAGAAGAAGAGGATGCTAGCAGCATACTTAGTTTGGAAGTGTACCCATTTTATGTTAAAAAATCATGCCTAAGATGGCAATCAGTTTCTCTAACAGTATCTGAAAATGAAAATATCCATTATCTGAGCATATATGTTGCTCTACTAATTCTTTAGCCCGACTAAATCTAAAACCCAATTGTTGTGCATATCCGGAGGATTTTGGCATACGTACCTATAGCATCCTCAGTTCACAGCGAACCCATTTTGGTCAAAAAAACATGCCAAGATGACAATCAGATGCATGAAAATAAGCTTCATTAACAGTAAAAGAAGATGAGGATGCCAGCAGCATACTTAGTTTGGAAGTGTACCCATTTTATGTTAAAAAATCATGCCTAAGATGGCAATCAGTTTATCTAACAGTATCTGAAAGTCATAATATCCATTATCTGAGCATATATGTTGCTCTACTAATTCTTTAGCCCAACTAAATCTAAAACCCAATTGTTGTGCATACCCGGAGGATTTTGGCAGACGTACCTATACCATCCTCAGTTCACAGTGAACCCATTTTGGTAAAAAAAACATGCCAAGCTGACAATCAGATGCATGAAAATAAGCTTCATTAACAGTAAAAGAAGATGAGGATGCTAGCAGCATACTTAGTTTGGAAGTGTACCCTTTTTTTGTTAAAAAATCATGCCAAAGATGGCAATCAGCTTCATTAACAGTATCTGAAAATGAAAATTTCCATTATCTGAGCATATATGTTGCTCTACTAATTCTTTAGCCCAACTAAATCTAAAACCCAATTGTTGTACATATCCGGAGGATTTTGGCAAACAGCTATACCATCCTCAGTTCACAGTGAACCCATTTTGGTCAAAAAAACATGCCAAGATGACAATCAGATGCATGAAATAAGCTTCATTAACAGTAAAAGAAGATGAAAATTTCCAGTATCTAAGCATATATTTTTCTATTCATTCTTCATCCCAACTAAACCATTCATGCTAAGGAAATCAAGATGCATAATCTGAAAAAACCTGCTTTTTTTGAAAAATAAGGGAAACCAAGAGATGATACCGAAGAAAGAGAGAGAGAGCGGGGCGACGAGCGTGGGGGCGTAGGAGATAGAGAGAGAGCGGGGCGACACGGTGGTTTCCGATCGCCGATTCACCTCCAAATAGAGAGAGGGAGGAAGGAAATCGAAAATGACGAGGGGAAGAAGGGACGATGACGAAAGGTCGAAGGCTGTCGAAGAGGACGAAGTGGCGGAGGCAAACGCGCGGGAAGTAGAGCGAGGAAGGAGGGAAAACGAATCGCCCCCCCCCCCCCCTTTTTTTTGGGGTTTCAGAAAATAGCGAGCGAAAGATTAGGGTTCGCGGGATTTATCGAAGGTTATTCACTGGCATTTCAATTAGACACGCTGGTGAATGTATCGGTATATTCACCGGCGTTTATTATTAAAATGCCGGTGAATAATACACTTCACCGGCGTTTTTAAAAAAAACGCCGGTGAATACGAATATTGCCCGGCGGTTTAAAGCAGCCGCTGGTGTATAACCTTCCCATCTGGCGCCCAATTCCTATTCGCTCCCTACCCCGGCGCTACTAGTAAAACGCCGGGGAAGATTCGCCGGTAAATCGAGTATCTTTTGTAGTGACACAAATTAGCACGTGCGAACTACGTGCAAAAGGAGATCCAAGCAATACACACACATGGAAAGAACCACTGCAGCAAGGGGGGTTCTTGGCAGCCTGGGGGGGATCGACGGTGGTCGACTGGGTGCATCGCTGGAAGAAGGGGCGGCGTGCCGTCGATTGGGAACTGGAGCAAGGGGTTCGATCAGGGCTGATTGGAGGAGGAGCTAGGGCGGTCGGTGGCGAGGATTGACGGCGAGCGGGGGCTGTACGGGGAGGTTGGTCGGAGGTGCAAGTAGGAGGGGTCGCCAGAGTGGGTGAAGGTCGACGGAGAAGGAGTTGGGCGGGAATACTGTGGTCGGGGAGAAAGAAAACAGATAGGAGAGAGAATATACGGCTAATTAGGGTTCAATTTGTGTTTTTAGGGTTTGCATTAGGGTTGTATTTATAGAATACAAGTAGATTATTGGGTTAATGGGTTTGGATCCAATAAAGTGGGTTTTGGGTCAAGAACTAATTGCAATTGGATTTTTGGTTCAACAAGATATGAGTTTGAAGACAATAGGGTTCTGATATGGCTAAAAATAGGGTATCTTGGATTGGAGTCTAACTCCCACCTCGACCTAAATCAGAACCGTCCAAATGGGACGCGAATCTTAAAGCTTGGGGGTCACATGGTAATTTCACTTACAAACGGGTCTGAAGTGGGTACTGGGTCTTCTTACCGAAAGCCCAGTAACCCACAAACGGATCTATCCTAACTGGGTGCGGGTTTCAACCCGCAGCAAACCCGGTCCAGCAGGATAGAATTAGGGTTTCTGATTAAACCTAATCAACGGCCTTGATTCATATCTATCCTTTCACTGGGAATTAGGGATTACATTCCTAATCTGATCCTAGGGATTACATTCCTAATCTGATCCCAACGGCGGCTATAAATACCCCCCATCCACCACCATTAAGAGGTAATCAATCTTTTGCCAATTTACGCTCTCTCATAATCATCCTCATTACTGACTTGAGCGTCGGAGGGTGCATCGCCGGGATCAACCCCGGTGTTTTGCACTTTTTGCAGGTGAACGGCAGGAGACAGCGGTCCAACTCTGGCGGCAGAAGTTAAGGTTTGACTATTCAGTTTCTCCAAGAATCCACAAATACTATCTGTTTGCCCACACACCAGAATCAGCGGTAACAGATTGGCGCCGTCTGTGGGAACTAGTGAATAACAGCCCTTCCTCTTCCCGTTGGTCAGATCCGCCCAACCATTCCTCCCCGAAAGCTAAGATCCAGAGGGTCCAACCGTGGACCCGCTCCTCCTCAACCACAACAGGAGATCCCCCTCCAAACCGTCCAGCCAACAGGACCTACCCCTCAACCTAACCAGGCCCCACAGCAGGACCAACTTCCTCCTTAGAATCTTCATCCCCCTCGCGGCCAAACCGGCCTCCAGAACGCCGGCGCGGGAGGCTCCCATCCCAATCCTCAGAAACAACCCTTCCAACATGATCACGTCTCTGTGCACAACCCCTCTACCGACTCCATGGCATCTCACAATCTTCGGGCTTCCATGACCTCCGCAATACCCTTAACAATCGACATAAGGAAGAGGATTTTCGCTGCCATTTGGATGAAAGGCGGGCTCGAGAGGGAGTCTCCCGCCAATAATGTCCAAATGAGCGATCTCCTCATCGCCGAGAACATAGTAGGTCCCCGCCTCACCGAAGACGGAGAGAGTCCCCCGAGCAATATAGAAGAAGGCCTTGCACACTGAGGGATGATAATGCTCCTATCACCCGAGCCGAATTCCAACAATTCCAGGCAACCATTTTGCGAGCCCTCCATCACCGACCCAACAATAATGATGCTCGGAGGGTCCCCACTCCTCCCCCGATCCAAATCCCTCCCCAACGGTCCCTAACTCCTCCAGCTCTTAGCAACCCCCAGCAAATTCCTAGTCCTCGCCACTCCCGGGGCTACCGTCGTCGTAGCCCCCGCTCTCCCTCATACGAAGACGAGTCCAGAGGCTCGTTTGAATATCGTCGAAGGGATGACATTGTCTACCGTCGCCTCCACGAAATGGAGAGGCGCTTGGGTCAGCTAGACAGAGAAGAAGAGCTTAGAGGAAGGACCCTCCATCCGAGTCGACCTTTTTTCTCTCGTACCATCATGGAGGCGCCCGTTCCAATAGGCTTCAAGCCTCCACAGTTCGAGACTTATTCCGGGGAGTCCGATCTCATGGACCACATCGAAAGCTTTAAGACCCTCATGCTAATCCACCAAGCTTCCGATGCTCTGCTATGCAAGACCTTCCCTGGTACTCTTAAGGATCTGGCTCGGGAATGGTACTCTCGCCTCGCCCCATCCTCAATATTCTCCTTCGAGCAATTCGAGACCCTCTTCGTCACCCACTTCGTGAGTAGCCGCCGAACTGAGAAGACCAGCATTTCACTATGCAATCTCAACCAGAAGAAGGGTGAGAAGCTGAGAGACTATGTGAAAAGGTTCACCGCGGAAGCCAAGTCCATCGCTTCCCTCGACCAGTCGGTCGCCGCAGCGGCGTTCCAATCAAACGTCCTTAATTCCAGCCTCCGCTCCTCCCTTGCCAAGAAGCCCCCACAGAACTTCTCCGATCTCCTTCTCCGAAGCGAGAAGTATATTCGGGCCGAGGAAGCTGAGCACCGCCCCAACTTTGAAGGGCCTTCCTCTGGGTCCAAGAAAAAGGAGCCAAGAAGCTCCAAAAGGATAATGGCGGTCAGCGCCGCCCTCCCCCCAGATTCGAGAAATTTACGCCCCTTAACGCCAACATTTCCACTATTCTCATGGAAGTAGAGAAGGAAAGAGTGATACCTCCTGCCCCGAAGATGAACACCCCCGGTAAGAAAAAGGATAAAGAAAAATGGTGCCGCTACCAAACGGCCATGGCCACGACACCAATGATTGTCGGGCCCTGAAGAATGAGATCGAGGCCCTCATCCAGAGGGGAAGCTGTCCAAATTCGTGAGAAAAGACCAAACCGACCTTCCTCCTCCTCCTCAGGGGGCTAACAAGCGTCCTGAACAACGCGGTGAGACACCCAAATTCGAAGAGGAGCGTGTCCTACACCTCATTCATGGGGGGTCCAATGGGGAGCTCCTCCAACTCCTCTCGAAAGGCTTTCATAAGGGAAGTCAATTCAGTACATGGCATTCCTCCCCTTAAAGGCCTCGGATTACCCATCACATTCTCATATGAAGACCTGGTAGGCGTCCGAACCCCCCATTATGACGCAATAGTGGCTGACCTCCATATGGCGAATTTTAAAGTGAAGAGGATCCTAGTGGACAATGGCAGCTCCGTTAACATCCTCTTCCTCGATGCTTTCAAAGGACTTAAGCTATCCCGAGATTGACTTAAGCCCGCCGGCTACACACTCCACGGGTTCACGGAAGTGCCAGTGACTATCAAAGGGGTGATCACCCTCGATGTAACTGCTGGCAAAACTCCTACTACCCGAACGGAGCCGATGGACTTTATGGTCGTTGATGTCCCCGCAGCTTATAATGTCATCCTGGGCTGGTCCGGCCTAGCTGCTCTCGAAGCCGTCCCTTCCTCTTATCACCTCAAGATGAAGTTCCCCACTCGGGCAGGAGTAGGGGAAGTAAGAGGCAGTCAGGAGATGGCCCGCAAATGCTACATGACCTCTACTGGAGGTCTAGTCCTCTCCCTCGAAACACATGAAATCCCCCAAGAGAGTGTCCGACAAATGTCCGAGCCGGTGGATGAATTGGAGGAAGTGCTCTTCTCTAAACATGATCCGAGCCGCAAGTTCTTTATCAGTAAGACTCTCCCATCTGCCCTATGCTCCGACATCGTCCGGTGCATTAGAAAGAACCACAACCTCTTTGCCTGGTCGGTGTTGTGCAATCTAGACTATCTAAACAAACAGATAAACTAGACACAAATTAAAACCTCGCAAGTGTACGAATAGTTTATAGAAGCGTAGTGACGAGCAAGGGTCGATCCCACAGAGATTGTAGTACTTAACTCACTAATCAATAAATCAAAGAAAAAATGCAAATCATGAAGTTTGTTCTAAAAGTCTGATTGAAAGGAAATGAAAAGATAAAAAATCTAAATTAAGTAGCATCACAATTTAAGTTACGAATATCTATTAAAGTAGTTGGGCTTTGATTTCCACCTATAGTCAATAATGCTAAGTCGTATACTACTCCGATTACTCATGTTTGTTCCTTTAAGGGCATGGTATCTGTTCCTTAAAGTTAATGTTTCCCTAAGCCAAGAATTAGGCATGGTATCTACTCTAATTCGTTTCTCTCCTTAAGTATTTAGCATGGTATCTACTAAGTTGCACTTGAAGAAAGCATATGAACAATGGAAACGAACAAACACTCAAAGTTCTAGAAATTGGTATCAGATCTAGATTCTTCAAGTTGATTAAACCAAGAACCACTAAAGATTCCAGTGTTACAAGTTATGAACACGAGATACGGGTCGTCTCTATGCTCATATAACAGATTCAGATTTATAATACGCAAACTTGATCATCTCAGGTTCTGCATGGCAGTCGACTTGCTGTCACTCTCATTCGACTGCTCTTAGAACTTCTCAACAAGTTTGATTATTATAAATCTATACCAATTCAATCAGGTTTAATCAATAAGTGATAGAGTAGCATTCAGAAGAACATAGCATTACATGACTACGGTTTCAGTCTACCCAACTATGAAATTAGTTGCACATAATACAACCTTTATTGATTAATAAAATAGAATTCATGACTCTACAATAAAAATAAAAGTAAAAGGAAGAACAGAAGAACACTGATTTGTATGATGTTGAAATTGAGCCCAATCAGCAGTCGACTTGTTCTCCTCCTTCTTTGATGCTGGTATCTTGATGCTTGCTGGTCAATCGATCCCGATCCTCCGATCCCTCTATTATAGTTTCTCTTGTCCTTGTCTGCAGATATCAAGTTCCTGATTTCTTATCTCTTCACGCATAAGACTGAGTCTATCTTCTTACTTCCAATCCCCGTTCTTTAACTTGATTAATGAAGAGTTGTTATCCGCAGACGACCTGGGTTTGGATAACTTAATCTTGGTTCGTATCTGGATGAGGATGAATCTTCAACTGTTCTTATCTTTTGACTCTGCCGAATGCCAGTCGACTGGTTTCGTGATCAGTCGAGTGTGTCGAGACATCTGGAGATTCGTAATTCATCAGTCAAGTCGACTGTCTTTGGAGTAAGTCGACTGTACCGAGCAGCTTCATCCTCTCTGTCCAGTCGACTGTTGGAAGAATCAGTCGACTTATGCTCTGCAGTTCCTTGTGTATCATCCTCTCAGTCTGTATTAGCCTTGAATCTGCTTTGTTTGGCTGCTTTTGGTTGTTTCCTATGGAAAAGAGAAAAGAATAGTAAAATAACACATATAGAGCATTTAAATGTCTAATTGCACTAAGATTATTGTTTCTAAATGTGAATATTATTGGGTTCATCAAATACCCCCAAACTTAGCTTTTGCTTGTCCTCAAGCAAACTAAAATTACGAACAAGGGGAAAAATAATAGTAGACTCAACCCATCACACCAAAAATTCTCATGATGCAAACATCAAAATTAAAAATATAAACAATTGCAAAGAAAGTAAAAACAAGCATACTCACTTTCTCGAGTGCAATTATTTAGTCATAATCCCCAACTCAATCATATTTTTCATGCCATTAATTTAATTATAGTATGTAACAACTCCATCTGTGATTATCTCTTTTCTCTACTACAAACCGAGTAGCAAACTAGAGTTTTTTTTTTTTGTCTCTTCTTTAAGTTGTCATTTGCCTTTTTACGCGAATGCAAAACATTTGTGATGAATCCACCCGGTTACTCAACAAGTCACAAACTTTAAAGTGCTTTGCATACTCATATTTCAAGCTGCCGTTTGACGTAAAGGTAAACATTGGTGATGAATATCCCTAGTTACTAAGCAACTCAAAATATTGGAGTGGATTGACTTTATTCAAAAAAAAAAAAAAATTTCGTTATTACTCAATTTACTTAAACTCTGTTTAGGACTAGATCAAAGGGGATAATCACGAGAAAAAGCATCACATTTGTCTTTAATGTGTAATAGCATGACTCATACAATTTTTGTAAGGCATTATGAAACTCAACAATCCTAAAGTAAATAAGTATACTTACTCTTACTTTATAAGAAATTGTTTATCCCAAAAAAAAAAAATCAAAAGACTCCAAATGTAAATAACTACCCCCAAACTTAGATGGAACATTGTCCTCAATGTTCGCACAAAAACTTAAAATAGGCATGTGTTACCACCCAGTTTGAAGGAAAGAAATTAAAGTAAAGAAATAAAGAAATGATTAAAGAAATAAATAAATAGAGAGTGTAAGTACTCCCCTGAAAAATTGGGTTGCCTCCCAATAAGCGCTGTGTTTCTTGTCTTCAGCTAGACTCGATGAGTTTGTGCAATGTATTGAATGGCTCGCGGCTCAAAACTCATCTTATTATAAGGTTTCCCACTATGCCCATTCACCTTTGAACGTTTGATTTTTCTCCAACGTTCCATGTGGGGAAACCTTTGCAACAATGTACGGACCGTACCATCTTGACATAAGCCTATCTGCAATGGTCCACCTTAATGCACCCTTGTGTTCTTGCAAGACTCCCTGCAGCTTCTCTTCTTCATGCATCCTTAAGTTTGTAGCAACTGTCACACGTAATGTCTGGTTTTCCCCCAAATATTCATACTTTAAGTGTTCATGTAGTGGCTTCAGCTCCACATCTGGTGTCCTGGTAAAAGAAGAAACAAAAATATTATTAGACACAAGATTTTCAAACACATGTGCAAACTTACCTGCATATGATTTTTCATTTCCAAGGGTATGTATTTTCTCTGCAATCCTCCAATCATCATATTTCTGTTCAACTTGGGATGGTATCAGAGGGTGTGTAATTGTTGCTTGTAATGGTTCAACACCACGTTCCTGAAATGTTTGGTCACAAATTTCCTGAACCACATCAACATTATAACATTCATGATCATCGTGTGGTAATTCAATCTTGTCCTCTAGGGTTGTCACCGATTGGAGCTGTTCTTGTCCTCTAGGGTTTGGTGTGGTTTGTGGTGGGAGTTCTCCTGCCTTTCTTTCATTTAATTCCTTAGCAATTTGACTGATTTGAGTTTCCAATTTTTGAATGGCCTGCCCTTGTTGGTTGCTTGTTTGCTGTTGCTGTTGGAGTAATTGAAGAACGGTGGATTCGAAATCCAACTTCTTCTGTTCTTGTACTGGCCGATCAAACCCATTCCCAATTTGGAATTGCTGCGTATGCCCTTGTGTGAATTGATTGCCTTGATGGTTTTGATTATTGCTCCATGAGAAATTTGGATGGTTTCGCCACCCTGGGTTATACATGTTTGAAAAAGTGTTGTTCTGGGGCGGGTACATTCCCTGTCCTACGTAGTTTGCGTGCTCCTGATCTGTGAAAGAAGACATGGGACATGTATTAGTTGTATGATTAGAATGAGAACAAATTGCACAAATTTCTTTTGTTTGGTTTTTTACACCACCCAACGTTGAAATTGCATTAACCAGCATATCAATCTTTTTGTTCATAATTTCCATTTCTAATTGCATGTTATTATTATTAGAAATTTCGTAAACTCCCTGTTTTTTCGAAAGGCCTCTTCGTGTTGAGGATTGTTGTGAGTTCTCGCTGAGTTCTTCAAATAGCTCGATGGCCTCCTCACCACTTTTCCTCATCAAGATTTCATTGCAAGCTGAATCCACAATTGCTTTGTTAGTGTCATTTAAACCCTCATAAAATGCTTGTACCTGATCATCCTTAGGTATGTTGTGCATAGGACACTTGAGAAGCTTGTTCCTGAAGTCCCTCCATGCCTCGAAGAATAAATCGCCATCTTTTTGTTGGAAGAGTAGAATTTCCCTTTTTAGTTGCTTGGTCTTCTGAGCTGGAAAGAATTCCTTCAAGAACTTTGTTGCCAATTGCTCCCATGATTGAATTGATCCTGGTTCCAAACAATTATACCACAATTTAGAATTAAGTTTTAATGAAAATGGAAACAAGATTAACCTGATTTGTTCAGGGGTAAGCCCTTGGACGCTTTGTGTTCTGCAAAGATCAAAGAAATCTTGCAAATGTAGATGCGGATCCTCATCTAGTCTGCCACTGAAGTGGAAAACCATGCTGAGTAATTGAGGTGATAGATGCATATTCCCTGTGACATTAGGTTGGAAAGCTATGCAAGAAGGTTGCTCAATATTCTTCGGAGTGAATTTGTCTTGCATTGGTACTCGATTTGGTACGTTCTCCCCCATTGTTGATTTTGGAATTATTCGCTGTACAGTTGACTGGTCCTTGGAGACGGTCGACTGGTCTGTCTGTGCAGAGGGTAACCTGAAAGAAAATATATTAAAAGAAAACGAAGAAATAAAATTTAAAAAAAAGAAAAGATTTTTATTGACTTGTAAGTTAAAATACTAAACAATCCCCGGCAACGGCGCCAAAAACTTGTTGTGCAATCTAGACTATCTAAATAAACAGATAAACTAGACACAAATTAAAACCTCGCAAGTGTACGAATCGTTTATAGAAGCGTAGTGACGAGCAAGGGTCGATCTCACAGAGATTGTAGTACTTAACTCACTAATCAATAAATCAAAGAAAAAATGCAAATCATGAAGTTTGTTCTAAAAGTCTGATTGAAAGGAAATGAAAAGATAAAAAATCTAAATTAAGTAGCAGCACAATTTGAGTCACAAATATCTATTAAAGTAGTTGGGCTTTGATTTCCACCTATAGTCAATAATGATAAGTCGTATACTACTCCGATTACTCATGTTTGTTCCTTTAAGGGCATGGTATCTGCTCCTTAAAGTTAATGTTTCCCTAAGCCAAGAATTAGGCATGGTATCTACTCTAATTCGTTTCTCTCCTTAAGTATTTAGCATAGTATCTACTAAGTTGCACTTGAAGAAAGCATATGAACAATGGAAACGAACAAACACTCAAAGTTCTAGAAATTGGTATCAGATCTAGATTCTTCAAGTTGATTAAACCAAGAACCACTAAAGATTCCTGTGTTACAAGTTATGAACACGAGATACGGGTCGTCTCTATGCTCATATAACAGATTCAGATTTATAATACGCAAACTTGATAATCTCAGGTTCTGCATGGCAGTCGACTTGCTGTCACTCTCATTCGACTGCTCTTAGAACTTCTGAACAAGTTTGATTATTATAAATCTATACCAATTCAATCAGTTTTAATCAATAAGTGATAGAGTAGCATTCAGAAGAACATAGCATTACATGACTACGGTTTCAGTCTACCCAACTATGAAATTAGTTGCACATAATACAACCTTTATTGATTAATAAAATAGAATTCATGACTCTACAATAAAAATAAAAGTAAAAGGAAGAACAGAAGAACACTGATTTGTATGATGTTGAAATTGAGCCCAATCAGCAGTCGACTTGTTCTCCTCCTTCTTTGATGCTGGTATCTTGATGCTTGCTGGTCGATCGATCCCGATCCTCCGATCCCTCTATTATAGTTTCTCTTGTCCTTGTCTGCAGATATCAAGTTCCTGATTTCTTATCTCTTCACGCATAAGACTGAGTCTATCTTCTTACTTCCAATCCCCGTTCTTTAACTTGATTAATGAAGAGTTGTTATCCGCAGACGACCTGGGTTTGGATAACTTAATCTTGCTTCGTATCTGGATGAGGATGAATCTTCAACTGTTCTTATCTTTTGACTCTGCCGAATGCCAGTCGACTGCTTTCGTGATCAGTCGACTGTGTCGAGACATCTGGAGATTCGTAATTCATCAGTCAAGTCGACTGTCTTTGGAGTAAGTCGACTGTACCGAGCAGCTTCATCCTCTCTGTCCAGTCGACTGTTGGAAGAATCAGTCGACTTATGCTCTGCAGTTCCCTGTGTATCATCCTCTCAGTCTGTATTAGCCTTGAATCTGCTTTGTTTGGCTGCTTTTGGTTGTTTCCTATGGAAAAGAGAAAAGAATAGTAAAATAACACATATAGAGCATTTAAATGTCTAATTGCACTAAGATTATTGCTCCTAAATGTGAATATTATTGGGTTCATCAAATACCCCCAAACTTAGCTTTTGCTTGTCCTCAAGCAAACTAAAATTACGAACAAGGGGGAAAATAATAGTAGACTCAACCCATCACACCAAAAATTCTCATGATGCAAACATCAAAATTAAAAATATAAACAGTTGCAAAGAAAGTAAAAACAAGCATACTCACTTTCTCGAGTGCAATTATTTAGTCATAATCCCCAACTCAATCATATTTTTCATGCCATTAATTTAATTATAGTATGTAACAACTCTATCTGTGATTATCTCTTTTCTCTACTACAAACCGAGTAGCAAACTAGAGTTTTTTTTTTTTTGTCTCTTCTTTAAGTTGTCATTTGCCTTTTTACGCGAATGCAAAACATTTGTGATGAATCCACCCGGTTACTCAACAAGTCACAAACTTTAAAGTGCTTTGCATACTCATATTTCAAGCTGTCGTTTGACGTAAAGGTAAACATTGGTGATGAATATCCCTAGTTACTAAGCAACTCAAAACATTGGAGTGGATTGACTTTATTCAAAAAAAAAAAAATTTTTTTTTGTTATTACTCTATTTACTTAAACTCTGTTTAGGACTAGATCAAAGGGGATAATCACGAGAAAAAGCATCACATTTGTCTTTAATGTGTAATAGCATGACTCATACAATTTTTGTAAGGCATTATGAAACTCAACAATCCTAAAGTAAATAAGTATACTTACTCTTACTTTATAAGAAATTGTTTATCCCAAAAAAAAAAAATCAAAAGACTCCAAATGTAAATAACTACCCCCAAACTTAGATGGAACATTGTCCTCAATGTTCGCACAAAAACTTAAAATAGGCATGTGTTACCACCCAGTTTGAAGGAAAGAAATTAAAGTAAAGAAATAAAGAAATGATTAAAGAAATAAATAAATAGAGAGTGTAAGTACTCCCCTGAAAAATTGGGTTGCCTCCCAATAAGCGCTGTGTTTCTTGTCTTCAGCTAGACTCGATGAGTTTGTGCAATGTATTGAATGGCTCGCGGCTCAAAACTCATCTTATTATAAGGTTTCCCACTATGCCCATTCACCTTTGAACGTTTGATTTTTCTCCAACGTTCCATGTGGAGAAACCTTTGCAACAATGTACGGACCGTACCATCTTGACATAAGCATATCTGCAATGGTCCACCTTAATGCACCCTTGTGTTCTTGCAAGACTCCCTGCAGCTTCTCTTCTTCATGCATCCTTAAGTTTGTAGCAACTGTCACACGTAATGTCTGGTTTTCCCCCAAATATTCATACTTTAAGTGTTCATGTAGTGGCTTCAGCTCCACATCTGGTGTCCTGGTAAAAGAAGAAACAAAAATATTATTAGACACAAGATTTTCAAACACATGTGCAAACTTACCTGCATATGATTTTTCATTTCCAAGGGTATGTATTTTCTCTGCAATCCTCCAATCATCATATTTCTGTTCAACTTGGGATGGTATCAGAGGGTGTGTAATTGTTGCTTGTAATGGTTCAACACCACGTTCCTGAAATGTTTGGTCACAAATTTCCTGAACCACATCAACATTATAACATTCATGATCATCGTGTGGTAATTCAATCTTGTCCTCTAGGGTTGTCACCGATTGGAGCTGTTCTTGTCCTCTAGGGTTTGGTGTGGTTTGTGGTGGGAGTTCTCCTGCCTTTCTTTCATTTAATTCCTTAGCAATTTGACTGATTTGAGTTTCCAATTTTTGAATGGCCTGCCCTTGTTGGTTGCTTGTTTGCTGTTGCTGTTGGAGTAATTGAAGAACGGTGGATTCGAAATCCAACTTCTTCTGTTCTTGTACTGGTCGATCAAACCCATTCCCAATTTGGAATTGCTGCGTATGCCCTTGTGTGAATTGATTGCCTTGATGGTTTTGATTATTGCTCCATGAGAAATTTGGATGGTTTCGCCACCCTGGATTATACATGTTTGAAAAAGTGTTGTTCTGGGGCGGGTACATTCCCTGTCCTACGTAGTTTGCGTGCTCCTGATCTGTGAAAGAAGACATGGGACATGTATTAGTTGTATGATTAGAATGAGAACAAATTGCACAAATTTCTTTTGTTTGGTTTTTTACACCACCCAACGTTGAAATTGCATTAACCAGCATATCAATCTTTTTGTTCATAATTTCCATTTCTAATTGCATGTTATTATTATTAGAAATTTCGTAAACTCCCTGTTTTTTCGAAAGGCCTCTTCGTGTTGAGGATTGTTGTGAGTTCTCGCTGAGTTCTTCAAATAGCTCGATGGCCTCCTCACCACTTTTCCTCATCAAGATTCCATTGCAAGCTGAATCCACAATTGCTTTGTTAGTGTCATTTAAACCCTCATAAAATGCTTGTACCTGATCATCCTTAGGTATGTTGTGCATAGGACACTTGATAAGCTTGTTCCTGAAGTCCCTCCATGCCTCGAAGAATAAATCGCCATCTTTTTGTTGGAAGAGTAGAATTTCCCTTTTTAGTTGCTTGGTCTTCTGAGCTGGAAAGAATTCCTTCAAGAACTTTGTTGCCAATTGCTCCCATGATTGAATTGATCCTGGTTCCAAAGAATTATACCACAATTTAGCATTAAGTTTTAATGAAAATGGAAATAAGATTAACCTGATTTGTTCAGGGGTAAGCCCTTGGACGCTTTGTGTTCTGCAAAGATCAAAGAAATCTTGCAAATGTAGATGCGGATCCTCATCTAGTCTGCCACTGAAGTGGAAAACCATGCTGAGTAATTGAGGTGATAGATGCATATTCCCTGTGACATTAGGTTGGAAAGCTATGCAAGAAGGTTGCTCAATATTCTTCGGAGTGAATTTGTCTTGCATTGGTACTCGATTTGGTACGTTATCCCCCATTGTTGATTTTGGAATTATTCGCTGTACAGTCGACTGGTCCTTGGAGACGGTCGACTGGTCTGTCTGTGTAGAGTGTAACCTGAAAGAAAATATAATAAAAGAAAACGAAGAAATAAAATTTAAAAAAAAAGAAAAGATTTTTATTGACTTGTAAGTTAAAATACTAAACAATCCCCGGCAACGGCGCCAAAAACTTGTTGTGCAATCTAGACTATCTAAATAAACAGATAAACTAGACACAAATTAAAACCTCGCAAGTGTACGAATCGTTTATAGAAGCGTAGTGACGAGCAAGGGTCGATCTCACAGAGATTGTAGTACTTAACTCACTAATCAATAAATCAAAGAAAAAATGCAAATCATGAAGTTTGTTCTAAAAGTCTGATTGAAAGGAAATGAAAAGATAAAAAATCTAAATTAAGTAGCATCACAATTTGAGTCACAAATATCTATTAAAGTAGTTGGGCTTTGATTTCCACCTATAGTCAATAATGATAAGTCGTATACTACTCCGATTACTCATGTTTGTTCCTTTAAGGGCATGGTATCTGCTCCTTAAAGTTAATGTTTCCCTAAGCCAAGAATTAGGCATGGTATCTACTCTAATTCGTTTCTCTCCTTAAGTATTTAGCATAGTATCCACTAAGTTGCACTTGAAGAAAGCATATGAACAATGGAAACGAACAAACACTCAAAGTTCTAGAAATTGGTATCAGATCTAGATTCTTCAAGTTGATTAAACCAAGAACCACTAAAGATTCCTGTGTTACAAGTTATGAACACGAGATACGGGTCGTCTCTATGCTCATATAACAGATTCAGATTTATAATACGCAAACTTGATAATCTCAGGTTCTGCATGGCAGTCGACTTGCTGTCACTCTCATTCGACTGCTCTTAGAACTTCTGAACAAGTTTGATTATTATAAATCTATACCAATTCAATCAGTTTTAATCAATAAGTGATAGAGTAGCATTCAGAAGAACATAGCATTACGTGACTACGGTTTCAGTCTACCCAACTATGAAATTAGTTGCACATAATACAACCTTTATTGATTAATAAAATAGAATTCATGACTCTACAATAAAAATAAAAGTAAAAGGAAGAACAGAAGAACACTGATTTGTATGATGTTGAAATTGAGCCCAATCAGCAGTCGACTTGTTCTCCTCCTTCTTTGATGCTGGTATCTTGATGCTTGCTGGTCGATCGATCCCGATCCTCCGATCCCTCTATTATAGTTTCTCTTGTCCTTGTCTGCAGATATCAAGTTCCTGATTTCTTATCTCTTCACGCATAAGACTGAGTCTATCTTCTTACTTCCAATCCCCGTTCTTTAACTTGATTAATGAAGAGTTGTTATCCGCAGACGACCTGGGTTTGGATAACTTAATCTTGCTTCGTATCTGGATGAGGATGAATCTTCAACTGTTCTTATCTTTTGACTCTGCCGAATGCCAGTCGACTGCTTTCGTGATCAGTCGACTGTGTCGAGACATCTAGAGATTTGTAATTCATCAGTCAAGTCGACTGTCTTTGGAGTAAGTCGACTGTACCGAGCAGCTTCATCCTCTCTGTCCAGTCGACTGTTGGAAGAATCAGTCGACTTATGCTCTGCAGTTCCCTGTGTATCATCCTCTCAGTCTGTATTAGCCTTGAATCTGCTTTGTTTGGCTGCTTTTGGTTGTTTCCTATGGAAAAGAGAAAAGAATAGTAAAATAACACATATAGAGCATTTAAATGTCTAATTGCACTAAGATTATTGCTCCTAAATGTGAATATTATTGGGTTCATCAAATACCCCCAAACTTAGCTTTTGCTTGTCCTCAAGCAAACTAAAATTACGAACAAGGGGGAAAATAATAGTAGACTCAACCCATCACACCAAAAATTCTCATGATGCAAACATCAAAATTAAAAATATAAACAATTGCAAAGAAAGTAAAAACAAGCATACTCACTTTCTCGAGTGCAATTATTTAGTCATAATCCCCATCTCAATCATATTTTTCATGCCATTAATTTAATTATAGTATGTAACAACTCCATCTGTGATTATCTCTTTTCTCTACTACAAACCGAGTAGCAAACTAGAGTTTTTTTTTTGTCTCTTCTTTATGTCATCACTTGCCTTTTTACGCGAATGCAAAACATTTGTGATGAATCCACCCGGTTACTCAACAAGTCACAAACTTTAAAGTGCTTTGCATACTCATATTTCAAGCTGCCGTTTGACGTAAAGGTAAACATTGGTGATGAATATCCCTAGTTACTAAGCAACTCAAAACATTGGAGTGGATTGACTTTATTCAAAAAAAAAATTTTTTTTTTTCGTTATTACTCTATTTACTTAAACTCTGTTTAGGACTAGATCAAAGGGGATAATCACGAGAAAAAGCATCACATTTGTCTTTAATGTGTAATAGCATGACTCATACAATTTTTGTAAGGCATTATGAAACTCAACAATCCTAAAGTAAATAAGTATACTTACTCTTACTTTATAAGAAATTGTTTATCCCAAAAAAAAAAAATCAAAAGACTCCAAATGTTTAAAATCGAAAGACTCCAAATGTAAATAACTACCCCCAAACTTAGATGGAACATTGTCCTCAATGTTCGCACAAAAACTTAAAATAGGCATGTGTTACCACCCAGTTTGAAGGAAAGAAATTAAAGTAAAGAAATAAAGAAATGATTAAAGAAATAAATAAATAGAGAGTGTAAGTACTCCCCTGAAAAATTGGGTTGCCTCCCAATAAGCGCTGTGTTTCTTGTCTTCAGCTAGACTCGATGAGTTTGTGCAATGTATTGAATGGCTCGCGGCTCAAAACTCATCTTATTATAAGGTTTCCCACTATGCCCATTCACCTTTGAACGTTTGATTTTTCTCCAACGTTCCATGTGGGGAAACCTTTGCAACAATGTACGGACCGTACCATCTTGACATAAGCATATCTGCAATGGTCCACCTTAATGCACCCTTGTGTTCTTGCAAGACTCCCTGCAGCTTCTCTTCTTCATGCATCCTTAAGTTTGTAGCAACTGTCACACGTAATGTCTGGTTTTCCCCCAAATATTCATACTTTAAGTGTTCATGTAGTGGCTTCAGCTCCACATCTGGTGTCCTGGTAAAAGAAGAAACAAAAATATTATTAGACACAAGATTTTCAAACACATGTGCAAACTTACCTGCATATGATTTTTCATTTCCAAGGGTATGTATTTTCTCTGCAATCCTCCAATCATCATATTTCTGTTCAACTTGGGATGGTATCAGAGGGTGTGTAATTGTTGCTTGTAATGGTTCAACACCACGTTCCTGAAATGTTTGGTCACAAATTTCCTGAACCACATCAACATTATAACATTCATGATCATCGTGTGGTAATTCAATCTTGTCCTCTAGGGTTGTCACCGATTGGAGCTGTTCTTGTCCTCTAGGGTTTGGTGTGGTTTGTGGTGGGAGTTCTCCTGCCTTTCTTTCATTTAATTCCTTAGCAATTTGACTGATTTGAGTTTCCAATTTTTGAATGGCCTGCCCTTGTTGGTTGCTTGTTTGCTGTTGCTGTTGGAGTAATTGAAGAACGGTGGATTCGAAATCCAACTTCTTCTGTTCTTGTACTGGCCGATCAAACCCATTCCCAATTTGGAATTGCTGCGTATGCCCTTGTGTGAATTGATTGCCTTGATGGTTTTGATTATTGCTCCATGAGAAATTTGGATGGTTTCGCCACCCTGGATTATACATGTTTGAAAAAGTGTTGTTCTGGGGCGGGTACATTCCCTGTCCTACGTAGTTTGCGTGCTCCTGATCTGTGAAAGAAGACATGGGACATGTATTAGTTGTATGATTAGAATGAGAACAAATTGCACAAATTTCTTTTGTTTGGTTTTTTACACCACCCAACGTTGAAATTGCATTAACCAGCATATCAATCTTTTTGTTCATAATTTCCATTTCTAATTGCATGTTATTATTATTAGAAATTTCGTAAACTCCCTGTTTTTTCGAAAGGCCTCTTCGTGTTGAGGATTGTTGTGAGTTCTCGCTGAGTTCTTCAAATAGCTCGATGGCCTCCTCACCACTTTTCCTCATCAAGATTCCATTGCAAGCTGAATCCACAATTGCTTTGTTAGTGTCATTTAAACCCTCATAAAATGCTTGTACCTGATCATCCTTAGGTATGTTGTGCATAGGACACTTGAGAAGCTTGTTCCTGAAGTCCCTCCATGCCTCGAAGAATAAATCGCCATCTTTTTGTTGGAAGAGTAGAATTTCCCTTTTTAGTTGCTTGGTCTTCTGAGCTGGAAAGAATTCCTTCAAGAACTTTGTTGCCAATTGCTCCCATGATTGAATTGATCCTGGTTCCAAAGAATTATACCACAATTTAGAATTAAGTTTTAATGAAAATGGAAACAAGATTAACCTGATTTGTTCAGGGGTAAGCCCTTGGACGCTTTGTGTTCTGCAAAGATCAAAGAAATCTTGCAAATGTAGATGCGGATCCTCATCTAGTCTGCCACTGAAGTGGGAAACCATGCTGAGTAATTGAGGTGATAGATGCATATTCCCTGTGACATTAGGTTGAAAAGCTATGCAAGAAGGTTGCTCAATATTCTTCGGAGTGAATTTGTCTTGCATTGGTACTCGATTTGGTACGTTCTCCCCCATTGTTGATTTTGGAATTATTCGTTGTACAGTTGACTGGTCCTTGGAGACAGTCGACTGGTCTGTCTGTGCAGAGTGTAACCTGAAAGAAAATATAATAAAAGAAAACGAAGAAATAAAATTTAAAAAAAAAAGAAAAGATTTTTATTGACTTGTAAGTTAAAATACTAAACAATCCCCGGCAACGGCGCCAAAAACTTGTTGTGCAATCTAGACTATCTAAATAAACAGATAAACTAGACACAAATTAAAACCTCGCAAGTGTACGAATCGTTTATAGAAGCGTAGTGACGAGCAAGGGTCGATCTCACAGAGATTGTAGTACTTAACTCACTAATCAATAAATCAAAGAAAAAATGCAAATCATGAAGTTTGTTCTAAAAGTCTGATTGAAAGGAAATGAAAAGATAAAAAATCTAAATTAAGTAGCATCACAATTTGAGTCACGAATATCTATTAAAGTAGTTGGGCTTTGATTTCCACCTATAGTCAATAATGATAAGTCGTATACTACTCCGATTACTCATGTTTGTTCCTTTAAGGGCATGGTATCTGCTCCTTAAAGTTAATGTTTCCCTAAGCCAAGAATTAGACATGGTATCTACTCTAATTCGTTTCTCTCCTTAAGTATTTAGCATAGTATCTACTAAGTTGCACTTGAAGAAAGCATATGAACAATGGAAACGAACAAACACTCAAAGTTCTAGAAATTGGTATCAGATCTAGATTCTTCAAGTTGATTAAATCAAGAACCACTAAAGATTCCTGTGTTACAAGTTATGAACACAAGATATGGGTCGTCTTTATGCTCATATAACTGATTCAGATTTATAATACGCAAACTTGATAATCTCAGGTTCTGCATGGCAGTCGACTTGCTGTCACTATCAGTCGACTGCTCTTAGAACTTCTGAACAAGTTTGATTATTATAAATCTATACCAATTCAATCAGGTTTAATCAATAAGTGATAGAGTAGCATTCAGAAGAACATAGCATTACATGACTACGGTTTCAGTCTACCCAACTATGAAATTAGTTGCACATAATACAACCTTTATTGATTAATAAAATAGAATTCATGACTCTACAATAAAAATAAAAGTAAAAGGAAGAACAGAAGAACACTGATTTGTATGATGTTGAAATTGAGCCCAATCAGCAGTCGACTTGTTCTCCTCCTTCTTTGATGCTGGTATCTTGATGCTTGCTGGTCGATCGATCCCGATCCTCCGATCCCTCTATTATAGTTTCTCTTGTCCTTGTCTGCAGATATCAAGTTCCTGATTTCTTATCTCTTCACGCATAAGACTGAGTCTATCTTCGTACTTCCAATCCCGGTTCTTTAACTTGATTAATGAAGAGTTGTTATCCGCAGACGGCCTGGGTTTGGATAACTTAATCTTGCTTCGTATCTGGATGAGGATGAATCTTCAACTGTTCTTATCTTTTGACTCTGCCGAATGCCAGTCGACTGGTTTCGTGATCAGTCGACTGTGTCGAGACATCTGGAGATTCGTAATTCATCAGTCAAGTCGACTGTCTTTGGAGTAAGTCGACTGTACCGAGCAGCTTCATCCTCTCTGTCCAGTCGACTGTTGGAAGAATCAGTCGACTTATGCTCTGCAGTTCCCTGTGTATCATCCTCTCAGTCTGTATTAGCCTTGAATCTGCTTTGTTTGGCTGCTTTTGGTTGTTTCCTGTGGAAAAGAGAAAAGAAGAGTAAAATAATGCATATAGAGCATTTAAATGTCTAATTGCACTAAGATTATTGCTCCTAAATGTGAATATTATTGGGTTCATCAGTCGGCCGCCGACATGCCTGGAATTTCTGAAGAACTTCTAGTCCACCACCTCAGTGTTGCTCCGGGGTCTAAACCGGTCCAACAGAAGAGGCACAAGTTTGCTCCCGAACGCCAGCAAGCTATAAAAGAGGAGGTGGACAAGCTCCTAAAGGCTCGGTTCATACAAGAGGTCAATTACCCTGAATGGCTCTCGAATGTTGTGATGGTAAAGAAGGCCAACGGGACCTGGAGGATCTGCATCGACTTTACCGACCTGAACAAGGCATGCCCCAAAGACCCCTTCCCTCTTCCAAGCATCGATACTTTGATTGACGCCACTTCAGGCTATGATCTTCTCAGCTTCATGTATGCTTTCTCCGGGTACAACCAAATCCACATGTTTCCCCCGGATATCCCGAAGACCTCCTTTGTTACCGATCAGGGCCTCTACTGCTACAGAGTAATGCCTTTCGGGTTGAAGAATGCAGGCGCCACCTATCAACGCCTCGTCAACAAGGTCTTCCAAAATCAGATCGGCCGCAACATGGAGGTGTATGTTGATGATATGCTTGTAAAGAGCATCCGTGGGGCCGACCATGTCACCGATCTGCAGGAGGCATTCGATGTATTAAGGAAACATGATATTGGGCTCAATCTGAAAAAGTGTGCGTTCGAAGTCTCTTCGGGGAAATTCCTAGGCTTCATGGTCAGCCAAAGAGGGATCGAGGCCAACTCCGAGAAGATCAAAGCCATACTGGATATGGCTCCTCCCAAAAATGTAAAAGAAGTTCAGAAGCTAACCGGGCGCCTTGCAGCTATAGGGCGCTTCTTTTTCAAGTCAGAGGAGAAGTGTCTTTCCTTCTTCAAGGCTCTCAGGGGGGCTAAGGGCTTTGAATGAGGTCAACAACAGCAGCAGTCGTTCGATCAGCTTAAGGCCTACCTAGTCAACCCCCCTCTCCTCAGCAAGCCTATTCCCGGGGAAACACTCTACCTCTACTTAGCTGCCTCCGAGCAAACCCTCAATGCTGTCTTGGTGAGGGAGGAAGACAAGGCTCAGAAGCCCATCTATTACGTAAACAAGGTACTTTGGGATGCCGAGCTTTGTTATCCAAGGCTAAAGAATATGGCATACGCCTTGGTTATGGCAGCTAGGAAGCTTCGTCCATATTTCCAGTCTCACTCGGTGGTCATTCTTACCGACCAACCGCTGAAGCAAGTTATGCACAGACCGGAGACCTCTGGCCGTCTCATGAAGTGGTCGATCGAGCTAAGCCAGCATGATATATCATACCAGCCTCGGACCGCAATTAAAGCTCAGGCTTTAGCTGAATTCATAGTTGAGAGCACCATTTCCGAGGTCAGTCAAGCGGCAAACGGACCTCCCATTTGGACGGTATATGTTGACGGATCCTCTTGTACCGAAGGGATTATTCTGGCAGGCCCCAATGACTTCGTCCTCCAATACTCCCTCCGCATCAACTTCAAGGTCTCCAACAACGAAGCGGAATATGAAGCCCTTATAGCCGGTCTCGGAATGGCTCGCAAGGCAGGGGTACAATGCCTCTGCATATTTAGTGACTCTCAGCTGGTCGTGAATCAAGTCTTGGGTGAGCATGAAGCGCGAGATGACCGAATGGCTAAGTATCTAGCCAAGGTCCAAAATCTCATGGCTCTCTTCGAAGAGGCACTTATTCGGCGAATCCCCAGGGAGGAAAATGCTCAAGCAGATGCTCTCTCCAAGTTAGCCTCTTCCTCCCTCCAAGATCGGATAAACAGCTTATGGGTGATGTTAGTCATTCGTTGGGCCAATGTCATGTGCTCGTATTCCGTATTTTTGGAAAGCGGGCCATGACATGTTACCTGTTATCATGCTCATGTTCATGTTAACTATTATAAAAGAATAACAAGTCGGGGTAATAAGCATAAGACCTAGTAGTGGACAATATAAGAGAGTGTACTTGGAAGGGGCCTGTGTTTCCCGTGATAATGATACATGATTACAAGTTATATAGAACTAAGTGTCATGTAAAACTGAGTGCCACATTATGGGTTGATGGGGGTTACCTCTAGATCCTGCAGGGTTTACCTGTAGAGCCCATTACATGATTACATGATTTCCTGTCTACATGATACATGTTTACAAGTTGTATAGAACTAAGTACCATGTAGAACTAAGTGCCACATCATGGGTTGATAGGGGTTACCTCTAGATCCTGCGGGGGTTACCTCTAGTTCCTGCGAGGGTTATCGATAGTTCCCATTGCTTGACTGCATGCTCATGTTTTCTGCAAGACCCGAGTACATGACCTATAAAATTTTCCACTATAGTTTAAACGTTGACATATTTATATGCACCTGAACCTGTTGTATGGGACACAGGACTGATAAAATAGATAAACTTAAGATTGACACTGAGCAAATGCATTTTCCTGTTACAAGTTATATGATTCCTATTGAGAAGTTTACATGATTCTCGTTTACATGTTACATGTTTCAATATACTAGTTACATGATTCCTGCTTATAAGACAAGTTTACATTAGTCCCAATTGCATGCTTGTATTCCCTCGTTACATGATTCATTCCTGTACACATGATTCTCTATTCTTGATATATTCCTGCTCTTGTTTCTACTTGCTTGTACTACTTGCGGCTTGTTACTTGCTCTAACGGATGTTCTCTTTCCCTAACTCGAGATGATGAATTTATAGGAGTGGGAGAAGAATTGCCAAAATGAATTAGTGATCAAGTGTTATAAGGAATGGAGATGGATCCCACCTTGCTTTTACTTTCTTTATATTATATTCTCAGTTCTATTTGTTTTACTACAAACCTTGTATTCCGGGCGGTTGACACGAAGTCTATTTATGTTGGATGTTGGTTATTTTGTGGACTATATTTATGATATTCCTGTTTATGTGATTATATTTTGCTTGCATGGTTGTGATTATTGTATGTTGTTAAGTTGATCAATACAGCTTATAAATGATGTGTCCACAACATTTGCTGGACCTTAGTCGCGACCCCGTATTTTATTATATTATGGGAAGTCGGGCGTGACATCTTCACTTTCACCGTGCTAATGCCAAAAACATTGCATGAGGCAATGTTTCCCCCGAGGACTTCACCTCCATTCTTCTCCTCATATGTGTCGAACCAATCCTTGTTTACACACATGTGGAAAGTGCAACTTGAGTCAAGAATCCACAAGTCTGAAATTATTTAACCTAAAGAAACCGAAAGTAGTTCGGCACTGTTCTCCATGGTAACTCTGGCTGTATTGGTGTTTTTGGACTTCTTCCCTTCCTTCAAAACAGCTTTGAGCTTCCTGCAATATTTCTTGTAGTGACCCTTCTTGTGTCAATAATAGCATTCCACATCTTTACGGTTCCTGGATTTTGATATTGACTTTCGTGGTTATCAGGCTTGTTGCCTGACTCTTTGGATCGAATTCATATCATCACTCGAGCCCTTGTTCATCTTGATATAGAAATGATGTCTCAACCGGTAAAATTGATGTGGTTTGTAAGGGTGCAGGGGATATAGAAGTAGTACTTACATTGGTGGGGTTGCTGTGCACTGCCGAATAGGGAAAGATTGTTTCTTCAAAGTCGACGTGACGAGAGATGTATATTATTTGGGATGGTCGATGATAGCATATGTATCCTTGTGGTCCGAAAATGCCTGAAAGATGAAGGTAACGACCGTAGGAAAAGCAAAGCTTTGTCCTCATCCTCGTACTTGACCTCCACTAGCAATAAATAATTTATACAATGATTAAACACATTAAGATGCTCCATAATTTCATCTCTTTACTCCATACAAAGATTATACAAATGATCTTTTAAGAAAAGCTTGTTAGAGAGAGTCTTACCCATGTAGAGCTTCTCTAGTTTCCCTGATGCGCCCTTCGTAGTTTTCTCTTCCATGACATTATTGGTGACTTCATTGGATAAGTGTAACTTAATGAAGCTCATCGCCTTGAGATCCTCCTTGTTCCAAGCCTCCATGGACATTGCCCCCGACTAGTGCTCGATGCCCAAATTGCACACGTGGAGATCTTGTTAAATCAAAATATTTCTCATTTTCCATTGCAATAGTGTGAAATTGCTACATCCATCGAATGGCTTCAATTTGACCTTCACACCATTGATTGTTGGCTTCTCTTATGCCATCTAGAATACTCCAAATCATGCTCTGATACCACTTTTTTGCCATTACGGTCAACACCACTTCAGAACCTTGTTCTTAATGATAAGAGAAAATAATTACACAAAATAGATGTAATGTAACAAAACAGATGAACACAAGAATTTATATGGAAAACCCAAACGGGAAAAACCATAGGTTGAGCTTGGAGCTCGGAGGGGATTCACTATTTTGAAATCAACAAAAGTGTACAAGGCACACAACATATCCGACTATGTCAACTTCCATCATACATAGCTCACGTACACCCACCTTTAACAACAACTCAATGCAAAAGTTCCCTTCAAACAAGAAAGAGAAATTTTCCTTCACTCACACTCAATATACTTTCAAGAGAACAAGTGAACATCTTACAACCACACAACACTCATCTAGGATAAAGAAAAAACCTAGGATACTCAATGACTCTCCATAACAATTAGCATGCCTATTTACAAGCTTGATGAACTCTCTAGATCCATCTCATCATCTTCCCTTGTTCATGAATATATAAGAACTCTTGGGAATCTACAAATCTAGTCAAAGAGTGACAACCCTTGAAATTCTCTAATCATGAAAGACCATCCCTTGTTTATACAGACATCCAAATTCAACTTAACCCACTAAGGATAAATAATAGTATGTCACACCAAATGTACAACTCCATTTGCAATCACACGTGATTGGATCATGCTTTTTTTTTATATAGTCAAAAGTATAGTTAGCTAGAATTACTTATTTTTTGTAAATAGAGTAATCATGCGAGAGTTGAAATTTTAATTCCACATTTGGACTAACATACTATCATTCTTCATCCACTAAGTCAATGTGAAGATCATATTTGTCAATTAAAGACGGAAGCAACCAACCTCCAACCCCTCTACATTTATAATTCATCTTCCACTTCAGATCTCTCTCCGCCAGATTATTTTTTCATCAAACATTACAATTTATTTAATCTAGGCGTGGCAACCAGGGTCGGTTAGACAAGCGAACCCACCTGCGACCTGCTTATCTTGACTCGATCCGTGTTGACCCAGTTCGGATTTGAGTCGAACCTAAATTCCTTACTGGGTCGATCTGGGTTGAAAAAAATTGGATTTCGACCCCCGCAAAACCCGGTCCACGAACCTGCTGTCCAAGTCAAACTCGTCCACCAACCTGCGGGTCAACCCGCGGGTTTCGATCAGTTAAATTTTGGGATTTGACCCGTGGGTTTGAACCGTTTAGATTTTTTTGATTTTTTGCTATTTTTTTTTTAATCTTTTTTTTTTGCTACAAAATATATGTTTATATATACTACAAATATATATATGTGTATATATATATATATGCATATAGATATACTCCAAAATATTTTAAAATTTATAAAAATGAGTATGAACATAAAAATTAATTGATTACTAACCACTACTCTATTTGATAACCCCCACCCTACCTATTAATAGCCAACTCCACATCATCACTTCTCTCATCTCACTAATGTGAGACTAAAAGTTTTCAAAGTTTAGAATTCAAATATTTTTAGTCTCACATGGGTGAGATGAGAGAAGTGATGATGTGGTGTTGGCTATAAATAGCTAGGTTGGGGTGGAAAAATTGTGAAGTGGGTATTGAGCAAATAATTTTGTTGTTCACATTCATTTCATATAAAATTTAAAATATTAACCAACTTATTTTTAAAAAAAATTCAACCATGCGCAACCTGCAGCCCGGCCCGACCCAAAACGAGTTTGACCCTAACAGATTCGCGGGTCGACCAGGTCGAACTTTGCACTTTTGAACCTGGCCCGGTCCGGTGCGGTTAAGTGCACGACCTGACCCGAACCCACCCTTACTTGGCTACAATCTCCGCTAGTCGAACCCGACCCGACCCGGTCGACCCGAATGCCACCCCTAATTGAATCTACCACCAACCCCATTACTCTTCCGTCAAAGAAAAACTTAGATTCTCATCTTTAGAAATATATTTCTTCCTGTACTATTTTTTTTTTAAATCAAGCAAATTATTCCTTCGAAACCCAGAACAAGGGCCGGCCCCACCTTGAGGCGGGTGAGGCGGCTGCCTCAGGCCCAAATTTGTACTTTTCTTGTAAATATAGGACACATATTTTGCACGTAAAAAAAATACTCTTATTAGGGGGCCTCAACGATAATTATTTGAGCCTTTAAAATTTTTGACTTCTTGAATAATATATATTTTACATATTTTACTTTGAAAAATGTGCAACTTTTTTGTATACATGTCTTTTTTTTTTTTTTAGTTTTTTTTTTAATTATAGTGTAGGGGGGGGGGCATCTCGGGAGTTCGCCTCGGGGCCCCAGAACTCAGGGCCAGCCCTACCCGGAACTAATGCTACGTCAGCCTACAATGTATGAAATGCACGAAAAAGAAAGTATAAATTATTGGAATATTTATAAAAAATATATGAATTTGGTCTAGCATCCACAATGGTGTTTCTCATTTTTGAGAATATGGCTCTCATTTTTGAAAATATGGCAATTACAGTAATAGCAAATACCGAAATCGTCTACAGTCGTTGTTTTCTATAATTTTGCTAAAATTTGAGACGGACGAGATATGTTGTTTCATCGGTGATTTTTTTTTTACGGTTAATTAATTAGTGATTAGAGATTAAAATAGTTTAATTAAATAAATTATATAATGAAATTATAACTTAAACCTGTATTTAACTATCTAAACTAACTTTTTGACCCTAATCTAATTGCCCTGAAAATAGGGACGGGACATGTTGTCTCGTCCTAAGCATTTTTGAATTTTTTTTTTCGCTTCATCCAGACCGTCCGGTCAAAAAAATAAAATAAAATAAAATAAATTGGGACGATACATGTTGTATCGTCCGACGTGATTAAAAAATAAATAAATAATTACGACGAGACAACTTGTATCGTCCGACGTGATTTTAAAAAAAAAAATTGGGACGAGACAACTTGTATCGTCTCTTATAATTTAAGAATCGCAATTTCATTTCGCAAAAATGAGAAGCGACTGTAACGATTTTGCCAAAATATGACAAAATAGCAAACGACTGCAGCGTTTTGTTTCTCAAAAAATGAGAAATTGGTAAATATAGCAAATCCGACTGTGGATGCTCTAAAATGATTGATTTTAAGAATTAAGTTTTTTTGGCATTGATGGTAATCCATGGGTTTTTTAATATAAATAAGATCCTATTTTGGTTCTGAAAATATTTCTTCCTGACCAAAATATGTAAACCCCTCGCCTCGCCTCGCCTCTGATCGTTAGAGAGAGGATTGTATGATCGTATGCATGGACTACTGGCAGAAATAAATTTGATGTAAACTGCTAGCATAATTGAAGCCTTCACAATAAAGCAACTAATTTGGTGCACACACCACAAACTTAAACATTAAATCGCAGTTTAAATTTCCAAAGAATAACCTCGATTTTTTTTTTGTTTTAGATAAGATAACCACGCGAGGAGTTCCAGAGGAGGGATAGAATCAGTCCGTCAAAATAACTTAAAGATTTTGATAGCTTTGTTCTACTCATTGTGTCAACAAAAAAAGTCCAAACAACAAACAATTAATAAAACGGGGAACGACCCAACCCTTAGGATTTGTTTGGTTCAAAGGAGGGGAGGGGAGGGGAGGGAAGGAGAGGGGAGGGGAGAGATTTTAATCAAATTTTCTGTTTAGTTCGAGGAGAGAAAGAAAGAGGGGAGGGAAAATAATTATCTACTTGTTTGGTTCACAAGGGAAGGAAAGATATTTTATAATTAAATTACTTTTATAACCTTTTACATTTTAGGAGAGCCTATGCATTACTATTTCTAATTCTAACTTGGTATTCTTTATTATACTTCTTGTTAACTTAACTTACCAAAATAATACATGCAGGACTATAAGCAGATACAATTAGTCCCAATAAAAATAAACTATTATGTAGGACTATAAGCAGGCAATGAAATAAACTATTAAAAATGCTTAAGTTTAGAGAATACGACAAAGTATCAATAAAATGTTCAGTAAAACATCATGCCACCCACTAAGCTCAAGTCTTTAATCAAATGCATCAGCAATCATTAAGAAGGCGGATCCGACGAGCCAAAGACCATTTTCATAATCGCTGCCTTGCGTGCTTCAGCTAGCAACTGAAGAATTGGTAATCACATACAATTTTTCTACCTGATTATATAGTCTTTCCTACGGTTTAATAATCACAAACAGTGTAATAATCACAAACAGTTTAATAGATTTCGTAGTCTTTCCTTATAGCACTCATGAATGAATGAATCTGGTACCTGTAATCATATAGCACTCATAAATTATATGATTACCTTATAGCACTCATGAATGAATGAATAAGATAATAGCAGGATAGCACTCATGTTCAAACAATATAATATAATTTTAATAATCATGATTACAGGGATGCTACTCATGAATAAGATAGTTTGAGGATAGCACTCATTTCAAACTGTAGAATTACGTGATTAAGAAAAATTACGTGCTTACGTGATTATGAAAACTTTGGATGAGAAAAATCACGATGATTAAGAAACTCCATAATTACAGTTAACCATCATGATAACAAAATCAGAGAAGGAGAATGCTTACCTGATTAAAAAAAAACATGAACCCTAGTTGAAACGAATAGGGTGTCCGTTTTTGGGGGAGATAGAGGCGTGTGTTTGTAATGACATTTGATATTATGGTTTAGTTTTAGATTAATATTTATAGATCTAAAAAGGGCAATTTTGTATTTCACTTCACAATATTATCCAGGATATTTTAGTCCATTCACCTAAAAAAAATTAGACCAACTTTCTCTCCCCTCCAAATTCCCCCAATATTGGAGGGGAGCCAAAATTGGCTCAAAAAGAATTTTGCTCCCCTCCATTCCCCTCCCCTCCCCTCCTAAAATATGAACCAAATAAGAAATGTTTTTAAAAAATCCCTCCCCTCCCCTCCATTCTCCTCCAACCAAACTCGAGGAGGATAAGGAAACTCGAGGAGTTGAGCGGATAAGCAAATTGTTAATTTACCCAACTCCCCATAAATATATGTTGCTACTTATTTCGGTGTGGGAGAAAACAGATAGTGAGTTAATAATTGATGAAAACTACTAAAAATCTGACCTTTGACCTTGGACGTTAAAATAGGTTAGAGCTCCTGAGATTGAATCTAGATCGTTGATTGACCACCGTAATCTGAATTCGATGGTTGCTGATGTGGCCGATGGATCTGCAAAAATCCTGAAACACCGGAGGATGGCCCCGGCAACAGACCCTCTGACGCTCAAGTCAAACCAGAAAGAGAGAAAGAGTAAGAGAGTGAAAACTTGCTAATTGTTGATTACCTTCTGACTGCAGAGGGGGAGGGATATTTATAGACCTGAGAGACATTTCAAGAGATTGATTTGTGTCCGTTGGATCGATTTAAATTCCTTATCTCCTTCATATCTCTCCCCCTCAAGAGATAAGATATCCTTGTTAGGGGATAAAATATTTGACTCCTATCATGTATGGACTGGATGTCTCTCCTAGTGGGCCTAGTCTGTCACTTTTTATGGCCTTGAAAGAAGCCCATGTCTTGGAGGGCCCAGAGCTGTAAAAGTGGTCTGTTGTAACACCCTAAATTTCTATTTATGAAGAGTTTGTAATTTTATGTGTTTTGTACGTATAATTTCATATGTATATTTTCTTTTAGAAAAATATTTCTTTATAGCATGAACAAGTAATTGTTCTCTTTATTTTCAAAAAAGACTATTTTTAAAAGCTTAATTAAATTCTAAGCCTAATTGTCTCTTTTTAGCCAATCTAATTAATTAGTAGAGCCCATGGTCAATTGGCCCATTAGTGAGCCCATTTAACTTAATTTCTCATTTTATTAATCCAACTTGTAGTGTAGACAAGACTAGTGAACAATTAATTGATTCACATGAACAAACTTGTAAAAGGAGGTACTAGTATGGCACGTGCATGCACTAGAGTGTGCAATGTGCACTTTTTGACCTTGGCCGGATGTGCATAGGAGAGTAGGAGATATGGGAGAGGTGGAGAGTTAGTTGCTTCATCATGGGTAGTTTCTACAACTCCCTAGTTCATCTTGACCCTTGATCCCTAACCATTTGGACTAATCCTAGCCCTCCATTTACCCTCAAAATTTGTATAAATACCCCCCCCCCCCCCCATACTCTTCATTCTCACACTTAAAATTTTTTTGAAAAGAAAAGAATAGAAAGAAAGAAAGAAAGAAAGACAATTTAGTGAGATAAAAGATTGAGAAGTTTGTGAGTTTAAAAAGATTGAGTGCTAGTGTGTGTTCTTCAACCTAGAAGTGGCCGGCTTTTTCAAGGAGTAAGGGTGAGGCTCGAGTTGCTTGCATACTAGGAGGAGAAGTCAATTTGGTGGCTCGATCTAGGAGGAGAAGGCTTCACTTGTTCATTGTAGGAGATCCATAGGAGTTTTGTTTGGTTTTTCTCTCCATTAGAGGTGGGTGATTTTCTCGAACTTCTAATTAGATATCATGCTAGGGGAGTAATTGATAAAAATGAGAAGAAAACTCTAATTAATCTAGCCATGTGTTGTGAAATGAGACAAATTGCAATTGGTAGAAATGATTATTTAAAAGATTGTTAATTAATGCAAATTGTGATTACTATCTTAGAACTTACCATGCTACCATGATATATATGCTTGTTATGTGTTAAATAAGAAAGTATGATCGTATGTTTAGTTAATTGAAATGATAACCATGCAAAATGTGATTTTTATTAATTCACTTGTTAATGGTATGAAAAAGGGGGAAATTGTTGCTGAAATGATTGGATAATGATAATAAAAATAATAAAAGAAGTTAAGGAAAGTTTGAATGCAAAGTTATAAAAAAACTACACTTATATGCGCATTTTCGAGATTGTAGATGAAAATATATGTAGAGAGGAAAATTGTACTTTTTAGTGTCAAAAATTAAGTTTTATTTTTCTGATGCATTAGAAATGCATAAAAATTATATTATGGAAATTTAGAATGAAATTGGAGAAGAAAAGAGTTTGAAATTAGTTGTTTTTATAAAAATTCGAAGTGAACAGAAACATGAATCAAAATCCCTAAAAACCAAACCCATATCAGGTTAGTCACTTGGACTTATTGGCTAATGGGTGCGTTCGGGTGCACTTACTGTAGCGTGTGATTGGTCTTGGGTCTCGGGTTCGAAACTAGGGATTAGCCTTTTGTTTTATTTTTTTTGAAAAACATCCGAGTACAGGGGAAGTATTCATATGGGTTTAAATCCCCTCCTCTGACATGGTTGCGCTCTGTCCTTTCTGGTTAGCGCAGATGCCACAGTGCACTGCATTGTAGCATGGGTCTGGCCTTGGGTCGCTGGTTCGACTCCTGTGTTCGGCATTTAAAATAGTTTTTTTTCTGTTTTACTATTTTTAATTGATTTTTACCTTTAAAAATTCGGAAAAATAATATTATAATCATTATAAAAATATATGGACTTCATAAAAAATATTTACACACTGTTTTGACTTAAATTAAAGAGATTGAGAAGTAAAAATTGAGTGGAACTCTATAAAATCGATATTTGCATAAGTATAAAAAGTAATTTATTCCATGAGGAGTTATATTATATTATAAAAAACGATCTTGTATGAAGAAAATTAAAGTGTGTTCATTTATAGATTTTATTCATTAATTTGGGTAATGTATGCATTCGAAAGATAAATGGAAAATGCTATTGTGATTTTGAGTCAAGTGAAGAAAAGAAACAATATGGTGAGACTTAAATGGAATTATTGAGACTTATTTTCTCGAATGAGAAAGTTATAAATCGAAATTTGACTTTATGTAAGAAATTGGTTTATAGAAAAGAAATGGAAATCATGTTGAACTATGAAAGAGATCTTATGAGTATGAAAACCCGACTTGGTGATTATGAAGTGAAATTGAGAACTAGAGTGTAGCTAAGACTCATACCGGCATTGAAAAGAGATTGTTGAAATGAGATTTGAAATGAAAAAACCAAGATTTGGGATCATGTTATATAAATGGTTAAGACCGGTATAGTGAAAAGGCTAACTCTAGATGATTGATTTTATTCATGATTCAAATAACTAAGGACTAGACACATAGTGGAGATGTGACGAAAGTACGAGAAAAACACGAGTATGAGGGCCTCGGAGCTACGGCGTGAGAATATTCACAGGCTATCTACATGATGCATCGTGTCGTGACGTGGATATGTCTCCAGGAGTCTATACCGCAGGCGATGCTTGTGGGGTGTTTGGTGACTACGGTTGGTGTCATGTCCCATGACGGAGGCTGAATTATCCATAGGTCCTACACGATGCGTCGTGTCATGATATGGGATTTTCCTCCAGGCTGTCTGGACATGAGCTCGTAACTCATAGAATATCTAGGATACTTATCGTAGTTACTGTAGTAGTTTAAGTCATGACGAGGGATCGAACCCTACAAGATGAAGAACAATTAAGGGCTTGCCCTCATACCTATATAGTATGAGATGCATAGAATCTGAACAAGTACGCATTAGTGTCATGTAACATACATAACTGCATTAAGGACTAGGTGCACCGCACAACACGACATCAATAGGATAGTCCCCGTAGTTCTGTTTGTGACAAGTTTGTGCTTTCCAAGTAAGAGAAAATTGATATATTATATCCTAGCGTCAGTTCAATGAACTGACGTGCACACAATTTCTATGCAGCATAAAGTGATTAACAAGACTAAAGTATGCATGCTGCTTAAAGAGTGATTCAAGTGTTGTATATTTCTATTCATGTAATTTGTTGTAAATTGCTTCTGCTGTAAAAATGTAATGTAATTGTAACTCTGATGTAACAAAAGTTTTTAATTCCTTATAAAATTGTACGAAGAGAAGTGTAAAGATCATGTGGAACTTCGAATTCGTTCTTATTTGGAATTCGGGGTGTTACATTTGTGATGGCTAATCTGCTTGTAGATACTTTGAGATCTGTGCAGGAATCATCCGTCTCTAATCTACTGCAATTTTTACCATCATCATAAACCCCCACTCCGGAAGGCAATTTTCTTGGCTTTCGGAAAGTAGTACATCTTACTTTTGGAATCTGACGTACAATCTTAGCAGTCAGGGTGTTCGGAGATACCTAGAACTGATCTATGGCTTCTGAATGTAGTGAATATTTTCCTGGATTTTTCCATGGTTTTTTAGATTTTTCTAATTTTTTTGAAACTTTTTGAATTTTTTTCCAATTTTAGAATCACTTTTTCAAATTCTATAATTAATAAATTCAATTTTAATTATTTTTTAGAAATTTTTAATTAAATTTCCAAATTTAAATAATTAATTTTGAAATTTTTAATTACTTTTTCGAATTAAAAATGAGTTTAAGGGGTTTTTTGTAAAAAACCCAGACCTTGGCGCGAATTTTGATGCAATCTGAGGCATTGATCAGGGATGGCTTGCGCGTTGAGGGAGATCGAACGACAGTGATCTGATTGTTTTGATGGAGGGCAACGTGGCATGATCAGGGACGTCCATCAGGTCCCGGCTCGTCCGCTGAGTGAATCAGACGGTAGAGGAGAGGGCAGAGCGTTGGGGGAGACGATGGTGCGACATGGCCCAATCTCGTGCGTCCATCACACGCAATCTCAAACCTCTTAAGGATCAGACGACTGACGAATGGCGCGAGCAGCCCTGTAGCTCGACCGACCATTTCGTCGAGCTATGGCCAATTTCTTCAATTTTCGGGGACTTCATCATGCTATGGAGCTATAGTGCTATCTTCGAGCTACGATGAAGGGTCGTCATTGAGCTATTTTGGTCGATGTGCAGCCATGGTCATCTTCTTCGTCAAGCTCTCAACCTGTCGAGCTATGGCCAATTTCTTCAGTCTTGGACAAGCGATGGAAATGCACCATCATCGAGCTATGGGGCTTCCCTCATCGAGCTATTTTGGTCAAGCCTGTCGAGCCCTGCTTTGGATGTCATCGAGCTACGGAGTTACGGTCGAGCTATGAGCCGTTGCTTTCTCGTTGGCCTATGGAGCTACGAGCTATGGGCGAGCGGTCTAGCTATGGATGAACGATTGAGCTATGATATTTGAGCTTCGGTCAAACATCTAATCTATCGAGCTGTCAAGCTATAGGCTCCTTGTTCGATCGATCTACAAGTTCACTATTTTGAGCTCTGTTGTGGGCAAGCTATGGCGAAGTTGTTGACCAGGAGTTTCAGCAGAGCTCTTGACGAAGCGGAGCTTGGAGCTGGAGCCGTGGTGCTCGGAGTTGGAGTGAGTAGGAAGAGATAGTCGAGCTCTATTTTTTAGCGCTCAGTTTTTGAAGAAGATGAAAGAAGAGTTGGAGTGGGTTTTGGGTCTGTGGGTTCGAATCCGACCCATTTGGGTTTGGACTTTGTGGGTTTGAACAGACCCGACCCCCCCCCCCCCCCCCCCTTTTTTCTTTTCTTCTCTTTTTAAGCTATGAGCTCAACTTGTTGGGGATTTTTTTGGAGTTTTTTGGACTTGGAATTGCATACTTTTATATTTTTTTTTCCTTGTACATATATAGCTATGCTAGGAGAGCTGTTGCGGACTTGCTTTTTGATCCCAGCAAGTTTGTAGAGAAAGCTCTACGACGGAACTGAGCATTGAACTAGTTGTCTGGTCCCAACAAGTTTGTAGAGACAACTATTTAACTGAGTTGGTGTAGAGCTCGCTATTTGATCCCAACGAGTTTATGGAGACAACTCTGAGATAGAGTTGATGAAGAAACTGTCATTTGATCACGGCAAATTCAAAGACAACTCGTAGAAAGATTTGGTTCAGAAACTGTGGTTTGATCCCGGCAAGTTTGTAGGGAGAGATGAGATAAACTTGAGCTTGAACTTTCTGTTTGGCGCTAACAAGTTTATAGAGGTTACTCCTTGATCGAGTTGACTTAGAAACTGTCGTTTGATCCCGACGAGTTTGGAGAGACAACTCATAGTGGAGCTAGTCATTGAATTTGTTGTTTGTCCCCAACAAGTTTATAGAGGCAACTCCGTGATAGAGTTGAATGTTTGAACCTACCGTTTGTGCCCGGCGAGTTTTGAGGCAACTCTGAGATTGAGTTGATGTAGAGACTACTGTTTGACCATGGCGAGTTTTGAGACAACTCTGAGATTGAGGTGATGTAGAGACTGCTGTTTGATCCCGACGAGTTCGGAGACAACTCTGAGATAGAGCTGATGAAGAGGCTGCCGTTTAATCTCGGCGAGTTTATAGAGGCAACTCTGTGATGGAGTTGTGCGTTGAACATGTTGTTTGTTCCTAGCAAACTTTGAGAGAGCTCTATGACGGAGTTGAACATTGAGCTTGCTGTTTGAGCCTGACAAGTTTGTAGAGGAAACTCGTGGTGGAGCTGAGTTAGAGCTTGTTGTTTGATCTGAGCAAGTTTAGAGAGGCAACTCTTTGACCGAGTTAGCATAGAGCTTGTTGTTTATTCCCAGCAAGTTTGGGGAAAACTCTATAATAGAGTTGGATGTTTGAACTTGTCGTTTGTGCCCGGCAAGTTTAGGGAGACAACTCTTTCACTGAGTTGATGTAGAGCTTGTTGTTTGATCCCAGTGGTTTTGGAGGCAACTCTGAGATAGAAGTGATGTAGAGACTGCCGTTTGATCCCAGCCATTTTATAAAGGCAACTCGATGATGGAGTTGTGCATTGAACTTGTTGTTTGTTCCCAACAAGCTTAGAGAGAACTCTATGACGGAGTTGAACATTGAGCTTGCCATTTGATCTCGGCAAGTTTGTAGAGGCAACTCATGGTGGAGCTAAGTTGGAGATTGCTGTTTGATCCGAGCAAGTTTAGAGAGGCAACTCTTTGACCGAGTTGGCATAGAGCTTGCTATTTATGACCGGCAAATTAAGGGAGACAACTCTTTGACTGAGTTGACATAGACCTCGCTGTTTGATCCAAGCAAGTTTGGAGGCAACTCTGAGATAGAGGTGATGTAGAGAATGTCGTTTGATCCCGGTGAGTTTAGAGACAACTCAGAGATAGAGTTGATGTAGAGACTGTCGTTTGATCCCGGTAAGTTTATAGAGGCAACTCCATGATAGATTTCTGGGTTGAACTTGTTGTTTGTTCCCAACAAGCTCAGAGAGAACTCTATGACGGAGTTGAACATTGAACTTGCCATTTGATCCCGACAAGTTTGTAGAGGCAACTCGTGGTGGAGCTGAGTTGGAGCTTGCTCTTTGATCCCACCGAGTTTGGAGGGACAACTTAGTGACGAAGTTGTGCATAGAGCTTTCCATTTGACCCGACAAGCTTATAGTGATGATCATGAGACGAAGTTGGTCATAGAGCTCCCTATTTTGATTGTTGAACTCGCTATTTGCACCAAGCGAGTTTTGTAGAGACAAAACTAAAGACGGAGCTGGAACTTGTTGTTGCATCCAACAAGATTTTTAAGGATGTAACACCCCGCAAAATTGAAAATTACAATTTTGTTCCTGGGTGTTACGCACGTATATTTTGTAATGTATTTCATTACATATTTTGGATTCGTACTATTTATACATTTTCCGTATTGATTTCAGTCAACTAAAATATAATATTTCAATCCCTGGGATTTACGTGCTTTTTACGTGTTTTTGATGCACGTGTTTCCACCACTACGTATAATATTTTCTATAGGTTTAAATTATTTATTCTTATGTATTTAAATCTATTTTATAAAACGAAAATTTATTTTCCCTTTGTTTTGATTAAAATGCATTTTTCAATTTTTGCACGTATGGTGCACGTGCAAATTTTTATTCTCATTTTGCTACTCTCATTTTACTATTTTTAGCATGCATTAGTTTTATTTAGCCTTTCTTTTGATCCATGGACTTAAAGTTAAATTCTAGCCCAATAGACTAATTAAAAAGAGAGCCCACTAGGATAATTAAATTAGTTGAATAAAATGAGCCCATGTAGCAAGCCCACTAGATAATCAAACTAATTAATTAGAAATGAGCCAATGTAGCAAGCCCATTATTAAAATCACAAATTAAGTTATACATGACAAGTTACAATATTAGTACACATTTTTGAGTTATAGAAATGTGTTCATATTTATTTGTGCATGTATGCATGCACACACAAATGTATTTGGACCATTTTGTGGGCTAGGGGAGGGGATTAATGGAGTGGTTAAGTTCATGGAGAGTGGGGAGATGAGAGGTTGGGAGTTTTAGGAGTTAAAAATATGAAGAGGTGAGAATTAAAAAGAGAATTAAAATGAGAAGTTATTAGGTGGGAGATTTTGCAATATAGTCCCTAGCATTGTCCTATAAATAGCAACTCATTTCTCATTCTTTTTCACACCAAAAAAATAAAATAAATAAGAGAAAGAGAAGAATAAAAGAAAGAGAGTTATTGTGCTTAGAGGATCTCTTGCTTGGAGCATTTGCTAGGAGGAGAAGAGGACTAGGAGTTGCTAGGAGCAAGAAGAAGCCATTCATTTGTAGTTTTCAACCTTCAAATAAAAGGTGGGTTCTCATGCTTTCTAATTTAGAACTATGCATGCTAGTGATAATATATGAACATTTTGTTTTGATGTGTAGTTAAAATTTCATGTTAGAGTTACATGCCATGAATGAGAACAATATTGTTATGATTAATAATAGGAATTTTGACTAAAGAGCTAATGCCATAGATCATGTTAGAATACTTGTAAAATGTTGTGCATGTTAAAAGTGTGTGGTTGTAGGAGAAATTTATTGAAAAATGTTGGGAATACATTCTTTTGCAAAAATATTTTTTGTGAAGAATCTTGTTATAAAATTTATGTTAGTTTAAAGTGATGTTGTGATTAAGTAGAAAAAGGTAGTCTACCATGCTAACTAAAGAAAGAGAATTACTTGATTGTTGTGAACCATGCTAATATGTTTGCTTAGACTTGTGTTTACAATAGTGTTAATATATGAGAATAACTTTGATGTGAAATTTACAAATGAGAATCATGCCATCATAATTGCGAAAGTAGTCTTATTGTGACAATTACCATGTTAATGAAAAAAAGACAAATTCTTGTATAAACCATGTTGGTAAATTGTAAAATTTTGTGCTTATAATATTATTGTCCATATTAGATTTTATAATAAAATAAAAATGAAATTTCGATTAGTTTATAATATGTCGACATGAGTAGGTTCTATTTTTAAAAGAATGGGAACTATTGTGTGAAAGAGCAATTTTTATTTTTATAAAATATAATTTATGTCAAATTGAGATTTTAATCAAATAGACATGGATACTAGTTTTCATTTCTTTTGTAGGATTTAGTTCCTAAAGAAAAGTCTAAGTTTTGCAAAAGATGAGAAAAAGGAATTTCTTTAAATAAGTGAAAAATAGTATTTTTAAAATAATTGGAAATTTTATTAGTCACTACCTTTTCATTAGTTACTATCTTTTTATCAGTTACTATCATGGAAAGGATTATTTCTAAAATTGTGAAAGAATTGATCTTTTGGAATGAACACATTTTATGGAAAAAGACACACTTTGTGGATAGTTGAACAAAAGAATATTTGTGCCTTTTTAAACAGAGATTACACATAGACTTACTGGTTAGCGTTATAAACTTGGGTTTGGTTGAGAATAGTCACGGGTTCAAAACTCCCTGGTGACTTATATTTTATTTTGGGTTTTTAAAATGATTTGGTAAATAGTTTCGAAAGTGGGTCAGTTTGGTAAAAACTTCCGTGGGAACTAGATCTGTAATTTTGATAGTGAGTAGGTCAATTTGGTAAATAGTTTCGAGAGTAGGTCAGTTGGGTAAAAACTTTCAAAAGTGTTTCATTTTGGGTAAATTTTAGTATTCATAAAACATAAATGAAGAATTTATTCTTAAAGATTGTTTTTGTGTAATTGATAAGTTTTAACGAGGATTTGAGATAGGAAGAAAAATAAATGACTACAAAAGTATTAGTAAAGAGCATGACTTTTAATTTACAAAGTAATGATTTAGGGTGAATGAAAATCTCTTTATTTCTAGAAATGCAATACGGTTGAGTTATGTGACTTTTGAGATCATGAAAGATTTTTTTTTTTTTGTGAATGAGTAAATCATGTTTAGTGCTAAAGATGAGACATTGAATCGTGTTGAAATGAGACATCGTATGAATTTGAAATTATGAATGAATTATTATTTATTATGAATAACTAGATCATGAATAGTGGTAAGACTATGAAATGATTACTTTGTGGATAAGTGTTAAGACAAGATTGTGATCAATTGTGAATGAATTAAAAGATGGAATTATATAAGTTTAAGACATGATTACTAAAGGGTATGTGTACCCATGTTTCTTGTACATGAAAGATTATGATTAAGAATTAGTAAGACTTCGGTTACCGGTAATTTTGAAAGAAAGAATTGATATGATTTTGAGATAATAGCCGTCGGGCGATCTCGTATTTTGTGAATAAATCCGGTATGAGGTAAAACTGATTCTAGGTTGATAACATATTCATGTCTTGAACTAAAAATAATTAGGCACTTAAGTGAAGATGTGATAAACTTGTGCAAACGTAAATGGGTGCTTCTATATAGTCGACGGTGGATCTCCGTGGCTATAGACCCAGTTGGTGGACTGTGGTTGCCCCATAGGAGATGGACTGTATTTTATCCGGGACTTAGGGTAGTCGACGGATGTTTACCATACTCCAAAGAATATGTATATACTGGGGCTAGAAGGGCATTTACGGGATTATCATCACGATATAATAGCCAGGGAGGCTGGGATCTGTTAATATAAGCCAGGGAGGCTAGCCAGGGAGGCTGAGATCTGTATCTGTGAAATAACTCTAAAACTTGTTTTATTACTGGGTAGTCTCATGGCGAGGGATCGAACCCTTCAATGTGGAGTACGTAGGTGCTTGCCCTCAGACCTATGTAGTATGGGATGCATAGAATCTGAACAAGTGTGCATTAGTGTCATCCTAGTGTAGAATTGTGTGCATTAGGCATTAAGGCATGACATACACTTATGTTTAGAATAATCACCTTTGACACTTTACTTGTTCATTCAATCTTTTTGTTGATTTGTTAAAGTATGAGATCGTTATACTATTCCCGGCATAGAGAGGATAGCCGTGTATAACATTTCGTCAGTTCTAAGTAACTGACGTGCCCACAGATTAACATGCAGGTAAAGGACCATTCATGGAGCTATAAAGTTGATATGCTGGTGCTGTTTTATTTTAAAGATGTTGTAAATGTTTTTATTGTAAATTTCATTCTTCCGCTGTGTAAAACCAAGTTGTAATTGAACTCTGATGTATTGTGAATGAAAAGTTTTAAATTCCTTGTAAAATTGTACGAAGTGAAGTAAAGATCCTGTGAAATCCCGAGTTTGTCCTTATTTGAAATTCGGGGTGTTACAGATGGTATCAGAGCATGCTTCACAAGTAGTACAAGTTTATAAGGAACGATAAAAAGTGACGATAAATTTGGGAACAAACCAAAAGAGTCCTTCTGTCAACCGGGTGTAAACAACCCTAAGCGACACGGTATTTAAGCGTCTTCGGACCACCGCTAGCTGGGAACCGACTCTTACGGCTAACCCAAGTGAATCTGAACTTGATAGACTAAAGATTTGTTTAGGAATAGTAGTAAGATCATTAACTATAGTCTAGAACCCGTGACACCTTATTGAGTAGTTACAATATTATTCCTGTGGACACTAGAGTGTGAGTTTCAGTCTATAGAGATTTAAATGTAAGTGATTTACATTTGTGTTGCTCTATGCACTGATATTTTCTTTTTCTTTTGGATGGCTGGAGTCGTGAAAGCAGTAGTTATTGACTTTCATTCATGATGGTTTTTCTCGTATACATTGATATGAAAGTGTATGCGAGCACATTTTTCCCTGGGTATCAGAGTGGCGCAGTGAAAGCGTGGTTGGCTTGAACCGTCATTCATGATACCTTACACACTTCCCTCTCAAATTATTTTTGTAGATCATTATCATGGTACTTCCTCCATATTCAATATATAAATTTTTAATAAATATTTTCTTATGTTATTAAATCATTTGAATATTTATCTTCCTTAGTCTTGATATTTTAAACTTGTTTTTCAAACTTAAAATTTCGTCTTTCATGTATTTACGTCTCTTTATGTTTACCCGTTTATATCTACTATTACTTTACGTATTTTATCAAGTTTTAAATTGCCGTTTATTAAATTAATATTGCAACCACTATTTTCTTCATTTATTATTTTGGATTTTTCTTATGTGCACTCATTTTATAAGATTTGATTTCTGTGATACTATATTATCTTATCCTATATGTTCTTAACATGATTGAAATTCTCTACCCATATAAATATAACATACTATTTTGTTTTATTGCCTACATTCGATACTATTGTTATTACATGTTATTTGCTAATTTGTTATGATTTACTTTTACTATTGATCACTAATTTTGTAGTTTTTCACTTCTTTATCACTATTTATATATTATATTTTCTCAAATTTTAACTGTCTTTACATTCTTAGTTATTACATATATTTTTCCAATAATTTCTATATATATCATATATTTCAATATTCCCATTATACATATCATTTTACCCTCATCTAATTACTACATTAATATTTTTGCATATACTTGTTTATGTCTATTGTCCTTAATTTGCTATACTACATCATTATTGTTTTCAACTAGTGTTTTCATCTCGTGTATGTGCTTTACACTATTCTGTCTTAATGTTATAAATTATTTTCATCACTACAAAATTTTGTATATTCACAAAGTATTTCGAACGTATGCCTTTCTATTTTTTTTTCAAATTGTATGTATAATTATTATAGTTACCTTACAAACTATTTTATTAATTGGTATACAAAGTCATTTTATGTTATCTATACCTTCAACCAAGTCTCATTCCCATTTATTTTTCCAAACTCTATTCAATGGTCTTGTTTGATTTCGTTATCCAGTTTGTGAATTTTCTACCGTTTATTACATTGATAAAATTTTTCTAAATTACATATCTTGACTTTGTTTTCCTCGCCATATTGTTTTCCGAACTATTTCGAAATTAACGGCTTAATTGACTTTTCCCTTTTATCTAAATAGCTTACCTAATATTATTTTTGTACGAAAATTTCTCTCAAACTATTCTATCTCTTGTCACATTTCAGTTCTTATGCCATTTTCCTAATTTTCTTGTTCCGTCTTGTAACATCTTAATATTCATAGTTTTCTTATAAAGAGTTTGTCTTGTTTGTTGCGTATACTACATTTATTTTTCTTAAAGTTGCAGTTTTCTAAATACAAATATTTTCAGTGACATGTACAAAATACAATCTTTACCCTAGCGAGTTCCGGGGACGGAACTACTCTAAGGGGGGGAGAGTGTAACACCCCGCAAAATTGAAAATTACAATTTTGTCCCTGGGTGTTACGCACGTATATTTTGTAATGTATTTCACTACATATTTTGGATTCGTACTATTTATACATTTTCCGTATTGATTTCAGTCAACTAAAATATAATATTTCAATCCCTGGGATTTACGTGCTTTTTACGTGTTTTTGATGCACGTGTTTCCACCACTACGTATAATATTTTCTATAGGTTTAAATTATTTATTCTTATGTATTTAAATCTATTTTATAAAACGAAAATTTATTTTCCCCTTGTTTTGATTAAAATGCATTTTTCAATTTTTGCACGTATGGTGCACGTGCAAATTTTTATTCTCATTTTGCTACTCTCATTTTACTATTTTTAACATGCATTAGTTTTATTTAGCCTTTCTTTTGATCCATGGACTTAAAGTTAAATTCTAGCCCAATAGACTAATTAAAAAGAGAGCCCACTAGGATAATTAAATTAGTTGAATAAAATGAGCCCATGTAGCAAGCCCACTAGATAATTAAATAAATTAATTAGTAATGAGCCCATGTAGCAAGCCCACTATTAAAATCACATTTAGTTAACATGTACTAATACATGACAAGTTACACATATTAGTACACATTTTTGAGTTATAGAAATGTGTTCATATTTGTTTGTGCATGTATGCATGCACACACAAATGTATTTGGACCATTTTGTGGGCTAGGGGAGGGGATTAATGGAGTGGTTAAGTTCATGGAGAGTGGGGAGATGAGAGGTTGGGAGTTTTAGGAGTTAAAAATATGAAGAGGTGAGAATTAAAAAGAGAATTAAAATGAGAAGTTATTAGGTGGGAGATTTTGCAATATAGTCCCTAGCATTGTCCTATAAATAGCAACTCATTTCTCATTCTTTTTCACACCAAAAAATAAAATAAATAAGAGAAAGAAAGAGGTAAGAAAAAGAAAGAGAGTTATTGTGCTTGGAGGATCTCTTGCTTGGAGCATTTGCTAGGAGGAGAAGAGGACTAGGAGTTGCTAGGAGCAAGAAGAAGCCATTCATTTGTAGTTTTCAACCTTCAAACAAAAGGTGGGTTCTCATGCTTTCTAATTTAGAACTATGCATGCTAGTGATAATATATGAACATTTTGTTTTGATGTGTAGTTAAAATTTCATGTTAGAGTTACATGCCATGAATGAGAACAATATTGTTATGATTAATAATAGGAATTTTGACTAAAGAGCTAATGCCATAGATCATGTTAGAATACTTGTAAAATGTTGTGCATGTTAAAAGTGTGTGGTTGTAGGAGAAATTTGTTGAAAAATGTTGGGAATACATTCTTTTGCAAAAATATTTTTTGTGAAGAATCTTGTTCTAAAATTTATGTTAGTTTAAAGTTATGTTGTGATTAAGTAGAAAAAGGTAGTCTACCATGCTAACTAAAGAAAGAGAATTACTTGATTGTTGTGAACCATGCTAATATGTTTGCTTAGACTTGTGTTTACAATAGTGTTAATATATGAGAATAACTTTGATGTGAAATTTACAAATGAGAATCATGCCATCATAATTGCGAAAGTAGTCTTATTGTGACAATTACCATGTTAATGAAAAAAAAGACAAATTCTTGTATAAACCATGTTGGTAAATTGTAGAATTTTGTGCTTATAATATTATTGTCCATATTAGATTTTATAATAAAATAAAAATGAAATTTCGATTAGTTTATAATATGTCGACATGAGTAGGTTCTATTTTTAAAAGAATGGGAACTATTGTGTGAAAGAGCAATTTTTATTTTTATAAAATATAATTTATGTCAAATTGAGATTTTAATCAAATAGACATGGATACTAGTTTTCATTTCTTTTGTAGGATTTAGTTCCTAAAGAAAAGTCTAAGTTTTGCAAAAGATGAGAAAAAGGAATTTCTTTAAATAAGTGAAAAATAGTATTTTTAAAATAATTGGAAATTTTATTAGTCACTACCTTTTCATTAGTTACTATCTTTTTATCAGTTACTATCATGGAAAGGATTATTTCTAAAATTGTGAAAGAATTGATCTTTTGGAATGAACACATTTTATGGAAAAAGACACACTTTGTGGATAGTTGAACAAAAGAACATTTGTGCCTTTTTAAACAGAGATTACACATAGACTTACTGGTTAGCGTTATAAACTTGGGTTTGGTTGAGAATAGTCACGGGTTCAAAACTCCCTGGTGACTTATATTTTATTTTGGGGTTTAAAATGATTTGGTAAATAGTTTCGAAAGTGGGTCAGTTTGGTAAAAACTTCCGTGGGAACTAGATCTGTAATTTTGATAGTGAGTAGGTCAATTTGGTAAATAGTTTCGAGAGTAGGTCAGTTGGGTAAAAACTTTCAAAAGTGTTTCATTTTGGGTAAATTTTAGTATTCATAAAACATAAATGAAGAATTTATTCTTAAAGATTGTTTTTGTGTAATTGATAAGTTTTAACGAGGATTTGAGATAGGAAGAAAAATAAATGACTACAAAAGTATTAGTAAAGAGCATGACTTTTAATTTACAAAGTAATGATTTAGGGTGAATGAAAATCTCTTTATTTCTAGAAATGCAATACGGTTGAGTTATGTGACTTTTGAGATCATGAAAGATTTTTTTTTTTTTTGTGAATGAGTAAATCATGTTTAGTGCTAAAGATGAGACATTGAATCGTGTTGAAATGAGACCTCGTATGAATTTGAAATTATGAATGAATTATTATTTATTATGAATAACTAGATCATGAATAGTGGTAAGACTATGAAATGATTACTTTGTGGATAAGTGTTAAGACAAGATTGTGATCAATTGTGAATGAATTGAAAGATGGAATTATATAAGTTTAAGACATGATTACTAAAGGGTATGTGTACCCATGTTTCTTGTACATGAAAGATTATGATTAAGAATTAGTAAGACTTCGGTTACCGGTAATTTTGAAAGAAAGAATTGATATGATTTTGAGATAATACCGTCGGGCGATCTCGTATTTTGTGAATAAATCCGGTATGAGGTAAAACTGATTCTAGGTTGATAACATATTCATGTCTTGAACTAAAAATAATTAGGCACTTAAGTGAAGATGTGATAAACTTGTGCAAACGTAAATGGGTGCTTCTATATAGTCGACGGTGGATCTCCGTGGCTATAGACCCAGTTGGTGGACTGTGGTTGCCCCATAGGAGATGGACTATATTTTATCCGGGACTTAGGGTAGTCGACGGATGTTTACCATACTCCAAAGAATATGTATATACTGGGGCTAGAAGGGCATTTACGGGATTATCATCACGATATAATAGCCAGGGAGGCTGGGATCTGTTAATATAAGCCAGGGAGGCTAGCCAGGGAGGCTGAGATCTGTATCTGTGAAATAACTCTAAAACTTGTTTTATTACTGGGTAGTCTCATGGCGAGGGATCGAACCCTTCAATGTGGAGTACGTAGGTGCTTGCCCTCAGACCTATGTAGTATGGGATGCATAGAATCTGAACAAGTGTGCATTAGTGTCATCCTAGTGTAGAATTGTGTGCATTAGGCATTAAGGCATGACATACACTTATGTTTAGAATAATCACCTTTGACACTTTACTTGTTCATTCAATCTTTTTGTTGATTTGTTAAAGTATGAGATCGTTATACTATTCCCGGCATAGAGAGGATAGCCGTGTATAACATTTCGTCAGTTCTAAGTAACTGACGTGCCCACAGATTAACATGCAGGTAAAGGACCATTCATGGAGCTATAAAGTTGATATGCTGGTGCTGTTTTATTTTAAAGATGTTGTAAATGTTTTTATTGTAAATTTCATTCTTCCGCTGTGTAAAACCAAGTTGTAATTGAACTCTGATGTATTGTGAATGAAAAGTTTTAAATTCCTTGTAAAATTGTACGAAGTGAAGTAAAGATCCTGTGAAATCCCGAGTTTGTCCTTATTTGAAATTCGGGGTGTTACAGATGGTATCAGAGCATGCTTCACAAGTAGTACAAGTTTATAAGGAATGATAAAAAGTGACGATAAATTTGGGAACAAACCAAAAGAGTCCTTCTGTCAACCGGGTGTAAACAACCCTAAGCGACACGGTATTTAAGCGTCTTCGGACCACCGCTAGCTGGGAACCGACTCTTACGGCTAACCCAAGTGAATCTGAACTTGATAGACTAAAGATTTGTTTAGGAATAGTAGTAAGATCATTAACTATAGTCTAGAACCCGTGACACCTTATTGAGTAGTTACAATATTATTCCTGTGGACGCTAGAGTGTGAGTTTCAGTCTATAGAGATTTAAATATAAGTGATTTACATTTGTGTTGCTCTATGCACTGATATTTTCTTTTTCTTTTGGATGGCTGGAGTCGTAAAAGCAGTAGTTATTGACTTTCATTCATGATGGTTTTTCTCGTATACATTGATATGAAAGTGTATGCGAGCACATTTTTCCCTGGGTATCAGAGTGGCGCAGTGAAAGCGTGGTTGGCTTGAACCGTCATTCATGATACCTTACACACTTTCCTCTCAAATTATTTTTGTAGATCATTATCATGGTACTTCCTCCATATTCAATATATAAATTTTTAATAAATATTTTCTTATGTTATTAAATCATTTGAATATTTATCTTCCTTAGTCTTGATATTTTAAACTTGTTTTTCAAACTTAAAATTTCGTCTTTCATGTATTTACGTCTCTTTATGTTTACCCGTTTATATCTACTATTACTTTACGTATTTTATCAAGTTTTAAATTGCCGTTTATTAAATTAATATTGCAACCACTATTTTCTTCATTTATTATTTTGGATTTTTCTTATGTGCACTCATTTTATAAGATTTGATTTCTGTGATACTATATTATCTTATCCTATATGTTCTTAACATGATTGAAATTCTCTACCCATATAAATATAACATACTATTTTGTTTTATTGCCTACATTCGATACTATTATTATTACATGTTATTTGCTAATTTGTTATGATTTACTTTTACTATTGATCACTAATTTTGTAGATTTTCACTTCTTAATCACTATTTATATATTATATTTTCTCAAATTTTAACTGTCTTTACATTCTTAGTTATTACATATATTTTCCCAATAATTTCTATATATATCATATATTTCAATATTCCCATTATACATATCATTTTACCCTCATCTAATTACTACATTAATATTTTTGCATATACTTGTTTATATCTATTGTCCTAATTTGCTATATAATTATTGTTTTCAATTGTGTTTTCATCTCGTGTATGTGCTTTACACTATTCTGTCTTAATGTTATAAATTAATTTCATCACTACAAAATTTTGTATATTCAAAAGTATTTCGATGTATGCCTTCTCTTTTTTTTCAAATTGTGTGTATAATTATTATAGTTCCCTTACAAACTATTTTATTAATTGGTATACAAAGTCATTTTATGTTATCTATACCTTCAACCAAGTCTCATTCCCATTTATTTTTCCAAACTCTATTCAATGGTCTTGTTTGATTTCGTTATCCAGTTTGTGAATTTTCTACCGTTTATTACATTGATAAAATTTTTCTAAATTACATATCTTGACTTTGTTTTCCTCGCCATATTGTTTTCCGAACTATTTCGAAATTAACGGCTTAATTGACTTTTCCCTTTTATCTAAATAGCTTACCTAATATTATTTTTGTACGAAAATTTCTCTCAAACTATTCTATCTCTTGTCACATTTCAGTTCTTATGCCATTTTCCTAATTTTCTTGTTCCGTCTTGTAACATCTTAATATTCATAGTTTTCTTATAAAGAGTTTGTCTTGTTTGTTGCGTATACTACATTTATTTTTCTTAAAGTTGCAGTTTTCTAAATACAAATATTTTCAGTGACATGTACAAAATACAATCTTTACCCTAGCGAGTTCCGGGGACGGAACTACTCTAAGGGGGGGAGAGTGTAACACCCCGCAAAATTGAAAATTACAATTTTGTTCCTGGGTGTTACGCACGTATATTTTGTAATGTATTTCATTACATATTTTGGATTCGTACTATTTATACATTTTCCGTATTGATTTCAGTCAACTAAAATATAATATTTCAATCCCTGGGATTTACGTGCTTTTTACGTGTTTTTGATGCACGTGTTTCCACCACTACGTATAATATTTTCTATAGGTTTAAATTATTTATTCTTATGTATTTAAATCTATTTTATAAAACGAAAATTTATTTTCCCTTTGTTTTGATTAAAATGCATTTTTCAATTTTTGCACGTATGGTGCACGTGCAAATTTTTATTCTCATTTTGCTACTCTCATTTTACTATTTTTAGCATGCATTAGTTTTATTTAGCCTTTCTTTTGATCCATGGACTTAAAGTTAAATTCTAGCCCAATAGACTAATTAAAAAGAGAGCCCACTAGGATAATTAAATTAGTTGAATAAAATGAGCCCATGTAGCAAGCCCACTAGATAATCAAACTAATTAATTAGAAATGAGCCAATGTAGCAAGCCCATTATTAAAATCACAAATTAAGTTATACATGACAAGTTACAATATTAGTACACATTTTTGAGTTATAGAAATGTGTTCATATTTATTTGTGCATGTATGCATGCACACACAAATGTATTTGGACCATTTTGTGGGCTAGGGGAGGGGATTAATGGAGTGGTTAAGTTCATGGAGAGTGGGGAGATGAGAGGTTGGGAGTTTTAGGAGTTAAAAATATGAAGAGGTGAGAATTAAAAAGAGAATTAAAATGAGAAGTTATTAGGTGGGAGATTTTGCAATATAGTCCCTAGCATTGTCCTATAAATAGCAACTCATTTCTCATTCTTTTTCACACCAAAAAAATAAAATAAATAAGAGAAAGAGAAGAATAAAAGAAAGAGAGTTATTGTGCTTAGAGGATCTCTTGCTTGGAGCATTTGCTAGGAGGAGAAGAGGACTAGGAGTTGCTAGGAGCAAGAAGAAGCCATTCATTTGTAGTTTTCAACCTTCAAACAAAAGGTGGGTTCTCATGCTTTCTAATTTAGAACTATGCATGCTAGTGATAATATATGAACATTTTGTTTTGATGTGTAGTTAAAATTTCATGTTAGAGTTACATGCCATGAATGAGAACAATATTGTTATGATTAATAATAGGAATTTTGACTAAAGAGCTAATGCCATAGATCATGTTAGAATACTTGTAAAATGTTGTGCATGTTAAAAGTGTGTGGTTGTAGGAGAAATTTATTGAAAAATGTTGGGAATACATTCTTTTGCAAAAATATTTTTTGTGAAGAATCTTGTTATAAAATTTATGTTAGTTTAAAGTGATGTTGTGATTAAGTAGAAAAAGGTAGTCTACCATGCTAACTAAAGAAAGAGAATTACTTGATTGTTGTGAACCATGCTAATATGTTTGCTTAGACTTGTGTTTACAATAGTGTTAATATATGAGAATAACTTTGATGTGAAATTTACAAATGAGAATCATGCCATCATAATTGCGAAAGTAGTCTTATTGTGACAATTACCATGTTAATGAAAAAAAGACAAATTCTTGTATAAACCATGTTGGTAAATTGTAAAATTTTGTGCTTATAATATTATTGTCCATATTAGATTTTATAATAAAATAAAAATGAAATTTCGATTAGTTTATAATATGTCGACATGAGTAGGTTCTATTTTTAAAAGAATGGGAACTATTGTGTGAAAGAGCAATTTTTATTTTTATAAAATATAATTTATGTCAAATTGAGATTTTAATCAAATAGACATGGATACTAGTTTTCATTTCTTTTGTAGGATTTAGTTCCTAAAGAAAAGTCTAAGTTTTGCAAAAGATGAGAAAAAGGAATTTCTTTAAATAAGTGAAAAATAGTATTTTTAAAATAATTGGAAATTTTATTAGTCACTACCTTTTCATTAGTTACTATCTTTTTATCAGTTACTATCATGGAAAGGATTATTTCTAAAATTGTGAAAGAATTGATCTTTTGGAATGAACACATTTTATGGAAAAAGACACACTTTGTGGATAGTTGAACAAAAGAATATTTGTGCCTTTTTAAACAGAGATTACACATAGACTTACTGGTTAGCGTTATAAACTTGGGTTTGGTTGAGAATAGTCACGGGTTCAAAACTCCCTGGTGACTTATATTTTATTTTGGGTTTTTAAAATGATTTGGTAAATAGTTTCGAAAGTGGGTCAGTTTGGTAAAAACTTCCGTGGGAACTAGATCTGTAATTTTGATAGTGAGTAGGTCAATTTGGTAAATAGTTTCGAGAGTAGGTCAGTTGGGTAAAAACTTTCAAAAGTGTTTCATTTTGGGTAAATTTTAGTATTCATAAAACATAAATGAAGAATTTATTCTTAAAGATTGTTTTTGTGTAATTGATAAGTTTTAACGAGGATTTGAGATAGGAAGAAAAATAAATGACTACAAAAGTATTAGTAAAGAGCATGACTTTTAATTTACAAAGTAATGATTTAGGGTGAATGAAAATCTCTTTATTTCTAGAAATGCAATACGGTTGAGTTATGTGACTTTTGAGATCATGAAAGATTTTTTTTTTTTGTGAATGAGTAAATCATGTTTAGTGCTAAAGATGAGACATTGAATCGTGTTGAAATGAGACATCGTATGAATTTGAAATTATGAATGAATTATTATTTATTATGAATAACTAGATAATGAATAGTGGTAAGACTATGAAATGATTACTTTGTGGATAAGTGTTAAGACAAGATTGTGATCAATTGTGAATGAATTGAAAGATGGAATTATATAAGTTTAAGACATGATTACTAAAGGGTATGTGTACCCATGTTTCTTGTACATGAAAGATTATGATTAAGAATTAGTAAGACTTCGGTTACCGGTAATTTTGAAAGAAAGAATTGATATGATTTTGAGATAATACCGTCGGGCGATCTCGTATTTTGTGAATAAATCCGGTATGAGGTAAAACTGATTCTAGGTTGATAACATATTCATGTCTTGAACTAAAAATAATTAGGCACTTAAGTGAAGATGTGATAAACTTGTGCAAACGTAAATGGGTGCTTCTATATAGTCGACGGTGGATCTCCGTGGCTATAGACCCAGTTGGTGGACTGTGGTTGCCCCATAGGAGATGGACTATATTTTATCCGGGACTTAGGGTAGTCGACGGATGTTTACCATACTCCAAAGAATATGTATATACTGGGGCTAGAAGGGCATTTACGGGATTATCATCACGATATAATAGCCAGGGAGGCTGGGATCTGTTAATATAAGCCAGGGAGGCTAGCCAGGGAGGCTGAGATCTGTATCTGTGAAATAACTCTAAAACTTGTTTTATTACTGGGTAGTCTCATGGCGAGGGATCGAACCCTTCAATGTGGAGTACGTAGGTGCTTGCCCTCAGACCTATGTAGTATGGGATGCATAGAATCTGAACAAGTGTGCATTAGTGTCATCCTAGTGTAGAATTGTGTGCATTAGGCATTAAGGCATGACATACACTTATGTTTAGAATAATCACCTTTGACACTTTACTTGTTCATTCAATCTTTTTGTTGATTTGTTAAAGTATGAGATCGTTATACTATTCCCGGCATAGAGAGGATAGCCGTGTATAACATTTCGTCAGTTCTAAGTAACTGACGTGCCCACAGATTAACATGCAGGTAAAGGACCATTCATGGAGCTATAAAGTTGATATGCTGGTGCTGTTTTATTTTAAAGATGCTGTAAATGTTTTTATTGTAAATTTTATTCTTCCGCTGTGTAAAACCAAGTTGTAATTGAACTCTGATGTATTGTGAATAAAAAGTTTTAAATTCCTTGTAAAATTGTATGAAGTGAAGTAAAGATCCTGTGAAATCCCGAGTTTGTCCTTATTTGAAATTCGGGGTGTTACAAAGGATAATTTTAGGCCAGTGTTGGATGCCAAGCCTATTGCACGAAGATGAGGGGTTGTTAGAAAGACTCGAGCAAGTAGTGGGGCACTGTACTCGCTTTTCGAAGTGAAAAGTTGTTTGGAAGAACTTGAGCAAAGACCAAGGTGTTGAACTCGTTGCTTAGAGCCAAGCAACGAGTAGTTGACGGAGCTCAAGTGGCAATCAGAGCATAGAACTCATTGTTTAGAGCCAATGAGCTGTTGACGGGGAGCGAAGACAAAGGTGTTGAACTCGTGATTTGGAGCCAACGAGTTATTGGAGAAGCTCGTGCGGAGAGCATGGCATTGAACTCGTTATTTGGGGCCAACAAGTTGTTGACAGAGCTCAAGCAATGAGCGGTGCATTAAACTCGTTGTTTGGTGCCAATGAACTATTTAGTGGAGCTTGAGCGGGGACCAAGGCATTGAACTCGTTGTTTGGGACCAACGAGTTGTTAATGAAGCTCAAGTGGTGAGCGGAGCATTAAACTTGTTGTTTGGAGCTAACGAGTTGTAGAGGGAGCTCAAGTGAAGAGCAGGGCATTGGACCCGTTGCTCGATGTTCACGAGTGGTTGGCCGGAGGAACTCAAGCGGCGTGCGTAGCGCCGAACTCATTTTTAGAGTGAATGAGTTGTGAGTATTCTGAATCTTCTTAATATTATAGTGAAGTCACTTGTTCTTGATTAGCATTGAGGTGATTCCATTCTTCTCTTTGCTGACGAGTAGTTGCGTACATCGAACGAGGCCTTTGTGACATAGAGCTTGCTCCCATTCGCATGGCGTATGGCTCTTTAAACAAGACGGAGTTGGGACTCTCTCATTCACATGGCACTTTAAACGAGACAGGATTGGAGCTTGCTCAAGTGAAGGTGGTAGGATAAACATGGAGCTTGCCTGCATAAGGAAGACTTGTCTTGAATTTCATCATCAAGAGTTGAGGCTGCCGTATGGAGTTGTTAGCTTGTAGGAGGCCGTTGAAAAGGTTTGTTTCTCTTAGGTAGAGCATCTCTCCAGTATATAACTAGAAGAACAGCTTTGATATGGCTAAAAATGGGGTTTAATCGGAACCGTCCAAATCAGGCACAAATCCTGAAGCCCAGGGGTAAAATAGTAATTTCGCCTACCAATGGGTCTAAGATGGGTACTGGACCTTTTCGTCAAAAGATCCAATAACCCACGAACGGATCCACCTCAATCGGGTGCGGGTTTCAGCCAGCAGAAAGCCCGAACCAGAGGGATAGAATTATGATTCCTGGTTAAATCCTAATCAACGGCCCTGATTCATGCCTATCCTTCCATTGGGAATTAGGGATTACATTCCTAATCTATTTACAAGGAGAATATTCCTTATCAGATCACGGGGATTACATTCCTAATCCAGTCCCTAAGATGCCTATAAATACCCCCCACCCATCTCCATTAAGAGGTAATCAATCTTTCGCTAGTTTTTGCGCTCTTTCATAATCTTCTCTGATTACTGACTTGAGCGTCCGAGGGTGCGTCACCGGGAACAACCCCGGTGTCTCGCACTTTTTGCAGGTGTACGGCGGGAGTCAGCGTCAAACTCTGGCGGAACAGGTAACGGGTTTGTTATTTAAAAGTTTCCGAAGAATCCACAAAAAACTATCTGTTTACCCCCACACCAGATTTAGCGGTAACAGATTGGCGCCGTCTGTGGGAAACTAACAAATAGCAACCTCCCCTCTTCCCGGTATACAGATCTTCTCCAGCCATGTCTCCTAGGAAAGTCAAATCCAGAGGGTCCAACCGAGGACCCAACCCCGATCAGCAACAAGAAATTCCCGTCCAACCCGCTCCGCAGCAAGGGCAACTTCCTCCTCCAGCGGAAGACCCACTCCAACAGGACCTGCCTCCTCCTCAGAATCAACCACCTCCTAAGGGTCCCAACCCTAAAAACAACCTCTCCACCAGGACCGTGTCTCAATCCACAATGCCTCTACGGACTCTATGGCTTCCCACAATCCCCGAGCTTCCGACTCTCGACAAAAAGTCCCCAATCGGCCGAAAGAAGTGGATCTTCGCCACCGTCTGGATGAAAAGGGGGCCCGAGAGGGAACCTGCCGCCAACACCGTCCGGATGAGCGATCTCCTCACCGCCAAGAATACAGGAGGTCCCCTACCCGAAGGGGGCGGAGAGAGTCCCCCGAGCATTACAGAAGAAGGCCACACTCCCCTGCAGGTCGGCAACAGCCCAGGAACGATGAGGCACCCATCACCCGTGCCGAGTTCCAGCAGTTCCAAGCGACCGTCCTACAAGCTCTCAATATCCGCCCTAACACCAATGCTCCAAGGATTCTCACTCCCCCTCGGGTCCGTAGTCCTTGCCAGCGATCCCTAACTCCTCCACAAGCTCCTAGCGACCCCCGGTACATACCAAGTCCTCATCGCTCCAGGAGCTACCGTCGTCGTAGCCCCCGCTCTCCCACGTACGAAGACGAGTCTAGAGACTCGGCTGATTACCGTCGAAGGGATGACGCTGTATACCGCCGTCTCCACGAGATGGAGAGGCGCTTGGGTTAGTTAGACCGAGAAGAAGAGCTCAGAGGAAGGACTCTTCGTCCTAGTCGACCTCCTTTTTCCCGAACCATAATGGATGCACCCGTGCCAATCGGCTTCAAGCCTCCTCAATTTGAGGCCTACTCCGAGGAGACTGACCCCATCGATCACATCGAGAGCTTCAAGACCCTAATGCTCATCCACCAAGCTTCCGATGCTCTGCTCTGTAAAACCTTCCCCGCAACTCTCAAGGGTCCAGCTCGAGAATGGTACTCTCGCCTTGCCCCATCCTCAATATTCTCCTTCGAGCAATTCAAGACCCTCTTCGTCACCCATTTTGTAAGTAGCCGTAGAACTGAGAAGACCAGTATCTCGCTACTATACCTCCACCAGAAGAAGGGTGAGAAGTTGAGAGACTACGTGAAGAGGTTCACAGCTGAAGCCAGGTCCATAGCATCCCTCGACCAGTCGGTCGCTGCAGCAGCATTTCAATCCAATGTCCTCAATTCCAACCTCCGCTCCTCCCTCGCCAAGAAGCCCCCACAGAACTTCTCTGACCTCCTCCTCCGAAGTGAGAAGTATATTCGGGCCGAAGAGGCTGAACACCGCCCCAACTTGGAGGGATCTTCCTCCGGGTTTAAGAGAAAGGGAACAGAAGAGGAAGGAGTCAAGAAGCTGCAGAAGGATAATGCCGGCCAGCGCCGACCTCCCCCCAGATTCGAGAAATTTACTCCTCTCACCACCAATGTCTCTACCATTCTGATGGAAGTTGAGAAGGAAGGGGTCATACCCCCTGCTCCGAAAATGAACACCCCTGGCAAGAAGAGGGATAAAGAAAAGTGGTGTCGTTATCATCGGGACCACGGCCACGACACCAACGATTGTCGGGCCTTGAAGAATGAGATAGAAGCCCTCATCCAGAGGGGGCAGCTGACCAGATTCGTGAGAAAGGACCGAGCCGGCCTTCCTCCCCCGCCTTGGGGGGCTAACAAGCGTCCAGAGCACGATGAAACACCCAACTCTGAAGAGGAGCGTGTCCTACACCTCATTCATGGGGGCTCAATGGGGGACTCCTTAAACTCCTCTCGAAAGGCATTTATAAGAGAAGTCAATTCGGTCCGCGCCACCCCTCCTCCCAAAGGCCTCGGAGTGCCTGTTACATTCTCAGACGAAGATCTTGAAGGTGTCCGCACCCCTCATTGTGACGCACTCGTCATCAGGCTCCACATGGCGAACTTCAAAGTGGAGAGGATCCTAGTGGACAATGGCAGCTCCGTTAACATCCTCTTCCTCGCCGCTTTTAAAGGCCTAAAGCTCTCACAAGACAGACTCAAGCCCGCCGGCTACACGCTCCATAGGTTCACGGGAGTGCCAGTGACTATTGAAGTGGTGATCACCCTTGACGTAACCGCTGGCAAAACTCCTACTACCCGAACGGAGTTGATGGACTTCATGGTCGTAGATGTCCCCACAGCCTACAATGTCATTCTGGGTCGGCCCGACCTAGCTGCCCTTGAAGCCATCCCTTCTGCCTATCACCTCAAAATGAAGTTTCCCACTCGGGCCGGAGTAGGGGAAGTAAAAGGCAATCAGGAAACGGCCCGCAAGTGCTATATAACCTCTACCCTCGATCCCGTCCTCTCCTTAGAAACTCTGGAAATCCCCCAAGATGCTGCCTGACCGACGTTCGAGCCGGTGGATGAATTGGAGGAAGTGCTCTTCTCTGAGCAGGATCCAACTCGCAAGTTCTTTGTTAGCAAGGCCCTCCCATCCGCCCTATGCTCGGACATTGTACAGTGAATCCGAAGGAACCGAGACCTCTTCGCTTGGTCAGCTGTAGGCATGCTTGGAATTAATGAAGAGCTCTTAGTCCACCACCTCAGCGTTGTTCCGGGGTCCAAACCGGTTCAGCAGAAAAGGCGCAAGTTCGCCCCTGAGCGCCAGCTAGCTATAAAAGAGGAGGTGGACAAGCTCTTGAAGGCCCGCTTCATACAAGAGGTGAACTATCCCGAGTGGTTGTCGAATGTAGTAATGGTGAAGAAGTCCAATGGGACTTGGAGGATTTATATTGATTTTACCGATCCTCAACAAGGCTTGCCCCAAGGATCCCTTCCCTCTTCCGAGTATTGACACTCTGATTGATGCAACCTCGGGACATGAGCTCCTAGCTTCATGGATGCCTTCTCAGGCTACAATCAGATCCGGATGTTCCCTCTGGATATCCCGAAGACCTCGTTTGTGACCGACCAAGGCCTCTATTGCTACAGAGTTATGCCATTCGGTTTGAAAAATGCAGGTGCCACATACCAACGCCTCGTCAACAAGGTTTTCCAAGCTCAGATCGGCCGTAATATGGAAGTATATGTTGACGACATGCTTGTAAAAAGCATCCGAGGTCCCGATCATGTAACCGACCTCCAGGAGGCGTTCGATGTTTTGAGAAAGCACAATATGAGACTCAGTCTGAACAAGTGTGCATTCGGCATCTCGTCAGGAAAGTTCCTCGGCTTCATGGTCAGCCAGCGAGGAATTGAAGCAAATCCTGAGAAAATCAAGGCCATATTAGACATGGCCCCTCCCAAGAACGTTAAGGAAGTTTAGAGATTAACAGGCCGCCTAGCCGCCATAGGGCGTTTTCTCTCGAAGTCCGGGGAGAAATGCCTCCCCTTCTTCAAGGCCCTCAGGGGGGCTAAAGGTTTTGAATGGGGTCAACAGCAACAGGAGTCCTTCGACCAGCTCAAGGCTTACCTCGTCAATCCTCCTCTCCTCAGAAAACCAATTCCTGGAGAACCCCTTTACCTCTACCTGGCAGCCTCCGAGCAGACTCTCAGTACTGTTTTAGTAAGGGAAGAAGATCGGGCTCAAAAGCCCATCTACTATGTGAGCAAGGTACTTCGGGACGCTGAGCTCCGCTACCCGAGAATAGAAAAGATGGCTTACGCCCTGGTGATGGCCGCAAGGAAGCTTTGCCCGTACTTCCAGTCCCACTCCATTGTCGTTCTTACCGACCAACTGCTGAAGCAAGTCCTCCACAAGCCAAAGACCTCGGGTCGCCTTATGAAGTGGTCAATCGAGCTGAGCCAGCATGATATAACCTATCAGCCTCGGACCGCGATCAAGGCTCAGGCCCTGGCAGAATTCATAGTTGAAAGCACCATCCCCGAGTTTAGTCAAGCGATGAAGGGACCACCAGTCTGGTCGGTTTATGTGGATGGATCCTCCTGCAACGAGGGAAGCAGAGCCGGGTTCATTCTAGCAGGCCCAGATGACTTCATCCTCCAATACTCCCTCCGTATCAACTTCAAGGCCTCGAACAACGAAGCAGAATACGAGGCACTCATAGCCAGCCTTGGAATGGCTCGAAATGCAGGGGCACAACGCCTCTGGATCTTTAGCGACTCTCAGCTAGTCGTGAATCAGGTCCTCGGCGAATACGAAGCACGTGATGACAGGATGGTTAAGTACTTAGCCAAGGCCAGGGGCCTCATGGCACTGTTTGAAGAAGCCCGCATACAACGAATACCCCGGGAAGAAAATGCTCAGGCCGACGCCCTCTCTAAACTAGCCTCTTCCTCCCTTCAAGGTCTCGAGCAGACCGTCTTGATAGAGGTCCTTCTGAAGCCAAGCATAGAGGATGAAACTTCCGACTCTATGGAGTCGCTTCCTGTCCTGCTTGAAGATAACTGGATGAAACTCCTCGTCGAATTTTTAAGGGATGGACTCCTCCCCGAGGATCCAGGGAAGCTCGAAGAGTGAGAACCCGAGCTGAGCGTTACACACTAATCGGAGGTACCCTATATAAACGCTCCTTCACACAGGTAGACGGCCGGCCTTACCTGAGATGCCTCTCCCCCGAGCAGGCCGACTACGCCCTGCAAGAACTTCACGAGGGCATCGGCGGGGCACATTCGGGGTCCAGATCCTTGGCCCACAAAGTGTTGAATTACGGATATTTCTGGCCCACTCTCTTACGAGATGCCGAACGACACGTTCGGCAATGCAGCTCCTGTCAGAAGTACTCCGACATCCGACGCCTCCCACAAGCTACACTAACTTCCCTATCAAGTCCAGTCCCCTTTGCAATGTGGGGGATGGATTTACTAGGGCCATTTCCACCATCTCCCGGACAGTTCAAATTCTTAGTCGTGGCGATCGACTACTTCTCAAAATGGATAGAGGCCGAGCCCTTGGCCACGATCACCGAGAACAAGGTTGTTCAGTTCTTTTGGAAGAGCGTGATCTGCCGATTCGGCATTCCTCGGGTCCTGATAACAGACAACGGAACCCAATTCACCGGGGCTGCCTTCCGAGCTCTATGCGAAGACCTTGCCATCCAACATAGGTTCTCCTCCGTTTCTCATCCCCAGTCGAATAGCCAAGCCGAAAATGCTAACCGACAGATCCTCTCCGGCATTAAGAAGATATTGGATAAATGTTCCAAAGGTTTATGGGTCGATCAGCTTCCCAACGTGCTGTGGAACTACCGCACCACAAAACGGACCCCCACAGGAGAGAGCCCATTCAATCTCACCTATGGGTCCGAGGCCATCATCCCCTTAGAAGTCGGAATACCCTCTCCTCATCTAATAGCTTGTGAAGAAGAGCAAAATGCCAGAGAGCTCAGAGCAAATCTAGAACTGATAGATGAGATCAGAGAAAGAGCTGCCATTCGTCAACAAAGCTACCGAAGAAGGATCGAGTTGGCATACAACAAAAGAGTCTGCCCTACGGACCTCAAAGAGGGGGACCTGGTCCTCAGAAAGTTAGCCATCTCATTCCCAGGACAGAAGAGCAAATTGGCCCCGAATTGGGAGGGATCTTACAAGATCGCAAAAGTGGTTCAGCCCAGCACATACAGACTAGAAGATCTCGACGGCACGGAGATCTCCAGGACTTGGAATGCCGACCATCTCTTAAAATACCAAGAGAAGGCACCAACGCATCTCTAAGTATTTTGGGGATGTCGAACCGTTCCACTCCTATTACTTGTCTTGCTTTTCTTTTGTTTTCTCTCTTGTAATAACAGCTAGCAACTTTAGAAGCAGCAAACTATTAATCATTAATAAAGAAAGCTTTCTCATACTTTACTATTGTTTACATCTCTCTGCTTTTACTAACGATGGTTCGGAGTCCAACACTTGGCTCGATTCTACTTCGCAAGTTCGCTTCTAAGCGAGCTAGAGGTAGTTCGCCATTCGGAATTGCTCCCACAACCGTTGAACTACTCGAAACGATGGTTCGGAGTCCAACACTTGGCTCGATTCTACTTCGCAAGTTCGCTTCTAAGCGAGCTAGAGGTAGTTCACCATTCGAAATTGCTCCCACAACCGTTGAACTACTCTAATGATGGTTCGGAGTCCAACACTTGGCTCGATTCTACTTCGCAAGTTCGCTTCTAAGCGAGCTAGAGGGAATTCGCCATTCGGAATTGCTCCCACAACCGTTGAACTACTCTAACGATGGTTCGATCGCGAACACTTGGCTCAATCCCACTCCGCGAGCTCACTATCAGACAAACTCGACACGTCTCGCGAAGTTCGCGAGAAGCATGAGTTCGGCACCACTGGCCGAGCACTCATGTCGCCGACCCCCACACGAGCAAAAAACCAGCTCAGGGACCTCGGCACGACGAACACAGTCACAAACAAAATAACTACACAAAGCTACAAAGAACATGCAAGCCTGAGGAAGAAATATTATTAATAATTGGGATGCAGTACAAAGCGACTCTTCCATACAACAAGATTACAAGACTTTGAAGAGCAAAAATTACAATGTCGACTCACTACACTTAGACCAAATACAAAGGCTTCAAAAATGATCATCAATGCCTCCGTGGCGCAGGGATGTTCCTCTTCAAGGACACTCGAGGTCGGCGACGTTTACCTCCGGAGCCCGACCCCAAACCAGCGAATTGGGACGTGTCCTCGGCACTGCTCCTAGCAGCCGCACCGACGGATGCCCCGCTCGACAAAATGGCCACCGAGCTTTGCGCATCCCCCGGGCTCGGACGGTCGAGAGGCGGACGGGTCGCCATCTTGTAAAACGTAATGCCCCGATCGCTCTCCGCGCGAGTACACGAAGTGCTCCTCACATTGATCGGCTCTGAACGCGGTTTGAGACGAGCCACCTCCCCCTCCAGCTCTGAGATTCGGCCTCGCAACGAGTCATCTTTGACATTGACCTCGAAGCGAGGAGGTATCGCGGAGCTCGGGACGCTGGAGTGACTCGCGATAAGACGCCGAAGGTGGGTGACTTCGATGCTCTTATCCACTGTGGCCCTCTTCAGCGCATCGACCTCGGCAGTCAGTTCGTCCCGTTTGGTCGTTAGTTTGGCCACCTCGGCCGCCAGTCCTTCTCCCTCCGTCCGTAGCTCCGCCTCTACAGTTTGCAGGTGGCGGATCTCAGAAAGCAGATCGTCCCTCTCCGCCGTTATTTTTGACAAATTGTGCCGAATGCACTTGATCTGAAGCCCATAGCTAAAGGCGGTCGACGAACCTTCGTCCTCACCTCAGGGGGTCATCTCGGCAATCCTGCTCTCCAGACGCTGGATCTCGATGTCTCACCGACCTAGGATGAGCTGAAGATGGTTCCGCTCGCTTTCGGCTTGGCGCAATCCCAGCTCGACTTCATAAAGCCGCTCTCGGCACCTCGCCAAGCACAGCCTCGTCACCCCTAAGCCAGCCTCAGCTCGGGCGTTGTCATCCGAGTGAGTGGGCTCGACAAATTTTCAGGAATTGCTGGGAAATGATAGACACACAGAGTCGAACCCAAAAAGTTTTTCATTCATAACAAAAAAGCGGTGGCCAGTCCGCGATTAGGCGTTACAAAAAAGAAAGAAAAAAGAAGAAAAAACGAGCGGAGTCAGGGCGCGACCTCTTTCCCAGGGCGGCGAGCGTGGGTGGGGGTCGACGTCCCCGAAGGAGGCACCACCGCCAGCGGGGTAACCGCGGAGCTCGGGACCTCGCCAGTGACTTCGACTTCAGTCTCGGCACCGTCCTCCCCTTCTTCTTCCTCCCCCTCTGATTCGGAGTCGAAGCCCTCGACGTGGCCCGGGAACAGTCTCCATCCCGAGCAGTCCACATCGGGGTACGTCTTCGTCACCCGGGCGATGGCTTCGGCATAAGCTTTGGCCATGTTTTGGGCGAGGAACCCTTGCGCCTTCGCCAGGGTCGCGTCCTCTGCTGCCTTCACCGCCGCCGTCTTGGCCTCTTCAGCTTCAGCCAACTGCTTGGCCGCCTCCTCCTTCTGACGGAGAAGATCACCCTCCAACTTCGCGACCTGGGCCTCGAGGAACTCAACCCTCGCTGCCTTCCCTTCGAACTCGACCCTGACCTTGTCGAGCTCGTTCCCCATCCGAGCTTTCTCTTTCCGAGCCTGGTCGGACTCCTGCTTCAGCTCCTTCTCCAGAGCCGCCAGCCTCTCGGTGAGGTGTCCAAAATGGACAATAATCTGCGACAAGGAAAGAAGAACCAAAAGAGTTAGAAGAGTTATAGCTAAAGAAATTCAACGACGGCAGAAATCCAATACTTACCGAAACGGCCGAGCGAGCGATCTCGATGATGTCGTCACCTTCTTGCCCGGCCTCCATGGCGGCGCGATCCTTCGGCATCACCAGATGCTTGACGGCCTGCATGCTCGCCAAGGAATTGTCGAGGAATCCATCATGCTTCCGAACTTGCCAGTCCGGAATATGGATCCTCCTGTGCTCCTCGGTCAGGAGCTCCTCGGCCGCCACTGACAGCGGCGGCGTCGTCATCCCGAGGGCTGCGGCGATGGGGAACTCGCCGACCGCATTCGATGCCGAGGCGCCGCCACCGGCAACGACCGGGCTATTCAGGGTCTCCGTCTCCGCAATCGTCTCCATGACCCTCGGAGTCTTTGGGGTCGGCAACTTGGTGGCCACCCTCTTGCGCTTCTTTGGCGCTTTACTGGCGAGGCCTGCCCTCAAAGCTAGCACCGCATCATTGTCCATCGCCTCTGCATTAAAGATAAAAGTTTGTTAGCACAATACAACTCATGCAAAATGAAATATGAAAAACAAAGCATAAAAGAAGCCGCGAACTGGGATCTACGCGGCAGAGCCCTCCCTTGAACAAGATGTCCTCGGTCAGCTCCTTCCAATCGTACTTCGGCCGATCAAGAAGTATCCGGACTGCCTCTTCTTCTTCAGGACGAAGCTTGGGCAGTGCCCTTGCCCTCTTCGGCACCCCTTCCACCCAACCGGAGGGGATCGGCCAGGCCTCCGGACTCCGCACTATCAAGAACTTCTCACGCCAGTACTTGATGGAGTCGGGGCATATGACGAGCCTGCTACCATGCCTCAGAGCCAAATAATATCGGTACTCCGACTTGTTCCCTTGATGTAGCCGATAGAGTGTCCAAAGCACGTTCAGCCCCGGCTTGATCCCAGCAGCTTGGCAGTGAAGTACAAACCCGTTTATGACCCTCCATGCGTTCGGCATGAGCTGGATGGGGCTAACCCCGAACCAACTCAGGATAAGGATCGCGAACGGATGGAGGGGTAGCCGAGCCCCGGCGATAAAGGCGTCGACCGACCAGCAACACATGGTCACTGGCAGCGGCGAGTTGGCCCTAACCCCAGGACCCAACAGCATAAGCTCGTACTCCTCCGGGATCTGGAAACAGTCCCGGATCACTCCCAAGTCCTCTTCGCAAAGGATCGACACCGTCTCGTCTGCCTCCGTCGTCTCCCTCGCTGCATTCTACTCGAAGGACCTCCCCCTCCCGTGAACAATTCGCTCTGCATGATCCTCCGGAAGCACCCGAACTCTGTGAAGCCCAGTCAGCTGCCCTAGTAATCTTCCGAACTCCCCCATACGCTTCGGATCCTCCACAATCGAATCTTTGCCGAACACCTTCTTGCCCTTGGTCAGAGTACAATCTTCAACAACTTCAAGGGAGGGCTCGGACCAAGAGGTCGACTCGGAGACAGAAGCAAGAGACATAGTTTATGAAGTAAACTGAGTATAAGTTACCTTAAAAGGTTAGCTGCCGGAAAATTCACCAGAAAACGAACGTCAACCACCGGAAACACTTGCTTAGCACAAAAGATCGCCTAAGCAAAAGAGAAGAGAAGTGAAAAATGAGAGGGGGGGGTAAGGTTTTATAGAGAGAGGCGCGCCAAACGAGGTTAATGGGCCTGTACTACCGGCCCATTCACACAAAACGACAAAAGCGACCTCAATCGTCATCTTGTTTACCACGCCAAGCCGTACACCGCATTAATTACTGTCCCATCTGACAGAAGCTCGGAGGTCACATCATTAAATGAGCATCTCATCCGTCAGAGTTGTCAGAAGTCCAGAAGCCATCACATTTAATGACTGCCACGTCTGCCAGCTGCGCAGAACCCACCAACTCCGCAGTGCATCCTACGCCAAAAATGCCAAGTCTTGGGGTTTGGCACCAGCTGCCGAGCGTTCTTGACACCGACCCCTTTACGGGGAAAAATTGGGGTTCGGCACCAGCTGCCGAGCGTTCTTGACACCGACCCCGTTACGGAAAAAAATTGGGGTTCGGCACCAGCTGCCGAGCGCTCTTAACACCGACCCTGTTACGGGAAAAAATTGGGGTTCGGCACCAACTGCCGAGCGCTCTTGGCACCGACCCCATTACGGGAAAAAATTGGGGTTCAGCACCAGCTGCGAGCGTTCTTGGCACCGACCCTATTACGTGGAAAGATTGGACCTCGGACTTCGCCGAACTCCCTCTCAGCACTCACAACCTAGCCGAGGTCCCTCTCCTCTTCGGAAAGAGGTGCCGAACCACCTACAGACCTCGGCCTCCTGGGCAGCGAGAGCTGGAAGGGGCCGGGAGTGTGAAACAAGCATGTAGGCCACACAACGAAGGAAAACGGCCGAGCCGTCCACCAAGAGATCGCGAAAAAACAATTAAAAATTTGGGAAATTAAGGAAGAACTCCTGGAAAGCAATTGTAGAGGTGGGGAAGCATTTTCTAGTCCCCAAACAAGCGATTATCGCCAAGAACAATCTTCTAAGACCCCCGAACGACGAATTGACACTTCGCAAAGTCAAAAGGATATTCCTACGAGAACACCACACGACCATGAGTGCTCAAGAGCGACTCAGAGTTCAATCCACTGGAAAAATCACCATACTACCTCCTTCAAGATTCAAAACCTTCCATTTGGGCTCCGATACAACTCCACTAGCCATTAAAACAGTAAAACTACTCCTTAAAGGCTGATCAAGCTCAGTCTTCGGGAGTGGAGGGCTCGTGATATGGCTAAAAATGGAGTTTAATCGGAACCGTCCAAATCGGGCACGAATCCTGAAGTCCAGGGGTAAAATGGTAATTTTGCCTACCAATGGGTCTAAGATGGGTACTGGATCTTTTCCTCAAAAGATCCAATAACCCACGAACGGATCCACCTCAATCGGGTGCGGGTTTCAGCCAGCAGAAAGCCCGATCCAGAGGGATAGAATTAGGGTTCCTGGTTAAATCCTAATCAACGGCCCTGATTCATGCCAATCCTTCCCCTAGGAATTAGGGATTACATTCCTAATCTATTTACAAGGAGAATATTCCTTATTAGATCACGGGGATTACATTCCTAATCTAGTACCTAAGATACTTATAAATACCCCCCACCCATCTCCATTAAGAGGTAATCAATCTTTCGCCAGTTTTTATGCTCTTTCATAATCTTCTCTGATTACTGACTTGAGCGTCAGAGGGTGCGTCACCGGGAACAACCCCGGTGTCTCGCACTTTTTGCAGGTGTACGGCGGGAGTCAGCGTCAAACACCGGCGGAACAGGTAACGGGTTTGTTATTCAAAAGTTTTCCAAGAATCCACAAATACTATCTGTTTATCCCCACACCAGATTTAGCGGTAACAAGCTTACATGACAATTTTTCGTACAGTATTCGCAGGACTTTTTGTAGCGATTCCTAGACGTAAAATGTAGACTCATCGTAATTCTGCTGTTGTAATGAGACTTGTAGTTTGTGGAATAAGAAGTCTTCTACGTGCCGGTGTCTTGTCCTAAGATTCATCGTCTCGGGGGTTGGCTAGTCGTATGAGCTGCTCTTGAGGAGAGTTAGACTGTGGACTAGCCATTTTGTATTTGAAGATGTTTGTAGTTCTACTGGATCTGAACATATGGGTTTGCGATAATTCTGTGATTTGAAGAATTCCTTTCGTATGCTTGATCCTTGCTGTCATGATGAGGGTGCCATCGACTGGTTCTTTGTAACTGAATAACAGAGCCTCAAGTCTGTTGCATATAGCTAACGAATTGTCGACGGTGTATGACAGAGTTTGGCATTGCTTCGTCTTGAACTCAGCTAGTTGTAGGGACAACTCTGAAGGAGAGTTGTTTTCCAAACTTGCTGTATGGATCCTCTAACAAATTGTGAGAGTTACATCAAGTGGAGAGTTGAACTCTAAGTGTTTTTTTTTACAAATGTTGCTAGAGTAACTGTGATCCACGATTTTGAACCTCTTAATCTGTCGTTAGGGGAAATTTAACTAGTTTCGGGAACAGATCGAATGGCGAGTTGAACTCTGAACGTGTGTTATTGCAGGTTGCGAGAGTAGCTTTGAGCAATGGGTATGGATTCCGAACTTGTTAGTTTGAGTATTAACAGGTTGCAGGATCAGATCGAATGGCAAAGCGCGCTTTTAGTCTTGGTGGCATGATGATACGTCTTACTTGTGTAGTTTTCCCACTGTTGCTGCTTATTTCGGTGTGAGAGCAAACAGATAGTGAGTTAATAATTGGTGAAAACTACTAAAAGTCTGACCTTTGACCTTGTCCGTTAAAAGATGTTAAAGCTCCTGTGATTGAATATGGGTCATTGATTGACCACTGTGATCTGAATCAGACGATATCTAATGTGGCCGATGGACCTGCAAAAAGCCTGAAACACCGAGGGATGGCCCCGGTGACAGGCCCTCGGACGCTCAAGTCAGAACCAAAAAAAGAGAGAGAGAGTAAGAGAGTGAAAACTGGCAAATTGTTGATTACCTTCTGACTGTAGAGGGAGAGGGGTATTTATGGGCTTGAGAGACATTTCAAGAGATTGATTTGTGTCCGTTGGATCGATTTAAATTCTTTATCTCTTTCAAGTCTCTCCCCCTCGAGCCATAGATATCCTTTTTAGGGGATAAAATATTTGACTCCTAGCCTGCATGGGCTGGGTTTCTCTCCTAGTAAGCCTAGTCTGTCACTTTTTATGGGCCTGGAAGAAGTCCATGTCTTGGAAAGAGCCCAGACCTGTAAAAGAGGCCTGTGATGGCTAATCTGCCTGTAGATGCTTTGAGATCTGTGCAAGAATCGTACAACTCTGATCTGCTGCGATTTTTACCATCATCATACAATTAATAAAAATGGCGAACGACCCAACCCTTAAAGACATGGGCCTGGTGGATAAGGAAACTCGAGGAGTTGAGCGGATAAGCGGATTGTTAATTTACCTAACTCCCCATACATATACTATATTAGTAATTTGCACATGCAATGCACGTCCTAATATTAATTTTTTTTTTTTAAGTACACACTGTGATGTAGTCTAGTCTCGAACCTGAGATCTTTCTTTACTCATCCAAAATCTTTACCATAATCTTTACAAATGACCCTTAGTAGCCCTAATTTTTATTTTATATAAGTGACGATTTTGTAAATAATTATATCGTAAATAAATATGAACTTTGAGGTATTATGGTAATTGGTAACTGTTAAGTAAATTGATGGTTAATATAATTCTTACTTAAAAATTAGTGGTTGAGATTAAATGGTTGGTTGTCTATAAATTACAATTTGTTTACAAAGTAGACAACTCCAACTCTTGTATTATAGTATTAGAGATTTGTTGCAGATAACTACAAAATCAGACAATAGGATATGAAGTTTATATAAACTAGCGGATTCCTGGATGACAAGATTTACTTTGTGCGATACGATATGAAATAGAGTTTTAATTTTGTATGTGAGAACAATTTCCTCGAAGGAATTTATTTGAAGAATAAATGATCTGATCTAGCTATCTTTTATTGTTTTTTTATATAATATTTGCACTAGCTAGCTGGGTAGCATGAAAATATCAGTACGTTTCCAGATTTACCAAGTAAGAATTTACTACTTCTAGCATATACTAATCAAGAGTGATTCTGGAACAACCACATACAAAGTACAGAACAGGTTTTCAACTCAAACTACTGCGTCAGTTACATCAAAAAAAAAAAAAGTACCGCGTTAGAAACTCGAAGCACCTGTTATTCTTCTATTACCTCCACTATCCAAATTTGGACATGTTCCCAATTTTGAAAGTTTTTTTGAGAAATATGCCTATTTATTAAATTAATTTGAGAAACATGACCGCCTGCAAAATATTAGAGTTCTGTGTCTATATATGTACACTTTTAATTAAGGCTAGCAATGGACCAGATTTGGACTGGACCCATGTAGGCTTGGGTATGAGCCCGAAATTAAAACATGCAGCCGAACCGGACCTGAATTTTCTTCGGGGTTAAAAATTAAGGCCCGAGTCCAAACCCGAAAATAGGTTAGGGTCTAGGCTGAAACCACTTATACATGTTCTAATATATAACTTTATCATAAAATAAAATTATATCAAGAATAATATACGGTAAAAAATAACAATAATATGAATACTATAAAATGTTTGAGTAATTCACATCAAATTTATCTATTTTCATTTAATTTTATATTCAATACATAATTTCCCTATCTATAAATTCTAACACTTATTTCAACTTGCTTAAATGAATATTCTTTTTCTTAAAAAAATTAATACATAAATATACATAATGTATACATAAACATACACATGCACATATAAAAATTTGTTTCGGCCCATCGTGCCTAAGCACTTGGGCCCGAGCCGACCCGAAATTTTCTCGGGCCTAAAAATTTGATCCCGAGCCCGGCCCAAAATGAAAAATTTTTGCCCAAATCAGCTAATTATTTGATCGGACCTATGTCGAGTTTGGGCAAATTGTCACCCTTACTTTTTAGTCTCTCATGTGACGGAGTCTAGGAAAAAAAAAAAAAAAAACATTGACATATGAACCCCTTACCACATCCATATTTGATAAACAATCCATCTAACACTAAATTTCAACTGGAAACTGAAATTTCCATTTGCAAATAAACCCATTAAACTTTTATATATGTAATATTATCTATATTATCTTTTCCATTTACAAGAAAATGATGGTTTTGCATTTAAGACCCACATATTCTACATATTTATATGCTTTACGTATCTTATGAGATCAGTGGGTTGAATAGAAAAAGTACTCAGAGAGACATATAGTTCAATCTATTTATTTTGCTGTTTGTGTATGCGTGTGTAATTTGTGTGATTTGGGATTGATATACTAAAGAATTTAACGGATCTTATAAATTTTCTTTATCATTATACATGTACCAACTAATCATTGCAAGTATCAACTGAGTATAGTGGTAAGCCTTACTACTAGTAAGCAATAGTTTGGAACTTCCTGCTTGACCGTTTATGTAATACTAGTATTTTTCACGTGCGATACATATTTTGATAAGATTTTAGAAAATTTTCACGTGCGATATATGTGTTAAAAAATAGTTTTGAACTTGAATGTGCATTGCACATAATTGAAAAAATATTTTGAAGAAAATGCTACATTTTGTACGTGCAAGGCACGTGTTTATAAATAAAATTTGAGTTGTACGTGCAACATATGTTTATATTTGGTGTTAAAAAATATTGAAAATTTATTTTGCACATGCATTGCATGTTTTAAATAGGTGTTTTTTTAAATTTTTTTTGTAATTAATAGAAGAGTTTGAGTTGTACGTACATCGCACGGGTTTGTATGTTGACAAATTATAACTCCAACTTAGAGATTAGAGATCAGAGATGTGGATATGGTGAGATTGGGTGACTACATGTAGCTACGATCTAGTTCAAAAATAAAATAGATTCAATCATATTGAAACTTCAGAAATATGTTTGTATTTGAATTTTTTTTTAAAAAAAATCTGACTCATTTTCTTATTAATTATTAGTAGTATCTAATAACTGTTTACTAAAATTTGACAAATGTTTGTTTTTTTATCTACTTTAGAGAATGTTTTTAAGTAAATACTGTTATTCCTCGGGAAATAAAACATAGTAAATGAGATAATTATCTGAATAATTTTTATATTTGTATCCCTTTCACATTTTCCCCCTTTCTTTCACCAGTAAATACAGTAAATACACGTGCAATACACATCTAAACAATATTTTTTTATATTTTATTTATCTATATTATAATGGGAGAAGCACGTGCGGAACACGTAAAATAATAGACTGAGAGAGAAGAAGATAAAGAGGGTAGGATTTTTGGTTTTTTTGAGAGATAGGAAGAGGGTAATAAATTTGAACGCGTACTGTACGTATTTCATTAGTTTATATTGCAGAGTTTAATTAAACGTGCGTTGCACGGTGGAATATGGACAAATTACACTATGGCCTTCTCCTATTATAGTAGTAGAGATAAAAATACCTTTTATATTGAGAACAATAGAGAACTGAGAATTTTCATTATAATTATAATGCACGTGCACCAGGAGTAATGTAGAAGAGTTTGAATCCTGCTTTGCACCATTCTCTTATATTATAATAAGATGATAGGAAGTCTTTGTCGAACATGTGTGTTATGGGTATGTGCTTACGACGAAGTCCACAACAAAGAAGTTACTATGTAATATATTCTTTAGGCATAATTAAAATTTATTCAATATTTCTTGTTTTAGTAGATAGATTTAAAATTTATTGAATATTTTTATAGTTGTAAAATGTAATATCCTTAATTTTCATATAATTAAAAATAAAATTTTTATTTGTTTTCACGTGTTTCGCACGTACAAATTAATGTGTACATTTGGCCTTAAAATTATTTTAATGTCATTAACAAACATTTTCATTTCTTTTTTAAAAAACCTCTTATTAATTATTATAGAGTTATAGGCCTAATAACTTAATTCTAGCCCACCCAAAATAAATTAAATAAATTAATTAAAAGCCCATAGAATTAGCCCACCTAGCTAGCCCACTAATTAATTCATTCGTTAATTAAAATAACCTGTATGGTAGACTTGTAAAGTAACAAATTAATAAAAACAAATTGATGAACAAACTTAAGTATAGGTGTGCATGTGGGGGCACGTGCACGTGCAAGTTGAAGCAAGGTGAAGGCGACCAATGCATGGAGAGTGGAGAGAGTGGAGAGTAGGTTGCATGCTAGTAGGTGGTTTTTCTAACTCTCAAATGCATCTTAGCCATTCATCCAAACACATCTCAAACCTTTCTTTGACCATGAATTGTGTGTAAATATCCCTCTTTGTCATTCTCCATCCTTTGCACCTTAGAATTTTTAAAGAGAAAGAGAAGACATTGTGTGAGAAAAAGATTGAGTGTGTGTGTTCTTGCAATTGGAGGTCGGTCAATCTTAGAGGAGGGAAGTCTCGGTTTTGTACAAGGAGGAGGAGCTCGGATTTTGCATAGCTTGGAGGAGAAGGCTCGCGGCTAGGATCAAGGAGAAGGGAAGGCAATCGTGCTTTCAAAGAGTTTTTCTTTAAGAATTTCCAATTTTGTTCTTCAAAGATGTGAGCAATTTCTCTACTTTTAATCTAGATTTCATGTTAGTAGGCTAATTTTATGGATATGCTAGAGTAAATAGTCAAAATTTGTCATGTGATTGCTTAAAGAGATCAGTAGGGGAAAAGATAAAATCGTGATGGTTAATATACGAAAATTCGTAGAATGTATTTGAGATTAGTGAATTTATCATTATGTTATATCAATACTTCATGCTAGAATATCTATTTTAATGAACCATGCTAATTTGATAATTTTGCTTAGTAAATGGCTTAGTTGTTGATTGAGATGAATGAATATTGATATGAGTTAGTTGCTAAATGGCTTAGTTGTTATTTTAATTATGTAATGATCATGTGATGCTAGAACTTATGTGGAATTGAAAGAGAATAAGAACATATATTAATGGGTTGTGGGAAAATAAATTTATGTTAGTGTTTTTGAGAAGGAACCATAGTATTATTTTAAAGTCGATAATGTATTCTTTAAATACAAATTGGAAAGAAAATTTATTACAATGTCAAAAATAAGAGTTTTATAAAGTTTCTACTATACTGTATTTTTAAAGAAAATATTCTGGAAGAAGTTTTGATTTGAAAGATAGAAACTAATTGAGAAATCGAGATTTTGTAAGGGACATTTACAAACAGACAGATTGTACAATGTCTTTTCAATTCCTCTTCGAAATAGAAAATGGGTTTGGGAGTATTGGTTTTCGGTGTGAAGTTAGAGCGTTGTGAGTAGTGTGTAGCTTCACAGGTTCGAGTTTTGAAGAGGCTCTGTTTTTTTTAAAATTTGATTTTTTACCAAACCACTGAAGACTAGTACCTAAAACTTTGAGTCTAGCTTTAATTGCTAGCTGCTGTTAGGCTTCTTGGTCTTCGGGTGCACTATGAGTTTGGTCTTCGGGTGCACTCTGAGTTGGTCACTGTAGCATGGTAGAGGTCATGGACTCGAAATCCGGTTGTCTCTTTTAATTCTTTTTCGGTTTTGGGCATATTCTTGAGTTTAAGAGCAATAAAAATTGAGAAAAAATCATATTATTCCTCTAAAATTATTTACACTTTATAAAAAAATATTTACACAATATTTTGACATTTTTGTGAGAATTGGAAGTGTTTTTATATTAAAACAATGGGATGAAGAACTTGGAAATTTTTCTTAAAATATGATTCTTTTGTATAATTAAAAAGATGAAATTTTGAATATAAAAAGTTGGTGTAGAGATCAAATTATGAGATTCGACACGGAAGATTTGAGTGAGTCAAAAACTAAAATTGGAGTTTTAATATACACAAGTTGCATGGAAAATGAAATAAAAAGATCATGATGGAATATGGAATTTGTGAGTATAAACACTCAATTTTGGTGGACATGAAAAGATGTTAAAATCTAGAGTATAGCTAAGTCCTTACACCAGCGTGAATGAATTCTTTGAAGATAAATGTTGTAGAAAAATACCAAGAGTGGGTCGTTGTTATTAATTGATGTTTAAGACCGGTGTAGTGGTAATGCTAACTCTATGATGTTAATTTATTCATGATTCAAATATCTAAGGACAACACTATAGTGAAGATGTGATGAAAGTAAGAGAAAACCACAAGTATGAGGGTCTTGGATTTACGATGTGAGAGTTGTCACAGGTTGTCTACATGATGCTTCATGTCATGACGTGAATTCATCTCTGAAATTATCGGGATCGTGACGACGCTTGTGGGGTGCTTGGTGAATACGTAGAGCCATTGTCCCATGACGAAAGCGAATTGTCCATCGACTGTCTACATGATGCATCATGTCATGACATGGGATTTTCCTCCAGGCTGTCTGGACATGGGCCCGTAACTCATAAATTATTTAAGAACTTACCGTAGTTACCGTACTAATTAAACTCATAACGAGGGATTCGAACCTACTAGATGAAGTATGGTTAAGGGCTTGCCCTCGGATATATTGTAACACCTCTTATTTGTAAATTACCGAAAATACCCGTTTTTATGTTTATGGAGTGGTTAGTGGTGAGAATTTTATTTGGTGTATTTTTATTTTAAATATTGATATTGGTGTCTATATTCGTGGTAGATTGGTATTATTGATATATTGGAGCCATATGTTGAGATTTTATGTGAAGAAATATTGTTTATTTTTATTTTATAAATTTTGGTGGATTAATATGAGATAATTTTGATGTATTTTGTAGTGTTTATATTATTAAAGAAAAGAGTTGGGGTTTATTTGCAATATTTTGGATTTGGAGGGCTTATATGTAAATATACCTTATTATTATTATTATATATATATTATATTTTTAAACCCCCCCCCCCCATTCCTTCTTCCTTTCTTTTCTTTCCCGTTTCTTCTTCCCGACCAAATCGAAACCCATTCGGCCGATTCCTCCCACGCCCAAATCCGCTCCATCTCTCCATGATTTTCAAATTAAATTGAGGGATAGGCTAATTGAAGGGTTCTTCACATCGTGTTAGCGTCGGTTTTTGAAGAGAGCTTCGGAAAGGTATACCCTAGTTTATTTGTTTGTATGGAATTATGTGTTTTCAATTTCTATTGAATAGAAATATGGTAGTAGAGAGATTAGAAGATGTTGGGAATAGTAGAGGTGAGAAATTAGTAGATTATCGGAGATTTTACAAGTTGCTAATAAATTAGGGTTTTGGGTTTGTAAAAGAGAATTATATATGTAAGAATTAGTTCTCATATGATAGTGGAAAGTATAGTTGGGCCATTAGAATAATTTGGGAGTGGTTCTAGTAATTGTTTAGGGGATAAAAATCCCATAGACATTAGATTATTACGTGCATCGCACGTGTATCCCCGACGTTCAATAAAATGTCTGTGTGATATTAAGATAATTAGTATTATTGTTTTTCCATGACTGGTTTGGATGTTTGAGCCTTGATTGCTTTGAAATTTTGATAATAGGAGACGTAAGCGACTTTGGATGCGGGATGGCAAAGTGGTGCTTCGAGTCTTCACGGGCTATTATGTGAGTATGATCTTTTATTTTATGTGCATAATGTGCTATGACAGTGTTAAAATGTGGTTTGCTGTGGGTGAAATGTAAAGTATATTGAATATAGAAAAATTCGTATGTATGATACGGAGTAAATTATGAGGTGTACGAAATTAGTATATATATATATATATATATATATATATATATATGTATGGGAGTGTGTTGATGCTTGTAGATAGAATTCTATATGCTACGGGATTTTAATGATCCGTTATATGTATGTGAATGTATGTGTATGTGTGACGTGTGATCACCCGACTAATGTGATGAGATGGAAAGTATGGTGTGTATGATATGATATTGTGGTGCAATAACATGATGATATGATTGATATGGTATATGTGTGATAGGCGTGTGATAAATTGGAAATTTATGTGATAATGTGATGCGAAAATTGGCATGATGGGTGTGTGTGACGTGTGGGTGGAAAATGAGAATTTTATACGATAATCGGTGTATGCTTATGAATTTAATGGAGTTATATGCATTTATGTTTTATTATAAAGGTGTATACCCAGTTATATTATAAAGGAGTCATATTGTGAAGGAGTTATTTTATAAAGGAGTTATATAATAAAGGAGTTATATTATAAAGGAGTTATATTGTAAAGGAGTTATTTTATAAATGAGTTATATTGTAAAGGAGTTATATTATAAAGGAGTTATATTATAGAGGAGTTATATTATAAAGGAGTTATATAATAAAGGAAATATATATATGTATTTAAAGGAGATAATTTAATATTGCAGTGCCGCACAATCTCACAGGGGTTTGGGCTAGACCCCACAGGCCCGGGATACACCCGGGAAGAGGAGTTATATTTATATTGCCCCAAATTTTATATTTGGGGATCAGGAGTTATATATTGCCCCAAATTATATTTGGGGATCAGGAGTTTCCCTCGCTGGTATAGGGCCAGGAGGAAGACGTAGCCTCGGACGTGTAAGACTCTGTGTGAGCATCGATCCGCGTGTTATATTTTATTTTTGACTAGCCTTCTGGCTTTAGTCTTCGTTGGACAAGCGCGCAACCGTACTTTCAATCCAGCCCACAAATGATAGATGCTTGGGACACCTGGATCTGGGTAATATGGTGGGTTAGCGGGATTGAAATGTACGGGAGGGGAGGCACAGAGATCCCTGTGTTGTACGAGGAGGACAGTTGTGTGGGCACTGAAAAGGAGAAAAATATAAAGGTGTATATGTGTATCGAAAGAATGTATGTATATATAAAGATATTGATGATATCATATATTACGGAGACTATTTATATTATGGGAGATATGAATATACTACGGGAGATATATATGTATATATTGGCATTTGGCTTGAGATGTGATGTGATATTACCCAAACTATGTGTTTGGGGTGCGGTGAGTATTACCCAAGCTATCGACTTTGGGGTGTGATATGTGATTGCCCAAACTATATTTGGGATATGGAGTGTATTGTGATGAGAATGAAAGTGAAGTTAATGACATTTTGTGCTATAAGTGATATGTTAATGATGTGATGAAATGTAAGTAAATTGCCATGTGTACTGAGATGTTATGTTTTGTGATTATAAGACATGAATTAATGTAATATTATGAGAAGAGATACATATGTTTATGGTGTGATACTTAATACAATACAATAAAATAAATACTTGTATTATGAGATTGGTTATGAAAATGGTTATTAAAGAAAGTATGTTGTGTTATAAGTTTGTGTACCTTGGAAGTGTGTTGAGGAACTACTCACCCACCATTTTTGTGGAAATGGTGGGAACTACCTGCTTCGACACAACTTTCAGGACGAATGGGTGGGTTGTTAGTATGATGCCCGTATTGCGGGTTGGAAATAAAAAGTGATGTAAATTGAAATATGTGTTGTGAGGGAAAATGAAATTAAGTTATAACTATGATGAGTAGCCGATGGGTATGATGATGTATTGAGAGTATAAAGAAGATAGTTGTAATGTATGATGAGAGTAAAGGTGATGTATTGCGAGAGGTGATGAAAGGTGTTATAAGAAATAAATGAATGCGGTGTAATGTAATATGAAAATGAGAAAGAAAGTGTTTATGGATGAAAATGAGTATGAAAGAATACGAGTCGTGAGTTTGTAGATGCAAATGCATGGCAAATGAAGTGCGTGGCTAAATAAGTATGAAGAAAAGTGGTAGTGACCTTATGTGATTATTTATGTAAATAAAGAAATGATAAGGTGTTGGTGATTGTGAAAAGATAGAGTATTTGCGTTGGAGAGTTCAAAATAAAAAGTAATGGAGTGTGAATTAATATGTTGCTATGTGATTGAGTTGGAATTAAAGGAGTTGTATATATATATATATATATATATATATATATATATATATATATATATATATATATATACACACACACACACACACACACACACACACACACACACACAGTTACATATTAATATGATGCATTTAGTGAAGGGTATAAAGTTATGGATACACGTGTAGATGGATGCAGATTTGCCGAGTACTTGATATAAAGTCGTATTCTTGATGCTTTAATGTTCAGAATCAGGTTGAATCTTCTTACCTTGATATTTGTAAGTTTAATTTGTTTTCTTTATATAGTTTGGTTTACTTAATAGACTAGTGAATTATACTCACACCAGAAATGGCTAACCCCTTAGTGTTTAGGGGGTTAGGGAGTCCCCGGACTACCCTAGGCCCTACTGTTACAGGTCCTCAGCAGCGCAGAGGTGAGGCATAGATTTTGTTGAGTAAAGCCCTTTACTTTAAATTTTATGTATAAGTTCAGCTATGTGAATAGTGTAATGTATGGTTTAAATTGTAATTTGAATGTATAAGCATGTAGATGATGATGATGAGTATAGTACGAAGTGGTATGGTATGTTTGTGACCCGTACCCATCTTGTTGTGGAGTACCGGGCACTGTGGTATGTTTTACAAAGATTTTTCTAAAATTTTTACCTCGTTTTCAAACAAATTTATGGTTTTTATTTGATATTTGATATTCTATTATGAGTTTGGCCCCCAGAGCATTATATTATATTGCCTATGTGTTTCTGCTCATTTTGGCCTGAGGAGCCCGTGATATTATTTCTTGTGATGTGAGCTACGGAATTTAGAGCAAAATTCTGTAAGCTTTTGTGTTTCGGGGCAGAAATTTCAGGGGGGAACTCTGCCTAAATTTTCTTTGAAATATAACTTTCTTAGTTTATGTTTAAAGTGATATAGAAATTGAAAGAATTGATTTTTGAGTCAAAAAAAAAAAAATTTTTGGGGCGTTACATATATATAGAATGGGATGCATAGGTTCGAACAAGTATGCATTATCGTCATGTAATATAAATAACTGCATTAAAGGTAAGTGCACTAGCACACACGATATCAATAGGATAGTCCCTCGTTAGTTTTGTTTGTGATCAAGTGTGTGCTTTCCAAGTAAGAAATTGATGTATTATATCCTAGCGTCAGTTGTATGCAACTGACGTGCCCACAGTTTCTATGCAGGATAAAATGAATGAAAGGACTAAAGAGGAATGTTGCTTAAACAAATGTTTCAACTGTTATTTTAATTATGTATCATGTTGTATTTTGCTTCCGCTACGTTGATGTAAATACTGTTGTATAAAAGTTATTAAAATTCCTTGTAAAATTGTGCGAAGTGAAGTGTAAAGATCCTGTGGAACTCCGTATTCAGGCTTATTTGGAATTCAGGTTGTTACAGAGTGCTATCAAAGCCAGGCTTCCAAGTAGTATGAATTTATAAGGAACGACACCCTACAATGGACATTAGAGTATAAGTTGGGTATACAGATTTAAATGTAAGCTGCTTACATTTATGTTGCTCTATGATTGATGGTTCTTCTTCTCCCTTCCTAAAGATGGTGAACCACCACGACCCAGCTGACGACGTTGAATGGCACATAATTGAAGAGGACTACTACTCTGGACATGGAGATTCCAACGAAGAGAAAGAAGACCTCGAGGAATATGAAGGAGAATGGCCCGAGTCCCGAGAGATCACCCCGCCTCCGAACTCATCACATGATTCATCCGACGAGGAAGAACCAGTTCCATAAGATCGCATCGAATCTCTTCAGAGGCAGGTGGAGACTCAGAAAGAGATAGTAAACTAATTGCAGGCCTGGTGTGCAAAGTTCAAGGAGAATATTGCAACCCTTAGCCATCGAGTTTGGGAACTCGAATCGTAGGGAATAGAATGTTGTATTATCTCAATGTTCTTCGCATGAATGTCAAACGATATTTTAAATTTGAATGTACAAAGTTTGAATTCAATGAAAAAGTTGATCTAAATTCATATCTCTGCTTCAAATTTAATGGATCTTATGAATCAGAGTATGGCTGGATGAAGAGAAATGAGTGGAGAAGGGCCCAGTTGTGGACTCGACCTAGAAATAGAGTTGGCCAGGGTCTATCAGCCCATCAACGTTGTCGCCATGAACCAAAAACCTAGGGGTATGCCTGCATTACCAGTCTCTGAGGCAATCAAACTTGTGGAGTCATTGAAGATGATGAAGCCACCGGTGTTTGAAGGGAAGTCAGACCCAGATGTAGCTGACAATTGGATTAGGCAAGTCAAGACTATTTTTTAGGTCTTGGAAACTCCAAAAGGTAGCAAGGTGAAGCTGGCTACATTGCAGCTCGAGAAGGACGATGTGTGTAGTGGCAGTCCATGAAGTGGATTATAAGAAATGGTGCTATCAACTGGGAGGAATTCTTGGAAGAGTTCCATAGTCACTACTTTCCATCCGACGTCCAAGAGAAGAAAGCGATGGAGTTCCTGGCCCTGCAGCAGGAAAGCATGTCTGCTAGGGAGTATGAAACAAGGTTTACTCAACTTTCGAGGTATGCACCCGAACTTGTGATGAACGAGGCAAAGAAGGCTCAGAAGTTCGAGCACGGAATGAGGCCGAGTCTGAGATCAAGGATGATACCCCTTGGTATCAGGAGGTTTGACAAGCTAGTCAAACGAGCTGCATCCACAGAGGAGGATATGGAACAATTTCGTATCGCCCAGAACAGGCGGAACAATTGGAATGTCGGGAAGAGGCCCGCAGTTTCTGGAAACATCAGGGGGCAACCCCCAGCTCAAAGGTTCAAACCTACAGGGGCGAACGCTGTCAATATGGCTGAAGGACCTGGAAATGGTTGGGTGAGACCTCCTGTGTTGACTTGTTTCAATTGTGGAGAGAAAGGTTATTACAGATCTTGTAGCGCCCCGAATTTCTAATATAATATCTTAGAAAATACGTGGCACAATCCCAACATCAACTTCAATATAACAGTACACATAGCCCAAAAACACAAATAATTTTATTCCAAACTTTTATTACAACAATCTTTTTCAAATGCAGCGGAAATACAAACACCTTGAATTAAAATATTCTTTTTACAACACTTCTTTTTACAATTGTTTTACACAAGGCTCTATTACATCAGTTTATCTCAAAACTATCTCAAGCATCCAAACCTCCAAACTCTAAGCAACAACCTGCAACACATGAGGCTAAAGATGATCCCTAACCCCCAAAACTAAAGGGGTCAGCCATAAATGGTGTGAGTGATATAAAACAAACAAACAACATAAATAAACATTAAGCATGGATTCTTAAACAACATGTACTGAACGAGAGAAACATCTACTAAACATGTACTGTGATGTAAGAAATGACAGGAACACATGAAAACATCAAGTGTAGCTTAACTAAGTGTTAGAAGACGAAATAGGAAAACACATGCATATCACCAAGTCAGGAAAACACTACCACATGGGCGTCGCCTCGCTCCCGGAGATCAATCACTCTCAGCACCGCAGATTGGATACCCGGATATCAATCACTATCTGTGACTCTCAATACCGCAGAATATACCCAACCCCGGAGATCAATGATTCTCAACATCGCGGAACATACCGACTATCAATCTCTCTCAATACCACAGATCGGATACCCGGTTATCAGTCACTCTCAACACCGCAGATCGGATACCCGGTTATCAATCACTATCAGTGATTCTCAACACCGCAGAGTCTACCCAACCCCAGAGATCAATGACTCTCAACACCGCAGAACATACCCAACTATCAATCTCTCTCAATACCACAGATCAGATACCCGGTTATCAGTCACTCTCAACACCACAGATCGGATACCCCGGTTATCAATCACTATCAGTGATTCTCAACACCGCAGAGTATACCCAACCCCGGAGATCAATGACTCTCAACACCGCAGAATATACCCGACTATTAATCTCTCTGAATACCACAGATCGGATACCTGGTTATCAGTCACTCTCAACACCGCAGGTCGGATACCCGGTTATCAATCACTATCAGTGATTCTCAACACCGCTAAGTATACCCAACTCCGGAGATCAATGACTCTCAACACCGCAGAATATACCCGACTATTAATCTCTCTCAATACCACAGATCGGATACCCAGTTATCAGTCACTATCAGTGACTCTCAATACCACAGAATATACCCGACCCCAATGATCAGTGACTCTCAGTATGCCCATAATTCACTAATCCATCGTCAAACAGTCAAAGGAGAAATCTCTTCACTCAACAAACCCAAGTCTTAATAAATTCCACAATTCAAATCCAACAATAAAATATATTGAAAACATATGTTCTATTGAAGAATAATATTTATAAGGGTAGGTTATAGATCCAAAACGTTTAAAGAAATAGTCGTTTAAAGAACATCAAAACACCTTAGAAAAGTATCAGTACCAGTCGACTGCAAAAGGTCACCGGTCGACTGTCCAGAGGGAAATCCAGTAATTTTAAGAAAATAAGTTAAGTACTATAAGTTGACTTATAAAAATCATAAGTCGACTTACCAGATTATAAGTTGACTTATAAAAAATATAAGTCAACTTACCAGAGAGAAATTCCAGAAATCTTTAAAAAAATATTCTAAGTGTTATAAGTCGACTTGCAAAGTCATAAGTCGACTTTAAAGAGAATATAAGTCGACTTAAAAGGTCATAAGTCGACTTACCAGAGAAAATTCTACGATAACTTTGAAAAATAAATTCTAAGTGTACCAGTCGACTGAAAAGGGTTTAAGTCGACTGTCCAGAACGGATTTTCAAGAAAACTAAAGAAACAGCAGCTGGGTCGTGCCAGTCGACTGATAGGTCTGCCAGTTGACTGTCGGCCTACAAACTGCACAGTTTAGGTTGTTCATGATAATCAAAATTAGAGTTTACCAAAAGAAATCATTGTTTACTAAAATAATTTGTATTTCAATAAAAACGACAGTCTCAAAGTATTCTCAGATCGGATACATTACTCAATACATCCAATATCTCAAAACTCAAGTTCTCATGTTCTAAATTGCTAATTCTTCCATTAGGATTTCTCAATACTGAATTTCTTTCACAACTCATAACCAAGATCTGATTTGTATTCACAAGATCCAGATGTTCATCCATCCAATCCCTTGTTATCATAACCATACTCAAATCTTAAACATGTTTTCAAGCAATAAAGAATTCATCAATCAAGATCTACTAAACGTTCATAGATTTCACATACATAATACAACAATAACCATTGCATTGTACTCATACAAAATACACCAAATAAACATTCATATCAAACAAACAACAAAACAATCGTTCACATAAATCAAATCACAAAACAAAGTTCATATCACTCACCTTAAAAATGAAGAGATCCGACAAGAAAGTCTCCCTTTTTTGTGAGATCCAAAATCCTCCACTTGATCCTCAAAAATCACAAAATATAATGTTGTGCAGCGAATGACGGCTGCACACCCACTTTTATAGGCCGAAAATAATGATTTAGGGTTTTAGAAATGCATTTGCAAAATAGTCCTTCCAAAACATAACTTACATATATAGCTCTATTCTTGGAAATTCAATAAAAATCATTTAAATTAGGATTTAAAAGTATAATATACTCATTAATCTCAACCGGTACTGTTCAAAACGTCCAGAAAATAGATTTTGCATTTTAACCCCTAAAAACGACAAATTTGCAAAAAGGTCATTCTTTTCTCAAAAATTGCAAATAGATCCAATTAATTTCAGAAAAATCTGGAAAAATACTAAATAAATCCCAAATATTAAATAATGATTTTTCATGAAGAAAACTTGACTTTTGAACTTCTCGAGAAAGTAGTTGCACGTGTTCTGCACGTGTAAAAAGATAAATCTTTTAGAAAATATTTATTAAATCTCCAGAAAATCATTTAAATTCATCACTCCCTCCTTAGAAGAGTTCTGTCCTCAGAACTACTGCTAATGGGGTCCAAACAAACACACCAACAAAGAATGCAAACTCATGGATAGAAACATAATTTTAGGAAATACAGTCACACCAAAGAATGCATTCCAACAAAAGAAATACATCATACAGAAGAAACACAATCATGCAAAGAATTCAGAAAAACAAACTTCCGCTGCGCAACTCTGATAACTTGCCATCGGAAGTCACACTGCAACAACTACTGAACTCCTGCATCCAACTCTGACCTTCCACATTTGCTTCATACTTCCGAGGATCAGTGGCCACTCCCTCCTTAGAAAGGACATGACTAAGGATAGTCACCTTAAGACCTTGCTTGGAAACACCCTAAGCTCCATACTTAAGACTAGCAATAAATGGGCGACACAATCGCATGCAAGAAAACAGTATCAAATAAAACCTTTGTTTTTATTCCATTAATCCAAATAAATCTTGTTACATAAAGAAAATACTCAATCTTCAATTATTCCCCAAATAAAAGTTTTACTTAATACAAAAGAATAAATTTCAAAATTCTTGCACATACGAGTCACATTCCTAAGTTACCCACATCCTCCTCAGTTAATGCGAACACTCGCCCCTGCCTCAGATCCTTGCCTTTTCCTGCACCATCTTTCTTCAGTTGTGGACAGTTTGGTCGAATGTACCCTTCACGACCACAATGAAAACAAGTCTGCTTTGCCAACTTCGGACACGCTGACCTGTAATGACCTGCCTCCTTGCAGTAAAAACAAGTCACTTCCTGAGTTGCAGGTGCCTTCTGCACTGGATCACTGAACTTGCCCTGCTTCACTGGGAATTCCTTCTCATTCTGATCATCTGCTGGCCTCTTTTTCTTGTTTCGGGTCTCTTGCTTCTCCTGGAACTGGTCCATGTCCTCCTCAGTCATAGCTGCTCTCTTGACTAGCTTGTCGAACCTTCTGATGCCCAACGGGATCATCCTCGACCTCAAGTTTGGCCTCAAGCCCTGCTCAAACTTTTTGGCCTTCTTCGCCTCGTCAACGACTAACTCTTGTGCATACCTCGAAAGCTGAGCAAATTTGGTCTCATACTCCTGTACGGTCATGCTGCCCTGCTGAAGGTTCAAGAACTCGGTCGCCTTCTTCTCCTGAACATCTAGGGGAAAGAAGCGATCCCTGAACTCCTCCAGAAAAGCTTCCCAAGTCATCGGCTGATCTCCCAAAGTCCTCTTCAGCGACTCCCACCAGACACCAGCGTCCTTTTCCAGCTGCATCGTAGCCAACTTCACCTTACTGGCTACCGGAGTCTCCGATACCTCGAAGATTGTCTCCATCCTCCTAATCCAATCATCAGCTGCGGTTGGATCAGATTTCCCCTAAAAAACTGGCGGCCTCATCCTCTTAAAGGACACGATCTGCTTGATAGGATCAGCGTTAACCAATCCCTGTCCAGCTCCATAATTTTGCTGCTGATTCTGACTTTGTGCCAAATTAAATGCCATTAGCGCATTCAGAGTCTGATACACCTTGGCAAATTCAGCCTCAAGATCAATCCCAGTTCCTCGAGAACTTCCAGATCCATCATCATTGTTACCACCATTCCTGAGCCTGGGTGCAACCATTCTGAATACTGCAAAATGAGGGTAAAGTTAGAGCATCACATGCATTTCACATTCACATTCATACCCTATGGCAAAACCATAACCATACCCCAAACCAAACATCATGTTTTAACTCTATGTGATACTCACACTCTGATGTCCACACCTAGGTACTCACACTCTAGTGTCCACACCTAGGTTGGTTTTCATACTATGTCTATTATTACTATTGAAGCATGCTCTGATACCAAACTGCAGCGCCCCGAATTTCTAATATAATATCTTAAAAAATACGTGTCACAATCCCAGCATCAACTTCAATGTAACAGTACACATAGCCTAAAAACACAAATAATTTTATTCCAAATTTTTATTACAACAATCTTTTTCAAATGCAGCGGAAATACAAACACCTTGAATTAAAACATTCTTTTTACAATTGTTTTACACAAGGCTCTATTACATCAGTTTATCTCAAAACTATCTCAAGCATCCAAACCTCCAAACTCTAAGCAACAACCTGCAACACATGAGGCTAGAAATGATCCCTAACCTCCAAAACTAAAGGGGTCAGCCATAAATGGTGTGAGTGATATAAAACAAACAAACAACATAAATAAACATTAAGCATGGATTCTTAAACAACTACTAAACATGTATTGTGAAGTAAGAAATGACAGGAACACATGAAAACATCAAGTGTAGCTTAACTAAGTGTTAGAAACCAAAACAGGAAAACACATGCATATAACCAAGTCAGGGAAACACTACCACATGGGCGTCGCCTCGCTCCCGGAGATCAATCACTCTCAGCACCGCAGATTGGATACCCGGATATCAATCACTATCTGTGACTCTCAATACCGCAGAATATACCCAACCCCGGAGATCAATGATTCTCAACACCACGGAACATACCGACTATCAATCTCTCTCAATACCACAGATCGGATACCCGGTTATCAGTCACTCTCAACACCGCAGATCGGATACCCGGTTATCAATTACTATCAGTGATTCTCAACACCGCAGAGTCTACCCAACCCCAGAGATCAATGACTCTCAACACCGCAGAACATACCCAACTATCAATCTCTCTCAATACCACAGATCAGATACCCGGTTATCAGTCACTCTCAACACCACAGATCGGATACCCGGTTATCAATCACTATCAGTGATTCTCAACACCGCAGAGTATACCCAACCCCGGAGATCAATGACTCTCAACACCGCAGAATATACCCGACTATTAATCTCTCTCAATACCACAGATCGGATACCCGGTTATCAGTCACTCTCAACACCGCAGGTGGATACCCGGTTATCAATCACTATCAGTGATTCTCAACACCGCTAAGTATACCCAACTCCGGAGATCAATGACTCTCAACACCGCAGAATATAACCGACTATTAATCTCTCTCAATACCACAGATCGGATACCCGGTTATCAGTCACTATCAGTGACTCTCAATACCGCAGAATATACCCGACCCTAGAGATCAGTGACTCTCAGTATGCCCATAATTCACTAATCCATCGTCAAACGGTCAAAGGAGAAATCTCTTCACTCAACAAACCCAAGTCTTAATAAATTTCACAATTCAAATCCAACAATAAAATATATTGAAAACATATGTTCTATTAAAGAATAATATTTATAAGGGTAGGTTATAGATCCAAAACGTTTAAAGAAATAGTCGTTTAAAGAATATCAAAACACCTTAGAAAAGTATCAGTACCAGTCGACTGCAAAAGGTCACCGGTCGACTGTCCAGAGGGAAATCCAGTAATTTTAAGAAAATAAGTTAAGTACTATAAGTTGACTTATAAAAATCATAAGTCGACTTACCAGATTATAAGTTGACTTATAAAAAACATAAGTCGACTTACCAGAGAGAAATTCCAGAAATCTTTAAAAAAATATTCTAAGTGTTATAAGTCGACTTACAAAGTCATAAGTCGACTTTAAAGAGAATATAAGTCGACTTAAAAGGTCATAAGTCGACTTACCAGAGAAAATTCTACGATAACTTTGAAAAATAAATTCTAAGTGTACCAGTCGACTGAAAAGGGTCTAAGTCGACTGTTCAGAACGGATTTTCAAGAAAACTAAAGATACAGCAGCTGGGTCGTGCCAGTCGACTGTCGGCCTACAGACTGCACAGTTTAGGTTGTTCATGATAATCAAAATTAGAGTTTACCAAAAGAAATCATTGTTTACTAAAATAATTTGTATTTCAATAAAAACGACAGTCTCAAAGTATTCTCAGATCGGATACATTACTCAATACATCCAATATCTCAAAACTCAAGTTCTCATGTTCTAAATTGCTAATTCTTCCATTAGGATTTCTCAATACTGAATTTCTTTCACAACTCATAACCAAGATCTGATTTGTATTCACAAGATCCAGATGTTCATCCATCCAATCCCTTGTTATCATAACCATACTCAAATCTTAAACATGTTTTCAAGCAATAAAGAATTCATCAATCAAGATCTACTAAACGTTCATAGATTTCACATACATAATACAACAATAACCATTGCATTGTACTCATACAAAATACACCAAATAAACATTCATATCAAACAAACAACAAAATAATCGTTCACATAAATCAAATCACAAAACAAAGTTCATATCACTCACCCTAAAAATGAAGAGATCCGACAAGAAAGTCTCCCTTTTTTGTGAGATCCAAAATCCTCCACTTGATCCTCAAAAATCACAAAATATAATGTTGTGCAGCGAATGACGGCTGCACACCCACTTTTATAGGCCGGAAATAATGATTTAGGGTTTTAGAAATGCATTTGCAAAATAGTCCTTCCAAAACATAACTTACATATATAGCTCTATTCTTGGAAACTCAATAAAAATCATTTAAATTAGGATTTAAAAGTATAATATACTCATTAATCTCAACCGGTACTGTTCAAAACGTCCAGAAAATAGATTTTGCATTTTAACCCCTAAAAACGACAAATTTGCAAAAAGATCATTCTTTTCTCAAAAATTACAAATAGATCCAATTAATTTCAAAAAAATCTGGAAAAATACTAAATAAATCCCAAATATTAAATAATGATTTTTCATGAAGAAAACTTGACTTTTGAACTTCTCAAGAAAGTAGTTGCACGTGTTCTGCACGTGTAAAAAGATAAATTTTTTAGAAAATATTTATTAAATCTCCAGAAAATTATTTAAATTCATTTTCAAATATTTAAAATAATATTTGAAAATAAGGGGTTCTACAGATCTCACTGCCCTAAGCTGCAAAATGTCGCCCGAAAGGCACCAACGCAGCACATGGGGAAGAGGTCGTACTAGCAGGGGTGAGTATTCTCTTTGACTGAGGCCGACGCTGATGAAGTGGATCACGTCATTACTGGTATGGGGGCGGATATTTAAAATTTTCAGTTGTTCATTTCCTTATTTATTTAGTAAAGGTTGTTATGTAATGGGAGTGTGTTATGTAACAGGAGAACTTTTATTAAATGGAAAGAAAGCTGTTATTCTGTTCGATACTGGATCCTCTCATACTTTTGTATCACCTAAATTTGCTAAAGTCTTGGGGGTCGAACCGAAGGTCTTTCTAGGCAAGGTCCTAGCAGTAGCTACTCCATCAGGGGAGACTTTAACCAATAATCGGTAGTATGCAGACTGCGAGATCAACATTGGAGACAGGATTTTCGGAATTGATCTGATCGAGCTGAATATCCTAGGGGTTGATGTTGTCATTGACACTGATTGGATGTCGGTGTACAGTGCGAACATCAAGTGTAAAACCAAGGAGGTAACAGTGAAGGCTCCAGGAGGTCATGCGGTCACTTTCCAGGGAAAGAAGAGATGTTCAGGTTTGGTGGCAGCTATTAGCAAGAAGAAGGTTCCAGTGGAGGTGCAACAAATTCCAGTGGTTCGGGATTACCCAACTGTGTTCTGGGAGGATTTTCTAGGGCTACCCCCGCATCGTGAAGTAGAGTTCAGCATCATTATCCAGCCAGGGAGTGCACCTATTTTCAAGGCACCGTATAGGATGGCACCTATGGAGCAGGATGAAGTTAAACAGCAGATTGAGGAGCTTTTGGGGAAAGGTTTTATTCGGCCGAGTGCATCACCTTAGGGAGCACCAGTATCGTTGGTGAAGAAGAAGGATGGGTCGATGAGGATGTGCATCGATTACTGGGAGCTGAATAAGGTAACTGTTCAAAATAAATATCCAATTCCACGAATCGATGACCTGTTTGATCGTCTATAAGGGGCAGTTGTCTTCTCTAAAATAGACATTCGGTCGGGATACCATCAGGTTCGAGTGAAAGTCGAAGATGTGTATAAGACTGCATTCAGAACTCGACATGGGCATTACGAATTCTTAGTTATGCCATTTGGAGTGACAAATACACCTGCAATTTTTATGGACATGATGAACAGGGTTCTGAGGCCATTTATTGATTCATTCGTCGTGGTGTTCATCGACGATATTCTTGTGTACTCCAAGTCGGAGGAGGAGCACAATGAGCATCTCGCTGAGGTTTTGAAGAAGCTTCAAGAGCATGAGTTGTATGCCAAGTTATCCCAGTGCGATGTCTGAAAATATGAAGTGGCATTCCCGGGTCACATCCATTCTACGGAGGGAGTGACTACTAATCCTCAAAAGATAGAGACAGAGTAAGATTGGGCAAGGCCTACTATTGTAAAAGAAATCAGAAGTTTCCTTGGGTTAACTGGCTACTACAGGAGGTTTATTCAATGCTATGCTCAGATAGCCGTGCCACTCACTAATCTAACTAGGAAGAATGTAAATTTCAAGTGGACTGAGCACTGCGAGGCAAGCTTTCAGGAGTTGAAAGAGAAATTGACTACTGCTCCTATTTTGGTTTTTCCTAGAGCAGGTGTTGAGTATGATGTCTACAGCGATACTTCACATCGTGGGCTTGGATGTGTCTTGATGCAAGAGGAAAAGGTAATCGCTTATAGGTCTAGGCAACTAAGACTGCATGAGAAAAATTATCCAACTCATGATCTGGAGTTGGCTGCGATTATCTTCGCCTTGAAGCAATGGAGGCATTACGTGTATGGTGAGAAGTTAAACATGTACATGGACCGCAAAAGTTTGAAGTACATTTATCAGCAAAAGGGCCTAAATCTGAGGCAACGGAAATGGCTGGAAGTACTTGAGGACATGCATCCTGAGATTAAGTATCATTCGGGTAAGGCTAATGTTGTTGCTAATGCACTTAGCCGTAAAAGCAGTTTGGCTCGTTTGATTACGACCCAGAGGCATCTTGCAGAAGAGTTGGATCAGGCTGGAATTGAGGTAGTTCTGCAAGGTTTGGGAGCATCTTTAGCTTAGTTGAGGCTTCAGCCCACGCTGAATGAAAGAATTATAGAATGTCAGAGAAAGGATGCAGAGATTCAGAAGTTGAAGAAGTAGGTTGGTGCTGGCAGATTATCAGTGTTTCAGATCAGGGATGAAGTGTTGTGGTTTGGAGAAAGGTCATGTGTTTGGAATCAATCAGAATTGAGGGAGAGTATTCTTCAGGAGTCACATGCCACTCTTTTGTCTGTACATCTTGGGAGTACTAAGATGTACAAGGATATCAAGCAGCATTTCTGGTGATCAGGTTTGAAGCGTGATGTGGCTGAGTTTGTGGTGAGGTGCGAGATTTGTCAGCAAGTGAAAGCCGAGAATCAGAACTCGGAGGTTTGTTGCAACCGTTACCTAGTCCGGAGTGGTAGTGGGATAACATCAGCATGGATTTCATCACAGTTCTGCCGAAGAGTTTGAAGGATAATGATGCGATTTGGGTCATAGTTGATCGACTAACCAAATCGGCTCACTTTTTGATAATGAAACTCACTTTGTCTATGGATATGTTAGCCGAGCTGTATGTTGGGGAGATCGTCAGGCTTTATGGTGTTCCATTGACCAATGTATCTGACCAAGATGCACGGTTTACTTCGCATATCTGGAGGAGTCTTCAGGCAGCTTTGGGTACTAAGACGGATTTCAGCACCGCTTTCCATCCTCAGACTGATGGGCAGACTTAGAGGGTCGATCGAGTTCTTGAGGATATGCTTCGGTGTTGTGTTCTAAATTTTGGAGGCAGTTGGGAGAGGCATCTAGATCTAGTAGAGTTTGCCTACAACAACAGTTTTCAGACTAGTATCGGAATGATGCCATATGAAGCTCTGTATGGAAGGAAGTACAGAAAGCTTGTATGCTGGTTTGAACTGGGGGAGTGACAGATGTTTGGGCCTGAGATCGTGCAGCAGACCTCAGAAAAGATCGATTTGATTAGGAAGAGGTTAGTGGATGCTCAGAGTAGGCAGAAGAGTTATGCCGACAACTGGAGGAGGGACCTTGAGTTCGAGGAAGGTGACTTTGTCTTCCTGAAGGTGTCTCCCAGTAAAGGTGTCATTTGTTTTGGCAGAGGTGGGAAATTATCCCCAAGGTACATAGACCCTTATAAGATATTGAAGAGGATTGGGAAGACTGCTTACCAGTTGGAGTTACTGGAAGAGTTGTCTCAGGTGCACGATGTCTTCCATGTGTCTATGTTGAGAGGTTACATTCTAGATCCAAGTCACCATTTTCCCGAAGTACCGGAGGGTTTGCAGTTAGATCTGAGCTTCACTGAGCGGCCGATTGAGATTGTGAATCTTCGGGGGAAAGGTCTTGAGGAACAAGACGATACCGATGGTCAAAGTAGTCTGGAGAAACTAGTTGGTTGAAGAGGTTACTTGGGAATCCGAGGAGAGGATGCTGAAGGATCACCCCGAGCTCTTTGTTTGATTGTATATTTTTCTTTCTTATTTTATGTTTTGTTTCTCACTCTTTAAGCGTAGTTCCGGAGACAGAACTATTCTAAGCAAGGAGTGTTGTAACATCCTAAATTTTCATATAATTAAATATAAAGTTTTCATTTGTTTTCACGTATTTCGCACGTGCAAATTCATGTATACATTTGGCCTTATAATTTTTTTAATGTCATGAACAAACATTTTCATTTCTTTTTAAAAAGCTTCTTATTAATTATTATAGAGTTCTAGGCCTAATAACTTAATTCTAGCCCACCCAAAAAAAATTAAATAAATTAATTAAAAGCTCATAGAATTAGCCCACCTAGCTAGCCCACTAATTAATTCATTTATTAATTAAAACAACTTGTATGGTAGACCTATCATGTAACAAATTAATATAAACAAATTGATGAACAAACTTAAGTATAGGTGTGCATGTGGGGGCACGTGCATTGCACATGCACATGCAAGTTGAAGCAAGGTGAGGCCGGCCAATGCATGGAGAGTGGAGAGAGTGGAGAGTTGGTTGCATGCTAGTGGGTGGTTTTTCTAACACCCAAATGCATCTTAGCCATTCATCCAAACAAAACACAACCCTTCATTTGACCATGAATTGTGTATAAATATTCCCCTTTGTCATTCTTCATCCTTTTCACCTTAGAATTTTTAAAGAGAAAGAGAAGACATTGTATGATAAAAAGATTGAGTGTGTGTGTTCTTGCAATTGGAGGTCGGCCAATCTTAGAGGAGGGAAGTCTCGGTTTTGTACAAGGAGGAGGAGCTCGGATTTTGATTAGCTTGGAGGAGAAGGCTCGCGGCTAGGATCAAGGAGAAGGAAAGGCAATCGTGCTTTCAAGGAGTTTTTCTTTAAGAATTTCCAATTTGTTCTTCAAAGTGGTGGGCAATTTCTCTACTTCTAATCTAGATTTCATGTTAGTAGGCTAATTTTATGGATATGCTAGAGTAAATAGTCAAAATTTGTCATGTGATTGCTTAAAGAGAATAGTAGGGGAAAAGATAAAATCGTGATGGTTAATATACGAAAATTCGTAGAATGAATTTGAGATTAGTGAATTTATCATTATGTTATATCAATATTTCATGCTAGAATATCTATTTTAATGAACCATACTAATTTGATAATTTTGCTTAGTAAATGGTTTAGTTGTTGATTGAGATGAATGAATATTGATATGAGTTAGTTGCTAAATGGCTTAGTTGTTATTTCAATTATGTAATGATGATGTGATGCTAGAACTTATGTGGAATTGAAAGAGAACAAGAACATATATTAATGGGTTGTGGGAAAAGAAATTTATGTTAGTGTTTTTGAGAAGGAACCATAGTTTTATTTTAAAGTCGATAATGTATTATTTAAATACAAATTGGAAAGAAAATTTATGACAATGTCAAAAATAAGAGTTTTATAAAGTTACTACTATACTGTATTTTTAAAGAAATATTCTGGAAGAAGTTTTGATTTGAAAGATAGAAACTAATTGAGAAATCGAGATTTTGCAAAGGAAATTTACAAACAGACAGTAAGTACAATGTCTTTTCAATTCCTCTTCGAAACAGAAAATGGGTTTGGGAGTACTGGTTTTCGGTGTGAAGTTAGAGCATTGTGAATAGTGTGTAGCTTCACAGGTTCGAGTCTTGAAGAGGCTCTGTTTTTATTAAAATTTGATTTTTTACCAAACCACTGAAGACCAGTACCTAAGACTTTGAGTCGAGCTTTAATCGCTAGCCGCTGTTAGGCTTCTTGGTCTTCGGGTGCACTCTGAGTTGGTCACTTTAGCATGGCGGAGGTCTTGGGTTCGAAACCCAGTTGTCTCTTTTAAATTTTTTTCGGTTTTTGGGCATATTCTTGAGTTTAAGAGCAATAAAAATTGAGAAAAAATTCTATTATTCCTCTAAAATTATTTAGACTTTATACAAAAATATTTACACAATATTTTGACATATTTTGTGAGAATTGAAAGTGTTTTTATATTAAAACAATGGGATGAAGAACTTGGAAATTTTTCTTAAAATATGATTCTTTTGTATAATTAAAAAGACGAAACTTTGAATATAAAAAGTTTGTGTAGAGATCAAATTATGAGATTCGACACGGAAGATTTGAGTGAGTCAAAAACTGAAATTGGAGTTTTAATATACACAAGTGTGCATGGAAAATGAAATAAAAAGATCATGATGGAATATGGAATTTGTGAGTATAAACACTCAATTTTGGTGGACATGAAAAGATATTAAAATCTAGAGTATAGCTAAGTCCTTACACCGGCGTGAATGAATTCTTTGAAGATAAATGTTGTAGAAAAATACCAAGAGTGGGTCGTTGTTATTAAATGATGTTTAAGACCGGTGTAGAGGTAATGCTAACTCTAGGGTGTTAATTTATTCATGATTCAAATATCTAAGGACAACACTATAGTGAAGATGTGATGAAAGTAAGAGAAAAACACAAGTATGATGGCTTCGGATTCACAGAGTGATAGTTTTCTCGGGCTGTCTACATGATGTGTCATGTCATGACATGAATTCATCTCCAAAATTATCGGAATCGTGGCGACGGTTGTGGGGTGCTTGGTGACTACGTAGTGTCATTGTCCCATGACGGAGGCGAATTGTCTGTAGGCTGTCTACATGATGCGTTATGTCATGACGTGGAATTTCCCTCCAGGCTGTCTTGACATGGGCTCGTAACTCATAAAACATCTAAGAGCTTACGTAATTACTATTGTAGTTAAACTCATAACGAGGGATTCAACCCTACAAGATGAAGTATGGTTAAGGGCATGCCCTCGGATATATGTAGAATGGGATGCATAGGTTCGAACAAATGTGCATTAGCGTCGTGAAATATAAATAACTGCATTAAGGGTAAGTGCATTAGCACACACGACATCAATAGGATAGTCCATCCTTACCTTTGTTTGTGATCAAGTGTGTACTTTCCAAGTAAGAGAAATTGATGTATTATATCTTAGCGTCAGTTGTATACAACTGACGTGCCCAAAGTTTCTATACAGGATAAAATGAATGAAAGGACTAAAGAATGAATGCTGCTTAAAGAAATGTATCCAACTGTTATTTTAATTATGTATTATGTTGTATTTTGCTTCCGCTACGTTGATGTAAACACTGTTGTATAAAAGTTTTTAAAATTCCTTATAAATTTGTACGAAGTGAAGTGCAAAGATCCTGTAAAACTCTGAATTTAGCCTTATTTGAAATTCGGGGTGTTACATAAAATTATTGGATATGCTAAAGAAAATATGATATAGAGAATGGTCATACTGTGTCACTATACATGTGTATGGTGAGTGTGCGCAACGGCCATATGTTCAGAAGAAATAAAAACTGTTATTTAATAGTTTTATAATTGGAATTAAATTTTTTATTTTCTTTTCTGATATATATATAAAAGTTATTGGTAAAGGTAATGTGATCAAGAGAATGACTGTAGTAAGGCTATTGTTATTTAATATTTAACCTCTGCTGGGTTTGTATAAAATATTTCGTCCAAAAAATTGTGTTTAAGAAAACTTGGGACCAATTTAAAATATAAAGAATATAAACTACTTAAATGAGAAAATCAATATAGATATGGGTCCAACTGTCAAAGCAAGAAAATAATAAGTTTACAACATATGGATCAGATGTGAAGGACTAATATGAGAAAAATCATTTGCTTCCCGTTAGAGACGATGGTCTTACGGTGGTTCCAGGCATTAAAAATCTAATCTATACTTAGTATTATTAAGCAAAGCTCTATTTTGGCGGCTTTTTACTATCATGCCCCCACAAATATAAAAGGCTAAAAAAAATATAGGGTTAATTCTGTCAATTTTTGTCCCTTATCTCTAAACAATCAGAGGGCACAAGCGTAATTTTTGCTTCACATTTACTTCAATCTCTCTCATTCAAATCAAACTCTCTCTATCTCCCCCCCCCCCCCTCCCCCCCCCCCCCCCCCCCCCCCGCGTTCGATTCTTCTCTCTCTCTCTCAAAATCCCCACCGCCTCTCTCTCCTCTCATCCCTCGCGTAGCGCGACCACCGCGAAAAATGCAGAGCGCGGCGTACGCCCTCTCCCCTTCGTCTCCCCTCCTCAACCTCCGAACCCCTTCCAGATATCGACTGGCAAACCCTAACCCTAGATCCCCAATCTCCGCTTCCTTCTCATCGTCATCATCGCCGCCGTCATTGTCGTTATCCTCTTCGTCGTTCAAATCTAAGCCCATCTCAATCCATGGCATCGATTGCTCCCCTCGAACTCAGCCGTCGGATCTGTGGTCGGAGAGAGCTCAGGCGAGACCACCGCCGAGAAGAGCGGTGGCGGCTTGCCCCAGACGCTGCAGCTCGGCGCGCTGTTTGGATTGTGGTATCTCTTCAACATCTACTTCAATATCTACAACAAGCAGGTACTCTTTACGATTTGTGTTCTTGCGTTGAAAATCGTGCACTGTCATTTTGTATATTAACTGGATCTTGATTTGGTTTTACTTTTTTTTATTTGACTTTTGGTTAGAAAGGTCTGATGCTGTCTTTTATTAGTATATTAACTGGATCTTGAATTTGTTTAACTCATGGCTTTTCAAATGTCTGATGCTGCCTATATATCCATCCAGATTATTTATAGGGAAAATTATTGGGGAAATTCATGGGTTTTTTATAGGAAAATTTATTGGGTTTTGTTTCTAATTGGGTTAATTTATTCATTTGTAACAAGAATACAGACTTGATGGATGGTGAAGTACAGCTGTGAGTCATTTGAGTCTAAACAAGATGCCCAGTAGGTGTTTGATTTTTTGTTTTTGTAGAAAGTCTTTAAAAATTAATGCTGTGTTGTTTTGTAATTTCTGGTGTTTGATTTGAAAAAGAAAAAAAATATTAGGGCGTGCATCGCACGCGTGCAAATAGCTAGTTATTTCTAGACCGATCATACTTCTCTAATCTCTAATTTCGAATATTATATGTGAGAGTTGGGGTTATCATTTGTAAATAACCTGTAATTTGTAGACATTCAACCATTTAGTCTCAACTATTCATTTTTAAGTGGGAATTACATTAACTATTTATTTACTCAACTGCTGTTTGTTATAATAATATCCTTAAAGTTCAAATTTATTTACGATATAATTATTTACAAAAATGTCACTCATATAAGATAACAAATTTGCCACCAGGAGTAATTTATAAAACGTATGTGATGAGTAAATTGAGGTCTCAGATTCAAGATCAGATTACGTTTTATTATTTACTATATAAAAAAAATTTAATTAAAATGTGCATTATATTGCACGTGTAGATTACTAGTTAATATGAAAATGAAAGATAAGCATGCTTTTCTGAAGAAAAAAATCCCAATTTTGATGATTATATATTCATTAAACAAATATACGACATTATATGGATATTATTCTGTTGGGTTTATAACATCTGTACCCAAATAAATATGCTAATTTGACATATATCCCTCAAACTCAAAAATGTGTACTTTTGCATCTGCCTTTGACAACGTTGAGTTTGAGCTTAACTATTTACAGCTAAATAGTTGAGTTAATTATTTTTTGTAGGACTCTTTTTGAAACTATTTGCATAAAAAGGATAATGACCAAACTATATATAACTAAGACTATATATAACTAAGGGATGGTTTCTAAATAATATTCTACATATCCTATAATATTTTCTATAGAATGTATGACCTTTATGCAAATTAAAAATTTATTTGTGTAATATTTTCTATTTATCTTATCTAATCAATTTTCTAACTATTTAAATTGTACTAAATATTTTGAGAAAAACCCCAGTAAGAGTTACTTACTTAGAAATAAGGTTTTGATACTAGATTCGAAGCGTGAAATCCCCTGTAAAGAGAAATAAACAAAGTATCAAAAAACTTCAAAGATTATATCCTTCTATAAAATAATATTTTTGAAAATAACGTGCATTATCAATCTCAAAAATATTAAAGTAATCAAACATAACTTGAAAATTTCTCATAGTTTCGGATTCTTATTCTGATACTTCACTATCACTATCATATAGGGGTTCTTCGGATTCTTCTATAAGTTCATTTTCTTCCTGTATATATTAATTTTCTTCTAGAAATTGTCTAGATGTTGTTGAAGAACTCCATATATAACTACCGATTTCTCTATTTTTATTAAATAATAAAGATCTTTCATAAAAAAATAAGACATCAATTATTTGTACATTTATATTGCTAGTTTCTCCAAGATTAATTTGATTTATTATTATAATTATTACTCGTTGTATGCTAAAGAAAAATAAATTGAAATCATAAAAATCATACATATTTGATACTCTATGAGGATAATAAACATAAAAAACTAACATTCTATCACATCCTTAATAGTTTGTCATTAATTTATAAATTTCTGAGGCAGGTCTGAAACTATTATTATCCATTGTTCTTTTAGCGATTTTGTGATTTAAAACAACAAGTATGAAATCAGGAGTAGGGAGAGATTTCTAAGGATACCATAAAAATCATAAAAAAAAAGGCACATCATGCTTTCGACCTAGTTAAACCTCTTTGACCTGCTCTGTACCAGTTACTACCAGTGGATGAAATGCCCCTGGTATGCACCCCGATTTCAGTGCTCCTTTTACGTTCCTCCCATCTCATGACTACTATGCTATTCAAGAGAGCTTTATCCAGGAGATATATCTAGAACAACTAGCAGCACTTAAGTACAGGCAACCATAACCTATCTCGTTTCCTGTTACTAGATATACAATCTAACTATAGAAGGTCACGAATTGCTCTTTTTGCAAGATCATTCAGGCAGAGCCTTACAAAACTCTCCCTGGGGGTAACATACTAATTATAGATACCTTATATTGTACAAGAGCTTAATTAGAAAGATAGTCTTTATTGATTCCAGACTTCTTACTAACAGACTCTGCTTACAATATTATATGAAATTTCTCCTTCTTAGATATTCTGCCCCTTCACCCTTACTCAGCCTCCCATTTTATAGAGGAAGGGATGACTTTACATCAGTTACAATTTTTGCTCAGATTACATCACTGCTTACATCATAGGTAAATAATTGAGTGTAATATGTCACTACTAACGTTATTAGAGATTCTTTTTTGGCAAGTATTTTCACGTGCTTCACATCAGAAATATCTCATCGTCAGCCTTATCTTGCACTTTTTCGCATTGTTCGCATTTATATTATGGTTCCATCATCATAAATCTACAGTACGGGACAGCTATCTCTTCTGTCATTATCATTGCTCTTTTATCTATAATTTGATACTAGCTGTCAAACACTTCTTTCTTTGACGGTGGTTGTTTTATCTTTGCTATGTTGAAAATCAGTACTTTTTGTGGGTCATGGCTATCATTGATCCATATGTTATTGTAACTATTTTGTATGTCTTTCAGCTCACAATATATGGTTCTAAATCCCATAGCTCTTTTTTCTGTGATTAGTTTTTCAAATTCTTCATTTTTGTATGATAGGATATTTGTTGCTCCAAACATGACTTTTGTAGTCATTCCTATCTTTATAATATGGTTAGCAGGTAGTTCTTCGTCATCTTCAAGGAATTTTAGAATAGCTGAAAATACACGGACATATATTTTGGAAGCCTTTGTAAGACCAAAATAATTTTTAGCAGATTTATATACTTCTCTTGGTAGCTGACTAAGTTCTTCACATTCTCTGGATGGATATATACAATGGATAAGCCCTCTTTCGAATAATACTCTTACTGCCTTTGAATTTTCTCCTAGTAGTATAATCGCTTTATTCATATGTTGCTGCGAAATAGTTTTGATAAATTGATTGATCTGGGTGGTCTAACATAATTTCTCAAATATTGTAAAAATAAATCCTTCTTGGAATATTTTGGAGGATATGAGAGTAAACTCTCTTTGTAGGTAGTCGGTTGTATGGATGTGGAGCTTTCCTTTTGTGTGGCCATTTTTGTGATTTCAATTGTATTTTATGGGTTAATAGGTTCACTCCCTTCATTCATTTTCTCAATATGTCTGCATTTATATGGTGGTAAAAATATACTCTGAAGACCACATATTTGCAACTATAATTGGTTAAATGCTCATTTTAATTGCTCCGCAGTCTCATTTAGGAAGACTATATCCTGTTCTATTTGTTAGGCTCTGTTTTCCATCATGTAAAAGCAAAAATGTTAGTTTCTTGATAAGAAATTTGCTAGAATGTTTTTTTTTCTTTTATATTTTTAATTAAGAAGTCATAATGTGCTAACTTCATTTGCCATCTTATCAATCTTTTATTTTCTATAGTTGGGTCTATTATTTTGTTAATCCAACTTTTTGCTTGTGTGTTATCTGTCCTTATTGTGAATTTTATATATATTATGAATAATTCAAACTTTTTTATAGCTTTAAGATTACTATAGGTCATTTTCATTTATGTGGTAATTTTGTTGGGTCTGTATGAATGATCCACTATCATATCTGGCTAGTATTTCCTCTTTTTCACCTATTTCAATAAATTTTAATATTGCTCCCCAATTTTCTTCACATACATCAGTTTCTATTATCCATGAACATTCTTTAACATGTAATCTTAGCTTATTTAATTTTGAAGTTTGTTGTTTTAATATTTTAAGTTTTTCTTCTTCATCTGGGGTCTATTTCCAGACTAGGAACCCAAAAATTAGGTAGAGGAACTTGAAGGGAGATAAAATGGAAGTTTTTAGAGATAAAGACCTTAAAGGAGCATCATGAAATTGGGAAGGAGAGACAAATTTGATGTGGACTAAAATGGTTACGTACATAAGAGAAATTTCAAAGGAGGTAGAGGGTTGGTAAATAAAGAAACTTGGCTGTGGCAAGAAAAAATCCAAAATATTGTGAGAAAAAAAAGATCAACCTTCAAAATATGGCAAAATAATACAAATGAAGAAGATTTGGTAAGAAAAGAATTTAAGAAAATGGTAAGAGATGCAAAAGAAAAAGCTTATGATGATCTATACAAAAAATTAGAAACAAAACTAGGAGAAAATAACATTTATAAGTTTGCTAAACAAAGGTATAGAAAAACAAATGATATGGATACAATTAGGTGTATTAAGAGCGAGGATTCAAGAGTCTTAGTAAAAGATGAGGAAATTAAGGAAAAATGGTAAAATTACTTTGAGAAGTTATTAAATAAAAAGGTTGTAGGTAACTTAAATATAAAGGACTCGAGAGAGATTCGATAGCATATATTTTTCCGTAGAATTAAGACCTCAGAGGTTCAAAATGTTCTAGGAAGGATGAAGATAGGAAAAGCTTTAGGACCTTATGATATACCCATTGAAGTTTGGAAGTATCTTGGGATGTAGGAATGAGTTGTCTAACAAAATTATTTAATAAAATTTTGAGGACTAAGAAGATACCCGATGAATGGAGAAAGAGTGTTTTAGTACCTATATATAAAATAAAGAAGATATAAAAAGTTTCTCAAACTACTGAGGAATTAATTTAATGAATCATACAATGAAAATATGGGAGAGAGTGATCAAACATAGACTGAGACTATAAATTACAGTGTCTGAGAATTAGTTTGGGTTTATGCATGAGAGGTCAACAATGGAAGCAATTTATTTACTGTTGAGACTTATGGAAAAATATAGAAAAAATAAGAAAGATCTACATATGACTTTTATAGATCTAGAAAAATCATATGATAAAGTCACCAGAGACATAGTATGGTGAGTGTTAAATAATAAAAGAGTAACTATTCGGTATATTGAGGTAATTAAGGATCTGTATGAAGGGGCAATGACCATAATTAGAACAACCACATCAGAGACCTGCGATTTTCCTATTACACTAGGTTTACCAAGGTTGGGTTTTAAGTCCCTACCTCTTTACTTTGGTTATGGATGAAATGATGCAAGGAATACAAGATGAGGTGTCTTGGTATATACTTTTTACCGATGACATCGTCTTAGTGGACGAGATTAGAACAGGCGTCAATGCTAGATTAGAATTGTGGAGAGAAACGTTGGAAGCTAGAGGCTTTAAGATAAGCAGAACTAAAATAGAGTATATGGAGTATAATTTTAGTGATATTCAGAACACAACTGAGGAAGTAGTAAAGCTTGATGGCCAAGAGATACCTAAGATAGACCGTTTTCGATATTTAGGCATGATTATACAAAGAGATAGGGAGATTTGTGAAGATGTTATACATAGGATCCAAGCAGGGTAGCTTAAGTGGAGAAGTGCTAGTGGTATTTTGTGTGACAAACGTATACCTTGGAAGTTGAAGGAAAATTTTTATAAGACGGTTGTTAAACCAACAATAATGTATGGAGCAGAGTGTTGAGATACAAAGAAACAACATATCCAAAAAATTAGTGTAGCGGAGATGGGGATGCTAAGATGGATGTGTGGTAAAATAAGGAAGGAAACAATTAGAAATGAGCATATACGAGACATACTAAAGGTAGCTCCAATCCAAGATAAGTTAAGAGAGAATCACCTTAGGTGGTTTGGATATGTCACACGTAGACCTAGTAGTGTCCCCATTAGAAAAAGTGATTTGATTAGTATTGAGGATAGAGTTAGGCGTAGAGAAATACCTAAACTAACTTGGGTGGAAACATAGAAAAAAAATGATAGCTTGTGACCTTACAGAAGATATTGCGCTAAACCGAGTAGAATGGAAAACCAGAATTCAAGTAACTGACCCCATGTAACGCCCTGAATTCCAAATTACGGTCATTCGTAGCACAACAGGATCTTTACTTCATTTTGTATAATTTTACAAGGAATTTAAACTTTTTCATACAACACAGTTATTTTACATTTATGTAGCGGAAAAATAAATAATTACAACATGGAAATACAATCTTGAATGACAACAACAAAATCTGCAAGTAATCCTTAGCACTAAATCAATCTTTGTGTTCTTTTGCAAATCCCAGTCCTGCAAGTGAAACTGTGGGCACATCAGTTGCTTACAACCAACGCAATATTATAAACGGCGATCCCCACTATGCCGTAATATAACGATTCTTTAAACTTTAGCAACTACAAACTTGAATGCATCACAAAATGTAAAAGAGTGACTATCCTAAACATATTAGTGTATGCAATGACTTAATGCCTAATGCAGATATTTACTCTAGGATGACACTAATTCATACTTGTTTAGATTCTATGCATCACATACTACATAGGTCCGAGGGCAAGCACTTATGTACTCCACATTATAGGGTTAGATCCCTCGCTATGCAACCTGCTATGATGACTACTACAAGATTTAGACACTTTGCAAGTGTAGTACCCCGTATTTTTAAATATTATTTTTAAAGGTTTATAAATGAATTAAATTGATTTTTGGGGATTTAATAAATATTTTCAGAAAATTTATCTTTTTACACGTACGAAACACGTGCAAATATCTTCTTGAGAAGTTCAAAAGCCAAAATTAATTTAGGGAAAATCATTATTTATTATTTGGGATTTATTTGTAATTTTTTTAGATTTTTCTGATATTTATTGGTTCTATTTGCAAATATTATGAAAAGAATGATCTTTTTGCAAAATTGTCATTTTGAGGGGTGAAAGTGCAAAACTATTTTTTGGAGTTTTAAAATAGTGCCGACTGGAAATACGGAGGTTATTTTGCTTTTAAATCTCAATTTAATCGATTTTATCAAGTTTCCAAGTATAGGAATCTATTTATGTAAAGTTATATTTTAAAGGGGTTGTTACCGCTAAATCTGGTGTGGGGGTAAACAGATAGTATTTGTGGATTCTTGGAAAACGTGAATAGCAAACCTGAACCTGTTCTGCCGGAGTTTGACCGCTGGTCTCCCGCCGCTCACCTGCAAAAAGTGCGAGACACCGGGGTTGATCCCGGCGACGCACCTCCGACGCTCAAGTCAGTAATCAGGAATGATTATGAAAGAGCATAAAACTAACAAAAGATTGATTACCTCTTAATGGAGATGGATGGGGGGGTATTTATAGGCGCCTTGGGGATCAGATTAGGAATGTAATCCCCGTGATCTGATAAGGAATCTAATCCCTGTAAACAGATTAGGAATGTAATCCTTAATTCCCAGTGAAAAGATAGATGTGAATCAGGGCCGTTGATTAGGATTAATTAGAAACCCTAATTCTATCTTTTCTGGACTGGGTTTGCTGCGGGTTGAAACCCGCACCCAGTTGGGGTGGATCCGTTCGTGGATTATTAGATCTTTGGGAAAGAGATCCCGTACCCATTTCAGACCCATTGGTAGGTGAAATTACCGTTTTACCCCTAAGCTTTAAGATTCATTCCTGATTTGGAAGATTCCGATTTAACCCCATTTTTAGCCATATCACGAGCCCCCCACTCCCAAGACTGAGCTCAATCAGCCTTTGAGGAGTAGTTTTACTGTTTTAATGGCTAGCAGAGTTGTATCGGAGTCCATATGGAAGGTTTCGAATCTTTGCAGGGGGTAGTATGGTGATTTTTCTAAGCTGGTTGTGCTCTAAGCTGTTCTTGAGTTCTTCTGGTCATGTGGTGTTTTTGCGAGAATATTCGTTTATCTTTGCGAAGTGCCGATCCGTCGTTCGGGGGAGATTCTTCTTGGTAATAATTACTTGCTTGGAGATTAGAATTCCCCATGTTTATAATTATCTCCGAAGAGTTTCCCTTGATTTTCCTGAATTTTTAATTGTTTTTTTGTAATTTTTGGCGAATGGTTCGGTCGTTTTCCTTCGCTGTGCGGCCTACATGCTTGTATCACATCACCGACCCCTTTGAGCGCTCGCTGCCAAGAAGGCCGAAGTTCATGGGTGGTTCGGCACCTTCTTCCGAAGAGCAGAGGCACCTCGGCTAGGTCGTGTGTGCGGAGAGGGACTTCGGCAAGATCCGAGGTAGCTTTTTCCATGTAACATGGTCGGTGTCAAGAACGCTCGGCAGCTGGTGCCGAACCCCAACTTTCCATGTAACATGGTCGGTGTCAAGAGCGCTCCGCAGCTGGTGCCGAACCCCAACTTTCCATGTAACATGGTCGGTGTCAAGAGCGCTCGGCAGCTGGTGCCGAACCCCAACTTTCCATGTAACATGGTCGGTGTCAAGAGCGCTCGGCAGCTGGTGCCGAACCCCAACTTTCCATGTAACATGGTCGGTGTCAAGATCGCTCGGCAGCTGGTGCCGAACCCCAACTTTCCATGTAACATGGTCGGTGTCAAGAGCGCTCGGCAGCTGGTGCCAAACCCCAACTTTCCATGTAACATGGTCGGTGTCAAGAGCGCTCGGCAGCTGGTGCCGAGGTCCTTGACTTGTCGTCTTCTGGCGGAGAATGCCCTGCGGAGTTGGTGGCTCCTAAACTTCTGACAGCTCTGACAGATGTGACGCCTATTAATGCAATGGCCTCTGAGCTTCTGTCAGATAAGACTGTAATTAATGCGATTTACGGCTTGGCATGGCGAACAAGGCGACGGTTTGGGTCGCTTTTGTCGTTTTTCATGAATGGGCCAGCAGTCTGGGCCCATTAACCTCGTTTTGTGCGCCTCGCTCTATAAAACCTCATCCCCCTCTGTCATTTTTCACTTCTCTTCTCTTTTACTCAGGCGATTATTTGTGTTTAAGCGAGAGCTTCAGGTCATCGCCGTCTGTTTTCCGGTGAAGTTTCCGACAGCAAATCTTTAAGGTAATTTATACTTAGTTTCTTTCCAAGTATAAATATGTCTCTTCCTTCTGTCTTCGAGTCGTCTTCTTGGTCCGAGCCCTCCCTTGAAGTTGTCGAAGCCCATACTCCGAGTCGCCCAGATAAGGGCAAGAAGGTGTTCGGCCAAGACACAATCATGGAGGATCCGAAGCGCATGGGGGCGTTTGGCAGGTTGTCGGGGCCACTGATTGGGCTTCACAGAGTTCGAGAACTCCCCGAGGAGCATGCCGAGCGTATTGTTCACGGGAGGGGGAGGACTTTCGAAGAGAATGCGGCGAGGGAGACGACCGAGGCAGATGAGACGGTGTCGATCCTCTGTGAAGAAGACTTGGCAGTGATCCAGGACTGTTTCCACATCCCGGAGGAGTACGAGCTTATGCTGCCGGGTCCCGGGGTTAGGGCCAACTCGCCGCTGCCAGTGACTATGTGTTGCTGGCCGGTTGATGCCTTTATCGCCGGGGCTCGGCTACCTCTCCATCCGTTCGCAATCATCGTTCTGAGTTGGTTTGGGGTCAGTCCCATCCAACTTATGCCGAACGCATGGAGAGTCATAAACGGTTTCGTACTTCACTGCCAAGCCGCTGGGATCGAGCCGGAGCTGAATGTACTTCGGACGATCTATCGGCTTCATCAAGGGAACCGGTCGGAGTTCCGGTACTATTTGGCTCTGAGGCATGGCGGTAGGCTCGTCATATGCCCCGATCCATCAAGCACTGGTGTGAAAAGTTCTTGACAGTGCGGTGTGCGGAGGCTCGGCCTATCCCTTCTAATTGGGTGGAAGAGGTGCCGAAGAGGTTGAAGGCGCTGCCCAAGCTTTGCCCTTAAGACGAAGAGGCAGTTCGGACACTTCTCGATCGGCCGAAGTATGATTGGAAGGAGCTGACCGAGGATGTCTTGTTCATGGAAGGGCTCTGCCGCGTAGATCCCAGTACGCAGCTTCTTTTACGCTTCCGTGCTTTGTTTTTCATACTTCACTTTTCATGACTTGTATTGTGCTAATCAACTTCGTTTTTAATGCAGAGGCGATGGACTACGAGGCGGTGTTGGCTTTGAGAGCTGGCCTTGCCAGTAAGGCGCCGAAGAAGCACAAGAGGGTGGCCACCAAGTTGCCGACCGCAAAGACTCCGAGGGTCACGGAGGTGGTCGAGGAGGCGGATACCCTCGGAAGCCCGGCCATCGCCGGTGGAGGTGCCTCGGCGTCAACTGGGGATGGCAACTTCCCCATTGCCGCAACCCTCGGGATGGCGACATCCCCGCTGACGGTGGCCGAGGAGCTCCTGACCGAGGAGCACAAAAGGATCCATGTTCCGGACTGGCAAGTTCAGAAACACGACGGATTCCTCGGCAATTCCTTAGCGAGCATGCAGGTGGTCAAGCACCTGGCGATGCCGAAGGATCGGGCCGCTATGGAGGTCGGTCAGGAAGGCGACGACGTCATCGAGATTGCTCGCTCGGCGGTCTCGATAAGTGTTGAATTTTCGCTGTCATTAATTCTTTTTAGATCTAATTTCACTAACTCTTTTAATACCTCGTCCCCCGTCGTAGATCATCGTCCATTTTGGTCACCTCACGGAGAGGTTGATGGCTCTGGAGAAGGAGTTGAAGCAAGAGTCTGAACAAGCTCGGAAGGAGAAGGCTCGGATGGGGAACGAGCTCGACAAGCTCAGGGTCGAGTTCGAAGGGCGGACGACGAGGGTCGAGTACCTCAAGGCTCAGGTCGCGAAGCTAGAGGGCGACCTTCTTCGCCAGAAGGAGGAGGCGGCCAAGAAATTGGCCGAAGCGGTGGAGGCCAAGGCTGCCATGGTGAAGGAGGCGGAGGACGCGACCATGGTGAAGGTGCAAGGCTTCCTTGCCCAGAACATGGCCAAGGCCTACGCCGAAGCCCTCGCCCGGGTGTCGAAGGCGTACCCCGAGGTGGACTGCTCGGGATGGAGATTGTTCTCGGGCCACGTCGAAGGCTTCGACCTCGAGTCAGAGGGAGAAGAAGAAGAAGAAGGGGAAGACGAAGTCGAGGCTGAAGTCGAAGTCGTCGCTGAGGTCCCGGGGTCTGTGGTTACCCCGCTGGCAGTGGTGACCCCTTCAGAGACGTCGACACCCACCCATTCTCGCCGTCCTGGGAAAGAGGTCGCGCCCTGACTCCGCTCGCCTTTTCTTTTCTTCTATTTTTTTTTTTGAGTTTTTAAGTGTAATGCCTAATCGCGGACTGACCACCGCTTTTTTGTAATGAATGAAAACATCTTTTTGGGCTCGACTCTGTGTCTCTCTATCTTTTCTCAAAATTTTTTGAAATTTGGTTAAGTGTAGGAGTTCGGCAATGTGTTTGAAAATTTGTTGTTTGCTTCGACTTCTTTTCAGCTTGCGGTGGTGACTCAAGCCGTCGAGCCTACTTGCTCGGGGGACAACGCTCGTCCCGAGGTCGGCTTAAGGGCGACGAGGCTGTGCTTGATGAGGTGCCGAAAGCGGCTCTACGAAGTCGAGCTGGGATTGCGCAGAGCCGTAAGCGAGCGGAACCATCTTTAACTCATCCTGGGTCGGCGAGACATCGAGATCCGGCGACTGGAGAGCAGGATCGCCGAGATGGCCCCCTTAGGAGAGGATGATGGTTCGTCGAATGCCTTTAGCTATGGCCTTCGGATCAAGTGCATTCGCCACACTTTATCAAAAATAACAGTGGAGAGGGATGATCTGCTTTTTGAGATTTGTCACCTGCAAACGGTAGAGACGGAGCTTCGGACGGAGGGAGAGGGATTGACGGCCGAGGTGGCTAAGCTAACGACCGAGCGCGACGAACTGACGACCGGGGTCAATGCACTGAAGAGAGCCACAGTAGATAAGAGCATCGAAGTCACTCATCTTCGCCGTCTTATCGCCAATCGCTTTGGTGTCCCGAACTCCGCAATACCTGCTCGTTTCGAGGTCGATGTAAAAGATGAATCTTTGAGGGAGCGGATCTCGGAGCTAGAGGCAGAGGTGGCTCACCTCAGACCGCGTTCGGGGCCGATCAACGTGAGGAGCACTTCATGTACTCGCGCGGAGAGCGAGCGTGGCATTTCATTTTATGAGCTCGCGACCCATTTTCCCATCGACCAACCTAGTCCCGGAGATGCACAAAGTGCTGTATCCATTTCATCGAGCAGAGCATCCGTCGGAGCGGCTGTTAGGAGCAGTGCCGAGGACACGTCTCAATTCGCTGGTTTGGGGTCGAGTTCCGGAGGTAAATGTCGCCGCCCTCGAGTGTCCTTGAAGCGGAACATCCCTGCGCCACGGAGGCATTGAAGATCTTGTTTTTGAATCCTTTGTATTGAGCCTAAGTGTAACAAGTCGGCATCGTAATTTTTGCTTTTTAACGCCATGTAATCTTGTTGTATGGAAGAGTCGCCTTGTACTGCGTCCTAATTCTTAATAATATTTCTTTCTTAGACTTGCATGTTTTTCGTAGCTCTGTGTGGTTGTTTTGTTTGTGATTGTGTTCATCGTGCCGAGGTCCCTGAGCTGGTCTTTTGCTCGTTTGGGGGTCGGCGTCATGAGCGTTCGGCCAGTGGTGCCGAGCTATGCTTCGGTCATTTAATCTCGCGAACTTGCGAGACGAGTCGAGCTCGCTTAATAGTGTGGTTGAGCCAAGTGTTGGACTCCGAACCATCGTTAGAGTAGTTCAACGGTTGTGGGAGCAATTCCGAATGGCAAACTACTTCTAGCTCGCTTAGGAGCGAACTTGCGAAGTAGGATCGAGCCAAGTGTTGGACTCCGAACCATCGTTAGAGTAGTTCAATGGTTGTGGGAGCAATTCCGAATGGCGAACTACTTCTAGCTCGCTTAGGAGCGAACTTGCGAAGTAGAATCGAGCCAAGTGTTGGACTTCGAACCATCGTTAGAGTAGTTCAATGGTTGTGGGAGCAATTCCGAATGGCAAACTACTTCTAGCTCGCTTAGGAGCGAACTTGCGAAGTAGAATCGAGCCAAGTGTTGGACTCCGAACCATCGTTAGAGTAGTTCAACGGTTGTGGGAGCAATTCCGAATGGCGAACTACTTCTAGCTCGCTTAGGAGCGAACTTGCGAAGTAGAATCGAGCCAAGTGTTGGACTCTGAACCATCGTTAAAGTGAAGAGTAAAAGTAGATAGATGTGAACAATAGTAACACATAAAAAAGCTTTCTTTATTAATGACTAATAGTTGGCTGCTTCTAAAGTTACAAGCCGTTATTACAAGAGAGAAATAAAAGAAAAGCAAAACAAGTAATAGGAGAGGAACGGTTCGACATCCCGGAATACTTAGAGAGGCGTTGGTGCTCTCTCTTGGTATTTTAGGAGATGGTCGGCATTCCAAGTCCTGGGGATCTCTCTGCCTTCGAGGTCTTCTAGTTTGTATGTCCTGGGCCGAACTACCTTGGCAATCTTGTAAGGTCCCTCCCAATTTGGAGCCAGTTTATGCTTTTGACCAGGAAAGGAGATGGCTAACTTTCTGAGGACCAAGTCCTCTTCTTTGAGGTCGGTAGGGCATACTCTCTTGTTGTATGCCAACTCGATCCTTCTTCGGTAGCTTTGTTGACGAATGGCAGCTCTTTCTCGGATCTCATCAATCAGGTCCAGATTTGCTCGGAGCTCTCTGGTATTTTGTTCTTCTTCATAAGCTATTAGGCGAGGAGAGGGTATACCGACTTCTAGAGGGATCATGGCCTCGGACCCATAGGTGAGACTAAATGGGCTTTCTCCTGTGGGGGTCCGTTTTGTAGTACGGTAGTTTCACAGCACGTTGGGGAGCTGGTCGACCCATAAGCCTTTTGAACATTTGTCTAACCTTTTCTTAATACTGGAGAGAATCTGTCGGTTAGCGTTCTCTACTTGGCCATTCGACTGTGGATAGGAGACGAATGAGAATCAGTGTTGGATGGCGAGGTCTTCACAGAGAGCTTGGAAGGCAGCCCCAGTGAACTGGGTTCCGTTGTTTATTATGAGGACCCGAGGGACTTCGAATCGGCAGATGACGTTCTTCCAAAAGAACTGAACGACCTTGTTCTCGGTGATCGTGGCCAAGGGCTCGGCCTCTATCCATTTTGAGAAGTAGTCGATCGCCACAACTAAGAATTTGAACTGGCTGGGAGCTGGTGGAAATGGCCCTAGTAAATCCATCCCCCACATTGCAAAAGGGATTGGACTTGATAGGGAAGTGAGTGGAGCCTGTGGTAGGCGTCGGATGCTAGAGTACTTCTGGCAAGAGCCTCAACACCGAACGTATAGTTCGGCGTCTTGTAGGAGAGTGGGCCAGAAATATCCGTAGTTCAACACTTTGCGGGCTAGGGACCTGGACCCTGAATGTGCCCCGCCGATGCCCTCGTGAAGTTCTTGCAGGGTGTATTCGGCTTGCTTTGGGGAAAGGCATCTCAAATAAGGCCTGCCATCTACCTGTGTGAAAGAACGCTTGTAAAGGATGCCCTCGATAAGTGTGTATCGCTCTGCTCGGGTCCTTATCCTTCGAGCTTGCTTAGGGTCCTCAGGGAGGAGCCCATCCCTTAGGAATTCGACGAGGGGTTTCATCCAGTCATCTTGAAGCAAAACAGGCAGCGACTCCATTGAGTCAGAATTTTCATCCTCTATACTTAGCTTTAGGAGGACCTCTATCAAGACGGTCTGCTCGAGACCTTGGAGGGAGGAAGAGGCTAGCTTGGAAAGGGCATCGGCCTGGGAATTCTCTTCTCGGGGGATCCGCTGGATAAGAGCTTCTTCAAATAGAGCCATGAGGCTTCTGACCTTGGCCAAGTACTTAACCATCCGGTCATCACGTGCTTCATACTCGCCTAGGACCTGATTCACGACCAGCTGAGAGTCGCTAAAGATCCGGAGGCATTGCGCCCCTGCATTGCGGGCCATCCCAAGGTCGGCTATAAGTGCCTCGTATTCTGCTTCGTTGTTAGAGGCCTTGAAGTTTATACAGAGGGAGTGTTGGAGGATGAAGTCATCTGGGCTTGCCAGAATGACCCCGCCTCCGCTTCCCTCATTACAGGAGGATCCATCCACATAGACCGACTAGACAGGCGGTCCCTTCATTGCTTGGCTAAACTCGGGGATGGTACTCTCAACTATAAATTCTGCTAAGGCCTGAGCCTTGATCGCGGTCCGAGGCTGATATGTTATATCATGTTGGCTCAGCTCGATAGACCACTTCATCAGGCGACCTGAGGTCTCTGGTTTGTGGAGGACTTGCTTCAGCAGTTGGTCGGTAAGAACGACAACCGAATGGGACTGAAAGTACGGGCGAAGCTTTCTTGCGGCCATCACTAGGGCATAAGCCATTATTTCTATCTTCGGGTAGCGGAGCTCGGCGTTCCGAAGTACCTTGCTTACATAATAGATGGGCTTGTGAGTCCGGTCTTCTTCCCCTACCAAAACGGCACTGAGGGTCTGCTCGGAGGCTGCCAGGTAGAGGTAGAGGGGTTCACCAGGAATTGGTTTGCTGAGGAGAGGAGGATTGACGAGGTAAGCCTTGAGCTGGTCGAATGACTCCTGTTGCTGTTGACCCCATTCGAACCAAAGGGCATAACCCTCTATACCAGGTATGTGGCGCCTGCATTTTTCAAACCGAAGGGCATAACCCTGTAGCAATAGAGGCCCTGGTCGGTCACAGATGAGGTCTTAGGGATATCCAGGGGGAACATCCGGATCTGATTGTAGCTTGAGAAGGCGTCCATGAAGCTGAGGAGTTCATGATCCGAAGTGGCATCGATCAAAGTGTCAATACTCAGAAGAGGGAAGGGGTCCTTGAAGCAAGCCTTGTTGAGATCGGTAAAATTGATACAAATCCTCCAGGTCCCATTGGACTTCTTCACCATTACTACATTCGATAGCCACTCGGGATAGTTTACCTCCTGTATGAATCGGTGTTGTTGGAAATCTAGCTACCTAATTTAATAGACTAACCAGACACAAATTATAAAACCTCGCAAGTGCACGAATCGAATCGTAGTAATAGCAAGGGTCGATCCCACAGAGATTGTAGATTTCAACTAACTAATCAATAGAAAATAGTAAGAATCATAATGAGTTGTTTTAAAAGTCTAAAAGGAATAAAAAGATTAAAACTAAGAAGGAATTGTTGAATCACAAATATCTCTTGAATAGTTGGGTTGTTGATCTCCACCAATAGTTAGTAATGCTAATTTGCCTTCTGAATTTACTTCTAATTACTCATGTTGTTCACTTCAAGGGCATGGTATCTACTCCTTAAAGCATTGTTTCCCTAAGCCAAGAATTAGGCATGGTATCTACTCTAATTCTTTTCTTTCCATAAGTATCTAGCAGGGTATCTACTAAGTTATACTTAGAGAAAACATCAGAACAGTGGAAACGAACAAACACTTAAAGTTCTAGAAATTGGTATCAAATCTAGATCCTCTAAGTTGATTGAACCAAGAACCCCTAAAGATTCCTTTGTTACAAATTATGGGCACGAGATTCGGTCGTCTCAATATGCTTCATATAACAGATTTAGATAAATGATAACATAAACTTGATATTCTCACGTGCTGTATGTCAGTCGACTGGCTCTCACCTCAGTCGACTGCTCTCAGACTTCAAGATCCAAGTTTGATGATCATTAATCTATGTCAATTCAACCAGATTCAATCAATAAGTAATTAGAAGATCTCAGAAGAACATAGCACTACATAACTACGGTTTCGATCTACCCAACTATGAAATTAGTTCCACATAATAATACTTTTATTGCTTAACAAGTTCAAATACATGATCAACATAAAAGAATAAAGAGAGAAGAAATAAACTAATGGATTCCGGCAATATGGTCGACTGGCTGTCACACAGTCGACTGCCTTCTGTTTGCTGGATCTTCTCTTTCCTTCTTCGATGTTGATGGAGTGATGTTCTTGATGCTTGTTCAGGAACTTGGTGATTGAGTGATTGAGTCGCCTTCCAGAGATATATGATTGTTGGATGGAGTCGTGGAGTGGAGAGAGAGAGAGGTTCTGGAGATGGTATTCTGATATTTATAGAACACGGCTGAGAATTAGGGTTTCCACTTTTTCAGGAAGATCCTTCTTTATTTGATTTGATGATTAATATCTTTCTCTTTTCTCCTTTCCTTCCTTATTTGTTTACCACGTCCACTTGGAAAATACCCTGTCTTTAGATTTGATTCGCTGCATAAAATCTTGATTCAAATAGATTTGAAATCAGATTCAGGTGTATCTTCGAATATCTTATCTGTTTACTCCGCCGCAGACCAGTCGACTTGTCTTCGAACCAGTCGACTGAGTCGAGACTTATGTAGATTTCATCTTTGATCATACCAGTCGACTGTCTTTGAGAGTAAGTCGACTGTGTCGAGAGTTGTGGAAAATCAGCTTCTCTTGTTCAGTCGCCTGGTTGAGGAACCAGTCGACTGATCCTCTGCAGTTTGCTGTGTATTATCCTTGAAGTCCTAAATCTGCTTCGTTTTGCTGTTATAAGCTGTTTCCTATGGAAAAGAGAAAATAGGAGTTAAATACCATATAGAGAGCTTTTAAATGTCTAATTATATTAAGATTATTGCTCTAAAAAGTGAATAATAATGTGTTCATCAAATACCCCCACACTTAGCTTTTGCTTGTCCTCAAGCAAAAAGTGAATTTATGAACAAGGGAGTAATAATCAGAATAAACTCAACCATCATGATTTCTTATTATGTGGACATCAAAATGAAAAATACAAAACTACAAACAATTTCAGATAAAGTAAAGTTAAACATACCTACTTTCTCCAGTGCAATTGTCTATTCATAAATCCCAAACTTAGTCATATTTGTCATGCGATTAATGTAGTTATAGTATGCATCTACTCAGTCTGTGATTATCCCTTTTCTCTACTACAAATCCAGTAGCAAACTAGAGTTTTTTTTTTTTTTTTTTTTTTTTTTTTTTTTTTTTTTAAATTTTATAGTCTCTTCTTTAAAGTTGTCACTTGTCTTTTGACGCGAATGCGAAACATTTGTGATGTATCCACCCGGTTACTCAACAAGTCACAAACATTAAAGTGCTTTGCATACTCGTATTTCAAGTTGCCGTTTGACGTAAAGGTAAACATTGGTGATGAATACCCCTAGTTACTAAGCCCTCAAAACATTGGAGTAGACTGACTTTATTCAAATATATATACATATATTGTATCACTCTATTTACTTAAACTCGATTTAGGACTAGATCTGAAGGGAATAATTATCAGAAAAAGCATCACATTTGTTTATTATGTATAATCGCATGACGCACACAATTTTTGTAGGGAATTATGAAACTCAACAATCCTAAAGTAAATAAGTATCCTTACTCTTACTTTATAAGAAATTGTTTATCCTAAAAAAAATTCAAAAATTCCAAATATAACTAACTAATACCCCCACACTTAGATGGAACATTGTCCTCAATGTTCGCACAAAACATAAGATATAGGCATGTGTTACCATCTAGTAAGGAGAGACTGAAAAATAAAAATGAAAATGAATAAAAATAAAGGGAAAGTGTAAATACTCCCCTGAAGGTTGGGTTGCCTCCCAATAAGCGCTGTGTTTCATGTCTTCAGCTAGACATGATGAGTTCATGCAATGTATTGAATGGTTTGAAGTTTCACATCTGCCTCTTGCGGTTCTAGACTCATCTCTATGTATGGCTTCGCCCTGTGTCCGTTCACCTTGAATGTTTGATTTCGTTCTTCGCTGTGAACTTCCACTGTACCATGTGGAAAGACTTTTGTGACGATATATGGTCCATACCATCTTGACTTGAGCTTGCCTGGAAAGAGTCTTAATCTTGAGTTGTAGATCAATACCTTTTGTCCTTCATAAAACTCCTTCCGTGCTAGCTGCTTATCATGGTACAACTTGGTTCTTTCCTTGTATAGCTTGGCATTTTCATATGCATCGTGCCTCAATTCTTCAAGCTCATTTAGTTGCAATCGCCTTTTGTCACCTGCCTGTTTCATATCAAAGTTGAACTTTTTGATAGCCCAATAAGCTTTGTGTTCTAATTCTACCGGCAGATGACATGCTTTTCCAAAGACTAAACGGTATGGTGACATGCCAATGGGTGTCTTGAAAGCGGTTCTGTAGGCCCATAATGCATCATTCAAGCGTAGCGACCAATCCTTCCTCCTTGTGTTGACTGTCTTTTCCAAGATGCTCTTGATCTCCCTGTTGCTAATCTCCACCTGCCCACTGGTTTGAGGATGATATGGAGTTCCCACTCTATGTGTAATCCCATATTTCTTCATTAAAGAAGCAAATGGGTAGTTATTGAAGTGGCTCCCTCCATCACTTATTATTGCTCGTGGTGTACCAAACCTAGTGAAAATGTTCTCCTGCAAAAACTTGACAACAACTTTGTGATCATTAGTTCGTGAGGGGACAGCCTCGACCCATTTAGACACATAATCCACACCAACAAGTATATATAAATAACCAAATGAGTTAGGAAATGGACCCATGAAGTCGATTCCCCAAACATCGAAAAGCTCGATTACTTGTATGTTGTGTAGTGGCATTTGATTTCTAGAAGAGAGGTTGCCTGTCCTTTGGCATTTGTCGCAAGTCCTGCAAAAAGAAAAAGCATCTTTGAATACCTTAGGCCAATAAAAACCAGATTGTAATACCTTAAGTGCTGTTCTCTTTGGCCCAAAATGTCCTCCACATGCATATTGGTGGCAATGTTGTAGAATACTCCTTTGTTCCTCGTCTGCCACACATCTTCTTATAATTTGATCAGAGCAAAATTTGAATAAATAAGGATCATCCCAATAATAGTGTTTGCTCAAATCCACCAATCTTTTTCTTTCCTGATGTGTCATACCTGGAGGAAAAACATGAGCAGTTAGAAAATTGACAATATCAGCAAACCAGGGGAACTGTTCAGAGAGTCCAGTCGACTGGTTGAAGGACCAGTCGACTGCCCCGAGAGTTTGAACATTTATTTCAAATAAATGTTCATCTGGGAAATTTTCATTCAGCGGGGGCACAATTCTCTCTTCCTCCTGAAGTAGTCTGGACATGTGATCTGCCACAACATTGTCGCATCCTTTCTTGTCTCTAATCTCAAGATCAAATTCTTGAAGCAGCAGCACCCATCTGATCAACCTAGGCTTAGCTTCCTTTTTAGCCAACAAATATCTCAAGGCAGCATGGTCAGTGAAAACAATAACTTTAGAACCAATTAAATATGATCTAAACTTCTCTACAGCAAAAATAACAGCTAACATTTCTTTTTCAGTGGTAGAATAATTTAGCTGTGCATCGTTTAGAGTTCGAGAAGCATAGTAAATAACATGGGGTTTCTTATTGATTCTTTGACCTAAAACAGCCCCTAAGGCATAATCACTTGCATCACACATGAGCTCAAAAGGATGGCTCCAATCTGGTGCCATGACAATAGGTGCAGAAATGAGAAGAGTTTTCAATGTATTAAAAGCATTTGTACATTCCTTAGTCCATATAAACTCAACATCCTTGGCTAACAAGTCACAAAGGGGTTTGGAGATTTTTGAAAAGTCTTTTATAAATCGTCTATAAAAACCTGCGTGTCCTAGAAAACTCCTAACACCCTTAACTGTAGTGGGAGGGGGTAGTTTTGATATGATGTCAATTTTTGCCTTGTCTACCTCTATTCTCCTGTTGGACACCACATGTCCCAACACAATACCTTGTTGTACCATGAAATGGCACTTTTCCCAATTCAGCACTAAATTGCATTCTTCACATCTTTTAAGCACAAGCTGCAAATGGTTAAGGCATTCATCAAAACAAGATCCAAAAACACTAAAATCATCCATAAATACCTCGATGAACCTCTCTACCATGTCTGAAAATATACTCATCATGCATCTTTGAAATGTAGCTGGAGCATTGCACAATCCAAAGGGCATCCTCCTGTAAGCAAAAGTACCAAAAGGGCATGTAAAAGTGGTCTTTTCTTGATCTTCTGGAGCAATAGCAATTTGATTATAGCCACTATAACCATCTAGAAAACAATAATGACTATATCCTGCTAATCTTTCTAACATTTGATCAATAAAAGGAAGAGGGAAGTGATCTTTCCTGGTTTCATTGTTCAGTTTCCTATAATCAATGCATACCCTCCAACCTGTGGTTACTCTTGTTGGGATAAGTACATTCTCTTCATTTGTTACCACTGTAACTCCACTTTTCTTAGGAACTACATGTATAGGACTTACCCATTTGCTATCTGAGATAGGATAGATGATGCCAACATCTAGTAGCTTCAAAATTTCTGCTCTTACCACTTCCTTCATGTTGGGGTTGAGCCTTCTCTGTGCCTCTCTGCTAGGTTTTGCATCGTTCTCCAGGAGTATTCTATGCATGCATTTGGATGGACTTATTCCCTTGATGTCTGCAATGGTCCATCCTATTGCATTTTTGTGTTCTCGCAATACCTTCAGCAGCTTTTCTTCTTCCTGTGCACTCAAGTTAGCAGCAATTATTACTGGTAGCGTCTGGTTCTCTCCTAAAAATGCGTGCTTCAAATGGTCGGGCAGCTGCTTGAGTTCTATGTCTGGACGCTTCTGTACAGTCGACTGGTCCATGTCAGCAGTCGACTTGTTCTGGGTGTCTGGGTTTGGTCGACTGGTTAGATCACCAGTCGACTTACTATGGTCATCAGTCGCCTGATCTGAATATGACTGTGGATTTTCAAGGTGATGTACTGTCTCTGCAATCCCCCAGTCATCGTATTCCTGTTCAACATGAGAATAAGTTAGAGATTGAGTGATTGTGGCTTGAAGTGGTTCAACGCTATGTACCTGAAATGTTTGATCAACGATCTCCTGCACTACATCAATATTATAGCATTCATGATCATCTTGTGGTAATTTTAGTGTATCAAACATTTTAAATTCCACTTTTTCTCCGTTTATCTTCATACTTATAATGCCCTTTTTAACACAAATTTTTATATCAGCTGTACTCATAAAGGGCCTACCTAATATGATCGGTAGAGATGATGACATTGAAGATTCCTCCATATCTAACACAACAAAATCAGCAGGCAAAATAAAATCATTTACCTGAACTAGGACATCTTCTAAAATACCTCTAGGTCTTTTGATGCTGCGATCAGCCAATTGCAAAGTGATGGATGTTGGCTTGAGTTCCCCCAATCCAAGTTTTTCGTAAACAGAATAAGGAAGAAGGTTGATGCTTGCCCCTAAGTCTAGCAGTGCTTTTTCAAAGAAGTGCTCACCAACCTTGCAAGGAATGGTGAAACTACCTGGATCTTTCAGTTTAGGTGGTAGTTTTCTTAATAACACAGCACTCACTTCTTCTGTCAAAGCAACATCCTCCTTAACCTGAAATGTTCTTTTGTGAGTACAACAATCTTTCAAAAATTTGGCATAAGAAGGAATTTGTTTGATAGCGTCAAGTAGGGGAATATTAATTTCTACCTTTTTGAGAGTTTCAAAGACGTCAAACAAATGTTGTTCTTTCTTTCTATTGACTAACCTTTGAGGGAATGGTGGTGGAACTGTCCCTACTTTTTCACTTACCTTACTTGAACCCAAAGCTTTTGATGGTTGTTTTTCTGATTTGTCTGTGCAGTCGACTGTCTTGTAAGAACAGTCGACTGGTTTACTGATTGGCTTGTCTGTGTGTGTTCCAACCATGTTGTCAATTATCTTACCATTTCTTAGGGTTGTGACTGCTTGGAGTTGTTCTTGACCTCCAGGGTTTGGTATGGTTTGTGAAGGGAGTTCACCTGCCTTTCTTTCGCTTAGCTCTTTTGCAATCTGACCAATTTGGGTTTCCAACTTCTGAATTGCTTGTCCTTGTTGGTTGCTTGTTTGATGTTGTTGTTGGAGCAATTGAAGAACAGTGGCTTCAAAATCCAACTTCTTCTGTTCTGGAGCTGGTCTTTCAAATCCACTTCCCATCTGAGGGTTCCTTGCATGTCCTTGTGTGAATTGATTCCCTTGATTATTTTGATTATTGCTCCATGAGAAGTTTGGATGATTCCTCCATCCTGGGTTATATGTGTTCGAGTATGGATTGTTCTTTGGAGGAAACACTCCCCGACCCACATAATTCGCATGCTCCTGATCTGTGAAAGTAGACATGGGACATGTATCAGTTGTGTGATCTAAATGAGAACAAATTGCACACATTTCATTTGTTTGATTTTTAACTCCACCCATTGTCGACATTGCATTAACAAGCATATCAATTTTTTTATTCATGTTTGCCATTTCTAATTGAATGTTATTATTATTAGAGATTTCGTAGACTCCCTGTTTTTTCGTAGGTCCCCTTCTTATTGAGAATTGTTGGGAGTTCTCGCTGAGTTCTTCAAAAAGTTCAATGGCTTCTTCTCCACTTTTCCTCATCAAAATGCCATTGCAAGCTGCATCAACAATTGCTTTATTAGTGTCATTTAAACCTTCATAAAAAGCTTGTACCTGATCGTCCTTAGGCAGATTGTGAGTAGGACACTTGAGAAGCTTGCTTTTGAAGTCCTTCCATGCCTCGAAGAATAAATCTCCATCCTTTTGTTGGAAGAGTTGAATTTCCCTTTTCAGCTGTTTGGTTTTCTGGGCTGGAAAGAACTCTTTCAAAAATTTCGTTGCCAATTGCTCCCATGAATTAATTGATCCTGGTTCCAAAGAATTATACCACAACTTAGCATTAAGTTTTAAAGAAAAAGGAAACAAGATTAACCTGATTTGTTCAGCGGTAAGCCCTTGGACGCTTTGTGTCCTGCAAAGATCGAAAAAGTCTTGCAGATGAAGATGAGGCTCTTCATCTGGTCTGCCACTAAAGTGGGGAACCATACTAAGTAAATGAGGAGATAGGTGCATGTTCCCTGTGGCATTAGGTTGAAAAGAAATGCAGGAAGGTTGCTCAATATTCTTAGGAGTGAATTTGTCCTGCATTGGTACGCGATTGGGTGTTTCTTCTGCCATTGCTGTATGTGTACTAGGTCTCTGATCAGTCGACTGGTTCGTGTGGGCAGTCGACTGGTGTGCTGCAAATAACTTACCTAGTCTGTGCAAAGTGCGTTCTGTTTCCGCGTCAATTGGTAGTAGTTCTGGTCGAAGTGATCGTCTACCGTGCATTCACCGAAGTCCTGTAACCTAAAAGAAAAATTATTAATAAAAGAAAAGAAAACTAATAAAATTCTACTGACTTGTAAGTTAAAATACTAAACAATCCCCGGCAACGGCACCAAAAACTTGTTGTTGGAAATCTAGCTACCTAATTTAATAGACTAACCAGACACAAATTATAAAACCTCGCAAGTGCACGAATCGAATCGTAGTAATAGCAAGGGTCGATCCCACAGAGATTGTAGATTTCAACTAACTAATCAATAGAAAATAGTAAGAATCATAATGAGTTGTTTTAAAAGTCTAAAAGGAATAAAAAGATTAAAACTAAGAAGGAATTGTTGAATCACAAATATCTCTTGAATAGTTGGGTTGTTGATCTCCACCAATAGTTAGTAATGCTAATTTGCCTTCTGAATTTACTTCTAATTACTCATGTTGTTCACTTCAAGGGCATGGTATCTACTCCTTAAAGTATTGTTTCCCTAAGCCAAGAATTAGGCATGGTATCTACTCTAATTCTTTTCTTTCCATAAGTATCTAGTAGGGTATCTACTAAGTTATACTTAGAGAAAACATCAGAACAGTGGAAACGAACAAACACTTAAAGTTCTAGAAATTGGTATCAAATCTAGATCCTCTAAGTTGATTGAACCAAGAACCCCTAAAGATTCCTTTGTTACAAATTATGGGCACGAGATTCGGTCGTCTCAATATGCTTCATATAACAGATTTAGATAAATGATAACATAAACTTGATATTCTCACGTGCTGTATGTCAGTCGACTGGCTCTCACCTCAGTCGACTGCTCTCAGACTTCAAGATCCAAGTTTGATGATCATTAATCTATGTCAATTCAACCAGATTCAATCAATAAGTAATTAGAAGATCTCAGAAGAACATAGCACTACATAACTACGGTTTCGATCTACCCAACTATGAAATTAGTTCCACATAATAATACTTTTATTGCTTAACAAGTTCAAATACATGATCAACATAAAAGAATAAAGAGAGAAGAAATAAACTAATGGATTCCGGCAATATGGTCGACTGGCTGTCACACAGTCGACTGCCTTCTGTTTGCTGGATCTTCTCTTTCCTTCTTCGATGTTGATGGAGTGATGTTCTTGATGCTTGTTCAGGAACTTGGTGATTGAGTGATTGAGTCGCCTTCCAGAGATATATGATTGTTGGATGGAGTCGTGGAGTGGAGAGAGAGAGAGGTTCTGGAGATGGTATTCTGATATTTATAGAACACGGCTGAGAATTAGGGTTTCCACTTTTTCAGGAAGATCCTTCTTTATTTGATTTGATGATTAATATCTTTCTCTTTTCTCCTTTCCTTCCTTATTTGTTTACCACGTCCACTTGGAAAATACCCTGTCTTTAGATTTGATTCGCTGCATAAAATCTTGATTCAAATAGATTTGAAATCAGATTCAGGTGTATCTTCGAATATCTTATCTGTTTACTCCGCCGCAGACCAGTCGACTTGTCTTCGAACCAGTCGACTGAGTCGAGACTTATGTAGATTTCATCTTTGATCATACCAGTCGACTGTCTTTGAGAGTAAGTCGACTGTGTCGAGAGTTGTGGAAAATCAGCTTCTCTTGTTCAGTCGCCTGGTTGAGGAACCAGTCGACTGATCCTCTGCAGTTTGCTGTGTATTATCCTTGAAGTCCTAAATCTGCTTCGTTTTGCTGTTATAAGCTGTTTCCTATGGAAAAGAGAAAATAGGAGTTAAATACCATATAGAGAGCTTTTAAATGTCTAATTATATTAAGATTATTGCTCTAAAAAGTGAATAATAATGTGTTCATCAATCGGGCCTTCAAGAGCTTATCCACCTCCTCTTTTATAGCTAGCTAGCGCTCGGGGGCAAACTTGCGCCTCTTTTGCTGGACCAGTTTCGACCCCGGGGCAACACTGAGGTGGTGGACTAAGAGCTCTTCGAAAATATCGGGCATGTCTGCAGCTGACCAAGCAAAGAGGTCCTGGTTCCTTCGGATGCACTGGGCTATGTCGGAGCATAGGGCGGATGGGAAGGTCTTGCTAACAAAGAACTTTCGGCTTGAATCCTGCTCAGAGAAGAGCACTTCCTCCAACTCATCCACCGGCTCGGACGTTGGTCGGGCAACATCTTGGGAGATTTCCAGAGTTTTTAGGGAGAGGACTGGTCCGAGGGTAGAGGTCATGTAGCACTTACGGGCCATTTCCTGATTGCCCCTTACTTTCCCTACTCCTGCCCGGGTGGGGAATTTCATCTTGAGATGGTAGGCGGAAGGGACGGCTTCAAGAGCCGCTAGGCCGGGTCGGCCTAGGATGACGTTGTAAGCTGCAGGGACATCCACAACCATAAAGTCCATCGACTCCGTTCGGGTAGTAGGCATTTTGCCAGCGGTTACGTCGAGGGTGATCACCCCTTCGATAGTCACTGGCACTCCCGTGAACCCATGGAGCGTGTAGCCGGCGGGCTTGAGTCTATCCTGGGAGAGTTTGAGGCCTTTGAAAGCGGTGAGGAAGAGGATGTTAACGGAGCTGCCATTGTCCACTAGGATCCTCTCCACTTTGAAGTTCGCCATGTGGAGGTTGATGACGAGTGCATCACAGTGAGGGGTGCGGACACCTTCAAGATCTTCGTCTGAGAATGTGACGGGCACTCCGAGGCCTTTAAGAGGAAGGGTGGCGCGAACCGAATTGACTTCTCTTATAAATGCCTTTCGAGAGGAGCTGGAGAAGCCCCCCATTGGGCCCCCATGGATGAGGTGTAGGACACGCTCCTCTTCGAAGTCGGGTGTTTCATCGCGCACTGGACGCTTGTTAGCCCCCCGAGGCGGGGGAGGAAGGTCGGTTCGGTCCTTTCTCATGAACCTGGTCAGCTGCCCCCTCTGGATGAGGGCTTCTATCTCATTCTTCAAGGCCCGACAATCATTGGTGTCGTGGCCATGGTTCCGGTGATAACTGCACCACTTCTCTTTATCCCTCTTCTTGCCATGGGTGTTCATTTTTGGCGCAGGAGGTATCACCCCCTCCCTCTCAACTTTCGTGAGAATTGTGGAGATGTTGGCATTAAGGGGGGTAAATTTTTTAAATCTGGGGGGAGGTCGGCACTGGCCGCCATTATCCTTCTGAAGCTTCTTGGTCCCTTCCTCTTCCGTTCCTTTTCTCTTAAACCCGGAGGAAGACCCCTCCAAGTTGGAGCGGTGCTCAGCTTCTTCGGCCCGGATATACTTTCCGCTCCAGAAGAGGAGGTCAGAGAAGTTCTGTAGGGGCTTCTTGGCGAGGGAGGAGCGGAGGCTGGAGTTGAGGACATTGGATTGAAAAGCTGTTGCAGCGACCGACTGGTCGAGGGATGCTATGGACCTGGCTTCAGCCGTGAACCTCTTCACATAGTCTCTTAACTTCTCACCCTTCTTTTGGTTGAGGTAGAGTAGCAAAATGTTGGTCTTTTCAGTTCGGCGGCTACTCACGAAGTGGGTGACGAAGAGGGTCTCAAATTGCTCGAAGGAGAATATTGAGGATGGGGCAAGGTGAGAGTACCATTCTCGAGCCGGACCCTTGAGAGTTGCGGGGAAGGTCTTGCATAACAGGGCATCGGAAGCTTGATGGATGAGCATGAGGATCTTGAAGCTTTCGATGTGATCAACGGGGTCAGTCTTCCCAGAGTAGGTCTCGAATTGAGGAGGTTTAAAGCCGATTGGTACAGGTGCATCCATTATGGTCCGGAAAAAAGGAGGTCTATTAGGATGAAGGGTCCTTCCTCTAAGCTCTTCTTCTCGGTCTAACTGACCCAAGCATCTCTCAATCTCGTGGAGACGGCGATAGACTGCATCATCCCTTCGACGGTAATCCGGAGAGCCTCTAGACTCGTCTTCGTACGAGGGAGAGCGGGGGCTACGACGACGGTAGCTCCTGGAGCAGCGAGGACTTGGCATGTAGCGGGGGTTACTAGGAGCTTGTGGAGGAGTTAGGGACCACTGGTGAGGACTTCGGACCCGAGGGGGAGTGGGAATCCTTGGAGCATTGGTGTTATTGGGACGGAGATTGAGAGCTTGTAGGACGGTTGCCTGGAACTGCTGGAACTCGGCACGGGTGATGGGTGCCTCATCGTTCCTAGGATGTTTACGACCAGCGGGGGAATGTGGTCTTCTTCTGTGATGCTCGGGGGACTCTCTCTGCCCCCTTCGGATAGGGGACCTTTTGTAGTCTCGGCGGTGAGGAGATCGCTCATCCGGACGTTGTTGGCGGGAGGCTCCCTCTCGGGCCTGCTTTTCATCCAGACGGTGGCGAAGATCCTCATCCTTCTGTCGATTGGGGACTTTTTTGTGGAAGTCGGAAGCTCGGGGATTGTGGGAGGCCATAGAGTCCGTGGAAGTATTGTGGATTGAGACATGGTCCTGGTGGAGAGGTTGTTTCTACAGGTTGGGACCCTTAGGAGGTGGTTGATTCTGAGGAGGAGGCAAGTCCTGTTGGAGTGGGTCTTCCGCTGGAGGAGGAAGTTGCCCCTGCTGCGGAGCGGGCTGGATGGGAATTTCTTGTTGCTGATCGGGGTTGGGTCCTCGGTTGGACCCTCTGGATCTGACTTTCCTAGGAGGCATGGCTGGAGAAGTCCTGACCAACGGGAAGAGGGGAGGTTGCTATTCGTTTCGTTCCCACAGACGGCGCCAATCTGTTACCGCTAAATCTGGTGTGGGGGTAAACAGATAGTATTTGTGGATTCTTGGAAAACGTGAATAGCAAACTTGAACCTGTTCCGCCAGAGTTTGACCGCTGGTCTCCCACCGTTCACCTACAAAAAGTGCGAGACACCGGGGTTGATCCCGGCGACACACCCTCCGATGCTCAAGTCAGTAATCAGGGATGATTATGAAAGAGCGTAAAACTGGCAAAAGATTGATTACCTCTTAATGGAGATGGATGGGGGGTATTTATAGGCGCCTTGGGGATCAGATTAGGAATGTAATCCCCATGATCTGATAAGGAATATAATCCCTGTAAACAGATTAGGAATGTAATCCCTAATTCCCAGTGAAAAGATAGATGTGAATTAGGGCCGTTGATTAGGATTAATCAGAAACCCTAATTCTATCTTTTCTGGACTGGGTTTGCTGTGGGTTGAAACCCGCACCCAGTTGGGGTAGATCCGTTCGTAGGTTATTGGATCTTTGGGGAAGAGATCCCGTACCCATTTCAGACCCATTGGTAGGTGAAATTATCATTTTACCCCTAAGCTTTAAGATTCGTTCCTGATTTGGACGGTTCCGATTTAACCCCATTTTCAGCCATATCAGGGGTTATTCTGTAAATGTGTCCAAAAACCCTAAATCCTCTATTTCCGTCCTATTTAAAAGAAACGCAGCCATCATTCGCTACACAACATAAAGTTCTATTATTTTTTTGGAGGAATTAAGAAGATGATCTTGGATTTTGCAAAAGAGAAGTTTTCTTAAGGGATTTCTTCATTCGAGGTGAGTGACATGTTTGTTTTGCTTTGTGTATTTTGCATGTAATTATTTTGTTGATTTTTTTATGTATGTGATTTGGTACAATTTGGTTGTTTGATCTATGAATGTTTAATGGATCTTGGATGTTGAATCTTATTGCTAGAAAGCATGTTTAGAGTTTGAATATGAATATGCACATTATGAATTGGATGAAAAATTGGATCTTGTGAAACCCTGGTTGTTTGTAAATAGGATTGTATGTGGGTAGTCATTCTCTTTTGGGTTAATATTGGATTGAATGGATATGGTGAATTTTATGCATGAATCTAATAAAGGTGAGACCGTTTATGATTTTGAGTATTTGGTTGAATAAAAATTGGACATTGTGATGTTATCAATTAATTATGGTTGTGAGTTGTAGTAGTAATTTAGTTTTGAGGAATTTGAATGGAAAGTTATGAATCAAGAGATCATATCTTGAGAATCAAAATTTGAGAATTTAGTCGAGTTGAGGAATATACCCAAATTGGGGATTCTTTTGAGATTTTGATATTTATATGTTTTGGATCTGAATACGAAGAAATTTCAATGAGTAATTGAATTTTTTGAAAACTCTCTTTTGATGATATGCACAATTTCATGTTTGATTGAAGGAAATCAACAAATCTCTATTTTTATAAATTCAAGTAGTTTGATTTAGTTTTGTGGACTATTATATGTCCTACCAATTATATTTGAACATATAAGAAATATGCTTTTGAAGAAATCGTTTTCATAAAGTAAAACTACGTATCGGTTGAATTGTGCACAACCAAAAGTATACAGTCTGTAGGTTGACAGTCGACTGGTATGAATTTTTGGACGACTGATACGACCCGGCTGCTATGTCTTTAGTTTTCTTGAAATTTCCTTCTGGACAGTCGACCTATACCTTTTACAGTCGACTGGTACACTTAGAATTATTTTTCAAAGTTATTGTAATTTTCTCTCTGGACAGTCGACCTATGACCCCTTTCAGTCGACTGCTATACTTAGAATATTTTCTTAAAGATTATTGGATTTTCTCTCTGGACAGTCGACCTATGACCTTTACAAGTCGACTTATAAGACTTAGACTATTTTCTTAAAACCATAGAATTCTCTTTCTGGACAGTCGACTTACGCATGTTATTAGTCGACTGATACTGATGTACCCTTATATTTTTGAATGTTCTTTCAAATGATTAATTCTCTAAATGCTTTAATCTATAACTTATTATTTATACTTTACATCCTATTGAACATATGTTTTCAAGATGTTAAGTTGAGCAATTTATGTTGGAAGGTTGGTTTGGACATTTGAGTGTGAGTCTCTAGAGGGTGTGTGTGACCCTAGTATACCGGCAGTTGAGTTATTTATGTTTGGGCCTGTTGAGGCATTTTAGTTGATCAGTTGTGGAGTTAATTCCGGTAGGGTGCACCCTGAGTTTAGTTTTACTTGATATTTTCATGTTTCCTTGCTACGTCATAATTTATGTATTCTTGTTTATTACATGTTGTTTATGAATCCATGCTTAATGTTTATTTATGTTGTTTGTTTTTTTTTTTATGTCACTCACACCTTTATGGCTGACCCCTTTAGTTTTGGGGGTTAGGGTTATCTCTAGCCTCATATTTTACAGGTGATTTCTTAAGGCTTGGATTTGGATGCTTGATGTTCAACTGATGTAGTCACTCATGTAGTTTGTAAAATAAAGTGTTGTAAAGAAAAGAGAATTTGTGATTTAAGGTGTATTGTATTCCACTGTGCTATGTAAACAATTATTGTAATGAAAGTTGAAAAATTTTACTAGTGTTTGGTTGTGTTTAATATTACATTGAAGTTGATGCTGGGAATCATCCCACGTATTTTCTAAGATATTATATTAGAAATTCGGGGCGCTACAGCAAGTATTGGCTCTCGCCCTTGGAATACTGGAGACCAATCCCTCTCCGTGGATCATTCTATAGCCCTAACGTTCATCGTCCCGGAATACTGGGGATCGCCTCACTCCATAGGTCATTCTGGAGCCCTCATTGCACAAGTATCCCATGAGCGTCGCTCTCGTCCCGGAATACTGGAGACCGTTCCCATTCTGTGGATCATTTCGTGGCCCTTATGTCCATCGTCCCGAAATACTGGGGACCGTCTCTCTCCAAGGATCATTCTAGAGTCCATAACTCACGTTTGCACTCATTTCGTCATATCACCAACTAGTGTCTATCCTTATGTTTAAGTTATGGGTATTAAGAACTAGAGTTTAGCTGACCCACTAGTCTTAAACACAACACTGAGACAGTCAACCCATACTGGTTACTTCTCACAATTTCAAAAATTTCGACTGCTGGTAATCTGAGCCTCGCTCACCCTAGAATAGCAACCGTCACAAAGGTTCCATCTAACCTCATCAGGATAGTTCATTTCTTTATTCACAATCTCTTTCTTATTCATTTCTTTATATCCATAAACCATGAAGTAATCAATTACCACTCTAATTATTGATTTAATCAACTGTAGGCAAACCATAAATTCCCTTTATCAAAGATTAATAACTATAAAATCTCATTAAGATAAATCTAAATGTATTCCAAATTCTAGTTTTTCGTTAATCATACAAGAATTTCATTTGCAATTAAGATTTCAAGTTCTCCAACACTTTGTTCAGTGTGAATTCCACTTCTAATTCTCACAAAAATATATCAAAATATTGTGAAAATATTTTATAAAGTCAAGATATTATTTTAGAGAAATAATAAAATTCTTCCCAAATTTTTATGCTCATGAAAATTCCTAATATACAAAGAAAACCCATAAAAATATTAAAAGAGGTCTGGTCAATTCGAACCCACGACCAAGGCGCAACTACAGTCAGCACTTTAAGTCGCACCCGAAGGCCAACAAGCCCAACAGCGGCTAGTGAAAGAAAACTCTTCGAATGCCTTATATTCAGGCTTACTGTGTATTTGAAAAAAAAAATCAAAATTTACAATAAAAACAGAGCCTCTTAAGACTCAAACCCACGACCAGGGAACACTGTGCACAGCGCTCAAAAGCCACACCGCGCACCAGTATACCCAGAATCGATCTCTGATAAGTATAGGAGTAAAAGTTCTTTTGTTATATTTCTCTGTTCACAACTCTCTTTTACAAATTTCGATTTCTAATTTGTTTTGTATCAGTAAAATCTAATTTCTTCCTAAATACATTCTTCCCAATATACTGTGTGTTAGCACGAATTAAAACTTCTGAAACTCTTATTTTTGACAATATAATGAAATTTTTCTCCCAAATTGCATTATTGTACTCACACTCCTATACTCTAATTTTGTATAAAATATTATTCCTCTTCAAATATTCACTTTGTAAAAACTTATACCAATATAATGCCAAAATAAATACTAGTGAGACTACTTTCATATCTCTTTATTTTAAAGCTTCTTATACACAACATTATTTTAACCTCTACATGAATAATCTAATATGCACCAACTTGACGAATTAGAAGATTTTCATTCTCACATCCTACTAGATGCTTCTTTCATTTTTCTTTTTAATTAACATGAATTCTAGCAATCAAATTGAAAATACAACAATATTTCTACAAGCCATGACATAATTACACTAGTATTGTGCAATCTACATTCACAAACCAAATCAAGATTTAGCAACTAATCATATAGGAATCTAGCATGCATACTTCTACTAAATTAGAAAGCAACAAGAAACACCCACCTTAAAGAAGATTCTAATATAGAAGAAAACTCGTACAAAAAGCTCTCAGCTCCAACACAACTTGCAACACTTCCTCCTAGCTTTGAAAAAGAATCTGACCTCTCCTCACAAGAATCCCGAACTCTCTCTCTTTGTTTTTTTTTTCCCTGTTGATTTGTGCATTTTTTTTTACATAATAGGAGGGGGTATTTATAAGGTGATTGTGTGGATGAGAAGGCTCCCACTACCCAAATAACTACCCACTCTCAGACATCCACTCTCCCACTTCTCCCTCTCTCTAAAGTGGCCGGCCTATCCCTTGTGCATGCACAAACACACGTGCACGTGTAGTACACATGCACACTTCACATTTATTTAATTAATTGTTTTTAGTAATACCCTAGGTGTTTGTTACAAGACACGTTTAAAAAAGTGTTCAAAATAAATGTAGGATTTATTTGTGGGCTTCTCATTGGGCTTTATTATTTATTATTTATTATTTATTATTTATTTATTTCTAATGGGTTTAAATTCATCTTTTAGGCCTATGGACTTTTAATTTAGAAAAGAAAGCAAATGAAACTAGAATAAAAAGAAATGTGTGCAGAACAAAGAAAATTCTTTAAGGTGAAAATGAAATAAAATTGCACGTGCGTTGAACGTGCAAAAATGTAAAAATGTATTTTATACTAAAAATAATTTCGGGATGTTACACCTCAACTAGTTGGAAAAAATGTTTTGTTGTTGTTGTTTTCGTTATATCTGGGTCCATTTCCATTTCTTAAACATTTTAATTTTTTTTTGTAATCAATTTGTTTTTACTGATAAATTCGTTATGTATCATCTTTTTTGAATTAGTAGTATAATTATGGCTTGTACTTCTCTTTTTCTTTTAGGACATTAGGAAATGTCTTTAGTTTTTCTGGTATATGTGGTTGTAGTTTTATTCCTTTATGTGATAATTTTGTTCCTAATAATTCTATCTCAGTTTTGAATAATTTCATTTTTTTTGATAGTATAATACCTACATTTTTTTACTATTCCTGTTAATTTTAGTAAATACTCTTTATATTGTTCTTCGTTTTAAGATCATGTTAGAAAATCATCTACATATACTTGTATAAAATTTTTGTATTTTTCATATATCTTATCCATATATTCTTAAAATAGTCCTAGGTTTTTTTATATCCAAATCGTAATTCATTACATTCATAAAATCCTTGTGGTGTACTAAATGCTATAAAATGTTTTGACTCGTCTGGTAGTTTCACATGATAAAATCCGGATTTGCAATCAAATTTAGAATATATTTTTCTTATTCTGACTTTGTTTAGTTGTATCTGCATATTCGATAGTGGATATCTAAATCTTTTGTGTATTTTTATTTAATTCCTTATAATTTACTACCATTTGAGATTTTTTTTTCTTCTGAATGTTTTCTTACTATGAATGCTGGCGATGAATGGGAACTTTGTGATTTTCTTATTTAACTGTTTTCCATTAGTTCCTTTATATATATTTTAAATTCTTCTAATTATGTTGGAGTATGTCTAATGGGTTTAATTTTTATTATTTTACTATTATCTATTAGTTCTATATGAGTTGTGGGTTTACTTAAGTACCGTTTTGCTAAATGGTCTTCTCCACAGAGATCTTCTAATTATTTTTGTAATATTTCTTATGTAATTATTACTTGAACTTGTTGTATTCTAGTTTTATTCGGTAAATATTGGTATTCACGATGTTAGGCTGAAAAAACTCTGATATGTAGTAAGTCTGTCCTAGAATAAGGTTGTGTTATTCTAATTGCTATTGCTTGGTGTTTACAAGATGTTATAAATATAACCGATTTATGTGATACAGTTATAGGATAGTATTGTTGGAAAAAAAAGTGATTTCATAATAGTACATAATTATTCAGATCATCAAATTGGTATATTATCGGTATTTTTAGTATGTAATTTTCTATTTTTATAGTAACATTTTGTTAATATTTGTCAAGTATGATGGTTTGCCCTGTCAATCCAGTTATTGCCTTTTTATTATATCTATCTCATTTCCATTTTGATAGTATATTTTCACGACATAGGCAGGTGCCTGCTCTAGTGTCTATTAAACTATGATAGTTTCTTAATTTGTACTATCTACGTAATAAAACACAAAGAAAGCAATCAAGTGGCTCTCCTCAATCTTCCCAAAATCAAAGACCCAAATCTAACCTCACAAAACACATTCCTCCCCCCCCCCCCCCAAAGTTTCTCCCCAAAACTCAAATTCAAATCCCCCACCCAAAACAACTCTTTTATTTATTTAAATATTTCTCTCTCTCCTTCTCTCCCTCTCTCTCTCTTCTATTCAAAAAATTAAGAAAATACAAATTTTTAAAAAATTAAAAAATTAAAAACTAAAAAGTTTAAAATTTTAAAAACTTTAAAATAATTCAAACAAGTCAAAAAAAAATCAAAAAATTATAAAAAATTATAAACAAATTTTTAAAAGTATTTTTTTAAAAAAATTAAAATGTTTGAAATATTTGAAATTTTAAAAATTTTGAAAATTAAAAACAAATTAAAATTTTAAAAAAATGTAAAATAAAAAATATTTAAAAGTTTTAAATTTTTAAAAATTTAAAATTTTAAAAATCTCAAAATCTCAAAGCAAATCCAAATACAAATCTAATGTCGAACCCCAATCAAGAGGTCGTCACCGATATCTGATCCGCTGCTGATTCTGTATCGGTGACTCCCCTCCACCAAATTAAGCGTGAATATCAAGCGACTCCGTATCGGCGACTCCCCTCCACCAAATCGAGAGCCTCTATATGCGATGCGACGAGTCTAATTTCATCTCATTATCCGAATTCTCATTCTAATTTTTAATTTTTTGTGTGCAAGGGATTACTCAATTTTTTGCTGGCTCAAATTTTGTGTGTGCATGAGATTTAAGTTCAGAGATTTATGATTGTTTTATTTTTTGGTTTAAAATTTTTTAATTTGGTGATTTATTTGATGGGTTTTTTATTGGTTTTGATTTAAGGTGTATGCAAGTGAGAGATGGATTATTTGGTGGCCTCATTTTGGCTTCCAAACCATAGCAGGACAAGTAAGCTGACTAGCAACCTAAATAACTTGGCAAATATGCAACATTAATTTCTTTACTACAAGCGAAAATACTATCATGAAGTGTTCCCTTCACTGGTTATTAGAAACCATGGATAACATAACATATAAGAACTTTTAGTGTATGTTTGGATATATAGGATTGGGATGACTGGAGTTTACCAGTGAAGGGTGCAAACTCTCCACTCAAGAAAGACAGTTAAAGTAAATTTGTTATTTATCCATTTTTTTATAAAGGTGCAATCGGGAGACAAAGTAGAGATAAAAGAAATGATTAGCTTGGATTAGAGTTTTGAGAACTTCATGTATTTCATTTTGGTTGAAATAATAATAAGAGGTATTTCAATTGCAAACAAAGTCTCAGACAAACAAATGTTTAGATTATTGGCATTGTAGATACCTTCACACATGCACTTGCGTTACCATTGTATTTAGACATGCTCATAGTGGTTATGGAATTAGAGTAAGCTCTATAAAATCTATATGATAATGTCATTGCATAACTATTACAAGTATCTAAAAGTGATGCTGAAGTTAAAAAAAACTCTATGCAATATTTCTAACAAACTATATGCATTCCAGGTAAGTTCAAGTTAATGATGAAGAAGACGATGGTTGAGCTTAAATGTAGATATACTGCTTTCTCATATAATATGTTTGCTACTTCAATTAATTTGCTGGACCTCCAAAACTATTTTATATAATCAAACCAGGTGCACCGTTCTGAAGACGTGCCATAGGCACGTGTCAATAGGCAAACCTAGTTCGTATACAAATTTTGTTAGTATATATAATGTATTTTTGTTTCTTTTAATGGATTCATTTGTACAATATTCTATTTATTACTATATTATTATTATTTACTGTTATTGTTATTTTTTCTTTTTGTATTGAGTACGGTTGTACTAATGTAAGGAAGTCAGTTCATAAAAACATTTTATTAACAATATGCTCTGGGTCTACATGTAAATGTAATAGCATTTCATTTCTACTGTTTATCCTTAGTGGTAGTATTATTTATAGACAACTGGATGTCTATTGTTATAATAGTTTAAATAGTAATATGGATTCTCTAATAATAGTAATTCTATTATTTTTATATTTTTTTGTTTAATATGTGAATTAGTAGCTCATATATCTACAAGGGCTACTTGTTTATTCCATTTACTACTGTCATAATATTCTATTTCTATTTTAATTGATTATTATTTTGATTGTCTAATGTATTTATTATTGGTATTAATTCCAATGCTTATTATTTGTTTTTTATTGATAATGATCTCTTTCCAAAAATTATTTGTGGTCTTTTTTTCTTTTGCAATATCTTTTGCTTTATTAAATTCATATTCTATATAATTTGGTATAGTTATTTCAGGGATTTCTCTAGCTGATTTGTATCTTACAATTTCTCTGAATAGTGATTCTATCTTAAAATTATCTGTATTTCCATTTTTTACTTGATGCTTACTAGTAAAAGCATAAATATTTCTTATTTGTATAAACCTTACATTTTCTATCATTTATATTCCTGATAATCTATGATACATGACTAGACTTTTGTCTTCATTTTTTCTGCCATGCTTATAGAGAAATTATGTTTTTTTATAAATTTTATTTTTTGGTACATTAAATTTTCTTGTACTATTCATATTAAAACATCTTGTGTACTTGATATTATTCTATCATCTATTAGGTATATTTCTAAGGGTGTATTTATTTCTTCCTTAAAATAAGTTTTTACAATTATTGTACTGCTCCAAAATGTATGTGTCTTAATATCTTTCTGGTTTTCTCACTTATTTTTTCCATTTCTTATCTTATTATTTTCTCTGTTATCAATGAAATTATAGTTTTTTCTTAAGCTTGTTCTATATGTTTTCTTTTTTTCCATTTCTAGCTATTATTATTGTATTTCTTTTTCTTTCAAATATTGAAAGTTTAAATATCTCTTTCGGGTTTATATCTAGTTTAATTACTCTTATTTTATCATATTCATGTATATCAAAACTCATTATTTCTTTACTTCCTCATTATTTTTTGTTCTCATATCTTTGTTATTTTTGTCATCATATTTATTTCACATTCTTCTGTTTCATCTTCACTATTTCCACTATCTTCTTCCATTACCATTATTTCCTCATCTTCACTAATTTATGACCAACCTTCCTCATATTCTATGGGTTTATAGTTTTTGTTATTCATTTCTTAAATTTCTTCTACGTATTTTACATTTCTTTTTTCATTCTCTTAGGGAAATTTGGTGATATATGTCATACTTCTCCACATATATAACAATTATATTTCTTTTGGTTTTTCGGAAATTATTTGTTTCTATTTATTCTTTTGAATTATCTTTTATAGGGTTTTATATATTTTAAAAGTTTTTTTGTATTTTGATTTATATTTATGTAATTTGTGTTTACATCTCTTTGTATAATTATAGTTATTATTGCATCCCCAATGATTTGGTCTCTTCTTCATCACAAAAAATTCTTTGTTTATATACTCTATAAAATTTAATAGTTGATTTAGCTTCTTGGCATACTTAATCTCTATAATCTTATACAAATTGTGTCCTATACCCTAAAGTGTCTATTTACGGTTTTACTTTCTCATTTACGTATGCACTTTATATGTTTATAATCCATGGATCTTGTAATTTTAGGAAAATAAGTCAAGGATTGGGCCATTTTCTTCTTTTGTGTAATAACTATCTTGAAAATATTCTCTAAATTCACATGCATAGTTATCAAAATAACACATATCACAAATTTCTAAATTGCTTAGACTCCATCTTGCTTGGTTCTTTTTATATATATTATGTCCTTCTTTTTTCTGTAGACACTAAATTCTGTTCATATTGCTTTCTCGTAATTTATGATTATTTTTTGTAATCCTAGGGTTCTTTGTGCTGAAATTTCTTGTGTTCCTTTATCATCAATTGGTTTTGGATTCCTTATATTATTTCTTTCTTCTTCTGTTAGTCCATTCCATTATTCGCCACCACTCCTATAAAAGTTGCTTCTGTAAGTTTCTCAAATGTATTTTCTGAGAGATTTTGTCTAAATCCTACTATTAGGGATGTTTTTAACAATTCTTCTTTTATTCTATCTACGTCTTTTACACAGTCTAGATCTAGCAATTCACAATTTTCTGCTATTTCTTTTTAATTGTTTTCTGTGGGATCATATTTTGAGGTTTCTTTTTTCTTTTTATTTTCCTAACTTATTTCTTTCTGTACTTTGTCATTTTCATGGTAGGTTATAAGGTCTTTTATTAGGTGGTGGTCTTAAATATTCGTACATATTAGTTGAAATTTCTGTAGGTTTTGATATAATCTTGTCTTTTTCTTGATCCATTTTATTTCTTCATTTGTTAAAAATAACTTCTTTTAAGGCTTTCTGTAATTCCCTTGAATTAGGATTTGCATTAAATCTTCAATTTCTAAAATATTTATATTAAGCTTCGTTATGGATTCTAATTCCTTCATACCCTCTTCCGTTATGCCGAATTCTTCTTTTGTGTCTTCTGTTATATATCTACTTAGTTCTTTTATATTGTTATTTATCATTTTTAAATCTTTTCTTATAGTTCCTACAAACTCTGGGCCATTTTAATCTTCTTCCAACTCTTGAATGTTTATCATATAAATTTCTCATTCATTTTTTTGAATTTAATTTGTGTATTGGTGTTTCTACTTTTGGACTATTAACCATACATACCTTAATATTTTATATGCTAGTAGGTGTTGGTAATACCAACTTGCTTCTTCGTGTAACACCCCAGGAAAATAATAATTAAATTTTCACTTTTTTACACGTGCAATGCACGTGAGAAAATTTTATATGCACGATTCTAAATTTTCTAAGAGGTAATATAAATTTTTCTACTCATTTTAAATTACTACATTTTGTATTAGATTATTTTTATAAAATTCATGTGCCTAAAAAATTTTTAAAACCCATCAAAGAAATCCATTTTCATTAGTGAGTCCATTTGCAATTTCAAAAAAAAAGAAAATATAAATGAAAAAAGGGGGTGGTTTACACCACCATGTGCACGTGTACACGTGCAATGTGCACACTATTTTGGCCAGATGTGAACGTTGGGGTTTTTGAGTGGGTAAATGAGAAGTGGGGTTAAGAGAAGTAGTTATAATAACCACCCATAATTACCTTTATAATATCCCTATTCTAAAGCCATCCACTACACATAAATTCATTAATCAAAGAAATCAAAAGGAGGCAGAGCTCAGGCTGCTGCTGTTGTGCTTTCGATGGAGCTCTTTTTGCTTGGTCTTGGGATTTTTTGGAGTTTTGTGAGAGAATTTTGCTACTAATACTTTTCTATCATGTTGGTGTTTCTATATGCTTTTTAAATTGTAGTTTAATTGTGTGTTTAGGAGATTTAAGTTACAATTGTAGATATAAATTCCTTAGTTTATTCTCTAATTTGATGTAAAGCATGTTGCAGGAAAAGTCTAAAATTTTGGTATGAAATGCATGTAAAATATAAATGTATGAAGTAGAATTCATGTGAAATTAAAATTCAAAGTTGTGCAAATTATTATATGATGCGATGCATATGTTTATTTAGAGTGAGTAGATTTAATAAACAAATTGTGAAAGAAAAAGATTTGTCCACGAATTGAATTGATTATAAAATTTTGGGGGGAAATTTCCCATCTTGTTAATTAACATTTGAAAAGAGGAAAAAGAAAAATATTTTTATGAATGCATTGTAGAGTGATGTTTATGATTTAATAAAGGCATGTGGTGTTGGGATGTTTTTAAATTTCTAGAAATCTTTCAATTGTGTAGAATCACTTCATTGCATGAAAACTCAGAATGAATTGGTTACTGGATATTTTATAGTGTGTAGTATGAGTAAATAAAATGGGTGTGATGAATCGAAGTAGTCGAATGTTCATGTTTTAAAAAAAATGAATTAGACCAAGGGTAAATACTTAAAGAATTTAAGCCCTATATGGTTGTGATGTGAGCTTCGGCTCAGCAGGTAGGCACTGTGACGCCTCGCTATTGGCACTGGTTCGAGTCCCTGGGTCTGCTGTTTGTGGGAGAAGAAAAACTTTTTTTAAAAAAGGCAGAGAAGGTGTAGTTGGACACTTGAGGAATTAAATTCCCTACATGTCGTGATCTAAGCCTTGGCTCAGTGGGTGAGCGCGTTGATGCCTTGCTGATGGCACTAGTTCGAGCCAGGCGTCTGCTGTGTGAAGATTTTTTTTTTTTTTTGATGTTTTTGAAATATTTTGAGAAGGGAAAAGTTTTTATAAATCAATAAAATAATACTAGAATAATTGTGTGATTTTTTACACTGTTTTAAACATATTTTGATGAATTAAGAGGCATGCTAAGTGCATTGAAATTTGGGGTTCTAATCAAAATGAATTTGATTGAAAATATTAAAACTATTCTCTTTGGAAAATTAAAGGCAAAAGTTTTGAGGTGGAAAATCGAGAAATTTATACGATGATTTTAAAGGAGTTTTGATATTAAAAATAAACGATGCAAATTTAAGGGGAAAATGTTGATTAAGATATTGATTATTTTCCGTTGGAAACCGTAAAATTTGAAGAAATGAGAGTTTCGATATAATTTTGGAAGTGACTAGTTGTTTGGGAATAAAAAAGTGGTTTATGAGGAATCTGATTGGAAAATATTGATTGAGCACATTATAAAAAGTTGTATACTTCATGAATAAAGTAAATCGATAATTAAGAGTTGAAATAACTTATTGTTGAGGTTGAATATAACCTATTTGATCTCTAGAATGAGATAGTTGTTGAAATCTAGAGGTCAGGCGAGACCCTTGGTAACCGGTATTTGTGATTAATGATAATTTGAAAACTAACCAGTGTGGGTAAAGTGTCTCCTGAGAAGTAGCCAGTTTGGGCTGTCTTTCTCTTGTGTTGATTTAAGTCTGGTAGGGTAAGCTATCTCTAGTTTATGATAATTTTCTTTAAAACTAAAACTTAAGGACAAGCACTGAGGGGAGTTGTGATGAAGTGTAGGCAAACATGAGTATGAGGGCCTAGATAGCGAGGTGGGAGGTGTCTCCAGAATACCAGGGTTGAGGCTCGTGGTGAGGGATATCCTCCAGAATTATTGGGATCGAGGTGACGCTCATGGGGTATTGGTGTGATGAGGTACCGATGATAGCGCGGTGTGGTTATTCACCTACACAATTACTGGGTGTGAGGAAGTGTGTCCAAAACCACTTGAAGTGGAAGCGCGATACTCAAGAATTATCATGGTCATAGCTCACGGTGTGGATATTCGTCTCTAGAATTACTGGGTGTGAGGCAGTGTGTACAAAATCACTTGAAGTGAGAGTGCGATACTCAAGAATTTCCTGGGTGGTACTAGATACTCACAGAATATCTAAAACATACATTAGTCACCGTAGTAGTAATTCATGGCAGGGGATTAAACCTTATATTGTGGAGTACGATAAGGGCTTGCACTCGGACCTATGTAGAATGGGATGCATAGAATCCGAACAAGTATGCATTAGTGCATCGTAGTGTAAATATGCATTAGGCATCTAAGGCGTATCATACACTGGCATGTTTAGGTTAGTCATTCTTACACTTTGTTTTACATTCAAGTTCGTGTTTGCTAAAGTATAAAGAATCGTTATATTACGACATAGTGAGGATCACTGTTTTATAATATTGAGTTGGTTGTAAGCAATTGACGTGCCCACAGTTTTCAGTGCAGGGCTTGGATTGTCAAATGAACACAAAGATGAATTGGTGCTAAAGATTGCATTCTGATTTAAGTTGCTATTATTCAAGTTGTATTTATCATGTTGTATTTATTAACTTCCGTTGCGTTAATGTAAAAGAACAGGGTTGTATGAAAAAGTTTTAATTTTCTTGTAAAATTGTACAAATTTAAAGTAAAATATCTTGTTGTGCTACGAATTACCATATTTTAGAATTCGGGGTGTTACAAAGTGGTATCAGAGCCAACTTCAATAAGTAGTATAAAATTACAAGGACGACAAATTAGGGTGGACACTAGAAGTGTGAGTTCAGTTTATAGAGATTTAAATGTAAGTGATTTACATTTGTGTTGCTCTATACACTGACGTTTTCTCCTCTTTTTCCCTATAAGATGGCTGATAACCATGATCCCGTTGATGAAGTGGAATGGTTCTTTGAGGAAGACCCCGAAGAAGAGGAGGAGCAATCTCGAGAGATTACTCCACCTCCACCAGATTATCCTGATGATTCCTCAGATGAAGAACCGGCTCCCAACAGGAAGGAACACATTATCGCTTCTCTCTGGAAGCAATTGACCATCCATAAGTGGAGAGTAAACCACATGGAAGCTCATCACGTGAAGGACTAGCGGAACATTGCAGATCTATGCCAGCGTGTGTGGGAAATAGAGAAGCTTCGGCACAGGAATGCTCGACACTTTACCCAGCTAGACAACAAGGCTCGTTGGGGAAAGCAAGAATGCTGTTAGAAATGTGCAGTGATGCGAAGGGAAATAGATGGATTACAGGATGAGCTTAGGGAAGCCAAAAGGAACCATAGGATCTAGACTGTTTATGTTGGGGTTTTCCTTTTCTGATGTTTCATGTAATGGATGTATGGACAAACTTTTATTTCTGAATGTAAAAAGTTTTTTTTTGGAAATGAAATGAATTATGTTGAAGAAGGTATATGTTGTTGCTATTTTTGGTAATTAATGAAGTTTTATGATTCAGAAATGGTTGGACGAAGAACCCGAAACGGTGAAGGACCCAGTGGTAAAGGTAACAGATTTGATCTGGATCCAGAATTGACTAGGGTGTACCAAACTATCAACACCTTTGCCGCAAATGTGACCCGAAGCACCAGGGTGGGATAGGCAGTACAAGTCCCAGAAGCAATCAAACTGGTGGAATCGTTCAAGCAGATGAAACCACTAGTGTTTGAGGGCAAGGCAGATCCAGATGCGGCAGATGACTGGATTCGACAGATAGAAATAGTATTCGAGGTCTTAGAGACACCAGAGCCTAGAAAAGTGAAGCTGGCCACCATGCATCTAAAGAAGGACGCCGAGGTCTGGTGGCAGTACATGAAGCGAGCCCTGGGGAATGAACCGATCACTTAGGAGGAATTCTTGGAGGAGTTCCGTAGCCACTATTTTCTGATGGATGCACAGGAGAAAAAGGATATGGAATTCCTGAGTTTACAACAGGGAAGTTTGACTGTTCGAGGGTATAAGACCAAGTTTACTCAGCTCTCGAGGTATGCACCGGAACTGGTAATTGACGAGGCAAAGAAGGCACGGAAGTTTGAATAGGGATTGAGGCCAAGTCTGAGGTCTCGGATGATACCCCTCGGTATCAGGAGGTTCGACAAGTTGGTCAGGATGGCTGCAGCCACAGAAGCCGACATGGAACAGTTTCTGTTGGCTCAGACCAAGAGGCCCGCAACGGCAAGTAACATCAGGGGACAGGCCCCAGCACAGAGGTTTCGACCAAGTGGGGCAAATGTCGTCTCTGTGATGGCGAGGCCAAGCAACAGGGTTATCAGGGGCCCGGGTGTGACTTGCTACAATTGTGGAGAAGCTGGTCATTTCTGGACCGCCTGCACCAAGCCTCGAAACCCCTAACTTGCTTCAACTATGGGAAGGAAGGCCATACCAAGCCCTTTTGCCCCCAGTTCCAGTTGGGGGGACAAAAGCAGAAGCAGGCAGAGCAAGGGAAGAAACCATACCGGCAGGACGAGTGTTTGCCCTGACTGAAGCTGATGCGGATGATGCAGACAATGTCATCACCGACATGGGGGCACTCAAATAGAGTTTTACTGTTGTTATTTCCTGTTTTTATGTTAGAAAGTGTTATGTACTGAGAGTATTCATTATGAAATAGAAGAAATTCTAATTAATGGAATGAAAGCAACTGTTTTGTTTGATACTGGATCGTCCCAGACTTGTGTCACCGGCACTTACTAAACGATTGGGAGTTGAGCCAAAAAAATTTCCTAGCAAGGTTCTAGCAGTAGCTACTCCATCTGGAGAAATGTTGAGTACCGATCGGTATTATGATGGTTGTGACCTCGAGATCGGAGGGAGAATGTTTGGTATCGATCTTATAGAGTTGGCATTGTTGGGAAGATGTAATTATTGGCATAGATTGGATGTCAATTTACAGTGCTAGTATCGAGTGCAAGAGCAAGAAAGTGTTGGTGAAGGCATTAGGAGAACCAGCTGTTACATTTCTGGTAAAGAGAAAGTGCAAGCAGTTGATGGCAGCTATAACTAAGCAGAAGATTCCAAGGGAAGTTAAGCAGATTCCTGTAGTCCGGAACTTTCCGACAGTATTCTTGGAAGATCTACCGGGACTACCACCTCATTGACAAGTAGAGTTCAGCATTTTCATTCAGCTAGGGAGTGCACCGATTTCTAAGGCATCGTAAAAAATGGCGTCGGTGGAACAGGATGAGGTTAAGAAGTTGGTTGAAGAACTGTTGGCTGTTGGACAAGGGTTTTATCAGACTGAGTGTTCACCTTGGAGAGCGTCAGTCCTATTGGTAAAGAAAAAGGATGGATCGATGAGAATGTGTATTGATTATAGGGAGCTGAATAAGGTGACCGTCCAGAATAAGTATCCGATTCCGCGAATTGACGATTTGTTCGACCGACTACAAGGAGCAGCAATTTTCTCGAAGATAGATCTTCGGTCGGGTTATCACCAAGATTGTGTAAAGTAAGATGACGTGCACAAGACTGCATTCCGAACTCGGCATGTGCACTATGAGTTCTTGGGTATGCCGTTTGGAGTAACAAATGCACCGGCTATATTCATGGACATAATGAACAGGGTCCTGCGGCCATTGATCGATTCTTTCGTCGTGGTGTTCATCGATGATATTTTGGTATACTCTAAGTCGGAGGAAGAGCATGCTGGACATCTAACAGAGGTACTGAAGAAGCTGCAAGAACAGAAGCTGTATGCCAAACTATCCAAGTGTGACTTTTGGAAGTTTAAAGTAGCGTTCATGGGTCATATCCTTTCTAAGGAGGGACTGACCACTAATCCGCAGAAGATAGAGGCAGTGAAGGAGTGGCCAAGGACAAAAACAGTGAAGGAGATCAAAAGCATTTTGGGTTTAACTGGCTACTACCGGAGATTTATTCATGGCTATGCTCAGATAGTTGTGCCATTTACTGGACTTACAAGGAAAAATGTGAACTTTAAGTGGACGGAGCAGTTTGAGGCAAGTTTCCAGGAGTTAAAAGAGAGGTTGACCACCGCTCCGATACTGGCTTTACCGAGAGTAGGGATCGACTATGATATCTACAGCGATGCTTCCCATCGTGGTTTGGGCTGTGCGTTGATGCAAGAAGGGAAGGTAATAGCTTATGGGTCTAGGAAACTAAGACCGCATGAGAAGAATTACTTAACCCTTTGAAGTAGTGGCAGCACTAGGTGTACGGAGAGAAGGTCAATATGTACACGGATCACAAGAGCCTGAAGTATATATACCAGCAGAGGGATCTAAATTTGAGGCAGAGGAGGTGGTTGGAAGTACTGGAAGACATCCGTCCCGAGATAAAGTATCACCCAGGCAAGGCAAATGTGGTGGCTGATGCGCTCAGTCGCAAGAGCATTTTATCCTGTTTGACATGACTCAAGAAAGTTTAGCAGAGTAGCTCAATCGAGCTAGGATAGAAGTGGTGTTGAAAGGACTAGGAGTGTCTGTAGCACAGTTGAGACTTCAGCCCACGCTGAGGGAGAAGATCATCGACAGTCATAAGTCTGATCCAGAGATTTAGAAGATAAAAGAGCAGGTTGGCACCGGTAAATTGGCAGAATTTCATGCGAAGGACGAAGTGCTGTGGTTTGGAGAGAGGTTGTGTGTACTGGATCAATCAAAACTGAAGGAAAGCATTCTACAGGAGGCACACACCACTCTTTTATCCGTGCATCCAGGGAGTACCAAGGTGTACAAGGATATCAATCAGTATTTCTGGTGGTCAGAGATGAAGTAGGATGTAGCAGAATTTGTTGCAAGGTGTGCAACCTATCAGCAAATCAAGGCAGAAAATCAGAAACCTAGAGGATTGTTGCAGCTATTACCCATTCCGGAGTGGAAATTGGATAACATCAGCATGGATTTCCTCCCGAGGCTACCCAGGAGTCCGAGGGGGAATAATGCGATTTGGGTGATAGTCGATCGACTCACCAAATCTGCTCACCTTTTGGTAATGAAAATCCCTTGGTCTATGGAGAAGTTAGCAGAATTGTATGTCGAAGAGATTGTCAGACGACATGGAATTCCAGTATCGATTGTGTCTGATTGAGATGCGTGACTCACATCGCAATTTTGGAAGAGTCTTCAGGCAGCTTTTGGGACCATGACTGATTTCAGTACCGATTTTCATCCTCAAACTGATGGGCTGACTAAGAAGGTCAATCAGGTGCTGGAGGATATGTTGATGTGTTGTGTGTTGGACTTCGGTGACAGATGGGAGAGGCACTTAGCTCTGGTGGAATTTGCCTACAACAGCAGCTTTCAGACGAGCATCGGTATGGCACCATACGAAGCCCTACACGGGAGGAAGTGTAGGACACCGGTATGCTGGTATGAAGTAAGGGAAAAGCAGATGTTTGGGTCCGAAATAGTGCAATAGACTTTATAGAAGATTGAGCTGATTAGGAAGATGCTAGTTGATGCACATAGCAGGTAGAAGAGTTACGCTGACAATCGGAGAAGAGAACTTCAGTTCGAAGAGGGTGACTATGTTTTCCTGAAAGTATCTCCAACCAAGGGTGTGATTCGGTTTGGAAAGAGTGAAAAATTATTCCCGAGATACAGTGGACCCTACAAGGTATTGAAGAGGATTGGGAAGACAGCCTACCGACTGGAGTTGCTGGAGGAGTTGGCCCAAGTGCACAATGTTTTCCACGTGTCTATGTTATGAGGCTATATTCTAAATCTGAGTCATTATCTACCAGAAGTGCCAGAGGGTCTGTATCTAGATCTAGGTTACAAGTAGCATGTTGTGGAGATTGTGGACTGAAGGGAGAAAGTTTTGAGAAATAAAATTATACCTATGGTCAAGGTCATGTGGAGGAACCAACTAATTGAGGAAGCCACTTAGGAATCTGAAGAGAGGATCATGAGAGACCATCCTGAACTTTTTTATTAGACTTTGTAAACTCTTCTTTTCTTTTGTTTTCTCACTCTTTAAGTGTAGTTCCAATGATGGAACTATTCTAAGTAAGGAGTGTTGTAACACCCCAGGAAAATAATAATTAAATTTTCACATTTTTGCACATGCAATGCACGTGAGAAAATTTTATATGCATGTTTCTAAATTTTCTAAGAGGTAATATACATTTTTCTTCTCATTTTAAATTACTACATTTTGTATTATATTATTTTTATGAAATTCATGGGCCTAAAAATATTTTAAAACCCATCAAAGAAATCCATTTTTATTAGTGAGCCCATTTGCAATTTCAAAAAAATATGAAAAAAAGGGGTGGTGTACACAAGCACGTGCACGTGCACACATGCAATGTGCACACCAATTTGGCCAGATGTGAACATTGGGGTTTTTGACTGGGTAAATGAGAAGTGGGGAGAGAAGTGGGGTAGTGGAGAAGTAGTTATAATAACTACCCATAATTACCTTTATAATATCCCTAATCTAAAGTCATCTACTACACACAATTTCATTAATCAAAGAAATCAAAAGGAGGCAGAGCTCGGGTTGCTGCTATTGTGCTTTCGGTGGAGCTCTTTTTGCCTGGTCTTGGGATTTTTTTGAGTTTTGTGAGAGAATTTTGCTACTAATACTTTTCTATAAGGTGGGTGTTTCTATATGCATTCTATATGCATTCTAAATTGTAGTTTAATTGTATGTTTAGAATATTTAAGTTACAATTGTAGATGTAAATTGCTTAGTTTATTCTCTAATTTGATGTGAAGCATGTTTTTGGAAAAGTCTTAAATTTTGGTATGAAATGCATGTTAAATATAAATGTAAAGTAGAATTCATGTGAAATTAAAATTCATAGTTGTGCAAATTATTATATGATGCTATGCATATGTTTATTTAGAGTGAGTAGATTTAATAAACAAATTGTGAAAGAAATAGATTTATGCATGAATTGAATTGATTATACAACTTTGGGGGGAAATTTCCCATCTTGTTAATTAACATTTGAAAAGAGGAAAAAGAAAAATATTTATGTAAATGCATTGTAGATTGATGTTTATGATTTAATAAAGGCAAGTGGTGCTTGGAATGTTTTTTAATTGCTAGAAATCTTACATTGTGTAGAATCACTTCATTTCATGAAAACTCAGATTGAATTGGTTACTGGATATTTTATAGTGTGTAGTATGAGTAAATAAAATGGGTGTGATGAATCGAAGTGGTCGAATGTCCATGTTTTTAAATAAATGAATTGACAGAGGGTAATGACTTAAAGAATTTAAGCCCTATATGGTTGTGATCTGAGCTTCGGCTTAGCGAGTAGGCATTGTGACGCTGGTTCGAGTCCTTGGGTCAGCTGTGTAACCCCCATTCCCAAAAATAAGTATTTTCCGTGTATTTTCTATAATTTGATTTGTATAAATTTATTTTGTGATAAATTCTTTTCGGACCTTTTATTAAAGTGTTTTCTAATCGAAAATTTTATTCATTTCGAATAATGGTGTATTTTGGTCTCATTTTCTATATCTTATTGATCGACTATTTATATTTGAGCCTAAAACAAATATATTATTATTGGATTATTTTAATAAATTGTTAAACTCGAATACTAATTTGTTATATAATTTTATTTTTATTATGATTAAAATTATTAATTTTTATTTCTTGTTTATCTATTTAAAATTGATCTATTGAATTATTTTACTATCATATTTGATCTGATTTTCTTGGCGAATTTCAATTTATTTTCAGGCCTAATTGATATTCCTTTCATTTGTATTATTCATTTATCTATTTGGATTTAAATTTTCATTCATGAATTATTTTCTCTTTTGTTAGACTATCTATCTTGTGAGTTTCATTTTATTTGATTGTGAGTATTTTAATTGAACCCTATTGTCTTCAAACCTATCTCTTGTTGAACCCAAAAACCCAATTGCAATTATTTTCTTAACCCAAACCCACTATTATTGGATCCTAACCCATTAACCGAACAATCTACTTGTATTCTATAAATACAACCCTAAAAACACAAAATACAATTGTTAGCCGTCATCTCTTTCTCTTTCCTTGAGTTTCTCTCTCCTCTCTCCTATCTCTCAACCCATGAGCCAAATCCCTGACCAACTCCTCCTGGCACTGCCCTCGACCTCCTGCAACCTTCCCCTGCATCGTCCCCCCTCTGTCAAGCTCTGCCACCCTCCTTCCTAGCCCCAGTCCCGATTGAAACCCCCTGGCTACCCCTCCCTCAGCCGCTCGACGACCCAGATCCCGTCCCCTTCTCCCGTCATTCGCCCAGTCGATCCTGCTGCCTGCCCCACCGTCGACCTCACTATCGATCGATTCGCCGCCAGCCCAGATCTGCCATTGCCCATTGCTTTGTTGTTGATTGCTTGTTGTGTGCTATTGGATGTTGCTGTCTCTTTGATTGCTGAGTTCCTCTTTTGCACGTAGTGTGCACGTGTTATTTTGTGGGTTTGTGTGTTCATTGCTCTGGGATTCTCATCCCGTTATTCTTAATATTCAATTTTATCGACTAAAAGGCAAGTCACTTTCCTCTTGAATTGAATCTTGTATCAAATTCAAGTTTTTTTTGAAATTCTGCAAGTAGATCCTATCATTTATCGTATCATTGTATTGATTATCTTTCGTTGGTTCTATTGAGGTTTTATATGAACTAACCCCAATATTCTTGACTTCGTGCCACTTTTGACTCTAAAGATTGAATCTTTCATGCATTCATATAGAATTGATAATATGGTTATTCATATAATCGCTACACAAATAATCTATCGTAGAAACTAATGATAGGTTGTATGTTTGGTTGTTGTTAAAATAGTGTATGTGTGTGTTTCATTGTAATTACCGTGCTATTACACCCATCATCATGATTGTAAGGTTTATTGACTAAAGAATTGATACCCGTCTTGTGTAATTAATTTATTTCATGAAAAATATCTAAAAACCTGTATGTTGCTTGCTGGTTGTGTTTTGTCTACTATGTTTGACCCAGTAAATGATCTTAAAATAAATAACTTTCTGAATAAGAGTTGTAGCCCTATGTTTCTAGTTTCAGAAAATCTTGAATTTCTGAATTCCGAGTTGTGTAGCAAAAGTTTTTTTTTTTGAAGAAAAGGTGAAGTATGGCCACCCTGTTTCATTAGTAAGCAATTAACCAAACAAACCCAGCGTACTGGGCCAAATTACAAATTACAAATAGGAAAATATAACATGAAGCGACATGACCAGTACATATAGTCAGAGCCCACTCCAACACAGAGGGTGGGCCGACAAAAACTGTAATACCCCAGATCTTGAGTGAACAGTCGACTGGTATTGGTAGCAGTCGACTGGTCTGCACGGGATTTGAGAGATTTGAGAAATTTTGTCCCACATGGAAAGTTTGATATGATAATTTGAGTATAAATACTATTAGCCAATGATCAAGAGTCACCAATCCGGTTAACCACCTTTTGAGAGGCAGCCTGTGGTGGGCAGTTGTACTACATAGTATTTATAATTTGTCTGAGTATTGGGGCAGGGCGTTATAAATGGTATCAGAGCCGACTTTCGACACCAGGTGTAGTAGAGGGCCTACGATCTGCGGTGCTGAGAGTCATTGATCTCCGGGATCGGTGTTGAGTGTGGTATCTGATCTACAGTGTTGAGAGAGACTGATCTCCGGGATAAGGGACTATACTACATCGGCTAGAAAGGGCGGTCCTACACGAGATGTGTGCCCTGTACTCAGCGAGGACGCTGATTCCTAAGGGGGGTGTATGTAATACCCCAGATCTTGAGCGAACAGTCGACTAGTATTGGTAGCAGTTGACTGGTCTGCACGGGATTTGAGAGATTTGAGAAATTTAGTCCCACATGGGAAGTTTGATATGATAATTTGAGTATAAATACTATTAGCCAATGATCAAGAGTCACAAATCCGGTTAACCACCTTTTGAGAGGCAGCCTGTGGTGGGTAGTTGTACTACATAGTATTTATAATTTGTCTGAGTATTGGGGCGGGGCGTTACAAAAACAAGTTGTGTAGCAAAAATTATGATCGTTTTACTACAACTGTATTTTTATTTCCAGAATTTTAGATTCTTGTATGAATCATGTTTAATCTGTTAAAAAGCTAATTTAATATTAAAATATTGCTTTGATAATTTCCAGAATATTAGTTAACATGTTTAGAAGTCTAATAAATATTTTTTCTGAATTTATTATCGATGTTTTATAAATTCTAAAATTATAATAACTTGATGTCGAAATTCTGACTGAACATGAAATCTGTAAAGAATGGAGTGTTTGGCGTAGCTACTATTGCCGGATTTGGAACATTAAATATTGTTGGAACCGTGTGGAAGTCTAGCTTTCAGAATTTCTGACGGTTTTAGTTTTCGAGTTCTGAAACAGTGGAAAATTGCATTTCTGTACAGACTGCTCTTACTGTCTAGAATTTGATCTTCTAGTTTTTAATAAATTAATTGTTCCTATATCATAGTATTACATGAATTAAATTGTGTATGTTGCATTGCATGATCCTAGTATCCTATTCTCACCATTCTAATTGTCCAATCCAAGTTATCGTCCTATCATAATTGTTCCTATATCATAGTATTGCATGAATTAAAGTGTGTATGTTGCATTGCATGATCCTAGTATCCTATTCTCACCATTCTAATTGTCCAATCCAAGTTATCATCCTATCATTATTACTATTGTTCACCTAATGTCTCTAGATTGCATATTGTATTGTTGCATTAATAAAATAATTAACAAGCCAGAATTTAAGGGTTGACTCTAGTAGTGGACAATATAGGGATTGTACTTAGATAAGGGGCCCGTGATTCCCTATATCGTTATCTTATGATCTTGTGTTCCTGTGATCTTGTGATCTTGTAGCATCTTATGAATAAATTATCGTTATGGATGGAACATTGTTAACGTGCCGAGTATGTGATCTATAAAATCCACCACTAAATCTAAACGTAATTTGTTTGTATGTAGCAACCATGTGGTAAATAAATGGGATGCATAAAATGCTACATTAGTTGGGATTAAAATAATTAATTGTAACATCCTGATTCTCTATTTATGATTAAATGAAGGGTTTGTGAATTTTTACGTGTTTTGCATGTACTAATTCATGTGCATTTTTTTAGAAAATTATTTATTTTGTAACATGAACAAATATTTTTCTATCTCTCTCTTTTTATTTTTTTAAATGACTAATTAAATTCTAAAGCCTAATTGTTTATTTTAAGCCCACCCTAATTATTTAATTATTTTAATTAGCCCATGGAGGTCTAAGCCCACCAATTGAAAGCCCACTAGTTTATTTCTCGTTTAATTAACATGACTTGCAGGGTAGACAAACTTCGTAGACAAATTAATTAATTAATCATGTACAACTAGTACCTAGGGATGCTACATTTGACACGTGCATTGCACTAGCACGTGTCTTAAGCCATTCAAAGAGTAGGTCGGAATGGGAGAGAGGGATGGGGTGAGTTGGCTTAGTGGATAGGTGGTTACTTGTTCATGGGTGGTTGCTACAATTTCCCAATGCATCCTTGCCATTTATCTTCAACCATCTAGATCAATCCTAGCATTCCATTTCACTCAAAAATTAGTATAAATACCCCCCTCCTATTCATGTAGTCCACTAAAAATTTTGTAAAGAAAAGAAGGAAAGAAAACACAAAAGTGAGTAAAAAGATTGAGAGAAAGTTAGAAAAAGATTGAGAAGAGTTCTAGTTGTGTGTGTTCATCACCATAGGAGGCCGGCCATTTCAACTAGGGGAAAGAGAGGCTCGGGTTTCACTAGTGCAAGGAGGAGAAGGCGTTCGTGGTGGCACAAACTAGGAGGAGAAGGACCGCTCGTGTGTTCAAGGAGATTCTAGGAGCTTTGTAGTTGTTTTTCTTCAAATAGGTGGGTGGTTTTCTCTACTTCTAATCTAGACACCATGCTAGGGATTTTTTATTAATGAGAATGCTTAAAAAAAAATAATAAGATAACCATGTGATGGCTCAAAAAAGGACTTAGTAGATGATTAAATGAATGCTTGATGAATTGCATGCTATTTGCTATAAATCTTGTTTATTGTAGTAGAATTGCTTTATTGCTATGAAAATGTGAAATTGGAACCATGCTAATTGTAGAATATGATTGCGAATGATTAGTAGTACAAAATGTTGATTTTGTGCTTATTAAACTATTGTGACACTAGTTTAATGAATGAGACCATGACATGGGGTATTGTGGAAATAAAAGAGGAAGAAAAGCAAGAATAAATATTTTTAATGTAGTTGTGATGCAAAATTTGGTATAGAACTTACTAAATTGAAATATTGCAATTGTAGGAATAGAACACAAATTAGAATGAGAAATTCATCTTTTAATATAATTTTTTTTTTAAAACACTGGTTTGTTAATTATACATAAACTAAGTATTCTAGAAAATTTTATAACTTTATGTGGAAGAGAAACAAAGTTAAGAGCTTTTGAAAAACGAAGTAATTTTGATAAACAGAGATTCGAAACGAACCTAATTTAACCCACTCCTATATCAGTTAACCACTAAGGTCATATTGGTTAGAGGGGGAGCACCATTAGCGCTCTACTGTAGCTCGGCGACACTCTTTGTGTGTGGGTTCGAGTCTCGACTGAGGCTTTTATTTTTCAAAATTTGATTTTCCACTAATCCCGAAAACAGAGCTTAACCATATTAAAGCTCCCTCTTTAGACAGTTGGGCACTGTGTCCCTTCTGGTTAGTGGGTGGGGATTAGTGCGTCTACTGTTCACCTGGGGGCCTTTGTGTGTGGGTTCGAAACCGGCTGAGGCCATTTTTCTTTTGAAATCCGATTTTTTTAAAATGCAATTGATTTTCTTGGGTTTTTAAATGTGATAAAAAATTGAGAAAAATATTGGGAAAATTTCTGAAAATATAAGGACTTCACAAAAATTATTTTTCTAAATATTTGGATTTTTAATGAGAAATAGGAGTAAAATTGAGAATAAAAATTCATAAAAATCTTGGACTTGATTCTTTTATGATTTCAAAACAAATTAGAAAATTTTTATTGAAAAGAGATCAAATTGAGATTTTTCACTTATAATTATTTGAGTAGACTTAAATGAGAAATTGATTAGAGAATATGCAAGTTGTGCACGGAAATGTGTTGAAAAAGAGAACATGATGAAATGTAAAATTTTGTGAGCAAGTATGCTATTTTCTATGAACATGAAAAGAAGAGTTAGACTAGAATTTTAGCTAAGACCTTACATCGGCATGAATAAAAAGTATTGAAAAGAGAATTATGATATTTTGACCAAGTTTGGGTCGTTGATAATGATTGATATTGGAAAGACCGATGTAGGGGTAATGCAAGATTCTAGAATATTGATCTTCATTTATAAATAAGGATTAAATACATAGTGGAGACGTGATGAACGTAAGAGAAAAACATGAGTATGATGGCCATTGGATTGGTGGCGTGAGAGTATTCACAGGATGTCCTATGATGCGTCATGAATAAGGCGCGGATACTACTCCAGAGTTCCGTCCCGGTGGCGATGCTTATGGGGTGGTCTAATGACTATGGGTGGGACCATGTCTATGGTAGGAGGTGAACTGACCACATGATGCCTGCATGATGAGTCATGTGTCAGTGCATGGGGTTCTCTCCTGGGCGCCTAGACATGAGCTCGTAACTCATAGGACACCTAGGATACTTATCGTAGTTACCGTAGTAGATTAAGTCATCGCGTGGGATTGAACCCTACAAGATAAAGAACGGTTAAGGGCTTGCCCTCGGACCTATGTAGTATGGGTTGCATAGACTCTGAATAAATGCGCATTAGTGTCATATAATATAAACAACTACATTAAGGACTAAGTGCACAGCACAACACGACATTAATATGATAGTCTCTCTGTAGCTTTGCCTGTGATCAAGTTTGTGGTTTGTTTAAGTATTGAAAATCGTTATACTGTTCGGCATCACGAGGATGGTCGTGTATAATATTTCATTGGTTGTAAGCAACTGACGTGCCCACAGTTTCTATGCAGGATAAAATGATTGGCAAGATTAAAGTATGCATGCTGCTTAAAGAATGATTCAAGTGTTGTATATTTTTATTCATGTAATTATTGTAAATTGCTTCCGCTGTATATATGTAATGTAAATGTAACTCTCATGTAACAAAAGTTCTTAATTCCTTGTAAAATTGTACGAAGAGAAGTGTAAAAATCCTGTGGAACGTCGAATTCAGTTTGTTTTGTAATCGGGGTGTTACAGAGTGGTATCAGAGCCACACTTCCAAGTAGTACAAATTTATAAGGAATGACACCCTAAGAGTGGACATTAGAGCGTGTGTTGAGTCTAGAGATTTAAATGTAATTCACTTACATTTGTGTTGCTCTTTGATTAATGCTTCTTCTCCTCCTTTCTCTAAGATGACGGACCACTTCGATCCAACTGAAGGTGATGACTGGCACATAGTTGAGGAGGACTACTACCCCGGACAAGCTGATTCAGATGAAGAAGACCCTGATGAATTTGAAGAGAAATGGCCTAAGTCCCGAGAGATCACTCCACCTCCTGATTCATCTGATGATTCCTCCGACGATGAAGAACCAGTTCCGAGTATTCTCATTGTGTCTCTTCAGAGGCAGGTAGAGACTCAGAGGGAGAGAGTGGAGCTGCTGCAGGCACAGTGTGCGAAGTGCAAGGAGAGCATCGTAACTCTCAGTCATCGTGTTTGGGAACTCGAGTAGAGGAAAAACATGTATGATGTACTGAAGGAAGAAGTAGTGGAACTACGGGAAGAGTTTCGAGAAGCCAAGAGGAACCGTAGGAACTAGAATGCTGTGTCTTCTTACTGCTTTCATTTGATGTTAGAAATGTTTTAAGTTAGAATGTACAAAGTTTGAAATTCAATGAAATGAAGAGTTATTTACATTCATGTTTTCTACTTCGAATTTAATGGATCTTTTGCATCAGAATATGGCTGGAAGAAGAGCTAGAAGCAGAGAAGGTTTGGACTTGAAAACGGAGTTAGCGAGGGTCTATCAGACACTCAATGTCGTTGCCATGAATCAGAACCAAGGGAGGGTGCCTGTGAATCCAGAACCCGAAGCAATCAAACTCGTAGAATCATTCAAGCGGATGAAACCACCCGTGTTTGAGGGGATGTCAGACCCTGACGCGGCTGAAAATTGGATCCGATAGGTAGAGACTATCTTCGAAGTCTTGGAGACTCCGGAGGGAAGCAAGGTGAAGTTGGCTGCGCTGCAGTTCGAGAAGGATGCGGCTGTATGGTGGCAGTCAATGAAGAGGATGATGGGAGATATTATTCTTGGCTAGGAGGAATTCTTGGAGGAGTTTTGCAGTCATTATTTTTCATCAGACGTCCAGGAGAAGAAGGCCATGGAGTTCCTGGCGTTGCAGCAGGGCGGCATGTCGGTTAGGGAGTATGAGATGCAGTAGGGCAGCATGTCGGTTAGGGATGTATGCCCTCGAATTGGTGACGGATGAGGCGAAGATGGCTCGAAAATTCGAGCATGGTTTGAGGCCAAGTCTGAGATCACGGATGATACCCCTCGTTATCAGGAGGTTTGACAAGCTGTCAAACGAGCTGCAGCCACTGAGGCAGACATGGAGCAGTTCCACGGTATTCAGAATCGGAGGATCAACTGGGATGTAGGGAAAGGCCTTGCAGCTAGGAATGTCAGGGGATAGCCGCCGGCTCAAAGGTTCAAGCCTACGGGTGCGAACACTGTTCATGTGGCGGGAAGACCTGGGAATACTTGGGTGAGACCTCCTGTGACTTGTTTCAACTGTGGAAAGACAGACCACTACAAGTCTCATTTCCCTAAGCTGCAGGATGTTGTCCGTAGCGGACCAGCTCAGCAGGCCGGGAAGAACCCGTACCTGCAGGGGCAAGTATTTGCCTTAACTGAAGCTGACACTGATGAAGTGGATCACTTCATCACTGGTACGAGGGAGGATGTTTACGAGTGTTTTCCTGTTGTTCACTTTTCCCGCTTTATTTAGTGAACTGTTATGTAACGAGTGTGTTATGTAACTGGAGAACTTATTTCAATGGAAAGAAAGCTGTTGTTTTGTTCGACACTGGGTCCTCTCACACTTTTGTATCACCTAAATTTGCTAAAGTTTTGGGAGTTGAATCGAAGGTATTTCCAGGCAAGGTCTTAGCAGTAGCTACTCTGTCAGGGGAGACTTTAACCACTGATCGGTACTATGCGAACTGCAAGATCATGATTGGAGATAGAATTTTCAGGATTGATCTGATCGAGCAGAATATCTTAGGATTCGATGTTATCATTGACATTGATTGGATGTTAGTGTACAGTGTGAACATCAAGTGTAAGACCAAGGAAGTAACAGTGAAGGCTCTAGGTGGTCCTAAAATCACTTTCCAGGAGAAGAGGAGATGTTTAGATTTGGTGGCTGCTATTAGCAAGAAGAAGGGGATTCCTGTAGAGGTGTAGCAAATTCCAGTGGTTCGGGATTACCCGACTGTATTCTTGAAAGATTTTCCTGGGTTACCCCCGCATCGTGATGTACAGTTCAACATCACTATTCAGCCAGGGAGTGTACCCATTTCTAAGGCACCGTATACGATGGCGCCTGTGGAGCATGATGGGATCAAACGTCAGATTGAGGAACTGTTGGAAAAAGGCTTTATTCAACTGAGTGCGTCACCTTGGGGAGCACCGGTGTTGTTGGTAAAGAAGAAGGATGGTTCGATAAGGATGTGCATCGATTACCGAGAGCTGAATAAGGTCACTGTTCAGAACAAATATCCGATTCTACGAATTGATGACTTGTTCGATCGTCTACAAGGAGCGGCTGTTTTCTCCAAAATAGATCTTCGATCTGGATACCATCAAGTTCGAGTGAAGACTGAAGATGTGCTAAGACTGCGTTCAGAACTCGACACGAGCATTATGAATTCTTAGTTATGCCGTTTGGAGTGACGAATGCACCTGCAATTTTCATGGATATGATGAACAGAGTTCTAAGACTGTTTATTGATTCTTTCGTCGTGGTATTTATCGACGATATTCTTGTGTACTCTAAGTCGGAGGAGGAGCACACATAGCATTTGGCAGCAGTTTTGAGGAAGCTTTAGGAGCATGGATTGTATGCCAAGTTATCCAAGTGTGATTTCTGAAAATCTGAGGTGGCATTCCTGGGTCACGTCCTTTCTAAGGAGGGAGTGGCAACTGATCCGCAGAAGATAGAGGTGGCGAAGGATTTGGCAAGGCCTACTACGGTGAAGGAAATCAGGAGTTTTCTTGGGTTAACTGGATACTACAGGAGGTTCATTCAGGGCTATGCTCAAATAGTCGTGCCGCTCACTGGTCTGACCAAGAAGAATGTGAACTTCAAGTGGACTGAGCATTGTGAGGCAAGCTTTCAGAAGTTGAAAGAGAGGCTGGCTACTGCTTCCATTTTAGCCTTGCATAGAGTAGGTGTTGAGTATGATGTCTACAGTGATGCTTCACATCGTGGGCTTGGTTGTTTCTTAATGGAAGAGGGAAAAGTAATCGCTTATGGGTCTAGGCAACTAAGACCGCATGAGAAAAATTATCCGACTCATGATTTAGAGATGGCTGCGATTATCTTCACCTTGAAGCAATGGAGACATTATGTGTATGGTGAGAAGCTGAACATGTACACAGACCATAAGAGCTTGAGGTAAACCTATCAACAGAAGGACCTGAATCTGAGGCAATGGAGATGGCTGGAAGTACTTGAGGAAATTCGTCCGGAGATTAAGTACCATCCTGGGAAGGCTAATGTTGCTGTTGATGCACTTAGCCGTAAGAGCAGTTTGGCTAGTTTGATTACAACTCAGAGACATCTTGCAGAGGAGTTGGATCGGGCTGGTATTACAGTTGTTCTGCAAGGCTTGGGATCGTCTTTAGCTCAGTTGAGGCTTTAGCCAATGCTGAATGAAAGGATTATCGCAAGTTAGAAGGAAGATGCAGAGATTCAGAAGATGAAGGAACAGATTGGTGCTTGCAAGTTGTTAGAGTTTTAGATCAGGGATGAAATATTGTGGCTTGGAGAGAGGCTGTATGTTCCGGATCAAGCAGAATTGCCGGAGAGTGTTCTTCAGGAGGCACATGCTACTCTTTTGTCTGTACATCTTGATAGTACCAAGATGTATAAGGAAATTAAGCAACATTTCTGGTGGCCAGGTTTGAAGTGGGATGTAGCCGAGTTTGTGGTGAAGTGTGAGGTCTGTCAGTAGGTCAAAGCCGAGAATCAGAAATCCGGAGGTCTATTGCAACCGTTACCTATTCCGAAATGGAAGTGGGATAACACCAGTATGGAATTCATCATGGTTTTGCCCAAGAGTTCAAAGGGCAATGAGGCGATTTGGGTCATAGTCGATCGACTAACCAAGTCTGTTCACTTCTTGGCAATGAAACTCACTTCGTCTATGGACAAGTTGGCTGAGCTGTATGTTGGAGAGATCGTCAGACTTCATGGTGTTTCGTTAACCATTGTGTCTAATCGAGATGCGCGGTTTACTTTGCATTTCTGGAGGAGTCTTCAGATAGCTCTAGGTTCCAAGACGGATTTCAGAACTGCTGATGGGCAGACCGAGAGAGTCAACCATATTCTTGAGAATATGCTTCGGTGTTGTGTTCTAGATTTTGGAGGCAGTTGGGAAAGGCATCTAGCACTGGTGGAGTTTGCCTACAACAACAGTTTGTAGACTAGTATCAGGTAGGCACCGTACGAGGCTCTATATGGCAGGAAGTGCAGAGTGCCGGTTTGCTGGTTTGAAGTTGGGGAACGACAAATGATTGGGCCTGAGATTGTGCAGCAGACCTCTGAAAAGATCGTTCTGATCAGGAAGAGGTTGGTGGATGCTCAGAGTAGGCAAAAAAGCTATGCAGACAACCGGAGAAGGGACCTTGAGTTCGAGGTTGGTGACTTTGTCTTTATGAAGGTTTCACCTAGTAAGGGTGTGATTCACTTCGGCAGAGGTGGGAAGTTAGCCCCAAGATTCATAGACCCGTACAAGATATTGAAGCGGATTGGGAAAACTGCTTACCGGTTGGAGTTACCGAAGGAGTTATCTCAGGTGCATAATGTCTTTCATGTGTCTATATTGAGAGGGTACATTTCAGATCCAAGTCACCATTTGCCTGAGGTGCCGGAGGGTTTGCAGTTGGATCTGAGTTACATTGAGCTCCCGATTGAGATTGTGGATCGTCGGGAGAATGTCTTGAGGAACAAGACGATATCGATGGTCAAAGTAGTCTGGAGAAACCAGTTGGTTGAAGAGGCTACTTGGGAATCCGAGGAGAGGGTGATGAGAGACCATCCTGAGCTCTTTGTTTGAGTTGTATTTTCTCTTCTTTTCTTTCTTTGTCTTTCTTTTTCTTCCTGTTGTATTTCCGTTTCTCGCTCTGTATGTGTAGTTCCGGGGACCAAAATATTCTAAGGAGGGAGTGTTGTAACATCCTGATTCTTTATTTATGATTAAAGTAAGGGTTTGTGAATTTTTACGTATTTTGAACGTACTAATTCATGTGCATTTTTTTAGAAAATTATTTATTTTGTAACTTGAACAAATATTTTTGTATCTCTCTCTTTTCATTTTTGAAAGCCTAATTAAATTCTAAAGCCTAATTGTTTATTTTAAGCCCACCCTAATTATTTAATTATTTTAATTAGCCCATGGAGTGCTAAGCCCACCAATTGAAAGCCTACTAGTTTATTTCTCTTTTAATTAACATGACTTGTAGGGTAGATCAACTTTGTGGACAAATTAATTAATTAATCATGTACAACTAGTAACTAGGGATGCTACATTTGTCACGTGCATTGCACTAGCACGTGTCTTAAGCCCTTCAAAGAGTAGGCCGGAATGGGAGAGAGGGATGGGGTGAGTTGGGTTAGTGGATAGGTGGTTACTCGTTCATGGGTGGTTGCTACAACATCCCAATGCATCCTAGCCATTTATCTTCAACCATCTAGATCAATTTGAGCCCTCCATTTCACTGAAAAATTAGTATAAATACTCCCCCTTCTATTCATGTAGTACACTAAAAAATTTCTAACGAAAAAAAGGAAAGAAAACACAATAGTGAGTAAAAAGATTGAGAGAAAATTAGAAAAAGATTGAGAAGAGTTCTAGTTGTCTGTGTTCATCACCATAGGAGGCCAGCCATATCATCTAGGGAAAAGAGAGGCTCGGGTTTCACTAGTGCAAGGCGGAGAAGGCGTTCGTGGTGGCACAAACTAGGAAGGGAATGACCGCTCGTGTGTTCAAGGAGATTCTAGGAACTTTGTAGTTGTTTTTCTTCAAATAGGTCGGTGGTTTTCTCTACTTCTAATCTAGACACCATGCTAGGGATTTTTGATTAATGAGAACGCTAAAAAAAAACTAATAAGATAACCATGTGTTGGCTCTAAAAAGGACTTAGTAGATGATTAAATGAATGCTTGATGAATTGCATGCTATTTGCTATAAATCATGTTTATTGTAGTAGAATTGCTTTATTGCTATGAAAATGTGAAATTGGAACCATGCTAATTGTAGAATATGATTGCGAATGATTAGTAGTTGAAAATGTTGATTTTGTGCTTATTAAACTATTGTGACACTAGTTTAATGAATGAGACAATGACATGGGTTATTGTGGAAATAAAAGAGGAAGAAAAGCAAGAATAAATATTTTTAATGTAGTTGTAATGCAAAATTTGGTATAGAACTTGCTAAATTGAAATATTGCAATTGTAGGCATAGAACACAAATTAGAATGAGAAATTCATGTTTTAATGTCAAAAAAATTGTTTTTAAAACACTGGTTTGTTAATTATACATAAACTCAGTATTCTGGAAAATTTTATTACTTTATGTGGAAGAGAAACGAAGTTAAGAGCTTTTGAAAAATGAAGTAATTTTGATAAACAGAGATTCGAAACAAACCTAATTTAACCCACTCCCATATCAGTTAACCACTAAGGTCATACTGGTTAGAGGGGGGCGCCATTAGCGCTCTACTGTAGCTCAGTGGCACTCTTTGTGTGTGGGTTCAAGTATCGGCAGAGGCTTTTATTTTTCAAATTTTGATTTTCCACTAATCCCGAAAACAGAGCTTAACCATATTAAAGCTCGCCCTTTAGACAGTTGGGCATTGTGTCCCTTCTGGTTAGTGGGTGGGGGTTAGTGCAGTTACTGTTCACCTGGGGCCTTTGTGTGTGGGTTCGAAACCGGCTGAGGCCATTTTTCTTTTGAAATCCAATTTTTTAAAATGCAATTGATTTTTTTTGGCTTTTTAAATTTGATAAAAAATTGAGAAAAATATTGGGAAATTTTCTGAATATATAATGACTTCACAAAAATTATTTTTCTAAATATTTGGATTTTTTAATAAGAAATAGGAGTAAAATTGAGAATAAAAATTCATAAAAATCTTGGACTTGATTCTTTTATGATTTCAAAACAAATTAGAAAAATTTTATTAAAAGTGATCAAATACAGATTTTTCACTTATAATTATTTGAGTAGACTTAAATGAGAAATTGGTTAGAGAATATGCAAGTTGTGCATGGAAATGTGTTGAAAAAGAGAACATGATGAAATGTAAAATTTTGTGAGCAAGTATGCTATTTTATATGAACATGAAAAGAGGAGTTAGACTAGAATTTTAGCTAAGACCTTACATCGGCAAGAATGAAAAGTATTGAAAAGAGAATTATGATATTTTGACCAAGTTTGGGTCGTTGATAATGATTGATATTGGAAAAACCGATGTAGGGATAATGCAAGATTCTAGAATATTGATCTTCATTTATACGTAAGGATTAAATACATAGTGGAAATGTGATGAACGTAAGAGAAAAACATGAGTATGATGGCCATTGGATTGGCGGCATGAGAGTCTTCATAGGATGTCCTATGATGCATCATGAATAAGGCGTGGATACTACTCCAGAGTACCGTCCCGGTGGCGACGCTTATGGGGTGGTCTAATGACTATGGGTGGGACCATGTCTATGGTAGGAGGTGAATTGACCACATGATGCCTACATGGTGAGTCATGTGTCAGTGCGTGGGGTTCTCTCCTGGGCGCCTAGACGTGGGCTCGTAACTCATAGGACACCTAGGATACTTACCGTAGTAGATTAAGTCATCGCGTGGGATTGAACCCTACAAGATAAAGAACGGTTAAGGGCTTGCCCTCGGACCTATGTAGTATGGGTTGCATAGACTCTAAATAAATGCGCATTAATGTCATATAATATAAACAACTGCATTAAGGACTAAGTGCACAGCACAACACGACATCAATATGATAGTTCCTCTGTAGCTTTGCCTGTGATCAAGTTTGTGGTTTGTTTAAGTATTGAAAATCGTTATACTGTTCGGCATTGCGAGGATGGCCGTGTATAATATTTCGTCGGTTGTAAGCAACTGACGTGCCCACAGTTTCTATGCAGGATAAAGTGATTGGCAAGATTAAAGTATGCATGCTGCTTAAAGAATGGTTCAAGTGTTGTATATTTTTATTCATGTAATTATTGTAAATTGCTTCCGCTGTATATATGTAATGTAAATGTAACTCTGATGTAACAAAAGTTTTTAATTCCTTGTAAAATTGTACGAAGAGAAGTGTAAAGCTCCTGTGAAACTTTGAATTCAGTCTATTTTAGAATTCGGGGTGTTACATTAATAGACTTAAGAATCACATGACATCGACACTGCATATTGTTTATCATTGTTCCTATTGATATCGAATAATGTCAAGTGTTATTGATATTGATCATTGAATATTGTTATCGAATATTGAACCATTGTTTATAACCATTGCATCATTACTATTGATATTGATTATTGCTATTGTCCCATGTTATTGATTCCTATTGATCCATTGAAATCATTGTTATATCGTTATTCCATTGTTCCTTACTTTCTCTATTTGTTGTCTATGACTTGCTCTAAGGACAAATTTTCTTCTCTTTTTAGATGAAGTGTTCACATGTAATAAAGGAGAATTGCCCACTGGAATTTGTGAACAAACAATCTGAAGATTTTAAATGCTTTCTAGTTGCTTATTGTTTTAATGAACTTAATGTTATGAGACTTATATCTGTGATTGGATTTATTATTGTATTGGGCTTATGACCCGAATTTTATTATTGTTTCCAGATATTGGTTTATTATATTTGGATATTTCATATTGCTTCATTCCAAGTACTATTATTCATGAGATTATTATTATTGCATGCGCAATTATTCTATATTGATTATATTATTGAGTTAATCGGAAAAACAACTTATAAGTGACGTTAGTCATTTGCTGGGCCAATATTACATGCTCGTATTCCGTATTTTTGTGAAGCTGGACGTGACATGTTGTTTTTGGGAGAAGAAAAACTTTTTAAAAAAAGACAAAGAAGGGGTAGTTGGACACTTAAGAAATTAAATTCCTACCTGTCTTGATCTGAGCCTTGGCTCGGTGGGTGGGCACTTTGATGCCTTGCTGATGGCACTGGTTTGAGCGTCTGCTGTGTGAAGAAAAAATATATTTTTTGACATTTTTGGAATATTTTGAGAAGGGAAAAGTTTTAACAAATTCATAAAATAATACTAGAATAATTGTGGGATTTTTTACGCTATTTTAAACATATTTTTATGAATTAAGAGGCATGCTAAGTGCATTGCAAGTTGGGGTTTTAATCAAAATGAATATGATTGAAAATATTAAAATTATTCTATTTGGAAATTTAAAGGCAATGTTTTGAGTTGCAAAATCAAGAAATTTATATGATGATTTTAAAGGAGTTTTGATATTAAAAATAAATGATGCCAAATTTAAGGGGAAAATGTTGATTAAGATATAGATTATTTTCCTTTGGAAATGGTAAGATTTGAAGAAACGAGTTTCGATATTATTTTGGAAGTGACTAGTTGTTTAGGAATAAAAATAGTGGCTATTGAGTAATTTGAATGGAAAATATTGATTGAGTACATTATAAAAAGTTGAACACTTCATGAATAAAGTGAATCGATGATTTAGAGTTGAAATAATTTATTGTTGAGGTTGAATATAACCTATTTGATCTCTTGAATGAGATAGTTGTTAGAATCTAGAGCCTAGGCGAGACCCTTGGTAACCGGTATTTTTGATTACTGATAATTTGAGTACTAACCATTGTGGGTTAAGTGTCTCCTAAGAAGTAGCCAGTTTGGGCTGTCTTTCTCTTGTGTTGATTTAAGTCCGGTAGGGTAAGCTAGCTATAGGTTATGATAATTTTCTTTAGAACTAACACTTAAGGACAGTCACTAAAGGGAGATGTGATGAAGTGTGGGCAAATGTGAGTATGAGGGCCTAAATAGCGCGGTGGGAGGTGTCTCCAGAATTAGAGGGTTGAGGCTCGCGGTGGGGGATATCCTCTAGAATTACTGGGATCGAGGCGACGCTCATGGGGTAATTGTGTGATGAGGTACCGATGACAGCACGGTTTGGGTATTCGCCTCCAGAATTAATGGGTGTGAGGCAGTGTGTCCAAAATCACTTGAAGTGTGAGTGCGATACTAAAAAGTTATCGATGTCATAGCTCGCGATGTGGGTATTCGTCCCCAGAATTACTGAGTGTGACGCAGTGTGCCAAAAATCACTTGAATACGGAGTGCGATACTCAAGAATTACCGTGGTGGTACTAGATACTCGTAGAATATCCAAAACATACATTAGTCACCGTAGTAGTAATTCATGGCGGGGGATTAAACCCTATATTGTGGAATACGATAAAGGCTTGCCCTCGGACCTATGTAGAATGGGATGCATAGATACGGAACAAGTATGCATTAGTGCATCGTAGTGTGCATACGCATTAGGCATCTAAGGCATATCATACATTGGCATGTTTAGGATAGTCATTCTTACACTTTGTTTTATATTCAAATTTTTGTTTGCTAAAGTATAAAGAATCGTTATATTACGACATAGTGAGGATCGCTGTTTTATAATATTACCTCGGTTGTAAGCAACTGACGTGCCCACAATTTTCAGTGCAGGGCTTGGATTGTCTTTTTTTTAAGGAAAGGTGGAGTATGGCCACCCTATTTCATTAATAAGGAGTTAATAAAACAAACTCAGAGTATTGTGTCAAATACAAGGTCCTATAACACATAAAAGAAAACATACTTCCTCCCTAGCATGGGGAGAGGGACAAAAAAGAGAGAGATCAAAACATACAGTCCTCCATCAGAAGTACAACACATCATCTAGACTCCCCCCAACAAAACCCTGGGGTGGTGGGGATCAACAAGTAGTAAAGGGCCATAATAACATAACAACCTTGACTCTCAGTCGAGTGTTGGCCCGATCTCGACTTCATCGTTGTCGTACTCCTCCACCTAGAACACACTGGTGATCCTCCCTCGAGGGCCTGTAGCAACGACAATAGCCCAAAAATAAATAAGATGCATAATGTGAGTCAAATTAACAGAAATACTATTACTAGTCCCACGAAAGTAAAGGTTATTCCTATCTAGCCAAAGGAACCAGGTAGTAGCGGCGATAGCGATAATCCAGGCTTCTCTCATAGAACGTCTCTCAGCATCGAACTTAGAGCCTACCCACAACTCCTCATACCTATCGGGGTATTCGAAAGTACCCAATGCACTGAGTACCTTGACAAGGACTGCTTTGCTCCTGGGACATTCCATTAATAAATGGTCTCGAGTCTCGGACACAACATTGCAGAACCCACAGGTAGAATCAATGTTTAGTTGGCGTTTAGCCAGATTCTCTCTAGTCAGAATTGCATTGTTTAAAACCAGCCGTATGAATATTTGAATCTTCAGCAGAGTTTCTGCCTTCCAGATAATACTCGACCATTTTGGGCGGCAACCCCTGAAATGGATGCGGTTATAAAGGGAGCGAACAGTGAAGGTGTCATTCTTTTCAGGACCCTAAGACTTCCAATCTAGCCCCTGAGAGCATCTAATTCCCGAGTTGGCGATATGGCCTGTAGCTCCATAAACCTAAGTTGAGAGCCCGAATCTAGTGGCTGCTTAAAGGCCGGTTTCCAGGATCTTCTTCTCCAAGCTGCGGCCACCGTACAGTGCGGTTGTGACGCTCGTAGATACAGATCGGGAAACAACTCTTTAAGTGTGTGGTCACCACACCACTTATCCCACCAAAATCTGGTAAGTCAACCATTTCTAATATAAGTCGTCACACAGCTATTAAAAGGTTCATAGGCTTTAGCAATTCCTCTCTAGAACCAGGATACGCGTGGGCTCACCCTGAAGCCCAAATTCCTCATCCCATTCCCATGCAGGTATGCCTGAATGAAGTCATGCCACCCCTCTCCGTTGGGGTGAAAGATTTTCCACCACCACTTACCCTGAAGGGCGAGATTCACATCTCGAAGTTCAATGATGTCGAGACCTCCGTGCATCTTCTTCACGCAAGCCTTTTCCCATTTGATGAGGTGATAGCCACCTCTATCAGGGCTTGCACCCTTCCATAAAAACTGCTTCCGAATTCGATCAATTCTATGAATTACCCATCATGAAATTTTGAAAAAGGACAGGTAATAGGTTGGTAGGTTCGAGAGTACTGCGTTGATGAGCGTGACTCTCCCACCCAGGGACAAAGTTTTACCGTTCCAACCTGCTAAACGATTCTCCACCCGATCAATGATGGGTAACCAGTCAGCCTTCTTGATCTTTCCAGGTCTCAGCAGGAGTCCCAAGTACTTAATAGGGAAATTCTAGATGGAACAATTTAAGATCGTGCAATGCTCATGTGCCTCCTCTAGGGTTAAGGCAATGGGGATAAGATCACTTTTGTGGAAGTTAACCCTAAGGCCAGACCAAGCTTCAAAACTGTAAAGAATTCCTTTAAAAATCGTAGTCTCCCCAATGTTTTCATTTCCAAACAGAAGAGTATCATCTACATACTATAGGATTGAACATCCTTGACGATTAACTCCACTGGCCACCAGAAAGATCCAGCCTGCCCTTCTGCATTTATCCATCATTGACCGCAAAACGTCTGCCACTATGGTGAAGAGAAGAGGGGAAAGGGGATCTCCTTGTCTAAGGCCCCGTTTGCACGAAAAAGGGGGACCTACTACCCCATTCACCATGATAGCAGTCATGCTGGTGAAAAGGCACGTATTGATCCATCTGATCCATCAATCCCCAAACCCTCTTCCAGCCAGTGCTTCCAAGAGACTCCCAATCAACAAAATCATATGCCTTCTCGAAGTCCAGTTTCAGGAGGTAGCTCTTAGAATTCAACCTGTGACAATGATAGATAGTTTCTTCAGCAGTGACTATACAATCTTAGATGCACCGACCCTTAATGAACCCCGTTTGCTCGCAACTAATGAGTCTATCCATTACCTTTGCCAATCAATTAGCGAGCATCTTGGTAATAATCTTGACTGAGCAGTTAAGAAGGCTAATTGGACGGAAGTCTTCTACCCTTAGAGACTCAACTTTCTTGGGGATCAACACAACCTCAGCATAATTAATTCTCCCTAACTTAAGCTTATGGTCAAAGAATTCGACAAATAAATTTACGAGATCGTCTTTGATTTCCTACCAAAAAATCTGGTAGAAGAGGATTGGGAATCTATCCGGACCAGGGGCTTTCTCCTTTCCAAGTTGCGTCATAGCCTCCCGAATCTCCCCTTCTGAAAAGGGAGCTTCCATGGAATGAAGATCTAGGTCAGAGTTGACCGCAGGAACATGCCAGAAATCATGGTCAAGGGGGGCTCTCAAACCTGCCTTCCGTCCAAATAGGTGCTTGAAGTTGGCTTGGATGCCACTCTGATAGCATTGTCATCTTGTATTATTCCAGAAGCAGTGTGGATTGAAGGGATGAGGTTGGATCTACGTCAGGCACTGGCAACCCAGTGAAAGCAAGTTGTATTCACGTCTCCCACTTTGAGCCACGAAACTCTGAACCATTGTTGCCACTTGAGTTCCTCCAGCCTATAAAGCTGAGCGATGTCTTCTCTGAGTTGAAGCAACCTATTCTGCTCTTCTTGCTGTAAGTCTCTAGTTTCTTCAACTTTTTCAAGCTCCTCAATTCCTTCCAAAAGGGAGTCTTTTACTCTCCAGATCAATGCAAATCTGGTCGGGTTCCACTTAGCTTTGTCCGCAGTCTTCTAATTTTTTCACACCAAATTACCGTCGCTTCTGTCCAGGAGAGTGAAAACTTGGCCTCCCAATCCGAGGAGACCAAAATCCTATCTAGCTTAGTCAAAATAGATGCCGATTGCATGTTTGACCAGGTGTAAAGTCTACCAGTGATGGGAATGTCAACCAGTTCAAGATCCGCAACGACCTCGTTAAATGCTTCCTGTTGGAATCACCGGAGCCTCTGCCTCTGTGCCCAGAGGCGAACCTGGTGATATTGAAATCACCCCCCATCACCCAAGGGTGCGGCAAGTGAGAGTGAATTAGTCATAATTCAGTCCAGAATGCCATCCTGGAGGCAGCCTTGTGTGGACCATACACTACCGTGAATGTGTGGGTCCACAAATCGATTTTATGTTGGAGCAAGAGAGATAGGGAGAACGGCCTGTGGAACTCATCTAGGCAGTTAAAAATCTTTGGGTTAAAACCTAGAGCTATACCCCCAGAGACACCATTAGAGGGGCAAAATTTCCAATCAGAGATTCGATTCCCCCCCAGTCTACTGAGTCTAACAATATGAGCCAGTTTGGTCTCCTGCATACCAATAATGCTGGCTTTAGATCTAGCGATGACATCCTTAACCATTTCCCGCTTGCCCAGCCTACCCATACCTCTAACATTTCAGAAGAAAATCCATTAATAATAGTCTAACATGGGGCCATGACTCGGTTCGGAAACCGAACCCGACATAAGATTAACTCTATCACTCTCCCAACCCCTAATCTTATTAAGAAGAAAAATGTTCCGATCTGATTCTGAGATATTTATTCAGAATTGAAGGTCGCACATCTTTTTTGCTACCCAGTCCCTGTAAGCCCTCATTGGCGACTTTGGGTTGAGGGCATAGAGGAGGTGGTTCTCTGATGGGCTACCTGATCTAACTTTAACTATACCACACCATTGACGGAGCCATTTCTCTTCATGTTTGATGATGTTTAGGCTGTTTGCGAGCCGGATGAGAGTCAGGTTATTAGGTGATCTGCCTCTTCTAATTGGATGTTCATCATCGTTATTAGAGGTAATGAAGTTCGTGCAAACGTACGACATATGCCCCTATTTCATACACTTAAGGCATCACACCTCTTTTGTACAATCTTGCTGGTAATGCCCCAAGTCTCGGCAATTGAAACAAAACACCAGTTTGCGTTTCCCTTTCCTTTGCTTCTTTCTATTTTTTGTCTGAGATGGGGGGGAGTTACTGTGTCTTTTCCTAGCTTTACTGATGACTTCCATCCATGGCTTAGTCTCATCTCCATTCAAGACAGGAGCTCTCTCCACTGTAGCCTTGTCTTGTGGACCCCCTTCTTGGGCCCTCTTGACGATGGACTTAAGTGGAGCTTGACCCTCCCAAAACTGAGTTGGGGAAGACTGGGCAAGGTTGATTGAAGGTTGTTGGGGGTTGATGTGGTGATCGGAGGTAGGGGGAATGGAGTTGGGCATGAATTGTGTGGCAGGGGTTTTGGAGAGTTTAGCCTCCCACTACGGTGGTAGGGGAGACTGGGGGATGTGTGATGTATGTTTGGGTTTGTGGTTATGGCTAGAGGCCTTGGTTGTGGTGGTGTTAGAAGGGGGGAGGGGGGAATGGCCTTTGCACAGGGAGTATTTGGGAGAGTGGGGGGTTTTGTTCTGGTGATGCGTTAGTGGGTGATGTTGGGGCTGGTGATGAGAGGAAGGGTGGTTTGGAAGGAGGTGATGCCTTTGAGTGTGAGATTTTAAGTGGTGCAGCCGCTGACCTTGGCCACGCTAATCACTCTCTCTTCAAGGAAGCGGCGAAGGTCAGGGGGTGGTCTCTCTTAGGCTCGAAAGAGCTAGTAGGAGGACCCCCTCTATGGGAAAATGTCGAAGCGGGGCGATGATGACTATACTCTTGTCCAGACCGTCGTTGATGCGCACGGAGGTGTGCACGCGCGAGGTGACAAGGTTGTCTGAGCCTCCAATTCTCCTCGTCGAGAGGGTTAGTCAGCAGACAGGGGTTTTGGGGCAGTGGGGGTGATCAGCAAGGAAAGGTACAGAGGGAGGTGGGGGAGGAGGCAGAGGTGGAGAAGGTGGGTTTTCATATGGAAGGGGTGTAGGAGAAGGGCCCTCATTTACTGGTGGTTGGAGCTAGTGGCCCACAGCCACTCAGCTTAAGTTCTGTAAGCTTCATTGTTCACTAAGAATGAAGAAGGAGGTGGGTTTGGTTTGCATTTGATGGGCTACTCTTAGCAGGGCTTGGATTGTCAAATGAACACAAAGATGAATTGGTACTAAAGATTGCTTTCTGAATTAAGTTGCTATTATTCAAGTTGTATTTATCATATTGTATTTATTTATTTCCGCTGCGTTGATGTAAAAGAACAGTGTTTTATGAAAAAGTTTTAATTTTCTTGTAAAATTGTACGAATTTGAAGTAAAAGATCCTGTTGTGCTACGAATTACCATATTTTGGAATTTGGGGCGTTACACTTCGTTTCTATAGTCTAATACCTTGTATGTTGTTTCTTTTTGCATTTCTTTAGGTAGCCTTTAAGTTACTTGTTATTAATAAATATTTTCATATTTTCATATCAGTTATATGCTTTCTTTCTATTAGTCTATCAATGTATCTTATTTTAAATTTTGATAGATTTTTTAATCTTAAATTCTTTATTTTCTGTGAAATATCAAGTTTTTAAATAGGGTAGTGAGTTAGGTAATTTTTAGTTTAATGTTGTGTAATATCTTCAAAGGTAGGGTCAAGTTAAGAAAATTACTTTCAACTCTCCTATTATTGTAATTAGTTTGGGAGGTGTCCTATATTTGTGAATAGTTTCTAAAAAAATACTTCTTTTGCAAATGACTCTAAATATTTCGGCTCTATTAGATTTTTCCAACTTAACCATGATTTAACCCTTATCATAAATGAGAATTACGAATTTAAAGAAAAAATTAATTTATCACAAGATTAATGCAAATTTGGGGGAGAAATTCGAGGAATGTTTGCAACTAATTTTTGTGTGGGAGCATACAAATATGTGAATTCTTTTAACGAAAATAATAAATATCAAACCTTCGTTGTTCGTTGGTGCTTACTGCCTCAAACTGTTATTGACTCCGAGATCTGTTTGTTGGAGACAGATCTGATCACTCTCGTGGACATGTAATGTAACACTCCGCAAAATTGGTTATGACAATTTTGCCCCACGTATGTTACACACATGTATTTTGTACTATTACTTGTAATATTCGTAACATTATAAATGTAAATGTTCTACGTATTTTGTACAATGATTGTTTATGAATATTTTTCGTTCTATCAGATTTATTTCGTATTTGAATATTTGTTGATACATGCAACGCAAGTGTTTGCAGAGCATGTGTTGGTTGAATTATATTTCAAAATAAAATTTATGAAGTGTATATGTTTATTTCATTTGTGCGTAGAAATTTTTATTCTGATTAATTTAAACTAGTTTTATTAATCCATATTAAATTTATTAGCATATGTGATTGTATTAAATAGAACTCCTAATATTTTTCTGTGTAATTCTTTAACACCTCGAAATTTTAAAATACCGAAAATACCTGTTTAATATCTTTTGAGGTATATTTTATATTAAATAATGATATTGGTGTTGATATTTGAGTTTGATCAGTATTATTGATATATTGGGGATTATGAGTTGAATTTTATGTGAAGGAATATTGTTTACTTTATTTTCTACTGTTGGAGGATTATTATGAGACAATTTTATGTATTTTACAATGTTAGTATTTTTTAAAGTGTAAGAGTTGGGGGCTTGTTTGAAATATTTTTGAGATGGGAGGACTTATATGTAATACTCTTAATTATTTATTTATTTATTTATTTATTTTAATAACCCCCCTCCCATTTCTTCTTCCTCCATCTTCTTTCTTTTCTTTTCCTGATCCCGACCGAACACCCCAAGCCAACCCAACTTTGGGCCGATCGCTTCCCCCGCCCAAATCCACCTCATTTCTTCGTCATTTTCAAATTAAATTGAGGGATAGACTAATTGGAGGGTGCTCTACATCGTGGTAGCATCGGATTTTCGAAAGGATTTCGGAAAGATAAACCCTAGATTTTATTATTGTTTGAAATTAAGTGTGGTTAATTTCTGTTGAGTAGGAATATTACGGTGGGGAGATAGAAGAGGTTGGGAATAGTAGAGATGATAAATTAGCAAATTATTGGAGAGTTTACAAGTTGCTAATAACTTAGGGTTTTGGGTTTGTAAAAGAGAATTATATGTGAAATTTCTCTCCTTCATAGTAGTAGAATTTTTGTAGAACTATTAGAATAAGTTGGGGGTGATTTTAGTAATTTGTTGGGGATAAACATCCCGTAGGAATTTAAATATTACGTGCAACGCACGTGTGCATCCTAGACGTTCGATAATATGCCAGAGTGATAATAGAATTAGTGTTGTTATTTTCTGTGGTTGATTTGGATGTTTTGAGCCTTAATTGCTTTGAAACTTGAAAATAGGAGATGTTAACGGCTTCGGGTGCGGGGTGGAGAAGTGATGCTTCGAGTCTTCCCTGGCTGTTAGGTGAGTATGAAAGTATTTATGTATCTGTTATTTTAAGAAAATTTTAGTATAATTTGAATAATTGGTATGAATTCTGGAATAAGATGTATGTGTAAATAGGAATTTGGTGTTCGATGTTGGTGTGCAATATGACGATTAAATACTCGTCTCTTGTGTATTGATATAAATTCATAGACGATGGATTAGTTATATATATGGGGATGAGTTATATGTATATAAGGATGTCGGTATATGGCGAATTGATGTGATTTTGAATATTCAGCGTGATGGTAATGTATTGTGTATATATATATGTGTATGGTATTGTGATGTGTTGATCTACTGGGCGTATGCAAACATGTGAGAATGAGATAATAAATAGTACGGTATATTCATGATGTGTGAGGTAATAATAAAATAAATAATACAGCACAGTTGTGGTGTGCCATCATATGATGTGATGATTTTATATGTTAATTACGGTGATTTTTCTTATATGTGATGCATTGAAAGGGTAAGGGGGATGGTGATCATTGTTTATGTGTTAGTAAGTTCAAATAAAAGATGAGATGCTATGATGATAAAGGGTGACGATAACATGAAAAAGAAAATGTTAATAACCATAATTTCGGTTGACTAGAATTGATAACCCAGGATGGACCTGGGAGTTCAGATACCTCCGGATAGACCGGAAAGAGATATGATACCTCAGGGTAGACCTGAGAGAGAGTTGATACCCCAGGATGGACCTGGGAGTGCAGATACCACCGGATAGACAGGAGAGAGATATGATACCTCAGGGTAGACCTGAGAGAGAGTTGATACCCCAGGATGGACCTGGGAGTGCAGATACCTCCGGATAGACCGGAGAGAGATATGATACCTCAGGGTAGACCTGAGAGAGATTTGATATCCCAGAATGGACCTGGGAGTGCAGATACCTCTGGATATACCAGAGAGAGATATGATACCTCAGGGTAGACCTGAGAGAGAGTTGATAGCCCAGGATGGACCTGAGAGTGCAGATACCTCCGGATAGACCGAAGAGAGATATGATACCTCAGGGAAGACCTGTGAGAGAGTTGATACCCTAGGATAGACCTGGGAGTGCAGATACCTCCGGATAGACTAGAGAGAGATATGATACCTCAGGGTAGACCTGAGAGAGAGTTGATACCCCAGGATAGACCTGGGAGAGCAGATACCTCCGGATAGACCGGAGAGAGATATGATACCTCAGGGTAAACCTGAGAGAGAATTGATACTCCAGGATAGACCTGGGGTAAATTGAATATGATATAGAATGTGAATGAGAAAGAGAAGAAAGTACCTGGTGTAAAATAAAATGAAATGGTGAAGTAAGTGTATGGGTGGAAATGAATTAATGAAAGAAAATGAGTATATAATGAAGAGCATGAAAGAATGTGATTCATGAGTATGTAAGTAAAAATGATTGGTAAAAGGAAGCGTGTGATTAAACATGAGAAGCAAAGTAAGATAATATATATGATATAGTATTAGATGAATGGAGTTAAAGTAAATAAATAATTGAGCTATTGGCTTAAGATGTGATGAGTTATCACCCAAGTTCTACTTGGGGTGCAGTGATTATTACCCAAGCTATCGGCTTTGGGGTGCGGTGTATATTATCCAAACAATGTTTGGGGTGCAGTGTTTTATCTAAAAAGAATGAGAGTTAATGTGAATTGTATTATGAGATGAAAAATGAAAAGTAGAATACTTTGTGATGTGAAATGAAAATGAGAAAGTGACAATAGCGTATGACCTGAAATGAATATGGGAAAGTGGAGAAAGCAAGTTTATTATGAGTTAAGAATAAAGAATAAATAAGTTAATTATGAGATGAGATTCAGAAAATACGAAAAGTGTATTAATATGGATTAAATGAAGAAATTGTGTTATGATAATGGATACGAAAAGTAGAGAGTATGCATTATGCATCTTATAAATGAAAGCGAAGGTATAATGCGAGAGTGGTCACGAAAATGATTATTAAAGAGAAATATGTTGTGTTATGAGTTTGTTGTACCTTGGAAGTGTGTCGAGGAACTACTCGCCCGCTATTTTCGTGGAAATTGTGGAAACTACCTGCCTTAGCACAACTTTCAGGATGAATGGGTGAGTTGTTAATATGTTGCCGGTATTGTAGGTTGGAAATAAAAAGTGAAGTTAATTGATATATGTGTTATAAGGAAAAATGAAGGTAAGTTATAACAATTGATGGGTTTGATGATGAGTTCGATGATGAGTATGATGATGTATTGAGAGTGTAAAGAAGATAGTTGTAATGTCTGATGAAAGTAAAAGTAATGTACTGTGGGACGTGATGATATGTATTATAAGAAATGAATGAATGCGGTGTTATGTAAAATGAGAATGAAAGTTGATGTAGTACAAAATATTATGATAAGTGTTATAAGAAATGATTGGATGTGGTAATATGAGACTGACCGCTTATGGACTTCAGGCCCTGAATGCGAAGGGATGTAAAGATTTACAGTAGAACAATTATGTGTGATAAAATACAATAATTTATAATGGGAATAGAAGTTAATGTGTTACGTGATGTGTTGTAAATTATGGTTAAGTGTGATGTCACGAAATTGGATGAACCTGCTGTTATAGATTGGACCAATGTGGTATTATGAGTCGTGTGTATAAATGAAAAGGAATGGTAGATGTAATACGTGGTTGAATAGTATGAAGAAAATGTGGTAGTGACATTAAGTGATTATTAATGTAAATAAAGAATCGGTGATGTAAAGAAATTATCTACATGAGGTGATAGGATGTGGGGTATCTGAGATTACCATAAAGGAATTCTGTGTGAGAAATTGATGTAAATAGTTCGGGAAATTGTGGTATGGAAAGGAGAACAAGAAATAAAGAAAGTGTGTAGGGGTGGTATAAGATTATGTGATTGTAAAATAAAGTTATATGTGAGATTAGCATGATGCATATAGTGAAGTTATGGATTTATACAGATGGATACAGGGTTGCAGAATACTTTGATATTCGTATGTATGACGTTTTATGTGCAGATTTCAGGTTGAATCTTCTTATCTTGATATTCGTAAGTTTAAGTTATTCTCTTTATATAAATTAATTTATTTATTAGTTTAGTAAATTATACTTACACCAGAAATAGCTAACCCCTTAGTGTTTGGAGGATTAGGGGAGTCCCAGGACTACCCTAGATCCCCTACTGTTACAGGTCCTCAGCAGTGCAGAGGTGAGACGTAGATTTCGTTGAGTGAAGCCTTTTACTTTAAATTTTATGTATAAGTTCAGTTGTGTGAATAGTAGAATTTATGGTTTAAATGGTATTTTAGATGTATAAGCATGTATATGATGATGATGAGTATAGTGTGGAGTGGTATGGTATGTGTGTGACCCGTACCCATCTCGTTGTGGTGTACCGGGCCCTGTGGTAGGTTTTACAAAGGTTTTTCTAAAATTTTTACCTCATTTTCAAAGAAATTTATGGTTTTTATTTGGTATTTGATATTCTATTATGAGTTTGGCCCCCAGAGCATGATATTATATTGCCTGTGTGATTCTGCTCACTTTGGCCTGGGGAGCCCATGATATTATTGCTTGTGATGTGAGCTGCGGAATTTAGAGCAGAATTCCGTAAGCTTTTTGTGTTTCGGGGCAAAAATTACAGGAGAAACTCTGCCAAAATTTTTATTGAAATATAATTATCTTAGTTTATGTTTAAAGTGATATAGAAATTGAAAGAATTGATTTTGGAGTCAAAAAAAAGAAAAAAATTTTTTTGGGGCGTTACAGTTTGGTATCAGAGCCTAGGTTGACTAGGAATTTTCGGTTGATCCTAGTGATCCTGTCATGTGTGTATGGGTTCGTTATGGCTAAGTCATGAGTCTAAAGTTGTTTTATGTTCTGTGGGTGTTTTGTTAAGTGGCAGTTCTGTTATTGAATTGTGCGACTCTTTTAGACTTCTGTTTGACTTTGAGTGTAAACTACCTTTTTGGCCCATGCATATGTTTTGTATTATGGTATTGTTATGTTTGCCATAGAGGCCCCGGTGAGAAATTGTACAACATTAGAGTGTTATGTTATATCGGTTGCTGTGTGCCGAGTGGGGCTATTTTCTTTGAATATTGTGTATGACCTATATGTGTATATCCTATAGACTGTGAAGTGATGTGTTGTTGTGGTTATTATTCTATGCTGGGAGCTTAGTTGGTAGTGAAGGCCATATGCATGGTTGATGTATGGTCTAATTTTGAATGAGAATAATGAATGTCATGCAGATTGTTTAGTAAGCGGTGAGGAAGGTCTTTATTATCCTTGTAGACCGTGTTCTTGATGTGGATGGTTTATAGTAGCGGGAGATGGTGATTGTTTATTTTATTAAGTATACTGTTTATCCCTGTGGCATAATGATGTATTGAGATTTAGGAGGACATTTTGGTGACCTGGAACGAAGAAGGATGTTAGTTATTTGGCAAGAAGGGATAAGCCTCTTTTGAGGTGTGTAGTCGACAAGAGAGTTATGCTGATTAGCGGTGATCAGGACTTCAAGTTGCTCAGTTGCAGAAAGTTTAGTGGTGTGTTATTTTAATGACGATAATAGGGAATCTGGGAAGATGGTGAGGAGAAAGTATCCGAAATTGTTTGAACGGTTTTCTTAACCACTGTAGCTCGAGGACGAGCTTCTTTTGAGGTGTGTAGAATGTAACACCTCGATTTTTTAAAATACCGAAAATACCTGTTTAATATCTTTTGAGGTATATTTTATATTAAATAATGATATTGGTGTTGATATTTGAGTTTGATTAGTATTATTGATATATTGGGGGTTATGAGTTGAGTTTTATGTGAAGGAATATTGTTTACTTTATTTTCTACTGTTGGAGGATTATTATGAGACAATTTTATGTATTTTACATTGTTAGTATTTTTTAAAGTGTAAGAGTTGGGGGCTTGTTTGAAATATTTTTGAGATGGGGGGACTTATATGTAATACTCATAATTAATTAATTAATTAATTATTTATTTATTTATTTTAATAACCCCCCCCCCCCCCCCCATTTCTTCTTCCTCCATCTTCTTTCTTTCCTTTTCCTTATCCCGACCGAACACCCCAAGCCGACCCAACTTTCGGCCGATCGCTACTCCCGTCCAAATCCACCTCATTTCTTCGTCATTTTCAAATTAAATCGAGGGATAGACTAATTGGAGGGTGCTCTACATCGTGGTAGCATCGGATTTTTGAAAGGATTTCGGAAAGGTGAACCCTAGATTTTATTATTGTTTGAAATTAAGTGTGGTTAATTTCTGTTGAGTAGGAATATTACGGTGGGGAGATTAGAAGAGGTTGGGAATAGTAGAGATGATAAATTAGCAAATTATTGGAGAGTTTACAAGTTGCTAATAATTTAGGGTTTTGGGTTTGTAAAAGAGAATTATATATGTGAGAATTATCTCCTTCATAGTAGTAGAATTTTTGTAGAACTATTAGAATAAGTTGGGGGTGATTTTAGTAATTGGTTGGGGATAAACATCCCGTAGGGATTTAAATATTACGTGCAACGCACGTGTGCATCCTAGACGTTCGATAATACGCCTGAGTGATAATAGAATTAGTGTTGTTATTTTCTGTGGTTGATTTGGATGTTTTGAGCCTTAATTGCTTTGAAACTTGATAATAGGAGATGTTAACGGCTTCGAGTGCGGAATGGAGAAGTGATGCCTCGAGTCTTCCCGGGCTGTTAGGTGAGTATGAAAGTATTTATGTATCAGTTGTTTTAAGAAAATTTTAGTATAATTTGAATAATTGGTATGAATTCCAGAATAAGGTATATGTGTAAATGGGAATTTGGTGTTCGATGTTGGTGTGCAATATGACGATTAAATACTCGTCTCTTGTGTATTGATATAAATTCATAGACGATAGATTAGTTATATATATGGGGATGAGTTAAATGTATATAAGGATATCGGTATATGGCGAATTGATGTGATTTTGAATATTCAGCGTGATGGTAATGTATTGTGTATATATATATGTATATGGTGTTGTGATGTGTTGATCTACTGGGCGTATGCAAACATGTGAGAATGAGATAATAAATAGTACGGTATATTCATGATGTGTGAGGTAATAATAAAATAAATAATACAGCACAGTTGTGGTGTGCCATCATATGATGTGATGATTTTATATGTTAATTACGGTGATTTTTCTTATATGTGATGCATTGAAAGGGTAAGGGGGATGGTGATCATTGTTTATGTGTTAGTAAGTTCAAATAAAAGATGAGATGCTATGATGATAAAGGGTGACGATAATATGAAAAAGAAAATGTTAATAACCATAATTTCGGTTGACTAGAATTGATAACCCAGGATGGACCTGGGAGTTCAGATACCTCCGGATAGACCGGAAAGAGATATGATACCTCAGGGTAGACCTGAGAGAGAGTTGATACCCCAGGATGGACCTGGGAGTGCAGATACCACCGGATAGACAGGAGAGAGATATGATACCTCAGGGTAGACCTGAGAGAGAGTTGATACCCCAGGATGGACCTCGGAGTGTAGATACCTCCGAATAGACCGAAGAGAGATATGATACCTCAGGGTAGACCTGAGAAAGAGTTGATACCCCAGGATGGACCTGGGAGTGCAGATACCTCCGGATAGACCGGAGAGAGATAAGATACCTCAGGGTAGACCTGAGAGAGAGTTGATACCCCAGGATAGACCTGGAAGAGCAGATAACTCCGGATAGACCGTAGAGAGATATGATACCTCAGGGTAGACCTGAGAGAGAATTGATACTCCAGGATAGACCTGGGGTAAATTGAATATGATATAGAATGTGAATGAGAAAGAGAAGAAAGTACCTGGTGTAAAATGAAATGAAATGGTGAAGTAAGTGTAGAAGTAAAAATGATTGGTAAAAGGAAGCGTGTGATTAAACATGAGAAGCAAAGTAAGATAATATATATGATATAGTATTAGATGAATGGAGTTAAAGTAAATAAATAATTGAGCTATTGGCTTAAGATGTGATGAGTTATCACCCAAGTTCTACTTGGGGTGCAGTGATTATTACCCAAGCTATCGGCTTTGGGGTGCGGTGTATATTATCCAAACAATGTTTGGGGTGCAGTGTTTTATCTAAAAAGAATGAGAGTTAATGTGAATTGTATTATGAGATGAAAAATGAAAAGTAGAATACTTTGTGATGTGAAATGAAAATGAGAAAGTGACAATAGCGTATGACCTGAAATGAATATGGGAAAGTGGAGAAAGCAAGTTTATTATGAGTTAAGAATAAAGAATAAATAAGTTAATTATGAGATGAGATTCAGAAAATATGAAAAGTGTATTAATATGGATTAAATGAAGAAATTGTGTTATGATAATGGATACGAAAAGTAGAGAGTATGCATTATGCATCTTATAAATGAAAGCGAAGGTATAATGCGAGAGTGGTCACGAAAATGATTATTAAAGAGAAATATGTTGTGTTATGAGTTTGTTGTACCTTGGAAGTGTGTCGAGGAACTACTCGCCCGCTATTTTCGTGGAAATTGTGGAAACTACCTGCCTTAGCACAACTTTCAGGATGAATGGGTGAGTTGTTAATATGTTGCCGGTATTGTAGGTTGGAAATAAAAAGTGAAGTTAATTGATATATGTGTTATAAGGAAAAATGAAGGTAAGTTATAACAATTGATGGGTTTGATGATGAGTTCGATGATGAGTATGATGATGTATTGAGAGTGTAAAGAAGATAGTTGTAATGTCTGATGAAAGTAAAAGTAATGTACTGTGGGACGTGATGATATGTATTATAAGAAATGAATGAATGCGGTGTTATGTAAAATGAGAATGAAAGTTGATGTAGTACAAAATATTATGATAAGTGTTATAAGAAATGATTGGATGTGGTAATATGAGACTGACCGCTTATGGACTTCAGGCCCTGAATGCGAAGGGATGTAAAGATTTACAGTAGAACAATTATGTGTGATAAAATACAATAATTTATAATGGGAATAGAAGTTAATGTGTTACGTGATGTGTTGTAAATTATGGTTAAGTGTGATGTCACGAAATTGGATGAACCTGCTGTTATAGATTGGACCAATGTGGTATTATGAGTCGTGTGTATAAATGAAAAGGAATGGTAGATGTAATACGTGGTTGAATAGTATGAAGAAAATGTGGTAGTGACATTAAGTGATTATTAATGTAAATAAAGAATCGGTGATGTAAAGAAATTATCTACATGAGGTGATAGGATGTGGGGTATCTGAGATTACCATAAAGGAATTCTGTGTGAGAAATTGATGTAAATAGTTCGGGAAATTGTGGTATGGAAAGGAGAACAAGAAATAAAGAAAGTGTGTAGGGGTGGTATAAGATTATGTGATTGTAAAATAAAGTTATATGTGAGATTAGCATGATGCATATAGTGAAGTTATGGATTTATACAGATGGATACAGGGTTGCAGAATACTTTGATATTCGTATGTATGACGTTTTATGTGCAGATTTCAGGTTGAATCTTCTTATCTTGATATTCGTAAGTTTAAGTTATTCTCTTTATATAAATTAATTTATTTATTAGTTTAGTAAATTATACTTACACCAGAAATAGCTAACCCCTTAGTGTTTGGAGGATTAGGGGAGTCCCAGGACTACCCTAGATCCCCTACTGTTACAGGTCCTCAGCAGTGCAGAGGTGAGACGTAGATTTCGTTGAGTGAAGCCTTTTACTTTAAATTTTATGTATAAGTTCAGTTGTGTGAATAGTAGAATTTATGGTTTAAATGGTATTTTAGATGTATAAGCATGTATATGATGATGATGAGTATAGTGTGGAGTGGTATGGTATGTGTGTGACCCGTACCCATCTCGTTGTGGTGTACCGGGCCCTGTGGTAGGTTTTACAAAGGTTTTTCTAAAATTTTTACCTCATTTTCAAAGAAATTTATGGTTTTTATTTGGTATTTGATATTCTATTATGAGTTTGGCCCCCAGAGCATGATATTATATTGCCTGTGTGATTCTGCTCACTTTGGCCTGGGGAGCCCATGATATTATTGCTTGTGATGTGAGCTGCGGAATTTAGAGCAGAATTCCGTAAGCTTTTTGTGTTTCGGGGCAAAAATTACAGGAGAAACTCTGCCAAAATTTTTATTGAAATATAATTATCTTAGTTTATGTTTAAAGTGATATAGAAATTGAAAGAATTGATTTTGGAGTCAAAAAAAAGAAAAAAATTTTTTTGGGGCGTTACAGTTTGGTATCAGAGCCTAGGTTGACTAGGAATTTTCGGTTGATCCTAGTGATCCTGTCATGTGTGTATGGGTTCGTTATGGCTAAGTCATGAGTCTAAAGTTGTTTTATGTTCTGTGGGTGTTTTGTTAAGTGGCAGTTCTGTTATTGAATTGTGCGACTCTTTTAGACTTCTGTTTGACTTTGAGTGTAAACTACCTTTTTGGCCCATGCATATGTTTTGTATTATGGTATTGTTATGTTTGCCATAGAGGCCCCGGTGAGAAATTGTACAACATTAGAGTGTTATGTTATATCGGTTGCTGTGTGCCGAGTGGGGCTATTTTCTTTGAATATTGTGTATGACCTATATGTGTATATCCTATAGACTGTGAAGTGATGTGTTGTTGTGGTTATTATTCTATGCTGGGAGCTTAGTTGGTAGTGAAGGCCATATGCATGGTTGATGTATGGTCTAATTTTGAATGAGAATAATGAATGTCATGCAGATTGTTTAGTAAGCGGTGAGGAAGGTCTTTATTATCCTTGTAGACCGTGTTCTTGATGTGGATGGTTTATAGTAGCGGGAGATGGTGATTGTTTATTTTATTAAGTATACTGTTTATCCCTGTGGCATAATGATGTATTGAGATTTAGGAGGACATTTTGGTGACCTGGAACGAAGAAGGATGTTAGTTATTTGGCAAGAAGGGATAAGCCTCTTTTGAGGTGTGTAGTCGACAAGAGAGTTATGCTGATTAGCGGTGATCAGGACTTCAAGTTGCTCAGTTGCAGAAAGTTTAGTGGTGTGTTATTTTAATGACGATAATAGGGAATCTGGGAAGATGGTGAGGAGAAAGTATCCGAAATTGTTTGAACGGTTTTCTTAACCACTGTAGCTCGAGGACGAGCTTCTTTTGAGGTGTGTAGAATGTAACACCTCGATTTTTTAAAATACCGAAAATACCTGTTTAATATCTTTTGAGGTATATTTTATATTAAATAATGATATTGGTGTTGATATTTGAGTTTGATTAGTATTATTGATATATTGGGGGTTATGAGTTGAGTTTTATGTGAAGGAATATTGTTTACTTTATTTTCTACTGTTGGAGGATTATTATGAGACAATTTTATGTATTTTACATTGTTAGTATTTTTTAAAGTGTAAGAGTTGGGGGCTTGTTTGAAATATTTTTGAGATGGGGGGACTTATATGTAATACTCATAATTAATTAATTAATTAATTAATTATTTATTTATTTTAATAACCCCCCCCCCCCCCCATTTCTTCTTCCTCCATCTTCTTTCTTTCCTTTTCCTTATCCCGACCGAACACCCCAAGCCGACCCAACTTTCGGCCGATCGCTACTCCCGTCCAAATCCACCTCATTTCTTCGTCATTTTCAAATTAAATCGAGGGATAGACTAATTGGAGGGTGCTCTACATCGTGGTAGCATCGGATTTTCGAAAGGATTTCGGAAAGGTGAACCCTAGATTTTATTATTGTTTGAAATTAAGTGTGGTTAATTTCTGTTGAGTAGGAATATTACGGTGGGGAGATTAGAAGAGGTTGGGAATAGTAGAGATGATAAATTAGCAAATTATTGGAGAGTTTACAAGTTGCTAATAATTTAGGGTTTTGGGTTTGTAAAAGAGAATTATATATGTGAGAATTATCTCCTTCATAGTAGTAGAATTTTTGTAGAACTATTAGAATAAGTTGGGGGTGATTTTAGTAATTGGTTGGGGATAAACATCCCGTAGGGATTTAAATATTACGTGCAACGCACGTGTGCATCCTAGACGTTCGATAATACGCCTGAGTGATAATAGAATTAGTGTTGTTATTTTCTGTGGTTGATTTGGATGTTTTGAGCCTTAATTGCTTTGAAACTTGATAATAGGAGATGTTAACGGCTTCGAGTGCGGAATGGAGAAGTGATGCCTCGAGTCTTCCCGGGCTGTTAGGTGAGTATGAAAGTATTTATGTATCAGTTGTTTTAAGAAAATTTTAGTATAATTTGAATAATTGGTATGAATTCCAGAATAAGGTATATGTGTAAATGGGAATTTGGTGTTCGATGTTGGTGTGCAATATGACGATTAAATACTCGTCTCTTGTGTATTGATATAAATTCATAGACGATAGATTAGTTATATATATGGGGATGAGTTAAATGTATATAAGGATATCGGTATATGGCGAATTGATGTGATTTTGAATATTCAGCGTGATGGTAATGTATTGTGTATATATATATGTATATGGTGTTGTGATGTGTTGATCTACTGGGCGTATGCAAACATGTGAGAATGAGATAATAAATAGTACGGTATATTCATGATGTGTGAGGTAATAATAAAATAAATAATACAGCACAGTTGTGGTGTGCCATCATATGATGTGATGATTTTATATGTTAATTACGGTGATTTTTCTTATATGTGATGCATTGAAAGGGTAAGGGGGATGGTGATCATTGTTTATGTGTTAGTAAGTTCAAATAAAAGATGAGATGCTATGATGATAAAGGGTGACGATAATATGAAAAAGAAAATGTTAATAACCATAATTTCGGTTGACTAGAATTGATAACCCAGGATGGACCTGGGAGTTCAGATACCTCCGGATAGACCGGAAAGAGATATGATACCTCAGGGTAGACCTGAGAGAGAGTTGATACCCCAGGATGGACCTGGGAGTGCAGATACCACCGGATAGACAGGAGAGAGATATGATACCTCAGGGTAGACCTGAGAGAGAGTTGATACCCCAGGATGGACCTCGGAGTGTAGATACCTCCGAATAGACCGAAGAGAGATATGATACCTCAGGGTAGACCTGAGAAAGAGTTGATACCCCAGGATGGACCTGGGAGTGCAGATACCTCCGGATAGACCGGAGAGAGATAAGATACCTCAGGGTAGACCTGAGAGAGAGTTGATACCCCAGGATAGACCTGGAAGAGCAGATAACTCCGGATAGACCGTAGAGAGATATGATACCTCAGGGTAGACCTGAGAGAGAATTGATACTCTAGGATAGACCTGGGGTAAATTGAATATGATATAGAATGTGAATGAGAAAGAGAAGAAAGTACCTGGTGTAAAATGAAATGAAATGGTGAAGTAAGTGTATGGGTGGAAATGAATTAGTGAAAGAAAATGAGTATATGATGAAGAGCATGAAAGAATGTGATTCATGAGTATGGAAGTAAAAATGATTGGTAAAAGGAAGCGTGTGATTAAACATGAGAAGCAAAGTAAGATAATATATATGATATAGTATTAGATGAATGGAGTTAAAGTAAATTAATAATTGAGCTATTGGCTTAAGATGTGATGAGTTATCACCCAAGTTCTACTTGGGGTGCAGTAATTATTACCCAAGCTATCGGCTTTGGGGTGCGGTGTATATTATCCAAACTATGTTTGGGTTGCAGTGTATTATCTAAAAAAATGAGAGTTAATGTGAATTGTATTATGAGATGAAAAATGAAAAGTAGAATACTTTGTGATGGGAAATGAAAATGAGAAAGTGACAATAGCGTATGACCTGAAATGAATATGAGAAAGTGGAGAAAGCAAGTGTATTATGAGTTAAGAATAAAGAATAAATAAGTTAATTATGAAATGAGATTCAGAAAATACGAAAAGTGTATTAATATGGATTAAATGAAGAAATTGTGTTATGATAATGAATACGAAATGTAGAGAGTATGCATTATGCATCTTATAAATGAAAGTCAAGATATAATGCGAGAGTGGTCACGAAAATGATTATTAAAGAGAAATATATTGTGTTATGAGTTTGTTGTACCTTGGAAGTGTGTCGAGGAACTACTCGCCTGCTATTTTCGTGGAAATGGTGGGAACTACCTCCCTTGGCACAACTTTCAGGATGAATGGGTGAGTTGTTAATATGATGCCGGTATTGTAGGTTGGAAATAAAAAGTGAAGTTAATTGATATATGTGTTATAAGGGAAAATGAAGGTAAGTTATAACAATTGATGGGTTTGATGATGAGTTTGATGATGAGTATGATGATGTATTGAGAGTGTAAAGAAGATAGTTGTAATGTATGATGAAAGTAAAAGTAATGTTCTGTGGGACATGATGATATGTATTATAAGAAATGAATGAATGCGGTGTTATGTAAAATGAGAATGAAAGTTGATGTAGTACGAAATATTATGATAAGTGTTATAAGAAATGATTAGATGTGGTAATATGAGACTGACCGCTTATGGACTTGAGGCCCTGAATGCGAAGGGATGTAAAGATTTACAGTAGAACAATTATGTCTGATAAAATACAATAATTTATAATGGGAATAAAAGTTAATGTGTTACGTGATGTGTTGTAATTTATGGTTAAGTGTGATATCACGAAATTGGATGAACCTGCTGTTTTAGATTGGACCAATGTGGTATTATGAGTCGTGTGTATAAATGAAAAGGAATGGTCGATGTAATGCGTGGTTGAATAGTATGAAGAAAATGTGGTAGTGACATTAAGTGATTATTAATGTAAATAAAGAATCGGTGATGTAAAGAAATTATCTACATGAGGTGATAGGATGTGGGGTATCTGAGATTACCATAAAGGAATTCTGTGTGAGAAATTGATGTGAATAGTTCGGGAAATTGTGGTATGGAAAGGAGAACAAGAAATAAAGAAAGTGTGTAGGGGTGGTATAAGATTATGTGATTGTAAAATAAAGTTATATGTGAGATTAGCATGATGCATATAGTGAAGTTATGGATTTATACAGATGGATACAGGGTTGCAGAATACTTTGATATTCGTGTGTATGACGTTTTTTGTGCGGATTTCAGGTTGAATCTTCTTATCTTGATATTCGTAAGTTTAAGTTATTCTCTTTATATAAATTAATTTATTTATTAGTTTAGTAAATTATACTCACACCAGAAATGGCTAACCCCTTAGTGTTTGGGTGGTTAGAGGAATCCCAGGAATACCCTAGATTCCCTACTGTTACAGGTCCTCAGCAGTGCAGAGGTGAGACGTAGATTTCGTTGAGTGAAGCCTTTTAATTTAAATTTTATGTATAAGTTCAGTTGTGTGATTAGTGGAATTTATGGTTTAAATGGTATTTTAGATGTATAAGCATGTATATGATGATGATGAGTATAGTGTGGAGTGGTATGGTATGTGTGGGATCCGTACCCATCTCGTTGTGGTGTACCGGGTCCTGTGGTAGGTTTTACAAAGGTTTTTCTAAAATTTGTACCTCGTTTTCAAAGAAATTTATGGTTTTTATTTGGTATTTGATATTCTATTATGAGTTTGGCCCCTAGAGCATGATATTATATTGCCTGTGTGATTCTGCTCATTTTGTCCTGGAGAGCCCATGATATTAGTGCTTGTGATGTGAGCTACGGAATTTAGAGCAGAATTACGTAAGCTTCTTGTGTTTCGGGGCAGAAATTACTGGGGAAACTCTGCCAAAATTTTTATTGAAATATAATTATCTTATTTTATGTTTGAAGTGATATAGAAATTGAAAGAATTAATTTTGGGAGTCAAAAAAAAAAATTTGGGGCGTTACAAATTCACATGCACACAAACACATAGCAAGTCCGTGCACACACAACCCATTCCAAGCCCATGCTTCACCCACACATATGGCCAGCCAACTTCATGGGAGGGAAAGAAATAATTTGAATGAGTTTACGCTTAAGTGGGTAATTATTAAGACTTAGTGGGTAGTTTTAAAAAAAGACCCCACTAACCTTCTCCTTTATAATCCTCCCATTCCGGCCAAGCATGGTCAAAAGTTCTCACTTTTCATTTTCAAAAAAATAGTTTCTTCTTTGTTGTTAGCATTTAGAGCTCGGATTTTGAGGAGGATTGTAGATTATTTTCTAGGAGTCTATATTGCTAGGGATTCATCAAATAGGTGGGTGTTTTTTTGGTTTCTAAATCTTTATGATGCTATGATATTATCAGAAGATTTGTTATGTGCAATCTAGAATCTTTAGGTGGTGAAATAATCTTAGAATCAAATGCATGCCAATTTATTTAAACTAGATGAAATTATATAAAGGAAAATTTAATTATCATGTGTTTATATTGCTAAATTTCATTAAATTGTTAATGTGATAATTTCATGGCAGCTAGCAAATTTTTTAAATAGAAATGAGCATACACTATATTGAGAAATTGTATGAGATGTAGTCTTAGTAGTGCAATGTTTGTATTTTTATGGTTGAAATTATGTGATATCTCATGTTAGTGATTAATTTAATCAGGGGTAATTGTGGATGTGTTGAATACTGAATTTTCCATGTTTTTATTCCCTGTAGTATATAGTTTAATTTGTATAAGTTAAGATTTGTGTTCGATGTTGAAATAATGAAATTGGAGCAGAGAGTAGTAAGCATGTTGTTTATTTTCTGAGAGATTCGATAGTGAGTGAGGTGTGAGAACTCTGGTCTTGGCGTTCGAACTTGGTCGCGAATTCGATTTTGCCTGAGTGCAGATTGATCTCGGTTTTATTTTTAAAAACCATTGAGAGTGAGATTTAGTTCATATTGATTAATCTTGAGCCAGTTGACAGAACTACAGGTTTGGGAGACTAGTTTGTTTGTGTAAGTTGGGGTGTGGGAGGTCTCCGGTTCGAGCCTTGAGGACTGTACTTTGTTTGAAAAGTCTTTTTCCATTAATTGTTCAGCAGAAACATAAAGGATATTTTTGGAAGAATCTACACCAACAGCAAGTTGGAAACTTGGTTGCGGGTTGCGATTTGGGGCACTGTGCTTAGGTACGATTCTGGAGGCGGCCATTCTTTTATCATTATGATTTTCTTTTTACTTTTATTTGCATGTATTTCTTTGAGAAAGGGGTTAAAACTAATCTATTATATAAATGGATTATTTTTTAGATAACTATACATAATTTTGGGATTTAACTTGTGATTAAACTACATTATAAAATTGGAAGATATGTTTCCATTGATTGCTTGGATCCACTCCACGATCATCTCGTTTTAAGGAAAACTAAACTTTGAAGTATTTGAGATAGTTATATAAAATTTAGTGATTTGTTTTGCATTAAACAAAGTGTTGTAAATTGTTAATTATGAATTGAATTAAGAGTTATTTCGGTAAAGTTTTATCAATGTGATAATCTTATTGATATTTTCTACATAATGGTTACGAAGTTATCTATTTGTTTGAGATTAGTGAGTTTTGTAAATGAATAAAGAATTTTATATAAGAGGTTAAGAATAACCTAACAAGTTTATGAATTTGATGGTGGATTCTAGAGGCTGGGTGAGACCCAAAATGCCGAAAAGATTAATAAATGAAAATATAAGAAGCGGCCAGTGTGGACTAGCATTCTCAGTGGTTTGGTTTAAGTCCGGTAGGGTAAGCTATCTCTAGGTCATAATAATAATAAATGGACTACGGACAGGCACTAGATGGAGATGTGATGCAGTAAGGGCAAACATGAGTATGAGGGCCTCAGCTGGTCTGCGGTGTAAGATTGTCCCCTATCGAGATGTGAATGGAAGTGTCTCAAACTCATTTGCGATGTGGGATTGATCTCCAGAATTATCGGGATTGAGGCGACGCTCATGGGATGTTTGTGTGGTGAGGCACCATGACTTACGGTGTGAGATTGAATCCCCGAAACTTTTGGGATGTGAATGATCATCTACGGTGTGGGATTAATCTCCAGAATTATCGGGGCGTGGGTTTGGGTGCTCACAAATTGTCTAAATCTTATGTTAGTCACGGGTGTAAACTTTGCATAACCAGGGATTGAACACTATAATGAGGAGTACGTTAAGGGCTTGCCCTTGGACCTATGAAGTATGAGATGCATATAATCCGAACAAGTGTACATTAGTGTTACATCGTAAGTATGAATGGCTGCATTAGTCTTTAAGTGCATAAAGTACACTAACATAATTAGGATTGTCACCTTTTCATTGTTGCATTCAAGTTTATGTTTGCTAAATTGAAGAATCACTGTATTATAGCATTGCGTCAGTTTTATGCAACTGACGTGCTCGCAGTTTTCAAATTGCAGGACTCGGATTAGCGAGCGATGGGGACATAAATTTGATGTTGATGGCTATTGCAGGATTGAAGATGTTTGATGTTATAAATTGTATTGTTTCATGTAAATTTCCACTGCGTATTGTAAAGAATAACACTGTAATAAAAAAAAAATTAAATCCTTGTATTTTTGTACGAAATTGAAGTAAAGATCCTAGTTGTGCTACGAGTTACCTATGTTTGGAATTCGCGGCATTACAGAGTGGTGTCAGAGTCAACTTCAATAAGTAGTACAAAAATAATAAGGGAAATTAAATTATGATGGACATTAGATGTGTGAGTTTCATTTTTGAGTCATGAATGATGTAGTTATTGAACTTGCATTCATGAAACTCTCCTCGTATATATTGATGTGATATTGTATGCGAGTATCTTTCCTTTGCATCACTAGTGTTGTGGTTGGTTTAAACATAGCATTTATGGTACCTTGTACGTAGACTATTCTCTTTTTTTTTCTTCGTCAATTTTTCTTTATACTACTTTTCATCTTTAAAGCTTAATATTTTTCAATGAATTCTTTGTTTTTTACAATTAATTCACTTCGGTATTTGTTTATCTACGTTCTTTAGTCCTAATCTTTTAATTTTTTCTTAACTCATTTTTCCTTTTTTATGTTTTGTCCTTCTGAATTTTATGTGCTTTTGCGTTACTCATTTATTTTTGCTATTAATTTTATGTATTTTTTAGTTTTATTTACTCATTATTAAATTATTATTAAGTTATTTTCTTCTATTATTATTTCTATTCTATTTGAAATTTTTTATTTTGTTATATGTAAATTCATTTTATATATGCTTTGATTTTAAGATACTATATTTTTCCATTATTTTATATTGTCTTATATATTTTTGTGTATTTTAACAAGAGTGTAATATTTTTACTTATATAAATATGATATACTTCTACACATTATAAATCTTCTTTTTATCAATATTTTTGTTTTTACATCTTATATTCAATACCCTTGTTATTACTTATTGTTTACTACTTTTGTTATATTTACTTTTCACTATTAATAGATACTGATTAATTTTGTTGTTTTATACTTTCAAAATATACTATATACACTCACTACTTATATTTTTACTTTATTTCAACTTTTATTATATTTACATTCTTAGTACTATATATACTTTCTACTAATTACTCTGTAAATCATATATTTCAATATACTTACTATACATATCATTTTATACTTATTCAATTACAACATTACTATATATTTAATAATATAATTGTTTATGTTCATTATTCTAATTTACTCCACTACATATTTATTTTCTCACTCGCATTTGCATTTAAGCTTATGCATGTATTTCATTCCATTTTTCTTCTTACTTTTTTTTGATGAAAACGGATAGAGTCTGACGACTCCAGCCACACCAAAATATAATATATAAACTCCAAAAGAAATGTACAATAAAAGTTTTACCAGAGGTAAAACACAGAAAAGAATCGCCAAAAAACAAACGGAAAATAAAAATAGAACTATACAAGTAGAAAACAAAAGACTGGTACGATGAAGGCTGAAGACATCGGGGGCTGCAGCGAAATCTCTCGAGGTTGCTAGCGAGCGGAGCAAGGAAAGCCTCACAGGATGCTAGATCGAAACAAGACCATCAGCAGGGGAGGAGGCCAAGACAGAGAACCACCGAAAGAGCCCGCAAAGCTACAGTACGGATCCTAGGACCCAAAGGCTACCGCAAAGAATCAGAGGGGCCTGATGCACTCATCGAGTACCAACACTGTGAGCCTGCAAAAACCAAAACCAAAGGAGCCCAATCGCGGCAAAAAATGTCAAGGCATCTGCTCAGCAATGCCACCATAAAACCAGCCAGAAGACAGCGCTGGAGAACGCCCAGTAACCAAGCCAGGCAAAGCTGGATACAGCAACGCACCACACAACACAACTAACAGAGTGATGCTCCACCCATCACCAACAATCAAAAGCTCAAAAAAGCCCTATAAACGAGCTTGAGAAGAACACACATCCAGCCATAAACCAAGCATCGAAAAACGCTACATACCAAGAGTATCACTAATCCGAACAGCCATAACCAAAGACTAATTGAAGCCAGTCACAAAGCAATCCACATAGGATGCAAAAGAAAATGAACATCAGCACTAATTAATAACCATTAGTGGAACATCCATAAACTCCCCAGTTTCAAAAAGCCAAAGGCCAACATAATAAACAACCCAAAAGATTGTAATAAGAGAGGGAGGGAGTAAGATAAACTACCAAGTGCGCCTAAGCCCAGAAAAACAAAACAGAGGGGGAATAGCTACATCACAGCAAAAGGCCACAGGGCCGGGAACTCCACTCGAGGGAGATCAGGTCTGCAGGGGAAACAGAAAAAAACATTATTAAACTCAGTGACTAAAAAGAGTAGAGCATTAAAATTAAAAATTGCTGGGGAAGTAAAGCTTGTAGGTTATTGAGACAGCACACAGAATCGTAAAGTTTTTGGAAATCCAAAGAAGCTCTGCCTTTGTAAGAAGGACCCGAACTCCAGAGCTTGAATAAAAAGGAAAATGATTCTATAAGAGCCATAGGAGAGGAACATCGATGCTCGAACACTCGCTGGTTCCTTTCCTTCCAAATAACCCATACTATGATGTGGACAGACAAAACCCACGCGTTATGGAACAAAACGTTCTGTGGCTTTAAAGACCAAACATCGGCTAAGGTGGGAGGAATAGAACCCGTGTCCCACGCTAGAGAACAGATCCTCCAAAGGGGGAGAATGGAGGGGCACTGAATGAAGAGGTGATTAACATCTTTCGGGATTTGAAGACAAAAAGCGCAATGTTGCCCCCATGCTAAATTCCTCCTATTGAGAGCATCAACAGTGAGCAATTTACCCTGAAACGCCAGCCAGAAGTTAATCTTCACTTTAAGGGGGGCGGCTGACCCCCACAAAAGATGCGCGACAGGGGATTGAACGCCCCTAGAGTTAAGAAACCTGTAGAACGACTTAACTGAAAAGGAACCAGACTCAGACCATCGCCAAGCAATGCTCTCACTAGACTTCCAAACGAAGCGATCGAGATGAGAGATGAGATTATTGAGAATCTCTAAGAGAGGGGGAGGAAGGTCAATCACAAAGGGAATGGTCCAATGACACGTGCCATCAATGATCGTGAACGACTCTGCAACCGTTGCGGTGGGGACGGACGCCAATTGAAATAGAGAGGGAAACTCAGACGAGAGTTTGATGTTACCAATCCAAAGATCCATCCAAAATTTTGCTCTCGAGCTGTCCATGTAGGAGCGAGATATACTACAGTGAAAAGCGGTCGAGGCCTTCCAGACACCCTTCCAGAAGGGAGAGGCTAGGCGACTAATAGTCGCAGGGAATTCCCACCAACAGAGAGAGCGAGAGCGATAATCCTTGATACAACGAAACCAAGGTAGGTTGTCACGGTGGTGTAGAGACCACAGACATTTACCTAGGAGGGCGATATTATGGTCTCGAAGATCTAGAACACCCAGCCCTCCCTCCTGTTTTGGAAGCACAAATCATTTTCCAATGGCAAAGGTGGGACCCTGGTTTATAGGAAGAGGAACCAGTCCAGAAGAAGTTGCTTCTAATTTGATCTAACCTTTTAATAACCCAGGCAGGGAGGAAGAAGAAAGACATAAAATAGAGAGGCATAGCAGATAACACCGGGTTGATGAGGATTAATCTACCCCCTCGGGAAAGAACTTTGCCTGACCACACACTAAGCCTGGCTTCCACTTTATCAATTAGTGGAAACCAATCAGCCCTATGCAGTTTGCCCCATCTAAGGGGGATGCCAAGGTAAGTGATAGGGAAAGACGCTGATTGGCAATTGAAAAAGTTGAAAATCTCGACCTGTTGGTTGGGAGCCCCTCCCAGCCAAAGGACCGACGATTTTTGGAAGTTGATCGACAACCCCGAAGCAGATTCAAACCAATAAAGAAGAAGTTTGAGGTTCCGAATGGAAGTGGCATTCGGTTTAGTGAAAATGATGGTATCATCTGCATATTGCAGATTAAGGACCCCTTCAAAGTGAGGAGAATGGCCGAGTCCCTCTATCATGTGCGAACTCCAAGCATGCTTGAGTAGTCTGCTGAAAACATCAGCAACAAGGGAAAAAAGGAGTGAAGAGAGGGGGTCTCCTTGGCGAAGGCCACATTTGACTTTGAACTTGTGGCCTTCCGAGCCATTGATGAATAAGGAGGAGGTACCTGAAAACAAACTGGATCTAACCCAAGAGATCCATTTGGGACCAAACCCCCAGTGGGAGAGAATGTCAAGAAGAAACTCCCAATTGACATTGTCATAAGCTTTTTGAAAATCGAGTTTGAGGAGAATGCCCTCCGTTTGAGTTCTATGACAATAAGAGATGATTTCTTGAGCAGAAGCTACACTGTCGAGAATGAAACGGTCTTTGATAAACCCTGATTAAGCCGTGTCGATCATAGAGGGAATGATCTCACTCAGCCTAGCCGAAAGAACTTTCATAACAATTTTGAAAGTGGTGTTAATCAAACTGATGGGCCTGAAGTTAGACAATAAGTGTGCCCCCACCATTTTGGGAATAAGCACAATATGCGCATAATTAATGCGCTCAAAAGAGAAATTACCGGAATGAAGATCTTGGAACATCTTAAAAAGATCGTCCTTTAGTAATTCCCAAAATTTTTGGAAAAAAAAGGCGGGGAACCCATCAGGCCCCGGAGCTGAATCACTTTTCAAGGCAAAGACCGCAGCTTTAATTTCTTCCATAGAGAAAGGGGCCTCGAGAGAAGAAAGATCGTTGGTTTGATTCCCGTAAAGTTGGGACCAATCAAGCTCTATAGAGCGAGGTTTGGCCAAACCTAAGGTTTTTATAATACGAGTGAAATTCTCGGTGAATGTCATCGTTGCTGAAAAGATCCACTCCCTGAACAGAGATGGAGGAAATGTGATTGCTACGTTGCCTGTGGGAAGCAAAGCTCTGAAAGTATGCCGTATTGGCGTCTCCCTCTTTCAACCACCTAACCCTAGCTCTTTGAGCCCATTTGATATGCTCCTGATAGAGGATATCGGCGTATTCTTGCTTGCAAGAACGACGTTCCAGTCTCACTGAAGTAGACAAGGGACCAACCTCTTCCATTCTATCGATGGACTCGATGGATGAAAGAAGGAAGGATTTGAGGAAATTGGTATTTCTCTGTCTCTCGGCGCGCCAGATTTTACAGCCAAACTTAATAGCATGGAGTTTAAGAAGAATATTGCCCAATCCAACTGAACCAGAGATGGAGGCGAGACATTCTTCCACTAGAGAGACGAATAGCTGGTCTTGCAGCCAGAACTTTTCAAAGTGAAATTTGTGTGGCTGGTAGAAAGGAAAGTTGGAGTAGAGAACGATAGGGACATGGTCCGACGAGGGGTTGGGGAGGGCCTGAGCGAAAGATTGCTAAAAACGAGAAATCCATGCTTGCGAGACCAAGAAACGATCAAGTTTAGCCAAGATCGGGGGATCACGTTGGTTGGACCAAGTGAAGGATCTACCAGAGATCGGTAAATCGGTTAAATGCAAATCCCAAATACAGTCGTTGAAAATGAAAGATTGAGAATTAGAGAGGGTCGGGTTAGATCTTTCGGAAACAAAATGGGTGACATTGAAATCTCCGCGAAAAATGCAGAGGTTGGTAGACCAGCTTTGAAGTGAAAAAAACTCATTCCAGAAAGAGGGCCTTCTCTCTGAAGTGGAGGGACCATACACCGAAATGACCGTGAGGGGAACATTAAAAGTGGACCATAGCAATGGGACGATAAGAAAGAAATTAAGGCGATGTACAAAGATAAGCGAGAAACATGATTCTTTGTAGCCGAAGAGGATCCCACCCCTGGCGTCAATGGCATCTAGCGAGATCCACTTGGCAATCGTGGATCCTCCTAAGGCTTTCAAAATGGAAGGGGAAGGAGATGCAAGTTTGGATTCTTGGATTGAGATAATATCGCAACGGGAGGAAGAGATTAGATCAAAGATCGCCCGTTGTTTAGACGGGCAGTGAAGGCCTCGGATATTCCATGATACACTAATCATGGGCGCAACGGTGCTCCAGGACTCTTCTACGTTCCCTCTTCCTGAGGGTGTGAAAACAATGCGAGTCTGATGGATCAATAAGGAATCCCAAATCCTGCGCTAATAAGGCAAACTCGCTGTCAGAGAGCGAGTCAAAAGAGGGGGTGTAAATGGATCCTAATTGATTAGGATCATGCCGGGAATCTTGGGCAGGAAGGGGAGACTGCTGGTCACTAAAGATTGGACACGGCCTGATCTTAACTGGAGATCTACGAGCCTCAGCAGCCACGATTTTTTTAGCCTTAATCCTCGTACTAGATCGGATAATGCGTAGGGGAACCCGTGAGGGATACCCAAGAGTGACGGCTGGAGACCCTACCACCTGCATGGGAGGGGAGGGAAACGAACCGTCACCCAAAGAGGAAGAAAGATTGGGGTCACCTCTGATAATGGGAGTTCCCTTGGGAAGCGAAAGAGATCCAGGGGAGAGATTGCGGGGGAGAGGAGGAAGGATCCCCAAAATATCCCGGGCCTTCGTTACGAGCGATGGAGACATCCACCCTCGGAACGAAGACCCTAATGTGCAAAACCCATTACTGGGAATAGAATGGTACGGTGAAAAAAATGCAAGTGGATAAAAACCCAAAAGCAAAAGTTTAAAAAAACATTCTGCAAGTAAAAAAAGATCAGCTGTAGAGGAATTAAAGGCAGCAGTAAGGAGTACCTTCTTGGGTAGACCACCACGCTCCAGCTCAGCTTCCTCCTCTAAGAGTAGGGGGTCTTGATCCATCCAAGCTGTACCTTTGTGGGGAGACTACATGATTGGATTTAGTAGGCAAGAGAGCAGGGTCCGACTTTCTTAGAGTGGGAAAATGAGCAAGCTGCTGAAATCTCTCCCAGTCCGATGCAAAGTGTTGATTGATTTCCCACGCTGGCCAGCCGGATGAAGGAACCTTACTTTTAGTAACGGGAGAGACAGTTTCAACCACCACGGATGAGGAAGGGAAAACCGACTACTGGAGTTTGGGGGGATGGGAAATGGAGGAGTCAGGAGGCTGAGGAGCCAACACAGAACCCGATGTGGCACCCTTCGCCGATTGAAATTCAGGATTAATCCACACAAGGTTAGGACCCTTAGTCGGAGAAATCTTAGGCTTAGAAGGAGGAACAGCCGACTTACGAGAGAAAGAAAATTTACTACGAGAAGCACTCAGTGAATCCACTTTCGCTGCAGCACTTTTAGCTTTTGAAGAAGACCCACCACCAGGGTGAAATGTAGCGGAGAGGTCAGAATCTAAGGTTGGCACTGCAGCCACGGTAGAGGCCAGAGAGGGCAGAACACTAGTGGAAATAGGATCGTGGTAATGAGCCGAAACCGTGAACGATGTAATGCCATCAGTTAAACAGAATGCTTCAATACGATTAGGGCTATTGGAACATCGAAAAATAGCCTCAATCTGCAGACTGCCAGAGGCCAGTCGAGACTTAGAGGAAATACTCACAATATCACCAATACACTTTGCCATATCACCTACTATACGGAGAGAATCACAAAACGGAGGAAGACCCACCAGAGAAACTTTAAAATCAGAGGAATTGAAATTCTTTGACTGATCGGGGATCTTCACCCATCGTCTAACAGTAAGGGAAATTCCACCAATAGCCAGGAAAGGATTCGCAATGAGCTCCTCCAACATCTTAGGTGAAGGACATCGAATAACCATATCACCATTAGAACAGTTGTAGAGAACCCAATCCCAGTCTTTGATGTTGCAGAAATTGCTAAGGAAGGAGTTAAGCGTGAAGAAAGGCACTGATCCTCCAACAAAGGAGATAGCTCCATAGGTACTAAAATATTTCAGTCGATCCGTAAGCTTAGTCTTAGGGATGAAAACACGGGTGATGGCCAGCTTGGAAGAAGGAGCGGGAGGTTTCGAGGAGGCCAGAGGAGGAGGCTGGGAACTCTTGCCTAAGCAATGATCCAGGGAGGGGGTGGGGAGCAATGGAGATGAGGGGTTGGGGGGGATTCTTTTGAGAAGAAGAGGGTTTTGAAGAGGGTAACTTACTACGCAGTGCAGATAGATCCACCGCAGCCAGAACTTGATCAGAGATCGGCGATCCTCTAGGGAGCCCAAGGATTTTTTGGAGAGCGACGGTTCTTAGTGTGCCCATCTTTGAGACAGAAATTACATTTCATTTTGTTAGGACAGTCTATTTTGAAATGGCCGTATTGAAGGCAACGGAAACAAAGCGACCGCAGGCGTAAGGAGGGAGAAGAGGAGCCAGAAGGAGGAGAGGGGAATGAAGAGGCTATGGAGTGGGAGACTACAGAAGAAGCAACATGAAGAAGCTTCGAGGCGTTGGGCCTGAACGGGGCCCAAACTGCCAGCCCACCACTAGAAGGGGGAGAGATTGGGGGAGAAAGGGGTTTTGAAGCAGCTTTTTTCTTTTTAACTACTTCTACCCATGAGTATTCCATGGGCCAAAACGAGAGTGCAGCCCACTTAAAAAAATAACCAGAAAGAAAGGGAGAGGGATAGAAGGAAAAATTGATCGCAGCCGAAATACGAAGGAAATGGAAACAAATCCGATAATGGTAGGGTAAGATAGGGGGAGAGGAAGGGAAGACGCTCCAGAGAGCTCATAGGGCATAGACCTCCGAGAGAGAAACACTGTGACAGGGATTAGAGATAAGAGAGAAAAGAAGCTCCAAAGATGGAGCAATAGCACTGGAAAAATGTGCTAAACCCCTCACTCGACAACTAGGGGGAGATAACGCAGGGAAAACAGAACGCACGCCCTAGAAATGGGCACAAATCCGGCATACAACCACAGCCCTCAATCACAATAATACAATAAAAGGGGAATAAAAGCAAACTTACAGTGCCACGGCGAGAGATCCGAGCTAAGGGGAACCAACGTACCGGAACCAGAGGGACCTCTGAGAAGCAATTAGGACCTGAGCGACGAGGGACAGGCGTGGAGAGTGAAGGGCGGGATCGACAACTGATGCTGATGACGGTGGCAAGCCCTAAAGCAGACGGGGAAAAGGGCCAAACGCACAGAGAGATCGCGGCAAGAAACCCCAGCAGCGAGATCTGGTCAGGATCAGACTACGGCGGCTCTCCGTGGCCCAGGGAGAGCAAAAGACCCACGGAATAAAGGGTGGAGAGAGCGATGCAAAAACGAAAAGGGTATGAAGGGAATGAGGAGAGGAATAAATTTGGTGAAGAGAAGGAATGGATTGGGAGAACGGGAAGGGCGGATCTGGTCGATCTAAAGGAGGAGGGACAAATCGCCTCAAAATCGCCAGAGAGTTTTCGTGATCCAAGTTCAGAGTAATTAGAGTTTTTTCTTCTTACTTTTATAATCATTTTTATTATTACTAATTTCTACTATTTATGTTTGATATTTATAATCTATACATCATTTTAATATTTTTTCGTTGTAATTTTGTACTTCATTTCCTACTTTTATTTCTATTTTTATATCACAAATTTCAAAACATAATATCATAATAAATTAAACATTCAAATATCTAAGTACATATGAAAGATTACATCATTCCATTAACCATTATGGTGCAACCGGATGTCGAGAGGGAAAATCTGCAACTAGACGTCAAAGGAGGCAAACATGCAACTGGATGTCGAGAGGTAAAATCTCAACTGAATGTCTAGAAGGCAACCTGCAGCTGGATGTCATGGAGGCAAATCTGTAACCTAATGTCAAGGAGGCATGCCTGCAGCTGGACATCAATGAGGCGAACCCACAACAAATGATATTTTCTACTTTTACTAACGCCCACTCTTATTTATATTTTTATATATATTACTTACCACTATTCCACTCTTTTGCACTACTTTATATCATTTGATAATATTTTACTGTAACACCTGTTTTCCACTTTCTGTATTTTTGGATGTATTTTTTTTTTTGAATTTATTCATATTGTATCTGTAGTTGGATCGTGTATTGGATCTTCATTCTCTATATATCCATTTATTTGATTTTTCGTCTTCTTATTCGATTTCTTGATTCTATTGTCTCCTATTGTTTCATCTCTGATTGTTCGAGCTATTATTTTGAGCCTTATTCTATTATTGTTCATGCCCTATTTTATTTAGTCATTTTTTTCACATCTTATTCTATTTGGATCTTTTTAATTCTAACCCTATATCCTTATTGGATCCCTTTATACCCAAAAACCCACAGCCCATTTAAGCCCAACCCGCCATACATCAAAACCCTAATTATACCAATGTATATATATTCATACTGCATTACCCTAACTTAATCTAAACCCTAGCCGCTCTCCTGCACTTCCGATTCCATAGCCAGTCGCCCCCTACTCCCGCTCTTCACCTCTTTCCCTGTGCTCCCCCTGCGACCCCGACCTGCAGTGCAGACACCAGACACCAGCACCCCATCAGTGCGCCCTCCTTGTGTCGCGACCTCTGCCTGCTCACGCCGCCCTTGCTACCCCCGATCGCATCGCCCTGCTCCAGTGCCAACAGCCCCCGGTCACCTCCTTCCCTCCTCCTCCCGATGCCTCGACAGCCAGCAGCAGCAGCTGCGCTGCTACCCTCGGACGACAACAACAATGCCAACCAGCAGCGATGCCAGCTAGCATCGTTGTGCTGCCAACCCCCGCACGCCGTCTTCTGCCGCTTGCCAATGCCGTTCCCTCGACACAGTGCACACCCAAGCTATCTTGGCTCTTGTGTGCGTGGGTTGATCCTGAAATTTGTGCTCGTTGTTCGTGGGTTCGTTCGTCCGTTCGTTGGGTTCGTGTCCAGGAATCCATTCCTGTTATTCTCGTTCTTGCACCGTTACCGTCGTCGACTATAAGGCAAGTAACTTGTACAATTTTCTGTTACATATGCAAGTACTAAATACCACCTGTAGTGTAGTTGTGTTCTAGAGACAATTCTTGAGCAAAACCACTGTTATATCTTGTCTCTATGTGTTGATTTGCCCGTAGTTGTCTCATTACACACACGACATGAATTTAGACTTAGATCTAACTAATCCCTGCTGTGAATATGTATGTTGGTTGTGAACCATAATATGATGTGTGAATTTGGCATGCTTGACGTGTTACTCGTAGTATACCCTGTTGTTGATCTGTTAAATATCCCATACCATGTTGCTTGGGCATCTAGTATACCCTATAGCACACTTTGTCATGATTTGGATGTGTTTCATATGCTCTAGTTGAATTTTATGCATGAAGAATAATTCTGTCCATGTTGTTATCCCATTTTTGTTCAGTATTTTAGACCCTATTAAGGCCAGTATATGAAAATTATTTGTGAATATAAATTTTAGAGAATTCTGTCTACTTTCCAGATTTTCTGACAGATCTCAGTTTCGATTTATGAGTTGCGAGTTATGGTTATTTTACTACAGAGGTGAAGAAAATTTTAGATTCTGTTTTATATGAATTCTGTATGGTAATCTATTTTTATACTGATGTTAAAGATAATATTTTGATCCAAAATTTTGCTGAGTATAACTAAACTTGACTGGAATTAACCCATAATTTTTGTGAATTTAATTGATGACTTTTATAAACTATTCTATGCTTGCAAACAACTATTATACCTGCAGAATTTTCATGCTGTTCAGTAAAGAACCTTAATTTCAACCTGATTCTACTTTCTGTTTATAAAAAAAATTGTGAATACGAATTTTAGCCTACTGTATCTATTTTATCACTCTTTTGACGAATCTGGATTTCGATTTATATTTTGTAATCTATTGCTGTTTTGCTACTGCTGTGTTTACGATTTCAGATTTACAAATCTGCTACATCTTGCTGCTTTCTGATTTTATTTGACTATTCTATCTATGTTGGAAAATTATAAAACTTTATTTTCTGTTACTAAACATACTAGGAAATACCTCCATACCCTTTTCGTAAGTTTTTACAATAGATGATTTAATTAGTAAGTTTAGCCAAGAAGCATAGTACAATAGATGATTTAATTAGTAAGTTTTTATGTTGTTTTGTTAATGAATACAAACTTCTGATTCTGGCTAAACATGTTTTTTGGATACAATTCTGTTTTGAGTCTTGTTTTTGTGAAATACCATATGAATTATATATAGTTTCTGGATTTGGCTGAAAGTCTATTTTTCAGATTTTCTGACGGATCCAGGTTTGTACATTTTTGGCAATGGAAATCTCAGATTTGGTGTAGTACTGTCTTGTTGTCTTGAACTAGAATTTTCGTTGTCCTAATCTGTTATGTGTTGTCTATCACCTGTACATGTTTATCTTCCTACCTGAACCTGACTTGTTCATGCCATGTTATTCTTGCCCTATTTTGTGACACGTATATGTCTATTCGATAATAATAACAAATAACCAAGCCGCGGGTTAAGGGAAAGATCTAGTAGTGGAAAATATAGAAATGTGTACTCGGAAGGGGGCCCGTGTTTTCCACCTGATTATCTGTCACCTGTGATATGATTATGCATGATCCAAATTATCAGTTATCTGAAACCTGACTACATACTTCCTTATGAGAAGGTGTACTCAAAAGTGGGCCTGTGTTTCCCACCTGTTACCCAACTACATACGTCCTTATGAGAGTGCACTTGGAGAAGATGTAGTCCTACCTGATGTATGATTAACTGTTACATGATACCTGAACCGGTTTACCTAATACCTGAGTACACGGCCCTATAGACTCCACTACGAAATCTAAGCGTAACTTGTTTGAATGTAGCAACCATGTGGTAAAAGTTTGGGACGCATGAAGTGCTACCTAGATAGAAATAAATGCAAGACCTGGAATAACATGACACCAGTTACATGCTTACCTGTACATATTACCTGTTTACCTGTTCACCTGCTTGCATGATACTTGATACCTGATACATGTTACCTGTACCCTGTTAGCATATCATATTACTTGATTTTATTTCCTGATTCATGTAAATTATCCTTTTTTGTTGCCATGCCTTTTCCATGCTATGTTTGCTTCCGTTGTTACTCTATATTTGTTTATCTTTTTCTGTACTTGTGCATGCACTACAAGCGGCCCGTAACTTGCATTGACGGGTGTTTTGTTTCTTTTTACTTTTCCTGCAATTTGTTAAATTGCAGATTATGGTGACCAGTTTCCTGATGGAGTAGGTGACCTGACTTTTTAGACGCTGGAGTTCTTGCTATTTTTATTATTTCCTATTGCTTATTTTGAATAAATGTATCTGCTACTTGGATTATTTGTATTGGGCAGTATGACCCAGGATTATTGACTTTGTTCAGATCTAATTTATTTGAGATTGTTAAATTTTATTTCAAGTAAATTCTTTTGGTATATTGATTCATTCATGCATACGTGGTTGATTTCTCCTGGTTATTCCTGTGAAATATTGTAAAGATCCTGACAGCATATGGATGATGAAAATCATTCGCTAGACTTAGTCACGTATCCGTATTCCGTATTCCTTTTTGGAAAGCGGGGCGTGACATTTACAACTTAGCCTATACTACTTCAACTTTATTATTTATAATACAGTTATACTTATATACACATTTAATTAATTACTTTATTATTTATATTTGCTTCTATATATATCCTATATGTGTTATTATTATTTTAATTATTTCTCAATCTATATTACTGGTTACTATTAACTATTTTGCTATCCTAATATTATTATATTTAAACTTTATCTTTACATATGTTAATACTTTTGTATTTTTAGACAATTTCATTTTTATTTATATTTTATTACTAACATATCTTCTATTTGTTTGCTATTCATATAATATAACTTTTGTTATTTATGCTTTTGTTTACTATTTACATTTTATTTCTATGCAATTAATATTAAATATTATTTTAATAATATACTGTTACTTTTACTACTATTTTTATTTTGTTTCTCCATTTGCTTATAACTTTCACATTATAGTATTGTTATTTCATCACATAGTTTTTATGCTTATTTACGTATAAAATATTATATGTTGATTTCCTTGTTATACTTTACAATTTATAGATAATTTGATTTATACTAATCAATATTCTATATATTTAATTTTAATACCTATGTATTGTTATTAAACTATTACAAATGAATTTTTTATAATATTATTTTTATATACATAATTAATTTATACTTATCTTATACTATTTGTACTTTTTAACTAAATTTAACACTTATATATTTTTCAGATTCTTACCCAACAGACATATCTTAAAATGGTACTTTCTTTTTATCTCTTAATCTATAGTCCTAGTTTAGTTTACGATTTTAATCATTCTATTCTTCACGTTTTCTTTTAATTAACTCCTCTTTCCTTTAACTTTTCAAATTCTTAAGAATTACTGCTAACCATTTTTCAAACATTGTAGTCCCCTCAACTATTTATCAGTTTGCTTTATATTTCGATATATATATATTTTTTTACTATTTATTTCTTTATCATAATACTGCTCTTCTTATCATAGTTAATTTTTTAGCTATCTAATATTTATTTAGGATCTTAGTCTATTTTTAAATTTTTCCTACTGCATTGCAATTTATCTATAATATTTCAGTTCTTCTATTCCTTCTAGTCTTTTGTTCTTAGTTTCCTATATTGTTTTTACATTTTTACTATACTCTATTAAGCTAAGCCTTCTATTTTTATTTTTATACTTTGTACGTTTAATTTGTATTTTAACTACGTTAATTTCACTATATCTCTAGCTATCTTTCTTCTGAACTCTTTTACTGCTTTAGTCAAGAATCGTTATATTTTTTAACAATTTTTTTTTCTTTCTTACATTTGTGTCTTTATTACTTTCTCACTATGATCTTTATTTTTTCTTCAAGTATATTTTTCATTCTACTTCTTATTACTTTAATTAATTTTGCTTACTAAGCTTATTGTTAGTTTATTAAAGCATCTATTGTATATGCTTCTCTTTATTCTTTCTAATATCCTTGGTTTTTTTTCAATTTTTTTCACAATCAATTACTTAATTTATATTTTACTATATGGTCTAATAGTCAACCTATTATTATTTTGTATGAAAATTTCTTTCTATCTATATTATCTTTTTCAATCATGTTTCTCTTCTACAAATTTCTTAAGTTTGTTTGATACTTTCGTATTTCCGTTCATAGTGTTTTGTACTTTTATTCACTTTATATATCTTACTTGATACTCATATTTTCTTTATTCTATAATTACTTTATTTTAAGACTATATTGTTTTCTACATTATGTATTCTTATAATATATTTATTTTTCAAATTCAATATATGGTGTGTTCTAAATACAACTTTTACCCTAGTGAGTTCTGATGACAGAATTACTCTAAGGGAGGGAGAGTCTAACATTCCGCAAAATTAAGTTATGAAAATTTTGCCCCACGTGTGTTACACACATGTATTTGTACTGTTACATATAATATTTTAATATAAATGTTCTACGTATTTTATATTTTAATTATTTATGAATATTTTTTTGTTCTCTCGAATTTATTTTGTATTTGAATATTTATTGATACGTGCGACACGTGTTTTCAGTGCATGTGTTGGTTGTATAATTTTTCAAAATAAAATTTATGAAGTGTGTATGTTCATTTTATTTGTGCATAATTTTTTTTATTTTGATTAATTTAGACTAGTTTTATTAATCAATCTTAGATTGAGTAGCATATGTGACTGAATTAAATAAAACTCCTAATATTTTTGTGTGTAGTTCACGTGCACACAAATACATAGCAAGCCCATGCACACACAACCCATTTGAAGCCCGTGCTTTACCCACACATATGGCCGACCAACTTCAAGGGAGGGAAAGAAATAATTTGAATGAGTTTAGACTTAAGTGGGTAGTTATTAAGACTTAGTGGGTAGTTTTTTAAAAGAAACACCACCAACCTTCTCCTTTATAATCCTACCATTCCGTCCAAGCATGGTCAAAAGTTCTCCTTTTCCATTTTCAAAAAAAAAAGAAAGAAATCTTGTTTGTTGTTAGCATTTGGAGCTCGGATTTTGAGGAGGACAATTGTAGATTATTTTCTAGGAGTCTATATTGCTAGGGATTCATCAAAGAGGGGGGTGCTTCTTTGGTTTCTAAATCTTTATAATGCCATGATAATATTAGAAGATTTTTTATGTGGAATCTAGAAACTTTAGATGGTGAATTAATCTTAGATACAAATGCATGTCATTTTAATAGAAACGAAAATTTGATTATCAGGTGTTTATATTGCTAAATTTCATTAAATTGTTAATGTGATAATGTCATGGTTGCTAGCAAAAATTTTAAATAGAAATAAACACACACTATTGAGAAATTGTATGAGATGTAGTCTTAGAAGTGCACCGTTGTATTTGTATCGTTGAAATTATGTGATGTCTCATATTAATGATTAATTTAAACATGGGTAATTGTGGATGTGTTGATTATTGAATTTTCCATGTTATTATTCCCTGTAGTATAGAGTTTTTGTATAAGTTAAAATTTGTATTCGATGTTGAAATAATAAAATTGGAGTAGAGAGCAGTAAGCATGTTGTTTATTTTCTAAAAGATTCGACAGTGAGTGAGGCATGAGAACTCTGGTCTTAGTGTTCGAGCTTGGTCGCTGGTTCAAATCTGCCTGAGTGCAGATTGATCTCGGTTTTATTTTTAAAAACCATTCAGAGTGAGATTTAGTTCATATTGATTAATCTTGAGCCAGTTGACAGAACTACAAGTTTGAGAGACTGGTTTGTGTGTGTAAGTTGGGGTGTGGGAGGTCTTGGGTTAGAGCCTTGGGATTTTATTTTTTTTAAAAAGTCTTTTAAACTCCATTAATTAGTAAGCAGAAGCATATATGATATTTTCGGGAAGAATCTACACCTACAACAAGTTGGAAACTTGTTTGTGGGTTGCAATTTGGGGCATTGTTTGTGCTTTGGTTCGATTCTGGATGGAGCCATTCTTTTATTGCTATTATTTTCTTTTTACTTTTATTTGCATGTATTTCTTTGAGAAAGGGGTTAAAACTAATATAGTACATAAATGGAATATTTTTGAGATAACTATATATACTTTTAAGATTTAACATGTTATTAAACTACATTATAAAATTGGAAGATATGTTTCCATCCATTGCTTGGATTCACTCCACGATCGACTCGATTTAAGGCAAACTAAACTTTGAAATATTTAACATAGTTATATAAAATTTAGAGATTTATTTTGTATTTATAATAGTGTTGTAAATTGTTAATTGGGAAATGAATTAAGACTTATTTCAGTAAATTTTTATTTCCACATAATGGATAAGAAATTATCAATTTGTTTAAGGTTAATGAGTTTTGTAAATTAATAAAGAATTTTATATAAGAGGTTATGAATAACCTAACAAGTTTATAATTTTGATGGTGGATTCTAGAGTCTGAGTGACCCAGAATACCATCAAGATTAATAAATGAAAATGTGAGAAGTGGCCAGTGTGGGCTAGCGTCCGGCAGGGTAAGCTAGCTATAAATCATAATAATTACAACTGGACTAAGGACAGACACTAGATGGAGATGTGATGAAGTAAGGGCAAACATGAGTATGAGGGCCTCAGCTAGTCTGCAGAGTGAGATGGTCCCCGGAATAATCGAGATGTGAGTGGAAGTATCTCCAACTCATCTGCGGTGTGGGGCTGGTCTACGGAATTATTGGGATCAAGGTGACGCTCATGGGATGTTTGTGGGTGGTGATGTGCCATGGCTTGCGGTGTGAGATTGAATCCCCAGAATTATCGGGAAGTGAAAAATCATCTGCAGTGTGGGATTAATCTTTGAAATTATCGAGGGCATGGGCTAGGTACTCACAAGTTATAAGTTTTGCATAATGAGGGATTGAACCCTATAATACGTTAAGGGCTTGCCCTTGGACCTATGCAGTATGAGATGCATCGAATTCGAACAAGTGCGCATTAGTACTGCATCGTAAGTATGAATGTCTGCATTAGTCTTTAAGTGCAGAATATACATTGGCATGATTAGGATAGTCACATTTTCATTGTTGCATTCAAGTTTGTATTTGCTAAATTGAAGAATCACTGTATTATAGCATTGCGTCAGTTGTATGCAACTGACATGCCCACAGTTTTCAAGTTGAAGTTTTCATGTTGCGTCAGTTCTTTTACCAAGGGAGTATTTAACCTCATAACATGGATTAATGGTATTGGATGTTAAGATTGGGAAATATAGATGTGCAAGGAAGGAGACTAGGAATCCAAGAATTAGGTGGTGGAACTTGAAGGAAGAGAAACTAGAAGTTTCTTATAGAAAAGTCCTTAAAGGAGCATCATGGAATTGGGAAAGGGAGACAAATATGATGTGGACTAAAATGGCCACGTACATAAGAGAAATTTTAAATGAGGTATTTGGAGAATCTAAAGGTAGAGGGTTGCTAAATAAAAAAATATGGTGGTAGCAAGAAGAAGTCCAAAATATTGTTAGAAAAAAAAAAATCAACCGTCAAATTATGACAAAAGAGTATAATTAAAGAGGATATGGAGAGATATAAGACCTTCAAAAAAGAAGTTAAGAAAGTGGTTAGAGATGCAAAAGAAAAATCTTTTGATAATTTATATACAAGATTAGGAACAAAAGAAGGAGAAAATAACATTTATAAGCTTGCTAAACAAATAGATAGAAAAACAAAAGATCTGGATACAATTAGGTGTATTAAGAGAGATGATTCAAGAGACTTAGTAAAAGATGAGGAAATTAAGGAAAGATAGTGAAATTACTTTGAGAAGTTATTAAATAATAATGTTATGGGAAACTTAAATATAAAGGGCTCGAGGGAGAGTCGAGAGCATAAAATTTTCCGTAGAATTAGGATCTCGAAGGTTCGAACTGCTCTAGGAAGTATGAAAATATGAAAAGCATTGGGACCTGATGATATATACTCATTGAAGTTTGGAAGTGTCTTGGGGATGTAGCAGTGGGTGGCTAAAAAAATTATTTAATAAAATTTGAGGATTAAGAAGATGTCCGATGAATGGAGAAAGAGTATTTTAGCACCTATATATAAAAATAAATGAGATATACAAAGTTGCTCCAACTACCGAGGGATTAAATTAATGAGTCATAAAATAAAAATTTCGGAGAGAGTGATCGAACATAGACTGTAACTAGAAACTACAGTGTCTGAGAATTAGTTAGGATTTATGCATGGGAGGTCAGCAATAGAAGCAATTTATGTACTGAGGAGACTTATGGAAAAATATTGGGAGAACAAGAAAGATCTACGTATAGTTTTTATAGATCTAGAAAAAGCATATGATAAATGGTGAGTGTTAAATAATAAAAGAGTAACTATTCAGTATATTGAGGTGATTAAGGATATGTATGAAGGGGTAACAACAATTAGAACAACTACAAGGGAGACCAATGATTTTCCAATTACAGTAGGTTTACACCAAAGTTTGGCTTTATGCCCCTACCTCTTTATTTTAGTTATGGATGAATTGACACGATGAATACAAGATGAGGTGCCTCGGTGTATTTTTTTTCCAATGACGTCGTCTTAGTGGACGAGACTAGAGTAGAAGTCAATGCTAAATTAGAATTGTGGAGAGAAACTTTGGAAGCTAGATTCATTAGGATAAGCAGAACTAAAACAGAGTATATGGAGTGTAATTTTAGTGATATTCAAAACACAACTAAGGAAATAGTGAAGCTTGATGGTTAAGAGATACCTAAGAGAGACCGTTTCCGATATTTAGGCTCGATTATACAAAGAAATGAAGAGATTTGTAAAGATGTTATACATAGGATCCAAGCAGGGTGGTTTAAGTGTAGAAGTGCTGGTGGTGTTTTGTGTGACAAATATATACCTTTCAAGTTGAAGAAAAAAATTTATAGGGCGGCTGTTAGACTAGCAATGCTGTATGGAGCTGAGTGTTGGGCAACAAAAAAACAACATGTCTAAAAAATGAGTGTAGCGGAGATGAGGATGCTAAGATGGATGTGTGGTAAAACAAGAAATTTTTTAATTAGAAACGAGCATATACGAGACATACTAAATGTTGCTCCAATCCAAGATAAGTTAAGAGAGAATCACTTCAGGTGGTTTGGACATGTCACATGTAAACCTAGTAGTGCCTCTGTTAGAAAGAGTGATTTGATAGGTATTAAGGATAAAGTTTGGGGTAGAGGAAGACCTAAACTAACTTGGGTGGAAACGGTAAGAAAAGATATGATAACTTGTGACCTTATAGAATGGAAAACCAGGATTCATGTAACCGACCCCAACTAGTTGAGAAAAAATCTTTGTTGTTGTTGTTGTTATAGAATTCTTAAAATAATTTTCTAGAATTTCTCTTGCTTTTTCAAAATTTTTAATTATTTTTTTCTAAAATTTATAATTAATGAAAAGAATTTAATTAATAAATAATGCCGGCATGGATCTTAAAGTGATCTGGATCGATGATCTGAACCGCCGCAAATTTTGAGGAGATCCAACGGAGGAGAGCGTGCAAAGCAACCATTGTCCCCAGTTAATAGATGGCACCGGGGATGAGGTGGGCCCGGGTGTTAGTGAGATGGTGCTGCCACGCAGATCCGCCGCCATGTCAGCCCCTCTGTTATTTTTTATTTTTCTTTTTATTTTAGCACGTGTTTTTGCAAGTAGAATCGAGAAACACGCTGATTGATGCGATCCTGGGCATCCACACAGTTAGCGTGGATTCTGAAGAGATAGGACATTGGAGAACACTCAAAGCAGCCATTCTCCCCGGTTTTAAAAATTGCACCAGGGAGGAGGTGGGTCCCAAGCATTAGTGAAAGGGGCTGCCACGTCAGCGGTCAACATTGACTGGTAAACGCACTGACGTGGCGTCGACCAGTCAATAAATTTTTTTCCGTTTCGTGCTCCATGTGTCGGCTTACACGTGCGACACATGTGCTTTCTCTTTCCTACATATTTTCTCCGTCTAATTTTTTTGTCCCTTGTGTGCAGTTGTAGTATAACATATATTCTCGGTTCTACACAAGTACGATTGGGCATATAGCCCCTTGTTTCGAATGGGACTCGAAGATCTATAAGTTCTATTCATAAGTCGGTTGAGGCATCATTCGTCTTTAGGTCCAAAACTGACATGTAATGTCTCAGCCTCCGGAGAGTTAAGAAAAAGAGCTCTGCAATAAAATGGACATTCCTGGTGTTACAGAGGAACGATTGGGGTGTATGACCCATTATTTTGAAGAGGACTTGAAGGTCTAAAAGTTCAGTTCAGAGGCCGATTAAGAAATTATCTGTCTTAAGGCTCAAAACAAGCCCGCATTGCCTCGATTTTTGGGGAGCTAAAAAGAGAAGCTACGAAGAGGAGCTTCACCATGGAGAAACTCCGAGGAGCTTCAAAGAGGAGCTTCTTCCCCTAGGAAGAAAGGCTTCATCAAGGGGGAGCTACAAAGAGGTGCTTCGTAACGGAGGAGCTTATGAAAAGGATCTTCGGCATCAGGGAGCTGCAAAGTGGATTTTCTCTCCTAGGGAACTACAAAGAGGAGCTTCGATCCCGATGAGCTACGAAGTGGAGTTTTGCTCCGGAGAGCTATAAAGAGAAGCTTCGCCACGAGGGAGCTACAAAGAGGAGCTTTTTTCCTGAGGACCTACGAAAAGGAGCTTCGACCCCGATGGGCTAAGAAGAGAAGCTCTGCCACCAGGGAGCTTTGAAGAGAAGCTTTGCCCCCGAAGAGCTGCGAAGAGGAGCTTTGGCACTAGGAAGCTGCAAAGATGGGCTTTTTCGTCAGGGAGCTTAGGAGAGGAGCTTTGCCACAGGGGAGCTATGAAGAGGGATTTTTCCCCCGAGGAGCTGGTACAGGAAGGATGATAAGTATTTTCCAAGTATTTTCATCTTGACTTGCACTCTCTTTGTGTTGCCATATCTAGGATTGGATCTGTAAGTTTAAGAAGCAGCTTTAGGGGAGTGTTCGACTCTAAACTTGATGTTTTTCCCAGCAAGTTTGTAGAGAAAACTTTAGGAGGGAGTTGAACACCGAACTTGCTGTTCGAACTCAGTAGGTATGTAGAGTCACTTCGAGGAAGGGAGTTGGATGCCGAACTTGCCGTCTGAGCCCGACAAGCTTGTAGAAGCGACTCGAGAAGGGAGTTGAAGCTAGACATGTTGTTTGGACATGAAAAGCTTGTAGAGGCGACTCAAGAAGGAGTGACACCGGACTTGCTGTTTGGACTCGGCAAGCATGTAGAGGCAACTCAAGGCGGGAGTTGGCACCGACCTTGTCATTTGCACCCTCACAAGCTTGTAGAGGTGACTCGAGGAGGGAGTTGGATCCAACCTTGCCATTTGAGTCTGGCAAGCTTATAGAGGCGATTCGAAGAGGGAGTTGGTGTCAGACTTGCTATTTGGATCTGTAATGCGCCGATTTTTCATTTAATGAAAAATTATTTTATTTTTTGCACTTAGTGTGCACGTGCAATATTTTTGGTAAATATTTTCATCATGATGAGTACAGATTTTTTTAATATGTGCTTGTAATTATTTTTTTTAGACATAAAGCCCTTTTCTTAAAGCCCAAAATTTAATTCATTTATTTTATTTTAAAATTATTATTTTGGCCCATAAACTAAAGGCCATGAGTTAATTTACTTTTTAAGTACAACTTGTCATGTAGGATACAATTTAAAGATTATTTTTATACAAAATTTAATGTACAAATTTTTGGAGCCAAATGCTTGCACGTACACGTGCATAATGCACTCCCAAGCATGGCCGGATTGCATTTTGGAGGGAATGGGAAAATTTTGAGTGGGATCATGGTGGAGTGGTTACTTGATTATGGGTGGTTAGTATAACTCCTCCTTAGATCTTAGCCATTTGTTCCTAACTCCTACTTCAATCTTAGCCATCCATTCTCCTTCATTTTTAGTATAAATACCCCCCCATGGCTAGTTATTCTTATGCTTATTAATTCTTCCAAACCTATAGTCTAAAATACATTATCTAGTAGTTTATTTAGTGAGTAAAAGATTGAGTTGTGTGTGGGAGTTGTGCTTGCAACAAGAAGAGGAAGCCGGCATAGGAGAGCTCTCGGTTGACTTGTGGAAGTGCTCGGTTTTTGGTGTTCTTGGAGGCTCGTGTGCGCGCTTCTAAGAGGAGGATCGTTCGTGTGCAAGGACTTTCATTTAGGAAACTGCTAATTGTATTTATCTCTCCATTTAAGGTGGGTAAATTTTTCCTATTTCTAAATAGGAATGCATGCTAGATTTAATTAGAAAAATGATGCATAAAAATGATTAATAAGAATGCACATTTAATTGGAAAAATGATCTATAATTGATTGAATTGTTGATATGCAAATTGTATGTGTTTCTATTGTTAAAATTCAAGTTGTGTGCGATATGAATATGGCTATGAATTGTGTAAAGAAACCTTCGTTAGTAGCATGAAAAATTATGTGCAAAGATTAGTATATTGACTATGTCACTTTATGTGCTAAATTGGAAATTTTGTTATGATGTTGTAACGAATGAATTAAGATGCAATTATTATGTTTGGAAAATGGATAAGGGCAGAAAATTAGTATAGAGATTAATGAAATTATAATGTCAAAAAAGAATGTATTAGTGGTAGTATATCAAATTAACCAAATTGTATGGTAGAAATGTGTTGATTATTGGGAAAAATATGTTTAATTATTTGAGAAAATTATTCTCATATACTGGAGTGTAGTTCATGATGGAAATGATTAATCTGGAATTTTTACAGTATGTTAGTAAGAACAATTTGAAATGAAATTTTGATGAACGTCGAAATGTTTTAAATAACAGAGAGTATTGGTTAAATAAAATTTGAATTGTACTAGTGACAACCCGAGCCTATAGCTCGAGTGGTCGGATCTCTCTAAATCACTACAGTATATATATGGGGCTTCTCTGAGGTTGAGGGATCGAATCCCATTGACACCATTCTTTTTACTTCGAACTTTTTTAAAAGAAACAGTTCGGCCGAGAGCATTTAATGCTCTTGCCACCTCTTCTAACGCGTGCAGCACTTGGTCTAGTGGCTTGTGCCTTTGGTTGGTTTCCTAGTGGTCGCTGGTTCGATCCTTGGCCTTCGGCTGTTGTTTATGTTGTAGGAAAAACATTTTTTTGGGGTGTTTTAATGATCAAAAAATGTGGAAAAAAATATGATTATTATTTTAAAAATATGTGGAGTTTATGAAAAATAATTTGAGAATGATTTGTATGAAGTGGAGTATGTTTAAAGAATAAAGTATAATTTAGAACTATAAGTTCTACACTTGCATTTGTATAAAGTTGTATTTTACAAAAGATTTAAAATGGAATGTTAGAAAAGAAATACAAATAAAAAGGAACTATTTGAAGTGATGTGAATTATTCTCAATGAGAATGGTGTGACAATTCATGATGTGTAAATATTCACCTTTGATTGAATAACTAGTGATGTGGTTTTTAATGTGGAAATAATATTTCATGAGTTACATGATGAATAGTTGAATTTAATGTATAATTATGGACTATTGAACGGTTTAGAAATCATGATTGGGAAAGAGAAATATTTTTTGAGTATGACAAATCAACATGTGAACTTGTGAGATGGAAATGCTCAATTTTGGAAATATGAATTGAAATTGAAACAAAAGAGTAGCTAAGTCTCCCCCGGCATTTGGAAAGAAATGAAATGAAATTTGAAATGAAAGACCAAGATTGGTCATGTTTGAATGAATGAATAAGTCCAGTTTAGTGGAGAGGCTAACTCTGGAGCTTTGATTTTGTTCATGATTCTAATAAAAACTAAGGATTAGTGCATAGTGAAGACGTGATGAAAGTAGGAGAAAAACATGAGTTGAGGGCCATCGGATTGGCGGCGTGAGAGTATTTCACAGGCTGTCTTCACGATGCGTCGTGACATGATGTGGATACTGCTCCAGAGTACCGTCCTGGTGGTGACGCTTGTGGGATGTTTGGTGACTGCAAGAGGATCGTGTGCCATGAAGGAGGCTGAATTGCCACAGGCTGTCTTCACGATGCGTCGTAACATGACGTGGGATTCCCCTCCAAGTTTTCTGTACACGTGCTTGTACTCATAAATCATCTAGGATACTTACCATAGTTACAGCAGTAGTAATAAGTCATGGCGAGGGATTGAACCCTACAAAGATGAAGAATGATTAAGGGCTTGTCCTCGGACCTATGTAGTATGGGATGCATAGAATCCGAACAAGTGTGCATTAGTGTCATGTAATATAAATAACTACATTAAGGACTAAGTGCACAATCACAACACGATATCAATAGGGTAGTCCCTTTAGCTTGATATGTGACAAGTTTGTGTTTATTAAATATGGAAAATAAGTTATACTATTTCCGGCATAGAGAGGATGGCCGTGTATAATGTTCGTCGGTTGAATAAACTGACGTACCCATAGTCTTATATGCAGGTAAGTGACATGATAAAGATTAAAGAGGAACAGATGCTTAAAGATTATTCAATGTTGTTGTACATTCATTTAAATGTTGTAATTTTACTTCTGTTGTGCAGTGTAAATTGTAATGAATTTATGTAAACTCTGATGTAAAGTGAAAAGTTCAAATTTCCTTATAAAATTGTACTAAATGAAGTGGAAAGATCCTGTAAAACTCTCGAATTCAGTTGTATTTGGGATTCGGGGCGTTACAGGATCCGACAAGCTTGAAGAGGCTACTCGATGAGGGAGTTGGCGCTTACCTTGCCGTTTGAGCTCAGCAAGCATGTAGAGGCGGTTCAATGAAGGGGTTGGCGTCGAACTTGCTATTTGAACCCTACCAGCTTTTAGAGGCGGTTGGAGGAGGGAGTTAGCGCCAGACTTGCTGTTTGGACCCGACAAGCTTGTATAGGCGACTCGAGGAGGGTGTTGGCACCGACCCTTCCATTTGAGCCTGACAATCTCGTAGAGGTGACTCGAGGTGGGGGTTGGGTGCTAAACTTACTTTTAAGCCCAGCAAGTTGGTAGAGGCAACACGTTGAGAGTGTTGGCGTCGACCTTGTCATTTGAGCCCGACAAGCTTTTAGAGGCAACTCGAGGAGGGAGTTGGGTGTCAAACTTGTTGTTTTTGCCCAACAAGTTGGTAGAGGAAACTCGATGAGAGAGTTGGATGCCATACTTGATGCTTGAAGGTGAACTAGTTGTGAGAGAAGCTCTATGGACGAATTGGACTCTAGAACCATTGCATGGAACTCAGGAGTTTTTGGAGGAGTTCAAGCAAGGACCAGAGCACCGAACTCGTTACTTTGAGTTGATGAGTTGTTGGTGTAGCTAGGAAGAGGAGTTGAGCACTGATTTCATTGTTGAGGGTTGTCGAGTCACAAAAGCAGCTCTAAGGGCGAGCTAGACCCTAGATTCAATATGTTTGAGTCAATTTTTGGGGCTAGCCCCCGGGAAAGAGCCAGTTTTCGAACTTTCTTGTTGGAAAATTAACAAGTTTCGTGAGTAGTTCGAATGGTCACTTTAAGCCCCGAACCCGCAAACTTGCAAGTTGTGAGTGCAATTTTGAGCCATGATTGTGAACTCCAAACTAGTAATTTAGTGAGTTAGCAAGTTGTAGGAGCAGTTTGAGTAACGAGTCGAGCTTTGAGCCACGACATTGGACTCCGCACCTGCTATTTGAGAGTTATCAATGAATTGTAGGAGTAATTCCGAATGGTAAGCCACTCCGCACTTGCTTGCTTGTAAGCTGCTAAAGCAGCGTTGAGCCAATTGTTGGACTTCAAACTTGTTGTTTGAAAGTTTTAACGAGTTTCAAGAGCAATTCTGAATGGTGACCCACTCTGTACTTTCTTGTTCACAAGCAACTAAAGCGGCATCGAACCAAGTGTTACCGAACATGTTGTTTGAGGGGGTTAACGAGTTGTAGGAGTAATTCTGAATGGTGAACCCTGCTCCGCACTTGCTCTCTTGCGAACTACTAAAGAGGTGTCGAACCAAGTGTTGGACTCCAAACTCATAATTTGAACCTAACAAGTTGTAGGAGCAGCCTTTAGGGACATATTCGACGTCGGAGTTGCTGTTTAATGATTCCTAGATGTGATTCAGGGGGGTATATATGAGGTTAGTGCAATGATCTTTATAAGAAAAAAAACTAAGTTTTATTGAAATAAACTAAGTGGCTGCCTTTAGTGGGGCGAGCCGATATTACATGCTTTGGCCGTATCACAAGTATCGGCCTTATTGAAAACTGAAAACCTACTTCTACGAGAGGATGTTAGGCTCCATCGTGTTACTTCATTTGATGCTCTGTATTCCAGGTCCGCCTTCCCAGAAGACGATGATCTCCTTGAGTTCATCAACTAACTCGAAAAGGACTTGACTGTTCTGTTGGGAGAGCTCAAATGTGTCAACTAGGAGGTCCAAGCCCCCATTGTAGTAGTGTAGCACCTCTGAGCCGTGTCTTGCTCCCTTTGGCTTCTCTTACCTCTGCTGGCATGGGGAACTTCATTTTCATATAGAAAGTTGATGGCACGACATTAAATGCTACTGCCCCGGGTTGGCCAAGGATGGTGTTGTAGGCAGCCTTCACATCAACGACAATGAAGTCAATTGCCTCTGTCCGGGTTGTTGGGATCCTTCTTGTAGTCAAATCAAGGGTTATTAATCCTTTTATTTGGACTGGGACCCCGGAGAACCCATGGAGATTGTATCCAGCCTGAGACGATCTCGAGAGAGCTTAAGGCATTCGAAGGCTTCAAGAAAGAGGATTCGACATGCCTTATGGTTGGCCATGTAGAATTTGATTACAAGTGCATCGGAGTAGGGCATTCGAATGCCCTCTAAATTCATATCTGGAATGTGACTGGAACCCCCATATGCGTGGATAGGGAGAATTTATGCACCGAATTCACCTCTCGGATGAAAGCCTTTCGGGTGGAGTTTGATTCCCCACACATTGGCCCTCCATTGATGAAGTGGAGAACCGCTCCTAACACCGAGTCTTGGCACTCGAAAAGCTTATCTGCTGCTTGTTAGCCCCTCGAGGTGGTGGATGATCGGCTCTGACCTTTCGGACGAACTTGGATAGGTGCCCTCGCTAGATAAGCTCTTTGATTTCTTCCTTGAGAGTCTAACAATCATCTGTATCATGGTCATGATCTCTGTAAAAATGGCACCACTTATCTCTGCTCCTTCTCTTCCCTAAATTGTTCATTCTAGCGAGAGATGTAGTAGCACTTTCTTTTCCACCTCTATGAGGATTGCCGATATTGTGGCATTAAAAGGGGTTAACTTCTCGAAATGAGCAGGAGGAGGGCGGCGATGACCAATGTCGTCTTTCTAAAATTTCTGGGATCCTTCTTCGTATGTAACCTTCCGTTTGTTCCCGGAGGACGGCTCTTCTCGATCGGGGGGTTGGATAACCTCTTCAGTTCGGAATACTTCTTGCTCTTAAGCAGGAGTTTCGAGAAGTCCCGAGGGGGCTTATTGGTAAGGGACACATTGAGGTCGGCGTTATTGACATTGTATCTAAATGCGGCGGTGGCTACTGCTTGGTTTAGGGAGGCGATAGACCGGGACTCGGCTATGAAGCCCCGAACAAAGTTGCCGAGTTGTTCCCTTTCCCGTTGATTCATGTCTAGTGAAGAGATACTTGTCTTCTCAGTTCGGCGGTACCTTACGAAGCGGGTGAGGAAGAGCACTTCAAATTGGTCAGATGAGAAGATGGAGTCTGGAGATAGGCAGGAGTGCCATTTCATTGTTGGCCCCTTCAACGTGGCAGGAAAGGTTTTGCAGAAAAGTTCATTTGGGCCTGATGGATCATCATGAGGGTTTTTAAACTCTCAATATAATCAGCCGGGTCAGATTCTCCGTTGTAAGACTCGATGGGAGGCGGCTTGAAGGTATCGGGGGAATGGGCTTCCAAGATTGACTTGGAGAAGGGAGGTCTGCTAGGGCGGAAGCTTTTGCCTTAATGTTCTGCCCCATGGTTGATTATGTTGAGGCGTTCCTCCATTTTTCGGAGGCGACGAAGGACTGGGTCTTCCCTTTGGTATGATCTGGTCAACCCTCGGGACTCTTCCTCATGTTGGTTGTGAGACGATGACTATTTGTTTGCTAGCCCCTGACTGGGGCGATGCTGAGGGCTCGTAAGATATCTTCTTTAAAATCTTGGAATTCTACTTTGGTGACAAGCGCCCCTTCTTCACTGTCGGTCCTGTGAACTGGTTGACTTATTGCAGTTTGGCTTCTTCGCTATAGAGAGGGAGGAGACCTTCTTTGTTGCCTAGGCGAGGGAGGTCTTCTTCGCCCCTTGGACAAGGAGTTCTTCTGGACTGTTGTCTTCGAGAAGAGAGGCTCCTCTTGTTGCCCTGCTGTACAGGATGGGGGACTTCGTCATGGACTCCCATTTGGTTCAAGAGAACACGGAGGTAGGGCCCCCACTGTTGATTGATGATGACTTGACAGAAGTCTGGCTGTGGCTGGGGCACCGTAGAAGGGGTCGAGGTACGAACAAAAATCTCTGTTTTCGTCAAACTACTGTACAGGGTGCTGTTCGGGACCACTTCGACGGGAGCCCCTCGGTAGTGCTCCTCTAAGATGGAGGCTAAACTGCATAAGAGGGAATTGTTCTGGTTGAGGTTGTTGAACCTGTTGAGGTTGTTGAGGGGGGTCATCCGCATGAAGAGGTGGTGAAGGAAGATAGTTGGCTTGTCGGCCCCTTCCTCCTTGGAGACATCGCTGAGAATGTAATTTTGGACCGACGAAACTGGATCGAATATCTTTTCTGTTTTCCACAGATAGCACCAATCAGTTGTTGCTAATTTCTATGTGGGAGGAAACAGATATGTGAATTCTTTTAAAGAAAATAATAATGATCAAACCTTTACTGTTCGTCGGTGTTGACTGTCGCAAACTGATGCTTACTCCAAAATCTGATTGTTTGTGTAACACCCCGCAAAATTGAGTTATGACAATTTTTCTCCACGTGTGTTGCGCACGTGTATTTTGTATTGTTACGAATAATATTCGTAACGTATTTTTATATAAATGTTATACGTATCTTATATTCTGATTATATGTTTTTTGTTTTCCCAAAACTCATTTCAATCATATTTTTAGCAAACTCGAACATTTATTTTAATCTTTGTATTTTACGTACATTGCACGTGTTTTCAATACACGTGTCGATTACGTATATTTTTCGTAACGTGAAATATTCGTCACATTATTGTTCTACGTATTTTGTATTTCGATTGTTTTTTCTTTCAAATTAATTTTAATATTTTGTACGTGCATTGCACGTAAAATTTTATGTATTTTATTCTCTAAAATTTTCCAAAAGATGTACATTTTTATATCATGTTATTTTTCAAAAAATGTATTATTTATTTTTTATTATTGAAAATCCATAGGCCTAAAGTCCATTTTAAAGCCCACTAAGTAAATTAATTTAAAAGAGAGGCCCATGATTTTATTCTACACTTTAAATGTACATTATTTAAACCTACACACTTGTCATGTAACAAACATACACAAATGGAAAAATAAAAAATAATTAAAAGAATGAGAAGTGTATGCAAGTTGGGTGCATGTGCACGTGTTGTGCATCCAAGAGTTGGCTAATTCATGAAGGAAGGATAAGTGGTTTGTGAAATGGTTTTGTGAGTGGGTGATTTCTTTTGCTTTCTAGATATTGTAGTATGTATGTCTAATTGTTCCATGATTAAAAATGTGGCATATGTTCTTTAAATTTCTAATTTGATATGTTGCATGTTGTGTTGATAACTAGAAGTGAGTTACAAAAATGAATGCATGCTAGTTGAAAGATTTGTTATAAAATTGTCATGATTAACAAATTGAAATCTTAGATTGAGTTGTTATAGTGGTACTAGGTTTGCCCGTTGACACGTGCCTACGACACATCTTCGGAACGGTGCTCCTGATTTGATTATATAAAATAGTTTTGGAGGTCCAGCAAATTAATTGAAGTAGCAAACATATTATATGAGGAAGCAGTATATCTACCTTTAAGCTCAACCATCGCTTTCTTGATCATTAACTTGAACTTATCTGGAATGCATATAGTTTGTTAGAAACACTGCATAGAGTTTTTTTTAACTTCAGCATCACTTTTAGATACTTGTAATCGTTATGCAAGGACATTATCATATAGGTTTATAGAGCTTACTCTAATCCCATAACCACTATGAGCATGTCTAAATACAATGGTAACGTAAGTGCAGGTGTGAATTTATCTACAATACCAATAATCTAAATATTTGTTTGTCTCAGACTCAGTTTGCAATTAAAATACCTCTTATTATTATTTTAACCAAAATGAAATACATGAAGTTCTCAAAACTTTAATCCAATTTAATCATTTCCTTTATCTCCACGTTGTCTTCCTATTGCACCTTTATAAAAAAAAAATGGATAAATAACAAATTTTACTTTAGCTTTCTTTCTTGAGTGGAGAGTTTGCACCCTTCACTGGTAAACTTCAGTCATCCCAATCCTATTATTTCAGCCAAACATCCCAATCCTATATATCCATGGTTTCTAATAACCAGTGAGGAAACACTTAACGATAGTATTCTCTTCTAGTAAGGAAATTAATGTTACATATTTGCCAAGTTATTTTAGGTTGCTGGTCAGCTTACTGTCCTGCTATGGTTTGAAAGCCCAAATTGAGGCCACTAAATAATCCATCTTTCACTTGCGTACACCTTAAATCAAAACCAATAAAACTCATCAAATAAATCACTAAATTAAAAAAATTTAAACTTAAAAATAAAACAATCATACCTCTCTGAACTTAGATTCCATGCACACATAAAATTCGAGTCAGGAAAAAACTGAGTAATCCCCTGCACACACAAAATTAAAGTTAGAATGAGAATTTGGTTAATGAGATGAAATTAGAGTCGTCGCATCGCATATAGAGGCTCTCGATTCGGTGGAGGGGAGTCACCGATATAGAGTCGCTTGATATTCACGCTCGATTTGGTGGAGGGGAGTCACCGATACGGAATCAGCAGTGGATCAAATATCGACGACGACCTTTTGATTTGGATTTGGACTTGCTTTGAGATTTTCAAATTTTCAAATTTTCAAAATTTTAAATTGCTTAATTATTTTTTTTAAAAAATTTAATTTTAAAAAATATATATTTTAAATTTTTAAGTATTTTTTATTTTAATTTTTTAAAACATTTTTTATATGTTTTTTAATTTTAATTTTTATTTTTTTGAATTATTTTGAATGTTTTTAAATTTCTATTTTTTTTAATTTTTAAGTTTTTAATTTTTTTTATTTTTTTAAAAAAATTTTTAAATTTTTTTTCTTAATTTTTTGAATAGGAGAGTGAAAGAGAAAGAGAGAGAGAAAGATAATTAATAAATAAAGGAGTTGTTTTAGGTGGAAGGAATTTGAATTTGAGTTTTGGGGGGAAACTTTGGGGGTGGGGGGGATGTGTTTTGTGAGGTTAGATCTGGGCGTTTGATTTTGGGGGGATTGGAGAGCCACTTGATAGCTTTCTTTGTGTTTTATTATATAGATTTGTGCATACTACTATATCATGTTTAGATTAAATGAATTGGGTATAAATTCATACACAAAGTTGTTAATTTATGCAAAAAAAGTTGTTGTTTAAGTTTTAGTTGCACTTCAAAAAATCATGTCTAATAAACTATATGGAATCTAGAGCTAAAACGTTTATAGGAACATCTCGTATATGTTAGGAACATCACTTTAAAATTTCATAATTTTTGGATGTTGTTTACTATTTTAATAAAATCCAAACTTAGGACTAGTTGGCTGTTGACTAGTTGCAGAAAATTTGTACACATTTCGGATTTTGATCATTTCACCATATTAGATGAAGTAATTTGAGAAAAGTCAAAACTAAGAACTTGAAGTAGACTCATTAAACTTTCTGTAAAATCTAATAAATCAAATTTTCACAAAGAATTGAATTTATAATGATGTTTACAAGACTGTACAAGTTACAGTATTTCAATAATTCGACCCTACTGTAGATTTTGAAGAATTCAGGGTTATATATACAATAATTTCGAGAAAGTTATAATTAAGAAATTGTAGTAGACTTGTATACCTTTATTTTGATCTAAAGAACACAAAGTTTCATAAAGTATATAATTTTCTATGATTTTTACCAGTAACATAAACTGCACTTTTCTGGTTTTGAACTTACTGTTTTGCAAATGAATTTGGACGGAGTAATTGATGATGATTCTAGGTGATTTTAACTACAAAGATATAGTAGACTCTATTATGAAACTAATGAATCTATCTTCTGAATGGAATTGTGATTTATAATTGAAATATAGATGAATATAAAAAGAGTTTATTTAATCAAAGAAACTTTGTAGCTTATTAAAGTGATTTGTTGGTTATGTGTGTCCAACCAAGAAGTGTTACTTCATGATTGATAAGTAAGAATAAATGAAGGAATTGAATCGAAATATGAATACTGAGGGCATGATTGACCCCAGTTGTTGAACATGAAAGATGTTAGTCTAGAGGTTAGGCGAGACCCTTAGTAACCAACATTGTGAATAAAGAAATTTTGAGGAGTAATCAGTGTGGGCTAACTTTCTCTCATGTTGATTTAAGTTCGGTAGAGTAAGCTAGCTCTAGGTTATGATGATTTAAACTTAAGGACAGACACTAGTTGGTGACATGATGAAACTACAGAAAACGTGAGTTATGGACTCCAGAATGATTCTTGGAGAAAGAAAGTTCCCAGTATTGCAGAACGATGGACATAAAGGTCACAGAATGATCCACAAAGCAGGAATGATCTCCAGTATTCCGGGACGAGAGCATCGCTCATGGGGCATTTGTACGATTAGGGTTCCAGAATGACTCGAGGAGAGATACAATCCCAGTATTCCCGGACGATGGATGAAAGGACCACAGAATGATCCACAGAGCAGGATTGATCTTCAGTGTTCCGGGGCGAGAACCAATATTTGTAGTGTCTAAATCTTGTAGTAGTCATAGTAGTAGGATACATGGCGAGAGATTTAACCCTATAATGTGGAGTACATAGGTGCTTGCCCTCGGACCTATATGGAATGAGATGCACAGAATCCGAACAAGTATGCATTAGTGTCATCATAGCATAAACATCTACATTCGGCATTAAGTCATATCAGACACTGACATGTTTAGGATAGTCACTCTTTTACACTTTAATATACATTCAAGTTTGTGTTTGCTAAAGTAAGAGAATCGTTATATTACAGGATAGTGAGGATTGCTATTTTATAACATTGTGTCGGTTGTAAGTAACTGACATGCCCATATATTTTTTCAGTGCAGGGCTTGGATTAACAAGGACTTAAAGATGAATTGATGCTAAAGACTATTATCATGATTTAAGTTGTTGATGTTAATGTTGTATTTATCATGTTGTATTCTTTTTAATTTCCGCTATGTTGATGTAAGAACTTGTTCTATAATAAAAAGCTTTAATTTCCATGTAAAATTGTACGAATTGAAGTAAAATATCATATTGTGCTACGAATTACATGTAAATGTAATTCTAGGTGTTACAGTTTGGGACAGATGTGATCGCTCCCGTGGACCTACAAAACAAATCTGAAACACTGGGGTTGGCCCAAGCGACAAACCCTCTGACACCCAAGTCAGAAACTCGAAGATATGGTGAGTTTTGAAAGCGAGATTTGCAATTTCCTGGTTTCTGAAGAAGTCCAAAGGTATATATAGTTGGTGAGCGGAGCCAGTTTCAAGATATTCATCTACCTTTACTTCTAGGTATTTTGATAAGGTTGGTTACTCTCTCCACATAAAGAGATCGAGTTGGGACTCTTCTCTTGATAAAAAGATAGAGTTTTCCATCTCTCCCTTGTGTATATAGGGATGTAATTGGTTACACCATATAAATATAGGGTCTAAACTGAATTATTCATATGAACTTAGACTTATTTACTTAGGGCTGTTTTGACAGCTCCACATTGTAGGCCGGATTGGGTTGATGGGCCTGAAAGTGGCTTAGCTCCTCCTGTCAAGCATGTATCTGCTAGAGTTTACAGTTTTACCTCTAGAACTTTAAGATTTGTGTCCAATTTGAACAGTCCCGATTTTGTTCCATTTTTATCCATATCAAGGAAGAAAAGAAAATTAAAAAGTTGCAAGTAAGTTTGTTAATTTCTTGAAAACCGTGAGAAACTTTGGGCAACAGTTGATGGGTTTCAGTTGAGTTCCAACAGGTTGAATTTACTAAGGGGAGGAAAATAATGTTAGAATAGTATAGAGCATGGTATTTTCGGTCATTTCCATCAAGTTCACTAAAAAAACTTTATATTTTCTACTTTTTAATGTCCTTTAACTAGAGGTGCAACCGATAGGTGGAGCTTTGTTTTTCGCTCCACAAGGATATGAGTAAATTATCAATAATGTCCTTTAAATATATGATATGAGTAAATTATCAATAATATTGAAGTAAATAGGATTTCCGTATATTTTAACTAGACAAATTGAAACGAATTTCACTATCGGTGGGAGAATTAGGACGCTGAGACTGCCGAGGGGAGCGAGGAGGACCCCTTGGATTACTTGTACCGCAATCTGTTCTACGTACAATAATGTGTTGAACTACTTCAACAAGTCTATGCTACCAACACCACTTTTAGGGATAAATATGAAATACATGTTTTAAAGGGATAAGAAATATATGGGGTACATGTTTTTCAAAGAGAATGTATAGGGCACATATTGTTAGGGACAAATACAAAAGTACACATTTATGATGTGATATATATGATAATCACACATTTATTAGGGGCGTACTTGTTAAAAATTATATTCTATTCTATTATTTTGGTCCCACGTTAGGTAGAAATATTTCTTTTTCCTTTTCTACTGGTATATATAGGGTTGGCAAACGGGTCTAACAGGCCGAGTCGGGTCGAACCTGCCCGGGTTGGAACCCAACTTGGGCGAGTTCGGGTCGGGTCTTTGGGTTAACCGGGCTGGGTCGATAGCGCTAATTCACGACCCGCCCAACCCGTGAACCCTTTCAGGTCCAATTCGGGTTGGGTCGGGTCGGGTCGCGAGTTGGCCCGTATAAAGTTATTTTTTTTACTTAAACAAAAATTGTGATGTAATTTTTATAATAATAATAAGATTGAAAGAGTGAAATTGCCAAAAAAAATTATATATTATTAATATGATTTCAACTTGTACAAGTTTCACAATTTGTAATAAGAAATAAAAATTTTCTACAAATTTATTTTATACAACAACAAATTTCTTAGATACAATTTCAATTTCTTTAATTTTCCTAATTTTAAAAAACAAACAAAGATTTTATACAATTATTTATACATTTATAATTGTCTTCAATTTGTTGGTCTTCAATTTGTTGTTATTGTTGTTGGTCTTGAATTCTTCATTTAGGTTGCTATTGTTGTTGTTGTTGTTGTTGTTGTTGTTGTTCTTCCGGCGAAGTGCTCCCACTTGTGGACGTGTCAAACGCTTTTCCTTAATTCCTATCTTTGGCCTTCAGCCAGTCATCTATGCAGACGAGCATCTCTAACGATTGGGGCTTCAAGCGATTCCTGTAATCAGTTAGAATCCTGCCACTTGTAGAAAATGCACTTTCTGAAGCAACTGTAGAAATATGAGGAGTTAGTAGATCTTTATCCATATATTTAGGAATACTATGAGTGTGTTCATAGTCTTTCCACCACTGTAAAATATTTGGTGAAGTAGAAAAAGACTCAGAATCTTGTTGATTATACTAATGTAATTCATGTGGTTGATTAGTCCTAGGTTTTTTGATTGAATTTGTGCAAGTAAATTAAATGTGGCATCATCTTATTTACTCTTACCCTTACATTTAGAAGTAGTAGAAAAAGAACTAACTAAAGAAGTTATACTACTGGATGCAAAACTTCTATCATACTAATCATACAAGTTATTTAACATCGATTCAAATTTAACTAAAAATATTCCGTAATCAATCCAGACTCATCTGGCCCAAGTAAAGTAAAAAAATATTTCAATCAAACTCTTCGTACCTTCTAATTTGATACGAGAATCCATCACAGTAACAACACAATACAACATAGAAGGAGGATTAAAATACTTCAAAATTTTGGTGTATGCAGGTTTCACAATATGACCAATAAAAGCATCATCGATCATTTCTTTGAAAGTTTGCATCATAGTAACTATTGAAATAAAAATGTTGCTAGAAGTAGATTCATATGATTTTGAAAATTTGAAAGTTGTGGTTTTAAAAGGTTCTAAAAATTTCAACAAAGATTCGGCATAAAACCAACGTTGGGGAGTCATTTCAAAATTTGGAATATTTTTTGCAAGACAAAAATTATTTATACATGTTTTATATTCAGTAACAACTTGTAGCAAATCAAAAGTAGAGTTCCATCGGTGTTTAACATCCTTTGGAAATTTTCTAAAATGTACATTTTTAAGGGTACACCAAGCTTTCCATTCTTGAAATATGGTGCCATTTAATACAATAAAATGTACACAATTCCTAATGTTAACTATATATGTTTCGGCTATTTTTAATGCATCTTGAATACACAAATTTAAAATATGACATGCACATCTAACATAAAAAATATTGACAGATGGAGGGTTTAATACGGTTTTTAAAATACTAATTGATGCATTGTTGTTAGATGCATTATCAAAACTTATACAAATAATTTTATCACGAATATTGAAAACAACACAAATTTCTAAAATACGGTTTGCAATTTCATTACCACTACGGGGACAGGGCAACGCGGCAAGTGATATGATCCTTTTTTTGAAGAATCCAATCACTGTCGATCCAATGACAGGTTATTCCCATCATTGGAATATTATTGCAACCCATCCAACAATCGAAAGTTAAAGAAACTCTACAAGTTAAACTCCACAAAATTGCAATCAAAGCTTCCCTCATTTCATTGAACATTTTAAAACAATCCGATTTGCAAGTATTCCTAGGAATTCTTTTAAAATGAGGGTTTAAGGCGGTTTGATTAAAATTTTCTAAGTCCCTACTCTTGGGATAGGAAAATGGTAACTCTTCCTTGATTACTAATCGGGCCATCTCCCGACGAACAAATTCAGGATCATAAGAATGGCTATCAACTACACCGGTCCTAGGGTGGATTTTTTGTTGGCCGAGTAGATCAACAAGAAGTTCTTTATGCACATTTTTGATGTGTCGTCTAATTGTACCCGTGCCCTCATCCCTCTTCCATTTGTATGGCTTCGAACATGTTTTACAAACTTTTAAACCTACACCTGGTTAATTTTCGTCTGGAATATAATCATAAAATTTGTGTCAATCACTACTTTCTCCTCTAGTTTTCCTACTAATAGCCAGTTGTGTTGTTTTGGTTGCTTGTGTTTGTGATTTTTTTTCTAATTCTATATCTCCTACAAACTCATCGTGTGTACCAAGGTGTTGGGTCATAGGATTAGGGTACTCTTCGGCGGGCTCATTTGTGGGACAATTGGAAGCCTATGGGAAGTGCCGGTGGAATCTTGTCCACTTTGGCTACGGCCGCTACCTCGTGATCAAGACATGTTAATATATAGTAGTGTATGTGAAAAAATTAGATGCAATGTAAGCGCGATAAGTTACAAAAAAAAATCTAGAAAATAAGAGGGTTGTGAGAGAGAAGATCAAAAAACCAACAAATAAATATGATACAAAAAAATATAAATACAAAAAAAATATAAAAAGAAGAAGAGGGTTGTAAAATTTGGATACCGTTCACCGCGGATAGTCGTATATAAAATGAGAGTGAAAATAAAAATAGAAGTAGAAGTAGAAGTCCGGAATTGAAGACTTGAAGTGAGTTTTTTTGTTTGATCACTTGGAGGAGTTGAAGAGTTGAAGAGTTGAAGACGTAGTTAAATGTTGAATTCGATACGATCGAAATTTTTCGTTTGATCGTTTATATGTTGTAACCTTCTTTGTTCAATTGTTTATAAAAATTGAAATAAATTGAGTAATAATAGCAGAGAGAGTAAGAGAGTAATATGTGAATTTTTAGTTTGGGTTTTAGGGGTATTTATAGGAAAAAAATTATATAAAAAAAATAAAAAAAAACCAAAAAAACAAAAATCAACGGCTAAAAGATCCGTTAACGAGCTCTCGGCCCATCGGACCTGCGGGTCGAACGTTTGTTCCATGCGGGTCGAACGTTTGACCTGCACGGGTCGAACGTACGGGTCAAACGGTTCTCAACCCGCGGGTTGGCAAGCGGGTTGGGTACTGAAGCGCGGGTTATCGGGCCGGGTTGAACGGGTTCAATTCGTTTTTTTAAGACTTGGGTCGACCCGTTTCCATTAACGGGTTCGACCCGAACCCGAACTCGAACCAGTCACTCACTAGCCTGTTTGCCATCCCTAGGTATAACGCTGTATATCTGTTCTCTTGCTCCTTTATTATCCACAATTGCTTCCTTCTCCTTTTTCTTAACTTGCTGAATCTTTGAACTAGGGGTGGCATTCCGGCTCCCCGGGTCGGGCCAGGCCAAGAACCACCGGGCCAGATCCGGTCCCGGGAGGGCCGGCCCGAGCTGGGTTGGAGTGGGGTGTGGGGAGGTCCGGATCCGACCCTAGGCCAAGCCAGTAAGGTAGGCAGGCCGGGCCAGGCCTTTCCGGGTTCGCAAGTTATGAATTAATTTTTTTAAATTAAATAGAGTAGGTTAATATTTCAAAGTTTATATATATGAATATATGTATATATGCATGTAAATATACTCTACAATATTTCAAAAATTTGTTAAAATGAGTGTGGATATTAGAATTAATTGATCACTACCTGATGCGGTTTATTTCTGGGAGACGTGTGGATGCACCAGGTGTGAGTTCGGACTCAATTTGTATTTGAAGGAGAAAGCTGCTCGTCTGACGACCCTCGACTGACCGGGCGGAACCTGCGGCGGGCTCGGAATGAGGCGGAGATCTGGGCTCGGATCAGAGGGTTCGGATCCGAGGTCTTGTGTACCTGCAGACGGTCCTGAAACACCGGGGTTTATCCCGGTGGCGGACCCTCCGACGATCTAGTCAGTCTCTGTGAGAGAGTAGCAATAACTAGGTGAATTTAAGTGGTAAAAGATTGATTACCTCAAAAGGTGGGTGAGGGTCTAGTATTTATAGAGAATCCCAACCGGGTTTGGTTCCGCTTGGGGGCCGGGTCTGGATCCAAAAGCCCATGGGCCTGACGTGGCAGAAGGCCTAGGGGGTTTAGGGCAGACGTGGCAATACCAGGAGCGGTATAGGGCTGAGGTGGCAAAACACTTGGTGGTATTTGGAGCTGACATGGCTGATCGTGGGTCTCCTGTGCTTCTGGGAGAATCGGAGGGCCTAGGCTGTGCCAGGTCATCCCCATGCTTCGCCAGAAAGGGGGGACAGCCCGTGGGGCTGTCACGGATCGGAGGTCGAGGACCACTGAGGCTCGTCGGATACGAGGAGGCCAGTTCTGTGGGGGTGAACTTGAGGTTCGGCGCCGACCCTGCAGTGGTTCGAAGCCGAACTAGATTGCTATTTTTACCATTCTTGAGTGAGAGTTGTATTGGGCCCTGGTTGGGTCCCCAGGCCATTTTTACCCTACCACACAAGCCCCCCACTCCTGCGGGGGTGCGGGAGCTAGCCGTGGAGGAGTGTCTATGGTTGTAGAAATGGGATGGCGAGTCGTTGTGCCTTCGTGAGGGGGTTGTCCTGATTGTTTTTTTAGAGCGATCCTCGAGCCGCCGAGAGTCCATGGGTCGGCAAAGGTGATGGCGGATTGTCTGAGACTTCCTGGGAAGATTGCCTTGGTGCCAGACCTAACCTCGAGCAGGCGAGGGATTATGGGTCGGCAAGGTTGATGGCGAGCCGTTAAGCCTTCCTGAGAAGACTATCCTGGTGCTAGACCCGACCTCGAGCAGGCGAGGGACTTATGGGCCAACAAGGGGGATGGCGAGCCGTTGAGCCTTCCTGAAAAGACTACCCTGGTGCCAGACCTGACCTCGAGCTTGGCGAGGGATTACGGGTCGGCAAGGGCGATGGCGAGCCGTGGAGCCTTCCTGAGAAGACTACCCTGGTGCTAGACTCGACCTCGAGCAGGCGAGGGACTTATGGGCCAACAAGGGAGGTGGCGAGCCGTTGAGCCTTCCTGAGAAGACTACCCTGGTGCCAGACCTGACCTCGAGCTTGGCGAGGGATTACGGGTCGGCAAGGGCGATGGCGAGCCGTGGAGCCTTCCTGAGAAGACTACCCTGGTGCTAGACCCGACCTCGAGCAGGCGAGGGACTTATGGGCCAACATGGGGGTGGCGAGCCGTTGAGTCTTCCTGAGAAGACTACCCTGGTGCCAGACCTGACCTCGAGCTTGGCGAGGGATTACGGGTCGGCAAGGACGATGGCGAGCCGTGGAGCCTTCCTGAGAAGACTACCCTGGTGCTAGACCCGACCTCGAGCAGGCAAGGGACTTATGGGCCAACAAGGGGGGTGGCGAGCCGTTGAGCCTTCCTGAGAAGACTACCCTGGTGCCAGACCTGACCTCGAGCTTGGCGAGGGATTACGGATCGGCAAGGGCGATGGCGAGCCGTAGAGCCTTCCTGAGAAGACTACCCTGGTGCTAGACCCGACCTCGAGCAGGCGAGGGACTTAAGGGTCAACAAGGGGGGTGGCGAGCCGTTGAGCCTTCCTGAGAAGACTACCCTGGTGTCAGACCTGACCTCGAGCTTGGCGAGGGATTACGGGTTGGCAAGGGCGATGGCGAGCCGTGGAGCCTTCCTGAGAAGACTACTCTGGTGCTAGACCCGACCTCGAGCTGGCGAGGGGTTACGGGTCGACAAGGGTGGGGGGCGAACCTTTGTGCCTTAGGAATGTTGGGCAGGGTAGCCTGCTGTCTTTGCGGAGCATTGAAGGCGCCCCGGGATCTGTGCGATGTTCCAATTTCCCAGGGGCCTTAATGGCGCCGCCTAATAAATGTATGGCGCATGGTCTTCTGTCGTTTGGTTTTCCCCATGTCATAAAGGCTGGCCTATGGGGGAGGCTATAAGTACCCCTCTCCGCAGTGGGTTGGATCACATCAAGGGTGGTCTCTTGGCCATCAAAGGTGTCTGCTCCGGCGGACGTCTGTCTCTTGCAAAAATTTTCCCCCGGTCGTGTCGGAGAGGTGGTTTCTCTACCGCCCAGATCTTCTCTTGGATCTGATGGCTCTGATACGGCAGCCAGATCCAGGGGGGATCAGGGTGAGAGGGGTAACGACCGAAATTCGGACCGGTAGATGAGGAGCCTCGGATTGGTGGTGCCTCTGTGTAGGCAGAAGACCTTGGTGGAAGAGGTGATGATCCATGTCCGAATCCGAGGGGTGAGCTGTTTGCAACTGTGAAGGTTCAGTCTTCCGGAAGAAATGAAGGGCGTTCCGGGCAAGTTGTTTGCAACTGTGAAGGTTCTGTTGCCAGAGCAGGTCGAACCTTTGCCGTTGCAATCAACTGGCTCGGAATGGTGCTCTTCTCCCGATCTCTGAGTGTTGATCTGCTTTTGACCGGGGCCCGTGGGTCGGCGGAATACCGACCGAAACCCGGGGCCCGGGGGGTGCTCGCCGAGGGCGGTGCCTTAAAACTTTGAATCAAAACTTTTTCTGGTCTGGATCCTTTATTGGGCCAAACAATCCTATAGAGATCCAGACGGGAGGGACATCAACCATATCCCGGACTTGGGGCTGAAGAGCCTCGGATAGATGGGTCGCCTCCGATTGGAGGTTGACCACTCTTCATTCCAATAGGGCTCCAGGCGATGGCGGTTTCTGTCTCACCCTTGAATAGTTAGGGGTTTCGGCCGTCGAGGCTGTGAGCCCCGAGCTGCTCACGGGTGAAAGGGGAACCGATCGAGCCTCGGAGCCCGGGGCGTCTGTCTAAGGACGGCGCCTTAAATTTTTAGTAAAATGTTCCCTCCGCCGAATACTCCCTCCGAACTGACCCCCGCGTCTGGCTGCCAGTCTGGCGTTGGATGACGTCAGCAGCGCACGTTTTGAGGACGTGGCGCGATATCCCAGGCGACAGTTGCACGTCAAATAGGTGAACAGTTTTTGCGGAAATCGAGGAGTCGCTTTCATTCTTTATAAATACTCCCCCCTCTCCCCCTTTAGCCCACTCCTTTCGTGCTGTTTTCTTTTTCAAAATTTTCCCAACACTTCAGCACTCGTCCCTGCAGTTTGTCGCACTAGACTCGCCCTTCCGAAGTGACCCCAGGTGAGTTGGTAAGTCTGTTTAGTTTAGGCGCAGATGGACAGGGCTCAGTCTGGCTCGTCAGCGTCGACATCTAGGGGGGAAGTGAAACCTGTCTCTAGATCGACGTCATGGGAGGAGCCCGTGCTTGAGGAGGAGTCAGTACACGTTGAGGAGCCTTACGACTCAGTTTCGTGGGAGGAACCAGTAGGGGAGGAGGAGGAGGTACAGGGTGCAAGGTCACTACGTTCTCGACTTCCCTTCGTGGTGGAGAGTAGCGAGTCGGAGGAAGCGGATGATGGCTCGGACGACGTCCGTGTTCTGGAGTTGACTTCCGAGGAGGAGGGAGGCGAGGGCGGCTCCGTAAGAAGATCCACAATTCAGGGTGCGGGTCCGAGTTCCGCGCCGACTGGTCTGGGACCCTCATCTACTCCCTCGCCGGAGCGAACCAAGAAGAGGAAGAAGGCTCCGAGGAAGGCAGGACCGAGGATTGGTGGTTCGAGCCAGGCGCCTGTTTACCGCAATTTGTCGACAGGTTCGCCCGTGCAGCCGAAGCCTTTCCATCAGTATCCTGACGATCTATCAGACAAGGAGCTCTTCGGCGTGCAGGCCTCTTCGCCGAGTCGGAAGAGGGTGATGGTGGACGCGATTCAGACCGTCTTGGAGGGTGGGGACTTGGAGGTTTTGCAGTTGGCGTACCACATAGGTCCTGTCTACGAATTGATGCTGCCGAGCTCTACTCTGCGCCCAACCGATCCCCTATCTGCTTGGTATTGCGTCTTCCCAGTGGACGCCTTCATCTCTGGACTGAGGCTGCCAGTCCACCCGTTTGTTCGGGAAGTGCTGAACTGGGCCTCCTTGGCGCCGATGTAGTATGGGCCGAACTCTTGGAAGCAGATAATTTGTTTTGTACTGATGTGCGAGGAACAAAAGGTACCCCTGCGGTTGAACGTGTTCCGAGCGATGTTGATGATCAGCTCGGCGGCTGAGGGTATTTACTATATCTCCCCTCGGAGTAAGGGGAAGGTCGTTCACAGTCAACCGGACTCCATCAAGGATTGGAAGAAAAAATATCTGGTGATCCGGAGTGAGGAGCCCTGGGACATTCCGACTCGATGGAACCATTCCAAGCCGAGCTATCCACCGCCGAGACCGAGGGATCTGACGGCCGAGGAGTGGGGGTTTGTCGAGCACCTCCGTTTGTCCCCTAGTATCGATTGGACGAAGGTGACGGAGGCCCACCTGGCGAGCGTTGGACTGAGCCCAGCCGTTCTGCGTATGTAGTTGTTTCTTTTCTCTCGGTCTTTTCGTACTTTCTTGCTCATTGCTCTTAATGGTTTTTTCTGTAGATATGGATGAGGCATCGATCAAAGCAAGGAGGCTCGCCATGAAGAAGGAGAACGCCGAGAAGAAGAAGGGGGAGGCGGCAAAGAAGCCGAGGGAACCGTCCCTGGTTATCTCGGAGGCCCCGCTCGAACCGAGGGCTAAGAGGACTCGCTCGGAGACGAGCAAGGGGGCGGCCCCTTCGAGGGGTAAGGGCCCAGCGAGGGCATCCGATCTCGACAAGGGGAAAGGTCCCTTGGTAGAGGTTGAGGAGGAGGACCCGGTGGTGGAGATGTTGCGGCAACGGTAGGCGCCGGACTGGTCAGTTCGGATGGGCGACTGTCTGACTGAGGAAGCCCAGGCCGTTGAGGTGGTGGAGAAGTTGGCGACCCCTCGTGATCGCCAAGCGATGGAGAGCGAGCCCGTAGAGGTGGCATTTACGCGCCTGGCGCAGGCCACCGTGCTGGTGAGCTTGTCGACCCCATCCCTCTTGTTAATCTTGCTTCGGGAGTTCTCTTCTTATTAGTGTTTTGTTGGTCGCAGGCTTGTATGCAGGGAGCTAACGTAAAGAATCTCTACGAAGCGTCCCTGTCGCAAGAGCGGGTTCGGACGGACAAGAGCGAGCGGGAGATGAAGGAGATGCGGATCGAGCTCGAGGGTTCGCATAAGAGGGAGCAGCAGATGAAGCTCGAGCTCGAGGCTCAGGACGCCGAGTGGGGGAAGAGGGTGGTCTCCTTGAAGAAGAAGTTCGCCAAGGAGAAGGAGGAGTTGACGGCTGCGTTCGCCGAGGAGAGGGAAGAGCTGACGGATGCGGGTCAGCGGATGGTGATCAAGGCCCAGGATGAGTGCTATGCGAAGGCCCTCAGCCATGTGAGGCACTTCTACCCGTCCGTCGACCTGTCCAACTTTGAGTATGACATGGAGATCGAGGGGACACCGAAGACTCCTGCCGAGGAAGGGCCTATTGGCAACCCGACCGTCGACCCTCCTGCGAACCCAATCGATGCCGAGGTGGGAAATCAAATTGTGTAGTTTTATCTTTCTTTTTCCCCCCTTCGATTGTATTTGCCTTCCGCGGACTGGCCACCGCCTTTTTTGTAAGAAGTAGTACAATTTATAAAAAGTATTTTTGACTGGCCAAGTGTTTTGACCTCGGATATTTCCGAACCTCCTTGCTTATGTGCGTTGAGTTGGTCCTCTTGCAGGTTGTGGCTTTCCTTCCCGAGGCGGACCCCCGTCGTTCCGATGCGGCGTGGCTCCGGAGCAAGGTTGAGGCATTGGAGGCCACTTTGGCTCGGTACCGTGAGAGGGCCCGTAACGCTGATGCGGCCTTCAATTATTACAGGAACATGTCTGAAGCCCTTGGTGAGGAGGCAAGCCGTCTGAGGAGGGCGATGGTGGATCGGGAACTCGTGGGCGTCGGACTTGGACACACTATGTCGAGTTCCTCGGTGCAGAGGCCCTCCTCTGAGAAGCTACTTCGTGATGTGATAGTCGAGAAGGAGGTGGAGATACACCGCTACCGGACGATGCTGGGCATCTCGAGACCTTCCTCGGGTGGTCAGCGAGTGGAGGGAGTATCCTCCGTGTTGCCGCTATTGGAGCGTATGTGGCCCGCCGATGCTCAGAGTTCCGTGGCCGGTGTGTCGACCGTGGCCGAACCGAAGGACCACTATGACAAGGAGAGAGTCCCAAGTTGTTCGATTGGGGTGATCCCGCCGTTCGTCGAACCATAGGGGCCTTGAGATGGTGGCTTCCTACCGTTTGAGATGAGAGGAGTGTTTTTGTAACGGTCTTTGTTTGTTTCTTCCCAACTCAATAAAGGAATATGAATAAGGAATTCATTTCCCTCTTTGCTCCGGTTGATAGTGTACGGAACGATGGTGTTTTTAGGGAGAGTCCACCGATCCGCGAGGGATCGAAGTGGGGCCTTAGGGAGAGTCCCCAGCTTGGATTCGGTTGGAGCCTACCGAGGCGTTGGGGACGATACCGGAGTGAGGACCCAGGCGCCGATCTCATTATCTGGCGTTAGGATTTTAACAAAAAGAGATCTCTTTTGTATAAGATAAGGAGGGCCGCGAAGACGGCCCTGTACACATGAGTGTTTACAAAAACATGTTTACATTTAGCCAGGCTAGAGCCTATGTTTGTCCTTCGAGGAGTTTCATTAGGTACTCGGCTTCGACTGGGGTCTCCTCCCGCTCGGTGACGGGTTTGATAGCAGGGTCGTCCCTCTCAGGTTTGACCTCGACGGCGTCGAGGGAGAACACACCTCCCCCGACGGTGGTCATGTAGCACGATCGCGCTGCTTCTTGGCTACCTCGGACAATGCCGACTCCTTGTGGGGTGGGAAATTTAAGTTTCAGATGGTAAGCCGAAGGCACCGCTTGGAGGGAGCATAGTCCGGGTCGGCCGAGTATGGCGTTGTAAGCTGCCTTGACGTTGACCACCATGAAGTCCATGGACTCGGTCCTCTTGACAGGAGCCGATCCTGCGGTAACGTCGAGGGTGACAATCCCTTCTATCACGACGGGGACGCCGGAGAACCCATGCAAGGTGTATCCGGTCGCTTGAGCTTGCCTCTAGGTAGCTTGAGATTCTCGAAGGCTTCGAGGAAAAGAATATTAACCGAGCTGCCGTTGTCGACGAGGATTCGGCGAACTTCACAATTAGCCATGTGGAGACTAATGACGAGGGCATCGCAGTGGGGTAGGCGAACGCCTTCGAGGTCCTCTCCTGAGAAGGAGACCGGCATCGGTTGTAGCTTGGGCGAGGGATTGTCGTGGACAGCATTCACCTCCCGGATGAAGGCTTTTCGGGAAGTATTTGAATCTCCTCCTATTGGCCCTCCGTGGACACAGTGCAAGATGAAGGGCGTATCTGCGGCTCCCTCGGAGTCGGGATCCCGACCCTGGATGCGGTTCGGAGTAGGGTTCGGAGGCGAGGGCCTCCGGTTCCTAGTATCTCGTCGATCCCGTGGGACTTCTCGGGTGAATTCTCGGAGGTACCCCCTGGAGATGAGTTCCTCAATTTCGTCTTTCATGGCTCGGCACTGGTCGGTTTCGTGCCCGTGATCTCTGTGGAAGCGGCAGTAGAAGCGCTGATCTCGGTTCTTGCCGTTGTTAGGCCGGGGGGGTAGTCGAACAATGTCTTTGTCTTCGATTTCTAAGAGGATGGCGGATACGTTATGTGTCAAGGGAGTGTACCTCTCGAAGCGGGGGACCGGCGGGACCTTCTTCATGGCCCCCGCGTCCCTCGGAGCTTTCTTTGATGGTTCGACCTCTTCGACCTTCCGCTTTCCCTTCCCGATGGCCTCCCTGGTATCTTCGGGGTTAAGGGCCTCTTCTGCCCTAATGTATTTCTTGACCCTGTTGAGGAGGTCGGGAAAGTCGACGGGGGGTTTCTTTGCCAGAGAAGCCTTCAGCTGTCCATGACGAACGTTGTGCCGAAATGCCGCAGAGGCGACGCCCGGATTGAGGGAGGAGACCGACCTTGCCTCTGCGGTAAACCTCCGGACGAACACTCTGAGTGACTCCCCCTCTATCTGTCTGAGCCCAAGTAATGAGGCGCTGGTCCTTTCGGCCTTCCGGCTGGTGACAAAGTGGGCAAGAAAATTGCCCTCTAGTTGGTCGAAGGAGTAAATAGAGCTGGGGGCGAGCTTCGAGAACCATTCACGAGCCGGACCCCGAAGGGTGGCAGGGAAGGCTCGGCACAGCAGGGGATCCGAGGCGCTGTGAATCATCATGAGGGTTTTGAAACCCTCCATGTGATAGCAGGATCTCCCTCGCCGACGTAGGTCTCGAATTGAGGGGATCGGAAATTCCTGGGTATTTCTGTCTGGAGGATGGGGGCGGAGAAGGGAGGACGGACAGGTCTGTACCCCTGAGCCGCTCTTTGGCCGTCGTCCCCTATGTGATCGAGGCGATCTTCCATTTCTTGGAGGCACCTTAGGAGTATGTCATCGTCCTCTGGCTGAATTGTTGATGGTCGGGACACGCTGGTCTCGGTGTCCGACCTGATTTGGGAATGGAGGGTTTCTCCCCTGGGGGCCCGTCGGAGAGCCCCAAGAATTTCTCTTCGGAAGTCCTGGAACTCCTTGTGAGTGACGGGGGCTCCCTCGACCCTGTTCGGTCGGTCTGAAGGTTGCCTTCCGACGCGGCTGAGTGCTGGCCTCCGTCCCTCGGGCGGCGGTCTTGGATGGTTCGGGGCTTGGTTGGAAGCGGCCCTTCCCCTGCTGCGGGTGATCTGACGGTTGACGATTATTCCTCGTAGGTCGGGTTGGACTTGCTGGGTGACGCTCCTCTGGGACTCCTGATGGGGAGCCCTGTGTTTTGAAGTGTGTGGCCCGGCGTTAGCAGTTGGTGGGGGCGAGTCCCGTCGGTTGACGGAGGAAGCAGCCCCCTTGCCCTTGGAGGCCATGATAGCTCGGTTGTCGAGGTCGCTTGATGGTCGGGCTCGGGTCGGCTTCTGAAGCAGTTTTCCACAGACGGCGCCAACCTGATGCGGTTTATTTCTGGGAGATGTGTGGATGCACCAGGTGTGAGTTCGGACTCAATTTGTATTTGAAGGAGAAAGCTGCTCGTCTGACGACCCTCGGCTGACCGGGCGGAACCTGCGGCGGGCTCGGAATGAGGCGGAGATCTGGGCTCGGATCAGAGGGTTCGGATCCGAGGTCTTGTGTACCTGCAGACGGTCCTGAAACACCGGGGTTTATCCCGGTGGCGGACCCTCCGACGATCTAGTCAGTCTCTGTGAGAGAGTAGCAATAACTAGGTGAATTTAAGTGGTAAAAGATTGATTACCTCAAAAGGTGGGTGAGGATCTAGTATTTATAGAGAATCCCAACCGGGTTTGGTTCCGCTTGGGGGCCGGGTCTGGATCCGAAAGCCCATGGGCCTGACGTGGCAGAAGGCCCAGGGGGTTTAGGGCAGACGTGGCAATACCAGGAGCGGTATAGGGCTGAGGTGGCAAAACTCTTGTTGGTATTTGGAGCTGACATGGCTGATCGTGGGTCTCCTGTGCTTCTGGGAGAATCGGAGGGCCTAGGCTGTGCCAGGTCATCCCCATGCTTCGCCAGAAAGGGGGGACGGCCCGTGGGGCTGTCATGGATCGGAGGCCGAGGACCACTGAGGCTCGTCGGATACGAGGAGGCCAGTTCTGTGGGGGTGAACTTGAGGTTTGGCGCCGACCCTGCAGTGGTTCGAAGCCGAACTAGATTGCTATTTTTACCATTCTTAAGTGAGAGTTGTATTGGGCCCTGGTTGGGCCCCTAGGCCATTTTTACCCTACCACACTACCCACTACTCAATTAGCCCACCTCACCCTAGCTATTTATAGTCAACTCCACCTTCTCACTTCTCTTATCCCATCAATGTGGGACTAAATGTATTTGGATTTTCTACTTTGAAAACTTTTAGTCTCACATTAGTGAGATGAGAGTAGTGATGAGGTGGAGTTTACTATAAATAACTTGGGTGAGAGTTTTTTTTTTTAGGAAAAGGTGGAATAATGCCACCCTATTTCATTAATAAGTGATTAATAAACAACCCCGAAGTCTCGGGAAAATAAAAGTGCAGTGCAGGAAATAAAACATAACCCCCAACAAAATCCTGGGGGGTGGGTTACATCAACCAGCCTAAAGGCAACCAAAATACAAATACAAAATACTAAGGCCTGATACAAAATATATAATAGTGAGGCGGGTGTCCACTCATCAGTCCAGAGTTGGCCCGATCTCTATCTCCTCATCGTCAAAATTATCCACCCGGAAAACCCTTGCAATCCTCCCTCTTGCTCCTGAAGCAGCAGCTGTAGCCCAAAAGGAGATTAGATGCATGATATGAGTAAGATTACTAGAAATAGAATTACATGAAGCACGGAAATAAAAATTGTTCCTATCTAGCCATAACACCCATGTGGTTGCCGCAATGGCAATAAACCATGCATCTTTCATATCGTGACGGGTTGATGCAAATCTGGAGCTAACCCACAGTTCCTCATAGTCTCTAGGATAGGCACTTGTTCCTAGTGCTCTCAGCACCTCTATCATGATGGCCTTGCTTCTAGTGCAGTGAAGAAACAGATAATTCAGATTTTCCACGTGTACATTGCAGAACCCGCAATTGGTCGCAATGTGAGGTTGCCTCTTGGCTAGGTTCTCTCTAGTGAGTATGGCATTGTTGAGCACAAGCCAGAGGAAGACTCTAATTTTCAGAGGTGTTTTTGTCTTCCATAGTACCGCTGCCCAGTTGGGCCTGCATCCTCGGTAGTGAATTCGGTGGTAAAGTGATCTAACCGAGAACACTCCTTTGTTCTCGAGTCCCCAATGCATGTGATCTGGGCCTTGGGCACATATCACCCCAGACTGAACTATGCGCGTTTGTAATTCATGCAGTTGCTGTAGCAAACTTGGAGAAAGAGTTCCTTGGAACGGCGGTCTCCAAGTCCCCCTTTTCCATGTTTCCGCCACCGAGATATTCGGTCGATTCGTTTTAGCAAACAGCTCTGGGAAACCTTCCTTAAGAGTATGAGGACCGCACCATTTGTCCCACCAAAATCTGGTGGTTCGACCATTGCCGATCAAAGATGAAGTTGCTGAGTTGAAAGGTCCGCTGGCTTTAGCAACTCCTTTCCAGAAGCGGGAGACTTTGGATCCTACTCGAAAACCTAAACTTCTTGTCCCTTTCCCTCGAAGGTAAGGTTGGATAAAGTCCTACCATCCTTCCCCACAGTGATGAAACACTTTCCACCACCACTTTCCCAGGAGTGTCAAATTCATATCTCTGAGGCCAATGATGCCTAGCCCTCCGTGCCTCTTTTTCATGCATGCGATATTCCATTTAATAAGGTGGTTGCCTCCCTTATTTGAGTCTGCACCTTTCCAGAGGAATCTTCTCCTGATATGGTCAATCCTTTGGATCACCCACTTTGGGAGTTCAAAAAAGGACATGTAGTATATGGGCAGATTGGATAACACAGAGTTGATGAGTACCACTCTGCCCCCAAGAGAAAGTGATTTGCCTTTCCATCCGGACAGTCTGTCCTCTACCCTGTTTATAATAGGCAGCCAGTCAACTTTAGTGAGCCTCCCTGGACGGAGCGGAAGCCCTAGATATTTGATTGGGAATTCTTCTATCGCGCAGTTGAGAATGGTGGCATGCTCCCGAGTTTCAGCTTCTGAGAGTGAAATAGGTACTAGCGCGCTCTTGTGGAAATTAATTCTAAGGCCTGACCAGGCTTCAAAGCAGTAAAGGACCCCTTTAAAGCATATAGTTTCCGCTCTAGTCCCATTTCCAAAGATTAGGGTGTCGTCAGCATATTGAAGGATCGTGCATCCTTGATTAGCAGTGCTGCTGGCCACAGGCGATATCCACCCTTTTCTTTGACAATTTTCTAGCATTCCTCTGAGCACATCCGCTACAATAGTGAATAGAAGTGGGGACAGCGGATCCCCCTGACGGAGTCCCTTCTTGCACGGGAACGAAGGACCGGGTCTCCCATTCACTGAAATTGCCGTTTTGCTAGAATGTAAACATTGTTTGATCCATCTTATCCATTTGTCCCCAAAACCTCTCCCCCTGAGAGCCTCTAGCAAACATTCCCAGTCCACAGAGTCGTATACCTTCTCAAAATCCAGCTTGAGGAGGAAGTTCTTGGAATTGCTCTTGTGGCAGTGGTGGATAACTTGTTCAGCAGTAGCCACGCAGTCTAGGATACATCTGCCCTTAACTTGGGTGAGAGTTGACAAATTGAATAATGGGTATTGATCAATTAATTTTTATGTCCACATTCATTTTTATAAATTTTTGAAATATTTTAGAGTATATCTATATGTATATATAGATATATTTTGCAGTATGTATATACTTATGTACACATATTTTGCAACAAAATTAACTTTAAAAAAAATTTCACAAAAACCGGGCCTCAGTGGTCGGGCCCGAACCTACCGGCCCTAATGCCACCCCTGCTTTGAACTTCCAAGTTTTTGCTTTGTTTGCCTAAAATAATGATATCTTCAATTGGTGTAAAGAAAGAGGAGATAAAGGAGATGAGATCAGTTTATTATGTAGTCAGGAATACTTTGGTAGCCAACAAGGTCATACAGCTAGCCATGGTTAAATTAAACAAAGCTACAAGAGTGATTATTTTTAAGATGACTCATAATATTACTAGTGTATATGCAAACTTTTTGAATCCGCAAGCTAAAAAATCTGTTAGTGACCTGTGTGGAAAAAAAGTTACAAATAGATATATTCTTTAAGAATCCCTATATTGACTACCAAAAAAACGCCTATAAAGTGACAAGCTAGGTTAGCATACAGTACAAAAAAGGAGAGTCAGATCCCTGGATGTGGTAATAATGCGTGGCGCCACTGAAACTAAACTAGGAGCTGTATCTCTTTCTTTATAGGTAATTAAAGTAAATCAGAGATAATGATAGTTAAGAGAGGAAAAAAAAAAAAACTTACTCTAAAGTCTAAACTCAGATAGTGCGAGATAGGAATCTTAAGCACGCCTAACAAAGTTAGCAGTACGGAACTTTTCCCACTCTAAAGCAGTGATTGTTTAAAAAATTATATAAATGCATAGATGCATATAGTATTTTACCTCTTTGCTGCAGTCGCCAAATGATGTTTTATAACAATTTAATTTTTAAAAAATAATAATAATGTCAGACGGATGTTGAAATTGCGTCGGAGGGATTTAAATATCTTTTTCAGAGTAGACGAAAAGAAAAAAAAAACCAAAAATTGAAGGGACGGAACTTCGCTTTGCGTCCCGTGATTTTTAAGGATTTTTTACGTTTTTTTATTAATGAAAAACATTTTTTAAGTAGAAAAAAAATTTAAAAGAAAATAAAGGGTGGGCCCCTCCTTGGATGCAAAGTCACATTGCGTCCAAGGACTTCTGCATATATGAACACTTTTAAAATTCAATTTTTTAAATAAAAAGACGTCGGACCGATCTTCTCTTTGCGCCTGACGAATTTTAAAAATATTTTTTTTCGTGGGACGCAAAGTGAAGTTGCGTTCTGTATAATGTGCATTTCTCTCAAATCCCCTCTCATATATAGCAATCTACTGTCGCTATTTATGCATTTTATGCATCAATAGCAAACGACTGCAGGTGGTCGTTTGCTATAAAATGCATAAATAGCACGCGACTGTGGATGCTCTAACAGGATATATCTCTGTTTCTTAATTTTTAAAGGATAGAGGTACAGAACTCTCTCACTCTAACAGGATATTTATCGGTTTCTTAAATTTTTACTAAAATTTTTACACTAAAGTTTCTACTTACATACGCTACCGTTCAAGAGCCGGGGGGAGATTTGAATAGTGGTATGGGTAAAATTAGCACAAAATCAGGATCGTTTAAATTGGATACGAATCTTAAAACTCTTAGGGGTAAAACAGTAATTTTCGTAGATTCATGCTCGATGAGATGAGCTGGGCCGTTTTTAGGGTCCATCGACCCAATCCGACCTGTAATAGGTACTGCTACAACTTCCCTAACGCAAAGGATTCAAGATTCATCGAATCCAGTTTAAATCCCCTACTTTAGGGGGTAACTAATTCTATCCCCTCATGCACAAAAGAGAGTTTGAAAACTCTCTCTTCGACAAGAGATAAGTCTAGACTCGATCTTTCATATGGAGGGAATAACCGACTCTATCCAAATACAGAGAAGTAGAGATAGATGAATATCTCAAAACTGCCCCCCCCCCCCCCCAGTGACTATATATACCTTTAGACCTCCTCAGAAACCAGGTAATTGCAAATCCCGCTCTCAAAACCCACCATATCTTCGAGTTTCTAACTTGGGAGTCGTAGGATCTATCACCGGGGCCACCCCCAATGTTTCAAACCTATTTGCAAGTTCATGGAAGCGATATCAGCCGTTCCCGGCGATCAGATATCAGAGTCAAGTGCAGTTTCTGGCGGTCAACATCGACGAACAGCAAATGTTTGATCTTTATTGTTTTTATTAAAAGAATTCACATATCTGTTTGCTCCTACACATAAAAAATAGCAACATATTGGCGCCATCTGTGGGAACAGAAAAGATCACTGATCCAACTTCGTTGATTTGAAACCACCTTCTCAACCATGCTTCCAATAAGGAAGGGGAAGGCGACGGCTACCTACCGACAAGCTAGCCATCTTTCTTCACCTCCACCCCTTGTGGAGGGACCACCTCACCAGCTTCAATAGGTTTAGCAGTCTCATCCAGATCAACAACTTTGGCCCGAACAGCCTCCTCTTCAGTAGATTCTCCATATGTCCAGAGGAGCCGCACCAGGGGGCTCCCGCCGAAGCCATTTCGAACAACCACCAATTCGGTCGTTTGTCGAAAAGAAAGGTTCAGTTCGTACTGTGACCCCTTCTATGGTGCCCCAACCGCAAGCAGATCTTCGTCGGGTCATCGTCAACCGCCAGCAGGAGTTGACCTCCGAATTCACCTCAATGTGAGGCGAGCCCATGATGAAGATCCCCATCCAGGAAAGCATGGAAGCAAGATGAGTCACTTTGCTAGAAGACAGAGGTCCAGAAGAACTCCCTCTCCAAGGGGGCGAAGAAGATCCCCCTCTTCAGGGGGCAAAGAAGGTCCCATTTCCCTCAACAGTGAAGAAGCCAGACAGCAGCTAGTCGACTAGTTTAAAGGACCGATAAAGATGAGGAGGCTCCTGTCACCAAAGCAGATTTCTAAAATTTCAAAAACGAGATCCTCCGAGCCCTATATCGGTTGTCCTTATGGAAGTAGAGAAAGAAGGGCTGCTTCGCCATCCTCTAAAGTCAACACAACAGGTAAGAGAAGGAACAGAGACAACTGGAGCCACTTTCACATGGATCATGACCACGACATAGATGACTTTCGAGTTCTCAAGGAGGAGATCGAAAAGCCCATACAGCAGGGTACCTAGCCAAGTTCGTCAGAAAGGACAGGGTCGATCCTCCTCTACCACGGGGAGCTAATAAGAGGGCTAAGAAGCCCTCTGAGTCCACTCAAAGCTAGGAGCAGTCCTCCACTTTATCCACGTAGGGCCTATGGTGGGAGAATCAAACTCCTCTCGAAAAGCCTTCATTCGAGAAGTTAATTCGGTACAGAACATCCCTCCACCCAAAAGCTTCACAATCCTAGTGACATTCTCAGACAGAGACCTAGAAGGCATCTGAACGCCTCACTGTGACGCCCTCGTAATTAGTATCCACATGGCCAACCACTAGGTGCACTGAATCCTGGTTGACAATGGCAGTTCCATCAATATCTTCTTCTGGAAGCCTTCGAAGGCCTCAAGCTTTATTGAGATCATCTTAAACCTGTCAGATACACACTCCATGGTTTCCCTGGGGTTCCGGTCTCAATCGAAGGAATAGTCACACTCGATGTGACCGCGAAAAAAGCCCCGAAAACCTAGATGAGGCAATGGACTTCATGGTCGTCGATGTGAATGCCGCTTACAATGCTATCCTTGGCTGACCAGGCCTACTTGTACTTCTTGCCGTGGCCTTAGCCTTTCACATGAAAATGAAGTTCCCGACCTCTACAGGAGTAGGTGAAGTCAAAGGAAGCCAAGAGACTACTCGAAAATGTTATACCACTACAATGGGGGCTCGGTCCTCCTGCTCGAAACATTAGAACTCCCCCAAAAGAGTAGCCCCCTTTCTCTAAAAGGGATCCAACCAAGACTTTCCAAGTTAGCAAAGCCCACCCTCACCATGTCAAAAAGCAAATTCTTGAGTGCATCAGAGGGAACCATGACCTATTCGCTTAAACCGCTGCCGACATGCCCAGTATCTCAGAGAACTTAATCATGCACCGTCTCTGTGTCAATCCTGAAGTCAGGCCGGTCCAGCAGAAATGTCGTAAGTTTGCCCCTAACCGACAACAACCCATCAAGGAAGAAATAGATAAACTCCTAACTGCCTATTTCATCCAATAAGTCAGCTTCCCCGAATGGCTGGCAAACATAATGATGGTAAAGAAAGCCAATGGCAAGTGGAGAATCGGCATCGATTTCACAGACTTAAACAGAGCATGTTTGAAGGACTTGTTTCCCGTCCTAAACATTGATGTCGTGGTCAATGCCACATCCAGAGACAAACTCTTGAGTTTTATAGATGCATTCTCAGGGTACAATCAGATCAGGATGTTTCCCCTTGTCATTCCAAAGCCCTCTATTATCACATACCAAGCCCTTTTATTGTTACCAGGTCATGCCCTTTGGGTTGAAAAATGCCGGAACCACTTATGAACACCTCGTCAACAAGGTCTTCAAGGAAAATATTGGTAGAAAAATGGAAATCTATGTGGATGATATATTAGTGAAGAGCCTCAGCAAAAGAGAATATGCGGTCGACCTCTTGGAAGCATTCAATGCCCTGCGAGAGCACAATATGAGGCTCAATCCCTCTAAATGTGCCTACGGGGTGTCATCTGAAAAATTCCTAGGGTTTATGGTAAGTCGGAGTGGGATAAAAGCCAGCCCAGAGAAGATCTAAGCCATATTGGACATGGCTCCCCTAACTAGCATTAAGGAAGTCCAAAGACTTACAGGGTGTCTGGCTGCCATCGGACGCTTCCTCTCTGAATCAGAGGAACAATTGTCTCCTATTATTCAAGGCACTCAGAGGGGCGAAGAGCTTCGAATTGGGACAATCACAGCAGGCAGCCTTTGAACAGCTTAAGGCCTATTTAGTCAACCCCTATCTCCTGAGCAAGCCCAAGCCAGGGGAGACACTCTACATCTACCTGGTTACATCAGATCAAACCCTCAGTTTCGTCCTGGTAAGAGAGGAAGACGGAACCCAAAAGCTGATATGTAAGTAAAGTCCTCCATGATGTCGTACTCCATTATTCAAAGATGGAGAAGATGGCATACGCCCTAATCATGGCCACTCGCAAGTTTCGCTCGTACTTCCAAGCACATTCAATAGTGTTCTTCACTGACCAATCCCTCAAGCAGGTACTACATAAACCAGAGAGCTCGGGGCGACTTATGAAGTGGTCTATCGAATTAATCCAGCACGATATCAGCTATCGGCCGTGGACAGCCAGCATAGCCCAGGCTCTAGCCAAATTCATTGTGGAGAGCACCATTCTTGGGCCCCCTTAGGAACAAGAAAACCTTCCATTCTGGAGCATCTATGTCGATGAATCCTCATGCGTCAAGGGGAGCGGAGCCGGAGTTATCCTGACATGTCCAGACGAGTTTACACTCCAATATTCACTTTGCCTTAACTTCCAACCCTCCAACAATGAAGCATAATATGAAGCATTAATCAAGGGCCTTCTCTTAGCTAGCAAAGCTGGAGCCCGATGCATCAGAGTGTTCAGTAATTCTCAATTGGTAGAGATCTAAGTCCAAGGAGACTATGAAGCCAGGGATGACCATATGATCAAGTATCTATCACACGTGAGGAAGCTATTAGCCACTTTCCAAGAAACATAAGTCACCCGCATCCCCCATGGAGAGAATGGGAAAGCAGATGCCCTCTCCAAGTTGGCTTCCTCCTTATTCGAATGAATTGACCACATTATTCTGATTGAAGTCCTGCTCAGGCCCAACATTGAAGAAACCTCAAAGCTTATGGTGATACCTCCTCTGGTCCCGAGAACAATTGGATGAAACCATTGTATGACTTATTGGACAAGGGAATCCTTCCCTTTTACCTTAAAGAGGACAGAAAGATCCGAGTGAAGGCAGAAGGGTACGCAGTGATCGAGGGGATTATGTACAAATGCTCTTACTCCCCGGTGGACGGAAGACCCTATCTGCGGTGCCTCCCCCTCGAGGAGGCCCAATATTCTTTGAAAGAAGTTCATTAAGGGATCGGAAGCGCTCATATAGGAACCAGGTCCCTTGCCCACAAGATCCTAAACCATGGTTATTTTTGCCTAACCACTCAATGATGCTCAGCAGTACATCCGCCAATGCACTTCTCGCCAGAGGTTCTCAGCAATCAAGCAAACACCGAGGCCGAGCTTAGTTCCATGTCCAATCCAATCCAACCCATTTTTCCATGTAGGGGATGAACCTGCTCGGGTCGTTCCCTCTAGCAATCGGTCAAAGAATCTTCCTCGTGGGGGCTGTCGATTACTTCTCCCAGTGGATCGAGGCACCATTAGCATCCATTATGAAGAACAAGGTCCAACTGTTCTTTTAGAAGAACATCGTCTGTCGGTTCAGCATCCCCCAGATCCTAGTAACAGATAATGGAACTCAATTTGTAGCCAAGGTATTTTGTAAGTTTTTCACCGACCTAGGAATCCAGCAACGATTCTCCTCCATCTCCCACCCTCAATCCAACGGCCAAGCAGAGAATGCCAATTGATAGATCCTTGATGGCCTCAAGAAGAAAATCGATGAATCCTCCAAAGGATTGTGGATCGAAGAGCATTACTGGACAACTAAAAGAAACCTGACAGGAGAATCCCCGTTCAACCTTATTTTCGGCTCCGAAGCCCCAATCCCCCATGATATCAGACTACCCTCTTCTGGCCTGCTATTCTTCAATGAAGAACAAAACACGATCAATCTCAGAGGCAATCTCGACCTCATCGAGGAAATCCGTGAGAAAGCTGCCATGAGTAGACAGATTTATCAGCGAAGGATTGAGAAGTTCTAGATCCAACCAACCTCGAAGAAGGAGACCTAGTTCTTCAGTAACTAGAAATCTTTGATCCATGCAAGAAGGGCAATCTAGTTTCCAACTGGGAGGGGCCATACAGGATCTCTAAAGTGGTTCTCCTCGGATCGTACCAACTTGAATACTTGGAGGAAGAAGATATAGAGGACCTGGAATGCTGAGCACTTGATGAAGTACCATGAGGGCGCTTAACACCATTTAGTAGAGTTAGTTTTCCTATTTTCAATAAGGCCGACACTTGTGATACGACCAAAAAAGTAATAAAGTGTTACACTATTGAAGCCGCCACTTAGTTTTTCTTTCAATAAAACTTAGTTTATTTTTCTCATAAAAATCAATGCATTGGCCTCATACCTATCTACCCGAGTCACAACTAGTACTCAACTAAACAGCTAGTTCGAAGTCGAGCTTTTCTCAAAGGCTGTCCCCACAACTGGCTAGCACCCCAAATAATAAGTTCAGAGTTCAACACTTGGTTCGACGCCGCTTTAGTCACTTGTGAACAAGCAAGTGCGGAGCAGCTCACCATTTGGAATTGCTCCTGCAACTAGTTGAAACTCTTTAAAAAAAAGTTCGGAGTCCAATACTTGGTTCGACAATGCTTTAGTCACTTATGAACAAGCAAGTGCGAAGTAACTCAACATTCGAAATTGCTCCTGCAACTAGTTGAAACTCTCAAACAATAAGTTTGGAGTCCAACACTTGGTTAGATGCCATTTAGTCGTTTGCAAAAAGCAAGTTTGGAGTCCAGTACGGAGTAGCTCACCATTCAAAATTGCTCCTATAACTCATCGAGAGCTCTCAAAAATTATCTTCGGAGTTCACAATAATGGCTTGGAATCACCCGCACAATTTGCAAACACGTATGGTCGAGGCTTGAATGACCGTTTGAACCACTGTTGAAACATTTTAAACTGCTCAATAACTCCACAATGGCGTAGCTAATCTTCTCATGCTCCCCAGAGACGGAGATATGTAGACCAGTTTCGACCCCCAATATGGACGAATCCTCAATCTATTTCCAAATAAAGCTTGTAGGCCTTTGAGTCCTCAACAAAATGATAGGTCATATAACCCAATCAGATCTATACAACTCTGGGAATATGCATTACTCTGCAGCTTCGCCGGAAGAATACGAGCAGGCAGATTCGGAGTCCGAAGCAACCATTCGAATCTGACCCTAAAGACAGACAAATTATCAATCCATTTCTAAATAGAACTTGTAGACCTTCGAGTCCCCATCGAAACGATAGGTTACACATCCCAATCGGAGAGCTACAAAACCAGGAATATGCATTACACCATAGCAATGCAGGAAGCACACTAACATACAGGCTCAAAGTTTGAAGCAACCGTTCGAATCCTCCCGAAAGAGCACCAATCGCAGACAAGCAAGCTTGGAAGGTAGACCTTCTCCAAGCCTACCCCTATAGCTTACTCCAAGCGGCCACAAATGACACAAAGGAAGATACACAAAGCTCAATATCCAACACAAAGAGAAATAAACAAGTATGACACTTCAACACAATAGTTCCCATATTTTCATAAGCCATGCATTCAAAATATGAAGATACTATAAGAGGTGGCAAATCCTCTATTAGGAAACTACAAAATACATCAAAAGTATGCTACTTCAAAATACATCAAAGTAAATGCCAGGAAAATACATCAAAAGGCAACAAGATCATGACTCCTCATCCAACGAAGCCAAAGGGGTGGGGACGTCGCCCGCTCCGTCCTTCTCCCCTTCACCTGGAGAGTCATCCCAATTCTCATCTCCATCAAACCCCTCTACTATTGGCTCCATTCTGAGAAGAAGCTCCGGGTGATACGCCTTCCTATTAAAGTCAGGAACACACTCTACCACATCTGCAATGGCCTTAACATATGACTGATTCATCACGTCATTGAGATGAACGAGTGCCTTTGCTTTAGTTTCAGTCACCGCGACTGCAACCGCCACCTCCAGATCCCTCGCGGCCTCTTCTTACAACCTCTTTTGCTCCTCCTCAAAGCTAGCGAGGAGGGAAGTCTTCTTACCCCTCACTGCCTCCAACTCCAGAATGACCTTCTTCCTTTGCTTTTCGGCCATGACGGCCTGATCCCTCCAAGCATTCTCCGTGGCACGAATGAGCTTGATCATATTTCCAGTCAGGCAAGCCAAGTGGAAAAAGAAGAGACTTAGAAAATTTTGAAATTCAAATGAAGAACTTTAAAAGAAACTAATAGTAGAACTACTTATAGACACAACACCTCGAAAAAGCTCCATGATGGAACCGTCGATCGTCTCCTCGCTAAAACATTCTGATCCTGAGGAGGGGAAAGATTCTGCACCACATCGAGGTACTTCACCCCCCAATCCGGACTAAATACTTTCTTTTTTTCCTCGATAAATACCTCATCGGCTGTACAGGTCAGAGGAGCCTGTTGGAAGGCCAAGACAGCATCCAAGCAAGAACTCCCCTCGGCAGGGCACATCCCCGCTGACTGACGCTCCATCCCTGTCGGAGTGGAAGTAGTAGAACACCTAGCGGCCTTTAGAATCCCAGGATGGCTCGATGCCTCCTTCCTCTACTTATCATCCAGACCATTGTAGTGGATGGGAGAGTAGCAAGGAGATCTAGGAAGTCCATATTGATCGCCTCTGCAAAGAGAAAACAAGATGTATTAGAACATGGGCGTACCATAGAGGAAAAACTAAAAGTGTCGGAATTAAAATGCGGAAACTAAATGGAATGATTAGAGCATTCACTATCGTTTGCTGTGTCTATTGCTATATATAGCATTTAGAAATAGCAAAAGAAGGACCACGCTGCAGTCGTCAAAGTCCAAAAATAGAAGCGACAGAAAATCATCTCCCGTCTATTTTTTTTATTTTTATTTTTTGGTATTCAGTAAAAAAAATTAAAAAATCAAAAATAAAATAAAATAAAATAAATCCAAACAACACACCAGACGGAGCAACTTCACCCGTCTGGGTGTTTTTTGGATTTTTTTTTGGGGTATTCAGTAAAAAAATCAAAAAAATCTAAACAACACACTAGACGGAGCAACTTCATCTGTCTGGGTGTTTTTTGGATTTTATATTATTATTACTTTTTGTTAAAAAAATTAAAAAATCAAAAAAACACACCGGACGGAACAACTTCATCCGTCTGGGGTGTTTTCAGTGATTTTTTTCAAAGAAATTTGTTTTCAATGAGAGATGGCATACCTTCATCCGTCGCTTTGTCAAACGATGAACATCGTCCTTCTTCTATATTTAGCAATTGGCTAAAGCGGCTGCTAAGTTTAGCAAGGCACTGTTCACTCCTATCCTATGTTTTGGATTTTTAGTAAACGACTGTGAGCACTATTTCTAAATCGATTTCCAACTTTTGGGTTCTTAAAAAATGACAGTGGATGCTCTAATGAAAGCCATACTAGGGTTTATCGGACTCATCCCCCTGCATAAAGAACTTCCTCCGTGACATCCCTCCACTTCATCTCACCGCCAGCAAGAAAAGCATCACTAATCTTCTCTTCCGCTTCAGTCAATTCTGGCTCCATTGTTAACTTCCTCGGTACGTGACTCCCCCATCTAGTAGGGAATCCCTACAACCTAGAACTCTTGGCGATGAAGTACTTGCACTAACAGTGCCTGATAGAGTCGGGAGTGGCGATCCCCCCCCCCCCCCCATTTGGGACGAGGGGAGACATAGTACAAAATTTTATACGACGCTGCTTACGGAGCTTAAATTGCCTCCTCCACAGCCTCAAGTTAGGATTGAGACCGATCTCCCAGCACCACAAGAAAAAATTTATGAGATTCCATCAAAAGTTGGGCACCAATTGGATCAGAATAAGACTATACTAATTGCGAACGAATGTAAAGAAGGGGTTCATAGGAAGGTACAATCCGCCATAGAATGTGTCAAAAGGAAACATACAATATTCCCCCGTCATCCTAAAGAACACCCTAATTTCGGGACCAGGAAAAAACAACTCATACTCAACAGGAATCATAAACAATCCCTAATCTCCCCAATCTCCTCCCTTGTGAGAATAGTTTTGACATGGTCACTCTCGAAGATGGGGTAATTGTTAGGTTCATCATATGTGACCCTGTACTATGCTACCTTCGCTACTTCTTCAGGGTATTGGCGAACTAAGAGGAGAACGAGAGGGGGATGAAATCATGAGTGAGAACAACCCTTATCATCTCTAGTTTGGTCAATTTCTTCAACTATAGTGGAGGGACAAAGTATTTTTGGAGAACAAGAACTAGACAACACTTTTACGCCACTGATACTAGAAGAGGAAGAAGAGGAGACATCCAACCCGATCCTATGCATGGCTTTCTAAATGACATACAATTCAGATGATATATGTTCGTTGGAAACCGACAAAAAGTGCCACTCACACCAAATTTTGGAGGAGAAGTGTTGATTTTGATGTGATAAGTAAATAGTGAACTATGAAAAATGAGCCAAAAGGAGGTGAATTTAAAGGGGCAGCAAACTGGTCAAAACAACATGCAAAATGAGTATAATATGCTAAAACGCGTAAAAATCCACTTTTTCGCTTAAAAATAAGTGTTCTCGAGTATATATACACAATTGCACAGTTGGCACGCGCGTAACGCATGAAAAATAATGTGCTACAGCAGCTGCGGTCCCCATGGGCAACAACTGATCCCGCCCCCCTTTCTCCGCCATGTGGCACCAACTACGCGTGCCACGTGTATGCGGGCACCACTGGCGTAGGCATTGCCGCCCCTATCTCCGCCACGTGGCAGCCACTGTACGTGCAATGCGCACGTGGGCCCCATGCACATAAAGCAAACTTGCCACGCGTCGCCATGCCCAACATCGCCCATGTGGGCCTGTCCCCCACTTAAACAGTGGTGAGGCCCAACTCGCTCTCTCTCCCTCTAACACACCGGCACCATCTAGGACCTATGCGCTCCTCAGTTTAAATTGTTGTCCGAGGAGAGCGCTTCCTTTGTGCAATTTCTGTCATCTGATCGCTTCAAAAAGTGTGCCCTCCTTGATTTGCATTCCTGATCGCGCCAAACAACGTGTCCGAATTTGATACGTGTTGCGCTCGTGAAAATGAAGAGAGAGAAAGATTAGAAAGGAAGAAGGGTGGAGTGGTAAGCAAGCCCCACAGTGGCATCGATGTCTCATTGACAGCGGGCCCCACGTGGGTCCCACGCTCTCCTCGGCGGCGCAATTTGTCATCCGAGGAGAGCACTTGCTGCACGCACACAATGTCGTTGGATCTCCTAAAAATCCGCATTCCACTCGATCGATGATCCAGATTAATTCAGGTATTATTTATTATTTATATTTTTTTATTAATTGTAAATTCCAGAAAAATATTTTAAAAATCTCTAAAATTACTTTATCAACTCTAAAAAGTAATTAAAATTTCAGAAATATTATTTTAAAATTCCAAAAAGTTATCATTATTTTAGAAATTTTAATTTTAAACCAGAAATTAATTGAAAATTCAGATTAATTAATTAAAATTCTAAGAAATGATTTAAAATTTTCAAAAAAAGCAAAAAAAGTCTAGAAATTCTTAAAACAATTCTGGGTATTTTACAAAGTCAGAACAATTTTGTTACAGCCTGAGCAAGATTCAAACGTCCTTAAAGGCTCCGATAAGTTCTATTAAGCGTAAAAATGGGCGAACTACTTTTCAAAGGCTGTGAAACTTAGTTTTCGAGAGTGGTGGGCATGTGATATGGGTAAAAACAGAACAAAATCGGGACCGTTCAAATCGGACAACAATCTTAAAGCTCTCAGGGGTAAAACGGTAATTGTAGAAGATACAGGTTCGATGAGATGAGCTAGGCCATTTTAAGGCCCAACGATCAAATCTAGCCTATAATAGGGACTGCTACAACAGTCCTAATGCAAAGGAGTTCAGATCTTCGAACTCAGTTTAAACCCCATATTCGTAGGGGGTAACTAATTCTATCTCCCCATGCACGAAAGAGAGTTTGAAAACTATATCTTCATTAAGTGATAAGTCCAGACTCGATCTTTCATATGGAGGGAATAACTGATTCTATCCAAACACCGAGAAGTAGAGATAGGTGAATATCTTGAAATTGGCCCCCTCAGCGACTTTATATACCTCGATACCTCCTCAGAAACCAGGTAATTGCAAATCCTGCTCTCAAAACCCACCATATCTTTGAGTTTCTGACTTGGGCGTCGGAGGGTCTGTCGCCGGGACCACCCCCGGTGTTGCAGAATTGTTTGCAAGTCCACGGGAGCGATATGAGCCATTCCTGACGATCATATTTTGGAGTCAAGTGCAATTTTTGACAGTCAACACCGACGAACAATGAATATTTGATCTTTGTTGTTTTTATTAAAAGAACTCACATATCCGTTTGCCCTCATACAGAAATAAGTAGCAACAAATAGGGCTAATAATAACTTTTCCACAGTTAAATCGAGAACAAACCAAATCACAACACTAAGCTAGGAAATTAAGGGAAAAATAAATAAAGTAATAAATGAAAGCAAGTAAAGAGTTAAAGAGATGAGATTTTTAAAGTGGTCCGGCCAACACCCGCCTACTTCCAACCCCAAGGCCTTCTTTTTTGAGCTATTTATAAACTCAAAATTTTGGCTAGAACCCCTAGACACCAACACAAGAAATTTGTAGTACAAGTTGGGAAGATCTCTCTCAACCTAGGGATCTAAGTTTCTTAACAATCAAGAAGTTATTACCGCTCAGGAGAAAACCCCTCTTCACTCGTAATTCACTACAAACACTCCCTTAAATAACAATAAGGTAAATATGAAATGATTTTCTCTCAAGAATAACTTTGATGGTCTAGAATCCAAAGTATGGGAGAGAGATTTGCAAGTTTAGAGCTTGAATAAAATTTTAGTTTTGACTGTTGAAGAAGAGAGTTTTTTGGAAATGTAAGCGATTGTAAATCTCAATAATGGGCCTAAATAGGGGAAATATAAATGTGGCCATTGTAAGAAAAGAACCAACCAAAACTGGTCAAATAAGTCAAAAGAATCAAGTAGTCAATGGGAAAAATTTGAAGAAATATACCTATAAGGTCAGACCATGTGGTCAACCGTGATTTTCATGTATACTGGAACCTATTTGTGGTCAACCGCATTGTCAGACTGCACGTCCATGGTACGTATCAATTTAAGCACATTTTAGGTAATGAAAGATATTTTAGTTGGAACGGCCTTAAAATTTGTCTTGTAGTGATGTGTAGGATTGAAAATAATAGACATGGTCATCTACAAGATATCCTATAAATTTATAAGGGGGCTTGAGCTCATATGACTTGCAAGTGTTCATTGTTTACTTTGAATTTAACAAATTTACCCATGAAACAGAAATTACATAAATGACTCAATCTTCAAGCTTCAGTCGTGAACCCTTTGGGCTCGAACACTTTAATCATCAAGACCTCAACACTTAATGCATACACCAAGCTCATGTTGCTTTGAAAATCGTGCACGCCTCCTATTAGCTCAATATGCACTCAAATATAATTGAAAGATTAGTATTATTTGAAACATATCAGTTTTATTATATCAAAATTAGAATATTGAAGGTTTAGGACCAAAAATATCCCCCTTTTTAATATGACAAAACCGACATAGAGTTCAAGTTAAAAATGAAATATATGAATATAAGTTCCCAGTGCATATATATGCCAAAGGTATAAACTCTCCCTATCCAAGATAATATAGGCATGGATAAGCAAGATCGACAAAATAAATTGCTCCCCCTCAACCCAAGCATGATATAAAAAAAATAGACATGCATGAATAATACATATATCATTACCACTAACATTAATAATAAAAATCAGATACTAGTTGAGGTACAAATTAAGAGCTATAAAATACAAATTTGACGTAGGCACTAAACTAATTAACCATAAGACATAGCTAAAAAGAAGAAAGAAAAGAAACATGAAGCAAAAGTCATCACCATCACTACCACTACTAACTTCAATCAACCACAAAGTAACCAAAATAGGAATCACCACCTGCTGATATCCATTCACTGTTACTAACCAACTTAAGAAGAATTCCAATAGAAGAGTTGCAACTAAATGTGCAACATGCTACATGCTACTTCTCCAGCTTTTTGGGACGATCAACAGGGGAGGACATGGAAGGAACTTCCCGCATTTGCAAAATAAGTAGATGATAATAGTAAAAATCATATCAAATCAGTGTCGTACGATTCTAGCACGGATCTTAAAATTTCTACAGGAAGATTAACAGAACGGGTCTCTCTAACAGATCCAGGCTTTCTTCAGGCTCCTTAACAAGATATGAGACACTTTCAAGCTCACTAAAAACGACTGGGCCGCAAAAAGAGACACCTAGTTCATGAGGGTTGTAAGCTAATTCTCTTGTCCCCACCAAGAGTGTAACCATCTCTATAACTTAAGGAAGAGAATCTACATGAGATAACAAATTTACATCAATCTCCTAACTGTTTCTTAGGCCAATAATTTATCTCTCGGTTAGAAGGTAATCAAAAATTTATCTCTCATACTTTCTTTCTCTCTCCGATTTTGACTTGAGCATCGGATGGTCTGTCACCAGTGCCAACCCCGGTGTTTCATGCTTTTTGCAGGTTCATCGGCCTCGTCAACAACGTTCAGATTCAGATCAAAGTGCATTTTCAACAATTTATATCCAATCTTAGGAGCTCTAACTACTTTTTACGGCAACGATCAAATGTTAGATTTTTAGTAGTTTCCTTTAAAATAAAAACTCACTATCTGTTTGCTCCCACACTAAAATAAGCAGCAACAACAAGAATATCATCTCGTCCACTATTCTCGTCACCAGCATTATTATTATCCATAGAACGGTTGGTTCTCATTTGCTCACGCCATTTATAATGATACTAGATTTGCCCGTGGACACGTGCCTACGGCACGTATTCGGAACGATAAAACACACGAAAAGCCTTGTAAACAGTAAAACAACAATTATGTAGTTCAAGTTTGAATAGTATGACAATAATTAATTGTAAATAAAAGTCAATGTTTCTATTAGTATATGTTGAAAAATAATTATAAATGAGGGTGTAAAATACAACTTCTTAGAATTTTAAGGGTGGAAAATGATGAAATTTAACTGTTGAAGAGATATTTGCTATTTTCAATATAACATGTGCAATAAAAAATCATAAAATTTCTGAAAATTTTACAAACCTGAAATCTTAAAATCTAAATTTCTAAGTAGGTTAAGAAAGAATTGGAGAGAGAGAGGGAGAGTGAGAAAGAGAGAAATATGAAAAAAGTGAAGAAAGAAGAGAAAGATTGTAATAAAGTAATGAGTTTTTTAGTTTTGGTGGGAAAATTTAATTTTGGGGTTTGAAACTTTAGGTGGGAAAATATGTTTTGTGAGAATCAATCTAAACCATTGATTTTAGGGAAGATTGAATGAGAGCCACTTGATAGCTTTCTTTGTAATTTATTATATAGATTATTGTTGAGTCAAGTAATGACCTCGATTTTCCTCCTCGCAGGCTCAAAGTCTAGCATCTTGGTCAGCGGCCAAGAGGCGAAGGACACCCATTTCATCTTCTGGCTTGGTGTCAAGTTTCTTTAGATGAGTTTGAATGAGATCTTGATTTTGAAGAATCAAATCTTGCTTTTTACTCATACTCGCCAAAGTTTCCTTAATAGCACAACTCATCCCTACGGTTGGATTTGGATCACCATCAAGATGCCTTGGTTTCTCTATAGGCACACAGTCATCAACCGAAGGAAGGTGCATTGCTTTAATGTTTTCTTCCGTTATTGGATTGGGAGGATTGATTATTTTAGGATCATCCATCACTACATTCCATTTCATTGCCAACAAGGTGATGAACATAGAATATCGAACTCTTATTCGATGGGCTAGCATGAAGATCAAGCATGTCCTTGAAGATGGTTTGGGAAGATTGATACAGTTGCCCTCTATCAAGCTAAAGATGATGTAAAACCATGGCAAGTGAATCTTATTGGGTTCGCCTTTCTTTTGAAGAATGGAGTGTTTAATGATACGACCAAGGATTCGGGCTTGTGGGGTGGATCTTAACACATAAGGGCAACCAATTGAGGAACGGTGTGTAACACCTTATAAACATCTTCGGGAGTCTTCCCCTCCCAACCTTTGTCTTCATATTGAGTCTTCTTATCAACAATGTACCTGTTAGAACTTGAATTTCATAAAACAGGAAAATGCTAACAATAATTGTGAAGAATTACAATTACAGGAAATAAAAGAATAAACCATACATTACAATACAGAATCGAGATTTTAGATCTCTGTTCTTAAAGCAAAATTCACCCCGTAGTGTAACGGTGGTTGACGAATTGCCTCCCAGGATACAACTGTATTACCTTTCCCTGAAGAGCACCACCCTAGCTTCAGAGATCTTAGCGAACTGGTAGCTGTGTTGTATTCAGAGATCTTCAGAGGTCCGGGGCCGGGCCGGGCCGGGCCGGGCGCACTCGCGCGTGTATTTGTTATATTGGCTAGGGCCTCTTCCCACTACACGTTAGTGGTAACCCCAGGGCTACGCCCTTTAGACCATTTCTTTAGTTTATATACTAGAGAAAATCTTTCCCATCTTCCAATGTGGGATTATTCATTCCAACTGTCCAAGTTAGTACATTTCGAGTACCCAACTTTGGACCTATATTTCTCATTCATACGGAAACAGTTTTTGGCAAGTGAGTACATACGGAATAGTACTCGACGAGAGGAACATGATCCAATCAATTTCTGGCCTACCGGAATCCGGCCTGAAAAATATGCAAAAACTTTTTCCAACAATTCCCTACATGAATAGAAATAACAGACCATGTAATCCAGACACGACAGAAAAACACATGACAGAAAATGACATGACAGACAAGACTCTGAGAATACAATCAGAAAATCACTGCATCAGAAATGGTAGTAATTTTTCAACTTTGAACCACCCTTAGTGAGTAGTCATCGGATTCACTTGACCAGGTAGTAAACATGATGTCTTGAACTACCCGGGCTTTGATGTGAACCTAGACAATAACTATCACACAGTTTCATCTCCTCACAGAACTAGGTTCTCTTATTGTGTTCATTTTGGCCTTGAACAATCCTAGTTAATCGTGAGTGAATTTGGATAATGTAACCTCTCTTCATTCTCCTAGAAATGGCTCCATTTCACACTCATAAGGTGATTGCCCATAAAGAATATCCTGCCATACCCTATTTTTATTTTAAAGCTATGGAAATCATTAAAAGCCAAGTTTATCCTAACTTTTTGCAGGCAGCAAAATTTTATCATCCTAAGAGTGGGTATGAGATTTTAATCTCTCAGTGCTTCCGTCGATTCAACAAGATTTAATTATCCCCTTGAACCTAGATCATGGGATCTCCCATTTCTAGGTAGGGTTTTTATCAGTATCCTCTTTCGTCATTGACTTTAAACTCATTTCTTTTGATGATCTCACAACTTGCTCTTGTGCTAAACCTTTAGTAAATGGATCCGCTAGGTTGTCGTCGATTTGATATACTCTATAGAGATTATTCTATTATAGAGCAGTTGTCTAATAGTTTTGTGTCGCCTTCTGATATGACGAGACTTACCATTGTACATACAACTCAGTACCTTTGCTATAGCCGATTGGCTGTCACAGTATACATATAGCAGACATTGATTTTCCTACATGGGAATATCCTCTAAAAAGTTTCGAAGCCACTCTGCTTCCTCTGTCGCTTTGTCTAAAATAATAAACTCAAATTCCATGGTGGATCTGGCTAATAACGTTTGTTTAGAGAATTTCCATGACACATCTGCACCACCAAGAGTGAAAACATACCCACTTGTGGATTTCAAGTTCTTGGAGTCCGATATCCAGTTGACATCACGGTAGCCTTCTAGTACTTTTGGATATCTGGTGTAATGCAGCCCATAACTCTGAGTATGTCGCAAGTAGTTTAATACTCTACTTATTCCTTTCCAGTGACTTCGTCCTGGATTACTTGTGTAGCGGCTCAGTATATTTACTGAATATGTCAAGTCTGGTCTTATACAATTTGTTAAGTACATCAGACTACCGATTACACATGCATATTCTAATTGTGATATGTTGTCACCCGTATTTTTGAATAAGTAAAGACTGTGATCCACGGGACTTTTGGCAGTCCCATTGGAGTAATTCTTGAATCTTTCAAGTACTTTCTCAGCGTAATGAGCTTGAGACAAAGTAATTCCCTCGGACGTCCTGAAATCTTTGATTTCTAGTATGACGTTGCAACTCCCAACTCTTTCATATAAAACTTGCCACTAAGCATGTTCTTAGTTTGTTTGATAATGTCAATATTGCTCCCAATAATGAGCATGTCATCTACATACAGACACACCAGAATGTATTTATTTGGAGTATCTTTGATGTAGATACACTTATCACATTCATTTATTTTGAAACCATTTGACATCATAATATTGTCAAATTTTGCATGCCACTGCTTTGGAGCTTGTTAAAGTCCATACAAGAATTTTACAAGCCTGCACAGCTTGTTTTCCTGTCCAGGAACTACGTAACCCTCAGGTTGTTTCATCTATATATTTCTTCTTCTAAATCCCCATTTAGGAATGCGGTTTTAACATCTATTTGATGTATTTCTAGGTCACGTAGAGCTGCAACAGCTAACAGCATTTTTATGGAGGTTATTCTTTTGATTGGGGAATATGTATCAAAAAAGTCTAGGCCTTCCATTTGCCTAAATCCTTGTACCACAAGTCTCGGCTTATGTTTCTCTATTGAACCATCTGGTTTCAATTTTTGTTTGAAAATCCATTTGCATCCTAGAGCTTTACACCCAGAAGGCAAATCGACCAACTCTCATGTATGATTTTGCATAATGAAGTCTATTTCGCTTAATTGCTTCCTTCCACATAGGAGTATCAGGCGTAGACATGGCTATCTTGAATGTTCTGGGCTCATTCTCTAACAGAAAGGCCGTTACAAAGTCAGGACCAAATGACTTTGATATTCTAGCCCGTTTACTTTGTCTAGGTTTATCATTATCATTGCTTAGTTCATCAACCGAGATACTTGTACTTTCTTGTTGACATGTTCGTTTGGGATACGTAGTATCCCCGCACGGAAACACGTATTCAAAGAAGGAACCATTGCTTGATTCCATTATTTCATTCACATGGATGTCTGGTATATCCGATTTATATACCAAGAACCGATATGCACTACTGTTGTGTGCATAGCCTATAAATATACAATCAATAGTCTTAGGTCCTATTGTGAACGGTTTTGGATTAGGTACTGCCACTTTTTCTAGACACCCCCACACTTTGAGGTACTTATATGAAGGTACATTACCCTTCTACAGTTCGTATGGTGTCTTGCCAGTTTTTTTGTGAGGTATTTTATTGAGAATGTAGTTGGCAGTCAGCAACGCTTCCCCCCACATGTCTCATTTAGAGTTCGTTTTTTGTGCTCGGTAGTACCGTTTAATAGGTGAGTAAGAAGAAGACTCAACACAATCCTGATACCAAGTACGTGCAACACATTTGTGAGTATTAGTTCTTTGCTTGAAGTCATCTTTAGCAGTAGTGGTAACCCCAGGGCTATGCCCTTTAGCCCATTTCTTTAGTTTATATACTACAGAAAATCTTTCTCATCATCCGATGTGGGATTATTCATTCCAACTGTCCAAGTTAGTACATTTCCAGTACCCAACTTTGGACCTATATTTCTCATTCATACGAAAACAGTTTTTGGCAACTGAGTGCATTACGCAATAGTACTCGACGAGAGAAACATGATCCAATCAATTTTAAGTGCCGCCGGTGGCCGGAGCCCGCCGTAATTCAGCCTAGAAAATATGCAAAAACTTTTTCCAGCAGTATCTGATGCGATTTGTTTTTGGGGGGTGGCTGCACCAGGTGTGAGTTCTTCTTGATTTGTATTTTTTGGAAGCTTCAGTACGGATGGTACGCCTGACCCTCAGCCGGGGGGATGGCTCGGGAGTAGAGGCGGGAGCAAGGTGGAGATCGAATGCTCATCTCGAATCTGGAGGCTCGGATCCAGAGGTCTCGTGTACCTGCACTCGGCCTAGAAATACCTTGATTGGTCCTGGTGGCAGCCCTCCAACGGTCTAGTCAGTCACTGAAGAAAAGTAACAGTAACTAGGGTTTGAGAGGGGAAAGATTAATTACCTTTTTAAGGGGTAGAGGGCCTCATATTTATAGGCCATGCTAACCGGGTCTGGACCCGATTGGAGCCGGGTCTGGACCCGATCGTCTGTGGGCCTGACGTGGCGAAAGCCCAGGCGGTTTTAGGGCTGACGTGGCAGATCTGGATGATCGGGAATGTGGCGCCTTTTGAGGGGATCCTATGGCCCAAGAGGGGCCACGTCATCTGACCCATATCAAGAGCCCTCCACTCCTGGAGGGCTGGGTGACCCAGCCGTGTAGGAGTGGTTTTTTGCCTCTGTAGGAAGAATGGGATAGTGTGTACGGCAAAAAATGGGATATGTATCTTCCAGAAGTGGTCAGTGGGGTAGGGTGAAGGGATCCCCTATTGGAGTCATGCGGATCGTCGGAGCTCGACCAGCCGAGCATAGAGGGTTGGCAGACGAGCCCCCTTACTGGTTGGAAAAGCAGGGGGCATTGAGACCTGTGGAGCAAAAGCTCTTCTTGCTGAGCGTATGGGGTCGTCAGCCAAGCCCCTCGATGTTAGGGGAATAGATTTGGGGCTCGCGGCGACATCCGAGCACCGAACCTCCTGTCGAATAGAGGAGGATTTTGGGACTCGCGGTATCATCCGAGCGTCAAGCCTCCTGACTTGTTGGAAAAGCCTGGGGGTTTTTGGTGGCTCGCGGTACCATCCGAGCATCAAACCTTCTGTCAAATAGAGGAGGATTTTGGGGCTCGCGGTGCCATCCAAGCGTCGACCCTCCTGTTGAATAAAGGAGGATTTTGGAGCATCGAGCCTCTTGTCGAATCGATAACAGCTGATGGATGACGCAAGTCATTCGCTGGGCCACGTGCTTGCATTCCGTATTTTTGGGAAGCGGGGCATGACATTTCTTGTACTCTTCGTATTGGTCTCTTCTGTGTCCCGACTTATGACAGTGCCAACACTAGCCTTTGCGAGACTTTGGCCTGTGATTTTTGCTTTTTGACATCTCTCTGTTAGCGCTTCTCCCACATTTTCAACTAACAGTGCAGAGTTGTTAGAAGATGACGAAGACTCAATTCTCTTCATTCTCACCTCCTTGTTCATGATGTTGCGCACAACATCATTCAAGGTAGTCGAATCAGTCATAGTACCTGTGATAATTTGTTCTCCCGGACCTTAACTGTTAGGAAGACTAGATAGTAGTAACACCTGTGCTCAAACTTCAAACTTGACGATTTGAATTAATTGTGTACCATACATAAATTATTCACAAGCTCTGCTGCTGAACCCCTCTCTGGCAACTTAATGTTGACTAACTTCTTTAAGTGAAGAATCTGATTCAATGCAGACGGTTTCTCATACATATCCGTGAGAATCTCCATTGTCTCATTTGCGATCTTTGCCTTCTCAATATGGAAGAGCATTTTCCACTCAGTGACAATTGAATTGCCCAAGTGTCTTCTGATCCAAAATTTTTCAAGCCGCCAACACAACTGGATCCACCTCCTTTCCTTCTGGCTTCGTGTCAAACAATGGATCATCTAGATCTTTTTTATCGAGATACGCTGTCATCTGGATCTTCCACATCGAGAACTCTATTCCCTCGAACCTTTTGACTTTCCTCTTGTCTCCCATCTCAAACCAACCTGGTGCTCTAATACCACTTTGTTGAGTTCAATACCTAATCCGAGATGCAAACAAGTAATCGAGTCAAAAAACACAAACAAACAAAGTCAACAACACAAACAAACAAAATGTTTATCGAGATTTACTCAATGCAATGACTATTTTTCCGCAGAGGCACTCATGCGATTTTTACTATAAAATATGAAAAGAAATATATTTACAATTACTCAAGATCTTACGACCAAGGTGTATGGTTTATCTCCACTCTCCTATATCAAGAACAGCTGCTGAATCTTTTTTTTTCTTGAAAGAACAATGATAGAATAACTCTAGAATCGTACACTATATAATACATATAGGATTATACAAGATTGAATCTCAGTCATTGACCAAATTCCCGAATCTACATCGTTGTGGTCAACTACTCCAATACATAGTCGACTGTTTGAGACTCAAGCAAGTCAGAGAGCCTCGCTGATGGTTGCGGTCGCTTCCCCTCTTGACGGCCCACTGTCAAATCTTTTTGAGTGCAGCCTGACGACTACATTTTGCACCGCTGCTGATGTTGCTGCTTCGCTTCTTCTCCTTCTTTGAACCGTTGTGCTCGTTTATCGGATCCAGAAATGCTAACAATCACATGGCTTGTCAAAGGAGTTTGGATGGGTCTGTGGTTACTCCCACTTTATTGCTTAAGTTTCTTCCATGCACTCAACTATATTATTAAGAGGCAATCTGTTTGTTAACACCTGAGACTTGAAAAGGTAGATTTTGAGAAAGATATTAAACAAATTGGACCCATGTGTAGGGAAATTCTTCGTATTTTATTGCTTAACGATCAAAGATACTCGATTTTATTAGCGAAAGAAGGGAAAATCTCATAGTGCATATGTATGTACTGTAAAATTCGGATAGGAAGTAAAAGGTGCCTAAGTGCGTATGTATGTACTTGGGAGGGGGTGGATGAGTCTTGCGGCTTTGAGGTGCCTAAGAGCAAGGCCAGAGTAGATGGAATGATACTGGAGAGGGAGAAGAGTCTGGTTATGTTATTAAAGGAGGCAGAGGTTGGGCAAGATAATTTGGAGTAAGAGGATGAGAGGATCGATGCGCTTGAGGGTATTCAGAGTGATGGTATTGCCTCAAATTCGGAGCACAAGAGATGGGCTCTACAAGTTAGAGAGTTGGTAGGAGGCGGTGCGAGTGGAAGTACTAAGGAGTGCGTCGAAAACGATGGTGGAGTATCAAAAAAAATGCAAAAGGCAACTAGATAAGTGGGGATCACATGGACCAAATGAAAATGATTTAATTAAGGCGGCAGCAAAGACAAAAAAACCAGCATCCGCTGAGCAAGAAGAAGAGGCTACGCCCGGAGGAAGATGAGTAATTCGTCGAGGAGTGTGTGTGTGTGTGGTGGGGGATCTACTGGTGTCCTTTCTCTCTAGTTATTTTGGGTAGCATTTACTAGATTTTGTTGTTGTATTTGATGCTTTTGGTGCTGTTGGAATTTTAGAACTTTGAAAGTTGGTTGTATCTTATTCTACTTTGTTTCATTAACATTTTATTAATAAAGCGGTGATAATGTCACTTTTATTAAAAAAAACGAAAAAACAAAAAAAAAATCGCATCGGAACTTTTTTTGAACGGAGAATTCTTGAGATTAAATTAATCTTGGCCACTGCAGGATTGTTCACATCTGTGACTACAATAGGAAGCTTTAGCTCCTCGTTATTCTTCTCATCGATCTCTGCGGTTTGGTTCAGGTGATTCTTGCTCTTTCCCCATATGAGGAAATAAAGACCAAACTATGATAACTGCACCAATCACTCTTTATATAAAAATAGAAGTTAATTAATGGTTGAATAGAAGAGAGATGAAAAAGGAATAGATTGTATGAAAGCTAGGTAATTTATGTATTATACGTTCCAACAGTAATCTCTTTAGCTAGAATAATGGAGCCAATTAGGGCATCCACAGTCGTTCTTTGCTAAAATATGCATAAATGTATATTATACATATAGCAAAGCGAGTTTGCTACAGTGGTAAAATACTATAATATAGCAAACTAAAAAACATTATGATCGGACGGATCTTCGAGATCTGTCTCACGAATTTTAAATAATTGTTGTGATTTTTTTAATAATTAAAATAAATTTTTTTATTGAAAAATAAAAATAATTTTTTTTTAAAATGGTGGACCCCTCCACGGACAGATCTTGAAGATCCGTCCAAGGAGAGTTTGGCTTATTTATGGAATTTTTTTCTTCAGAAATTAAAAAAAACGTCGGACGGACTTTCGAGTTCCGTCCGACCAATAAAAAAATTATTTATTTTTGATATGGGTCGGATGACGTGGCCTCTCCTGGGCCACAGGATCCCCTTAAGAAACGTGCACCTCCGGATCACCCGGATCCGTCACGTCAGCATCAGAAAACCACCCCGGCCTCTTACCCGTCAGCATGGAAACCGCCCGGGCCTCTGCCACGTCAGCCCTATACCGCACGGGTTTCCACCGCTTCAACCACATGGGCAACCGGGTCCAAACCCGACCCCAAACTAGTCCAGACCCGGTTGGCTTCTCCTATAAATACCAGACCCCTACCCCTTATCCAGGTAATGAATCTTTTCCCACCAAAACCCTAGTTACTGTTACTCTCTCTCAGTAGCTGACTAGATCGTCGGAGGGTCTGCCACTGGAACCAACCCCGGTGTTCCTAGACCGTCTGCAGGTACACGAGACCTCGGATCCGAGTCGAGCATCCAGCCTCCACCTCACTCGAGCCGACTTTCGTACCGTTCGCCCAGCCGAGGGTCGCCTGCATAGGAGCTTCCTCCACCAATACAAATCGAGTAAGAACTCACACCTGGTGCATCCACACGCCTCCCAGAAACAAACCGCATCAGGTTGGCGCCGTCTGTGGAAAATTTCCTCTATTGCGGACGCCGGACCGAGCTCACGCCGTCAACGATACCCTGTCAACCCGAGCTCACATGGCGCCCAAAGCCACAAGAGCTGTTACCTCTGCGCGTCGGCAGGACGTCCCTCCACAAGGCATTGCAGCTGACGCTCATGGATCCAACCATCCGGGGGTCAGTCACCAACACCAGCCGAGTGCCTCCCGTCCGGTCCAGCCCAACCTACGGGGGGTAATCCTGAACCGACAGGCTAGCCGCAGCAGGGGAGGAGCCGTTTCCAACTCGGCTCCAAACCATCCAAAACCTCCGTCCCAAGGGCGAGAGCCGGCGCTCAGCCATGTCGGTCGGCGATAGCCCGCTCAACCAAACCGAGCCGAGCGGGCCCCGGTCACTCACCAAGAGTTCCAAGACTTCTGGAGGGAAATCCTGGAGGCCATCTGGGGGACCCCTGTCGATGAGAACATCCACAATTCCCATACCCGGTCGGATGCTGAGGCCAGAGTGTCTCGCGTCCCCTCTATCCAACCGGAATATGACATTGACCTCCTGAAGCGCCTCCAAGAAATGGAAGACCGCCTCGACAACTTCGGCGACGGCGGCCCAAGGACAGCTCAGGGATACAGGCCCATCCGACCTCCTTTCTCCGCCCTCATCCTGCAGGCAGAGATACCCCGAAATTTCCGTCCACCTCAATTCGAGATCTATAACGGCGAGGGCGATCTTGCTGATCACATGGAGAGCTTCAAAACCCTCATGATGATTCACAGCGCATCAGATCCCCTCCTGTGCCGAGCGTTCCCCACCACCCTCTGGGGTCTGGCACGGAAATGGTTCTCCAAGCTTACCCCCGGCTCCATCTACTCTTTCGACCAACTGGAGGGCAACTTCCTCTCCCACTTCATCACCAGCCGGAAGGCCGAAAGGACAAGTGCGTCCCTGCATGGCCTCCAGCAGAATGAGGGGAGTCGCTCCGGGTATTCGTTCGAAGGTTCATCGCTGAGGCGCGGTTGGTCTCCTCCCTCGACCCCGGCATTGCCTCGGTAGCTTTTCGACACAACGTCCTGCACGGACAGCTAAAGGCCTCCCTGGCGAAGAAGCCCCCGGTAGACTTCCCCGACCTCCTCAATCGGGTCGAGAAGTACATCCGGGCCAAAAAGGCCCTAAATCCAAAAGACCCAAGAGAAGTGGCTGGGAAGGGAAAGCGCAAGGCCGACGAGGTCGAGCCGGTGAAGAAAGCTCCAAGGGAAGGGGGCGCCATGAAGAAGGTTCCACCGGTCCCTCACTTCGAGAGGTACACCCCTCTGACGCAAAATGTGTCCACCATTCTCATGGCAATCAAAGACAGGGACCTCGTGCAGTTCCCCCTCGACTGTCCAACAACACTAGCAAAAAAAGGGATCAGCGGTTCTATTGCCACTTCCACCAGGACAACGGGCACGACACAGATCATTGTCGTGCCCTAAAGGACAAAATCGAGGCCCTCATTCAACGAGGGTACCTCCAAGAATTCCAAAAAGAAGGCGCTCGGGAACAGAGGGATACGAGAAACAGGAGGGATTCTCCTCCTCCTCGAGCACCCCGACAGCGCCCCGAGCGGGATCCGGAACCTGAGGAACCCGAGGGTCAAGCGATCTTGCATTGCATCCATAGAGGGCCCATAGGAGGGGAATCCAACACTTTCCGCAAGGCATTCGTCCGGGAGGTCAACACCGTCCAGGGCCCTCTATCCCCCCAGATCTAGCAACTCCCTGTCTCCTTCTCGGGAGAGGACCTGGAGGGAGTTCGGCTCCCTCATTATGATGCACTCGTCATCAGCCTCGGCATGGCAACTTCGAGGCCCGGCGAATCCTCGTGGACAACGGGAGCTCGGTCAACATTATGTTCTTGAAAGCATTCGAGAACTTCAAACTCTCCCGTGATAAGCTAAAGCCGGCCGGATACACCTTGCACGAATTCTCCGGCGTTCCAGTGACAATAGAGAGGATCATCACCCTAGATGTCACGGTGGGTACAACCCCGAACAGAAGGACCGAGTCCATGGACTTCATGGTTGTTAATGTCAAAGCAGCCTACAATGCCATACTCAGTCGTCCGGGGCTCTGCTCCCTCCAAGCGGTTCCCTCGGCCTACCACCAGAAGATGAAGTTTCCTACTGACACCGGTGTGGGAGTTGTCCAAGGAAATCAAGAAGCAGCATGCTCGTGCTACATGACGGCGATCGGGAGTGGTGTATTTCCCCTCGAGGCCGTTGAGATGCAGCCCGAGAGGACCCAACCAGAACCAGAGCCGGCAGACGAGCTAGAAGATGTCTCATTCGAGATAGGGGACGTGTCGAAGCACTTCCGAGTTAGCTGCTCCCTCGCTCCCGACCTCAAGTCCGTCCTGATCGGCTGCATTCGCCGCAATGTCGACCTCTTTGCCTGGAAGCCCTGCTAACATCTCCGAGGAACTCATCATGCACAAACTCAGCGTGATCCCCGGGTCGAAACCGGTTGTCCAAAAGCGGCGAAAGTTCGCTCAGGAGCGACAGCAGGCGGTGAACGTGGAAGTGGACAAGCTCTTGTCTGCGCGCTTCATACAAGAGGTCAGCAACCCTGAGTGGTTAGCGAACGTCGTCATGGTTAAGAAGACGAGCGGGAGCTGGAAGATCTGCATAGATTTCACCGACCTCAACAAGGCATGCCCCAAAGATCCGTTCCCCCTCCCCAGCATCGATGCCCATAACGACGCCACATCGGGTCACGAGCTCTTATCCTTCATGGATGCCTTCTCAGGCTATAACCAGATCCGGATGTTTTCTCCCGATATTGCCAAGACGTCCTTCGTCACAGACCGAGGACTATACTGCTACCGAGTTATGCCCTTCGGGATGAAGAATGCCGGTGCCACTTATCAGAGGCTTGTTAACCGAGTCTTCAAAGATCAAATCGGGAGTAACATGAAGGTGTACGTCGACGACATACTCGTCAAAAGTCAGCAGGGACCTGGAAGAGGCCTTTGGGGTCCTCCGAACCCACAACATGAGGCTCAACCTGGCGAAGTGTGCACTTGGCGTCTCCTCGGGAAAGTTCCTAGGGTTCATCGTCAGCCAGCATGGCATCGAGGCGAACCCCGAAATGATCCAGGCCATAATAAACATGGCCCCTCCCAGGAACGTCAAAGAAATCCATAGGCTAACGGGGAGACTGGCGGCCATCGGTTGCTTCCTCTCCAAGTCTGGAGAGAAGTCCATGCCGTTCTTCAAAGTGCTACGCGGCACCAGAGGGTTCGAGTGGGGCACTCAGCAGCAAGAGGCCTTCGCCCAATTAAAAGAGTACCTCGCTAACCCTCCTTTCCTCAGTAAGCCGGAACCAGGGGAGCCACTCTGGCTCTACCTTTTGGCTTCGGAGAACGTGCTCGGTACCGTCCTTGTCCGAGAAGAGGAAGGATTCCAAAAGCCCCTGTATTATGTGAGCAAGGTCCTGCTGGACGCCGAGACCAGGTATTCCAGGATGGAAAAAGTAGCATATGCCTTGGTCATGGCTGCACGAAAGCTCCGTCCATATTTTCAGGCACATTCGGTCCAGGTGCTCACGGATCAACCCTTGAAGGTCGTGCTCTATAAGCCCGAGAGCTCGGGTCGACTAGTCAAATGGTCGATCGAGCTCAGTCAGTACGACATCGGCTATCAGCCAAGAACGGCCATCAAAGGGCAGGACCTAGCCGAGTTCATCACACAATGCACCATCCCCGAACAACCCACAAACAAGGAGGCCGACCAGACGTGGGAAGTTTACGTCGATGGCTCCTCTTGCGAAGCGGGAAGTAGTGCGGGCATCATTCTGTGGGGCCCAGATGGTTTTCTTCTTTAGTACTGCCTCTGCCTCAACTTTTTAGCCTCAAAAAACGAGTCAGAGTACGAGGCCATGATTGCCGGGCTCAATCTGGCATATCAGGCCGGTGCCAGATAGATCAAGACCTTTAGCGACTCTCTGCTTGTGGTCAACCAGATCACCGGGGAGTACGAGGCCCGTGACGATCGAATGATCAGGTACCTGGCTATGGTCCAACGCCTATTAATGTCCTTCGATGAATCGGCTGTCTTGAGGATTCCCCGGGAGCTGAATGCCTAGGCCGACGCTCTGTCAAAGTTGGCTTCCTCATCCTTTGAAAGCCTCGACCGCACGGTCCTGATTGAAGTCCTGTTGAAGCCAAGTACAGACTTCCCAGAGGTTCTATGCGTTGAAGACGGAGCACCCCCCGACGACCGGACCACTCTTATCAAGAAATTTCTAGTCAAGGGAGAGTTCCCCGAAGACCGGGCTGAAGCAAGATGGATCATGGTCCGATCAGAAAGATTCGCGGTAATCAACGCCACCCTCTTCAAAAGGTCCTACACCATAATGTATGGCAGACCCTACCTCCATTGCCTGACCCCAGACGAGGCCAAGTATGCCCTCAAGGAGCTACATGAGGGGATCGGTGGATGCCACATGGGAAGTCGCTCGCTCGCACGGAAGGTATTAAATCACGGGTACTACTGGCCCACTATGCTACAAGACGCCCTCGCTCTTATGAAGAAGTACGGCTCCTATCAACGGTCCTCCCCCGTGAAGAGGGCTCCGCAAGCAAATCTCCGTTCCATGGCCAGTTCGACCCCCTTTGCAATGTGGGGGATGGATCTGGTGGGCCCATTTCCAAAAGCAACGGGCCAACGAAAGTTCCTCATTGTGGCGATCAACTACTTCACAAAGTGGATCGAGGCAGAACCATTAACAACGATCACCAAGCAACAGACACAGCAGTTTTTTCTAGAAACACATCGTCTGTCGGTTCGGGATCCCGCAGGTGCTCATCACGGACAATGGGACTCAATTTGCGGGTAAATATTTCCGCAAATTATGCAAAGATCTCGGGATCCAGCAGCGCTTCTCCTCTGTATGCCACCCCCAGTCCAACGGTCAGGCCGAAAATGTGAATCGCCAAATCCTCGACGGCCTCAAGAAATGACTCGATAACTCTTCCAAGGGGTTATGGGTCGACGAGCTGCCAAGCGTTCTCTGGGCCCACCGGACAACAAAGAGAATCCCCACGGGAGAATCCCCTATCTGATATACGGCGCGGAGGCCGTCATTCCCTTGGAGATCGGGATCCCTTCACCCAGGATCATGGCTTTCGACGAAGCAGCTAACTCCGAACAGCTGCGAGCTAACCTGGACCTCATAGACGAGGTCAGGGAAAAGTCAGCCATTAGAAGGAGCATCTACCAGCAAAGAATCGAAAGGTTCTACAACAAAAAGGTGCGTCCCACCGACATCAAACTCGGGGACCTCGTTCTCCGAAAGCTGGCGGTCTCCAATCCCGGCCAGAAAAGGAAATTGGCCCCCAACTGGGAGGGTCCTTACAGAGTATCAGAGGTCATACGCCCAGGAACGTACCGCCTGACCAACCCAGAAGGCAAGCCAATCAAGAGGCCTTGGAATGCGGAGCACCTCATCAAGTTCCTAGGAGGTGATTAGCCTCCACCATGTAAAATTATCAAGAATGTAATCGGCACGTCGCGCCTTGGTTTTTGTAAAATTCCAATATGGTGTACATATGCTAGCTTTCTTAAAACATGCTTTTTAACTTCGTATTTTGTTACCAATAAGGATCATGTCTTGGGGCTCGGCGCTCGGATAACATCTCGAGCCAGAAAAGCTTCCCTTACAAGCTTGGAGCTCGGCTCTCGGATAGAATCTCGAGACAGAAAAGCTTCCTTACAAGCTTGGGGCTCGGCCTCGGATAACATCTCAAGCCAGAAAAGCTTTCCTTACAAGCTTGGAGCTCGACTCTCGGATAGAATCTCGAGCCAGAAAAACTTCCTTACAAGCTTGGGGCTCGGCGCTCGGATAACATCTCGAGCCAGAAAAGCTTCCCTTATAAGCTTGGAGCTCGGCCCTCGGATAGAATCTCAAGCCAGAAAAGCTTCCCTTACAAGCTTGGGGCTCGGGGCTCGGGGCTCGGACAGCTCGGCCTATTTAATTTGTAATAACGTGCATCCAATCAAGCAAAGGAGCATCTACCAACACCCTTGAGAACAAGTGCGGGAGCTCGTCATCAACCTCGAGCAAGGCGGAAGCTTTCTTCAAAGCACCCCGACCTTAACGCTCGGCGACGACCTTCAGCTACGCCTGCTACTGGCTTTCTCACTGGTGCGGGGGCTCGACACCTGTCCCTAGCATGGTTTGGGCTTCTTCAAGCCCATCAACCTATGCGTGAGGCGACAACCGCCAGCTACACCCGTGCCTTCTTTCCTGAGAACAAGTGCGGGAGCTCGGCATCGACCTCGAGCAAGGCGGAGGCTTTCTTCAAAGCACCCCGACCTTAACGCTCGGCGACGACCCTCAGCTATGCCTACTACTGGCTTTCTCACCGGTACGAGGGCTCGGCACCTGTCCCTAGCATGGTTTGGGCTTCTTCAAGCCCATCAACCTATGCGTGAGGCGACAATCGCCAGCTACACCCGTGCCTTCTTTCCTGAGAACAAGTGCGGGAGCTCGGCATCGACCTCGAGCAAGGCGAAGGCTTTCTTCAAAGCACCCCGACCTTAACGCTCGGCAATGACCTTCAACTACGCCTGCTACTGGCTTTCTCACCGGTACGGGAGCTCGACACCTATTCCTAGCATGGTTTGGACTTCTTCAAGCCCATCAACCTATGCACGAGGCGACAACCGGCAGCTACACCCGTACCGTCTTCCTGAGAACAAGTGCGGGAGCTCGGCATCGATCTCGAGCAAGGCAGAGGCTTTCTTCAAAGCACCCCGACCTTAACGCTCGGCGACGACCTTCAGCTACGCTTGCTACTGGCTTTCTCACCGGTACAGGGGCTCGGCACCTGTCCCTAGCATGGTTTGGGCTTCTTCAAGCCCATCAGCCTATGCCCATGGTGACAACTGCCAGCTACCCCAGTACCGTCTTCCTGAGAACAAGTACGGGAGCTCGGCGTCGACCTCGAGCAAGGCCGGAGCTTTCTTCAAAGCACCCCGACCTTAACGCTCGGCGACGACCTTCAGCTACACCCGTTACTGCCTTTTTCCTTGGTGTGGGGGCTTAGCACCTGTCCCTAGTGTGGTTTGGGCTTCTTCGAGCCCATCAACCTATGCGTGAGGTGACAACTGCCAGCTACACCCGTACTGTCTTTCCCGAGAACAAGTGCGGAAGCTCGACATCGATCTCCAGCAAGGCGGAGGCTTTCTTCAAAGAACTCCGACCTTAACGCTTGGCGACGACCTTCAGCTATACCTGTTACTGGCTTTCTCCCCGGTGTGGGGGCTCGGCACCTGTCCCTATTGTGGTTTGGGCTTCTTCAAGCCCACCAACCTATGCATGAGGCGACAACCACCAACCACACTCACGCCATCTCCCCAAGAACAGGTGGTGCTCGTCGTTAACCTAGAGTAAGGCTGCGGCTTTCTTCAAAGCCACTCGACCAATACGCTCAGCTACGACCTACTACCATTTCTTCTTCAACAAAGTTTTAATTAAGGTTTAGAGCGTCCGCCTTCGGCAGACGCCCCGAGCTTTGAGTCGACTGCTTGACCCTCCTCTTGCCCGCAAACAACTTGGGGTTTACAGCTCTCACAAACCAAAACCCCGAATTGTTCGAGGATTACATGGGGGCCACCGACCCTCGGCTCTCTCCATCTCTGAAAGGCGTCCTGAGCTTCGAGACCATTCATTGACCCTCCTCTCGCCCACAAACAACTCGAGGTTTATAGCTCTTACGAGCCCAAAACCCCAAATTGTTCGAGGACAGCAGGAGAGCCACCGACCTCGGCTCTCTCCGAACCGATCGGTCGGCCCACCACTCACCAATGGACAACCCGGGTCCTCCGACCCTCAAGGCCCGAACCCCGAATTGTTCGAGGGTGATTGATGTGCCTCCAATCCGGAGCCCTCGGATAAATATTATGTTTAGGGCGTCCGCCCTCAGCAGGCACCCAGATCGAGCGACAAATCAGCCACTCTCACTCCTTAGCAACCAATAAGGGGGAGTGGGTGTTATATAGCCCCCTGAGGTGCACAGTTATTGCGTCTGGGAATGCAAAACGGCAGAAGGAGAAACATCGCCATAAATGCTCCTGGGGAGGCAAAACGTTTCCATTAATGACTTATCGAACGGCGAAAAGCCACGACATATGCGCCCACTACGACAAGTCACCTCGGCGGCGACCTCCCTCGCAACGAGCTCGGCAACCATCCCCGGCAACCGAGGCAATCAAGGTTCAGGAAATCAAATGTTCTTATTATTACTCATTGCTTACAACTCAATAAATATCGATACAAATACAAAGAAAGGCTTACAACTCACTCGCACTCGGCTTAAAACTCAAACTCGGGGCTCTCCCCGGGGCTCCTCTTATGCTCGGCCGAACCAACCAGGGAAGAGACCCCTACCACCGAGCTTCCTGCATCTTCAGGCTGGGCCACCTCTAACAAAAATGATGGAGACTGCCCCGGGATTGAGTTGCTCGCCTCCTCGATCAAACCCACGCCCAACACCAGCTTCATCCTTTGGATCTCCAACTCTTTCTCTGCAATGGCCTCACGAAGGAAAGACTCCGAAGCCGACCGCCCGCTCGAGGCATACGAGATGAACCAGTCCGTCTCGATTACCCACCAGTCGCAGTCGGCTATGGCTTTCTTCAGACGAGCCACCTCCAGACCGAGCTCCCTAGACTTGTTCGTGAAGTAGTTTACGGCGGCCACTCGGTCCTGAGCCTGTTTTCGCTGACGAGCCAGATCTACCTCCATGGCCTCCCTCCCAGCTCGAACCAGGGATCCTTCGGTGAAAACAGGGTCGGTCCCCTAGACATCGTGCTTCTATCAAAAGGCGAGAGAAAACAAACAATCACAAGGAAAGCGAGAAAATGCATAAGTCACGAAGCCTCAGCCAAAAAAAGGGGCTATATTTCATTACTTTCAAAAAGGGTACAAAACCACGGTTGCCAGTCCGCATGAGGCATGTACATTCAAAAAAAAGAGGAGAAAAAGAGAGCCTAGTCTATGCTTGAGGGGGGGTGGCACCTCATCGTCAGCATGGTCGCCCCCCATCTCCTCGCCACCAGGAGTCGGCGGAAGGTCCTGGCCAACCGTAGTGGAGGTGATCCACGTTCTTCTCCGGGTAGATCCTCGGAAAATGCTCCTTGGCCTGGTCGTATGCCTCGTTCTGCGCCATGATCAGGGCATCCGCCAACGCAGCCTCCATCCTCGTCAAGGCCTTCTGCCCCTTCTCCGCCTCCTCTTCGATCCTTTCCTTAAGGTGATCCACGTCCTTCTTGTGATGCTCGCAGAGTGAGGTCATCTGGGCCTCGTGGACGGTCGCCATACTCTCAGCCTCCTTCAGATCGTCGGTCGCCTTGTTTAACTCGCAGAGATACTTATCCGCATTCCTCCTCTCCACCATGACCTCCCTCCCCTGGCACTTTTGGAAGTGCTGCCCATGAAGCATTGCCTGTCTGAAGGAGAAATGGTCAGGAAAAATGTTTCACCAAGTTCAAAACCAGAGAGAAATACGAAGTCTCAAGCACTTACCAAGATCGATGCCTGAGACCAGCGCATAAAGGCCTGATCGGCCGTCTGCGAAGCCAGCGCCATAAGATCCCGCTCGGTGGCGGCCTTCCTGACGAACTCCATGGAGATGGGGCCGTCAAGAAGAGAGTCCTCCTGGACGATCGACCAGGCAGGAGCAAAGGGCTGCAGCCCCTGTTGCCCCACCATCTGTTCGGTAGTGGGCCGTGTTGGGAGAAGCCTCTTCCCTGGGGCATCGACAGTTTTGCCCGAACTACCCCCAGCGTCCCGAGCTGCCCTCAGCGTAGGGGATGATGCTTCTTAGCCCTCTTTGCAGGAGAAGACTCCTCGGTGACCGGGGCTGGTTCCTTGCCGGACCCCCCAGCTTGGGCAGCCAGCTTCTCCTGCTCCTCCTTCTTCTTCTTCTCTGCTCTCGCCTTCACGGCGATGGCTAGCAAGGCTTGCCTGTCGTCCACCTGTTGGAAAGTCATCTCTGCAAAAATAAAAGAAAGAAGGCTAACGTTAACACGAAGGCAGAAAGATGCAAAAATTAAGAACGAAACATACTAGGGTCGGCTAGGCTCAGTCTGGCCCGGGCAAGGTGTAGCTCTGTCACTCGAGGCCACGCGATACTGTGCACCCTTACTATCTTCTCCACCCTCTTCCACTCTTTTGCTGTCAAGTCGCTTTGCTTTGGAGGTTTATGGTTTGGTTTGAAGAAACTCCACCAGGTCAGTATCCCCCAAGACCTCTCACTCCGAACCACAAAATACTTCTCTTTCTACCCTTTGATGGAATCCGGATGGCCGTGCATGACTTTCTTGTGCGACCTGGGCGAGAAGTAAAATATCCCCTCCTGGTCTCCGAGCGAGCGGATCCCTAGGATGGCTCGGAAGTACGTCAACCTCGGCTTCACCCCCTTCTCTTGGCACTTCAGAATAAAGCAAATCAAGTGCTTCCAAGAGTTTGGACCGTACTGCATGGGGCACAGCTTCGCCCCAACAATAAGCATGTCATCTACATACAAACATATTATGACATATCCACTTTCAGTGTCTTTGACATATACGCATTTATCACATTCATTGATTTTGAAACCATTCTTCATCATGACATTGTCAAATTTCTCATGTCATTGCTTCGGTGCATGTTTTAAGCCATATAATGACTTCACTAGTTTACAAACTTTCTTTTTTGTCCTGCAGCTGAAAAACCCTCAGGTTGCTCTATATAAAATTCTTCATTTAAATCTCCATTAAGAAATATTGTTTTACATCCATTTGATGTATTTTAAGATTGCACAAGGCTGCTATTGCAAGTACCATCCTAATGGAGTTTATTCTCGTCACAGGAGAATATGCATCAAAGTAGCCCAGACCTTCTTTTTGTCTATAACCGTTGATTACAAGTTTTTCCTTGTATTTATCAATTGATCTATCAAATTTTATTTTTCTCTTGAAAATTCACTTGGAACCTAAAGGTTTACTACCTGGTGGAAGATCTACTAGTTCCCAAGAATGATTTTGCAAGATAGAATCAATTTCGCTCTTAATGGCCTTTTTCCATAGAGGACCATCACTAGAGCTCACTGCTTCTTTAAAAGTTTGGGGTTCACCTTCAAGCAAAAAAGTCAAAAAATCTGGACCAAACGATTTTTCCGTTTTTGTTCTTTTACAACATCTAGGTTCCTCCTCAACTTCTTTATCTTTGTTTTCACTATCGTCACTGATAGTCTCATGTGTTCGTTTGAAAGAACTTGGTTCTTCCTTATACTTACATGGAAATATATCTTTAAAGAACGATGCATTTCTAGACTCCATTATCGTGTTCTTTGGTATCTCAGAGATATCAGATTTGTACACCAAGAACCGATAAGCACTATTATTATGTGCATAGCCGATGAAAATGTAAACAACTGTTTTGGGTTCTATTTTTACTTTCTTAGGAGGAGGTACTGCCACCTTAGCAAGACCCCCTATATTCGCAAGTAATTATAGGATGGCTTTCCTCCTTTCCATAATTCATATGGAGTTTTCTCTTCTTTCTTCTTGGGCACCTTATTCAAAATATAGTTAGCTGAAAGAATAGCTTCTCTCTACAAGTTTAGTGGCAAACCAGAACTTATTAACATTACATTCATCATTTTCTATAAGGTACGATTCTTTCGCTCAGTGACACCATTGGACTGAGGAGAATAAGGCATTGTGGTTTCATATATAATCCCATGTTTAGCACAAGTTTCAACAAATGGCGATTCATACTCTCCACCTCGGTCACTTCTTAGCGCTTTAATTTTCTTGTTGAGTTGATTCTCAACTTCATTTTTATAGAGAACAAATTTTTTTATAGCTTCGTCATTGTTTTTAAGCAAATATACATAACAATATTTTGTGCTATTATTAATAAAGGTAATAAAATATTTATTAGCACCTCTTATTTGTATCGTTTTCAGATCACAAATATCAGAGTGAATTAAATCAAGAGGTTAAGTATTTCTTTCAATACTTTTACAGGATGATCTTGTCAGTTTTGCCTCAACACAAGTTTCATACCTATGTTTGAAATCAATTTGGAATCTTGGTATATGATTCAAGTTAATCGCAAAGTATCATAATTAACATGTCCTAATCTACCATATCATAAATTGGAAGACTCAAACATATAAGTAGAATAGCTAGCTTTATTGATATTCTTAACCATGGTCATTACATTGAGTTTAAATATGCCACCACTCATGTATCCTCTACCAACATACATCCCATTCTTAGACAAAACAAATTTGTTTGACTCAAACACTAAATGAAATCTGTGATTTTTAAGCAACGAACCAGATATCAGGTTCTTACAAATTTCTAGAACATATGCAACATTGTTTAGAGTTAGTTCTTTTCCAGAAGTCATCTCCAAGATCACCTTGCCTTGGTCCTTAATTTCTGAAGTAGCCGAGTTCCCCATAAACATCTTCTCCCCATTCTCTAATGGTTCGAAAGTGGAGAACATACTTCTGTTGGAGCACACATGTTGAGTAGCTTCAGTGTCAATCCATCATTTCTTTGGGTTTGAACCCATCATATTTACCTCTGATACCATAGCTAAGAGGTTGATATCAGAAATGTAACATCCCGAATTTCAAAACAGACTGAATTTAAAGTTCCACAGGATCTTTACACTTCTTTCATACAACTTTACAAGGAAATTTAAAAACTTTTATTACATCAGAGTTTACACTTAAATTACATATTTACAGCGGAAGCAATTTACAACAAATTACGTGAATTGAAATGTACAACACTTGAATCATTCTTTAATCAGCATGCATTCTTTAGTCTTGTTAATCATCTTACCCTGCAGAAAAACTGTGGGCACGTCAGTTGCTTACAACCGACGAAATATTATACACGGCTATACTCTCTATGCCGAAACAAGTATAATGATTCTCAAATGCTTAAACAAACCACAAACTTGATCACAAACAGAACTATAAGGGACTATCCTATAGATGTCATGTTGTGCGGTGCGCTTAATTCTTAATGCAGTTATTTATATTAGATGACACTAATACGTACTTGTTCAGATTCTATATATCCCATTCTACATAGGTCTAAGAGCAAGCCCTTAACCGTTCTTCATCTTGTAGGGTTCAATCCCTCGTCATGACTTAAACTACTACTGTAACTACGATAAGTATTGTAGATGTTCTATGAGTTACGAGCTCATGTCTAGACAGCCTGGAGAGGAATCTCACGTCATATCACGACGCATCGTGAAGAACCTATGGACAATTCAGTCTCCGTCATGGGACATGACACCACCTGCAGTCACCAAACACCCCACGAGCATCGCCTACGGTACAGACTCCTAGAGATATATCCACGTCATGTCACAACGCTTCGTGAAAACAGCTTGTGAATATTCTCACACCGAAGCTCCGAGGCCCTCATACTCGTATTTTTCTCTTATTTTTATCACCTCTTCATTATATATCGGATGTGAATATTTGCGAGTGTACAAAATCACAACAAGTAGTATAGTTAAGTGAATAGAGTGTTGAACCCACATATACTAATTATTTTACTGAGTACCGATATTACTAGATTAGCTACTATTTGAAAAATCAAAATTAATAAAGAAAATAACTAAATTAAATTAATCTGAAAATCTAAATAAATTAATTAAGGTGGGGCTGAATCTGAAATTTTGTGATTTGTTAATAGCAAAATTAATTCTAGGACTTTTGACTTCACATAGTTTATCAAACACAATTTATAACTCCATAAGAATAAAAAATTTATTTTTCCAAGTTGTAGGCCGAAATTTCCAAATTAATCAATTCTTTCTTTCAAATAACACCAAAATATCTCAAACTAACAGTTTGTCACATCTCTATGCAAATTTAATTAATCGAAGACTCATTAAGTTCTTTGGATTTCTTAACAGTCACATCAATCGCGGTAAATTATCTCTAATTTCGCTCAATCAATGGTGTTCAATTTTTATTGTTCTAAATCACAAATTACCCCTCGGTCTCTCCATGATCCAATAAATCATACAAATGTCTATCAACCAATTGTACGCATTAAGAATAAAAATCAAACACACAACCATGAAAAAATAGAAAAATAATATGAAATTAAAATTGTGTTCTCAAAAATAGGCTACATCATAGCCTAGAAAAGTAAATTTAGTTCATAATAAAATTGCAACTAACAAATATTATCTATATTATCTTGGATTGCATAATAAAAATTAGAGAAAGAGAAAAGAGAGAAAAGAGATAAAAAAGAACTATTTTTTGTAGAAGAAGTTTTTGCAAACCGGGTGCTTCGAAAATCGTGTCAGACCCACGTCAAAATCAGTCTTTCCCTGTGTCTGTTATCGAGTCGCACGTCCCTGTCGTCTGAGCCACGTCAGCGAGCTTCTGCAGCCAAGCCACGTCAGCACTTCTCCTCTCTCCTCCTTCTGTTTCTTTCCCAGCGCCCAAGTCAGCACGTCTCCTCTCTCCTCCTCCTCGTTTTTATTTTTTTATTTTTTTATTTCTCCTTTTTGGGTGTCCACGCCGCCCACCTCCCTTTAGACCCTACCAGACTTCACACCTTCTTCTCTTCATATAGGAAATTAGGTAGGTTAATAGGTAGGTTTTATTAGGTTTAATTAAATTAGATTAGAAAGTGTTAATTAGGATTATTAGATAGTTAATAAATTAATCTAAAAATTAATAGATTAAAATTAATCTATTTTTTTAATTAACCAATTAACTAATCCTAATTTGAATCCATTCAACTTTTATTTTTATTACAAAATTTTATTTCACCCCCTACTTCACCGAAATATTTTTTATTGATTCTTCTATGGACCAATTTGTAAACACGCGCATTTGAGTGCTCAAAGTCAAATCTTCAACCTTGTATTTCTTCCTTGATTTCACGCAAAATGCCTACTTTTTGCACTTATCCATCTCATTTCTACAAAATCAAACAAACAAATAAATATAAGTAGAAATAAGATAAATGTTAAATAAATAGAAGAGAACTTGCAATTTAATTGTATTAAGGAGTAATAAAAAATATATAAAAATTTCACTCATCAAATACCCCCAAACTTAAGATTTGCTTGTCCTCGAGCAAAAAATAAAATCATGAATAAGGGAATAATAATAGCTCAACTCATCACACTAAGAGATCTCATTATGCAAGCATCAAAATTTCAATTTAAAAATATAAACAATAGCAAATAATGTAAAATCAAGCATACTCACTTTCTCTAGTGTAATTATTTATTCATAATTTCAAACTCAATCATAATTGTCATGCAATTAATATAATTATAGTATGTAACAACTTCATCTGTAATTTTTCATTCTCAATACTACAAACGAGTAGCAAACTAGAGTTTTTTTTTTTTCTCTTCTCTAAGTTGTCACTTGCCTTTTTACGTGAATGTAAACATTTGTGATTAATTCACCCGGTTACTCAACAAGTCACAAACTTAGAGTTCTTTGCATACTCATATTTCAAGTTGCCGTTTTACGTAAAAGTAAATATTGGTGATGAATACCCCTAGTTACTAAGAAACTCAAAATATTGGAGTAGATTGACTTTATTCATATTTTTTTTCTTCATTATTACTCTATTTACTTAAACCCTGTTTAGGACTAGATCAAAGGAGATAATCACGAGAAAAAACATTACATTTTTCTTTTATGTATAATCACATGATTCACACAATTTTGTAAGGAATTTTGAAATTCAATAATCCTAAAGTAAATAAGCATGCTTACTCTTGCTTTATAAGAAGTTGTCTATCCTAAAAAATTTATTTCAATGCTTATCACAATAAAGAACTCAAAAGTGTAAAGGTAAACCTAATTGAAATCCCTTTTATTTTGTTTTTCTTTTCAAAAATAAATAATAAATTTGTAAACCTTCCCCCCAAACTTGAATATCACATTGTCCTCAATGGAAGAAGAAAAACAAAAACAAAAAAAATGCAAAAAAGTTCAGAATTTCTCCCCTAATTCGGTCTTAAAAATTCTGCACGTGCGGCGTTCTATATTTTTGCGATATGTGGAGCTGTAGATGTCCAAATGGGCTGATTTTTTTTTTTTGTTGGAAAGTTAAGACAAGTATCTATAATTTCTCTTTGAATCAATTTTCCAAATTCTGACTCCATACTGCTCAAAAATAGCCATCAATATAGGTGTAGAAAACAGCTCCGCCCGTTAACTTTCAAAATTTATGCAATCCTACAAAATAAAATCAAAAATTAAAATTTAAAATAAACTAAAAGAAAAATTAAATCTAAATGCAGTAAAAGAAAACATGTCTTGCCTCCCAAGAAGAGCTAAGTTTTAAGTCTTCAGCCAGACATGGAGGTGAGATGGTTATGTAACGCCAAGATCCAACAACATCAAGACATCTTTTCTAATTCTTCTCTTCAGGTGTGGATCAGGTTCAAATTCTAGTTTGAGTCGTTTCTTACATGATGATGATGTCTTTGATTTCCCCACCTCCTTGAACTTTTGCTGAAAAAATAAATGAATAGATGGTGCAGCATCCAAATACATAACATGTTCAAAAATATTTTCTTTTTCGGTTTCAAAAGTTGCTGAATTTGTTGGACATACTTCAATTGGCAACTTTTCAATTTCAACACTATGTTTCTTACACACAATTAAATCAGTTTTACTTACTTGAATATACGACTGTTCTTCAGAAGGAAACTTTATGGAATTAAAAACATCATACGTTACTTGCTCATGCTGTATTTATTCCTCCACAATTTGTTCGTACTGTTCTACCTTTTCAACCACATTTTGTTCGCCATTTTCTTCTTGTGCTTGCTCAATTGTCCTCCCGCTTTCTAGTGTTATAGCCTTGAGATGCTCCTTGGGATTGACAACTGTGTTGTTTGGTAATGTTCCTGCAGTTTTTTCGTTAAGAATATTTAAAATTTGACTAATTTGTACCTCAAGATTGTGAATGGAAGCCGAAGTTAAATTTGCAACATTTGGATTGCCAAATCTGTCTTTTGCATGTAGTGCATAAACATGTCTTCAAGTGTCGGCTTCTTTTCTTACTGTGAAAAATTTTGAGGTGGTATAACTGCTCCTTAATTGTTGTTCCATGGACAATTGGGGGTGTTTTTCCATTTTTTATGATACGTGTTCGAATAAGGATTGTTTTGATGTTGAAAATTAGACACGTGATTTGCTTGATTGAAATTTGATTGAGAAAAAGGGTTCCCCACTTGGCAATGTGTACTTGAATGATTTTCTGCACAAAGATCACAAATCATATTAGATTGAATTGCATTAAAATTCATATTTCCTACTTGTTTAGATAAAATATCAATTTTTGTATTTAAAGTAGAAGTAGGACTAAGTTCAAAAACTCCAGCCACTTTTCTTGGCATTGTTTTTTCTGAAGTCCACTGGTAATTATTGCCATCTCCTTTAAAAGATCATAGGATGCTTTGTAAGTTTTACTCATAAGTGCACCACTAGCTGCTGCGTCAACCATAGATCGATGTGTAACTCCCAAACCATTATAGAAAATTTGAATTTACAGCCATTTCGGTAGTTCATGATTAGGACACTTTCTTAATAACTCTTTGTACCTCTCCCATGCATCATATAAAGACTCGGTCTTAAATTGAGTAAATGTGGAAATATCATTTCTTAGCTTTGCTGTCGTTGCCGGCGGAAAATATTTGGCTAGAAATTTTTGTGCAAGTCTCTCCCAAGTAGTAATACTACCAGGTGGTAGATAATGTAGCTAAGCCTTCGCCTTATCTCGTAGTGAAAAAGAAAAGAGTCTCAATCTGATTGCATCATCTGATACTCCGTTGTGTTTTAAAGTGTCACAAATTTTCAGAAAGTTTGCAATGTGAGCATAAGGATCCTCGTGCGGTAGTCCCCAAAATTGAACAGTCTTATGAATCAATTGAATAATGGCCGATTTAATTTCAAAATCGTTAGCTTCAATAACCGGCCTCTTGATGCTTGATATTGTTCCATGAATTGAGAACATAGCATAGTCTCTCAAAGGGCTGTTTTCATCGTTCGCCATGATATTGTACTTGTATGTCCTGAAATATAAGTATTGAAAAAAATAGAAAAAGTGAAAAAAATAAAATAAGAAAAATAAATAAAAGTAAAAGTATGTCAAAAGAAAATAAAGAGGTAATAAAATACAAAAAAAAACCCAAACTAGTAATAATCTTGCAATTTTCAATATCAAAAAAACAATAACTAGTCCCTGGCAACGACGCCAAAAACTTGATGTGAATATTTGTGTACAAAATCGCAATAAGGAGTATAGTTAAGTGAATAGAGTGTTGAACCCACAAGAACTAATTATTTTATTGAGTACCGATATTACTAGATTAGCTACTATTTGGAAAATCAAAATTAATAAAGAAAACAACTAAATTAAATTAATCTGAAAATCTAACTAAATTAATTAAGATGGGGATGAATCTGAAATTTTGTGATTTGTTAATGGCAAAATTAATTCTAGGGCTTTTAACTTCACATAGTTTATCAAACACAATTTATAACTCCATAAGAGTAAAAAATTTATTTTTTCAAGTTGTAGACCGAAATCCCCAAATTATTCAATTCTTTCTCTCGAACAACACCAAAAATATCTCCAACTAACAGTTTGTCACATCTCTATACAAATTTAATTAATCGAATACTCATTAAGTTCTTTGGATTTCTTAACTGTCACATCAATCGCGGTAAATTATCTCTAATTTCGCTCAATCAATGAGTTCAATTTTTATTGTTCTAAATCACAAATTATATCTCGGTCTCTCCATGATCAAATAAATCATACAAATGTCTGTCCACTAATTGTACGCATTAAGAATAAAAATCAAACACACAACCATGAAAAAATAGAAAAATAATATGAAATTAAAATTGTGTTCTCAAAACTAGGCTACATCATAGCCTAAAAAAGTAAATTTAGTTCATAGTAAAATTGCAACTAACAAATATTATCTATATTATCTTGGATTGCATAATAAAAATTAGAGAAAGAGAAAAAAGATGAAAAAGAACTATTTTTTGTAGAAGAAATTTTTGCAAACCGGGTGCTTCGAAAATCGTGTCAGACCCACGTCAAAATCAGTCTTTCCCTGTGTCTGTTATCGAGTCGCACGTCCCTGTCGTCTGAGCCACGTCAGCGAGCTTCTGCAGCCAAGCCACGTCAGCACTTCTCCTCTCTCCTCCTTCTGTTTCTTTCCCAGCGCCCAAGTCAGCACGTCTCCTCTCTCAGTCTCTCGTCCTTCTCGTTTTTATTTTTTTATTTTTTTATTTTTTCCTTTTTGGGTGTCCACGCCGCCCACCTCCCTTTAGACCCTACCAGACTTCACACCTCCTTCTCTATACAGGAAATTAGGTAGGTTAATAGGTAGGTTTTATTAGGTTTAATTAAATTAGATCAGAAGGTGTTAATTCGGATTATTAGATAGTTAATTAATTAATCTAAAAATTAATAGATTAAAATTAATCCTTTTTTTAAATTAACCAATTAACTAATCCTAATTTGAATCATTCAACTTTTATTTTTATTACAAAATTTTATTTCACCTCCTACTTGATCGAAATATTTTTTATTGATTCTTCCATGGACCAATTTGTAAACACACGCATTTGAATGCTCAAAGTCAAATCTTCAACCTTGTGTTTCTTCCTTAATTTCACGCAAAATGCCCACTTTTTGCACTTATCCATCTCATTCCTACAAAATCAAACAAACAAATAAATATAGATAGAAATAAGATAAATGTTGAATAAATAGACGAGAACTTGCAATTTAATTGCATTAAAGAGTAATAAAAAATATTTAAAAATTTCACTCATCAGTATCTAATCCTTAGTTATTTGAATCATGAACAAAAATCAATTCTCTAAAGTTAGCCTTTCCACTATACCGGTCTTAATCATCTATTCGACATGACCCAATCTTGATCTTTTCATCTCAAATTTCATTTCAACATATCTCTTTTCAATGCCGGTATGAGGCTTAACTACACTATAGTTCTCAATTTCAATTCACAATCACAAAATCGAGTTTTCACAGTCATAAAGTCTTTTTCATGATTAACATTAACTTTCCTTTCATGTTTATAGCATTTATATATTCATGCTCATAAAATCTTTCATAATTCATCATAACATTCAATTTCACTTTCATGTACAAACTCATGCATAAACAAAAGAATTCGTTTTTCTAACTTGTCACATTCATAGCTCATTCAAGCACCATGAAATTACCGTACTGTTATTTTATCAAAAATTTTCACTCTCATTGCCAAAACTCATTTCAAAACTCTTTTAAACAAGGCATGTATTTTTCTTTATTTAAGGACAATTTGAACTAATAAAAATAATAGGTTCTTGCTTGCCAAAAATAGTCTCAAATCCTTATTCATACTGGGCCACAGGTTATAGAATGTTCTTTCACGAAAATCCAGATATTAGTTGAAACTTCACGGCAGTCAACTGTTAGGACATGGACAGTTGGCTGTTCTGTGAGGATTTACAATTCGAAAATCAATGGTCAGGGTAGTCGACTGTTACAGTGTAGTCAGTCGACTGATCTACAAAGGTTTGAACTCGAAAATAAATAATCAGGACGGTCGACTGTTTCAATATAACTAGTCGACTGTTCCACAAAGATTTGAACTCGAAAACAAATACTCAGAGTAGTTGACTGTTTCAATATAATTGGTCGACTGATGCTACTAGGTTTTTCAAATTCCAAAAATGTTTTTAGTTCTTTTTCTTCTCTTTTTGAGTCAAAAATCTCCAGATTTCAAAATGTATAAGATTACAGCAAGCCAGTATTTTTATAATCATTATTTACTAATAAAACATGCATTTTTTAAATCTTATTTTATGTTATATGTCCATAATTTCGACATTGGGAACAAATCATAGTTGCACACATTTTGAAATGTAAATTTTTACAAATATATTTCATTCCTTTTTTTTCCATTTATTAATCCATCTCATTAACTTAGAACATCAAAAATTTCCTTTCTTGCTACGATGAGATCACTCACAATTAACCAAATCAATTTCACATGAAGCATTCAATTTTGTCTCATATATATAGATTTTCTTCCCACAACATGGTTCTTTAATATCTAGCATGGAAAAACATGATATCTTCTAGCATTTTAACTCATAATTTATCAACTAGCAATCACTTCAACACACATCTTCTAAATTACCAATTTATCTCTACATAAGCAACCATAGGCTAATTTCACTTCAGTTTTCATTAACAATTCTATCAAAACATTCCTAGCATGGTATCTAGCTTTAGAAGCATGAGAAACACCCACCTTATATGGAGAGAAAAATTCAATGAACTTCTAGAGAATCTCCTACAACGAATGAACAAGGCCTTCTTCTCCTAGATCAATCGCCAAGTTGTGCCTCTCCTTATAGTGATGCAAGCAACCCGAGCCTCCCTCTTCTTGTTCCTTGAAAATGTCGGCCTCCTCCTTGGATGAAGAACACAATAGCACACAATCTCACAACTCCTCAATCTTTTATCTCACCAAAATTACTTCTCTTTTCTTTTCTTTCTATTTTTTTTCTTTCAAAAATTCTAAGTGTGAGAATGAAGAGTATAGGGAGGGGTATTTATACAAAATTTTAGAATGAATGTAGAGCTAGGATTAGATCCAATTGTTAGAGATCAATGGTCTAGATGAACTAGGGAGTTATGAAAACTACCCACGATGAACAACCACCTCTCCACTACTTCCATCACTCCCACTCCTCCATCTACAATCCAGCCTATGGGGAAAAGTGTGCAATGCACACCCTAGTGCTTGCACGTGCCACCTAGTGTCCCCATTTACAAATTTGTTCATGTGAAAAATTTAATTATCCATGAAATGAGTCTACACTACAAGTTAGACCATTTCAAAAGAGAATTAAAGTAAATGGGCTCACTAATGGGCCAAACTAACCATGGGCTCAAAATAATTAAATAATTAATAAATATAGTGGGCTTAAAAAGGACAATTAGGCCTAGATTTAAATTAGACTTTTTAAAGGAAATAATTTTAGAAAAATAAAGAGAACAATTACGATATAAAAATATTTTATACGAGAAATTATACAAATGAAATCACACGTGCACAACACGTAAAAATCATAAAATCTCATAAATCAATTCTAGGGTGTTATAAGAAACATTTTGAGCAATGCCTTCAATAATATGTGCTTCTCTGTTCCTGTTCTTCTTGGGTATTCTGCAATCAGTAGACTTGTGACCTATTTTGTCACAGTTGAAGCACTTGCCCTGAAACTTCGGTTTCTTAGAGATTTCTCCCGTAGGCCCTAACTTGGACCCCTTGTTGTTGTGCTTTTTTGGAATGTTGACTATGTTCCACCACATTAGCCTTGGTCGCCTGACTAATGGCTTCGACCTTTTCAGCACCTCTAAATACGAAGCTTGGCAATGAGATCCTCAATGCCCATTTCCTTTCACTTATGCTTCAAGTAATTTTTGAAGTCTTTCCAACCTGCTGGCAATTTTTTAATAATACAAGCAACTTGAAAACTTTCACTTAGGTTCATAAATTCAGCATGTATCTCATGCAAGATCAGTTGAATTTCTTGAACCTGACTGATCACTGTTTTGGAATCCACCATTTTATAGTTTAGAAAGTGGCCCACAATGAATTTCTTAACGTCGGCATCCTTAATTTTATATTTATGATCTAAGGATTCCCAAAGCTATTTAGCTGTTCTTTTTATCAATATAAACATTGTACAAAGAATCGGCTAATCTGTTCATTATGTAGTTCCTAGATAAATAATCATCATTTTTTCAAGTATCCACAGTGGCGATGACTTGGTTATCTTGCTCATCTTCTTTAAGATTTGGAGCTTCTTCGTTTGAGGATCTTGCGAGTTTTAAGGTGGTCGAGTAGAACATCATTATTTGTTGCCACCTCTTGAAATTTTGTCTGTTGAACTTCTCAGATTTTTCCTCATGGGAGACTGAGACAGGTACAGCGGTTGGCATTGGCACTCATGCCACAGCAATAGTCGGCACTTGTTCTGCATCAGCAACAACAACATTCTCCATACATTTGTCATTGTTAATTTGAAAATACACAACATGAGTGTAAATTTTTTAGAAATGAAAAGAAAATAAAACGATAATCTGTTTTAAGTTTGCTACAAAATTTGATTAGAATAAACAAAAAACAAAGTTAGATGCTAGAGGCACAAAACAGAGAAGGAGAAGAAGATGAAAACCAATAAAATTAAAAAAATTGAAAGTAACAAAACCAAACTGATTGGTGTCGAGACTTGTGTGTCACACAATCTACTTAAAACAGATTCGCCTTGTCCGGGTGTGGAGTTTGCGGGGGCGTCTGTCTCCCAGGATGCAACGAAAAAAGAGCTGGACGTAGGCACCACGTCTAGTTCATGAACTGGACAACGTTTGAATTCTATCACCGAACGACTAAGACTTTGAAGCACAGAACAGAGGGAAAGAGAAGAGTTTTTCGGTGTGTCCATTCAGGAAAGAGGAGCCTCTATTTATAGGGCCAGGGTGAGATTTGTAACAGCAGTCAACGCATTGACTGCATCTACTATAACAGCAGACAACTCGTTCAATGCACCGACTGTAACAGCAGATAGAAAGTTGAATGCACTACTGTAACAACGGAAAAATCTGTTACGTGAATAAATGGCAGAAAAAAATCATTTCTGCGTTTATTCTAGCAGTTACATATCGGAAAAAAATTGTAGAAAAGAGTGGCTCTGCACGGGGTGGGTTCACGTCGATCCGGCATTCGTTTCTGCAGGACGTGCGGACGCATACAAGTCGCTGTAATCCCGTCCGAGGTTTGCACCCCCCCTCCCCCCACGCGCGTGAGAGAGAGAGAGAGAGCTTCTTGGTTTGCTATCTTTCAATGCCAAGAAAGGGGTTATTATTGTAACCCATATTGCTCATATTTGTATTTTTAATTATATTTAATAAAATCCTTGATTTGCTTATTTTATTTTTGGTTGTATTTATTGCATTCCCTTTGTTAGATGTGTTGTTCTTCTCTCTATTGTGATTCATTTTGCATTGATTCAGCTTTTTTACTCTCATTTATTTGGCCTACAATTTATTCTTGAGCTCGTCTATTGTCTAAACCTATTTTATGGCCTAATTGTCTCTTATTGGATTCTTTTCACCCTATTGGATACTACACAGTTTACCTAAACCCATATTGTCTCTATTTAAACACCCTAATTGGACCATAACCCTAATACCTATTCTCTCTCTAGTCATCTCTCTCTTCCCAATCCTGACCCCCGACCTCTTCCCTGCCGTCGCCATCGTCGTCCTTCACTACCGATGCCGGAGGCCCCATCTCCCTCCTCTCCTCTTCTTCCCCTTCGCTGTGAGCGCGACCCCTAGCTGAGCTCCCGCTACCGACATCCTCTCGGTGGTCGAACATCACTGCAGCACAATGCAACACCAAGCTGCCGCTGCCCCTCGCGACATCGTTCCACCCCTCGCCATCATCATCTTCCCCTGTGTTGCTGCTGGCCGATCTTGCTGTTCGGTTGCTGCTGTCTCTTGAGTGTTATTCACGTGCTTTTGAGTGCATGCGTTTTAGGTTGGATTGGATTTCTCGTCTCTTTGTTCGTGTGTTCGTTGTTCGGGATCCATTCCCGTTATTCTGTTCTTCATCTTCGTCGTCATAATCAGGCAAGTAGCTTGTATGTGTTCTTTTTATCATACAAGTTAATGCTGTAAGTAATCAAGTATGAAAATATTTGTACTTTCATAATGATCCATATTCGTTAGGTTAACCGTTGACATCATCTCTTGATCATGAGTAGTTATAATAATTGACACCCATTGCATGAAAACAATTAGATTAGTGGACATCTTGACTGTATGTTCTTTGTGACACACCGTATATTGTAGATAACTATTGCATAGATGATTGTTGGATGCATTATCTCATTATGGACTATTTGATTCACATGCCAAGCTGATTTGAGTAACCCACATATATCATGCTTTGTATGTCTTCTAGATTGGACCGTTCGTAGTTAAGTTGTTTGATTAAATGCCGAAAAGAACTTTTGTCTACTGCTGTCCTATTTTGTACAATATTTTCGACCATGTTAACGTCAGTAAAATAAATAAGTTTGTGAACGTAGATTGTAGCCTTTATTTTCTAGTTTCTAGAACATTCGACAGATATGAATTCCGAGTTTTGATGCATGCGTTATTGTCGTTTTACTGCACACATATTGTATTTTCTAGATTCTGAACTATATATATTTTGTATGAAATATTATTTTAAAACTGATACTAAAAGTAGAGTTTGAACCCTACATTTGCTGAGTATGTTTAGATATGAATGGGAGAAATCCCTATTTTTTGTGGAATTAATTAATGAATTTTGTATCTCATTTAATACTTATGAAACTAGTAGATATATTTTCAAACTGCATGTTGTTCAATAAAGAATTATGCTTTCAACCAGATTCCATTCGTTTTTTATGAAAACTTTGTGAATAAGAACTGTATCCTTATTTTTCTACTTTACTACCCATTTGATGGATCTGGATTTCAAATTATATTTTATGAATTATCTCTATTTTAGTACTGCTGTGTCTGAACTTTCAGAATCGAGATTTTCTTGCATTACTCTGTTTTTCCAATTTTGTTGACTATACTAAATGTAATATAAATTCATGATATTTTATATTTTAAAACTAGATATGTTAAGGAATCTTCCATATTTTTCTCATATTTAATTATAATGATTTTCAACTCTTTTCATGCTTAGAAACACGATTTTGCATTTTCTAGCTGAACATAACTTCTGTATTAAACGCTGTTTTCAATCCTGTTTCTGTGGCTGATATGTGACTTATATATATGTGCTAGAATCGAAAGAGAGTCTAGTTACTGGATTTTCTGACGGATCTGGATTTGCTATTATGTAGCAATGGAAATCTCAAATTTGGTACAGTAATGTCTTGCTAACCAAAACTGAAAATGTCGTTGTTTTGACTATTATGAGTTGTTTTTATCAACCGTTGCAATCACTATTTCATCTTAGACATATTTTCTGTTCTTGGCATGTCTTTAGCCTATTTGTATTCGTTCACACATATTTATTAATAATAAAAGAAATCAAACCGGAGTTTTTAAGGGAAAAGATCGAGTAGTGGACATTATAGAAACGCATATTTAGAAGGGACTCGTTTTCCCACTGTTTACTGTAGTACCTACTGTTTATCTCTGGATGTATGAGGACATGATCCATAACATTATTTGTTGTTATTATTGCTACTGTTACTATTACTGTTACTGTTTGTCTGAATATATTGTCCTATAGAAATTTTAGTATAAAATCTTAAAGCGAAACTGTTTACTGTAGCATCCATGTGGTAAAATCTGGGACACATGAAGTACTACCTAACTAGTAATAAACATTAGACTTAAGAATAACTGTTTACACTGTTATATCCTGTTACGGTTACTGTGTATCTTTACTATTACTGTTGATTACTGCTACCGTTGACACACTGTTACTGCTGATCCTTACTGTTATTGTTATGCTTCTTCTGTTATCACTACACTACTTACTATCATTTGTCGACTGTTATATTTACTGCTTTCTCCATGTTAATATTACCTGTTTAGTCTAGTTTAGTTTTTCCCTTCATTTTCCTATTTGTATTACTTGCGACCCGGACTTGCATCTAACGGGCGATATGTTTTCCTGTTTTACCCATTTTTCTTGTAATTGTCATATGAGCAGGTTTTGCTGATTAATTGCCTACTGGAGTTAGTGAGAAAAAGTTTTGAGCTACGCAATTTGGAATAATTTGCTTAAAATATTTTGATGAACTATTTTATTTAATGAACTGTATTGAGACTTGTATTTGGGCTTATTGTCCCAGAATTATTGTTTTGTTTTGGATCCAGTATTTGTTGGAACATTTATATTTGATGCAATAAATACTGTTGAGTTATGATTGTTTTTGTATGCCTGGTTGAAGTATACCGTTATATTTACTGTTATGATGAGTCAAGCAGGTCCGTACAGCTTATGGATGGTGAAACTATTCGCTGGGCTTAGTCGCGTTCCGTATTCCGTATTGTTTTGGGAAGCGGGGCGTGACAATTATATAACCTCTTCTATTCCTTTGTTTTTTTCCGATGTGGGACTAAATACCCTCAATTCATTTTCAAAGATGAAAATGCCTTACTTTGGGAGACAATTTTTTATTCACCCGATAACCGTTTTGAGAAAATAAATATATGATTTTGATCTACTCACGAAGGATAACACAAATCCATCAAGATCTCTCCCTAATTCATAGAGAATCGTACTAAAAAATTGTTCAAAAACTGGTCGGTAAATGGTGTATAAAATACTCATTTTCTAACATGAAGTAAGGCAAAGAGTCCAGTATTCCATCCGATACGCCAAGGGGCAACTCTATGTTCCATGACAAGCACGACTGCCCCACCCCCAACCCTGCCCATGATGCATATCAATGTAGTCAAGGAGAGCTCTCCTGGGTAAGATTTTGGCGTATGATCCTGCCCCCCAAAATGAATAATTAGCCATCCAGTTAATTAGTTCTCAATTACCCTAGAAGAAATCGGCATTAAACATACAGAAATTGTTAATGATTATGATTATTATGATTATTATTTTTGGTTGTAGTATGGAGAAAGATGCCCAACAAAACCAACTGATGAGAAGCCATACAAGCAATACGGTACCCATAAGCCAGTAAGCTTGGTCTTGGCTTTCAGAAGCTGGATTAAGATTGTGGTGGCTTCGCCCTTTATCCAAAAAAGTTCAATGACTGGGCCTTTGTAGAGTACCATCACAAAACTACCGTGATTAGGTTTCCCACAATCTTTGCTTCAGTTTGCTTGCTCTTCACCTTCACTTTCTCCATCCTAGTCAGAGTAGAGAATTAGTAAAAATCAACTCTGATTAGCTCTCTAGGTGGGCTTGAGCATCAAATTGGAAGGAAATATAAGTAGGCCCAATGGGCCAGGCTTTGGGAAATTTAGTTTAGATCCAACACTTGACCATGATTTTCTATTAGCCATGTGTACTTTTTTATTTTAAACCGGAGTAGAATGGCAAATATGAAGGTGAGACAGGTGACGGCAGGAACTGTATTAAAAGAAATAGTGAGTTCGAAACAGCGAATCTGAGTTATTAAAAATTCCCAAATGACACTCTCTGCCTTAAAAAGCGAGTTTGGAAAAAACCTACTCGTTTTCTGAGACAATGAGTCTTGGTCAGGGGGAAATCAAAAAATCAAAACCTCGCACTCGATATCTCAAAAAACGATGGAATTTTTACCAAACTCACTTTTTGAGACAGCGAGTAGGTCAGTTTGGATTTTTTTTTAAATAGGTCAGTTTGGAAAAAACTTTTAAAAAATGGGTCATTTTGGTAACAAATTGGAATTATGGTTAGGGGTGGACAACTATTATCAGAACCGACCAATCCAAACCAATCCAATCCGAACCGACCAATTTTTAACCCGAACCAATTGGGGGTTTGAATTGGCTCGGTTCTTGATCTTCAATAACCAACTGGACCAGTTCGGTTGTTGGATGGGGATTTCAAATAACCGATGAACCGAGCCGACCATACCTTTATGCATAAGTCCATAAAAAATATAGTTCTCCTTTAATTTCTTAAATATAAAAATAGTCATTTCACATTTTCTTGAGATACAAACAGTTTTCTTTAATTTCTTTAATACAAACTGAGTAATTGTTCTACCTATGTTTTGATTCTCCATAATCATGTGTGTTATGTTGTTGAGAAATGCTTGATTTACAGTGTGGCCCAACTTAATAGAATCATAAAGTTGATGTAACATTTAGTAGTTACTTTAATCAAGTCAAGTAGAAATTGTAATCTAAATCTTTTTTTATTGTACCTAAAATTCAATTAGCTATGGTTATTTAATGTTTCTTTTATGATAATAAACTAAGATTACAGAAATAAGCAAGTGAATAAATATTTTATCTCACCCATTTAAACGTCATAATCTCAAACAATTAGTGCAAAAATTATTAACAACTTATGAATCTTCATTTTAAATTTATTTCTGAATAACAAATAGCAGGTTGTTTCTTAAGTTTGATTGAAGTTGATCTTTTAAATTTCAACAAAATTATGAATGATATTGAAGGTAAAAAGTAGCACGCCAAACCGACCATCCAATCCAGTCCAAACCGAGCTTAATCAGCTTGGATGGAAACCAATCTAATTAAGGTTCGGATTAGTTACGGATGAGAAAATTAAAAAACCGATCTTCTTTCGATCGGTGATGGATGGTCCATATTAGGTCGGATACCGACCATGCCCACCCCTAATTATGGTGAAGTATAAATGAAGTGTACTTACTCAAGTAGTGGTAGTGCCACTGTTTTGAGGAAGATGGCGAGTGTCTTCTAGGTCTTACATTGCTGGTAATCAAAACACGAATATTGTTGTTCAAGATTCATTAAATATTAATTATATTTTTTTCACTAATTATTAAATATTAATTATATCGAGTAACTAAACATCCGCAACTTAGAAGTTAAGGAGCTAACGAAATCACTCTCAACCGGCCCCCATGAACATGACGACCCTGTAGTGTTGTCTATAATCTGCCTACAAGTAGTAAGATGGCCATAACTTTGTGCGCAAACTTCATCATATCACTTGACGCGAGATGAATGTATTGAAGAGTGGGAGAAACTAAGTAAATTATCCTTTCAATCCGTACTGTTAGGGCCGGTCCCATCTTCGAGGCCGGTGAGGTGGTCGACTCAGGCCCCCGAATAATTTACAATTTTAGGGAACTCCAAATTTGTGCTCTCTTTGCAAATATAGGCACAAATTTTGTGCGTAAAAAAATATTGTTATTAGGGCCCTCAAAAATAAATATTTGTGCCTTTAGAATTTTATTTAAATTATTTGAATTTGAGCTTGATTGAATTTGAGGCTTTAAATTTGGGTAATTTAAAAACAAAAACACATTTAAATCAATAGAAACTCAAACCCGAAACCCACATTCATTTTCAAACCCGAAACCCTAAACCCTTACCCTTAACCCGAAACCCGAAACCTGAAACTCATATTTAAAACAAATCTTCTTTGGCTCTTCCTTCTCAGTTATTCGATGATATATATATTTTGCATATTTTACTTAGAACAATGTGCAGATTTTTTTGTATACATTTTTTAAAATATATGGGCGGCCCTATTTCGAGAGTTCACCTCGAACCCTCGGAAACTCAGGACCTGTCTTGCGTACTGCAAATGGTGCATAACAATAGCTACAATAACATTCATATACGATGTGAACATGATTGTTAGTCCCTTCTTTGAGCTGAGCCACCGATAAGAACTGCAAAATGATCATAGCTATGTATGGCTATGCATTTTCCATCACTTTCTTCAAACTAATACTTGTACTAGTACTACCCATCCTTCTTTAATTAATTAATCTCTTTTTATTAATTTCAATTAAGACACAATCACTGCATATCTATATAATAAAACACAAAGGAAGCTATCAAGTGGCTCTCCTTCAATTCCCCCAAAATCAAAGGCCCAGATCTAAATTTACAAAACACATTTTTCCATCAAAAGTTTTTTCCAAAACTCAAATTCAAATCCCCCACCCAAGTGGCTCTCCTTCAATCCCCCCAAAATCAAAGGCCCAGATCTAAATTTACAAAACACATTTTCCCATCAAAAGTTTTTCCCAAAACTCAAATTCAAATCCCCCACCCCAAACAACTCATTTATTTATTTAATTATCTCTCTCTCTCACTCTGTTTCTCTCTCTCTCTCTTCTATTCAAAAAATTAAGAAAATAATAATTTTAAAATTTTTTTAAAAATTAAAAAACTAAAAAAATTTAAAATTTTAAAAACTTTAAAAAAAAATTAAAAAAATCATAAAATCAAAAACTATAAAAAATTATTAAAAAATTAAAAATTTTAATTTTTTTAATATTTAAAAATTTTAAATTTTAAAAAAGTTTAAATTTATTTTAATTTTTTTAAAATTTTTAAAGTTTTAGAAATTTTAGAAATTCTAAAAATTTTGAATTTTTTAAAAAAAAATTCAAAATTTCAAAAAATTTTGAAATTTCAAAAATTTTGAAATTTCAAAAATTTTGAAAATTTGAAAATCTAAAGAAAATCCAAATCCAAAGTCGAACCCCAATCAAGAGGTCGTCGTCGATATCTGATCCGCTGCTGATTCCGTATCGGTGACTCCCCTCTACCAAATCGAGCACGAATATCAAGCGACTCTGTATCGGCGACTCCCCTCCACCGAATCAAGAGCCTCTATATGCGATATGACGACTCTAATTTCATTTCATTAATCGAATTCTCATTCTAATTTTTAATTTTTTGTGTGCAGGGGATTGCTCAATTTTTTGTTGACTCGAATTTTGTGTGTGAATGAGATTTAAGTTCAGAGAGGTATGATTGTTTTATTTTCGGGTTTAAAAATTTTTAATTTAGTAATTTAATTGATGAGTTTTTTATTGGTTTTGATTTAAGGTGTACACAAGTAAGAGATGGATTATTTGGTGACATCAGTTTGGGCTTCCAAACCATAACAGGACAGATAAGCTGACAAGCAACCTAAAATTACTTGGTAAATATGTAATATTAATTTCTTACTACAAGAGAAAATACAATCGTGAAGTGTTCTCTTCACTAGTTATTAGAAACCATGGATAACATAACATATAAGAACTTTTAGTGTATGTTTGGATATATAGGACTGGGATGACTGGAGTTTACCAGTGAAGGATGCAAACTCTCCACTCAACAAAGACAACTAATGTAAATTTGTTATTTATCCATTTTGATTTTTTTTATAAAGGTACAATGAGGAGACAAAGTGAAGATAAAAGAAATGATTAACTTGGATTAAGATTTTGAGAACTTCATATATTTCATTTTAGTTGGAATAATAATAAGAGGTATTTCAATTGCAAACTGAGTCTTAGACAAACAAATGTTTAGATTATTGGTATTGTAGATATCTTCACACATGCACTGGCGTTACCATTATATTTAGACATGCTCATAGTGGTTATGGGATTAGAGTAATCACTATAAAACCTATATGATAAGGTCCTTGCATAACTATTACAAACATCTAAAATTGATGCTGAAGTTTAAAAAAACTCTATGCAGTGTTTCTAACAAACTATATGCATTCCAGGTAAGCTCAAGCTAATGATCAAGAAGACAATGGTTGAGCTTAAAGGTAGATATACTGCTTTTTAATATAATATATTTGCCACTTTAATTAATTTGCTGGACCTCCAAAACTATTTTATATAATCAAATCAAGTGCACCGTTCCGAAAACGTGTCGTAGGCACGTGTCAATGGGCAAACCTATTATACTTATAAAAAGAAATGGATACTCCCTGAAGTTGACTTGAAACATGAAGATGGCTCACAGATATATAATGACAACATATGGAAAAGGATAAGTTCTAATATGTTTAATATTAGGCTAAATTTGAAAACCCCCCCTTTAAACTATGGCCTTTATGCAAAAAAAAATTCCTGACCTTTTTTTTGCAGAAAATCCTCCTGAAGTATTGTTGCAAAAAACTCACCCCGCCAGCATGAGACTTCCGCTAAAGTTGAGGGAGATTTTTGACAATAATGAGAAAGATGTATGATGTTTTTTGAAACAACTTGCAAAGATGGGGTTATCTGATACAAGTAGAAAAGTTAGCTGTGGTTTTTTGAAATACTTCAGGGGTTTTTTTGCAACAACTATACTTCAGGGAGTTTTTTGCATTAAAAAAAATCAAAACGATTTTCTGCATAAAGACCATAGTTCAAGGGTTTTTTTTTTCAAATTTAGCCTTAATATTACTATCCAATGTTAATTAGATACTAACAAGGCATGCACTACCTGTTCAGTTTATATGTCTTTGCATACATATGTTCGATAAAGAAGATGATGAACCGATGAGAGGATCGAAGCAAAAATTGAAGAAATAGAAGAGAAGCAGTTAGCTAGTAGCAGCAGCAACAGAGAGGTGGAATAGTCGACTGTCACCCACTCTGGTTGGAGTCTTGATGATCGCGGTCGACCGCAATCTTGTGCAGCCAACCATCTTGCTCGACTGATGCAGTTTTAGGTCGGATCTTGGAGATTCGTAAGAAGCTCAACTTCGTCTTCAAGTTAGATTGTACGGCTCTCAACGTATGGTTACCTCTTCAGTGTACATCTGAATGTTAGCATATCAAGTGTATCAAACTAGAGTTTCTCTGGATCTCTATATAATCGATTGTAACGGCTCCAAGAGATATAATGATTATATTAAGTGCCGAATAGAAAAGGAAAGTATTTCATTTGAGAGATGAAAGATTTCTCCATTGTAAACAACAAGTAGTTACAGTTAAGCTTGAGAGAGGGTCGTGGTGAGAATTGTAATATTCTTGTATCTTCACTAGTTGAATAACAACTCAATTCTGTTTTCCTCGGATTAAGTCGAAAGCCTCAACCGGGACAATTCTTGTGTGCTTTGTGTGATTAATGTGATCTAGTATTTTCTTGGTGGTTTGTATTGATCGTGTTGAAGACTCAACAAGACCCTCTAGAGAGAATAATTCTCAAACAATTGGTATAAGAGCATCAGGTTTGTGGGGTTGTTCGAGTTCCTTCGAGAAGATGGTTGATCAGATCATGAAGATCAAGCAATTTGAAGGTAAGATCAACTTTGATCTTTTGAAGATGGACATGCATGAAACATCAGTTCAACCAAGCTTGGATCTAGCCCTAGAAGAGATAAAGGAAGACCAATCAGCACAAAGCAGGAAAATTAGGAGGAGATTTATTTAGAAGCCTTGGGTATAATCCAGATGTTATTGACGAGCAAAGTCCAGTATATGAGAAGTGCGACAAGTCTATGGGCAATCCTCAGAACTGACTATTCAGAATCGCCGTTACAGGGTCTGATGTACCAGAAAAGAAAGTTTTGGGTTAGTCAATGAAGGAAAGTGCCGCTCTTCTAGATCTTACAGTGGATTTCAATATGGAGTTATCTGAACCAAGGGTGATTAATGCAGATGATCTAAAAGCTTCCAACTTTATATATTCACCATCAAATTCATCCAACTTGATAACCATGCTAGATGGGAAATCTACCAAGGAGAAGCTTTTGGTAGCAGGTATGATCGATGGCTTGGAGGAAGATGCACTTCAGAAGGAGAGTCAGAAATTGGCGTCTACTTTTGTGAGTTGCTTGGAGATGGATGGTACTTCGAATGGAAGGGAAAGTACACGTAAAGGTAAGGTTCGTTCCCACAACTACAGAGAGGTTGAGCATTACATGAGAGATTGTTACTAGTAGTTGAGTCAGAGGGCGCCAAATCCAGTGCAACTGAAACAGGTGATAACTTAAACAGTAGTTTTGTTTTAAGTTCTTCAAATGTAGATTTTGTTGTTCTTTTGATTCGGTTAGTTCTTCTCAAACTTGTTCTGAGAGGAAAATGGTTTTTACTTACAAGTTTGCATCAAGTAGTTGTGTGAGAATGAAGATTGGTAAGATTTGTGAAGTAATGGGTGTGAGAATAAATGAGTCAAAGATGACAGACGAAAAAGGACACACTTTAGAGGAGATCATGTATATTCCTTTGTTTAAATGGAGCCTGATATCTAAGAGAACTCTTGATGCACGGGACTGCAGGTATACAGTTCTAGGTGAAGTTCTATCAGTTTGGGGAAGTCGTCGTAAAGTGATGAAGGGTGAGAGGGGTATTGGGAAGGGTCAGCATAACCTCTACCATCTTTGTGTGAGCAGAAAAATTCGGCCAAGAGTTTGAAAACCCATTGTGCCTAAAACATCATCTAGTAAGCCGTCACTAGAATCATTGAAGCGAGACTGCAACGTTCGAATACTGTTGAAAGGTGGAGAGTACCTTGGAATAGGTGGAGTTCGTGTGGAGGGTGGCACCTCCATGATAACATCTACTGGAGTGTGCCCTTGAAGGGGGTATACAATTAGAGAAAAACAGGTGGAGGTGATTCAACTAGCAGAAGAACTCATATAACTGGGTTATTTACAAAGCAGAGATGAAAGAGTCTAGAAGAGTTTTTAAATTACATAGGTGTGGATTCATGAGTATGCAACCAAGGTAGAGATTATTGGGTTTATATGTCTTGCATACACATGTATGATGAAGAAGATGATGAAGCGATGAGAATATCAGATCGAAGATTGAAGAAGTAGAAGAGAAACATAAAGCTAGTAGAAGCAGCAATTGAGAGGTGAACAGTCGACTGTCACCCTCTAGGGTTGGAGTCTTGATGATTGCGACCGTCTCCCTCTCGGGTTGGAGTCTTGATGATTACGACCGTCTTGCGTGACTGATGCAGTTTTGGGTCGGGTCATGAGGATTCGTGAGAACCCAACTTCGTCTTCAAGTTAGATTGTATGGCTCTCAACGTATGGTTATCTCTTCAGTGTAAGTGTACCAAACTAGAGCTTCTCTAGATCTCTATATAATCAATTGTAATTGCTCCAAGAGAGATAATGATTCTATTGAGTGTCGCATAGAATAAGAGAGTACTTTATTTGCGGTGGGAGATTTCTCCATTGTAAACAACTAGTTCTAGTTAGGCTTGAGAGATGGTCGTGGTGAGAATTGTAATATTCTTGTAATTCTCTAATTGAATAACATCTTGGGTTTTCCTCCCCCAGATTAAGGCAAAAGTCCCAATCGAGATAATTTTTGTATGCTTTGTGTGATTTTGGTGTGATCTAATATTTGGTTGGTAGTTTGTATTGATCGTGTCGAAGACTCAATAAGATCGTCTAGAGGTAATAATTTCCTAACGCTACCTTCATACTCTTGACTTTCAAAAGGTGAAATAGGTTTAAGATTCCTCATTTGGCTATTATTTTCAACTAACAGCTTTGACTTGATTTTATGAACTTTGAACGTCGGTCTCACAGCAAGAAATCTATACTATTATTAACCAAAGCCCCTTTTTGCTACTTTTTACTATCATGCCCTCATATCTATACTAGGCTAAAAAAATATATAGGGTTAAAAAATGTAATTTGCATGACTTTGCATGCCGCCCATTCATACCCTTCATTTTCAATTATGAATGCATTATGCGATGCAGAGTCCTAGCATTTTGCATGCACAATTTAATTGCATGCATTTTTGGATACAAAATAATGCGATGAGATGAATTCAAGGCAAAGTGCATGCAAAATAATTAACAGTTAAAAATATAGTGATTGAGCTGAAGCAGTTTAATTTGCCTTGAACATAAGCTTATGCATTTGCAATAATACAGAATGGAAATGGAGCTGCTTCAAGGCAAATTATGCGATGAGATGAACTCAAGGCAAATTAAATTGTGCCTTGCAAATGCTTAAGCTTATTAATGCGATTAGAATGTGGAGTATACCAATGCATAAGTTTAATTAATGCATAATTTCCAAAAATAGAAAGAATACAGAATGGAAATATCCAATCACTATCTTTTTAACTGTTAATTATTTTGCATGCACTTTGCCTTGAATTTATCTCATCGCATAATTTGCCTTGAATTCACAATTTTCAAAAATGGAAAGAATACAGAATGAAAATATCCAATCACTATATTTTAACTGTTGATTATTTTGCATGCACAATTTAATTTGCCTAGAATTTTTCCTCATGTCTGCATGCATGCATGCATGCCGACCATTAATATCCTTCATTAACAGAATGTGGAGTATACAAATGCATTAGCTTAATTAATGCATATCCAATCACTATATTTTCAACTGTTATACAAATGCATAATAGTATAGATATGGACTGAATGTGTTTAATTAATTTTCCTTTAATGCATTATATTTTTTCAACAAATCTCTTCGGTTACCTGTCTCTTCCTCAAAATCCTACACACCTTAGGGCATGCATCGCACGCTTGCAAATAGCTAGTTTAAATTAAAGAAACATTTTTGAAGAAAATTTTTTTGTTGAAATATATTTTTCTTAAAATTAATTGTAAACCTCACTCCTAGCAATTTTTTGGTGTTACTTTCAACATAATGTTGTTTTTGTTGAAGGAATATTTTCAATGAAAAAGTTCTCCTATTAAATTGCGATATACTTTTTTTTATAGATAGGATCATTTTTAAATTAACAAGTATATAAATTTTATTGAAAATGTGAAACTATAATCATTAAAATTCATCATTTTGATTAATACGAATTCCTTCTTACATAAGCACACAATCTTGTTAAAATATACAACTTTGAATAAGGAGTACTTCATAAAAAGTAGTTTTTGGTCACATTATTATCATTTAACAAAAGTAAATTTTTATCTAAAAAAAAATGAAAAAAACACACAAGGAATTTTCAAAATAGTTAAGTGATTGTGGAAATTCAAATTCAAAGAACTAACATAATTCATTATCAAATGAAGGGGATAACACATATTTCCTATTCTTTCTACTAATTTTATGAGAAAACCGTATCGCTGATTCTAGCATTTTACTCCTGTAAAAAGAGGGTTAGAAATGTGGATGTGTGTCGCTGTAATTAAAGGAGAATAATGGCTAATGAAATGCTTAGTGCATGATGATAGTGACAAGCAGGGAAAAAGAAAAGAATATCAGGTGAACTAGATATTAACTCGTGCAACTCATAGATACTTTTTTTAAAACTACAAAACAATATTCAAATAAATAGACATAAATTTTATTATTAAGACTACAGAAATAAATGTATTAATATTTTTTTTTTTTGACTGGCAAAAGGTAGGAAAGTCCTACCTCATAGATAATATATATATATAAACAAAAGCATAGAGTACAAAAGCTGCTGGAGGGAGGTGCTCAGATTTTGGGAGGAGTTGAGTTCGAGATGGCATGGCAGTGGACCGTAGAGAGGGCAGCGGACGTCTGTCGTACACCTCTACTAGGGCCACCAACATGATCTCATCCCTCGTCCCCTCCCTTACAACTATCCGAGTCAGTCAAATCCCCGAGCAGAAAAACAGAGCATAAAGTAAAGTTTAACAGAGTACAAGTCTTTGGACTTTAGAGCAGTCCCAAAATACAGACAGAGAAAAACACAAAAGCTAAGACTAGTGCAGCCGAAGTCCTTAGGGTGCATTTCCGCCAGTTGCTCCGCCATGATCATGCCGCATTAAATCACTGTCACCTGTCCTTCCCAGCTCCTCCATGATTTTGGTCTTCTTCTTCGAGGCATCACTTGAATCTAGCCATTGAGAAAACCAGAACTTAGTGTTAGAAATCAGCTTAACCACCGATGTCTGTTTGCTGGAAAAAATTCTATCATTTCTAGCATTCCAAATAGACCAACAGATAGCAATAGTTATGAGATGCCATGCATGAGTGAATTTGTGTTTCGTGTTGTCAAAACACCATGTGGAGAAACATTCCGAGATAGACACAGGCAGTGTGTAGATATCAAAAGCTCGTGAGAAGTGAAGCCATGTCTGAGTAGCCTTTGGGCACTCAATGAAGATATGGTAGGTGGTCTCTGTATGAAATGCACACTCACTACAAGCTGTATCTCCATTCCAGCCTTTGGAATGAAGTCTGTCCCTGGAGTTGAGCTTTTCCCCACACAACATCCAGGTGAATATCTTGCATTTGAGGGGCGCACAGTTGTTCCAGCATGCTCGAAAGAAGGGAGAAATTAAGCCAGAGCTGATATAGAAACGATAACCTGATTTGACTGAAAAACACCCAGAGGCGTCATGGTTCCATATAGCTCTATCAGACTGAAGAGGGGATGGCTGAAGAGAGGAGATGGTTTGAAGCAACAGTCGCTTTTCAGATAAGATGGTGCTATTGGATGATGTATGCAGACTAGGACGCCAAGTCCATTGTCCTTGATAAAAGCACCCTTGTGATCTTAGGGAAGCTGCTTTGTTCCAAGCGGCGCCAAAAAGGTTAGGATAAAGAGTAGCAATGCAGCTCTTGTCAATCCATTTCGATGTCCAGAACTTAAGTAAAGTCCCATCGCCAAGTTCCCATGAAATCCCCTGATCAAATTGTTCTTTTAGCTTGCATAAGTTTTTCCAAAAGTCAGAAGAGTTGACCTTACATATAAAGCTGCCGCTGTCACCGTGGAAGTATAGAGATTTTAAAGTTTGAGTGCAAAGGGAGTTATCAGTGTATATCTTCCACCACCATTTCATCAAGAGTGCATGGTTGAACTGCTGAAGGTCAAGCACCCCAAGCCCACCCTGCTGCTTAGGTTGGCAGATGCGCTTCCAACTAGTGCAAGAGATTCTCGTTACCTGCTTGTCACCACCAACCCAGAAGAATCTACTTCTCATTTGATCAATGCGAGCAATCACCCATCTCGGCAACATGAAAAAGGATGCAAAGTAGGTTGGAAGTGCACTGAGCACTGAGTTTATCAGGATGAGTCTTCCCCCACGAGATAGCAGTCTGCCTTTCCAAGTTGAAAGCCTGCGCTCAATCTTGAGCAATAAGGGCTGCCAGTCCCTCTTCTTGAGCCTGCCTTTCGCAAGAGGCATTCCAAGGTATTTGGTCGGCAAAGTATCTTGCCTACATCCAAGGATGTGAGAAAAGGCATGGAGCTTTGCATGAGAACGACCAAAATAAGTGATGGCTGTTTTGGATAAGTTAATATGAAGGCCCGAGACATTTGCAAACAGATGTAATAGTACCTTCAGATGCAACACTTCCTGCTCATCCCCCTTGCAGAATAACAAAGTATCATCTGCGAATTGTAATATAGAGAGGTCTGCTAGCAAACCTCTAAGGTCCAATCTGGAGAAGGTGTCATTATCTCTGCTAGCTCGTAGCATTTGTGCAAGGACGTCAACAGCTAGGATAAAAAGCATCGGAGAGAGAGGGTCTCCTTGCTTGAGACCTCTCTTGGAGCTTATGGTCTTCCCCCTACCCCATTGACCAAGATATTAGACTTGGTGGGCTTCAGCATTGCCTTAATCCAACTACACCACCGAGGCCCGAACCCTCTGGCAATCAGCAGCTGATCCAAGAAGTCCCAATTGAGCATGTCGAAGGCTTTGCGAAAGTCAATCTTTAGCATAATAGTGTCAGACTTCTTTGAGCAACATAAATTGATAGCTTCGTGCGCAACTAGAAAACAGTCTACTGTAGATTTGCCCCTGAGAAATACACTTTGAGAGGAGGAAACAAGTGAGTGAAGAAGCGGCCTCAGTCGATTGGCTAGGACCTTAGTGAAGATCTTCATAGAACAATTAAGCAGACTGATCGGGCGATAATCAGAAACAGTGGAGGCCCCATCGCACTTGGGAATGAGCACAATCGTGGAATAGTTTAACCTATCCAAAGAGGCTTCACCATGCTGGATGGCTAAGAGCATATTGCAGAGATCATCTTGGATAGTTTCCCAGTGTTGTTGATAGAAATAGATAGGAAAGCCATCAGGGCCCGGCGCCTTATCACCATTCATGCCAAATACTGCCTTCTTGATTTCATCTCTAGTGAAATCGGCATCAAGAGCAGAGAGGTCAACATTTGCTGAAGGATACAGGGTGGACCACTCAATTCTGAAGTCTGGATCAGTGTTGGACCCACAGATATCATGAAAGTGAGCATCAAAGCAGGATCTGATAGTCGATTGATCAGTGATCAGACTTCCATCCTGTAGCAGGGAGAAAATGAAATTCCTCCGCCGTCGCCCATTAGCTATTGAGTGGAAGAACTTGGTGTTGGCGTCCCCCTCTTGGAGCCAAGTAATGCGAGAACGCTGTCTCCAATATGTAGTCTCAGCTTGAATGAGTTTGTGATATTCCATGCGAGCAGAGTTGAGCTCAGCCAATTGGGTGGTATTGAGGGTTTGTGAATCAGCAATCACGTCCAAGTCATGGATAGTTTGTAGCAGAGATTCTTTACACTTAGGAATATGGCCAAAGACCTCGTTCCTCCACTGTCTTATCCTTCTCTTGAGGAGGTTAAGTTTGTATGCAAGGATGTCAACTTTGGAACCTGTACAAGCAAAACTATTCCACCAATGTGTGACATTTTGATTGAAGTCCTCATGAGATGCCCAGGCTTTTTCAAACCTGAAGTAATGAACTTTGTTTTGTATCGCCTGAGATCTAGAATGAGAGGGCAGTGGTCCGAAGCAATACAAGGCAGGGAGTGTTGAATGCAAGAGGGGAATGCCTGATCAAACTGGCTTGTAATAAGAAATCTGTCCAGCCTCGCACAAGAAGCAGTTTGGCGAAGGTTGGACCATGTATATTTCCTCCCCGCAAGTGGCAAATCAATAAGTTGTAGCTGTTGTATCCAACTTCGGAAGCTCTTCATGTCTCTACTAGAGCCAGAGCCTCGGTTTCGTTCATGGTTGGAGATGGTCACATTAAAGTCTCCACATATAACCCATGTATCACTGAGAAGTTTGCGCCGTTGCACTATTTCATGGAAACAGAGTTCCCTATCTTCAAGCTCAAAGGGAGCATAAACTGAGGTGAGTGACCATTGGACCCCTGTGGCCTTGGTGCGGAAGGAGACGGAGATAGAAAATACGTCGACGGCACAATAAATACAATCAAATAGGTTGTCATTCCATCCCAGAAGAATGCCACTGCGACTATCATCCGCATCAAGGGATCTCCAGGAATTAATATAATGACCACCAATTGACGATAGCTTTCTAGGGGTAGGAGCAGAGAGCTTGGTCTCTTGAAGACACACCACATCTATACAAGCATTGCGGAGACCATCTTTAACTAAGGCACACTTATAGGGGTTGCCTAATCCCCGTACATTCCAGCTTCCTATCTTCATTAAAATTGATAACACACAGCAATATGCACGAAATAATCATAAAGATGCAACAGCCTCATGCACTAATTGAGTTGTTGCTGTTGATCAGGGTGATCAACTGCAACCTCTGCAACTTGCTTGAGTTTGGTGAGTGAGTGTGGCCCTGTAGCCGCCACTCCCACCGATTCCGCAACTTCAAGTAGATCATCATTTGAAAGTAAAGCGAAAGGATTTTGACAGGCAGAATTAAAGGTGTTCTTTGAAGATGAAGTACCTGTCGCTTTACGGAGAGACGCGCTCTTGGCAGAGGCGCGCAGATGCTGTAGGAATGGCCTGGTGGTGGGCCACTTCGAAGCTGAACGGATACGTTTGCGACGCTTGCTAGTACCCTCGCCGAAACCAGGCGGGACAGAGTCAGTGGAGGAGGTGCTAACTTGGCGCCGAGGGATGAGCGACTTGGTACGGAATGTGGATGCTGCTGCTCCGACTCCAGAGCTGAAGTGGAACTGCTGAGCAGCCTCGGATTTGGAGCCCTGATTGTCTACTTCAGCATCAAGGGCGTGCTTAATTGCTGGCTTGATCTGAGAAAATAGAGATTGGGGGATACTGACAGGCTTGCCTTTCCAGGTCATATGGCATAGCTGCTCCTCTGCAGCAATGTCATGAGAGTTTGCAGAGCTGTGGGGGTGAATTTGGGAAGCTTCTGAGGGTATATTCAAATTTTTCTTTGGTGAATCCGAGTCAACTACAATGATAGGGGGCGTAATAGTTGGCAAAGTCGGCTCCACAGGATTTTCAGCTTGGGGGACCACTTTTGGAATCTTGACGCTCGAATCAGCAAGACCAGAGATATTTAAAAATTGCTTTGCAAAAAAGGAATGATTTGGTGGGGCCTGAGACTGCGCCGCCAAATCTTGAACTAAATCAACTGCCTCCGTGATCTTTGCTTTCCCTTTAGGATCTCCAATCACACACTAATCATGCTGCGAGATTTGCGGGGGTGGTGGAACAGGATTGCTCACCGGCGGAGCTTCTCTCCGGCGCCAGAAACTGGTTGAGGATTCTTGATGCTGTGAAAAGAGCTTAACCTTACCACTGGCCACGTCGGCGGAAGAGATGGGACTTCCATAGATGAGAACGGGCACCTCATGGATTTGCAACTCTTTGGTCCAAGGCACTTGGTAATGGATCAACAAGTTTTTGGGTATGAGACCGACGTCATCAACTTCGATCAAGACCAGGGCTTGGTCCCTCGTAGAGGTTGCTTTCATATCTCCGCTCATAGTAATGAACTTTCCAAAAGGCCAGATAATTTGCTCCAATGAACTATGATTCCACATGTGAAACGGCAAGAGAGGGACATTAATCCAGGTGAAGCAAGGCTTAGGCTTCATCTTCGCACCATAGTCCATCGACCATGGAGAGAATGTCGCATTAAATCCAGAGAAATTGAACATCCCCTCCGAGATGGCTCTCTTAGCGTCGTCCTCCGTTGGGAACTGCACATGGAAGACCCCCTCAAAGACTTTCTTGACGACCCACCAGCCCCCTTGCCGTCTCCAGGCGAAGTTTAGAGCGCTCTCCACTGTTGCAACATCCGGTTTAGATCTGGGGTTGATGAGGTGAAGAAAGGCGCTTGCATGTAGCGCCGGGAGTGCTGCAGCTATTTCTGAGTTGTGTTGGAGTTCGACGGCCATGGATTCTCTCTTGTTGAAGATCGAGCAGTCTCTAGCACGGTGCCCCACCTTTTTGCAGTTGAAGCAGTGGATGCCGCTCTTCCGGCAGTCCACCGCATGATGACCCATATCGCCGCATCGCATGCATCTGGCTTCCATCTTGCTGCGGCGATGGCTCTGATTGATCTTCGTAGGATGGGTGAAGCAGTATTGGTTGGAGTAGAAGCGGTTTGGGAGGGAGAGTGGTTTTGATGGTAATTTTGGCAGAGAAGGGGAAGGGGCTGGGTGTAAAGGACGTGGGTGTGGGATTCGAGGGGAGTAATGATGGGGGGAGCCGCCATGAGAACCTGAGCATAAGATCTGCTCTTGTTCCAAGGCAGTCATGCTCTCTCCTCTCTCCTCTCTCCTCTCTCCATTTCGCTTAATGTGCACCATTTCAATGTATTAATATTTTTGCCCACATAACATTAAACAATAGACAATATTCTATAGTACATGAATTAGATTTATATTTCTGTTAAAAAAAATTACCTATTAGATAAACATACAATAGTCTACAGTAATATGAGTTAAAATATGTACACTTCTATTAATGAGTTAAAATATGTACGCTTCTACGAAACTTCAAAGCCTACTATTATTGTGGATCTTTACTTGAATTTAAACCCAACCCAAATTCAATTGCAAACACAAAATCCAAGTCCACATATTAAATCCTACCAAAGCCAATAACTCAAAGTCCAAACCCACTTTTCCAAACCAGAAACCCAAACTGCACCACCCACTAATACTCGAAAGATTTGCTGTACTGACCCACATTTTGAAAATATTTGGGGGTCTGACCACTTTCGAAAATAATTAGCGATCTGATCCAGTTTTGGACACGTCAGCATAAGCTGATATTGGAAATAACGGCATAGTTTATTTATATGCAATAACGGCATCATTTTATAATTTATTTTGCATGCCGTTATTTGAAGTAACGGCATCAGTATATTTCTCATACAAGTGTGAATTGGAAAAAATTCTAAGTGTTGAAACAACTTAGAAATAATGTCGTTATCCCCAAGAACGGCATTCGAATTACTGATGTCGTTATTGGAGATAACAACATCAGTTATAATAAAATTATATGTTGTCGCTGTTCCAAACAAATACAACATATCATTTTATTATAACTGATGCCGTTATCTCCAATAACGGCATCAGTAATTCGAATGCCGTTCTTGGGGATAATGGCATTATTGGTGAGTTGTTTCAACACTTAGAATTTTTTTCCAATTCACACTTATATAAGAAATATACTGATGCTGTTACTCCAAATAACGACATGCAAAATAAATTATAAAATGATGTCGTTATTGGAAATAACGGCATAGGTTAATAACGACATATCAATAATCTATACCGTTATTTTCAATAACGGCTTATGCTGACGTGTCCAAAACTGGGTCAGATCGCTAATTATTTTCGGAAGTGGGTCAGACCCCAAATATTTTTAAAAAGTGGGTCAGTACGACAAAAAATTCCTAATACTCTCCAGTATTTCCTTAACTATCCCCACTAATCACTCATAACCACCCATTACGTCCATAATCTTCACTTAATCTCCCCCCATAATCTCTTCTTATCCTCTTCTATACCCCCGACTGTTTCTTCCTCTTCACCAAATCCAATATCCCGAGCCCTTCTCCTTCTTTCCTTTCTCCTCCCTCCTGCTCCTTTCTCCACCCGAGCCCCCATTGAAACCCAACTTCTTCACCAACCCGACCCCGAACAACCGACTCCTCCATTTCGCGCCTTGCTGCTACCTCGAACTCCTCCCCATGGCCATTGCCGCACTTTCTCTCACCCTCCAACTGCATCTCCTTCTCCACCGTCAGCTACCTCCCTACACCCGATCAGCCATCAACTCCACAACACCCCATTGCCTGCCTCCTCCTCAAAGCCTGCCTCAAAACCTCGCTCCACCATCACCTCCCAACCTTCTCCTTCACCCAAACTCACCACCTAGGAAGCACGGATACTTCCAAACGCTCAACGTACCCGTGTCGGGTGCGTATCGGGTGCCGATACTTCTTGGGTACTCCCGGGTGCGTACCCAAGGAGTATCCATTTTTTTAATACATATTTGTAACTTTTGGACACAGTTAAGTGAAGATGAATGTTTAGGTCCTTAATGTAATTTCAAAAACTTGATGTTTTATGTTATGCTCAAACACAAAATAAGTATACACAATGTTTTGATAGTTAGATTATCAAATTTTTTCTCTAAAAATGTTCATAATTATAATGTATTCTTATAATTCTATGAAATAGTTTAAATATATGCATTTTAAATAAAATAAATAAATATTTATTTATATATATAATATAATATATATTATATTTAACGTATCCACCAACGTACCCGTATCTTACTTTTTTGTAAAATCACGTATCCCCGTACCCGCGTCGTGTCGTACCCGCACCCCGTACCCGTATCTATGCTTCATAGCTCACCACTGCTGCGACCTTGCTGCCCCCACCGTTGCACCTCGACCAACAACCCGACAACAACCCGACTGCCACCATCAGCCCACTACCTCCACCACTTGAACAACACCCCAACACCTCTATCACCCCCTCCATCTTCAACCTCCATCACCGAAGCCCTCCTCCACTTGCTGCCTCTAATACCCAAGCAACAACTGAAACTCCGACAATCAACAACCTAAACCCACCTTGCTGATTGTTCCTGATATGAATATTTGCAAGTGTACAAAATCGCAACAAGTAGTATAGTTAAGTGAAAAGAGTGTCAAACCCATAAGGACAAATTATTTTATCGAGTACTGAAATTAATAGATAAGCTACTATTTGGAAAAGCAAATTTTAATAAATAAAGCAACTAAATTAAATTAACCTAAAAATCTAACTAAAATAATTAAAAGGTGCGGAATCGGAAATTTTTGTGAATTGTTAATTGCAAAATTAATTCTAGGGCTTTTGATTCACCTAGTTTATCCCACACAATTTATAACTCCATGTGAATAAAAATATTATTTTTCCAAGTTGTAGACCAAAATCCCAAATTTATTCAATATTCTCTCTCAAGCAATAAAAATTATTCTCAACTAATTATTTGTCATAGTTCATGCACAAATCACTAACTGAAAATTCATTAAGATCTATGAATTTTTTAATGGTCACATTAACAGCAGTTCGCTCTTATAACGGTGTTTAATTTTATTGATAAAAAATTACCAGTTTGGTCTCCCCATGATTTAATAGATCATACAAACGTCGGTCAACCAATTGTAAGCATTAAAATCAAAAATCAAACACACAACCATGGAAAAATAGAATAATGTGGAATTAAAAATCGTGTTCTTAAAACTAGGCTACATCGAAGCCCTAGAAAAATAAAATTTAGTTCATAATAAGTTTATTGCAACTAACAAATACTGTCTTGGATTGCATAATAAAAATTAGAGAAAAAAAAAGATACAAAAAGAACTATTTTTGTAAGAGAAATTGTAAACCGAATGTCTCGGAAACTGAGCCGCCAAGTCAGAATACCCAAAACAGTGCCTCTGTTTTCTATTTTTTTTCTTCTCTGCCTCGCCTCAAAACGCACTCACGACAGAGCGTGCCGCCCACGTGCCGAACCGACATGGCCACCGCAGAGCCCATGTGCATGCATGCTGCTTCATCTTCTTCTGCTTCGTTTCCTGCTTCGAGGGCCCCGCTGACGTCGCCGTTGCGCATGCTGTTTCGTCGACTTGAAGACCGCGCCCTAGCCACGTCAGATGGTCAGCAGGTCAGCGCGCCACGTTGCCTTTGCCTACTTCTCTTCTTATTCGTCTTTTGTTTTTCATTTTGTTTTTATTTCTCTGTTTTTTAAATAGGGGTTAGCCGTCGCTCTTCCCCTTCGTTCAGTGCCCGTTCTTTCTTCAATCTGCTGTTCTATTTATAAGAGCAGGAGACGTAGGAATTAGGATTCACTTTTGCAAAAAAAACCCCATATCTTTATTTATTTCCTTCCTTCTTTAATTTGATCTTTTTTTCTTTCTTCCTTTTCTTCTCTTTCCTTTTCTTGAAGCACGTGCTGCACACAAACAAAATAAATAAAAAATTAGGATTTAAAAGAATAAAAATAAAATTAATTAGTTTAAATTAATTAAATTAACTAATAATCATATTAGTTCAATTAAACCCTTTTTAAAATTGTTTATTGCACTTTCAGCTCAATTGGCAAATAATCATTTTTATCTTGCTTTTCACACGGCCAAATTGTAAAATTTAAATTCAACAAATCAATAAAAATAAATAAATCATTCTGTTTGTTTTGTTTGCTGATTTTTACTGAAAGTCTTCATATTTTGCATCAAAAATCTTATTTCTTCAAAAATAATTAATTAAATAAAATCTATAGAAATAAGATGAATTATAAATAATATAGACGAATACAAGCAATTTTTATAGGTAAATGAGTACAAATATTTATATAAAAATATACAGACCAAATACCCCCAAACTTAAGATTTTGCTTGTCCTCGAGTAAAAAGTAAAATATCAATAAAGGATCAATAATAGCTCAACTCATCACACCAAGAGATCTCATCATGCAAGCATCAAATTTTCATTTAAAAATATAAACAGTAGCAAATAAAGTAAAATCAAGCATACTCACTTTTTTCAGTGCAATTATTTATCCATAATTCCAAACACAATCATATTGTCATGCAATTAATGTAATTATTGTATGTAACAACTCATCTATGATCCCCTTCTCACTACTACAAACCGAGTAGCAAACTAGAATTTTTTTTGTGTGGGTCTCTTATCTAAGTTGTCACTTGCCTTTTGATGCGAATGTAAACATTTGTGATGAATTCACCCGGTTACTCAACAAGTCACAAACTTAGAGTGCTTTGCATACTCATATTTCAAGTAGACCTTTGACGTAAAAGTAAACATTTGTAATGAATACCCCTAGTTACTAAGCAACTCAAAACATTAGAGTAGATAGACTTTATTCATTTAATTTATTTACTCATTATCATTCTATTTACTTAAACTCTGTTTAGGATTAGATCAAAGGGGATAATCACAAGAAAACGCATCACATTTTTCTTTTATATATAATCACATGTCTTTTACAATTGTGTAAGGAATTTTGAAATTCAATAATCCTAAAGTAAATAGGTATGTTTAATCTTGCTTTATAAGCAATTGTTTATCCTAAAAAAAATATTTTAATGCTTTAGCACCATAAAGAACTCAAAAGTGTAATGGTGAGCCTAATTGATATCTCTTTTTTGTTTTGTTTTTCTTTTCAAATATATATAAAATAAAAAATAAATTTGTAACCCTTCCCCCAAACTTGAATATCACATTTTTCTCAATGGGAAAGGAAAATAAAAACAAAATAGAATACAAAAAGTTCTGAATTTCTCCCCTGATTCGTCTTAAAATTCTGCACGCGTGATGTTCAGTGTTTCAGCAATATCTGGAGCTGTAGGTGTCCAAATGGCCTGATTCTTTTTGTGCTGGAAAGATAAGACAATTGGCTATAATCTCTCTTTGAAACACTTTTCCAGATTATGACTCCATCCTGCTAAAAAACAGCCATCAATGTAGGTATAGAAAATAGCTCCGCTCAGCAACTTCCAAACTCATGCAATCCTACAAAATAAAATCAAAAATTAAAATTTAAAATGAACTAAAATAAAAATAAAATTTAAATGCAGCAAAAGAAAACATGGGTTGCCTTCCAAGAAGCGCTAAGTTTAAAGTCTTCTGCCAAACTTGATAGTGAGATGGTTATGTAATGCCAAGATCCAACATTATCAAAACAATTTTTCTAATACTTCTCTTTTGGTGTGGATCAGGTTCAGGCTCTAGTTTGAGTCATTTCTTTCTTGATGATGACGTCTTCAATATCCCTACCTCTTTGAATTTCAGCTGAGAAAATGGATGAATACATGGTGCAACATCCAAATACATAACATATTTCAAATTCTTTTCTTTCTCAGATTCAAGAGTTGCTAAATTTGTTGGACATACTTCGATTGCTAACTTTTTAATTTCAGCACTATGTTTCTCGCCTATAATTAAATATGTTTCACTTACTTGAAAACACGACTGTTCTTCGGCAGAAAACTCCATGAATTTAAAAACATCAAAAGTTACTTGCTCATGCTGCGTTTGTTTTTCCACAATTGGTTCGTACTCTTCTTCCTTTTCAACCACATTTTGTTTGGCAATTTCTTCTTGTGGATGCTCAATTGTCCTATCGCTTCTTAGTGTTATTACTTTAACATGCTCCATAGGGTTGGTCACGGTGTTGCGGGGTAAGTTTCCTGCTGTTCTCTCTGTAAAAATATTTGAAAGCTGACCAATTTGAGCCTCAAGATTGTGAATTGAAGCCATATTATTTTGCATCACCAAATCTGTCTTTTTCATGTATTGTTCTGTCTTTTGCATGCAGTGCATAAATATATCTTTGAGTGTCGGCTTCTTTTCTTGCTGTGGAAAATTTTGATGTGGTCTAATTGCTTCTTAATTGTTGTTCCAAGAAAAATTGGGGGTGTTTCTCCATTCTTGATGATATGTGTTCGAATAAGGATTGTTTTGGTGTTGAAAATTAGACACGTAATTTGCTTGATTGAAATTTGATTTAGCGAAAGGGTTCCCCACTTGGCAATCTATACTTGAGTGATTTCCTGCACAAAAATCAAAAATTATATTAGACTGAATAGCATGAAAATTCATATTACCTAATTGTTTAGATAAAATATCAATTTGTGCAGTTAAAGTAGTAATAGGATCAAGTTCAAAAACTTCAGCCATTTTTATTGGCATTGTTCTCTCTGAAGACCACTTGTAACTATTAGATGTCATATCCTCTAAAAGTTCATAGGCTGCTTCGTGAATTTTTCTCATTAGTGCGCCTCCAGCTGCTGCGTCAACCATAGATCGATTTGTAACTCCCAAACCATTTTAGAATATTTGAATTTGCAGCCATTTCGGTAGTTCATGATGAGGACACTTTCTCAATAACTCTTTGTACCTCTCCCATGCATCATACAAAGACCCAGTCTCAAATTAAATGAATGTGGTAATATCATTTCTTAGCTTTGCTGTCTTTGCCGGCAGAAAAGACTTAGCCAGAATTTTTTGTGCAAGTCCCTCCCAAGTAGTATTACTACCAGATGGTAGAAAATTTAGCCAAGCCTTCGCCTTATCTCTTAGTGAAAAAGGAAAGAGTCTCAATCGAATTGCATCATCTGATACTCCGTTGTGCTTGAAAGTGTCACAAATTTCTAGAAAGTTTGCAATGTGAATATAATGATCCTCGTGCGGTAGTCCCCAAAATCGAACAGTCTGTTGAACCATCTGAATAATTGCTGGTTTAATTTCAAAGTTGTTTGCTTCAATTGCAAGCTTTTGATACTTGATATTGCTCCATGAATTGAGGGCATAGCATAATCTCTCAAAGCCCTGTTTTCCTCATTGTTCGCCATGATAATATACTTGTACGTTCTGAAATATAAGTATTGAAAAAAAAATAGAAAAACTAAAAAATAAAATAAAAATAAATAAATAAAAATAAAAGTAAGTCAAAAGAAAATAAAGAGGTAAAATAATAATAAAACAAAAAATTAAATTAAAAAAATAGTTAAAAAAATCCAAACTAGTAATAATCTAGCAATTTTCAATATCAATAAAAGAATAACTAGTCCTCGACAGCTGCGCCAAAAACTTGATGTGAATGTTTGCAAGTGTACAAAATCGCAACAAGTAGTATAGTTAAGTGAAAAGAGTGTCGAACCCACAAGGACTAATTATTTTATCGAGTACTGAAATTACTAGATAAGCTACTATTTGGAAAACCGAATTTTAATAAATAATGCAACTAAATTAAATTAATCTAAAAATCTAACTAAATTAATTAAAAGGTGCAGAATCTGAGATTTTTGTGATTTGTTAATTGCAAAATTAATTCTAGGGCTTTTGATTTCACCTAGTTTATCCCACACAATTTATAACTCCATGTGAATAAAAATATTATTTTTCCAAGTTGTAGACCAAAATCTCAAAATTATTCAATATTCTCTCTCAAGCAATATCAAAATTATTCTCAACTAATTATTTGTCATAGTTCATGCACAAATCACTAATTGAAAATTCAATAAGATCTATGGATTTTTTAACGGTCACATTAACAGCAGTTCGCTCTTATAACGGTGTTTAATTTTATTAATCACAAATTACCAGTTCGGTCTCTTCATAATTTAATAGATCATACAAACTCGGTCAACCAATTGTAAGCATTAAAATAAAAAATCAAACACACAACCATGGAAAAATAGAATAATATGGAATTAAAAATCGTGTTCTCAAAACTAGGCTATATCGAAGTCCTAGAAAAATAAAATTTAGTTCATAATAAATTTATTGCAACTAAAAAATACTATCTTGGATTGCATAATAAAAATTAGAGAGAAAAAATGATAAAAAAACAGAACTGTTTTTGTAAAAGAAATTGCAAACCGAACGTCTCGGAAACTGAGCCGCCAAGTCAGAACACCCAAAATAGTGCCTCTGTTTTTTATTTTTTTTTCTTCATTGCCTCACCTCGAAACGCACCCACGACAGAGCGTGCCGCCCACATGCCGAGCTGACGTAGCCACCGCAGAGCCCACGTGCCTGCCTGCTGCTTCGTCTTCTTCTGCTTCGTTTCCTGCTCCGAGGGCCCCGCTGACGTCACCGTTGCGCCTGCTGTTTTGTCGACTTGAAGACCGCGCCCTAGCCACGTCAGATGGTCAGTAGGTCAGCGCGCCACGTCACCTTCGCCTGCTTCTCCTCTACTTCGTCTTTTGTTTTTCGTTTTGTTTTTATTTCACTGTTTTTTTAATAGGGGTTAGTCGTCGCTCTTCCCCTTCATTCATCGTCCGTTCTTTCTTCAATCTACTGTTGTATTTATAAGAGCAGGATACGTAGGAATTAGGGTTCACTTTTGCAGAAAAATCCCATATATTTATTTTTTTTCCTTCCTTCTTTAATTTGATCTTTTTTCTTGCTTCTTTTTCTTCTTTTTCTTTTTCTTGAAGAACGTGCTGCACACAAATAAAATAAATAAAAATAAGGATTTTAAAGAATAAAATTAAAATTAATTAGTTTAAATTAATTAAACTAACTAATAATCATATTAGTTCAATTAAACTCTTTTTAAAATTGTTTATTGCACTTTCAGCTCAATTGGCAAATTAATATTTTTATGTTGCTTTTCACATGGCCAAATTGTAAATTTTAAATTCAAAAGATAAATAAAAATAAATAAATCATTCTGTTTGTTTTGTTTGCTGATTTTTACTGAAAATCTTCACATTTTGCATCAAAAATCTTATTCCTTCAAAAATAATTAATTAAATGAAATATATGAAAATAAGATGAATTATAAACAATATAGACGAATACAAGAAATTTTATAGGTAAATGAGTATAAATATTTATATGAAAATTGTACACATCAGTTCCCGAACTTCACTCTCTTGCTGTCGTTCTTGTAGGGGTGGCATTCGGGCTGGGCTGCCTCGGGCCCGGCCCGGCCCGGCCCGCCCAAACCCGGGCTTAACCGGGGCCAGATCGGAGCTACAGTGCGGTGCGGTTTGGTTAGGAAAAAGACGAAAAAAGCCCGGTAACAGCTCGGCCCGCACCAGCCCGGGACCGGGTTGAACCGGTCCGGGCTGGCTCGCGGGCTGACCGTTGCTGTTACTGTAGGGATTTTCTTTTTCCAGAATTTGTATTTAATAATTAGGGTATGTAAAATTTTCAAAATATCCCCCAACGGATTTATACTAGCTAGTTTTGGGGGGTATTTTGGGAAATTAAAAATTTACATTTTCTATATATACAACCTCATTTCATTCAATAATCTTCACAAATTCACTCAACTCTCTCTACTATCTCTCAACTTTCTCAACAAAAATCAACAACAATCAACAACATTCAACTACTCTCTTTCAAGATTCAACAATCAACAACATTCAACTACTCTCCTTCAAGATTCAACATCAACAATATTCAACTACTCTCTTTCAAGATTCAACAATCAACATCAACCAACGAATAAGCATCAACACTACAAGTCTCTTCACTCTCTCTACCTTCATTCTCAACAAACAATCTACGCTCATACGGTATTTTCGTATTTTTATAATTTTTAAAATTCTAATTTTTTTTGTTATCATTTATTTCTCATAATTAGATTGGGTTTTCCTGTTCTTGTTGTTCTTCTTGTTTTTAGATTTTTTTTTTGGTAAATTGGTAAACATACACTAGAATAATAATTTTATAATTGTTCTTTTATTTGCTTTGTAGAATAATTTTCATAACATACACTACAATTAATTTTATAGTTGTTCTTTTATTTGCTTTGTAGAATAATTTTCATAACATACACTACAATTACTTTTATAGTTGTTCTTTTATTTTCTTTGTAAAATAATTTTCATAACATTCACTACAATTAATTTTAAAACATACACTACAATTAATTTTCATAACATACACTAGTTTATATGGCATCTAACCGATCACGTAGTAGACATAGTAGCCAAGAGTCCACTAGTGGTCGTCGCATTCCTACCATTCCTCTTCCATTACTAGATAGTGAAGAAACAATTTACAATTATGATACTATTGGCGATATTCATGAAACACACACGGAACAAATAGAAGTAGAAGACATAGAAACACAATCAACGGAACAAGGCTCATCTCAATCCCGTAAAACAAGAGGGATCAAATCCGAAGTGCACAATTTTTTTGACTTTGTCCCTTCACAAAATGATAAGAATGTAGGATTAAAAATTTGTAAGAAGTGTCAAACACCGTATAAGTTTAAACTAGGATCGGGAACGGGTACACTTCAACGACACTTAAGAAAATGTCAACCAAAATTTTCTAAAGACACACTCACACAACAAAAAATACGCCCTAAAATTGGTCAAATAGATAGTCATAGCTACGATCACGATCTCGTTCGTAGAGAAATTGCTAAGTTAGTAATTAGAGATGAATTACCTTATTCATTTGGTGAAAGTAGGAATGTAGAGACCTTTGCACAAATCGCATTAAACCTCCATTATAAAAAATTCCTAGGAATGTAGTAAAGGGTGATTGTAAATTAGTTTACAATGAGGCTAACGATTTTTTAGTAGCAACACTTACGTCACTAAACACTAGAGTTTATTTGACATCGGATGGGTGGGTAGGAGTGAACGACGTTCCAATGATGTGTGTAACAAGTCATTGGATAGATTCCGATTGGCTACTTCAGAAGAGGATAATTTCATTCGGATTTGTTAGGTACCCATATAAGGGTGAGATAATTGCCACACACATCATGAAAGCATGTAACAATTTTGGTATTTTTGATAAAATTTTTGCTATTGGTTTTGATAATAACTCTAATAATACTAAGGCAATTGCTAGTTTGCTAATTACACTTAATCCTTTAGAACCGAAAATTTTTCATGTTAGGTGTGCTTGCCATATTTTAAATCTTTGTATACAAGATGCACTTAAATAGGGACACGATAAAATTAAGGCAATGAGAAATTGTGTTCATTTTATTACGTTGAGTGGTCTAATATATCAAGCTTTTCATGATTGGTGTCAACTTAGGGAAATTGTATTTAAACATTTTTCTAAAGTTGTTAGACATCGTTGGAATTCAGCTTTGGATTTATTAAGTGTTGTTCTTCACTATCGTTTTAATCTTAGAGAATTTTGTATTGCAATGGGTATGCAAGATTGTATGTTAGATGATGAGTTTTAGTATTTTGCCGATAGTTTGTACAAATTTTTAGAACCATTTAATGATGCTGCTTTACAATTTTCAAAAACATATACATCTACATCTAGTGGTATTTTACTTGCAATTGTCACTATGATGACAACAATTAAAGATATGGTAAATGACGCTTTTATTGGAGAAATGGTTTATGCCGCTTATATTAAAATTTTAAAATATTTTCATCCCCTTCCTATGTTATATTGTGTAGCTAGTGTAATGAATCACTATTATGTCAGATGGCACTAAAAATCTAATTGAGATTTTTTATACTTATGCTCCACACGAAGAAATAAATGATTTTGACCATGTTGTTTTCATTACAAAATTTGAAAATATTTTGAATAGTTTATATGATACTTACGATAGAATTTATTCATCTAACACTACACAAACACAAAATGTTAGTTCTTCTTCTTCTTCTATGTTATCAAAGGAAAAGGGTCTTGCCACTAGTAGTGTTTTAAATCTCTTAAAATAAAAAAACCAAGAACCAATTCACCAAATGAGTTGAATTGGTATAATGCACAACCTCCCATTGATGATGTAGTAGCTGTGTTTTCTTTTTGGAAAACTAATGAACATATTTTTAGTATTCTTTCTCGCATGGCTAAAGATTTGCTAACGGTATTGGTGTCAACCGTTGTATCGGAAAGTGCTTTTTCTCTTGGTGGCAGGATTATGAGCCCGAACAGGAATCGCTTGACGGCAAAGAATTTGGAGATGTTGGTATGCGCTGAAGATTGGATGAAAGCGGAAGAGATGACTCAAGACTTACAAGAATCACAAAACGGATCAACAAGTAGCGACAAGTGAAGAAATAGTAGAATTTAATTTGTATAATGTATTGTAAATAATTGAAAAAATTTAGAGGGATGAGATTCTATATTTAGGTTAAGTAGAAGTGCACGACAATAGTCCAGTGCTTTCTCTTCAATCTAAATAGAGCCCATCTCAATCTCTAAATTCAAATAATTCCCTTGTTTTGTAATTTTATCTAATTTGTATGAAATTGTATTCATGAACTTGATTTTATTTAACATCATGTAATTTATCAAATCAATTAAAATTTGGTTTTAATTTGTTTTATTATTAGTCCTTTGCAATTGTTATGAAATATTGAAATTAACATTTAATACTTGATCTTTCATCTTCCTAAAAAAAGAATGCACTAATTAAACCGGCCTGGCCCCCACCCTAGGGGCCAGGGGCCATGTCCGGGCCAAGATTTTCGCAAAGTGGCCCGGCCCGGCCCCGCCCGGCCCGCATATTGGGGGAGCCCGGCCCTTGTTGGCCCGAGACCGGGCAAAGCCCGGGCGGTCCCGGCCCGGTCCGAATGCCACCCCTACGTTCTTGCTCTTACTTTCGCTCTTGCTCGTTGCCACTGCTGTGTTGCTGCTACCTCGCTGCCATCGCCCACAATCACTGTCGTTGTTCGATGCCTTGTGCCGCCGCTGTCGCTTTGTCTCCATCCTACCTTTCCGTGCACATTCATAATCGTCGTAAAAGCGAGTGTCTTTGAACTCCTGCAAGTTGCTCTTGAATTTGATTATCATTTCATTAATGTCCATGTTATGCAAGCACTTCTTTGAACCCCGCAAGTAGTTCCTTGAATTAATTATCGTTTCAAAAATTCAGTTATTGTCCATTGAACTTGATTATCGTTTCGTAAACTCTAATTATTGCCCATGTTCATATAAGTAGTTCTCATTGTTTGATCCATCGTATTATCAAATTTCGAATCGTTCTATTTGACTCCCGTCGATTCGATGCCCATAGTAATATCATAAAACTGCATTGTCATTGCATATACCATACGAACAACACACACACACACACACACACACACACACACACATATATATATATATATGTTGAAATGCGGTAGTGCAATTAAATCCGTATATTCGATATTGTAGAAGTTATAATTTTAAATATATAAACATGTTATTATTCGTACTTAACGAATTGAATTAATACAGTAGACTAATAGAACAACTCTATATCATGCATTGTATAGTCCTTGATACTCTCTTGATACCTTCTTAATATATTCTTGATACTTATCCTGATTACCGTCTTGTTTCTACTGTATCATGCATCGTTATTGTTATTGTCATTGATATTGCTTGGATGACAGAACTAAGTGTCACATGGAGCTAAGTACCATATAAAACTAAGTGTCATGTTGTAAGAGATGGCGGGGGCTACCTCTAGAATCTGCGGGGGCCACCTCTAGATTTCGTGTGGGCCCATCTAGAGTCCAATATCTTGAGAAGTTAAATGACAATCTTGATACTATTGTTTCCACTGATTACACTGACTGCATGTTCATGATTGATCATAGTAAAAGAATAACAAGCTGGGGTAACAAAGGGTATGACTTAGAAATTGACAATATAGATGAATGATCTCAAAAGGGGGCATGTGTTTCCAGCATGACTGTATATTGATTATAGTTCACTGATTAATGATGACGGATTACTACTGCAGTATCCCGATTACTGTTTAATGATTAATGTTCACTGATTACTGTATACCGACAGGTATCTACTATTTACTTGTACTGATTACTGTACTTGAGTACATGATCCTGTAGACTGCAACACTGAAGTCCAAACATTTTGATTTTTATGCACCCGAACCTGTGGTATGTGATATAGGATTGCATGCATTAGATATGTTAATAAAAGATTAATAGACCTGAGATTGATACTAAGTATCGACACTTGCATTATTGATTATTGACTAGTGTTTATTGACCATTGCATCATTGATTATGAACTATTGATTTTGTTACCGACTATTATTTATTGACCACTACACATTGATTGATTATGCATCACAGTTATAATTGCATCTTACCGTCATTACTTGTATTGTACATGGTATATTGTTCCAGTTCCTTATTTCTTATTATATCATACTTTATTGTTTCACTGCTTGTTACTACTTGCCGTCCGTAGCTTGTTTTAACATACACCTCCTAACTATAGATATTGAGCTTGCAGGTACCGAGGAGGGACCAATAGAAGGGCTTGGAGACCAGATCTTCTAGAGGATGGAGTCGGTTATAGTCTGTATTTGTTTATCTTGTTTTATATTTGTCTCCTGTTATTATTGCTATGATTTCATACATTGTAAAAACGGGCATTTTGACCCGAAGTTTATGTGTTCCAGATGATGAATGTTGTATGAGGATTATTCATGCTATTTCTTATTCATGTGATTATTTTTATTGCCTACATGGATGTGTTTTTTATTGTTGAGTGAAATGTACAGATGATGAATGATGTATATCATTCGTTGGGCCTTCGTTACATGCCCGTACTTCTGTATTTTGGGAAGCGGGGCGTGACACATTTATAAAAGTTCATGATTTGTTGGTAGAAGATAATGAACGTTAGAAGAAAAAATTCAAAATATCTATCAACAGATAATGAGAAAATAAAAATGATCCATGAAAAAATTGTTTATATTGTTAAGCTTACTACCGAACTTGATGACTGCAAAAAGAAATTTGATAAATTGGTTGAAGGTTTAAGAAGCCCTTGAACAAAATAGACTACTTGATAGTGCAATTGATAATCTTCGTTTACATACCAAAGATGATGATCGTACAATAAAACGAATTTGTCGCAAAATAATTGAGTTCGAAGCAATCATTGAAAAATACGAAAATGGTCTAACTAATTTTATGACAAAAAAAATCAAGGATGACCTATGATATAAGAGGACATCGTTACATCAATTAAAAAAAAGTCAAATTCCTAAGCAATCTTCTCGAACACATATGCATAATTTCAAATATAATGAACCAAGACATAATCATATTACTTGTAATTACTGTTGTAGATTATGGTATATTTCTTATAATTATGCTTTGAAAAGGAATACTAACTTTATTTGTGTTAAAAAGACTAACAATGCAGGTGATACACAAACTTGGATACCTAAAGTTGCATCTACTCATATTGATAGAGATGCGACAACAATTGATCCTTAATGAAAAATGACATATTAATAGTGGTTGTCAAATGATAAAATGGCAAATTTTATGCAACCACGTTAAGAAGTGATTCTCGGGTAACAGTGGTTAAGGTAAAATTGTGCACCATACACTATGTTTAACGAACTCATCTTTGTCTCATTATAATAGTAGAGATAATTTTGCGTATTAGGAAGAAATTATATCCACATATGTTTATGCTTTTGTATACTCTATTTTAATTTATCATGTCTTTTGAAAATCATACTTTATTGTCATGCTTAAATTTGGATTCATATTTTCGTTTCAAATTACTTCTATTTTTGCAAGCCACTCGATTTAGTGTACTTCAATTGTCCTCTATTCTTATTTTGATATCTTATGGAGATTTTCTTTATTTGGAATTAGTTTAAATTTATTATGGATTTCCAAATATATCAAAACTAGATTTATATTCAAACAAATAGAACATTTCAGTCAAATTTGTATACTATATTTTCTCTAAATCACTACAAAATGCAACGACTATCCAGGGCATATCTCGGCGTTTAGGGGGAAACGCCGTGGTATCCCCCCTCCCCCAATTTATTTCATTTCCCTCACTCACTCCTCTCTCCCTCTCTCACCAAATCCGAAGTCGTCACCGTCGTTGCCGTCTGTTGCCGACGCCAACACCGTTGTTGTTGATGTCGATTTTCGTCTCTAGCCCGATGCCGGCCTCAACCGTCAATTTTCATCTCTACCCTGATGCTAGCCTCTGCTGTCATTGCCATCGATTCCCGCCCCTCTTCTCGCCTTGCCATTTCCGTCGTCGTCCCTCTTCTCATCTTTGGTGATTTGATCAGTAAAGTTTTGAGTTTTTATTAATTTTGTATGGTTGGAGAAGAAAAAAAACTAGGGTTAGAATTCTATGGCTGTTTGTTTATTTCTAATTATCCACCTTTTCTAACCTTCAATGTTATTTATTGCAAAATTTCCCTGCTACCATCTTTCAAAGTCATAGGAGTTGGGAGTGTTGAAAAATCTACTACAACTCGTAGTGCTAATAGTAAAAGTACACCACAAGCAATAGAAACTAGTAAGACTTAGATGAACCAAGAACAAGCCACCATGATATATGCAAGTTCTCACAACGAACACAATCAATATGCAGAGATAACAAATATTTCTTATTCCCCAAAAAATACAAAGATTACAAAAGAGATACAACTCTCAATCTCTCTCCCTCACCTTTTAAACACTCGGCACAATCCCCTCTTAAAATTGAATAATGATAACGGCTCACCAATTCTCTCTCAAAGATATATAAACCCTTAGAGTCTACAGCCATATAGATAGCCCCCAAGTAAACCCTAAAAGATAAACACAAATCCAGCTTATTGGGCCTTAAACTCGTCAGCCAAAAATACACAGTGCCGCTGTCGGTCAACCGCAGTCCTAGGTCAGTCGACCGCAACGTGTAAAGCCTACATCCAAGATATGACCGGTCGACCGTCCCCTTCTCTGTTGAACCCTGTACACTCGAAGATACCTAGCAGCCTAGTAGCGGTCGGGTAGTCGGTCGACTACAACTCTCTAGACTGCACATCTTCTTCTTGCTATTGTCTTCTCTTGCTGTCTTTGTCTCCTCTTCTTATTTTCCAACTTCAAGTACTCCGTGCCTAAGTGTATTAAGGCCACAATCCTAACAATCTCCCACTTGGACTAAATACACAACGCTTCAAAGTTATTGTAATCTTTACCTCGCATTATCTCTGCCAATCTCCCACTTTCATGGAAGACTCAAGTACTCTCCACTCTCATGAAGAGCACCTCCGCCACTCCAGCACGTGGAGTGCACCAACCACCCCTCATCGCCTCATGAAGGTTGTGCTCCACCAATCGCATAGAGTACGAATACCGAAGAATCAATATCCCGTGTCAGATTCCGTGTTACAAGACTCCCTAACTCGCAGAATCTTCATCAACACCGGACATGGTTCGAAGCCTGTCAATGCACCCTCTGTACTAAAAGCCTCCGTGGACGACACATCCACAATATTTGCAGACTGTTCAACCCCTACAGTCCCATTTCGGTTACCCTCATCGACATCACCCAGCATATCGATACTAGTGCTACCTACCTCACAAGAGCGACTTAAAGCTTCGACTGCCATATCGCAAAGTACCCTCACCGCAGCAACGTCTTGCCCTCTGGGATCACTTACATGGCCAGTAGCTCCTACTAAATTAGTAACATCCCTTCCATAACTGTAAGAACTCGGTTGCACCCCACCCAACCTACTACCCGATTCCGGCTGAGAGTCAACTATATGAGAAATGCCCATCACATCTCTAAGCAAATACAACGTTCCCTCATACTTTCCTTTTACAATCACCCTTGAACCTGCAACTATATGCCACTCCCTACTACCAATTGTAGTAGACAACCGCTCTTTGTCTAGCCTTCCAATCAAGATTAAGATTTTCCTTCAAGTCTGGAACATGCCTTGTCTTCTACAAGACAACACACTAATCATTATTTGATTTCACGCGAACAGTACCAACCCCACATACAGGACACCGGTGACCATCCCCCATGATCATATCTCCAAAAGAACCCTGCTCGTAGTCATCAAGCACCTCTCTCCTCGGAGTGCAATGAAAGGAAGCTCACGAATCAATACACCAATCTTGAGTGCCCAACTATTCCCGAGTTGATAAGCGTAACTCTTCAACAAGCCCCACTTGAGCTTCCTTTGGGGTATCTCTCTTCGGTTTCTCCTGCTTCTTCTTCATATAAGTCTTGCAACTGAGCATCATTTGACCCTTCTTGTGATAATACTAGCACTCAGGCCCATGTCCCCCATCACTGTCATCAGACCCACTCTCAGATGAACTACTCTGATCCTTTCTTCTTCTACTGCTCTTAGATCTCCCACGTCTCCTCTCAACAGACATTGCGGAATCTCTAGAAGATAATGATGGATATCTCTCATTTCTCCCCCTTCTCACTTCCTCGTTCAGAATGCTACTCACCACATCTTGTACAGTTGTCGAATTTGTCATAGTGCCAGTAATAGTCTGTTCCACCGTACCATAACTATCGGATAAAGTAGATAGAAGTAACAGTGACTGCCTCCTCTTTGAAAACTTGAAACCTGCAGCTTCCATCTGGTTATAAACCATACAGTAATTGTTCACAGTCTCTACTACTGAACCCCTTTCCTTCAACTTCATATTAACCAATTTCTTCAGATGAAGAATTTGATTAGATGCCGACGGTTTCTCATACATATCCGTGAGAATCTCCATAGCCTCCTTTGTGGTCTTTGCCTTCGAGATATGAAATAATGCCTTCCTACTCAGCCCCAACTGAATTTGCCTTAACGTCTTCTGATCCAAACGAATCCATTTTGCCAAGACCTTTGCATCCTTGTCTCCACCTTCCGGCTTCTCATCAAACAACGAACCATCAAGATCTTTCTGACGAAGATACAACGAACCATCAAGATCTTTCTGACGAAGATACGCTATCATCTGAATCTTCCACATCGTGAAGTCACTCCCATCGAACCTGTCGATCTTCGACTTGCTATTGGCCATCTCGAACCTAGAGCTCTGATACCACTTGTTGAAGAATCTACGATAACTCATAGTGCTAATAGCGGAAGTACACCACAAGTAATAGAAACTACCAAGACTTAGATGAACCAAGAACAAGCCACCATATATATGTAAGATCTCACAAACAACACAATTAATATGCAGAGATAACCAATACTTCTTATTCCCCAAGAAATACAAAGATTACCAAAGAGATTACCACTCTCAATCTCTCTCCCTCACCTTTTAAATACTCGGTACAATCACCTCTTAAAGTTGAACAATGATAACGAATCACCAATTCTCTCTTAAAGATATATAAACCCTTAGAGTCTACAGCCATATATATAGCCCCCAAGTAAACCCTAAAAGATAAACACAAATCCAGCTTATTGGGCCTTAAACTCGTCAGCCCAAAACACACAGCACCGCTGTTGGTCGACCGCACCCCCAGGTTGATCGACCGCAACGTGTAAAGCCCACATCCGAGACATGACCGATCGACTGCACGGTTGACCATCCCCTTCTCTGTTGAACCATGTACACTCAAAGATACCTAGCAGCCTAGTTGCGATCGGGTGGTCGGTCGACAGCACCATAGGACACTCGACTGCAACTCTCAAGACTGCATTTCTTCTACTTGTTGTTGTCTTCTTTTACTGTCTTCGTCTCCTCTTCTTCTTCTCCAACTTCAAGCACTCTGAGCCTAAGTGTATTTAAGGCCACAATCCTAACAGGGAGAATTTTGCGAGACCCTATCAACAAGGTTAATTTGCCATCTTAATTTTCCTGCTTTCTAATTTCGATTTCGATTTCGATTTCGATTTATGTATATTCATTCTTTAATTTTTTTATATATATTCATTCTTTAATTTTCACTCTATTTTTTCTTTACAGGATTTTCTCAAAAAGGCCAATTTTTTTTTAATATCAGTTTCTTTTCTGTTTAAAGTTTCAAGGTAAAAAATTGAGTAGGGAGTTGATTTTGGTTATTTTTCATTAACTTGTTTGATATCTGTAATTGCGTATATTATCAGGGTGCATTCGTAATTTTGTTTGATATTATTCATTATTTGGACCTAAGCCCTAAGTTACTGTTACATTAGAACATTTTGCGTTTGGTTTGTTATTTTGAAAACAGTTTTCTGAAAACAATTTTCTAAAAACAGTTTTCTGAAAATAATTTTTTAAAAATGAGAGTATAAAATGCATTTGGTAAACCAAAAAATCTGAAATTTTCATAAAAATAGTTATTGGAAAATGAGCTTATAAAAGGCGTTTGGTTATAAAATTAAATTCTCAAATTACAGAAAAACAGTTTTTTTGACAATGAGATTATAAAAGGCGTTTGTTTAATCAATTTGCATTAGTTTTCTTCTGAAGTTTTTTTTTCCTGCAGTTACAGAGCACAGTTCTATAAGTATACGAACAAGAAGCCTGAGAAAGAGCGAATCGAGCAAATCTTATCAATATGAGGAGTTGTATTAATGTGATATACCTTAAGCTTGTTCATATGAACTGATATGCGACTATGCGCTTTCCAATGAAGATGTTGTATTGGTATTGTATTAAGAACCTTCCATAAACTGATATGCGATATGCAAAAGACTAATATGAAAGATCATTTGAATATTATATAATGAAAAATCTTATATCGCATCCCTTGTTTTGTAACTCGTTACACTAGCTTCAATCTCTAGTCACATAATGAGAATAAAGCTGAAATACATTATATTACATTGCAATCTTTGTTTGTTAAGCTCTAATACATTATATTATATATACTTGAAACCTGGATTCCCAAATGAGCTGAATTACACTGATGCAACATACATTGGATTATGCTTGTTTTTATGTGGCTGTTGTGGTATATTTCGCTTCAACTTCTTTTTGTTTCTTCTTTGTATCTCCCCATCACTTGCAAGCTTATCGACTATGCTCGAGCATATCTGAATTGTGTAATTGTCGGCCATTACACCAATTGTAATCTGCAAATTTTGGTAGGAACAAAATTAGCAGTTAATAAATGATTTTGAAACTTCATCCTTTAATCCCTTATAAAGCATCAGAAGCCATGAGAATCCATCAGAACATTAGAAGCCATGAGCAGCATCAGAACCCATCACAGGAAGGAAATTGTACACAGTATGGAAATTTGTTAAAGAAAGAAATCAATAGTTAAGTTAAATTGGATCAGAAGCCATCATCTCCAAATTCATCAGAGGCACATGAACAAAATTTATTACAAATCCTTGTGTTAACAAATTGATTTTGCCCAAAGCATGAGAAGCCATCATAAGCATCCCAAGTCAGTCCAAATTTATCAGAAGCCTTCACAGTTATAACATATCAACAAGAAGGTAATTTTGAAAGTGAAACTCAGGCCTTAATCCCTTATAAAACATCAGAAGGATTCACAATCCATCAGAAGCATCAATAGCCATGAGCAGCATCAGAACCCAAGCATGTTTGGTGACTTGTATTTAAATATATATCAGTCTGTTTTATAGAAAAGCAAAACTGGGGAAATTTGTGTTTGGTTACCTTCATTTCACAAACTGGCACTACAACAGATGATGGATTTACCAGCGTTTATTCCCTGGCATTTTACCAATCGTGCCGGGGTAGGATAAGCCCAGGATTGGGTCGCAAAATTCTATAGTTATACACCGGCGGTCTATACAAAACGCCGGTGAATTATAATATTCACCGGCATTTTTTTAAAAAAACGCCGATGAATAGAAAGCGATAATATGCCTTCGCAATTCCTCTCCCATTCACCGGCGTTTATTAATAAAAACGCCGGTGAATTTACTGGGATAAATCCCCATTCCTTCGGCGAAACCCTTTCATTTCGTTTGATTTTTTTTCCCAAACCCTAATTTGTTCGCGCCTCCTTTCGCCGTCGCCACTGGGTCTCCTTTCGCGTGACGTCGGGGCCTCATTGCAAGTACTCTCTCTCTCTCTCTCTCTTTTTCTACTCCTCCAAATTTATTGTTTGGCGGTGGCGATTTGGAGGTAAGGGTCTCCGCCGTTGCCAGTGGGTCTCCTTTCGTACGACGTCGGGGCCTCATCGCAAGTACTCTCTCTCTCTCTCTCTCTCTATCTACTTCTTGATTTCATTGTGATGCGGTGGCGATTTGGGGGTTAGGTCTCTGCTGTCGCCACTGGGTTGCCATTGTGAGGCGGGATATCCTTTCGATGTTGGGATTGTCGTTATTATTTGGGGGTTAGGGATTGTTTTCGACTAGTGATGGAAATTTTGATGTTGAAATTGTGCGGGTCTCCTTTCGATGTGGAAATTTTGATGGAAATATTAATTGGTGTTGCAACTAGCGATGTTTTCAAATGCAGCACATGTTTTGTTAGTTAAGATCATGATCGAGTACGATACTCGTTTGTATCAAGTATTGATGATGATTGTGGGGTAGTTAATTGCTGATTGTTGGATTTTGATATGAGGGGTTTATTTTAGTAATTGGAGACCTTGATTTTGATATGAGGGGTATATTTTAGTAGTTGGTTACGATTTAAATGTGGCAGTGAGGATGACTTTGGAATGGATTGATGTTGGGATAGGTAGGTTGGAGATGGGTTTGGAGATGACTTTGGAATCAATTATAGTATGTTACTTTCACTTGGATAAGGAGATGGGTTTGGAGATGGATTCCGAAGTTGTATTGATGGTTAAGGGTTTAGTACTTATATTCTAATAATACCTTGAACTTAAAAAAGTATGGTCGAGATCAGTTAATGCTTTGTGGGTTGGTTGTCTATAGCTTGCACAACTTCGACTCTCTAGTTTCAATAGCCGGGATTATCATGTGATTTTTCTCTAGCAAGAACACTCTTCTGAAGTTGCACACTATGATTTTTTGAGCAGCGACTAGTGATGAAATTTTTTTATTTAAACTTTATATACAACTTCTGAAAATGAGATTGTTCTTTGCCGTATGGTTTTAAGTGATGATGAGATGGATTATGTAACTGAAGTTGCATACTATGATTTACAGAGGAGTGACTAGTGATGAAATAATCATGTTTAAACTTATGTTGTGATTTCAATTGACAGTTATTTCACGAGTATTATAGAAGTATAAGTTTCATTTCAGTTAGTAGAAATTTTGCCTACATTTGGCAGTGAAAGTCTTCTTTTTCACTCTTTGTCTGAATAAGGAGATGAGATGGATCATGTATCTGAAGTTTCACACTATGATTTTTTGAGGAGCGACTAGTGATAAATTTTTTTTATCTAAACTTTATATACAATTATATCATGATGTCTACATGAGTATCAGTTTCTAACGTAATGTTCATGCATGTTGCTTGGGTTTGAAAATGAGACTGTTCTTTGCCGTATGGTTTTAAGTGATGATGAAATGGATTATGTAACTGAAGTTGCATACTATGATTTACAGAGGAGTGACTAGTGATGAAATAATCCAGTTTGAACTTATGTTGTGATTTCAATTGACAGTTATTTCACGAGTATTATAAAAGTGTAAGTTTCATTTCAGTTAGTAGAAATTTTGACTGCATTTGGCAGTGAAAGTATTCTTTTTCACTCTTTGTAATTCAATAATTTGAACTCTATATTTTGGTTTTGATTGTAAGAGTGCTGCATCTTTTCATTAAAAAAAATATTTTTAAAAAAAATTTATATACCTACACCGGCATTTGTAAAAACACCGGTGTAGAATGGATATTAGGGAGAAGAGGGCAGTCTTGAATACGCCTTACACCGGCGCTTTTACGACCGCCGGTGAATCTTACAGATTTACCGGCGTTCGTAAAAACGCCGGTGTAGACCCCCCCTACACTGCGACGCCTGATTCGGCGGCATTAGCACCGGTAATTTTAAAAATGCCGGTGAATTATTCACCGGCGTTTTAAACCGCCGGTGAATAAAAAAAAAAGCCGGTCTATCCGTTGTGTTTTGTAGTGTGGTTCAGTACAAGCATTAGAAGCCATCACAAGCATCAGTAGCATCACAAACATCACAACCTTTCCCTTAAAAGAAAGCACTGATCAACTGATTCAAATGATAGTGCAAATGAATAAAATTAAAAAATAGCACTGATCCAATGAATACAGAAATTCTTCCATCTGAAGGATTCAGCATCACAAGCATCTGAAGGATTCAGCATCACAAACATTATATAATGCACATCAGAAATTCTTGCATAAAGTGTGTGTCACTCCAAAGAAGCCAGGTACATAAAATTCTTAAGGAAAATAAGAGAAAAAAACCCAATTAAGAAGTGTAGGATATCAATACCCAATTGCGCAACAGTGTCACAGTTGTAAAAAATATGTTCAACTGCTATTTCTGATACCACTCTTCATCCTAGTAAGGATTGAAACAATTTCGTACAAAAGAAATCACGAAATGAAATACTAGGAAATATTTAAAATGATTCAATTAGTCGTAGGCTCAGAACACTTATGTATAGAAAAAATGTTTGAATAAAACATGAAGATTAGTCTAGGGCTGCATTTGAATGCCATGCCAACTAGTTCTAATCATGCATTTTAATGAATTTTAATGCCATGCCATGTATTTAAAATGATTAATGAGGATATGATGACTTTTATTCCCATATAAAGCATCAGATGCTTTCATTACCCATCACAAACATCATAAGCTTTGATTATCCATCACAAAATTATTGGTTAATAAAATATGGATGATTTTGACACGAAAAATATATTGGCATGGATGAAATCAGGGCAACTTTTAGTCCTTTATGACTTTTTATTGCAGAAGGGGGGGACACATTTTATAAATTAGTCCATTTCATCATTGCCTAGACCGATAGAAATTAAAAAGAGTTAAGGGTGATTTAAAAGAATTAAATGAAGCACTTCCTGTTAGATGGAGACTGACAACAAACAAATGATAAGAAGCACTTCCACCGAAACTGCATGCATCCAAGTGTACTGCATGAGCATCCAAGTACAACCTGCAAACATGAAGAAGACCATGGAAACAAAACATCAAAACCAATTACATATCCCACAATCAGTATGGAAATATTGAAATATGAAATGAATTTTGCATTATAAACAACAATCTCATTAGCATGAAAAGATGAAAACTATAAAGATTTGCATCTACTTGTAAAATATAAGTTAGGGTTTGACTACAAGTCTACAATAAAGATATTTTAAAGCAGGGTAAAATATGTACCATCTTTCATTGATGAGCTTAATGCACTTAACGCCATCTCTGTGATCCTTGAACCTCACCATGCAACAACACCCATCAAAACATGTACATGGTAACAGGAAGGAAATTTACATAGTAACAAAATTATAGGTTAATAAAAATATAATAAAACTTTACCAAAGTGTTCCTTTATAATGCATCAGAGGCCATCATTAACCATCACAAGCTTCAGAAAGCATCAGAAGCATCAGAACCATGAGAAGCCATAACAGGATCAGAAGCCTTCACAGTTATAAGATAGTAACAAGAAGGTTATTTTGAAAGTGAAATTTAGACCTTAATCCCTTATAAAGGAAGAAGAAGCCATCACAATCCATCAGAAGCCATCAGAAGCCATGAACAGCAGAAGAACCCATCAAAGGAAGGTAATTGTACAAAGTACGAAAATTTTACAAAGGAAGAAATCAATTGTTTAGTTAAATAGGATCAGAAGCCATCATCTTCAGATTCATGAGAGGCACATGTACAAAAATTTATTACTAATTTGTGTTTTGTTACTAGTATTTCACAAACTGATTTTTGCCCAAGCATCAAAATCCATCACAAGCATCAGAAGCCTTCACAGTTATAACATAGTAACAAGAATTCAATTTTGAAAGTGAAAACCAAGCCTTAATCCCTTATAAAGCAAGAAGAAGCCATCATAATCCATCAGAAGCCATGAGCATCATCAGAACCCATCACAGGAAGGTAATTGTACATAGTATGGAAATTTTACAAAGGAAGAAATCAATAGTTTAATTAAATAGAATCACAAGTCATCATCTCCAGATTCATCAAAGGCACATGTACAAAATATTTTAGAAATTTTGTATTTGGTTACTAGTATTTCACAATCTGATTTTGCGCAAGCATGAAAAGCCATCACAATCATCAGGAGCCCTGACATTTATAAGGGATGTAACAAGAAATTAATTTTGAAAGTAAAACTCAAACCTTAATCCCTTATAAAACAAGAAGAAGCCATCACAATCCATTAGTAGCCATCAGAAGCCATGAGTAGCATCAGAACCCTTCACAGGAAGGTTAATTTAACACAGTGAGATCTCTTAAAAAGGAAGAAATCAATAGTCTAGTTAAATAGGATCAGAAGCCATCATCTCCAGATTCATCAGAGGGACATGTACCAAATTTCAATACTCCAAAGGTTATTGAGGATCAGAATATATCATCATCATCTCCGGATTGTGAAATACTACTAACCAAACACAAAATTGTACATGTGCCTGAGATGAATCCAGAGATGATGGCTTCTGATGCTATTCAATTAAACCATTGATTTCTTCCTTTGTAAAATTTCCATACTGCGTACAATTACCTTTCTGTGATGGGTTCTGCTGCTGCTCATGGCTTATGATGGATTGTGATCACTAGCATCACTAGCATCACTAACATCACAATCTTTCCCTAAAAAAATAGCAATGATCAATTGAAATTCAAATCCTTCAGTTCTACAACTGTAGATAATGTCAGTAAATGTACAGATGATTGGTTGGACATGAAGACAGGTTTCATGAAAGTACAAATGCATCGTTGGACATGAAGACAGGTTTCATGATAGATACCATCTCACACAGTACATAAAACATTAATAATCATAACAGTAAATGATATAATGAAACAGTATTATCAAAATTACATTAATTTCTCGCATTCCACATTGCTATAGCAATTTGATCTCTTTTCGTACTCATACGATTCAATTGGGAAGATGACAAATCCAACCCTTGAGATGTGGATGCGTTATCTTCATTTTGTTGATGATGAATTAATTGTTCATCTACAAAATCCAAAAAAAAGTATCGTCCACTGAATATCTACGTATAAAATTATGAAGTGCGCAACATGCTGTGACCATTAGAATCTGTCTTGTAAAAAAATAGTTTGTCATATACTTGAAAATGAGAAACCTTTTTTTGAATACACCAAAGGTTCTTTCAATGACATTTCGTAGCCTTGCATGCATTTTGTTAAAAAGTTACCTATGATGGGTCGGTGCATGGTTGGCCCCTTGAAAGTCTTGCAAGTGATATGGCTCACCACGGTAGGGAGCTAAAAAGCCGGGCATATTCGTATAACCACAATCTACCAAATAATATTTATCATCGGGAGAGATTTGCAACAATCACTAGTAGAAAACCTTGCAATAATAATGGATTATTTGCAAGCAAAAAAAATTCCTTGTTGGTGCTACCATCAACAACAAATTAATCACAACAAACTCATCCATTGCAAATGTTTTAACATCCGCAAGAGATTCAATTGAATTGTTGCAGGTGTTGATAATTACAAGAGAACAGTTGTAACAAACAATATTACATTACCAAAGTAGAAATAAAATATTTAAATTTTAAAATAAATTAAGTATGAACACGTGCTTTACACATATAATTTTGCCGCTTAACAATTTGATGCTAAAAAGATACCCATACTTCTCAAATATTGAGCGGGGAAAAAAGAAAAAGAAAAAAACAATCAAAACCCTCATCTTTTCCCGATCCAAAACAGAAGAGAAAAAATGAAGGAAAAAAAACAAACTCCCCTTCTATAATTTTACAAATAACTCTTTATACTCTTCTTCTCTCCCTTCCCTCTCTCTCTCTCTTCCTCCGAGATCCCGATCTCTCTCCTGCTCCGCAATCGAAGCCGCCATGTCTTCTGCAAACAAAGGTATCATTTTTACAGCCCCTTCTTTCTATTTTTTCTATTGATTTGGGTTTGAATCGAACTAGATCTTATGTTGTTACTCATCTGATTTGTAAAAACCCATTAAAAGAAAATCTTTTTTCGAGATTGTAATTGGGTTTTTAGGTTTATATCAGTTGTTGAATCTAGATATCGAAAACCCTAGTTTTTTCCCCTTTTAATTTGGTGAAAAAAGTTAATTATACTGTTTTCTTAACCCTAGATATTGGAAACAAGAATTGAATCTAATTTAATTCGACTGTTTTAAATTAATTTTCTTTTTCTATTGTTGTTTACACACAAGTAACATATGTTTTTGTGGTGGTTGCTCTTTTTGGGGTATATTTAATTTTGGGTTTTTGGGATAATAGAAAATTTGTTGGTGAAGAGAGTTGAAGTTAGTTAAGTGAATTTTGGGGTTTTGCAGATGAAAAACCCATTAAAAAAAACAGCTAACGAGAATGGTAAGGAAGAGCAAAGCTTGCATGTGTGCTATATATCTATATCAATAAAATTTTGACAAAAGGGTTTAAGTTAATCAATTTTGAATAATTTCTAACTGCGGGTTAGGGGAAGAGTGTTTGTCTACCTATGGTTCCCCGTGTATGCATATACTAAAGATGAACATCCACAACATGGGTTTTAATGAGATTTGCAAATTTTACATTTCTACGCCATCCATGATCATCTCCATATCTTAAAACATCGTAGAGAAAGATATCTCAAAAGCCCTAATCTAGTAAAAATAGATCAAAAATGAAACTCAGTTTCCTGTTAAGTAAAGCCATCTTTTGTAAGGTCATTTGATAACTTGATACATAAGTTTAAGTTCCAGGAAATATTTTTATACATGAGTCTGTAAAGAAATGTATTCCATCATGAATGATTTAATAGGCCAACAGACCAAGGAAAACCTGTGTAAATTATTTTCAAGAAACCTCTATACACATTTGCACATGAACAAAGATGATTAAATTTGCATCAAGAATAGTATGCAGTAAGTCAAAGCGTGCCTCTACTAACAACCTGCACATACACTGCTAGAACTCCCACTTTCTGCTTCAAATAAAATAGATTGCGGACCTGGAGATGAAGCCCAACGCCCACTGATACATCAAGATTGTCCTTTTATCAGCTCTATGAGAAAACAATATATTTATACAAACCTCAAAGTCAACTAGATATGCGTGTTCATAAAATAATCCAGCACGAAAGTATGAAAACAAATGAATAGCCAAACCAGAGTTCTAGAGTTGAAAATTAGAAATTGTCAGCCGGCTAGGATTAAGATGTGTTAAGATGTTATGTAAACAGGAATAATAAAAGCTGAACTAAAAACTTAACCAAAAGTTTGACCATTATAGATGGAAGATCATAATCTGCTTGCCAAGTGCATAAGCATAATCATGTGCACAACTAACTTCAATAAGGTATTTAGTTTAAAACAGATCCTTTGCATAACTATACATTATCAAGACCTAATGAAGAAACCTTGTTGGGTTACATTTAGCAAGTCATATTCTAACATGTCTTCCATCCTTGTTCAGAATACATATTGTATCTGTATGCTAGCACAGTAAGGGACATCGCAAAAGATAGTGACTCAGGTACAATGGGCACTGTTGCAAAAAGCCATCTATACATAATAACAGACTGCACGCATATGCAATACATTTTATGATTTGTTGTCTTTGCAAGAGCTGTAATCCCATTATCAGATAGTGTTGACACATTATACATTTTCATCTTACTATAATTGAATTTGCTATTAGTGTTTCATAATAAGGAATACAAGATTATGCATATATAGGTTCTGTACTCCACATATGCTGCATATGCAGTTGGACAGCAAAGAAAATCACATAATTAATTGCTCTTGTAATCCATACAAATGAGTCAAAATGCTAGGTTGCAAAGATGTCTTCAAGACTCCAAACAAGACTATCCCTACTCATTTGACAATATAGAAATGTATCTAAACAACTAAGGTACCAAACTTATAATAAGACTAGACAGGGTCAGGCTTTCAAGCAAATAAATATGTAAATTAAACTTACAGAATGACAGGGTGACAGGCTCGCAATATATGATATGCTTGCTACTTTTCATAGTTATTTTGCGTTGCTTTTATTTATCTGGGAGTACTGATCATCTCTATGTTTTAGCTAACTGATTAAGGTTGGATGTCAATTCAATTCCTTCATTTAGCTTTTGTAGATGTATTTCAAGGATGTTTACTTTTAATGATGTTATTAGCATTATATACCTTTGACTGTTCTCCCCCAACAACGTTTCCTTTGAAACTAGAGGAAATTCTCCCACTGTTTGGGTAAATTGGAATATTTTTGCATCTAACTAGAGCATTCAATGACAAGCTACTTTAAGCAGAGAAGTTAAGGATACTATATGCAAAGTTGTTCATAATTCCATAAATTAACTAAGGGAATTCTCTTAATTTATGCACAGAGTTGTTCCTCTAGGAATTTCATAAATTAGTGAAACTATATACATAACCCAAATTACTAAAAATATAGCAAAATCTTGTCCTTGTCCTGTTCAGATTCCGTGATTAAAAACTATGAGATCTAACTGATTAGTAAATAGAAATGAAAAACCATATATACCAACAGGTGAAATAGAATTACAAACCTATTCAATATATTGTGTAGTTTGTTTGAGGTTGAAAGCCCACATTGGTTCACATTTCTATTTTCTACCAGATGGATGAAGATGAACGTTATAATCGAAAACTGGACGCAGGTCTACACTCTTCAAGTAAGAAAATACTTCCTGTATTTTGTTTCAGAGATATCTCATTTGTATACATTTGTTTTTTGCTAAACAAAGTTTATTTTCATGATTTGCAGTTGATCTCTGTTATTCTGGGCCATTTGTGGTCATCTGAGTAAGTTTATTGATTATTACTGATTTTTTTGGCTAATCCTGTACATTACATATGAGACAGAAAAAAACATAAACATAAACAAATATTAATGTAGAGTTTCTTATTAAGATGGAAGCCTTGAAGCAAAGGTTGGAAAATACTACTGTCGACTCATCCAATAGTCAAATATGACAAGAGGTAGCCATATATTTAATTGCCTCAATTGGATAATATATTATTATCTATATATTGAATAACGAGTTCTAATTTTGTATTGTTTTTTTTTTTCATGTAGTCTATATGTAGTGGCGATGACTATGAGACAGTGGGTAATGAGGAACATGCAGAAGACCTTACGTGAAAAGCGAAGTTGGGGATATATGGAAGCGGTAGCGGGTTAAAAGTTATTTTGAAAACATTTTATTTTGTTTCTTGGAGTTTCACAACTTATCTTTTCTTCTAGAATGTATTGTTGTTTTGGCACTATGAAACAAACAAAAACTTTTGTAATGAGAAGGTTCTGAATTATATAATATTCAAACTTATTTTGCATTATTGTGTTTTCTTTATATAATTGTGTGAATCAATATGTGAAATAATTATATGTTCTTCATTGTAAAAATATATTGTTTTAATTTGTAAATTTGGTTAAGCCATTCAAATATAATCAGCAATGAAGAAAAAATGTGTGCAATTGCATTCGCGATATAGCAATTGCAAGGGAATCAGTATCTTGCAGATCTCTGTAGCAATAGTTCATTAGCAACGGAAAAAATCCCTTTTAAAACACACTTGCAAGAGACGAATTTGTTGTAAATATTCTCTTGTATATGGAGATAGCAAGGTACAACTTCCATTGCAGATATTCTATTGTGGCTAATATTCGCAAGGGATAGTTAAAATTCCGTTGCGAATGTGTACATTAACCAGGAGAGATTTCGCAACAGCACAATTACAAGGGAATGAAGAAAAATCCCTTACAAATGTACACTCACCATGGAATTGTACTCTTCTACAAGGGAAATTTCTATTGCGACTGTAGCATTTTCTACTAGTGAATGCTTGTGTTAATGCACTTTGTATTACACGGAAGTCGTTAACACTTCCTTCCCATCCCGCATAAACAAATGTGAACATCATATCAAAATCACAAGCGGCCAATACATTTTGAGTTATATTTCTCTTTCGTCCATGACAAGCATTGTGTCGACTAGCGGGTACCGAAGCATCGATTAATGTGCCATCAGCAGCACCGATAGCTCTCTACATTAATGAATTTGAAACCTAGAACTTTAGTAAACTTTGAAATATTACAATAATATGTAAGTAATCATGGAGCTAACAAAATACCTTAAACCATAGATAAAAGTCCGTGGAACTAGTGATCCTTTCATGTATACGTGTAGTGTTCGGGGGAGTAATTAGAACTGTTACTGCTCCTGCCAAACCTTTCAACACACTTGTAAAATGTCGCTCGATTGTTTCTGTTGAGTGTTGAAACCGATCAGCAGCTCCTTTCATTCTATGACTATGACCGACAGTGTACAAAAAAATGGTAAGAGTGCGTTTGGTACACTGTTTTGGAAATTTTTTGAGAAAAAAAATTTCTCAAAACGCGTTTGGTACACTGTTCTCAACCGCATCTTTTCTGAAAAGATTCTTCCAGCTGTTTTCCCTCATCTTCGAGTGCGCTCGTGACTTTTGGCTGCTTCCCCCATCTTCGATCCCCATCTGTTGAGGAAAAAAACCCCTAACCCCAGCTGCTCCCCTCTCGTCTCTCCCCGGGTCGTCACCTCTCTCTCCACCCTCTTCGCCACCCATCCTGTATCGTTGCTTTCCCCCATCCTCTTTCTTCGCTGAGCACGTTAGATCTGAGATCTATTAGATCAAATCGGCAGATCTGGAAAACCCTAACGCCCTCTTTCACTCCTTCTCACCCCGCACCCTCATTCGTTGCTTTCTTCGGGCCCCTCCTCACACCGCTCGGAGCTCGCTTCATGGTCGTAGAGACCAGATCTGCTTTTGCTAAAAGGTGTCTTCAAAATTGTAGCTCTCGAATCCGACGCCGGTCGAGGGAATCCGTCGGAGACAACTTCATCAGGTTTGGTAAGCAGGAATCGAGGGTATGTTTCATATCTTTGCTCAATTTTTTGATGCTGTTATGGTAATTGGTCTATATTTGGGCACTTGCCTCATAAAAAAATCCCTATTTTAGGGTTAATTTGTCGGTCGTAGTGAAGATTTGAGGATCGGAAATTTTTTTTTTTTTTTTTTGGGGGGGGTTTGCTGTGATTTGAAAATCTCGGGTACTGATGTGTTTAACTGTGTGATTTCGAATGCTGATTCGGAGATCTTCAGTGCTGATCTTGAGTACTGTTTTTTTATTGGATAGAACACATCATCTACAATTTCTCTAGTAACCTCAAATTATAAGTGTATACTGTTTATGCTCACCAAAATAATGACTGTTATTTATTACTGATCGTTAAGGAAAAGGAGATTGATATGGACAGTGATTTTGGTCTTTGGCCCGCAAGTCATGTGCGTACATTTATTGAGTTGATGGAGGCCGAGGTAGATCGGAATAGTTTGAAAAGTGCAAAATTCGATGCGAGACAATGGTCTCAATTGATGAATTTATTGAACCAACGATGTAACCGTTCATACAATCTTAAACAAATAAAAGAAAAATATGGACGGCTTAAGATGCAGTGGAGAGCCTTTCATGATTTGAAGAATCAAAGCGGTATGGGTTGGGATGAAGAGAATGAGACAGTGACTTGCGATCCCGTAGTTTGGAAGTCATATGTCCAGGTTCTCATCTTAAATATTTTTTTTTTATGCTAATGTGGGATTATGATCGTAATATAATTTTTATTTACTTGTATAGTTGTAAACTAACAACACAATAACTTATTAATAGGCTCACCCTAAAGCTTCTGAATTTAAATCGAAGGGTTTGCCAAACTATGATGTGCTGACCAAAATTTTTCAAGATTCTACCGCCGAGGGTCTGCTATCTAGGGCTTCATCCCAAAGGGTGTATGACCTCGACGAGGAACATAGGGTCATGTATGAGTTCGCCCACCCCACTCCCTCCAATGCACCGCATGTAAATTTAGATGATGATGATGATTACGAGCCAATGCTTACGGGGTCGGGGTCTCGTAAGAGACGCTCTAGTGGTGGGTCCAGTGGCCGAGCTACAAAAAGCTCAAGAATGGATGTGGCTGTTTTTGCCAACGCAGAAAAGTCCATTGCTAAGACTGAATACTATAAGAAGAAAGCCGGCATGGCTGATCGCTCTGCCGCAGACGACCAGTACTCCATTGAGAATGCCATGCAGGTACTGACTGGTATGGATGGGCTTAATCATGCTATGATTGATTTGGCACTGGAGAACATAACCCATGACCCAAATTGGCGTAAAACCTTTATGGTAATGAAACCGGAGTGGAGGCTAGGGTGGTTAGATAGACTTTCGAAAAAATAAATGTAATTTATTAAATTCCATAACGTAGAACCTTCATTATGTATTATTTAAATGTATCAGTTATTTGACATTTTTCTGTACTATTAGTTGGGTGATTATATGCATTGGGGCATGGTGGGCTTTGATATTATATCGGTTTTAATTTCATCTGCACTCGTTTTCCTACATTTGGACTGTTTGTTGTCACTATTTATGTTTCAATTCTATCGGTAACTGTTATAATTAATATGACATCCATTATGGTCGTAGAGTATTTAAAATCAGAAGTCTTCTTTATGTAAATGTAATCTAATTGTTACAGTGTACTGCACTACTACACTTGCCACCATACTGATGGACACTTCAAGCAATTCGTCGTCAAGTTCTGATGAATCCGATCTTGAGGACTTGTTCTTTCTTCAACAGGCCGAACAATTTTATAATAGTAAAAGTCCTAACTCAACCTCCAAACTATCAGGGCGTGAATACCTACAAGAACTCTTAGACGGTCCAGATGCCAAATTCTTTTGGGTGTTTCGCATGAATAAGGACTGTTTTATGGCTTTGTGCCAATTTATAATAACAAACAATTATCTTCAGGAAACGCCCGAGAAGATACAAAACAGGCGTATATCACATTATGAAAGTGTTGCTATTTTTTTGTTCGTTGTCGCTCATAGTACTAGGTTGAGGATTGTCTGTGGTAGGTTTGATCATTCGTTGGAAACAATTGATAGACATTTCACTGATGTGTTGTATGGTTTGGTAAGAGCATCAGCAGTTCTTATTAAACACCCAGACCCGGAAGTTGTCCATGATAAGATCAGGCTTTCCCCAGATTTCTATCCATGGTTTAAGGTAATTTGTGCTTTTCATGTTTAAAACCGTTTATTCTAATCAATCAAATGCGTTTGATAAAGTAGTAGTTTTCTACCTCAATAATGTAGGGAGCAATTGGTGCTGCGGATGGTACTTTAATACCTGCTACCGTACCCGCAAGTCGACAAAACAGTTGCCGTGGTCGAAAAGGTGACATATGTCAAAATGTGTTGGCTATTTGTGATTTTGACATGAATTTCACTTTTGTTTATGCGGGTTGGGAAGGAAGCGCTAATGACTCCCGCGTAATACATAGTGCAATAACCAAAAATTTGTTGTCAATCCCGCCTGAAGGCAAGTACTACTTAGTAGACTGTGGGTATACAAACATGCCTGGGTTTTTAGCTCCCTACCGTGGACAGCCATATCATCTGCAGGATTTCCATGGTCCTAACCATGCACCCACCCAATATAAGCAACTCTTCAACAAACAGCATGCTAGGCTACGGAATGTAATAGAGCGAACCTTTGGTGTGTTCAAAAAAAGGTTTGCCATATTCAAGTCTATGCCCAATTACTTCTACACAAGACAAGTTATGATGGTAACTGCATGTTGTGCAGTCCATAATTTTATCAAGAGTTATTCTGCCGATGATTCATTGTTTTCAGACATAGTAGAAGAACAAAATAATCACCTAGGCACTGAAGATAATGCTTCCACATCTGGGCCGTTGGATATGTCATCTTCTCAGTTGAATCGCATGAATAATAAAAGAGATCAAATAGCCATGGCAATGTGGAATGCCAGACATTGATGTCAGCATAAGCATGTACTTGTTCGTGGTTACTTTCTGTTCTTGTACTATATGGTTGTAAATTATTTCCTTTCATTTGTAGCCCATCTATTTGAAGAACATGTATGTTATTGTATTAAGCAGGTGATATATAATGATGATATTTGTATGCATGCAGGTTGGGGGACCATCGTGTGTGACTAGGTTTCTGGAAATGATGGATACGGTATATTCTGATCCAGAATTTATTATAATTTGTTACGTTAGAAGATGGCATTCTAATGAACTTATATTCTTATTATACTGACTCAATGAATGATGTATTCAACTATGGGTGATGGATGGGGTGGGTACAAGACATTAGTAGTAGCTGGCATGGCAATTTTAAAAATTACAGCTCTACACTAATCATGATGATCTGCTTGAACAACTGTTCAATGACAGAATGTTTTGAGGATACGGCCAATTAGGAATGTGATGATGATTTATTCTGATCCTATATAACATTATTTTGGGGACCTTTGTGACTGATTAATAGCATTCAAAGAATGGATATGATGATGTTATATTCTGATCCTGTACAATTTAATTTGTGATACCTTTCTGATTGATTACTAGAATTCAAAATATGGAAGTGATGAAGATATATTCTGATCCTATCTGCCACTATTTGATGAGGCATTTGTGATTGATTACTACAATTCAAAGTACGGATATGATGATGATATATTCTGATCCTACATAACATATATTTGTGAGGCTTTCGTAATTGATTAGATGTACTCAAAATATGGATATGACGATATTATATTCTGATCCTGCAGCTATTATTTTGGATAATGACAACCTTGTTGCTTCGTTGTTCTGGACTTGCACATGTTATCTTACATTTGGAGTGTCTGACAACTTTCAACATGGTGATCATTGATACTCATATATATGATATAACACCTTTTGGTATTCAAATTATGGTGGGAGATAACACCTTTGGTGACACCTTTGTGTATGACTACATGAATTTACCATTATGGATATGATGACGCTATATTCTGATCCTACAGTTCTTATTTGGGATAGGATTAGCTCTCATGGTCTCAAAATAATTAGTACAATGGTTTCAAAATAACAGCTTTTGTTACTAATATATAGTAGGTGATAATCTCCCGCCGTGCTGGGCATCAATACTGATCACACTATTGTGCTGGTTTGTGTACACAGCATGGAAGTTACAACACAGTTAAACTGCAACCTTCCTCAAAGAAAGAAGAATTCATCGCAATTTTGAGGTAGACATCAGAATATGTTGGAATTTGAAAAGTAAGGCAAACAATGGATATGATGAATTTTGTAATGGATACTATGCTTTCAATGTAAGATAGTGATGATGCTTTATTCTGATCCTATAATACTCTTTGGAGTAATTATTGTTGTTTGCCGTAAAAGAAGATAATAATTGGGTTGTAGTTTTCATGTTGTGCACACAAACCAGTAAAATTAGGTTATCAGTATTGATGGCCTAAATGGTAGGAGATTATCACCTCCAATATGTTGGTAACTTCATGGTTATTTTGGGTACATGAGAGGTGTCGAGTATGGGTGACGGGAGAGGAGAAGATGGTCTAATTTAAGAAGGCCTAATCCTCATCAGCTTTGGTGCCCTCCTGCACTGTTTCTTTGTGTTGTGTGATCAAATTGCACCCATGCTCTCCCCTTATTTTTGCCAGTACTGGTTGTTTCTTTCTGCTCTTTCTTTTGGATTATATGGCAGTCTCTTTCAGGCTCTTCCCTCTTACAGGCCATGCTGCTTGTTACTCCTCTGTAGTTTGGGTTGTGTTATCAGCGACTTTGGTGATTCTCTTTTTGTGCTGTTTGTTCCTCAATCTTTTTGCAGGTTATTTTTTAGCTCCAACAGATATTTGCTCTCTGTGTTGGGGTGAGGCTACTGTACTCTTATTTCTTTCTTCGCACTTAATTGTTGGTGTTGGGTTTTCTGTGTTCTTACCCTGGGCATTTTTTCTTGGGCTATTACATTTGTTCCAATTCAGGTACCGTTGACGATCTGCTTCATTGTTTTTGTGATTCTTTCATATTGATAAGTCCATATCAACTTTAGTGTTGCTATACTTTAGTTGGGACACTTTTACAAAGGGATTATTGAATAACTCCATATCAACTTGAAAGGAATTACCTGATATATACATAACTGATATACTTCACTGACTGATATACTTACCTGATATATACTGACTGATATACTTCTCTTAAATATTGTGTTTTCAAAAAAAAAGGTGTTGTTGAAAAGTAACTCTTACTGTCCATTGTTTAGAGGAAAAAATTTGGAAGAAGAAAGTTCCGAAGACACATCTGATGATATATAGATTGAGGTATCTTATCATTCATTTATTCATTTACACACTTGCATCTATATGGTATTGATCAATTTTTTGTTTCCGAACCTATATGGATTATGATCTTTATTTCTTTCTAATTTTGTTTCAGGACATATATGAAAAATATGGATGCTACTAGAACACTATGTGGACACCTATTATATTCCAGGGAAGTATTTGATTCTCTCTTACTCATTTTGGGGTTTTGTCTTTCTCTCTTTTTGTGTGTTGGTGTAGGCAGTGATGACAAACACCTTTTGAAAATTAATACATGATCAGCGTAGGGGGAATTATTTTTGATACTCTGGCTTCTATTTACAAATTTGGTCAGTAGCTTTGTTGAGCTTGTTGTATTTATGCATACTCTTCAGTTTCGCACTCACTTATGATGAAGTGGGTACATGAGTCATGTTTCTCTCCTTCAGATATTGTAGCTGTTATTTGTTGTTGGTATTAATGAGTAACTGATATTTGCTGTTTAGTTACTTTGATTTTGATATTTGCTGCTCTCAGTTGAATGAGTGAGTCTTTTCAGTTTCTGATATTTTGTACTTGCTCTTCATTTTGGTTGAGTATCTGATATCAGTTTATTGACCTGAAACTTGAGTATGGTGGGGGTAAATGATATCTGGCCTGAAACTTGAGTATGGTGGGGGTAAATGATATCAGTTTATTGGCCTGAAACTTGAGTATGGTTGAGTATCTGATATCAGTATTTTCGGTTTGATATTTGCATTTGTTGTTCATTTACTTTGCTGTCCACTTAGAGTGCGCAACTGCGGAAATCCCTATTTATATGAAGGAGGGTGTATTTATGGATTTGAAATGATGCTTGAAGTTCTATTTAACTGATGCTATATTATTTATTTATTTGAACTAGTTGGCATGCACCCCAATGCAACCCTAGTGTGAATACTGTGTTCTGAGCCTACTATTATTTTTACTATATTAATTTTGATTGGGTTAGTTGAATTAATCATACTTTCATCTTATGCATTTCTTTTCCTGATTGTACACAAAAGATAACTTGCAGAAGTAGTTGAAGATGTAGAAGAGAAGTAGTAGAAGGAGATTGAAGCAACAACTAGAAGAAGTTGAGAAGCAGCAACATAAGGAGAAGTAGTAGTAGGAGAAGTAGCAGCAACTAGAAAGAGTTGAGAAGCAGCAGCTGTACAAGGAATTGAGAAGTAGCAGCAGCAGCAGCTCCACTTGTGCAATTGTTGTTTGTTTTGATGCTTGTTTGTAATGATTGTTTGGTCAATTGTAGAAATTGTAAAATGCAAAATATATGTATCTATATTTGTAATGGACAGTTAGTAAAATAAATGTAACCAAACAGAAATTTGTAATGGATATTTTGTACATTTTTTTGAAATTTGCATAGTGTGTCCAATCGTTGTATTACCCAACTTCACCACAATTCAAATAAAATTTTACATGGTCGGAAGACACTAGTGGGAAGCTCCCAAGAAGGAAAAAAAAAAAAATTCATAGCGCACGAAGCTTCCACGTTGTAGCAGGTTGCTTGTTTGTACATTGATAGAAGTTGGGTCTATATCTGCAAAAAAAATTAACAAAAAACTCATAAGAAAAATATTGTGAATTCATTAAATATACAACCTAGATAACAGTTTTCAGCTACAAATATAAAAAAACAGCTTTTGAACTGTTTTTTTCGGAAAACAGCTTTCGGATAACAAGTTTTCAGCAAGAAATATAAGCCAACAGCTTTTATTTTTCACTCCTTCAGAAAAATAGCTTTCACATAACAGTTTTCAGCTAGGAATATAACAAAACAGCTTTTAAACTCGTTTTTTCAGGAAAACAGCTTTCAGATAACAGTTTTCAGCAAGAAATATAACCAAACAGCTTTTAAACTCACTTTTCCAGGAAAACAGCTTACAGATAACAGTTTTCAGCTACGAATATAACAAAACAGCTTTTAAGCTCGTTTTTCCAGAAAAACAGCTTTCAGATAACAGTTCTCAGCAAGAAATATAGCCTAACAGCTTTTAAACTCGGTTTTTCAGGAAAACAGCTTTCAGATAAAAGTTTTCAGCTAGAAATATAACAAAACAGCTTTTAATCTTGTTTTTTCAGGAAAACAGCTTTCAGATAACAGTTTTCAGCAAGAAATATAACCGAACAGCTTTTAAACTCACTTTTTCAGGAAAACAGCTTTCAGATAACAGTTTTCAGCTACAAATATAACAAAACAGCTTTCAAACTATTTTTTTCAGAAAAACAGCTTTCAGATAACAATTTTCAGCAAGAAATATAACCCAACAGCTTTTGGAACTCACTTCTTCAGAAAAACAGCTTTCAGATAACAGTTTTCAGCTAGGAATATAACAAAACAGCTTTTAAACTCGTTTTTTCAGAAAAACAGCTTTCAGATAACAGTTCTCAGCAAGAAATATAACCAAACAGCTTTTCAACTCACTTTCTCAGGAAAACAGCTATCAGATAAGTTTTCAGCTAGGAATATAACAAAACAGCTTTTAAGCTCATTTTTTCAGAAAAACAGCTTTCAGATAACATTTTTCAGCAAGAAATATAACCGAACAGCTTTTAAACTCGCTTTTTCAGGAAAACAGCTTACAGATAACAGTTTTTAGCTACGAATATAACAAAACAGCTTTTAAGCTCGTTTTTCCAGGAAAACAGCTTTCAGATAACAGTTCTCAGCAAGAAATATAGCCTAACAGCTTTTAAACTCGCTTTTTCAGGAAAACAGCTTTCAGATAACAGTTTTCAGCTAGAAATATAACAACACAGCTTTGAAACTGTCTTTTTCAGATAACAGCATTTTACAGTCTAGTTTTAAGAAAACAGCATTCAGGTTTATTTTTTATACACAAACAGGTTGTACAATTTCATTTTCAGAAAACAGTTTTCAGAAAACTCTACCAGACAGCTTTTACACTCTCATTTTCACAAAACAGTTTTCACAAAACAGTTTTCACAAAATATTTTCACAAAACTATTTTCAAAACAACAAACCAAACGCACTCTAACACTTTCTTCAATAGACACGCGTCTACGTAGGGCTTTGCGTCTCCTCGAGGTAGTTGCCATTTTTCAGAAAATGACACAAAGCCAAAAAACAATCTTGATTCATATGGAATATGCGATAAAACTTATTCGGGGGACTATCTAGGATTTCTTGCAAATATTCACGTCCTGTTAGTTTAGGAGGTTATTGTGGATTTTTTTCAGAGATAGCCTGTAGGAACTGGAGTGTCAACAAGTCATCCAATCCGTCATAATCAGATGAAGACGTGTCCATCAGTATGGTAGCACTTGCAATAGTACTTCACTTTGACAAAAGTAGAATTCATTTGCATAAAATATGTTCAAGTTTTAATAGTACGACACTAGTGGATGTTATATAGAGAATTTTACCCTAACATCTTATGTTATGTAACATTGTTAAAGCCCAAAAAAACAGCAACAACAGCTAGTAATAGCAAATGCATTTAAAATTAAAACTTTACAATTAAAAAAATCCACCACATTCTGCCATGAAATATTCAGAATACAAACTAACTCATACACAAATATTAATAAATTGTTAAACAAATAACCAATTTGGACATGTTAGATCCACTCAAACAAATGAGATCGCTAGTCACCACGACTCTTCACCCACATACCCTTAACCTCCGGGTTCATACGAATGAGGGCACGACGCCATCTAGGGCTATCAACTAACACATCAAGTGCCTTCCCAACCTGTTTGTAATCAAGCCCACTCATCGCATTAATTATATCAGTGCACTCATCAATGGAGAAAGGATCTTGCATCCGAGGGATTACTTTGTTCGCCTGTTTTCTTCGTATACACATCTTTTTTTCCACCTGAGCAACGATAATCGAATCAAGAGCCATATCCATCTTCGAGTTTTTTATTGCTCGACCACTTAACGCACCAGATCGCCTCTTGCGAGACCCCGAACCTATTGGTGCATCATCATCCTCATCATCCACATCTACATATGGTACATTGGGGTGGGAAAACTCATAATTGATCCTCCGTTCCTCATCGGAGTCATACACCTTTTGTATTGAAGCCCTAGAAAGAAAGCTCTGGGCAGTAGACCCCTGAAATTTTTTTTCAAAGCATCATAATTTGACAATCCCTTCGACCGAAATATTTTTGCCCCAGGGTGTGTCTAATCAAAAATTTTGTGTTGTTAATTTACAAGTAGTAAAGTCATGGTTAAGTATAATAAGATCTGAATCACACACTATTATAAAAATGAAGTTATATATGAACCTTAACATATGTGTCCCAAACATCTTGCTCGCAAGTGATTGTTTGGTTCTCTTCATCCCAACCCAAACCACTCTGCTTCTTCAAAGTCTCAAAGTCCCTTCTTTAATTCTAAGTCTGAAATGTTTGTCCTTTAATTGTTTAATCGTCAATGTACGATTACATATGTATTTCATATGTGTAACAAATTGTTGCCAAACTTTGGCTTCAAATGTCGAACTTTTAAGACTATTTTGGTCTACCTCCTCCTCCATCAAATGCACAAATACCTGCTCAACAGCTAGACTCCAAAACCAACCATCAGCATCCACCTCCATCTCCTTCCTCTTCCCCTTACTAGTCATTTATATTAGGAAAAGAAACGATAAATAATAAACAACAATGATAAATTGCTGCAATTAAAGAATGATCCGAACTTATTTTCGGAAGTCTACAAATTTGTAGATGATGGCTTCTTGTCGTGCCAATGTTTCACACAAACATTTTTTTTTCAACAGAATGAACCCTCATTTTAATCAAATAATTAGGAGTATAGTCGACAATAGGATCAGAAATCATCATCTCCAAATCCATCTCATGCACATTCTTTAATCCCATATAAATTAGATTTTTTTCTTTCCATGTTGGTCCTTTGAGGAAACCTGCAAAGAAAAACAGGGTTAGTTGAAAACTACACTCTAACATGTGAAGCTCACTGTGAAAAGAAAAAAAATCTAATTTACTGATCTGAATACCTCTGCAGTCTGTTGATCTTTGTTTCACATGTTCCCTTTTTTTTCTTGGGGGAATTAGCGGATGTTTTGGTTCACTAGGTTTTCCTTGGGTTGGTTATCTATCTAGAAAATGAAGTTGTGTACAAGTCTACTAGATAATGCGTGCTACCTTACTGAACTCCTCTCTGTTACTCTAAACTTTTGTAGTTTGTAAATAGCACTACTGTTTTGATTGACTCTTATGTTTTCTTTCTCCATTATCTTGAAGATTATTTAGGTAATTTATTCAAAATTCAAGTAAACGAAGCATGTCCCATTCTTTAATTGACCATTACTTTACCAGTTCCGGTACATTTGCAGGCTGTTAGAGAACTGATGTTCGAAACATTCAATTTCTCTGGCTTTTATGCTTCTGAACAAGTAGTATTGTCACTTTATGCAGTAGGATGCATCTCAGGCTACACTGTTGATATGGGGCATGGGAAGATAGGTATGTGATTTTAATTTTACCTGGTGTTAGGCATTGTAGCTTTTAGTGAGATTATGAGCATGACAAGTCCAATTGTTAATGTAATTTTTAGCGATCCCTTCTATATTACTCCCAAGTCAATGCTTTCTTGCCACAGCACTTTGTGTAAAAGCCTGTAGTAATAGATATCTGTGTGCTTATTGGCTGTATATGTTGTTTTCCTAGTAAATTTTGTAATAAAATCCTTATCCGAGGCTTCATGTTAATTGGACTACTGAAACTTGAAGCTTCATTTGCTCTATGTTAGTGACACCTTAATTATTGACAAAGATTCATCACTGCATCATTTTGTCTTATCCACCCGCAAAACACATGTTATTGGAAGTTTGGTTATTGGATGTTTGTTGCCTGATTGATCTTCTATTTATGTATATAAGAATTTGGTTTATGTTGAATATTTTGAGCTTGATGATCAATCAGGCAACAAACATCCAATAAGGCAACAACCCAGTTTCTTCTAAAACCAGTTTCTATTTTGGATGTTTGATAAGAATCATAAAATTAACTTTCTTTCTTTTCTTCTCGTATTGGAACTAAATTTTATGGGTTTTTATTTCATGTAGGGTATTTTTCAATTTTTTTTAAAAAAAATTTAATTAAAAAATACCCTAACACGGCATTGTTGGCCAAAAATGCCGGGAGCCGGAATGCGGTGTTTAAAAAAAAAACTATCTACCTTTTTCCTTTTCTTTATAAATGCTCTAAACTGGCATTTTTTATATATATAAAACGCCATGATAGACAGGTTTATAGCGGCGTTTATAAAAATTGCAGGGATAGACCCTATATCTGTCTCGACGCTCGCTGTAGCGGCGTTTCTGGCGGTCTATCCCGGCGTGATAGCAAAAAAATGCCGGGATTGACTTTTTGTGTTGTAGTGAATATGTCTATCTAACTGACCTATATTTCACAACTATTTTTCAGAATTTAACTGAGGTCAAACTGGACAAAAATTCTTAACATCTAATTTTGATTTGATTGAAATATGTAATTTTTGGATCTATTGGTAGGCAGATTTTGAGGAATTGATACTCCTCTCATTACCTTGCTAAATTAGTCAAATGAGGTATAATTTTGCAAAAGCTCAAAAATATCTGTTAAATAAAACTGGTTTTATTCCATTTTGAGCTTTGTACAAAAAGATAGAATTGTTTTACTACAGGCTATGCAAAAGGCCGATTTTCGTCAACTAATTTTGTATTTAATTTTATGATTCTTATTAATGTAAGATAAAAATGGGAGAGTTTTGAATAATGAAATGAGAATGGTTTTAATTATTGTTATGATCATTTATATATCAAATATTTTATATGTGAATTGCGTATTGATACATACATAATTTAATATGTCCTTTTGATAAAATTTTAATACGATTTGAAGCAAGTATCTCGAGTTTGGTATGAACATCTGAGCTCGTTCCTTACTCCCATAGGAAAGTATACACCTTTTTATCAAGCACTATTTTAAAGATATTTTGATTGTTCAAATTTAAGTCGATGATATTGTTTTTGGGTGTACTAATGAAAATATGCGCAAGGAGTTTTCAAAGCAAATGCAAGATGAATTTGAGATGAGCATGATAGGTGAGTTGAACTACTTTTGGTCTTCAAGTACAACAAAGAAAATACGAAATCTTCATAAATCAATCTAAATATGCAAAAGAATTGGTTAAGAAGTTTGGATTGGAAATGCAAACCATACAAAACATCAAAGGAAACTACTATAAAACTCTCAAATGATTTAAAATGGTAAAAGCATTGATAATTCTGTTAGGATTATGTTCTGAATACTTGTCACGCCCCGCTTTTCGTTAAACGAGAATACGAGCACATGACTGAGGCTCAGTGAATGATATGAATACACCATTCATAAGCTGTACAGGTAACTCAACAACAAGATAACAATAAAACCACGCAAGCATGTAAAATCACAATATGATAACAAAGGTTCATGACATAGTCCATAACATAACCAACAACTAGAAATTAAAAGCAATTACGGGTCAAACAAGTTCGGAATACAATAGAGTAGCAACTAGTAAACAGAAATAAAAAGGACATGGTAATTAAATAGAATCTAAAATGCTTGTTCGCCAACACCTTCGGATAATTCTCCTTCCAGGTCTGCAAGTACATTAACACGAAGAAAACCAAGAGAAACAAGAAAATGCCTGTTAATGCAAGTTACGGACCGCAAGTAGTACAAGCTGGAGGGATAAGTACAAATAAAACAAGAAGCAGGAAAAAGAGAAAGGAATCAAGTATCATGTAATAGGAGACAATACAATATATAAACACTATCATGAACAATACATCATGAAACAAGTGACATGTAAATAGGTAAACAAGTCAACAGGAACATGTAACATATAATTGGATCATGCAAGTACACGTGTTGGTCTCTTATTGTTTATTAACTTAACTAGTGCGGCAATCATGCGTCCCATACCACATGTTTGATGCACGATCAAGTGAGCATTTAGACTTAGTGGTGGATTTTATAGGTCACGTACTCGGAAAAAATATGTAAATTGTATCTTGTATCGAGATACGTGCAAACTTTTAATGTGAAATATGTAGAGTGTAAATTTGTAATGTGAAACATATAAACCTGTAATTTGCAAACTTGTAACTTGTAAGCATGCAACTTACATCGGAAAACCACGAGTTCCCATCTGAGTACGTTCTTCTATATTGCCCCACTACTAAATCTTTCCTTTTATACCCCAGCATGTTACTTTTATTACAATCAAACATGATCAAGATGCAAAGAGAAAGATATCAAGATATGACCAGGGAATATCAAGGAATTATGCATGGAGCATGTTCTAACTCATGAGAAGCAAAAACACGCATATAAATATTAAAAACAACACAATACCAGTTCTGGACAGCAAGACATTGTTGCACCAAAACTAGATTTTCCGTTGCTACCAGAAAGCAAATCAAATCCCGTTAGAAGTTATAGAAACTGGACTTCTGGATGATTCCAATGCATATTTATAATGCAAAATACAGTAACAGCAGCTATGTCAATTCTATGGTTCTTTACAGATTTTCTGTTCTGGCAGAATCTCAAAATCATGCTCTTGTGTTAAGAACTCTATTAAACGTCTAGATAAAAAATTCTATAAAAATTATAATATGATCCCTAATCATGTTGATTAACATACTGAAAATTATTGGGGTGTTATTACACTATTAGTACTTTTTAATCCATTAAACAAATTAAGATGTTCAGAACTCAAGAATCTGTAATTTGTAAGTTAACAGTACTAAAAGTGTGATAACTTTCACAGAACAGATCGGAATTCGGATCCATCAAATGTTCTAAAAACTAGACATAGAGGGCTAAAATTTCTATTCACAAAGTTCTGAGTTTTAATGTCATTTACGAGGTCAAATTTCTATTATAAGTCTGGGTCAGCAGCATTTTAGGGTTTTGTAACACTCGATTATGATCAATAGCATATACAAAATTTAATCAGGATAAAAATTATTATAAAAGCACTGTACTACTATCACGGGAAAAACAATTCATGCACTATACTCTGTATAATCCTAAGAGTACATATGTGTTTATCATCGTGTTCGTGTAATGCGTATGACAATGAAGTATTCGCGACCATATGCAAATATGGAATTGACGGAACAGTGGATTTCAATACGAATGAAATTGAATTTGTAACGGATAATCACGAAGTTTACTTACGGTATTTTCAAAGAAAAGCTTGTACTAGATAAACGAGTTGTACAAGATGATACTTGCCTTAAAGCATTGGTATTGCGATGAACTCGATGATCGGATGATGATCACGATTACCGGTGTCGAATCCCGATGCTGATTTGATGACAACGATCAAGATGGTGATGATCAAATGGTGATCAAACAGCCGATGTTCAACTTGATGGTGATCAACTTGATGATGATCAAGATGTGATGATCAAGATGTAGCTCTGATGCTAATGATCGGGATCGCTGGCTTCGACAGTGGTAGCAGGGCATGGGGCGGCTGCGATCTGCAGTGGCGGTTGGTGTTTCATGCGGTTATGGTGGCGGCTCTGGCGGTGGCTTCAAGCAAGGTGGCTGGACGGGTGGTTCGACGGGGAAAACAGAGGAGATGAAGGGTCGCGAGGTGGTAGCGGTGGCTAACGAGGAGCTTCGATTGATGGGGAAGAAGAGGCTGGCGAGGTCGAGGAGGATGAGTGATGAGGAGCCGGCGGTCGGGAAGCGACGACGACAGAAGGTCGAGACTGGGGTGCAGAGGATGGGTTTCGGCTGAGGCGACAAGGAGAACAGGGGAAGGCGACGAGGATGCAGGATGGAGTGATGAAGACGAGGTGCGGGATGCAGGCGTGAGGAGACGAGGGCAATGGTGGGGTCGAGGAGGGGACGACGAGGACGATGACGTGGATTTCTGTTTGGGCGCTCTGTTTCAAAACAGTGGGGGGAGAAAGAGAGAAGAAAGAGGGTGATGAGAAGAGAGAGAGAGAGAGAGAGATAAAGAGAGAGAGGTTATTATATAATATTAAAATAATGGGTGAAAACGTGGGGATAGTTATGAGGTAGTGGGGGATGTGAGAGGTTTTGTTGATCTGGTCAACAAACAGATAGGAGGGGAGTTACGTTTGGGTTAGTGGATTGAGTTGGGTTAACAGGTTTGATTAGGTATCCAAAGGAGATCCAAGAGTAGTATGGGCTTCAAAAGAAAACTAGGCTCAGGATTAAATAAAATAGTAATATTGGGTTGAAGAATTGGGATTCAATAAATCAAAGTAACATTTATAAGATGAGGGAAACAATACTTGGTATTGGTTTGGGCTTCCAAAATTAATAAATAAAAATATAAGATTGGGCTTCATATAAAACAAAATAATCAATAGTAATAATATGATATAATGGTTTTGTTGGTTTCAAAAGAATAGAATGATTTGTAGAAGAAATTGAAATACAAGAATACAGAGAAAAGAAAAAAAATCTGTATAATCAGGAACAGGGGTTACAATACTTGTGGTTCAGATTAAAAGAATACACGATGAAGCATGGAGGTCGAAGCAGTCGAAGATATTCGAAGGTGAAAACAATTTAAGTAGGTGCAGGAAGAGTTGCGAGCGACCATCCCGGGTTGCGGTCGATCGCACACCCGACCGACCCTGTACATGGTTTGTCCGAGAGAGGGACAGTTGACCGCACTTGTGATGCAATCGACCGACCGCGATGGCTGTGTTATTTTGGGCCTCGATTTTTTAGGTCGTTTCAGCCCAATCTTCAACTCCAAGTCAGATTGTACGACTTCTATTCAGTTACTTCTTCTTCAGGATATATCGCAAATCTGAGAATGAAGATTAACATAGAGTTCTCTCTATTCTTCTTCTATATATTGTTGTAGCCTATAATATGAGAGACAAGTACTTCATTGCTTATTTTTCTCCATTGCAAAAATAGGCTTGAGAGAGATAGTTCTTGATGAGTGGGTTTAATTCCTTGTATTCAGTAATCATTTACTCCTTATAATATCTTCTAGTTGAATATTATATCTTCCTAGATTTCACTCCCGATTAAGCGAAAGCTAACCGGGATAAATTCTCGTTGTGTTTGTGTTGGATTGGTAGATCTGTTTGTTTGGGTATTCAATTGATTCATCACAACTACTTCGACTTCCTCATTTCTCTATTTAGTGCTGCTGCGCTGGGGTGTTTGTAGACACCCCCATCCCAACAATTTCAACCTATCATGGTAACTTTGTATTATTGCATCTCATCATGACATCATGTTTAGTGTTTGTCTATGTGTATGCTTTCAGTCATGTCCCAAAGAATCACATTTGGTTGCTATTAAACGTATCATTCGATACCTTAAAGGTAATTCAAACACGATACTTTGGTATCCAAAAAATAGAAAACTTTCTCTTGTAGGATACTTGGATGCCGATTATGCTGGAAGTTTAACTAGTAGAATATGGGAAAACGACATGTCATTTTCTTAGAATTTTCTTAGTATCATGGGCTTCAAAGAAGCAAAACTTCGTTACGTTACCCATTGCCAAAGCTGAATACATAGCTGTAGTTGTGCACAAGTATTATGGATGAAACACACACTGGAGGACAATAAGGTATTTCTCGATCATATTCCAGTTAAGAGTGATAATACTAGTATTGTTTACATAAACATAGTCGCTCAAAGCCTAGAGAAGTCCGTTACCATTTCATTAAAGGTGACTTCATACTTGATATGTTCCGACTGATTTGCAGTTAGCTGATATTTTTACAAAACCAACCTATGAAAAACGTTTTCATTATTTGTGAGGTGAATTGAATGTTATTGTATAAAAAATTGATTTTTTGTGTGTGTTTTATTTGTAATATTTATCCCCATAAAAATATTTTTTTCGGAGTATAAATTGACTTCTGGGAATAAATGGATAGTTGACTGCGCATAAAAGAAATCGACCGTAATGTTTTGTTAATTTTATTTAATAACTAGATTTACTCGTGGCCACGTGCCTACGACACGTCTTCAGAATGATACAACATATGAAAAGTCTTGTAAACAGTAAATCAACAATTATGTAGCTGAAGTTTGAAATAATTAGTTGTAAATAAAAGTCCATGTTTCCATTAGTATATGATGAAAAATAATTATAAATTGGGGTATAAAAGTCCATATTTCCATATATATATATATATATATATATATATATATATATATATATATATAGAGAGAGAGAGAGAGAGAGAGAGAGAGAGAGAGAGAGAAATAATTAAATAAATAAATGAGTTGTCTTGGGGGATTTGAATTTGAGTTTTTGGGAAAACTTTTAGGGGGAAAATATGTTTTGTGATATTAGATCCGGACCTTTGATTTTGGGGGGATTGAAGGAGAGCCACTTGATAGCTTTCTTTGTGTTTTATTATATAGATTTATTTTTTTAACCATCATTTCTCCCTCTCCTCATTTTTGGGAGGCCTCTTTTGGTGTGTTCCCAAAATGGAGAGAATTTTGTGGCTTGAAGAATTTTGTGAATTCGGTTTCTTATTGATTCTTGAGATTTTATTGTATCGTGTACATGTTTTTTTAATAGAATGAAATATGTCATGATTAATTTACATATTATAAATTTCCTCCATTATTTATCATCATTTTCAGAAGTTCCGCTTCATAATTGATGTAAATTGTGTGTGCATGCTTCTTATCATATATACATATCATCTCATTCATACAAACTTATCTGTTCTTATAATTTATCTTATATTCATGTATCAGATTAAGGGAGAGATTTACTTTAAATTCTTAGTGTGTTTTTTCCACACCAAAAGAGGGAGATTGTTGACTCTATGTTTGGTATGTGCAACACATTTGTATTTAATGATTTCATCTAAGATCTTTACATGCCAATATAGAGTGAAATTCAAATAAATCTCATGATCTTTATAATAAAAATAAAAGGAAAATAGTCATGCAAATACCGTGAAAGATTCATCAAGAAAAAAAATGTGATTGATCCTCAAGAATCCTGAGAATCACTGATTATTTACTGCTTTATTTATAAGGAATAAATATGTAAATTTATATTTGGCAAATGCTTAAGTTAAGGAAAGAATATAAAGTGCATTCATCAATATATTTAGTCTAGGAATGGTTTCGGTCCACTGCACAAATTGCAATCGACTGCACTTGACAATCGACTGCAATTACAATTGAAGCTGGTGTAGTTAGCACCGTCACATTTACCAGTTACCCGGACCCGGTATTGGACCGGAACCGACCCGATCTATAGGGGTCCGGGTCCGGGTCATAAAATAAGACGTCCAGGTCTGGGCCGGCTTTGGGTCCGCTAAAAATAGAACCGACCCAGACCCGGACCCGGACTCGGACCAGTTAAAAAGTACCCTAAAAAATATGTAATTTGAATAATAGAGTTATAGGAATATACATATAAATAGTATTTGTTGAAGATAGATGTGTAAATATAATATTTATTCATGTGCTTAAGTACAAAAATTATTGGAACCGTAGGGTATAGGGTGCAAAATACTTAAGTGCATATATTTATTTCCTGCTACTGGACCCGACGGGTAGATTTTTTTAACTAGGATCCGGACCCGATTTTCGCAAGTCTAGGTCCGGGTCCAATTTTTGGACCCGTGAGATACTGGATCCAGGTCCGGGTCTGGGTAGTGAAGGACCCGACCCCATAGAAACCGATACCAGCTCTACGTGCGGTCGACTGCCATTTTCTCTTGACATTGTTCTGGAGGAAATGACAGTCAACTGCCAAAATTTGCAGTCGAACACAACGTGCCCAAATTTATGTTTGGTATTTTCTTTTACATTTTTGGAATAGAATAATCAAAAACTTCTCTAATATTATAATGTGAGAAGGCCTTAGTGTCATTTGTCAATCTACCAACATGTGCAACACACGTATATAACTAATATAAAGGATGTTTCCGGTTCAAATCCTCTATACGTCAGAGTTTTTATTTTTATTTTTTGAAATTATTAAAACGTGCATCGCACGTGTAAATTATTAGTATTGAATAGAGCTAAATCAATGGAGTATTCTTTGTCTCTTTTGACTCATATACTTGAGAACTTATCATTTGCTAAAGATCAAGATAGAATAACGCTTTTATTATTGATGGAATGGTTTGCAAGTGCACAAAATCGCAAAAAGTAGTATAGTTTAAAAGAAAAAAATGTTGAACCCACAAGGACTAATTATGTTATTGAATACCAAAATTCACTAGATTATCTACTATTTGGAGAATCAAAATTTGGTAAAAACAACAACTAAATTAAATTAAACTAAAGGCAAAACTAAACTAATTAAAAATAACGAAATCTGAAAATTTAGGGTTTATTAATAGCAGAATTAACTCTTAGGCATTTAAGTGTCACCTACCTAATCCCACACAATTCATATTTCTATGAAACTCGAAACTCTACTCTTCCAAGTTGTAGACCAAAATCTCCCAATTTTTCAATGCCTTGTCTTGAATAACACCAAACATATTTCAAACTAATAATTCATCACATCTCTATGCGAATTTAATTATTTGAAGATTCATTAAGTTCTGTGTATTTCTCCATGGTCACATTAATCGCGATAAATTATCTTTAATTTCCACAATCAATAGTGTTTAATTCTATAATCCTAAATCACAAGTTACCTTCGACACCCCCTATGATTCAATAAATCGAACAATAGTTGATCAGACAATTACAAGCATTAATAATAAAAATTAAATACACAATCATGAAAAAGTAGAAGAATAAAATAACATGAAATTTAAATTGTGTTTTCAGACTATGCTAAATCGAAGCCCTTGAAAATAAAATTAGTTCATGACAAATTTGCAACTAATAATTATCTTATTGGATTACATAATAATAATAATATAGAAAAGAAAAGAAAGAACTCGTTTTGCTGTTTTTACTTGAAGCCGAAAATTGAAGCAATTAACGTCGGGCTTTCTCCAAAAATTCAATTGTTGGGATTTTTTCCAGAAAAATATGTCTCTTGGGATTTTTCGAAGAAGTCGCAGGTCCCCGAGCTTGACGAGATTTTGTTGGAGATGAAGTCGAATTAGTTGGAGTTTAAAAGATTAGTTAATTAGTTAAAATTAAAAGATTAAGATTAATCATTAAAATTTTAAACAAATACTAATCCAAACCTACTTCCATGTGCTGTCTTTTTCCTTCTTTAATTTTTTTCAAAAATTTTCTTCACCCCCTGCTTTACCAGAATATTTTTATCAGTTCTTCGAAAAACCAATTTGTAAAAACATGCATGAGAGTGCTCGAATTTTCTTGAAATGTTCACTTAGAATCAATTTGAATTGTGAAATTCATTAGCCTTATTTTCTTTCTTGATCTTACCAAAACTCCCACATTTTGCACTTATCCGTCTCATTCATTAAAAAACAAACAAATAAATAAAATTATGTAGAAAGAATATAAAATTCAAAGTAATAAATGAGAACTCACAATTCTAATGCGTAAAAAGAGTAATAAAATCATGAAGAAATTAGAGTTGTTAGTTTGACCCGATACCCGGACCTGTCGGGCCTTGGATCGGAACCGAACCGATTTATACGGGTCTGGGTCCTAAAATAAGACCCGATGAACTTCCGGGTCAGGGTGCAGGTCCGCTCAAAATAGACCCGACCCGGACCCATTAAAAAATATCCCAAAAAACATGAAATTTGAATAATTGGGTTATAGGGATATACATGTAAATAGTAATTATTGAAGATAAATGTGTAAATATAATATTTATTCATGTATTTGAGTATAATTTTTTTTGGAACTGTAGGGTATGGGGTGCAAAAATGCTTAAGTGCAAATATTTATTTTCCGTTACCGTACCCGATAAGTAAATTTTTTTAATTAGGATCCGGGCCCGGACCCGGACCCGATTCTCGCAAGTCTGGGTTCGGGTCCAATTTTTGGACCCATGAGGTACCGGATCTGGGTCCGGGTATTGGAGGACCCAATACCAGCTTTAGTAGAAATTACACTCATCAACTGTTTTGATAGTCAAGACGTTGATCTTGCTTTTTCACTTTTTGCTTCGGATCGAGGCGATTTGCGGGTCATATATATAGAATTTATGTGGGTGTAATAGGAATCTCAGCCTGAATACCGAGATCTCATTATACGAGGTTTAAGTATAATGGAACACTTACGATGGAGAATTGCTACAAGTAGGGGATAGTAGATTAATCCTAGGTGCCCAACTACTTATATCGCTGTGTCTCGTCTCTTTGTTGTATTTGTTTTCTCTAACTCTATCTCATTACTTTATATCTCATTACTTTATATATTTATTTTATGTTTTTTAAAAATTTCTCTACAATTACCATATTTCCCTCCCTAGGGTTATTTACCAAAACCCCACTGTAAATTCTTACTTATTACTATTTCGAAGGGGGTTAGAAATGTGGAATTTGTGTGGTTGTTATTAAAGGAGGATAACGGCTACAGGAATGCTTAGTGCATGCTGGTTTGGATGATACTGACAAGCAGGAAAAACAAAATGAATATCAGGTGAACTAAATATTAACCCATCCAATGCACATGGTTACCTTTTAAAAATTATAAAATAATTTTTATGGAATGCTAAGTATAACATAACTTGACATAATATACTATGGAATGCTAAGTATAGCATAACATCTAGAAAATAGCATAACACTCCAATTTCAAACCACATCATACTTATTTAATCCAAGTATATATGGTAGCCTACCTCAATCTAGTCACAACCAAGACATAACATTTTCAATAGCATAGCATATTCAATCGAGTCACACACAATACTAGCTCGATCCTTATCAACTACTGTCAGGACTAACATCATATCCATCCATGCGACGAGCATTCCTGGTCCTTGCAAATTCTGCTCGCAACTCAGCGATCACCCTTTCAAGCTGTTCCTGATGTTGCTTGGGTTTCCTCTTCTTCTCCCTTAGCTAGTTCGTGAGTTGGGTGAACTGGCGAGCCGCTCGGTGATGAAATCCTCTGAGGGCTTTGACCTCCATGTTCAGGAATGCTATAATCCATTGTTCCTTTAACCGCTGCTCCTTTGGCTGACTCGTCCATTGATATCTAATCAGCTAGTGCCTCAGTGCAACAATCTATTCTGACCTCTGTTCCGGGGCATAGCAAGATCGGTGGACTCTCCGGCCACTGATCTACGAAAGATTAAGGCTGTGAACTGGTCCTAACCCAAGATGATAAAGGAAGTCATGAGCCTTTTTGGTCTAACGGGGTACTACAAAAATTCATCCAAGACTATGTCAAGAAAGCAGTACTGCTTACAACATTGACCAAGAAGAATAAAAAGTTTTGAATGGACTCAGGCATGTGAGAGAAGTTTTCAAGAGTAGAAGAGCTAGTTGATTTCAGTGCCAATATTGATCTATCTTACCTCAAACAGACAAGAGGTATGTGATCTACAGTGATGCTTCGCATTAGAGTTTTGGGGGCATTCTGATGGAAGAAGGGAAGGTGATATAGCCTACAGGACGAGGCAGCTCCAGCCAGAATAGTCAAATATGTCATAATATTTGTGATAGTCTGTTCTATCATACCATAGCTGTCGGGAAAAGTAGATAGGATTAACAACGCATGTGCTCTCTCCACAAACTTCAACCCTTCTAATTCCAATTGACCATATATCATACAAAAATTGTTCACATGCTTAACTATTGAATCCCTCTCTGCCAACTTCATGTTAACTATGATTTTTCAAATGAAAATTTTTGTTCGATGCAGACGGTTTCTCACAATTAACTGTGAGAATCACCATTACCTCCTTCGCGGTCTTTGCATTCCCAATATAGATTAGCACTTTCCTATTCAATGCCAAATGAATTGCCCTAAGCACCTTCTCGTCCACACAGTTCCATGCTGCCAAGACAGTCAGATCTATCTTTGCTCCCTCTAGCATTGTGCCAAACAACATATATAGCATCTAGATCTTTCTATAGGAGGTGTGGTGTTTTTTGGATCTTACACATCGAGAACTCTGTTCCATTAAATTTTTTGACTTTTCTCGTCACCCATCTCAAACATTCTGATGCTCCGATACCAATTTGATATCAAATACCCCCAAGATAGCAAACAAGAAAACGAAAAATGCGAATCACAAACAAATGTAGCCAATAATCATGTGACCACAAAAGAATTTTCGAGGTTCGCCCAATACAATGGCTATTTTTCCATGCAGAGGTACTTCTGCAATTTCTACTAGAATTTTGAAGAAAATATGGTGTACAAGAACTCCCACTCGAGAACTCTTCATTCTTTCTTGGAATATCTCACAAGAAATTTTGCTCTCTCCTTGATTTAATGATGGAGGCTAGGGTTGATAGCAGAACAAATTCTAGGACTCCCACTCAAGAACTCTTCATTCTATCTTGGAATATCTCACAAGAAGAATTTTTGCTCTGTCCTTGATCTAATTATGGTGGCTAGGGTTGATAGCAAAACTAATTCAAGGCTACGAATGATTAGTATATATATATATATATATATATATATATATATATATATATATATATATATATATATATATATATATATATATCACACTCCGCTTCTCATTATATGGAAACACAGGCACGTAACTGAGGCCCAGCGAATGATATAAGTATGCCAACTCATATAATCCATAAGCTGTACAATACCAGTCAACTCGACAATATAATAATAATCACATAAACCAGAATATAATGCAATAACCGATATCTGATATACAAGAACTTACCAAATATCCAGAGAATATGCAATGCAATAATAGCTCGACGAATTCTTTAAGTAACCCATCGTCTATACCTATATAACATAACTCAAAGAAAGATAAATGGAGTACCCGTTAGAGCAAGTTACGGTCTGCAAGTAGTACAAGCAAAATATGAACAAGAGACAATGTATGTAGGAAAACAAAAGAATTGGGAATTCAAATACGGAATAAACATGATAACGAGAAATAACATGTATAACAAGAAAGAAATAAAGACTGAACAAGAAAGGAACAAGAACTGGCGATCCAAATGTAATATAACATGATCAAGTGAAATGCAAGTAACAACTAGAATAAGACTCAAAACGTAAATAATCAGGAACGAGGAATAATGTAACTTGAATATACCATGTAAAAAAAAGTCATGCAAACTTGTAATAGGAGTCATGTGAACTAGTAACAGGTAACAGGTAATGGGTAATAAGTAACAGGTAACAAGTAACAGGTAATTGTTGTGCAATCCAGCTATCTAAATATAATAGATAAACTAGACACAAATTAAAACCTCGCAAGTGTACGAATCGTTTATAGAAGCGTAGTGACAAGCAAGGGTCGATCCCACAGCGATTGTAGAAATTAACTTACTAACCAATAAAACAGAAATAAGAATCTTAAAGTGTTGTTCTAAAAGAAATGACTAGATCAAGTAGTTCTGAGTCACAAATATCTATTAAGTAGTTGGGCTTTGATCTCCACCTATAGTCAATAATGCTAAGTCATCTTCTATACTACTCTAATTACTCATGTTCGTTCCTTTAAGGGCATGGTATCTACTCCTTAAAGTTATTGTTTCCCTAAGCCAAGAATTAGGCATGGTATCTACTCTAATTCGTTTCTTTCCTTAAGTATTTAGCATGGTATCTACTAAGTTGCACTTAAAGAAAATATAGGAACGATGGAAACGAACAAACACTCAAAGTTCTAGAAATTGGTATCAGATCTAGATCCTTCAAGTTGATTAAACCAAGAATCCCTAAAGATTCCTGTATTACAAGCTATGAGCACGAGATACGGGTCGTCTCTATGCTCATATAACAGATTCAGATTTATAATACGCAAACTTGATAAACTCAGGTTCTGTATGGCAGTCGACTTGCTGTCACTATCAGTCGACTGCTCTTAGAACTTCTGAACAAGTTTGTATATTATAAATCTATACCAATACTCTCATGTTTAATCAATAAGTAATAGAGTAGCATTCAGAAGAATATAGCATTACATAACTACGGTTTCAATCTACCCAACTATGAAATTAGTTCCACATAATAAGACTTTTATTAACTAACAGTTTCGAATACATGATTAAAATAAAAACTAGAAAGAGAAGAAATAAACTGATGATGTTCGGCCAGATAAGTCGACTGTCTGTCACTCAGTCGACTGGCTCGTCCCCTTCAGTGTACTTGGTCTCCTCCTTTCTTCGATGCTGAGAGAACAATGCCTCTGGTTGATGATTGATGATCCCGAGATTAAGTGATACCCTTCACTTCTTATTCCAGCCTTTTTATAACTTCTTTTGCCCACATCTGCAGATTTCAATTCTATCTCTTTACACGTTGAACATAGATATGAGTCGATCTTCTCACTTGCCAATCTCTTGCTTCGGATTTGGATGAGGATGCATCTTCATCTGTTCTTATCTTCTGACTCGGCTGAATACCAGTCGACTGGCTTTGTTATCAGTTGACTGTGTCGAGACATCTGTAGATTCATGATCATCAGTCAAGCCGACTGTCTCTGGAGTAAGTCGACTGTGCCGAGCATCGTCAGCCTCTCTGTTCAGTCGCCTGTTGGAAGCACCAGTCGACTTATGCCCTGCAGTTTCTGTGTACCATCCTCAAAATCCTGAATCTGCTTCGTTTTGCTGCTTTAGGCTGTTTCCTACGGAAAAGAGAAATTAAGAGTAAAATACCACATATAGAGCATTTAAATGTCCAATTGCAGTAAGATTATTGCTCCTAAATGTGAATAATATTGGATTCATCAGTAATATGTAACAGTTCATAGGTAACAGGTAATATGTGACAAGTAACAGGTAACAGGTAACATGTAACAGGTAACAAGTAACAGGTAACAAGAATGTACAGGTGAAACATATTATTCTTAAGTCTTTTATTTAATCATATCTAATGCACCACTCATGCGTCCCATTCTACATGGTTGCTGCATACAAACAAGTTGGGTTTAGATTTTGTGGTGGATTGTATAGGGCTGTGTACTAAAGCATCATGTAAACAGGTAAACAGGCTTGTGAACCATGTAATCATGTATTCATGCAACAGGTGGGAAACACGGGCCCCCTTCCGACTACACCTTCCTATAGGGGAGAATGCAGTCAGGTAATCATATAAACAGGTAAACAGACTCATGAATATTGTAATCATGTATTCTTGCAATATGTGGGAAACACGGGTCCATTTTCGAGTACAGTTTCTGTTGGGTTTATGTCTTGCATACTATGTTGGATAAGAAGATGATGAGACGATGGAGGAATCGAGACGATTGGAGACAGAGTGGAAGCAAGGGAAACAGTTAACACCAGCAGTAGGTAGAGTTGCGGTCGACTGTACGGTCGACCGTACATGGGGTGCAGTCGAACGCCCAACTCTGCATAAGTTCCCGAGAGGGGGACGGTCGACCGACCCTGAGGTGCGGTCGACCACGTGCGGCGCTGATGGATAATTTGGATCGGATCTTGGGGATTCGTGAGAAGTCCAACTTGCTCTTCAAGTCAGATCGTACGGCTCTTATCGTAGAGTTATCTCTTCAGTAATATCTAACGACTATTGTATCAAGATATCAAACTAGATTTTCTCTAGATCTCTAAATATTGTTGTTATTGGCCTCCATTGAAAGCCAAGAGAGAGAGAGTACTTCATTGCAGGAGAGATTGAGTGATTCTCTAATTGTAAACAACCAGTACTTGCTGGTGAGGCTTGAGAGAGAGTCGTGGTGAGAATTGTAATATTCTTGTATCTTCTCTAGTTAAATAACATCTTGGGTTTTTTCTCCTCTGGATTAAGGCAAAAATTCCAACCGGGACAAATTTGTGTATGTACTTGGTGGTTTGTGTTGATTGCATTGAATAACTCAACAAGATCCTAAGAGGGGTTTTCGGTTGAAATCCTTAACAATTGGTATCAGAGCTTTGGGTTCAAGGGTTTGTTTGAGTTCCTTGGAGATGATGGCAGATCATATCACGAAGATCAAGTGGTTCAAAGGCAAGATCAACTTTGATCTCTTGAAGGTGGACATGCATGAAGCATCGGTTCAACAAGACTTGGATTTATTCCTAGGAGATAAAGGGATACCAATCGGCACAAAGCAGGAGAATTGGGAGGAGATTTATTCAGAAGCCTTGTGTTTAATCCAGTAGTCATCGACGAGCGAAGTCAGGTATAGGAGAAGCACGACGAGTCTATGGGAAAGATTCAGAACTGACTACTCGGAATCGTCCTCACGGGGTCAGATGTACCAGCAAAGAAAGTCATGGGGTTTCTCAATGAAGGAAAGTATCGCTCTTCTAGATCATGAAGCGGAGTTCAACATGGAGTTATCTGAACTGAAGGCGTTCAACTTAGATGATCTAAGGGTTTTCGACTCGATATATTCTTCATCAAATCCATCCAACATGATAACCGTGCTAGATGAGAAATCTACCAAGGAGAATTTTTCCATAGCAGGTATGATCAAGGGGTTGGAGGAGGATGCACTTAGGAAGGAGAGTCAGAAATCGGCATCAACTTCTGTGAGTAGCTTGGAGGTGGATTGTACTTTGATTGGAAGGGAAAGTATATGTAGGGGTAAGGTCCATGGCCGCTAGTGCAAAGCAATTGAGTATTACATGAGAGACTGTTGCAAGCGGTTAAGTCAGAGGAGCACCAAATTCAGTGCCGCTGAATCAAGTGATGGCTTAAACAGTGCTTTTGTTTCAAGTTCCTTAGATGTGAATTCCGGTTGTTATTTTGATTTGGTTAGTTCTTCTCAAGTTTGCTCCGAGAGGGAGCGGGTTTCTACTTGCAAATTTGCATCATATCGTTGTGTAGGAACGAAGGTTGATAAGATTTGTGAAGTAATGGTTTCTACTTACAAGTTTGCTTCATGTCACTGTGTGGGAATGAAGATCGACAAGACTTGTGAAGTAAGGGGTGAGAAAATAAATGAGTCGAAGATGACAGACGGAAGGGGATACACACTAAAGGAGGGCATGTATATTCCTTTAATGAAGTGGAGCATTATTTCCATGAGAACTCTAGAAGCTCGGGACTGCAGGTACACAAATCCAGGTGGAGTTCGATCAGTTTGGAAAAGTTTTCGTGAGGTGATGAAGGGTGAGAGGGGGATTGAGCAGGGTCAGCACAACCTCTACCAGCTTTGGAGGAACAGAAAAACTTGCGCATGTATTTTGAAGCCCATTGTTCCTAAAGCACCATCTACTCTGCCGTCAATAGAATCATCTGAGCGAGACTACGATGCTTGAATATCGTCGGAAGGTGGAGAGAGCCTTGAGATAGGTGGAGTTCGTGTGGAGGGTGGCACCTCCATGATTACATCTACTGGGGTGTGCCCTTGAGGGGGGCATACAGTGGGAGAAAAACAGGTGGAGATAGATTCAACTAGCAGAGGAAGCCATTGAAACGAGTTGTTTGCAAGAAGAGAAGGAAAAGAGTCTAGAAGGTCTTAAATCACACAGGTGTGGATTCATGAGTATGCAATCCAAGGTGGAGATTGTTGGGTTTATGTCTTACATACTATGTTGGATAAGAAGACGATGAGATGATGGAGGAATCGAGACGATCGGAGACGGTGTGGAAGCAAGGAAAACAGTCAGCAGCAGTAGCAGGTGGAGTTGCGATCAACTGTGCGGTCGACCGCGTGGTCGACTGTACATGGGGTGCAGTTGACTGCCCAACTCTGTAGAAGTTCCCGAGAGGGGGACGGTCGACCGACCTTGAGGTGCGGTCGACTGCGCGCGGCGCTGATGCATAATTTGGATCGGATCTTGGTGATTCGTGAGAAGCCCAACTTACTCTTCAAGTCAGATCGCACGGCTCTTATCGTAGGGTTATCTTTTCAGTAACATCTAACGACTACTGTATCAAGATATCAAACTAGGTTTTCTCTAGATCTCTATATATTGTTGTTATTGGCCTCCATTGAGAGCCAAGAGAGAGAGAGTACTTCATTGAATGAGAGAATGAGTGATTCTCTAATTGTAAACAATTAGTACTTGCTGGTGAGGCTTGAGACAGGGTCGTGGTGAGAATTGTAATATTCCTGTATCTTTACTAGTTGAATAACATCTTGGGTTTTTTCTCTCCCGGATAAATTTGTGTGTGCTTTGGTGTGTTTGGTATGATATCAGATGTGCTTGGTGGTTTGTGTTGATTGCATCGAATAACTCAACAAGATTCTAAGAGGGGTTTTTGGTTGGACCCTAACAGTTTTCTATATTGTCCACTACTTGATCTTTCCTTTTACTCCGTCTTGGTTATTTATTCTTTTTACCAACACAGACATGAATGTGCACAATCAGGGATAGGTAAACAAGAGGGATAGAAAACATGTTCAGACTGGACGAGAAACATGCTCGGGTGCCATAAACAAAATTATAAATATTGAAACAACAAGAACTTCAATTCTGGACAGCAGGACGTTGCTGCACCGAAACTGGAATTCTCACTGCTACAGAAAAGCAAATCTGGATCCGTCAGAATTTTAGAAACTAGACTCTCTTTTGGTTCCAGCACATATACATACGATATATAAAAATCACAGAAATTAGGTTCAAATTCTTATTCTTTACAAATTTTATGTTCAACCAAAAACTGAGGGTACAATTCTTATAAATCAGTAAAGAACTCATTTAAAAATTCTATAAAATTTATAATCAGGTTCTTAATCATGTTAAGTAACTTACTAGAACTTATCAGATCTTTATTATACTTTTAGTATGATATTTAAATTAGTTAATCGAGAACATATTCTTCAAAATAGTAATCTGGAATTGAAAACATCACAGTACTAAAAATAGCATATCTTAGAATCTAGACATTGAATTTTAGATCCGTCAAAAGTTCTGGAAACTAGACTCGGGGGGATACAAATATATTTATAAAGTTCTAACAGATTCAAAATGTAACTGGGTCAAAATCTGATTACAAGTCAGAAAAGAAAGCAGGGCAGAAATATACAATTTGATATCTATGATCTTTTACGAATACGGAATTAACAGAAACAAATCAAACGGATAGGGATCAAGATCATCATTGGATAAAACATTAAGAATGAGTCACAACGAAGAATCTACTTACGGTATTTCAAAAAAGTGCTTGTATGGGAAAACAACAAAGATTCGTACATGATACTTGCCAAATAAACGATGATTCTGACAATATTGAGAATAATAGGATGAGCATCCCGATGGCAACATACATGCAAACTACGTGCACCGAGACACGTGCAACAACCCCGGCTATCAAGAACGACAGCAACAATAAAGTAACTGCAGCACGTGCTATACACGTGCACACACACATGCACGATGAGAACAACAACAAGAGCAACAACAACATACAACGAGAACGGCGACTGCAATAGACAGAAACAACAACAAGAGGGGCACACAGCAAACATCGCAAGAACAACGAGCAGTAATTGCAGCAAGGGTGCGAGGTGGGGCAAGCTAGTCACGGGGCTGGGAAGGTGGTTTTCGAGGTAGAGGCAGGGATCGAAGTTGCAGCAATGGTGGGGTAGAGGTGCATGGTGGTCGAGGAGTTGAGCGTTGAATGGAGGCTTCAGAGCAATGGCGATGGGGTGGAGCTTCGTGGTGAGTAAGCTACAGGGAGATGATGCCGAGGAAAGGCAGTGATGGCTTAGGGAGGTGACTTCAATCTGCAGTGGAGGGGCGCCGACGAGGAAGAGGGGTGCAGATGGCGAGGAGCAGTGGTGGACAGTGGGATGGGTTTTGGAGGTAGATAGGGGAGAAGAAGGGTTGCTCTATTTTCGGAAGGAAGCAGAGGAAGAGGGGAGCAGGTGGTTGACGGGGTGGAGAGGAGATGGCGATGCTGTTGAGGAAGAGGGAATGGGGCAATGGTTGTTGGCGGTGTGGCTGCAAGAGGTGGTGGGCGATGGCGATGATGGTGCAGCAATGGGTTCCGATGGGTGCGTTCGATGATGGAGGAATGCAGGGGAGGTGGAAGGTGATAGGTTCGGGGAGAGGGTGGTGAGGCTGGAGGCGTGAGCGAGGCAGAAGTAGGGGTGCAGGCGGCGGTGGAGATAGGGTGAGCGGGAGGTGCTCAGGGTGGTGGCGGCAATCGGCAATGGGGGGCGATGAGATGGAGGGAGATGCTGGAGGTGATGGCGGGAGTTGCGGTGACAATGGCGGAGGGCTGCAGCAATGGGGAGTCGATGAGGGCGACAGAGTGGTCGATGAGGAGGAGAGGGGTTGCTAACGGCGCGAGGATGCAGAGGGTGCGAGGATGAGGACGAAGGTGCAGCGACGGAGTGCTGCATTGGATCAGCGACAGGGCAAGGTGGCTTCGATGGTGAAGACGAAGGGTTCGACATGAGGAAGGCGACGGGGTGGAGAGGATGACGAAGGAGGGGGTTGGGTTTAATGAGCTGAAGGTGGGTTTCGGAAATCACAGAGGAAGGAGAGGGGGATCGGGGGTTAAGGGTGTAGGCAGTTTGAGTAAGATGGTAATTAGGTTAAGATTAATTCGGTTTATGTTTAAATGGATATATATATGGGATTCTAGGATGGTGGGTTATTGGGTTTCAGGTACGGTCCAATAAGGATATAGGTTAAAGGGTTTCGGGTTTGTATGCGGGTTTAGATTAAAATAAAAAATAAAAAATAAAAAATCAATAATAATACCAGAGTACAAATAAATCAAATAGTATGCATTAAATTGATACTCAAATACTACTAAATATAATAGAATGTATGGGTTCACAAAATAGATGAGACTGGATTTGAATTGAGCTAAAATATAATAAATAACAATTAGTTAATTAAATCAAATAGTATATAAAATCCATACTCTAATAATCATAAAATATAGATTAAGGTCAATAGACTTTCACAAATTAATAAATAACGAAAGATGAATTTTAATAAACATTCAGAATTAATAATAATAACAATAATGATTATATATATATATATATATATATATATATATATATATATATATATATATATATATATATATATATATATATATATATTTGGGATTCGAGTTTAACCAAATTTATTAAAATTCAAATAGTAATAATATATTTGATTTGGATTCAAATATAAATAGTCGATCAATTAGGAATAGAAAATAAAGTTAAATACACCATTAATTATTCGAAATAAATATAACTTTCGATTAGAAAAGACTTTAATAGAAGATACAAAATGAATTTATAAATAATCAAAATACAGAAAATATATTTGCGGGAACGAGGGTTACAATATATATATATATATATATATATATATATATATATATATATATATATGAGTCTTCTTCCGTTGCAAACGGGTCTGTGTGCACAGACCCGTGCGAACTTTAATCTGGACCGGTGGATCTTTGATCCAATGGCCCAGATATATTTTCATGATATTTTGCCTTAACCCATCGTTGGGAATGACGGGTTAAGGTTAAATTTTATTTTAAAAAATAGCCTTAACCCGTCATTCCCAAGAACGGGTTAAGGCAATCTAAATTCATTTAGATCTGCATACAAGTCGTCTTCTTTGACGATTCTCTCTCTCGCTCTTTCTTCTTTCTTCGACGAACCCACAAAGAAAAAAAATCCTAATTCTTCAGCTAAACCCAAATTAGCTCTCCTCCGTCCGCTCCCCCTCCTCTCTCCCAATATATACTCCAAACTTTGAAACCCTACTCTCTCATCCCCTCTTCGAAACCAAATCGAAACCCTAGTTCTCCCCCAAATTGAATCTTTGGGTTAATTCGGACTTATTTTGTAAGGCATTGATTATTTCTTAACCTAGTAGATATATTTGCATTTATTTTTCAATTTGTGTATACTAAATTATTTAGAAAGTGGAAAAAAATTTATTTGCATTAGTAGATTGTAGATGTAGAATTGGGTTGACTTTTACTATATTCAATTGCCGAAATTTATTGTTTGCGTTAGTAATTTGTGGAACTAGAATTATATATACGAAATTAGTTAGAAACTTTTTAGTGTGGTTATGGTTGAAAACCCTACAAACGACCGTAAAAAATATGAAACTTTGCGAGTAGGTTGGTCTCACATAGTACAAGCCACCCCAAGTTATAGAAGTGAGTTTTGACTCACGGTTCGAGAGATATGGCCGCGTATCGCTTTCGGTTGAAAAAAACCAAGTAAAGCGGTACACGACCGTATCTCGCAAACCGTGACTCGAAACTCACTTCTACAAGTTTGGGTGGCTTGCGCTACGTGAATTCGACCAATTCGAAAAGTTTTATAATTTTTAGATGTCGTTTGTATGGTTTTCTCAAGTTTCTCGCATTAGAAGTTTTTAACCTAGAATTTTTTAAGTGCGGTTAGACTAGATTACCCTTCAAACCACCTCCAAAAAATTCGAAACATTGCGAGTTGGTTGGTGTTCCCTATGAGAAGTCAACCCAACTTGTAGAAGTGAGTTTCGACTCACGGTTCGAGAGATACGGCCGCGTATCGCTTTCGGTTGAAAAAAACCAAGTAAAGCGATACACGGCCGTATCTCGCAAACCGTGACTCGAAACTCGCTTCTACATGTTTGGGTGGCTTGCCTTACATGAATTCGACCAAGTTGAAAAGTTTTATAATTTTCAGATGCCGTTTGTGCGGTTTTCTCAAGTTTATCTTTTTATAAGTAAATGAGTTGGAACTTTTTCATTGTGGTTATACTAGATTACCCTTCAAACCACCTCCAAAAAATTCAAAACTTTGCAAGTTGGTTGGTGTCCCCTATGAAAAGCCAACCCAACTTTCAGAAGTGAGTTTCGACTTACGGTTCGAGAGATATGGCCGCGTATCGCTTTTGGTTGAAAAAGAACCAATAAAGCGGTACACGGCCGTATCTCGCAAACCGTAACTCGAAACTCCTTTCTACAAGTTCGGGTGGCTTTCTCTACATGAATTCAACCAAGTTGCTTGGTTTTATAAATTTTGGATGCCATTTGTGCAGTTTTCTCAAGTTTATCTTTTTATAAGTAAATGAGTTAGAACTTTTTCATTGCGTTAGACTATTAGATTACCCTTCAAACCACCTCCAAAAAATTCAAAATTTTGCGAGTTAGTTGGTGTCCCCTATGAGAAGCCAACCCAACTTGCAGAAGTGAGTTTGGACTCATGGTTCGAGCGGTACGGACGCGTATCGCTTTTGTTTGAAAAAAACCGATAAAGCGGTACACGGCCGTATCTCGCAAACTGTGACTCGAAACTCGCTTCTACAAGTTCGGGTGGCTTGTGTTACTTGAATTCGACCAAGTTGCTTAGTTTTGCTATTTTTCGTTGTGTTTTGTGCATTTTTTGGCACATTTTCGCTTTGTTTATTGCTGATTGATAAATAGATGTAACCCGTATCAACTAATCTTAAATTTTTCATTCACAGATAAATGGCTAGAACAAGGCGACCTAGAAGCCCTTCTGGTAGCGCTAGTGGCACACCTATGATGGAGGTAAGATTGATTATTATTATAGATTTTAAATACGAATATGAGTTTTATTGTCTCATTAATAACAATATTTCTCTTTGTTCATGTAGGTTGGTAGATCTACACCTGCCGAGGCCGGTCCCTCGTCTTCGATATCCGTTGCTCCTCCTGGACCAGTTGACTCCAGGTTACTTTCGTTACAATCCAGACACTGATCGGAATCCATGTGGACTGGGTCCGCAAAGAAGTGCAACTTCCGGAAGCACGAACTTCTTCCATTCGACCCCCGTATCACTCCGTTCTTAGTTGAAGCCGGTTTCTACAGAGCTCGCTTTATGGGGGATGTGAAGCTTGTCCGACCTCTACTTACAGCTCTGGTCGAACGATGGAGGCCAGAGACCCACACTTTTTACCTACCGATGGGTGTGATGACCGTCACTCTCCAAGATGTAGCGATCATTACTGGGTTACCAATAGATGGGGTCGCCGTAATGGGGAATATGGATTTTGACCGAGTAGAAGTTGTTCGTGATATACTCGGTATCAATGTTGAAGAGTCATTGATCCAAAAAAAAGAGGACGTTGAAAGAGAAATCATCAGAGATACTCCTGCTAATTTTGATGTCGATCTGTTAGATCAAGCCTTAGACGATGCGAAACATAAGGCGGAAGCTGAATTCTGGACCGAAATCTACGATGGAAAATCACCTCTACTTAGTTGGTTAAAATATCAATTTGACGGATTTTTGACGGAGAATTCGGATGATGAATCCATACGTTACTATGCCCATGCGTATATTTTCAGCATGATCGGGGGAGTGATCTTCCCTAACTCATCTGGTGCGAGCATGCCACTGATGTATTTACGTTTGTTGGAAAATTTTGCTTTCGCCGGCCGTTTCAGTTGGGGCAGTGCCGCATTGGCATCTCTATATAGGAATATGTGCTCATGTGCATTAGGTGCCGTACAAAAGGGTGGCCCGATGGTTCTTTTGTAGATCTGGAGTTGGGAACGCATCCACATCGGACATCCCCGTATAATTTAACCAACGCCGGATTGGTTGGCCGAACCACCAGCTGTAGAGTTGTTACCCCCTTTAGGGGTATATTGGGCGGGGCGGCGCACGTGGGTCGATAACCCATGACAATCACTGATCTATTATAAAGATGAGTTAGATAACTTGCGGGACGAGTTCGTCAATTGGGAACCGTACTCACCCGCAAGGTTGGAACGGGTTCCACCGGTTTGTTTGGCCGGCCCTTTGGTTGACGGCTGCACCACTTGTCAATTTTTCTATTGTTGAGTTCCAGTACCCGAACAGAGTGATGCAGCAATTCGGATATCAGCAGAAGATTCCCGAAGTCCGGTCTTACGATAAAAAATTGCACGAGGTGAGAGGAACCGGTTGAGTGCCCAAATTTGATTGGGCTGATTTTCACCGAGTCCATGTGGCAAACTGGAACACCATGTGGTATCAGATGACACCGAATATGACGTACTTTGCTATACCGTTCGATGGCTCGTTCCAACATGTATACATGATGTGGTACCGGTGCATTATACGGTTGTATGTTTCTCCACAAGCCGCTGTACCAGCCCGTGTGCAGATTCCGATTCTCCCTGCCGAGGAAGAACTAGCCCCCGCATATTCCTCTTCCCAGTCGATGTATCAACCAAAGGCGTCGACGTATCGGAACTTGGTTAGTAATTTTTTACTCAATTTCTTACATTTAGTATGCATGTATTGCTAAGATATAAGGATAGAATGATAAATTATTGTACATGTTGTTTAAATTGAAATTTTCAACCTTATGTATATTGAAAACAGATGGGAAACCGTTCGGGTAGCTACTCGTGTCTTGAAGAGTAAGGAATCCGAGAACGTTAAGGAAGTCATGCGGGAGATTCTAAAGCCGTGCCGCCGTAGTCTCGAAGAGGTTGGTGAAGGTCCACAACTTGATGCATATTTAAAATCCAACGTGGCACTTCCTCGGCAAAAAAAAACTGTGACTAGGCCGGGAATTCGCATCACCGAGCCGCAACAGGTTCAACAACAACAACCACCTGAAGAAGATGAGAAGGAGCAATGGGAAGATGACCCTCAATCTCCCGAAACCGAAGGTAGACGACGGAATCCTCAACGAAAAAGGAACCCACCCGATCAATTTACACCAAGTGGTCGCAAACCGCGTGGTTGTAAAAGGTAGTATCTAACAATAGGTTGGTTAGTGGTATTTTATTGTTTGGTTTTTGATTTTATTCCGTTCAAATAACTAAGAACTACTATTTGGTTCTATGTTTGTAAATGTTGTAGATAAATACTGGGCATCCACGGAAGTCAACCATGAAGATAGCTGAATCGATCCATGTACAAGACTTCATTGTTGAGATAAATTTTTTTGTACTGAATGTCTTGTAATAGGTAGTTGAAAAAATTACAGAAATGAAGTTGAACGGATTGTTGAGATTAGTATTTGCTAATGAATGTCATATTTTTTGTCTTATCATATATATTGTTGCGAACATGGATTTCTGAGTTGTTGTGGTATGATATATATATGTTGTATTGTTGTGAACTGAGTTTCTCAATTCTTGTGCTATGAATTGTTGTTGTGAGGTTGTTTTTTTACTCAGACACCTATACTGATTTTCTGCTAAAATATGTCTACTTAACCCGTCATTGGTAATGACGGGTTACCCACACCTAACCCGTCATCGAAAATAACGGGTTAAGTAGACATATATTGGCCGAAGATTTTTAATCTCAGGTCTGTAGATGATAAAGTTCTGCCAAAATATCCATACTTAACCCGTTATTATGAATAACGGGTTAAGTGATCTTAACCCGTTATTCTCAATAACGGGTTACGTAGACATATATTGGCAGAAGATTTTTAATCTCAGGTTTGTAGATGATAAAGTTCTGCCAAAATATCCTTACTGAACCCGTTATTGTGAATAACGGGTTAAGTGATCTTAACCCGTTATTCTCAATTATTCTCAATAACGGGTTAAGTAGACATATATTGGCAGAAGATTTTAAATCTCAGGTTTGTAGATGATAAAGTTCTGCCAAAATATCCCTACTTAACCCGTTATTGAGAATAACGGGTTAAGTGATCTTAACCCGTTATTCTCAGTAACGGGTTAAGTAGACATATATTGGCAGAAGATTTTTAATCTCAAGTCTGTAGATGATGAAGTTCTGCCAAAATATCTCTAATTAACCCGTTACTGTTAATAACGAGTTAAGTGATCTTAACCCGTTATTCACAATAACGGGTTAAGTAGAAAGGTATTTTTATGCTTTCTACAACTTTCTCTTCACTCTTTGCGAACATTATCTCCTGAACTCTGCAAAGTGACATTCATATGCTTGTAAATTGTTTATATTTTTAATAATTTCTATTTATTGACACGTAACTAACCAATATAAAATCATGAACATTAAAAGTAGTAAAAAAAATGTAACCAGGGTAGGGTTAGGGTAAGCTAGGGTTAAGGGTTAGTGTAGGGTTATGTGTTACACTTAGTGTAAGGCTTAATATTAGCCCTAAGTGGTTGTTTTTTTTGTTTTATTTAATTAGGTTAATATTTATAGCTCTCCGATCTAAAACGTACTGAATTTATTCCATTATTGGGTTCTGCATGTGGGGTTGTACATGTGGTGTTCCACATGTGGGGTTATAGGGAGTATAATCTGATGTGATCTGTGAACAAATTTGGTTCAGCTATCGCTATATTATTGGGTTCTATATTGTGGCATTGTACATATGGTGCCCACTTTGTAGAGTAAAATGTAATAGTAGAATCATACTTTTTCTTGCTCGGTCCTTGCTCTTTTTCTCTCCATAGTTTCCCTTTTACTCAGAAAGATTTTGGTAAGTCTATGGCGAACAATGGAGTGTTCATTTAGGGGGCACCACATGTAGATCTCCACATGTAGAACAAGTCCATAATTGGCCTATTATTAGATTTCACTATACAACATGTGAAACCACATGTACAACATGGCCATAACTTCGTCCTTCCTCTTTTTGTCTCCATAATTTCCCCTTCACTTAGAAAGATTTTGGTAAGTCTATGTCTAGGAATGGAGTGTTCATTTAGTGGGCACCACATGTAGATCTCCACATGTAGAACAAGTCCATAATGGGCCTATTATTAGATTTCACTATACAACATGTGGAACCTCCATTCCTTTACTGTGGGGAGACCACAGTAAAGAGAAAAAGAGCTACATGTGGGGAGACCACAGTAACCCTAACCATACATATCATATTTTATTGATTGTTACATATGGTTTTTCCCATATATAGGCTACATGTGGGGATCTACATGTGGTTTTTCACATATGTAGGCTACATGTGGGGATCTACATGTGGTTATGTATTTTAGATTTTTTCCATATTGAACTTGATCTACCACATGTGGTGCCCAATTTGAAGAGAAAAAGCACAAGGATTGAGGACATAAAAGAAGAACCAGATGATTCAAGCTAACTTAGGTTGTTGAATATGTCCATGTATGTATGATATTTACCAGCTTCAGTATATGTATTTTGGGTTAAGCTGGATAGCATCTTCCTTCAATGTTTTGGCAAGTGAAGTGTTTCCAATTTTTTTGTTTGTAGGGTTATTTCCAATTTTTTATTTAATATTTCTTATTAAAGAAGTTGGATTTTACTTAACCAGTAACCCTAATTTTATCCTAAGAACTACTCTAATCTTGACAAGAATGCGTTACGTGGAAAGAAAATTTTATGCTTTCTAGAAATTTCTCTTCACCATTTGCGAATATTGTCTCCTGAACTTTGCAAAGTGACATTAATATGCCTATAATTTATATTTTTTATTAATTTCCATTTATTGCCACGTAACTAACCACTATAAATTCGTTAACATTATCGGTGGTGCAAAAGTTCAAAAAATAAAATTTGATAACTAACCTAGGGTTAGGGTTAGGGTAAGCTAGGGTTAGTGTAGGGTTATTTGTTGTGAACCAAGTTCCTCTAATTTGAGTAATTTTTTATATTTCATCATTTTCAACACCCAAAGTGTTAAGAAGTTGGGTTTTACATAACCCGTAACCCTTTTTTTATCGTAAGAACTACTCAAACCCTACCGTAACCCTACAATAACCCTGTAACCCTAGTTGTAGCCCTACAAGTTCGTAGGGTTATTTACAATTTTTCATTAGGGTTAGAGAGTTCGTAGGGTTATTTACAATTTTTCATAATTTTTTTCATATTTTCAACTATATTATTTAATTTCATAATATTTAAAATTATTCTAACCCTACCGTAACCCTAATTTAACTAGGCAAACCTACTGTAACCCTACTCTAACCTTACAAACTACTCTAACCTAATCTAACCTTATATCTAACATAAATGTTTAAACCGAATTCGTTGAATGAACGTAAATGTTTTAAAAATTTATTTGTTTACCGTAAAAGTTGAAATCGTGTAACGAATATCTCTGGATAGGTGATTATATAAAATTTTATGAATAGATTTTTTGTAGTGGGTTTTAGTACGGTTAAAGTAGTGTTTGAATAATTTATAATAAATTGTTTTCATTTATTAAATTACATTATATGTTATATTTACAAACCTGTTTACAATTTTTTTTTAAGCAATGTAAAAATTAGTAGTACTGCCAATATATGTTAACTTAACCCGTTATTGAGGATAACGGGTTAAGTGTACTTAACCCGTTATCCTCAATAACGGGTTAAGTTAACATATATTGGCAGAACTTCACCATCTACAGACCAAGTATTCATAAACTTCTGCCAATATAAGTGTGCTTAACCCGTTTTTGGTGATGACGGGTTACGTAAACTTAACTCGTTATCCATAATAACGGGTTAAGTTGACAAATATTGGCAGTGCTTCATCATGTACAGACCAAGTATTGGCATAAAGGACTGCATATATTTGTCTACTTAACCCGTTGTTAGTGATGATGGGTTAAGTGTACTTAACCCATCGTCACCAACAACGGGTTAAGTAGACAAATATATGCAGAAGTTTATGAATACTTGGTCTGTACATTTTGAGATGTGTATCAAATTGCTGTTCATGCTTGCTGTCCTTGTTGCTGTATTTTGAGAAGTGTATCACAGTTTTGAGAAGTGTATCAGTGTATTGAGAAGGGGGAAGACCATTTACTTCTTGTCTTCATCTTCTTCTTATTTTCTTGCCTTCTTGTTTGCTGTGCATTTTGATGCATGCTTGCTGTCCTGCACCCCTCCTTCTTCATTTTCCTATAACTAAGCCTATTGAGTTCATGCCTCTTGAGTTCAATATAGAGAAGAAAGGGAAAAAAAGAGGGAGGAGACACTTCAAATAACATTGTTAAAAAAATGTAGGAGGAGCCAATCTTTTCTTCTTCTCTTCATTATAATCTTTTCTTCTTGAAGGGGGAAGAAGTTTGAGTTATAAAAGAAATTGAGTTCAAAGAGAGTCTCCTTCAATTGCTGTTCTCCAATACATTGTTTCAAAAAGAAGCTGAAGATGCAGGAGTAGAGAGACATGTGCATGCCTGATTTAGTGTACAAGTGCATGCTGGGTTTCTTTCAAGGGGTAGGAAGGACTCCCGACTCTACCTTTTTTTTTTCTTCATTCCCCTTAGTCTTTTTTTTGGGGGGGGGGGGGTGGCGGGGGCTTTTTGAGTGTATGCATAAGTAGCAATTCTCCTCATTTCATACAATTTCGTTCCCTATTGTTACACAGATTGCAACAATTCTCTGGTTTCGTAGGACGGAGTAGTGGTGGGTGTCACAATGTATTCACGGTACTTTTCAACTTCTTGGTATGCACACCTCACAATTGTGCAACAAATAGTACGAATATGAGGAGTGTGTGTCAAGAAGTTGTCAAGTACTTTGAATATACGGTTACACCCACTACTACTCTATCCCACGAACCGGAGAATTGCTGCATCTGTGTAATTGTAGTGAACTAAATTGTATGCAGGGGGGATAACTGCTACTTATGCATTCAAAAAAAGCCAAAGTCGGCAGTCCTTCCTACCTCTTTGAGAAGAAACTCAGCATGTACTTGTATACTAAATTAATTTCAATTTTGGATGAAAGTGTCAAAGAATGACTTTGTAATATCAATTCGTTTGAGTTATGTATGCATTCTATGTATCTTCAAATAACATGTTTTTGCCAGTTTGTAATGTTTGATGTACAAAACTGTTATAAGATATAACTCGTATCCCTATATTCTCCGAACTTTATCTTCGAAATTTGAAGAGTTGTACCACAAAGGCGAAGACACTGCAAAACTATAAGTATCTCTAGATTGATGTGAATTGCAAAACTATAAGTATCTCTAGATTCCCAGTGCATAACTATAAGTGATCTTAACCCGTTATCTCCAATAACGGGTTTAGTAGAAAGAAATTGTCAGTACTTAATCAATACTTGGTCTATAGGTTATGAAGTCCTGCCAATATCAATCTACTTAACCCGTTCTCCTCAATAACGGGTTAAGTTATTGTAACCCGTTATCCCCAATAACGCCCTAGGTTTAGTCGATTTTTGCAGTAATTATTCTTCAAAATGTAAGTTTGCATAAATTTTCACAATTTTCCACAACATAGATATATCATCCACAAATACACAATCTGCAACACAAATAATAAATCTGTACACACCGGCATCCAAAAAAATTCGATTACCAAAAAATTCACAAATAGTTCAGGTTGCCCAAATTGCACACATCTTCAAAATTCACAAATTTCAACTGAAATAAACATTCGCTACCCAATTACAACATCAAAACCCACATCAACATATGTAGTTCAAAAATACACAAAATGCACACATATGGAGAGTACACTCTGATTAAAATACACCAGTAATTTAATTCACTACAAGAAATTTGACATATAGTGACAGCAAAAATCCTTGGGTAAAAGGCGAAAAACCGTAGGTATAGCCCGTAAAACCTATACCAACGGACATTTTTTTCCGTCGTTTTTAATTAGCTATACCCACGGCAAAATGCCGTCACTATAGCCTATAGCGACGGTTTTTTCACCCGTTGGACAAAACCTTAGGGTTATACCCACGGTTTCGTATCCGTTGGTATAGGTTTTAAAGACACATTTTGCTTTCCTATACCCACGGTTGAAGCTCCATTGCTATAGGTTTTAGCGATGATTTTCGCATCTAATTATTTGAATATATACCCATCGCTCTATACACAATTTTTTTCTTATTAATTACGCTTAAGATAATTTAATATTTTCTTTTATAATATTAATTCAATTATAAACCAAATACACAATGAAATAAATACATGTGTTTATGAAACAAAATTAAATAAAATTAAACTTCAATTATATTAAAAATTAATGAAGAATTACAAGCATGTCAAATTCAAATTACAAAATAGTTAAAATGTCAACCTAAGAGTACCATACTGACATATAATAAGCATATAAAGTCTTATAACATGATCAATTTTTGGGCAGATTCCCTGCAGATAAGAGGCTGAAGATTGATCTCAAGGCTCTTGATTCTGATGTTGCTACCATGATCTTTGCTAATTCTTCTACTGATCCAAATGCTGCTGCTGATTGAGTCCCTCTTCTGGTGGTTATATAATATGATTCCATAATACAATTCTCTATTTGCTCCAACATTCATGTACTATGTTTTCAGTTTTATTACCAGTGGTGGTCAGCATTCTCAGGGATGGGGGCATTGATTCCTGGGATTTGTACAGACATCTTCTTCTTTGGTGGGACCGGATCGGCTTTCTCAGGAAGCTCACCATCCTCAAACTCCTCTTGCTCTGTTGTTTCCTCATCAGCAAATATGGATAGTCCAGACGGTTGGTCATCATCTTCTTCAAAATCTAGAGGGAAAAAATATATTTTAGCAGAGGGATTTGATATACTCTCCAGAACAATGGATAATCAACTTTGTACTCTTTTGGTGTATGGAGAACCAGTCATAAGTCATAAATATCATCTCCCTTGACTGCAATATCATCTAATATCGATTATGAAAATGTACTGTTTCCATTGAACTATACTGAGTTTGACATCATCTTGCAGCTAATATATAAATACAAAAAGGAACAGATATAAATCTAGTACTCCCTCTCACACACAAGACACAAATATCATCTCTCTTGATGGTAATATCATCTAATATCTATTATGAAAATGTACTGTTTCCATTGAACTATACTGAGTTCAACATCATCTTGCAGTTAAAATTAGTACTCTCAGACAACATAACATATACATAAAAGATTAGATGGATAGAACACAACAAGTAAAACGCTGGAAAAAGAAAATAAGCAGGAGCCTTGGTATACCTAGATATCCTGGTGGATACCCCATTTCGCGCATGTGGTGCAGCCAAGGAGGTGGATCCGATTCCTGAACGAAACATTAGGCAAACTATAAATAAAATGTAAAATTTTAAAAATAGAATGATATAAAATAAAAAACAATTACTCATACTACAACTGCGAGCCTCATCTGAAAAACCAAAATCCCTGGCTGTAGAAGCTTCACCTTCATATTTAATAAGGTGGGGTTTTGCCCTACATTCCAACTGGGTTTCTAGGATATTATGGTAACTAGGAATTTTGCACCGATTCAGAGCGTTATCATATTAGAATGTCAAATTTTCCATGACTTCTGATCCATGATGACAAATGACAATGATGGTGAAACATATATGAAAATCATATTCATATACGGTATGATTGTTCCCTACCCTAATATGATTCGAGATCAAATTTTACTCATCTTAAAAAGAGATGAGAGCTATCAGTAAAAACTAACCTATGTTTCAAACATTGAACAAATCTGGGAAAACTGGCTTACCAGTAAAGGAGCAGCAGATACTGCATACACTTGCCATACAGTTGAAGAAAACAAGAAATAGCAATATTTTGAAGAATTCCTTGCTTTTGCATATGGAAATCTCATAAGCTTTTCCTGCATAATAAGTGAGTCCAGTTAGCTTCGAAACAGACAGGAGTATGCTGTATGCCAATATTAGCTCGATCAATCAAAGTTCTGATTAGAAAGAAAGCAAGTGAAAGTTACACTAATGCTCAACAGCAAAACAGGTGAAAGTTGATAAGCATAATAATACCCCTTTAAGCATTTACATTACCGTCAGACTAAAAACAGCAGCAACAACCACAAAACCTCTAAGCTATATCAACAACAATATCAATGAAGATAATATCAAAGACAATAAACAATCCCAAAGTTCATTGCAATAGTTAATTTTATCGAGGAGAATAAGTTCATACTTAAACCAACGCCTTGGCTGCACATTACAAGATAACTAAAAACTTGTATTTTAGATCACAATGTGCCTTCTTCATCAATTCACCAAATCTTTTTTTTTTTACAAACCACAATCAGAGTGTACCAACCAGAAAATATTTTAATTTAACAAATTTATATGAAAAAGAAGAAACATACCTGCTTCGTTCACGAAATCTATGGTACAATCCAAAGAAAAATAAGGAAATAGTGCTTGCTACAATAACAAGTAAAGAGAGAACATCAGAAATTTCTAATACTAACAATGCATAAAAGAAATGATAAGCACTTTTACAAAGACGACAAAACAAAATCACTTCAAATATGGAGCAAATAGAATCAATTGATAAAACCACCAACTAGATACCATTAGTTTCCCATACCAATCACCATTTACACATCTAATTATGAAACCAAAAAAAGCACAAACATAGCAGAATACCAAAAGACCAAGATCAGATTTTTCTTTTTTTTTAAAAAAGCCCCAACACTAATCACACCCAAACAGATCTAAGAGCTAGTAAACTTGGTAACCGCCTTGGTCCCCTCCGACACCGAGATCGACGCCGAGGAAGAAGAGGAGGATGCGGGAGAGATCGTGTCTTCTTCGTGAGGGAGAAGGGGCGACGGCAGCGGGAAGTACAGGTTGGGTTTAGGAAGGGGCGACGGCGACGGACGCGACTCGGGAGGCGGATGATTTACAGGTTGGGTTTGGGGAGAGAGGGTTTGGGGAAAGAGGGTTTCGGGTGTTAGAGATAGAGAGGAGAGAGAGAGATGGGTGTAAGCGTGAGAGAACTTTATAAATTGGGGGTATTTGGGATTTGGAGGGAAAATGAAAAGATTGGGGGGAAAATAAATTATAGAATATATCCACCTATACCCACAGTTTATTGTACGTTTGTGGGTATACAATGTCTGTACCCACGGTTTTAGTGATCCGTCACTATAGGTATCCGTTGGTATATGGCAAATTTCTTGTAGTGATTGCACTATATAGATACGTTCAATTAACCACATATATACAATCAAAAGTAAGGAATTTTTCAACGCATTGATTCTTTCCTTGGGCGTGATTTTGTTTCATTCCGGACCTACATAAAAAAAAAAAGAGTTAATAATTGAGTTGAAATTAATTATTATCTTCACAACAAAATAAAAAAGTAAGGAATTATTCGGTGTTTACCTTCAAAGTTTGATATGACATACATAACATGGAAAACCCCTTAGCACGAACCTTCACCTTCATCATCATCACTCTCTCCAGCGTTTGGAGCTTCTTCATATCCTACCGATCCACTAAATAAGGGAGAAGTATGGGTTAGTATCGACTACAACAAGTTTAGATTCATTGAGTCCAATTAACAAATACTTAGTCTCTGATATATTACCTTGCTATATTTTTTGGGCAATTTCGTGAATCGTGACATACGATACGAAGGCATATCCTGCAAAGTCTTGGCCTCTTCGTTTTTTGGCCTTCTCTGATAGACTTCAACCTTTTTCCTTTAGGCCTCCCTTTTGTGGTGCACTACACATGGTCACCTACATGTGCATGTGCATGTGCATGTCCACCACTCTCAAGTTGTGCGCTACCTTCGTGTGGTGTGCTATTTCCTGATTCAATGTGAGCAAAGCCTTCGATTCCCTTGAGCATGTGATCGAGCATGTACTTGTACCCTCGCTCTAAAGAACAACCAAGATCAACCAAATGTCTTGAGTGCATAGTCAGTTCACAATAATGAGAGGCAAAATTGTCGCCCATACTATTGGGAACTCGTATACTGCTTCTTCTCAGTTGATCCCTAGTCCATCGCCTACAAATATATTGCTCGGATAGTGCGGTATGATCTGTGAACCAAATAACTGCCAATAGATGTTTGCAGGGAATGCCTACGAAGTCATACATAGCACAAGGGCATTTAGCAATTTGACTGAATTTACAATAAGAAATCACCCTCCATGTGTCTGAATTTCCACAAACGGTTACAGAATAAGCTGCACTATCCGGTGTATCCATACTAGCAATTAAACTCATATTAAGTAATAAGCATTTTACAACTTCTTGTTGGAATTTGTAGAAAATCTTCAGTGTGTATGTTCCCGCCATTTGTGACTCCAATGCCCATTCGGTCTTCAATTTTGGCCTCTCCTCGCGATTACGATGTGTTTCTTTAAGTTCATCGTGTCTTTGTTTTACTAAGACTCGGTCAAAGACGACGGTAAATTTATGTAATGAGTACTTCTTATGAGGATGGTGCTTCAAGGATGAATATAGCGATTCGCTACGTTGGGTACTCAACATGCCGTCCTAAAATGAGTCTCTTGCGTACACGGGAGCCCATTTCTCGTGGATCTCAAATTTTTCCTTCAACCATTTGTTATTCTCAAGTATGTACTGGAAAATCAAATTTTTCCACTTCTGTTCAAATTATGTTTTAAATTTTGCCGTATAAATGAGTCTTCAAAGCATCCCTGAATTCGTCAACGTTATTTGCCAAACGCACTTCATGCGGTAACTTATCCAAAATATTCCAAATACAGTATCTATGTGACGTGGTTGGAAAAACTTTAGAAACTGCAGAAGTTATTCCACGGCCCTCATCTGTCACGATGTTCATTGGATCGTGAGTCATTGCTCCTCGCCACTTTTCAAAGAATCACTCAAATGAGGATACCTTCTCATTTGGGATGAACCCACAACCTAGGAATATTGATTGCCAATGATGGTTGAATCCAACAAATGGTACGAACAACATCCCGTATCGATTTGTGTTATAGGTAGCGTCAAAGCAGAGAACATCCCCAAATACTTCATAATTCTTTCTAGCGATACCATCTACCCAGACACAATGTGACAAACGCCCTTCGGGATCACATTGGTAATCAAAATAGAATAAGGAATTGGTCTCCTTTTTGGATTCAAAGAACTCAAGTAGCATTTTCCCGTCGTGTCCTTTTAAACCTTCCATCTCGTCTCTCCTGAGATTTCTGACATCGGTTTCAGTGAAACCAATTTTCTTATTACCTCCACCTGCACCTTCGAAGAATAACATTTGTTTGCATACAGGGACATTAGCTTCGGTAAGTTGACCAATTACTTTTTTATCTGTATTTGTCAGTTCACGGTTTCGAGGTAGCAAGTGAGTCTACCAGGTGAAGTAAATTCGTGATTGTGTGCTTCATTAAATGAATAAAGAATCCACAAATTACTTTGTGAATTACTTTGTGGGTTTAGTTTGACACGAACGAAAGCTTTGCAACCCGTTCTAGAAGTTGTTCCTCGTCTAGCTTCATTCTGATTATTCGGTGACTCCCCGGCTTTATTACAAACATATGATTTATCCACTACATCGTTTCCCTTGTATTTATTTCCATCCTTATGCATAGAGAATCCCGCACATTTGCAATATGATGAATCAAATTTTTCCGCTTCCTCTAGAATGGGGAATGTCATACCAATCTTCGGTTTTAGGTACTCGTCAACATGAGGAAGAAACTCGCCAATTTTTTGTGCACGAACAAATTTCTCTTCGGCAACAGAACTTCCTTCAAAACTGTCCATACTAAGAAACTGGCAACATAACAAATTTCTCTATGTATTTGGTGTTTTTATAACTAAAAGCGACACACGATTGTATCTCTTGGACCTTTAATCGAAACTCACTTCTACAAATTGGGCTTGCTTGTGCTACATGAGATCATCCTACTCGTAAGGTTTCGTATTTTTTGGAGATCGTTTGAAGGGTTTTCTAATCTAACCGCACTTAAAAAATTCTAAGTCAATAACTTCTAATGCGAGGAACGTGACAAAACCGCACAAACGGCATCCAAAATTATTAAAACTTTGCACCTTGCTTGAATTCACGTAGCGCAAGCCACCATAACTTGTACAAGTGAGTTTCGACTAACGGTTCGAGAGATACGGCCGTGTATCACTTTATTTGGGTTTTTTTCAACCTGAAGCAATACATGAACGTATCTCTCTAACCGTAAGTCGAAATTGACTTATACAGGTGCGGGTTGCTTGTGCTACATGACATCATCCTACTCGTAAAGTTTCGTATTTTTTGGAGGTCGTTTGAAGGGTTTTATAATCTAACCGCACTTAAAAAATTCTAAGTCACTAACTTCTAATGCGAGGAACGTCACAAAACTGAACATACGGCACCCAAAATTAATAAAACTTTGCACCTTGCTTGAATTCACGTAGCGCAAGCCACTCCAACTTGTACAAGTGAGTTTCGACTCACGGTTACAGAGATACGGCCGTGTATCACTTTATTTGGCTTCTTTTCAACCGAAAGCGATACACGGCCGTATCTCTCTAACCGTGAGTCAAAATTGATTTATACAAGTTCGGGTTGCTTGTGCTACATGAAATCATCCTATTCGCAAAGTTTCAAACTTATAATGCGATAAACGTGAGAAAACCGCACAAACGGCATCCGAAAATTATAAAACTTTCCGACTTGGTCGAATTCACGTAGCAATATTTTCGAACTTGTAGAAGCGTGTTCGAGTCACGGTTTGCAAGATACGGCCATGTACCGCTTTACTTGGTTTTTTCAACCGAAAACGATACAAGGCCGTATCTCTCAAACCGTGAGTCGAAACTCACTTCTACAACTTGGGGTGGCTTGTACTACGTGAGACCAACCTACTCGCAATGTTTCATATTTTTTTACGATCGTTTGCAGGGTTTTCAACCATAACCGCACTGAAAAGTTTCTAACTAATTTCGTATATACAATTCTAGTTCTACAAATTACTAACGCAAACAATAAATTTCGGCAATTGAATATACTAAAAGTCAACCCAATTCTACATCTACAATCTACTAAGGCAAATAAATTTTTCCCCACTTTCTAAATAATTTAGTATACACAAATTGAAAAATAAACACAAATATAACTACTAGGTTAAGAAATAATCAATACCTTACCAAATAAGTCCGAATTAACCCAAAGATTCAATTTGGGGGAGAACTAGGGTTTCGAAGAGGGGATGAGAGAGTAGGGTTTCAAAGTTTGGAGTAGATATTGGGAGAGAGGAGGGGGAGCGGACGGAGGAGGGCTAATTTGGGTTTAGATGAAGGATTAGGGTTTTTTCCTTTGTGGGTTCGTCGAAGAAAGAAGAAAGAGCGAGAGAGAGAATCGTCGAAGAAGACGATCTGTATGCAGATCTAAATGAATTTAGATTGCCTTAACCCGTTCTTGGGAATGACGGGTTAAGGCTATTTTTTAAATATAAAATTTAGCCTCAACGCGTCATTCCCAACGACGGGTTAAGGCAAAATATCATAAAAAAATATCTAGGCCGTTGGATCAAAGATCCAACGGTCCAGATTAAAGTTCGCACGGGTCTGTGCACACAGACCTGTTTGCAACGGAATATATATATATATATATATATATATATATATATATATATATATATATATATATATATATAGACACACACACACACACACACACATACGAATTGTTAGTGGGCGTGGATTGTGTGGACCTAAGAGATTATATGGGCTTAGATATTGGTGGTTGCATGGCACAGGCCCAGGTTGTGTGCATACATGACATGCACATAAGGTGTTTGAAGAAATGTTTGAAGAAATGTTTGAATGAAGGATAGAAAATATAGGAAATTAAGGGAATTAATTTTAGTCCCACATAGGTGGTGAGAATGAGTATATGAGCGTATACATTAGGTTGTCTATGATCCAAGAGTATCAACTTAAGCTAGCTACTTTGGTGAGGCTATGCCCTGTGGTGGGCCGTGGTTAGGTTTTATTCTACTCGTACACCTATGTAAAAAGTTTGGGATGCTAATATATATATATACTAGATTTGCCCGTGGGCACGTGCCTACGACATGTCTTCGGAACGATACAAAACACTAAAAACCCTGTAAACAGTAAAATAACAATTATGTAGCTCAAGTTTGAATAGTATGACAATAATTAGTTGTCAATAAAAGTCCATATTTTCATTAGTATATATATTGAAAAATAATTATAAATGGGGGTGTGAAATCTAACTTCTTAGAACTTTAAGTGTGAAAAATAATAAAATTTAACTCTTAAAGAGATATTTGCTATTTTCAATATAACATGTGCAATAAAAAAACATAAAAATTCTAAAAATTTACGAACCTGAAATCATAAAATCTAATTTCTAAGTAAATAAAGAAAGAATGAGAGAGATATAGGGATAGAGAGAAAGAGAGAGAGAAATATGAAAAAGTGAAGAGAGAAGAGAGAGATAGTAATAAAGTAATGAGTTTTTAAGTTTTGGGGGGGGGGGGGGATTCGGTTTTGGGGTTTGACATTTTGGGAGGGAAAATGTGTTTTGTGATGTTAGATCTGAGCCTTTGATTTTGGGGGGATTGAATGTGAGCCACTTGATAGCTTTCTTTGTGTTTTATTATATATATATATATAACGCCCCGAATTTCATTTACATGTAATTCGTAGAACAACAGTATCTTTTACTTCAAATTCGTACATTTTAACATGGAAATTAAAACTTTTTTATTATACAACAGTGTTTTTTACATCAACGTAGCGGAATTTAAATGAATACAACATGATATATACAAATTTAACATTTCATCATTTAAAATAATCATCAGCATCATTCTTTATGCCCTTTAGCTAATCCAACCCCTGCTCTGGAAAACTGTGGGCATGTCAGTTGCATACAACTGACAGAATGCTATAAAACACCGATTCTCTTACTTTAGCAAACACAAACTTGAATGCACAATAAAGTGTAAAAGATGACTATCCTAAATATGTCAGTGTATGATATGACTTAAATGTCTAATGCAGATTTGCACTACGATGACACTAATGCATACTTGTTCGGATTCTATGCATCACATTCTACATAGGTCCGAGGGCAAGCACCTATATCCATGTTATAGGGTTAAATCTCTCTCCATGAATTTACTATTACGGTGAGTAATGTAAGGTTCAGATATCTTGTGAGTATCTAGTACTACCCCGATAATTCTTGAGAATTTGCTCTCCCACCGTGAGTCGTAACCCCGATAATTCTGGAGGCGAAAACTCACACCACGAGATATGACCCTGATAATTCTTGAGATTCGTTCTCCCACCTTGAGTGATTTTCGGCCATCACGCCTCACACCCCGATAATTCTGGAGATGAAACCTATACCGCACTGTCATAGGTACCTCATCACACAAATACCCCATGAGCGTCGCCTCAATCCCAGTAATTCTGAAGGAATATCTCCCACTGCGAGCCCAACCCCGATAATTCTGGAGATAATCTCACACCGCGCTATCAAGGCTCTTATACTCATGTTTGCCCATATTTCATCACATCTCCCCTTAGTGCTTATCCTTAAGTTTAGTTTTAAATCATCACAACCTAGAGCTAGCTTACCCTTCCGGACTTGAATAATCACAAAAGAAAGTTAGCCCAAACACCGGTGTCAGGGTCTAACTTCCCCTCAAACACCAGTGGTTTCATCCGCTTGAATGATTCCACGAGTTTGATTGCTTCGGATATTGGATTCGCAGGCACCCTTTCCTGATTCTGATTCATGGCAACGACATTGAGTGTCTGATAGACCCTCGCTAGTTCAGTTTCCAAGTCCAGACTTTCTCCATTTCGAGCTCCTCTTCTAGCCATATTCTGATGCAAAAGATCCATTAAATTCGAAGTATAAAACATGAACTTTTAATTCAACTTTTCATTTCATTGGATTTCAAACTTTATACATTCGAATTTAAAATGTTTTTGACATAAAATGAAAGCAGTAAGATAGTACAACAGTCTAGCTCCTAGGTTCCTATTGGCTTCTCGAAGCTCTCCCCGTAGTTCCTCCACTTCCTCCTTCAGTACATCGTACATATTTTTCCTCTTCTCGAGTTCCCAAACACAATGACTGAGAATTGCAATATCATCCTTGCACTTCACCAATTGAGTCTCCAGTAACCCGACTCTCTCCCGTTGAGTCTCTACCTGCCTCTGAAGAGACACAATGAGACTAATCGGAACTGGTTCTTCCTCGTCAGAGAAGTCATCAGATGAATCCGGAGGTGGAGTGATCTCTCGGGACTCAGGCTATTCCTCTTCAAATTCTTCAGGATCCTCTTCATTTGAATCAGCTTGCCCGGGATAGTAATCCTCCTCAACGATGTGCCAAACGTCATCTCCAGCTGGGTCGAAGTGGTCCACCATCTTAGAGAAAGGAGGAGAAGAAGAATAAATCATAGAGCAACACAAATGTAAGTGAATTACATTTAAATCTCTAGACTCAACACATGCTCTAATGTCCACTTCTAGGGTGTCGTTCCTTATAAATTTGTACTACTTGGAAGCGTGGCTCTGATACCACCCTGTAACACCCCGAATTCCAAAATACAACTAAGTTCGAGTTCCACAGGATCTTTTCACTTCTCTTCGTACAATTTTACAAGGAAATGAAACATTACTTTATATCAGAGTTACATTTACATTAACATTTATACAGCGGAAGCAAATTTTACATCAATGAATGAAATACAACAACAGTTGAATAATCTTTAAGCATCAAGTCTTCTTTAGTCTTTTTCATGTGCTTTACCCTGCATAGAAACTGTGGGCATGTTAGTTCATTCAACTGACGAAATATTATACACGGCCATCCTCTCTATGTCGAAAATAATATAACGATTCTCAATACTTAACAAACCACAAACTTGTTCACAATCAAAGCTAATGGGACTATCCTATTGATGTCGTGTTGTGAATGTGCACTTAGTCCTTAATGCAATTATTTATGTTATATGACACTAATGCGCACTTGTTCAGAGTCTATGCAACCCATACTACATAGGTCCGAGGGCAAGCCCTTAACCGTTCTTCATCTTGTAGGGTTCAATCCCTCGCCATGACTTAATCTACTACTGTAACTACGGTAAGTATCCTGGATGTTCTATGACCTACGAACTCATGTCTAGGCACCCTGGAGAGAATCCCAATGCATTGTCACATGACTCATCATGTAGGCATCCTGTGGTAATTCTCCTCCTACCTAGACATGACACCACCCGCAGTCACCAAACACCCCACGAGCATCGCCACCGGAACGGTACTCTGGAGCAGTATCCACTTCCTACTCATGATGCATCATGGGACATCCTGTGAATACTCTCACGCTGCCAATCTAATGGCCCTTATACTCATATTTTTCTCTTACTTTCATCACATCTTCACAATGTATCTAATCCTTACTTTAATTGAATCATGAACAAAATCAATCCCTTAGGGTTAGCACTCCCACTATACCGATCTTATTCCTTCATTTCACATGACCCAACTCTAGGTCTTTTCATTTCAAATTTCATCTCAACATTTCTTTTATTGCCGGTATAAGGCTTAGCTACACCCTAGTTCTTAATTTCAACTCATAAGTTCTCTTTCATGATTAACCATAATTTCCATTTCATGTTCATAGCACTTGTATATTCATGTTCTTTCTTAAAATTCATCAAGTCATTCAATTTCAATTTCATGTGCAACATCATGCATAAAATAAATAAATTCAACATGACATACTCAAATAGTTTATTCTTTCTACCAAAACTTTCTTAGTCTCATTTTAATCCACACTAACCTTATTTGATTCTCCTACTAATGTTCGTTTCATTTATTTAATTCAAAAGGTCAAAAAGTCATATTTTCATTCATAAACAATACTTAATTTAACAATGAGAGTCCATAGACAACATATTTGAATTTTCTTTCTTTCAAAAATTATTCTTTACCACTTAATATAATTTCTCATAAAACAGATTACTTTTATAGTTAACAAAAATACAATTTTCTATGGAATTCTACACAATTTTCACCTCTAACTCATTTTTTACTTTGTCTAAATAGTGTTCAAATATTTTTCACAAGATCTACATATTTTTAGAATAATTGTAGTATTTTTTAGGATTTTTAAAAGTCAAAATTTCGATTTTAAACTAAAAAAAAAATGCTCAAGTTTGCCGATAGCCAGATTTAAACCTGCGACCTGGACCAAGTCAGCAGCCACCGCAAGCCAATTGGGCTAGGGCACCTAAGCGATATGAAAGGGGGTTTTAATGAGATAAGCTTGTTCTCAGATTTCGGGTTTTTATTCAAAAAAACTGAAATAAAATGCAGGGCTTGGGTTTCGAACCCGAGACCTTAGGGTCTGACCACGGCTACAGTAAAAGCCACCGCACCGCTAACCACTTGGTCTAAGGGACCAGATTGTCTCAAAGAGTAATGGGTTGTTTATAACCTAGTTCTCTGTTCATTTCTAAATTTTATAAATCTCGATTTTGTTTCTTTTTTCTTCTCTTTTGAAAACAAAAATCTCCAGATTTTACCAAACCTGAATTTACAGTAAACCAGTGTTTTTACAACCATTATTTACTTTATGAAACATTTATTTTGGCCCTACTTTATGTTCTATGCCCATAATTTCGACTTTGAGAACAAACACCATATTTCTTTATAACTTAGAGTTAAATTTCCACAACTACTATATTTCATTGTTCTTTTATTCATTAATTACCTACAATAATTTATAGGCAATTTCTCATCTTTCTACAACAAGAAACTTTATTTTAAGCAATCAATTACACAAAAGGCATTTAATTCAACTAGTTGTCTCATAAGTACAAATTTTATCATAGCATTCAATTAGAACATGTAGCATAACAATATGGTGATTTCTAGCATTTTAATTCATAATTCATCCATTAGCAATCATTCTATCAAACATTCTCTAAGTTACCATTCCCTTTTTAATTAAACAAGCATGGTTCTAATTTCGACTAGTTGCTTCATAATAATTTCATCAAATCATCCCTAGCATGGTATCTAGTTCTAGAAGTATGAGAAACACCCACCTATTTGGAGAAACGAAATGAAAGCTCCTAGAGTGCAAGAAAAAGTGGTCTTCTCCTCCTAGAATGTATTGCAAAAATGCTCCTCTTCCTTGCTCCTTGGTGCAACCCGAGCCCTCTTTGCTTGATGGTGACAGCCGACCTCCTTTTGGTTGGGACACACACAAAGATTTCACACTCTAATCTTTTGCTCACAAATCTCCTCAATTTTTTGCTCTCTTATCTTTTTCTTTTCTCTTCTTTCTTAACAAATGTTTAGTGAACCAATGAGAAGAAAACCTAGGGATATTTATATACTTTTAGGTTGGAAATAGATGGCTAGGATTAATCAAGGAGTTAGAAATTAAGGACTAAGATAAGTTGGGAAGTTGTAGCAACTTCCAAGAACTCAATAACTACCCCTCAACTCAATCCCACTCTCCCTCTCTCTCTTGGCCACAACCAGCCTCCCCAAAAGTGTGCAAAGCACACCCTAGTGTGTGCACGTGCCCCTTCTAGTACCCCCTTATTAAAAGTTGTACAAATTTAATTAATCAATTGTCCACTAATTGTGTCTACATGACAATTTGTGACAATTAAAAGATTAACTAAGTTTGCCGGCCTCAAAATAGTGGGATTTAGGCTCATGGGCTATCTAATAATATATTTAATTATTAGGGTGGGCGTAAAAATAAGAAAACAAGTTTAGTCTTTATAAAATAGGCTTTTTAGAAAATGAAGAGAAAGAAAGAAATAATTGTCCATATTATAAAAGATAATTTTAAAGAAAATATGCATACAAGATTGTACGTGCACAACATGCAAAAAAAATCAACATTTCTCATTAAATGAAAATTCAGAGTATTACACCAACAACCATTTCACTTCCGAGATTAAATAGATTATAAAGAACCTCAACATAGATACTTTATTCAATAACCATCATTTTCTTTATCCACTTTCTTTGCATCTATAAATCATGAAGTATTCAACTTCGATAATAACATCAATAACAATTCCTCAAATCAGATTCTTTTAGACAGTTTCTTGATTAACGAACCAATTCACTTTAATAATATTCTTAATGTTCCGCCAATTAATCACCAAATCTTAAAACCAAAAATTCTTAAGATTAATCACTACAATTTCATTATTTAAATCTCACACCCATACTTTGATTTTATTTTAAACCATCCCTTAAAATCTTTAATCATGTACCCTTTTCTTAAGTGGGGTGAAGGGGATTGCATCAGGAATGCAGTTGGGAACTGCGAGCTTAGTGCAATCAAGAACACAGTTGCAAACTGTGGTCTAAGGTGAACATAGTTTCCTCCTTAACACTATTTTGACACAAGTATTGGAGATGAATTATTGTGGCATATACTTAGACAGCAGTTGCCAACTGTGTCAACAAAATAGAATATGATGCAGTTGGGAACTGCGAGTGATCTATTTTGAAAATTAGTTTCAAAAGTGGTCTATTTTGAAAATTAGTTTGAAAAAGTGGCCTATTTTGAAAAAAATTCCTACAAACTAAGGGGGTTTTCCAGCAAAACTACTCTGAAGTTTGGGCAGTTGCGCCGGGATGCCCTCGGCTTTTTAAAAAAAGCACCGGGGTAGTTTAGACTACGCGGGCGTTTGAAACTTTGGGTACTTTATGTTGAAATGTAGTAAGTACTAATATGTATATTTTGTTTCCTAATCTATAGAAAACAAATACCCCAAATCTCTCATCTCTCAATCTTCTCTCAATCTCCTTTCTTCTCCTTCAAGAATGTAATCCTTATATATAGATGTATACAGTAAAGAATAAAAGAACAAGAAGAATACGAACCATTTTCCCCCAAAATTGTTTTCTTCATGGTATCAGAGCCTAATCAGATCTAGCCAAGTGAAGAAGAAGAAGAGGAGGCTGATCACCTCCATCTTGATCTGATCCCGTTGTTGTTCCCGTCACCGATCATTGACTCTGATCCCGATCCCGTCGCCGAAAACCCCAAAGAACCCATCCTTCTCTTCTTCCAGTTGAGCCCAACATCGAAAACCCCAAAGAACCCATCCTTCTCCTCTTCACCACTGCTTCTCCTTTCTTCTCCACTCCCTACTGCCCTCGCCCTCTGCCAACCACCACTGCACCATCATCTCCAGCCACCCCCATCCTCCTTTTTCTCTCTCCTGACCAATTTTTCTCTCCCCGAGCACCCCCTACCCCCGACCACCTCCGGCGCCACCCGTCGATGCACACCTCCCCGTCGACTTCCCCATCTCCAGCGAGCCCCTTCTCGTTGATTCCGCTACCCACCACCAGTGTCGAGCCCCCTCTTCCCTCTCCCGTCGAGCCTTCGCCCAACCCAGATCGAAACCCCTGCTCCTCATCGAGCTCCAACCCCGACCGAAGCCCTGCCTCGACCACTCCTGTCACGCCGCTCGTCGATCGCCGACGACGTCGCCTCCGAGTCCCCTTGCCCTCTCTTTTGTTGTGGGTACTGTAGCTGCTGGCCATTGTTGCTGCTGTCTCTCTCTCTCTTGTTGCTGTTTGGTGTTCGGGAGAAGAAGGGATTTCTGTTTGCTGTTCGGGTAGGGAGCTGTGGAGTTTGTGTTTACTGTTTTGTGAAGAAGTGGAGGAATTGATCCGTTGTTGGATTGTTGCTGTTTTGCTGAAGACTTGGAGCTGTTCTTGGATAAGTTGTGTCGTTTGCTATTGGTTGCTGAAGAACAGATCCGTTGTTTTCTTGTGCCGCTACCACGGGACAAACTGAAGGAGCTGAGAAGAGTATTGGATTCGCCTCTACATTAGTTACAGCTTTAGGTAATGATGGTAAGGTATTTAATATTTCTGCATCTGTTATGAATAATGCATGGATAATTGATTCGGATGCTACCGACCATATGACTTTTGATTCTAGACAAGTTCAAAATTTCCAACCATCCACCAAATCAAATGTGTCCACCGCCAATGGAGATCCTGCCACTATTACTGGTGAAGGGACCATACATCTCACAAACAACCTTATCTTAGATACTGCCCCAGTTGTACCATCCTTGAATTTTAATCAATTATCTGTTGCTCAAATAACTACTGCCTTACAGTGTATTGTAGTCTTTGGCCTTCACATTGTGTGTTTAAGGATATTCGGACTCGCAAGACGGTTGGTTATGGGGTTAGACACGGGAAACTCAATTATCTGGATTTAGAATCTGAATATTCAAGCAAGTTGACTCAAGCTCTAAGTGTGGAAGGATCCGAAGATGAGAAGAAGAAATCAGATATTTGGCTATGGCATCGACGTCTAGGGCATGCTTCTTTTGGTTATTTAAAGAAATTATTTCCAAGTTTATTTTTGAAGTTGGATATTTCTGCCTTTCGGTGTGATGTGTGTGAACTCGCCAAAGGTCACCGTCTCTCTTTTCATCCAAGTCCAAGTAGAAGCTCCCTTCTATTTATGATTATTCATTCTGATGTTTGGGGTCCATCCAAAACCACTACATTTGGAGGAGCCAAATGATTTGTGATATTTATTGATGACTATACTCGTATGACCTGGATTTGTTTGATGAAGTCGAAAAGTGATATTAGTGGCTTGTTTCAGAAATTTCATAAGCATGTTATGATTCAGTATAAATCACAGATTCAAGTTCTTAGGAGTGATAATGGCGGGGAGTACTTGAGTTCAAATCTGCGAGAATATTTGGAGGAACACAGAATTGTTCATCAGACTACATGCTCATATACACCTCAACAGAATGTGGTTGCAGAAAGAAAAAATAAACACTTGCTTGAGGTGGTTCGTGCTTCTCTCATCCATGGAAATATGCCACTCATCTATTGAGAGGGAGACCTTGCTTCTGCTGCATACCTTATCAACCGAGTTCCCTCAAGTATCCTAAACTTTCTCACACCATTTCAAGTATTAACTGATGCTGTGAATGCACCAAAAGTCATCAACTTACCACCTCGTGTGTTTGGGTGTGTTGCATTTGTTCATCTTCATCATCAGGAACGCAATAAGTTAACTCCTCGAGCTGTCCGCTGTGTTTTCGTGGGATATACACAGGATAAGAAAGGGTATCGGTGCTATCACCCACCAACTCAAAAGATGTTTGTGACTATGGATGTTGTGTTTTATGAAGATGAGATGTATTTTTCTACGACTGAACTTTAGGGGGAGTATCGAAGTGAAGTTCAGACTCTTGGGTATGATGAAGGGGTTAGTGAAGTTCAGACTCTTGGGTATGATGAAGTAATTACCAACCAAAACGAACAACTGGATACAAATAATGGCGAACACTTGAATGAAGAACTAGCAAGGGAGGAAGACCCTCATGAAGAAGACCCACATGAAGAAGACCGTCATGAAGAAGACCCACATGAAGAAGACGCACATGAAGAAGACCTTCATGAAGAAGACCCTCTTAAAGAATTGCAATCAGTACCAAATTTCAGTGAGAGTGAACCGTTAGAACCCCAAAACCAATCGTCATTGTTGTTCGAAGTTCCTAGAAGAGATCTCCTGCACGTACTAATAGAGGTATTCCAAAACCCACTTATGAACCTGATCCCACTAGTAACGTCAAATATCCTATGAGTAATTATGTATCCACTCATCGCTTGTTGAAATCAAATAAGTCATTTGTGAATCAATTATCTGCTGTATCTATTCCTAACAGTGTGCAGTAAGTCTTAGCCGATCCAAGGTGGAAAGCAGCTATGGATGAGGAGATGAAGTCCTTGAAGAAGAATGAGACTTAGGAGATAGTCGAGCTACCAGTAGGGAAGAAACCGGTAGGATGCAGATGGATTTATACCGTGAAATATAAGTCAGATGATTCGATAGAGCGATACAAGGCAAGGCTGGTTGCCAAAGGGTACACTCAAATGTATGGAATTGATTATGAAGAAACATTTGCACCTGTGGCAAAGTTCAACACTGTTCGAGTTCTACTGTCACTTGCTGCAAATCTTGACTAGTCTTTGGAGCAATTTGATGTGAAGAATGCATTTCTGCATGGGGAATTGACAGAAGAGGTTTATATAGATCTACCGCCAGGATCAAATAGACCAGTCCAACACAGTAATAAAGTGTGTCGGTTGAGGAAGGTGATATATGGTCTCAAACAGTCGCCAAGAGCTTGGTTTGGGAGGTTTACATAATCAATGAGGACATTCGGATATTGTCAGAGTAACTCAGATCATACCCTATTCCTGAAAAGGAAAGAAGGTAAGATTACTACTCTCATTATATATGTGGATGACATGATAGTAACTGGGAATGATCCTGAGGAGAGAATGGCATTGAAGAGTTACTTGTCACAAGAGTTCGAAATGAAGGATCTTGGCACTTTGAGATATTTCCTTGGTATTGAAGTTTTTCGCTCAAGAAATGGTATATTTTTGTCTCAAAGAAAGTATGCTCTCGATTTATTGAAGGAAACTGGAATGTTTTCTTGTCAGCCGATTGGTACACCGTTAGAAGAAGGACTGAAACTTTGCAATGAATCTGATCATGTACCTTGTTATAAGGAAAGATATCAAAGGTTGGTTGGACGACTAATTTATCTTGCGCATACACAGCCAGATTTATCATATGTTTTAAGTGTGGTAAGTCAGTTTATGCATGCACCTCAGGAACACCACATGAATACAGTGATGAGAATTCTGAGATATATTAAGTCTGCTCCAGGAAAGGGGGTCCTATTTGCGAAATATGGTCACTTAAAGGTTGAGGCATATACTGATACTGATTGGGCAGGATCTATAATTGATAGGCGCTCCACTTCAGGATATTTCACATTTGTTGGAGGAAATCTAGTTACATGGAGAAGTAAGAAGCAAAATATTGTTGCACGCTCTAGTGCAGAGGCTGAGTATCGCGGAGTAGCTCTATGTATAGAGGAAGCTTTATGGCTGAAGCTCTTGTTTGAAGACTTAGGCTGTGGTTCGAATGAACCTATGAAGGTGTATTGTGATAGTCAAGCAGCATGTGATATTGCTGCCAATCCAGTTCAACATGATAGGACGAAACATGTAGAGGTGGATAGATTCTTCATCAAGGAGAAATTAGATGAGAAAGTCATTGAGATATCTAAAGTGAAGTTAGAAGATCAGCTCGCAGATATCCTGACCAAGGTAGTTTCGAGTCGGCTCTTCTTGAAATTTGTTGACAAGTTGGGCATGATCAATATCTATGCACCAACTTGAGGGAGAGTGTTGAAATGTAGTAAGTACTAATATGTATATTCTGTTTCGTAATCTATAGGAAACAGATTCCCCAAATCTCTCATCCCTCAATCTTCTCTCAGTCTCCTTTCTTCTCCTTCAAGAATGTAATCCTTATATATAGATGTATACAATATAGAATAAAAGAACAAGAATAAGAATCATTTTCCCTCAAAATTGTTTTCTTCACTTTAGACTACAATAACCCAAATCCCCAACCCTAATTCCCACAATTTCCCAAATCTTGGGCGAGACAAGCTCGAGAAGCATCTAGAAGCCTGCGGTGCGTGGCACTCCTGGCTTGATGCCTCCTCTTTCGCCACCTTCATCCTTATCCTTTTCTCACTCTCAGCTTGAGATTCCTCTCCCCCAATCTCGAACTCGATCCCGATCCTGGTCTGGACGACAATGTGAATCTCAAAGCACGTCTCCATCTCCAACTTCGAGCTCGCACATTGCTATTTGATAAGGCGTCGATTGCTCTCTTCCAGATGCCGAGCCCAAACACTAATTCGTCCAAATGCCGAAAAACAACGACTGGAGACAAGGCAAAAAATGGTACTCTCTCTCTCTCTCTCTCATCAATTAAGGTTAAAGGCTATTGTCTTGTTCAATTAAGATTGTGCCTGTGCATTTTATTGTGGTGAACACAAAGTGTTATGAACGAAATTTGTTGTGAAGCTAAATTGTTTGAAGTAAGATTATTTTGAGAAAACAAAATATTTTTTTGAAAAAACAAACACAACTTGGTCTGTGTAAGGGAAAGGGGGAGAGGGAGGGAAACCAACTTTAGAAATGAGCTTTGGGCTCAACACTACACACAGATTTTGTGTCTTAAAGTGATTTTGGAATCTAAAAAAGTACTGTTATTATGTTCAGAAGCAACCAAATGCCTACAACTATGAAAATTTTAGCATCCATCATCAACTGTTCCTCACCGAATACCCATTGCAGTAGAGTATGGTCGTTTTCTTATGCCCGCTTTTGTATTGACTCTATTTATAACACAATTCCCATTCTTAGTCAAATGTGATTTTTTACTTTTCTTTGGCCATAATTGTACTGCGAAGAGCATATCTATACTATTATCTATATCTATACTATTATTAAGAAAAGCTCCATTTTGGTGGCTTTTTACTATCATGCCCTCATAAACATAAAAGGCTAAAAAAAATATAGGGTTAATATCGGAGGTCAGAAATGTAATTTGCATGTATTGGAAAAATAATTAATATGCATAGATTTGCATGCCTGTCTGCATAGATTTGGAAAAATAATCAATAGTATAGATTTGCATGTACTTGCATGTTCATATGAAAGCTTCCTCCTATCAAAGCCAGTAGGTCTAACACATGCATACAAATATCAAAATGAATAAATTGTGCATGCATGCAACCTCTTCGGTGACTTGTCCCTTCCTCAAAATCCTACACACCTTTATAGACGTGCATCGCACGTGCATTATACTAGTTACAAAGAAGCGATCGCAAAATTGGATTTATAGATATAGTAAAACTTTAGACGTTGCAGCTAGCTAAGAAGAAAACTGCTCTGATGTTTGTAACTTTTTTTTACAGTCCCTGAAATTACAATTTTTTTCTCAATATCATTAATAAAAATTGTTAACTTTTACATTTTCGTAAATTGTGTAAATAAATGGAATTTGAGGTCTATAAGAGCATCCACAGTCGTTTTCTAAATCTCCCATTTTGCCATATTATAGCAAACGATGCGCTGCAATCGTTTGCTATATATGCCATTTTTTCCATTTCTTTCAAATTTGTTTCTCAAATTTGAGAAACGAAGTAAGAATTCTCAAATTATAGAAGACGGGGAATCATATACCGTCCGAAGGATTTTAATATTTTTTAATCGACTGAGACGGGGAATCATATACCGTCGGTAGCATTTCAAAATTTTTTTTATTTAAAAAACGGTCGGACGGGGAATGATATCCCGTCCTTCCCTTTTAAAATATAATTTTTTTTGGAAAAAATCCCCAGACGGGGAATCATCTCCCGTCCGGGAGATGATAACCCGTCCAGGGGTTTTTCCCTTTTTTTTTTTTTTTCCTTTTTTGGGTTTGTTTTCCCAAATTGCCCTTCAACCTATATAGAACGAATTTAAAAGTCCACGGGTAATTTGGTCTTTTGCCAAATGAGAAAAATTTGAGAAACGACGACTGCACGATACTCCCCTATATGCTATTACTGTAGCTGCCATATTTTGGCAAATGAGAAAAACGACTGTGGATGCTCTAATGGGCGCAGTGCAATTGAGGATGTTAGTACATCACTAAGAGCTGGATGAAGGAGGAGAAAGCCCCAGCAATCGAGTAGCTCAACCTGTGCAGTGAGATAAGAACAACATGGTTCAAAATCTTCGTCATATGTGCAAGGAATAAGTTATTCAGAGGCTCTCTCAACAACCTGATTTTATGGATGGCTACTTTCGGTGGACTGAGCTCATCTTAAGGTCTGTTCTCTCTGCTACCGTAATTCATAATTTTTTATGTTCTTTTAATCTGATCTTAATATTTCTTAACACATATATCACACATACTTTTTCCTGCCCTATACGTCATACTTATCTTTAGCGACCTTGGAAATTAATGAGCCTAGACTAATTAAGACTCTTGGCAGTCATATCAACTATAGATATAGATCACCACCCCAAAGTTGTTCTGCTTGTAGTATGAGAATTTAGAAAGAAGAGTGTCATGTTCTTCAAAGATCCATACATCGATGCCATTGATAGCTTGTTCTTACCTCACGTGTTTGACAATGACAATTCATGGAATGGTGAGATCTGATCTAATTAGCACTAATTGGAAGATGCTGTCTAAATGGTCCTCTATGAGTAGTTGATGAAATGGTGAGATCTATTTACTTTTTTTTGGTATGCTTTAGGATTTACTTAATACATAAATTGCTATGGACATCTAATAAGTAATCTGCAACCTGTCAGGTTATGTTTTGGCCTTCCGGATTTGTCTGGTTTTATTTTGGACTGGTTTCTGTTGAAGCTACTCTTGTTTTTAACTATACATGTACGCATGTAATCTAGAAACCCTCTATCAGTTAATCTAGAACAAGTTTTCATGTAGGAAGTCAAGTTTCCATTAACTGAATCAAGTGTATGCCTTCTTTTGTAGTTTGAATGTGTAGTAGACTATTCTTTTTTTTTCCTTTCTACACTCTACAGGTTTATTACAGGAATACTGAAATTGCTTTTATTACAGGAATACTGAAATTGCTTTTATTACAGAAAATTGGTTTCTGATCAATCAATAGTTTTCGTACGTGGTGTTATTCTTGCTTTTGCTGTACTATCAGTGCCGTATGACTTGTCCAGTTTATAGTGTTGTGTTTCTCTTTCTCTTGCAGTGAGTGGTAGTCATTTGATTAGATCTGTCATAACAGTTGTCAGATTTAGTCCTATTGTTGGAATAGCTCATCATCAAATATAATTATAATACAAATATTTTCTTAAACATAAAAGAAAAAGGTTTGAAAAGGATAATTTCTTCTGGTTGAGTGGTTTATAATTTTTTGTTTATTTTATTATTAACCAGATGTATCGGAGCAAGAAACTAGATGATTCGGGGCAAGATAAGCCTGCCATCTCTTCTTTCCTTCAGGTTCGATCAATTGATTTTTCAATGGTTTCTCTTGTATTTGCACTTGGTATCTTTTCATTTTAGAATGCTTGGTATCTTTTCACAAGATGCATTATTTAGAAAGTTTAGAATGCTAATCAATGAATGGTCTTGCAACGGGTATATTTTCAGTTTGTTATTTCACAACAATTCAGGAAATCAAACTACCGATGAGCATGGAGATAGTGGAAGCAACCAATTAAGACATACTCTTGGGGTTACACACTTATGTTTTTGTGATTTTTGTGCTTTTAAGCACTTGTACATATATATAATTATTGGAATCAATTGAATTTGTTGATAATTTGGACTGACTTGTTTATTTATTATGCTTGATTATTGGAATGAATTTGTGCTCTAAAGTATTTTTTTATTGTTTATTATGTTTGATTCATAGATTTTTGTAGAAGATTATGTTAGTGTAGGTGCCCTAGAGGCAATACAATGATCAGTATTATTGACATTATGTTCTTTTGATTATATTAATAATTTATTATGCTTCGTATTTACTGCGTTATAAATATTAGCATGATAAATGTCCTTAGATTATTAATACGAACTATATGACCATGAGATTATATATAGTATAATAATCTTAAATGTCCCTAGTCGAGTATTATTATTATTAGGACAGTAATAATACATTGAGACTAGTATGTTGATTGATTGATGACCACCTCTCATGGGTCATTAGTATAGAGATACTAAAATCAATACATAGGTAAATGTAAGAGTACATTGTACTGGACAGACCCACTGTGAGATTCTACATGGAATGAATTAATAAGTGTCATAAGTAATCTCACTGTGATAATGGTGTAATGGTCCTCTGACCTGAAATCATTATATTTCTACACGAAAATTAATGTACTTTGATTCTATCAAAAGTTATCTTTAATCGGGTAATGATAAAGATAGTATTGGGTTCATTATGAATCGTGTGAGAAATATGAATGATCTAGAAGGAATTTAACCCTCCTAATTTTAGGAGCGATATTATCGGCCTCTTGTTTGAGTGAGACTATGAAATGCATGGCCATGCTCAAATATTGATTTGTTTGAATAGTCTACTCATCGATCAAGAAAATAAAGATTAAATTATTAAGAGGATGACACGTCCCATGCCTCTAGTTTAATCTATAATATCAAGGTTAAAAGGATTATATTACATGGAGACATTAGTCACGAAAGGTTTAATTGAATCACCAATTATTATTATTACTTGGGTAGCAATGATGTATTACTAGATGCCGCTCATTGTTTATAATTTTATTATAAGATAATAAAATTATTGCCAACGTAATAATAACCTAAAGGGTCACACACATAGAACGTTTAAAAGGAGTATTAATTTAAATTCGGAATTTAAATGATTCGAAATTAGTTATTTAATTAATTGAGTTGGACTTAATTAATTAAAGGATAATTCGAATTTAAATCAGATTGGTCTTATCAGAAGCCAAACTGATTACGGTTAATTCGAATTTAAATGATAAAACCAAATCAGATTGGTCTTATCAGAAGCCAAACTGATTACGGTTAAGCCCACCTCTTATCTCTCCCTATAAATACATAGAGATGTATTGGATTAGGATGATCTTTGACAAATCTGTTTTCCACAGAAAACCCTAGCCGCTCAACGGTTGAGAGGCAAAAGAGAGAGAGAGAGAGGCAAGCATCATCGGCTAGTACCGGCTCCCTCGATCGTTGGACGATCGGACGTTCGTGTGGACTGCCTTAGAGACGCGGATCTAGCTACTAGGGCTGCGTGGTGATTGCAACCTCCATCTTTCAGCCTTCGTAAAGCTCCGAAAGGTAAAATTTTATTTATCCATTATTAGCCATGTCTTGTACACGGATCCATGGGTTAGGGTTTCGGATCTGTCTTTTTCGCTGCGTTTGTGCCCCGAAACCCTTCAATGGTATCAGAGCTACGTGTATAAGGGGCTGATTTGGTTACATGTTTACTGCATTCGATGCATGTATGCATGTTTTATGAATCTGCCTTGATACAGTTATATGATATGTCGATATAATATGTTATGTCGATCATATATGATTCTGTTATGCTATATATATTGTGATTTGATGATAAATAGGTATGTTTTACAATCTGCTATGACTGATCAGTAAGCGATTTTGTATGTTATGCATGATGTTTGGTTTATATGGTGATATAAACTGATGGACAGATAGTGTTTGGACACGATCTGTAAACTGGGACATGATATGAATGTATATGATACATGGTTCCGGAACTGTATATGATGCAGTGGCGGCAGAGACTAAAAGATATGATCTGTTGCTCGACCCCCGCCTGGGGCTGCCGCCCCCGGACCCCTGCTGCATATATATGTTTGTGTGTTCTTAATTGTTTACCTGAGCATGGTGCTGGTTATGGCCTTAAGACCCTTAGATTAATGGTTTATGTTTTGGTTTTGTAAATACGACTTGCATGTCGTTCTCTTCATTCTTGTAATTGTATAATCTCGAATGTAACTCGAGTTTTATTATGTAAGTACATAAGTACAAGTTGTTTTCATTTATTCAATGTAATGTAATTGAAGATTGAAGGACGATCCAAGAAATGGAGCAACCAAGGAGAATGAAGACATGTAATTGTATCTATGTTTTCCACCATAGATTGACCTCGATCCTTTCATAAGCTTGAAAGGATCATGTAGGATAAAGGCCATAACCAAGCACGTTTACTTACTGCACTTTACATATTGATGTATGAATGTTTCTGTAGAATACATTGTGATGCATGCTTCAATTAGATTAATAATGTATTAATGTATGTATTAGATACATCATCCATGCCATGCCTGCTTAAACAAGATAAAATCTGTAACGATGGAAGATGAACATTAAACAAACGATCATGAGATTCTCGTGTTTATGAAACACGGCAATTAAATATGAATTTCATTGATTCAACGATTGAATGATTTTGTCAACAACGGATCACGAATCTGTAAGAAAAGGGGTGCCAATAATGCCGTCTGTGCGTTAACCTCTGATCTGGAAATCATTCATTCAACGAATTTTGATTTGAAATATTTAGTTCCAACAATTGGGAATCTCTTTATGATAGGATCATGATCGTTTATAAGTAAACCCCTTAACAAAATATTAAGTTAATTAGATGCTTTCCAATGAATTAACACTCATCAAAGCCTAGATCATAAGGGGTGGGTTTGCCAAAGTAGAGCACTCCTTTTAATCGTGGTTAGGTGCGAAAGAATAAATGTGATATTCGTCATGTTAATCATTGGGTCCAACTTAACTAAGTCGTCACAATAGGATTGTGGATAGTGAACTTAGAAGCATAGAGTTTGGCGAAAAGTTTATTAGATAAATTAGAACAATAGTTGTTCACCAAACTATCCAAGAATTATATGTGATATAATTGACAAATGTTGTCTACCTAAATAGTTATGTTTTGGGAGAATTGGCCAACGCTGACTCAAGGCATAATGAAATATGGATCTTGGCTCACTAGAAAATTAGTTTCCGAATTAATAGTAAGGGCTATTAGTTTGAACAAAATAGTGGGAGGTATATTAAGTTGAATGTACCATAATCACTTGAACATAATTATTAATTATTTGACAATCTAACTTATCTTATGCATTTTTAACATTGTCGATATTAAATGGCACAAAACACAAACAACTCTTTCTCCGTGCGATCAGTCCTTGAGAAGGACAAGCTGACAGGAACAAACTTCCTTGACAGGTCTAGGAATTTGAGGATTGTCCTCAGGCAGGAGCGTAAGCTCCAAGTTGTTGAAATTCCTCCACCGGTCCATCCTGGTGACGGTGCAACTCGTGCTCAACTAAATGCTTACCAGAAGCATATTGATGATGCGACAGATGTTGCCTGTCTCATGCTTGCAACTATGAGTGCTGAGCTTCAGAAGCAGCATGAGCATATGGATGCTTATGCTATGCTTGAGCATCTTCAGACGATGTTTCAAGTACAGGCTCGTCAAGAAAGGTTCAATACGTACAAAGCAATCTTTAACTGCAAGCAAGGAAATAACCCGGTTGGACCGCATGTTCTGAAGATGATTGGGTATTTTGAATACCTAGACCGTTTGGGCTCCAGGCTTTCTCGAGAGGCTCAAATAGATATTATATTGCAATCTTTGAACAGCAACTATGCCCAGTTTATCATGACTTTCATCATGACCGAGCAAGACAAAACACCCACTGAACTGTTGGCACTGTTAAGAACTACTGAAGCCAACATGCAAAAGGCACCTGAGAATGCTCCCATAATGATGGTGGGCAATAAAGGTGCTAAGGGAAAGGGGAAATGGAAGGGCAAGAAAAAGATTGGATCTAATGCAGTTGCTCCTTCCAAGCCCACTTTCAAGAAAGCTCTCAAGCCTAAAGGTGGTGTTGCTAAACCTGATAAGGGTGATTGTCACTGGTGCAAGAAACCAGGTCATTGGAAGAGAAACTGTCCAGCTTATTTGGAAAGTCTGAAGAACGTGAAATCTCTGAATATTTCTGATTCAGGTATTCATGTTATAGAAGTCAATTTATCTACTTCTACATCTTGGGTATTGGATACTGGATGTGATTCTCACATTTGTATTAATGTGCAGGGACTTCAAAGGAGTAGATCTTTGGCAAAGGGAGAGATCGACCTACGCGTTGGCAATGGAGCAAAGGTTGCTGCTTTGGCCGTAGGGACTTATTATTTGTCGTTGCCCTCTGGGCTTATTTTAGAACTTGAGAACTGTTATTACGTGCCTGCGATTTGCAGAAACATTATTTCTATTTCTTGTTTGGACAAGAAGGGTTTTTCGTTTATAATAAAAGACAATTGTTGCTCTTTTGCTTTAAATGATTTAACTTATGGTGTAGCGCGTTTATTTAATGGTTTATATGTTCTAGATCTTGATCTTACTCCCGTCTATAATATGAATAAACGTCTTAAAGCAAATGACTCAAATCAAACATACCTTTGGCATTGTCGATTAGGCCATATAAATGAGAATCGCATATCCAAACTATATAAAGATGGATTTTTGGATAAGTTTGATTTTGAATCATACGATGAATGTGATGCTTGTTTACTTGGTAAAATGGCAAAAGCTCCTTTTACTAAACAAGGTGAAAGGGCCAACAAACGATTAGAACTAATACATAGTGATGTATGTGGTCCAATGCGTTCTATGGCTAGAGGTGGCTTTTATTACTTCATAACATTTACTGATGATTTCAGTAGATTCGGATATGTGTATCTTTTGAAACACAAATCTGAATCCTTTGAAAAGTTCAAAGAATTTAAAGCTGAAGTAGAAAAGCAAATTGGCGGAAGTATTAAAACTCTTCGATCTGATCGAGGAGGTGAATACTTAAGCCATGATTTTAAGAATTACTTAAAGGAGTGTGGTATAGTATCACAGCTCACTCCTCCTGGAACACCACAATGGAATGGGGTTTCTGAAAGGAGAAATCGTACCTTGTTGGACATGGTACGATCGATGATGAGTCATGCTGAACTTCCAATAAGTTTCTGGGGTTATGCCCTAGAAACGGCTGCATATACACTAAACCGAGTTCCAACTAAAGCGGTTCAAAAGACTCCATATGAGATATGGACTGAGAAACGTCAAAGCATGTCATTTATGAAAATATGGGGATGTGAAGCGTTTGTTAAACGTATGATCTCTGACAAGCTTGGACCAAAATCAGACAAGTGTTATTTTGTGGGGTACCCGAAGGAAACTAAGGGTTACTTCTTCTATAATCCGACCGAGAACAAAATAGTTGTTTCTCGCACTGCTGTGTTTCTTGAACGAGAGCTAGTCTCCAAAAGAATCAGTGGGAGGAAAATAGAACTCGATGAAGCTCGAGACCCACAAGATAATGTTGAACCCGAATTGGAACTTGAGCAGGATATTCAAGATAATATTCAAGATGAAACTGCTCAAGAAACACAGATTGTTCGTAGATCTGGTAGGATTCGCCATAAACCTGAGAGATATTATGGATTTCTCTTAATAGAGAATGGTGATTTGATGCTCATAGATCAAGATGAGCCCCTCACCTACCAAGATGCTATGAACAGTCCTGACTCTGAGAGATGGCTAGAAGCCATGAAATCTGAAATGGATTCCATGTATGATAACCAAGTATGGACTTTGGTTGATCCACCTGAAGGGGTAAAACCTATAGGGTGCAAATGGGTTTTCAAAAAGAAAATCGACATGGAAGGAAATGTTCAGACCTATAAAGCTAGGTTGGTTGCAAAAGGTTTCAAGCAAATTCATGGTATTGACTATGATGAAACTTTTTCACCTGTAGCTATGGTCAAATCCATTAGGATTTTGCTTGCAATAGCAGCTTATCATGATTATGAGATCTGGCAGATGGATGTCAAAACGGCCTTCCTTAATGGGAGCCTTGAAGAGGATGTGTACATGACACAACCTGAAGGTTTTGTCAGTCCAAAGGATGCTAGAAGGATATGTAAGTTGCGTCGATCCATTTATGGACTGAAGCAGGCCTCAAGGAGGTGGAATATTCGTTTTGACCAGACAGTCAAGGAATTTGGCTTTATTCAAAACGAAGATGAATCTTGTGTTTACAAAAGGGTTAGTGGAAGCCACGTGGCATTCATAGTATTATATGTTGATGATATATTACTTATCGGGAATGACATACCTTCTCTACAGGCTGTTAAGACTTGGTTGGGAAAAAATTTCTCAATGAAAGATTTAGGCGAGGCGACCTATATATTAGGGATCAGGATCTATAGAGATAGATCCAGAAGATTGATCGGCCTAAATCAGAGTACATATATTGACAAAGTACTGCATCGTTTTGGGATGCAAGATGCTAAAAGGGGATTTGTCCCGATGTCTCATGGGATATCGATCTCGAGTGACAATAGTCCTAAAACATTGGATGAAAAGGACCGCATGAGTAAGATTCCATATGCTTCTGCAATTGGATCTATCATGTATGCAATGATATGTACTCGTCCTGATGTGTCATATGCTTTGAGTATGACGAGCAGGTTCCAGTCTAATCCAGGTGAAGGTCACTGGACAGCTGTCAAGAATATTCTTAAGTACTTGAAAAGGACTAAAGATTCATTCTTGGTATATGGGGGAGAAGAGAGACTAGTGGTAAAAGGTTACACTGATTCTAGTTTCCAAACAGACAAGGATGATTCTATATCCCAGTCTGGTTTTGTGTTTTGTCTCAACGGAGGTGCTGTAAGCTGGAAAAGTTCAAAGCAAGAAACAGTAGCTGATTCTACAATGGAGGCTGAGTATATTGCTGCTTGCGAAGCAGCTAAGGAGGCAGTTTGGATCCGAAATTTCATCACAGGGCTTGGTGTGGTTCCATCGATCGTAGACCCTATCGATCTTTATTGCGATAACAATGGAGCCATAGCACAAGCAAAGGAACCAAGATCGCACTCCAGGGCAAAACATATACTTAGAAGATATCACCTCATTCGTGAGATTAATGAACGAGGAGATATACATATATGTAAAGTGCAAACTAATGATAACGTAGCTGACCCACTGACTAAGGCTTTGTCGCAGCAGAAGCACGAGGGTCACACTAGTTCCATTGGTATTCGATACATGAGTGATTGGCTCTAGTGCAAGTGGGAGATTGTTAGTGTAGGTGCCCTAGAGGCAATATAATGATCAGTATTATTGACATTATGTTCTTTTGATTATATTAATAATTTATTATGCTTCGTATTTACTGCGTTATAAATATTAGCATGATAAATGTCCTTAGATTATTAATACGAACTATATGACCATGAGATTATATATAGTATAATAATCTTAAATGTCCCTAGTCGAGTATTATTATTATTAGGACAGTAATAATACATTGAGACTAGTACGTTGATTGATTGATGACCACCTCTCATGGGTCATTAGTATAGAGATACTAAAATCAATACATAGGTAAATGTAAGAGTACATTGTACTGGACAGACCCACTGTGAGATTCTACATGGAATGAATTAATAAGTGTCATAAGTAATCTCACTGTGATAATGGTGTAATGGTCCTCTGACCTGAAATCATTATATTTCTACACGAAAATTAATGTACTTTGATTCTATCAAAAGTTATCTTTAATCGGGTAATGATAAAGATAGTATTGGGTTCATTATGAATCGTGTGAGAAATATGAATGATCTAGAAGGAATTTAACCCTCCTAATTTTAGGAGCGATATTATCGGCCTCTTGTTTGAGTGAGACTATGAAATGCATGGCCATGCTCAAATATTGATTTGTTTGAATAGTCTACTCATCGATCAAGAAAATAAAGATTAAATTATTAAGAGGATGACACGTCCCATGCCTCTAGTTTAATCTATAATATCAAGGTTAAAAGGATTATATTACATGGAGACATTAGTCACGAAAGGTTTAATTGAATCACCAATTATTATTATTACTTGGGTAGCAATGATGTATTACTAGATGCCGCTCATTGTTTATAATTTTATTATAAGATAATAAAATTATTGCCAACGTAATAATAACCTAAAGGGTCACACACATAGAACGTTTAAAAGGAGTATTAATTTAAATTCGGAATTTAAATGATTCGAAATTAGTTATTTAATTAATTGAGTTGGACTTAATTAATTAAAGGATAATTCGAATTTAAATCAGATTGGTCTTATCAGAAGCCAAACTAATTACGGTTAATTCGAATTTAAATGATAAAACCAAATCAGATTGGTCTTATCAGAAGCCAAACTGATTACGGTTAAGCCCACCTCTTATCTCTCCCTATAAATACATAGAGATGTATTGGATTAGGATGATCTTTGACAAATCTGTTTTCCACAGAAAACCCTAGCCGCTCAACGGTTGAGAGGCAAAAGAGAGAGAGAGAGAGGCAAGTATCATCGGCTAGTACCGGCTCCCTCGATCGTTGGACGATCGGACGTTCGTGTGGACTGCCTTAGAGACGCGGATCTAGCTACTAGGGCTGCGTGGTGATTGCAACCTCCATCTTTCAGCCTTCGTAAAGCTCCGAAAGGTAAAATTTTATTTATCCATTATTAGCCATGTCTTGTACACGGATCCATGGGTTAGGGTTTCGGATCTGTCTTTTTCGCTGCGTTTGTGCCCCGAAACCCTTCAGATTATTAGATTGAATTTCTGAAAATGATTATGAATTGAATTACAGGTAACAACAACAACAACAAAATAACAATAAAAATAAATAAACAATCTCGGTGTTTTCAAACGTCGAGATAGGCTATTTAATGTAAAAAAATTATTTAAAAAATTGAACATTAGTCTATCCTGGTGTTTTCAAATGCCGGTATAGCCCTCTTTGCATTACCGGCGCTTGCGGCAGCATAAAAATGCCACTGCTGAGTATCAAGTTCGGTGTTTAAAAACATCGGGGTTGACAAAAAAAATATAGGAATTGCCCTCTTTGTTTGTAGTGAAGGCTTTTTTCTCAGGCTTCCAGCCTTCTACTCACCTCTGATTAACTTCGGGACCGCACCCACAACCTCCCCCACCAAATCCTCTCGATCTGGAGCCTTTTGTATTTTCAAACAATCAACAACAACAATAACAACAACAACGCCTTTTTCTCAACTAGTTGGGGTCGGCTACATTAATCCTGGTTTTTCAATCTGCTCGGATTAGCGCAATATCTTCTGTACGATCACAAGCTATCATATATTTTCTCACCGTTTCCACCCAAGTTAGTTTAGGTCTTCCTCTACCCCTAACTCTACATTCAATACTTATTAAATCACTCTTTCTAAAGGGGCACTATTAGGACTACGTGTAACATGTCCAAATCATCTGAGCCGATTCTCTCTTAACTTATTTTGGATTGGAGCTACCTTTAGCATGTCTCGTATATACTCGTTTCTAATTCTATATTCCTTGTTTTACTACACATTCCTCTTAGCATTCTCATCTCCGCTACATTCATTTTTTGGACATGTTGTTTCTTTGTTGCCCAACACTCTGCTCTATACATCATTGCTGGTCTAACAGCCGTCCTATAAAAAAATTTCTTCATCTTCAACTTCAAAGGTATACGTTTGTCACACAAAACACCACTAACACTTCACTTAAGCCACCCTGCTTGGATCCTATATATAACATCTTCACAAATCATCCCATCTCTTTGTATAATCGAGCATAAATATCGAAAACAGTCTCTCTTAGGTATCTCTTGACCAACTACTTCATCAGTTGTGTCCTGAATATCACTAAAATTACACTCTATATACTTTGTTTTAGTTTTGCTTATCCTAAAACCTCTAACTTCCAAAGTTTCTCTCCACAATTTAATTTAGTATTGATTTCTGCTCTAGTCTCGTCCACTAAGACAACGTCATGGGCAAAAAGCATAAACCAGTGCACCTCATCTTGTATTCTTCCCGTCAATTCATCCATAACTAAAGTAAAGAGGTAGGGGCTTAACGCCGAACATTGGTGTAAACCTACTGTAATAGGAAAATCACTGGTCTCTCATGTGGTTGTTCTAATTGTGGTCATTGCCACTTCATACATATCCTTAATTACCTCAATATACTGAATAGTTACTCTTTTATTATTTAACACCAACCATACTATGTCTCTAGGGACTTTATCATATGCTTTTTCTAGATCTATAAAACCATATGTAGATCTTTCTTATTCTCCTTATATTTTTTCATAAGTTTTCTTAGTACATAAATTGCTTCCATTGTTGACCTCCCAGGCATAAATTTATACTGATTCTCAGAATGTTCGATCACTCTCTCCCAAATTTTCATTGTATGAATCATTATTTTAATCCCTCGGTAGTTGGAGCAACTTTGTATATCTCATTTTTTTATATATAGGTACTAAAATACTCTTTCTCCATTCATCGAGCATCTTCTTAGTCCTCAAAATTTCATTAAATAATTTTGTTAGCAAACTCACTCCTACATCCCCACATCACTTCCAAACTTCAATGCGTATACCATTCGGTCTTAAAGCTTTTCCTATTTTCATCATTCCTAGAGCATTTCGTACCACCGAGATCTTAATTTTACGGAAGAAATATATGCTCTCGACTCTCCTCGAGTCCTCTATATTTAAGTTGCCTACAACATTTTCATTTAAAAACTTCTCAAAATAATTTCGCCAACTTTTCTTAATTTTCCCATCTTTTACTAAGACTCTTGAACCATCGCTCTTAATACACTTAATTATATCCATATCTTTTATTTTTCTATCATTTTGTTTAACAAGCTTATAAATGTTATTTTATCCTTCTTTTGTTCCTAATTTTGTGTATAAATCATCATAAGCTTTTTCTTTTGCATCTCTTACCGCTTTTTTAACTTTTTTTCTAACGGTCTTATATCTCTCCAAATCTTCTTCATTTCTACTCTTTTGCCATATTTTGAGAGTTAATCTTTTTTTTCTCTCACAATATTTTGTACTTTTTCTTGCCACCACCATATTTCTTTATTGAGCAACCCTCTATCCTTAGATTCTCCAAGTATCTCCTTTAAAATTTCTCTTATATACGTAGGCATTTTAGTCCAGATCATATTTATCTCACCTTCCCAATTCCATGATGATCCTTTAAGGACTTAATCCTTAAAAACTTCTAGTTTCTCTCCATTCAAGTTCCATCACCTATTTCTTGGGTTCCTAATCTCCTTCCTTGCACATATGTATTTCCCAATTTTAACATCCAATACCATTAATCTATATTGAGAAGTTAAACACTCTCCAGAAAATAACTTTATAATCTTTACTTGTCAAGCGATCCACCTTTCTAGTGATGAAAAAATCAATCTGGCTCCTATTTGCCCCACTTTAAAGGTTATTAAATGTTTCTCCCTCTTCCGGAATTAAGTATTTGCGAGTATAAGATCATACGAAGCCGCAAAATCTAGTAGAGCCTCTCCACCATCGTTCTTATTTTCAAATTCATGTCCTCCATGTACCCTCTCATATCTCATGATATCTTCTTTTACATATCCATTGAAATCTCCTGCTATAAATAGTTTCTCACCTAAGGATACTCCTTGAATTATCTCATCCATATCTTCCCAAAATTTATTTTTAGCTTGTGCATCTAATCCTATTTGGGGTACATAAGCACTAATGATATTAATTATGTTTTTCCCTAATAAAAGCTTAACTTGTATTATTCTATCCCCTTTCCTATTAACACCTACTACATTTTTTGAGTTTCTTATCTACTAAAATTTCTACTCCATTTCTATTTCTAATTTTATCGATATAATATAATGTAAAATCATTTCTCTTTAGCTTTCTCCCCTACCCACTTTATTTCTTGTAAACAAACTATATTAATATTCATTCTAATGATGATATCTACTAGTTCTATGCATTTTCCTGTCAGTGTCACTATATTCCAAGTCGCTAACCTAAGCCTATTTTCTTGGACTAGCTTCTTTACCCGCACCCGTCCAGATTAGTGCAGGAACCCTTGTCCATTTTTCATCGCACCCAGGCGACGGTGCGATGCCCGTTGCACATTTTTCGAAGCACCCGGAGGTAGGCACAATGTATCTCTTCCAGGGAATGTCCTAGCATTTGCGCGTATATTATTAAGATTCATGTTCATAGGATTTGACAGAGTTTTGTGCTGGCTGTCAACTGCCTAACACAACCCTCCTCCTTACTCGATTTGTGGCCAGATTCCTGACTTGGAACAAGCAATGGCGGAGTTTGTTTTCAAACAATCACTTACTACATTTTCATTTTGGCCCAGGCCTATTAGATTGGGCTCAATTGGACAATCCACACATGTGGGCATGGCAATTATCCGAAACCCAAGGAGTTGAAGGAATAAGGATAGCAAGTTGTTTTATGGTCGAAATTCTCTTATTGTTCTTTGTGCTTATTTTTGTTTGTAATCCTATCCTCATTGGTGTTAGGATTTGCTAAGTTACGTGACAACTGATTCAATGAACAACCAAGAAATAGTAGACCAAACTAAACGCACAAGCACACAATTTTGTCCCACTTCAGCTTCGCCTAATCTGGGGGAGAAATAACTGATATATTATTCAACTAGAGAAGATACAAGACAATCACCCTCACCAATAACTTATTTATCTCTCAAGCCTCATTAGAAGATACTCTGCTATTTACAATGGAATACCCTAAGACGAAGTACTTGATGCTTTTGGTACTTTGAAGCCATTACATTATTATAGAGAGATCTAGAGAAACCCTAGGTTGTAGTCTTGATCCAATCACCGTCAGATATACCCTGAAGAGAAAGTCACACGATAGGAGCCGTACGATCTAATTTGGAGAAGAAACGGGGTCAAATAGAACCACCTAAGATTAGTCCCAATTAGCTGCTGCGTCGCTGTTGGTCAATTGCTCCCGAGAGAAGTCGGCTATTCCAGGAGTCCTGCTCGAACTACCCAGGTTGTAGTTGACTGCTATAATAACAATCTCCTATCAATTTCTAGCTGCCTACAAACACTAACTTCTTCGTATCCAATATTTGCTTTAAACATCTTCTCGCTTCACCCATTTCTCTACACATCAAACCTAGTTTTAATGGATTATTCTGCTAGTCGAATTTACCTCCACCTATTATTTCTCAATCATATGCCCCATCAAGGACATAGGCGTCAATACAAATGTGCCACCCTCCGCATGAACTCCACAAGGGCATACCTCGAGGCATTCTTTATCTCCTAATGATACTTGAACGTCGTGATCTTTCTTCGGTGATTCTAGTGGTGAAGAATTAGATAATTCTTTAGGAACGTTGGGCTTCAAAATACTCGCACGAGTCTTCTCTTTCCTACAAAGCTTGTAAATGTTGTGCTGAACACCTTTCATTCCCTTCATCACCTTACGACGACCTTCCTAAACTGATAGAACTCCACATTGAGCTGTGTACCTGCATCCCTGTGTTTCTAGAGTTTTCAAGGATATTAGGATTAATTTCAAGGAATATGTACCACCTTCTCCAATGTGAACCCATTTCCATCTAACATCTCCAAATCAACTGTTACCTCACCCTCTATGTCACAAATCTCACCAGTTTTCGTTCTCACACAACTAGAAAACATCTTTCTCTCGAAGCCAATATGAGCAAAACTACTCGAAGCAAGAAATCAGACATAATCCACATCTATTGAACTTGAAACAAGATGACAGTCTTAATTATCACCTGATTCAACGACACTGACTATGTTGGTACCCTTCTGATTCAACAACTTGCAACATTCCTTCTTGTAACGCACAATCCTTCTGCACCCTTATGCGCACTATCCCTTCCAATTGAAGTTCAATCTGCTGCCATGCAACTCATAGAAGTAGATGCTGATATATGAGTCTCCTTCTTAGGTTCATCATCTTTCAAGCCCTTGATCACACCAGCTACTGAAAGCTTCTCATTGGTAGATTTCCCATGTAGTATGGTGGTTATCAAATGCTTGTACGAATCTAGTAGTGAATATATCAAGTTGAAATTTTTATCCTTTTCACTTAGATCATTTGTGTCTATTGCTCTCAATTCAGATAACACCTTATTGAATTCCACTATATGATCGTGAAGAGCGGTACCTTCCTTCATTGAAAAATAAAAGAGTTTTCTCTTCCAATGCATCCAATCCTATAATGACGATTCCGAGTAATCAATTTTGAGTCTTGCCCACAGACTCGACGCACTTCTCTCCTCAAGGAAGTAGCACTTGACATTGTTCGTCAATAAAACTAGATTAAACTCAAGGCTTTTGAACAATCTCCTCCCACTTCTCCTACTTTATACTGGTTGACCTCCCTTTGTCTCCTTCTAGGGGCAAGATGCATGCCTTGTAGAACCCATCCGTCGTACATGTTCATTTTCCAGAGATTAAATTTGATCTTACCATTGAAATGCTTGATCTTCATGAAACTCCGATCTATCATCTTCTCCAAGGAACTCAAGCAACCACTAACCGCAGGCAAAAAAGTTTTTTATAAGAAATAACATGAAGCTCTGATACCAATTATTAGGATTTGTTGAGTTATGCGACAACCAATCCATTGAACCACCAAGCAATAGTAGACCAAACCAAACACACAAAAGCACAATTTTATCTCGGTTTGACTTCACCTAATCTGGGGGAGAAATAACCGCAATATTATTCAAGTAGAGAAGATGCAAAAGTTACAGTCACTTTCACCAAGAAACTATCTATCTCTCAAGCTTCACTAGAGTGTACTCTGCTTTTCACAATGGAAAACTCTCAGATGAAGTGCTCGATGCCTTTGACACTTGGAGGCCATTACACTATTATATAGAGATCTAGAGAAACCACACGATAAGAGCCGTACGATCTAACTTAGGGAGGAAATTGGGCTCAAACATATATACTAAAGACCAGTCCCGAATAACTGTTGCGCTACTGTCGGTCGACTGTCAACTATTCCTGAAGTCGAGCCCCAACCACCCGGTTGCAGTCTATTGCTATAATAGTAGTATGAAAGACATACAACCAACAATTGGATGTTTAAGGAATGACTATTTCACTGTTCACCACATGGTTTATTTCGTTATATTCTCGTTAATGAAATAAGGTGACCATTTCCCACCTTTTATTGAGAAAACTAATAAAATGGTTGTAGTAAGTAGCATGCAAACCATCCGTGCCAATTTCAAATGTAAGCAGCTCCCTCCTACTTTCAAAAAATTGCAAGATAACCAAACAACTGCAAGTAGGTTAATGGAAGGACTTGGCTCAATTTCGAACCTAACTAATCTTGTTAAAGGATTGTCTTCGTATCACAATCCAAGTCCATATCAAGATTTGTAACACCCCGGATCCCCGTTACCGGACATCCATGATGCAACCAGAATATTTGCCTTCAAATGCATCTCAACACAGTAATGACACAGAAATTTAAAAACTTTTTATTGCCAAATAAGGTCATTACATCATTGATTACAACCTATATATTGTTCTTGAACAAGAATAAAAATTACATTAACTCATTACATCTTATTACAAAATATTTACCAACTCCTCTTGTAAAGCTATCAGCTGTCTCCCGGAATGGCAGTCGACTGATCACCGCCAAAGCTCTGCTGAGTGGTCAATCTTGTAACACCCATTCCCCAAGCTCGGACAATTTATACAATTTAGAAGACAAATTATTTATAGTATAGTACAACTGCCCACCACAGGCTGCCTCTCAAAAGGTGGTTAATCGGATTGGTGACTCTTGATCATAGGCAATAATATTTATATTTAATTATTTTTGTTCAATTCCCGATGTGGGACAAATTCTCAATCTCTTCCCCGTGAGCACAGAGCCACGAATGGTGGGCCCCATGCCCACGTCAGCAAAGACCAGCATCAACAGCTGCTGGCTTTCATGCTTCTTATCCGGGTGGGCCCCCTCCATTATTCAATTCACAAATATTTACCAAACATCCATCTGATACTTTTACCACACAGCCAACTCTTTCAACATATATATATTATATATAATTTATATTCTATAGCTTTAGAAATTACGGGGTATTACACACACCCCCCTTCAGAAATCAGTGTCCTCGCTGAGCACGGGACATGCACAATCTAGTGTAGGATCTACTTTCTAGCCGATGTGGGGCATCTGTGAGCATCGCTCTTGTCTTTGGAATACTGGAGAACAATCCCACTCCGCCGATCATTCTGTGGATCTTCTGTCCATCGTCCCAGAATACTGGGGATTGTCTCACTCCGCCGATCATTCTGGAGTCCATAACTCACTGCTTTCCCACACTCGGTGTCCAAAGTTGGCTCTGATACCATTTGTAACACCCCTGCCTCGAGCTCGGACAATTTACACAATTTAGAAGAAAAATTATTTATAGTATAGTACAACTACCCATCACAGGCTGCCTCTCAAAAGGTGGTTAACCGGATTGGTGACTCTTGATCATAGGCAATAGTATTTATATTTAATTAATTTTTGTTCAATTTCCGATGTGGGACAAATTCTCAATCTCTTCCCCGTGAGAACAGAGCCACAAATGGTGGGCCCTATGCCCACGTCAGCGAAGACCAGCATCAATAGCTACTGGCTTTCATGCTTCTTATCCGGGTGGGCCCCCTCCACTATTCAATTCATAAATATTTACCAAGCTGCCATCTGATGCTTTTACCACACAACCAACTCTTTCAACACACACACACACACACACACACACACACACACACACACACACACACACATATATATATATATATATATATATTATTCTATCGCTTTAGAAATTACGGGGTGTTAAAAATCTACTTTCCTGGGACTTGCTCCTCGGCTTGGGTCTTTTGCTGCGCGACTCTGATATTTCTGCACCTGCTCGAAAGGTAGGACCGGTACCTAAAAGGTGGGGACGCCAGTACTTCGAATGATGCAATGCTGATAAGAAACAACAATCTCCAAACTGGCAACCACAAACCATCTTGAATGGTAAAAGAAACGTGCATCCTATTTCTCTAGTGTTCATGTATGCCATGACCTGAAGTTTAATGCATAATACAAGGCACAGAAACAGATACATTTAATCTAATGTCAGCAAGACTCTGGATATGCATGCATCCCATACTACATACGCTCCATATCAAGCCATCTTCTCCAAATTTCAGGGGTTCGAACCCTCGCCATGCAAATACATTCTATTATTGTACTCAACATGTTCCTAATAGATACCACGTGGCTGGTTAATCCTGCAGTTATTACTGCTAACACAGTGGTGTTCCCGTTTGCCAATCGTTCCCAATCCGGTCTGGATCACACCAAATATCGTGACGATCTTACAGATATGCATTCTGCATATCCATGGCACCGAAGATCCATGAGACTATCGCCCCTTATGGTCTGTTCGTGTCCACCAACATAAGAACATGACGGCCTCAAGGGTCTAAGCCCTTTAGCCGACAGAGTTTCTCTCTATTCTTATCACGGTACTTCCGAAATTAACAGAGCGAGATACGGCTTCCGTGTGCTCAGCTGGTGAGCGAACACAGCCCGTATCCCTACTGCAGGAAGAGAACAACCCTGGTTGTCACCACCTAGTGCTGGCCCTTAGAACAAGTCGAATTATAGGGAATCACCCCTAATACCAACTTGGTCCTTAAGGAGAAGTAAGACACTTAATTAAATAACAATTACTAAAATATGCTTGTCATACAAAATTAAGCATGTAGTTCTATCGAATAATTGATCCCCAACTGGTCTGTCAAAATAATAATCTGGTGAGTCGATACTTATCGACTGCCACACTCCTGTTTGTCCTTGACCACTTTTCGGCCCGTGACCCTCTGTGAGTGGTACAATGGTGCCCAAGAAATGCCTTTTATCGGCAATGCTTTCAATCATAACACCAAACTATTGACAGACCAATGAGATAAACACAAACAAACATACTCCAAATGTGATAAGGTCGATTTCTTGAGTATTGCAACGCTACTAGCTCACAAGTCCATAATTTCTAATCCATGTACTGGGTTGCATGAATATCACCTATTATCCCCAAAAGAAAGTCCATTAACTCTTATCTACAAGAGGAGAAATAGTACTTTCAACACTTAGTTAAAAATTATGACTAGCCAACTATGTTGCTTCTGCCTAAAACTTAGAAAGGTCATATCTCTCCCAATACAACTCGAATTTGGGTATTCAAGCCTAATCTGGAAAGGTAAAGACCTAGGATACAACTCTCTAGTTGGTCATCACCTCAGATTCAGTCATCTAAATCCTCAAAATAGCCTCACAACCCTCAGCCTGTGTACTTCCTGTACACTGGCTGCACCTTACCGATAGCATAAAACTCTACCGGCTCATCGGGAAGATACAAATCCAGGTTCTGTGAAAAGGAGTGAATGTCCTCTACAACTTCCTAGTTGATCACCAATCCAAATTATATCATTTGATCATCCCAAAACAGACATTACCCTCAGGTGTATAGAACCACACACTAAGCCTTACTCAAACAGAGCCTTCTGCTCAAACCCGGTTTCTGTCCAATCTTGCAAAAATCATATTTAATATCATACTCACAATAATTTCTTCAAATAAGGCTCTTTGGAAAGCTCTAGATGTCTACTACAATTTCCTAATTGAACACTTCCTCAATTTATGCTCTTACAGAGCCACAAAAGTACCATATTATCAAAGTGTCAAACTGACTGAGTTAAAGCACAGTACATGCTAAACTATCCATCATAAATCACATACTCATCAAATCATCAAATGGTCACCAAATTTGCATTACAGAAACGAGACATCATCATGAGTAACATGCAAAAAGTTTCATATCCAAATTCCAAGTATTCACTGAGTTCTGTCTGTTGTAAACATGTATAAAAATTCTGCTGTTCTTCGGTTACAATCTTGATTACTATTGATTGATTAATTTTGAACATGAGTCAAATTTCATCCAAATAATTTCATGATTTTTCTGTAGAGTCCGGATGCATGCAAGATAACATGGTAAAATGTTCAGAATTAGATCATGTGCCAATTAATTTTAAGAATTCCCACAAACTCAGTTATCGCAATAGACAAATCCTGTTCTTGCCTTACGGCTCAGTCTTAAAAATGAATTTCATTAAAAGATCAAGTATCATCAGAAAATTCCGAAATAAATCATGAATCTTTTAGACATATATTAGATCATCCTGTATGAATTTCATCATCAAATTCCATTCTCTGGAAATTCGGAACTAAGGCATACGGTCATGGTTTCCTGTTCTAGTTTCAGATTTCTAACAATCTACTCTTAAACAACCATTCCCATACTACCACTACTCATGCATGCAAGAAATTAAAGAAGAATGAAAAAGAACAGGTTCAGAGAACTCCCCACACTTAGTTGGCTTGAGAAGATGTGGTTTTCCTTGAGCTTGCTCCTCCAAAATCCTACTCCAAAGCTTGGAAATGCTCCTTCTTTTTGCTCCTTTCACTCTTTCCTTTATTTCTTTTTCTTTCTTTTCTGAAACTCCAGAGCTCAAGAGGTGGGAAAGGAGGGGTTTATCAAGAGAGTAGTGAGGGAAAGAGGGGGGAAACGGGGCCGGCCAATTGGGTAGGGAGTAGGGTGAGGTGGCAAGGTGGTTTTGCTCCAAACCATGGTCTAGCTCATTGTTTTTTAGACAAGGCTTGGGTTGAAATTCTGGGTCTTGGTCAAGCTCTAAATGAGATATGAGATGTTAGATTTGAGTGCATGCAAAGAACATCCATTGTAGCATCATACAATTGCATATTTGCATAGACACCGCACTCAAAACTAGTATATGTACTAGTATCGGTCCCACTCATTCTCGCGCATCATCAAGAACGCAACCACCCACACGAACCGTCCCGCAAACATAAACGCACCTCACATCATTCATAAATATATATATCAAACAAACACTGTAATATATATATTTACACACACACACACTATATATATATATATATATATATATATATATATATATATATATATATATATATATATATATATATATATATATATATATATATATATATATAAGCATTATATTATCCGGGGTATTACCTTACTCCCTCCTTAGAATCGTTCTGTCCCTAAAACGATGCTAGGGCAAAAAATAGCAGACAATCATCAATGATCAGAAGATACTTTCCTTGATCATCCCCAATTCCTCGAGGAACACTCTCAAAATTTGACCCTTAAAGTGCTCAGCGCATCATTCCATCCCGGAGATCAATCTCATCATGTGGGTCATTTTGGGGCCTGCCTCATCCCACATCCACCGTACTGGAGATGAATCACCTTGGGGGATGTCGCTTTCGTCCCTGGAATACTTGAGACCAATTCCTACTCCACAGATCATTCTGGAGCCTATTTCATCCCTCGTCTGGAATACTAGGGAATGTCTCACTTCATGGATTATTCTGGAGCCCTCACCACACGAACTCCTCATGAGTATTGCTCTTATCCTGAAATGCCGGAGATCAATCCCACTCTGCAGATCATTCTGGAGCCTGTTTCATCCCTCGTCTGGATTACTGGGGAATATCCCACTTCATGGATTATTCTGGAGCCATCACCACACGAACTCCCCATGAGTATTGCTCTCGTCCCGAAATGCTGGAGATCAATCCCACTTCGCAGATCATTCTGGGGCCTATTTCATCCCTCGTTTGGATTACTGGGGAATATCTCACTTCGTGGATCATTCTGGAGCCCCTACTCATTCTTGAATTCCTTTGTGGGTATTACTCTCGTCCTCGGAATACTGGAGATTAATCCCACTCCACAGATCATTCTGGGGCCTATTTCATCCCTCGTATGGAATACTGGGGAATATCTCACTCCTTGGATCATTCTGGAGTTAATATCTCACTAACCTGCTTGTGAATGTTGCTCTCGTCCCTGGAATACTAGAGATTAATCCCATTCCAAAGATCATTCTGGGGCCTATTTCATCCCTCGTCTGGAATGCTGGGGAATATCTCGCTCCATGGATCATTTTGGAGCCAACGTCACACAATCTTCCCCCATGAGTGTCGCTCTCGTCCCTAGAATACTGGAGACCATTCCTACTCCACAGATCATTCTGGGGCCTATTTCATCCCTTGTCTGGAATACTGAGGAATGCCTCACTCCATGGATCATTCTGAAGCCGACCTCATTACACGAACTCCCCGTGAGTGTCTCTCTCGTCCCGAAATACTGGAGATCAATTCCACTCCACAGATCATTCTGGGGCCTATTTCATCCCTCGTCTGGGGAATATCTCACTTCATGGATCATTCTGAAGCCTCCCTACTCAAGATCATTCTTGCTTCAACATATCTCCTTTCTAGTGCCCGAGTCAAGTTCTCAACATATCTTCTAGCTCTTGGTTGCACTACTTAAGGGTCGGTGACCACTCCCTCCTTAGAAGAAAATGAGGCTTACCAAGGAGAAGGCAAAAATTTCAGCTTTATGCCTTATCCCAAATACTTAATAAAATAAGCACAAGACACGAGATGACCAAATGCCCAAAAACTTTCATGCTTTAATAAAAGTCATACTATCCTGCTGTAGAACATATTACAAGTTCGTCGTCCATGGCTGCCAAAATGCAACTAACAAAATATATTACTACTTCTGGACCATGATAGTCCATACCACTTCATACTTCTTTCCAGTTAAGCTGAAGCTCGTCGAACCAATTTTTCAAACCTCCGAATGCACAATGGTACTAACTTGGTTCTAAGTCCAGGCCTAAGTCCTTGTTCAAATCTCTTGGCCTTCTTTACTTCGTCTTGCACCATTTCTTGGGGCATAACGAGACAGTTGAGTAAATCTGGTTTCATATTTTCGGATGGTCATACCTCCCTGCTTTATATTTTGAAATTCCATTGTCTTTTCTTCTTGTAAGTCTGAGGGAAAATAATGCTGCTTAAACTCGTCCAGGAAGTTCTCCCCATTCTATGGGTCCTCTTCCCATTCTTCGTTTCGTAGATTTCCTCCATTGCCTTCCTTGGTATGTCGCAAATTCTAGTCTCAATACTGAGTCTTGGTGCGGCCTTGTCGTTCTTCCTCATCTTTGTGCTGCGACTCACCCTCATTTTTCGTTCGATTGCAGACTTGCTACCTGCACATCAGGTTATGAACTTGCTTTTTCGACATCCGGTTGCAGATTTTCCTTCTGGACATTCGGTCGCAGACTTGCCTTCCGATATCCAGTTGCAGGTTTGCCTTCTGGACCTTCGGTTGGAGATTTGCCATCTAGAAATTCGGTTGTAGACTTGCCCTCCGATATCCAGTTGCGGATTTGCCTCCAATGATATCCGGTTACAGACTAGCCTCCATTTGAACTTGACTGCACCAAATTTGTTAGTGAAAATGAAGTACACTGACACTGGTTCAGATATAGAGAAGATCAAATCATAAGTTGTAAAGCACTACCATATGATTTACGATCATCCTATCTACCAAACAAAACTCAATTTATCTGGCCTTCAAGTCTAATTTCCTATCCTGTCAGACTGCAATTTGAAGTCAGCTCTGATACCACTTTTTGTAATGCCTCGGATCTCCGTTATCGGATATCCGTGACACAACCAGAATCTTTGCCTTCAAATGCATCACAACACAGTAATAACATAGAAATATAAATTTTTTTATTTCCAAATAAGGTCATTACATCATTGATTACAACTAATATATTGTTCTTAAGCAAGAATACAAATTACATTAACTCATTACCTCTTATTAAAAAATATTTACTAACTCCACTTATAAAGCTATCAGCTGTCTCCCGGAATGGTAGTCGACTGATCACTGCCGAAGCTCCGCTGAGTGGTCAATCTGCTTCCCTGGGACTTGCTCCTTGGCTTGGGTCTTCTGCTGCGCAAATCTGATATTTCTGCACCTGCTCGAAAGGTAGGACCGGTACCTAAAATGTGGAGAACGTCAGTACTTCGACTGATGCAATGCTGATAAGAAACAACGATCTCCAAACTGGCAACCACAAACCATCTTGAATGAAAAAAGAAACGTGCATCCTAATTCCCTAGTGTCCGTGTATGCCATGACCTAAAGTCTAATGCATAATACAAGGCACAGAAATAGATGCACTTAATCTAATGTCATTAAGACTCTGGATACGCATGCATTCCATACTACATACGCTCCAAATCAAACCGTTTTCTCCAAATTTTAGGGTTTCGAACCCTCACCATGCAAATGCATTCTATTATTGTACTCAACCTGTTCCTGATAGATACCACGTGGCTGGTTAATCCTGCAGTTATTACTGCAAACACAGTAGTGTCCTCGTTTGCCACTTGTGCCCAATCCAGTCTGGATCACACCAAATGTTGTGACGATCTTACAGATATGCGTCCTGCATATCCATGGAATCGAAGATCCATGAGACTGCCACCCCTTATGGTCCATTCGTGTCCGCCAACATAAGAACATGACGGCCTCAAGGGTCTAAGCCTCCTAGCCGACAGAGTTTCTCTACATTCTTACCACGGTACTTCAGAAATTAACAGAGCGAGATATGGTTTCCGTGTGCTCAGCTAGTGAGAGAACACAGCCCGTATCCCTACGACAGGAAGAGAACCCTGGTTATCACCGCCTAGTGTTGGCCCTCAGAACAAGTCGAATTATAGGGAATCACCCCTGATACCAACTTGGTCCTTAAGCGGAAGTAAGACACTTAATTAAATAACAATTACTAAAATATGCTTGTCATCCAAAATCATGCACGTAGTTCTATCAAACAATTGATCCCCGACTGGTCTGTCAAAACAATAATATGGCGAGTCGATACTTATCGGCTGCCACACTCCAGTTGGTCCTTGACCACTTCCCGGCCCGTGACCCTCTGCGAGTGGTACAACGGTGCCAAAGAAATTCCCTTCACCGGTAAAGCTTTCAATCATAACACAAAACTATTGGCAGACCAAGGAGATAAACACAAACAAACATACTCCAAATGTGATAAGGTCAATTTCTTGAGTATTGCAACGCTACTAGCTCACAAGTCCATAACTTCTAATCCATGTACTGGGTTGCATGAACATCACCTATTACCCCCAAAAGAAAGTCCATTAACTCTTATCTACAAGAGGAGAAATAGTACTTTCAACACTTAGTTAAAAATTATGACTAGCCAACTATGTTGCTTCTGCCTGAAACTTAGAAAGGTCATATCTCTCCCAATACAACTCGAATTTGGGTATTCAAGCCTAATCTGGAAAGGTAAAGACCTAGGATACAACTCTCTAGTTGGTCATCACCTCAGATTCAGTCATCTAAATCCTCAAAATAGCCTCACAACCCTCAGCCTGTGTACTTCCTGTACACTGGCTGCACCTTACCGATAGCATAAAACTCTACCGGCTCATCGGGAAGATACAAATCCAGGTTCTGTGAAAAGGAGTGAATGTCCTCTACAACTTCCTAGTTGATCACTAATCCAAATTATATCATTTGATCACCCCAAAACAGACATTACCCTCAGGTGTACAGAACCACACACTAAGCCTTACTCAAATAGAGCCTTCTGCTCAAACCCGGTTTCTGTCCAATCTTGAAAAAATCATATTTGATATCATACTCACAGTAATTTCTTCAAATAAGGCTCTTTGGAAAGCTCTAGATGTCTACTACAATTTCCTAATTGAACACTTCCTCAATTTATGCTCTTACAGAGCCACAAAAGTACCATATTATCAAAGTGTCAAACTGACTGAGTTAAAGCACAATACATGCTAAACTATCCATCATAAATCACATACTCATCAAATGGTCACCAAATTTGCATTACAGAAACTAGACATCATCATGAGTAACATGCAAAAAGTTTCATATCCAAATTCCAAGTATTCACTGAGTTCTGTCTGTTGTAAACATGCATAAAAATTCTGCTGTTCTTCAGTTACAATCTTGATTACTATTGACTGATTAATTTTGAACATGCATCAAATTTCATCAAAATAATTTCATGATTTTTCTGTAGAGTCCGGATGCATGCAAGATAACATGGTAAAAGTTCAGAATTAGATCATGTGCCAATTAATTCTAAGAATTCCCACAAACTCAGTTATCGCAATAGACAGATCCTGTTCTTGCCTTACGGCTCAGTCTTAAAAATGAATTTTATTAAAAGATCAAGTATCATCAGAAAATTCCGAAATAAATCATGAATCTTTTAGACATATATTAGATCATCCTGGTTGAATTTCATCATCAAATTCCATTCTCTGGAAATTCGGAACTAAGGCATACGGTCATGGTTTCCTGTTCTAGTTTCAGATTTCTAACAATCTACTCTTAAACAACCATTCCCATACTACCACTACTCATGCATGCAAGAAATTAAAGAAGAATGAAAAAGAACAGGTTCAGAGAACTCCCCACACTTAGTTGGCTTGAGAAGATGTGGTTTTCCTTGAGCTTGCTCCTCCAGAATCCTACTCCAAAGCTTGGAAATGCTCCTTCTTTTTGCTCCTTTCACTCTTTCCTTTCTTTCTTTTTCTTTCTTTTCTGAAACTCCAGAGCTCAGGAGGTGGGAAAGGAGGGCTTTATCAAGAGAGTAGTGAGGGAAAGAGGGGGGAAAGTGGGCCGGCCAATTGGGTAGGGGGTAGGGTGAGGTGGCAAGGTGGTTTTGCTCCAAACCATGGTCTAGCTCATTGTTTTTGAGACAAGGCTTGGGTTGAAATTCTGGGTCTTGGTCAAGCTCTAAATGAGATATGAGATGTTAGATTTGAGTGCATGCAAAGAACATCTATTGTAACATCATACAATTGCATATTTGCATAGACACCGCACTCAAAACTAGTATATGTACTAGTATCAGTCCCTCTCATTCTCGCTCATCATCAAGAACACAACCACCCACATGAACTATCTCGCAAACATAAACGCACCTCACATCATTCATACATATATATATCAAACAAACACTACAATATATATATTTACACACAGACAATATATATATATATATATATATATATATATATATATATATATATATATATATATATATATATATATATATATATATATAAGCATTATATTATCCGGGGTATTACCTTACTCCCTCCTTAGAATCGTTCTGTACCTAGAACGATGCTAGGGCAAAAGATATATAGATCATCATTCATACATGTAGTTTGTTCTCTGGAAATTCGGAACTAAGGCATACAGATCATGGTTTTCTGTTCTAGTTTCAGATTTCTAACAATCTACTCTTAAACAACCATTCCCATACTACCAGTACTCATGCATGCAAGAAATTAAACAAGAATGAATAAGAACAAGTTCAAGGAACTCCCCACCCTTATTTGGCTTGAGAATATGTGGTTTGCCTTGAGCTTGCTCTTCCAAAGCTTGGAAATGCTCCTTCTTTTTGCTCCTTTCACTCTTTCCTTTCTTTCTTTTTCTTTCTTTTTTGAAACTCCAGAGCACAAGAGGTGGGAAATGAGGGGTTTATCAAGAGAGGAGTGAGGGAAAGAGGGGGCAAAGGGGGTCGGCCAATAGGGTGGGGGTAGGGTGAGGTGGCAATGTGGTTTTGCTCCAAATCATGGTCTAGCTCATTGTTTTTTAGATAAGGCTTGGGCTGAAATTCTAGGTCTTGATCAAGCTCTAAATGAGAGATGAGATGTTAGATTTTAGTGCATGCAAAGAACATTCATTGTAGCATCATACAATTGCATATTTGCATAGACACCGCACTCAAAACTAGTGTATGTACTAGTATCGGTCCCTCTCATTCTCGTGCATCACCAAGAATGCAACCACCCACATGAACCATCCCGTAAACATAAACGCACCTCACATCATTCATACATATATATATCAAATAAACGCTGCAATATATATATTTATACAGAGACAATATATATATATACAAAAGCATTATATAATCTGGGGTATTACAAGGTTCCACCATATGGTGGGTATTCCCATAACTTTATTGCTGTTAAGATATTATATATTATATTATAAGAGAGATTAGTTTAGTCACATATTGAATAATTTATTGGTTTAGTCTTTCCTTCTCTCTTATATATAGGAGACACATTGTACTCAGTTTATTCATTCAATAATCAATAATAAATCCAATAATTCTATCACGGTATCAGAGCCTATAGTCCTGTAAGGCTTATACTAATTTGATCCTCGTTATCGAGGTGGAGTGATTCGCATCTTCATCGAAATCACTCCACCTCCCAACATCTCTCCCGATCAAGTCTCCAAAACCCTAGCCGTCATCAAACAACAAGATCCAAATCCTAGCCATTATCAATTACCACTACCAAAAACCTTAGCCGTCATTAACAACAACAACCTATCGGCATCAACCTCCAACTTCTGGTGACACCATCAACACCATCAACTCCAACTCTGGCACCAAATCCCATCGTCACCACCACAACCCCGTCGATCGCCATCAACAGCAATTCCGACATCCACCCTCTAAATCCCAATACTCCATCGTCAATCTCGAAGAACTCCATGATTGGTGGGCCCCATCACCCTGTTCTTGAACGACTGTAGACCAAGGGTTTCTGCCGAGGACGCAATTCCCGTTCAAGGTCCGGATGGAGGAGCTTGTCGGCGTCTCTGCTTGCGTCCTCGGTGACATGGCTCCCCGCCCCAAATTTTGAATCAACGAGCTCGACTTCATCTTCTCCACTCTCATCGTCGGCTCCATCCTCAACTTCGTCCTCAGCGGCGTAGGCGGTGCCTTATTCGGCATCTCAAATTTCGGATCCATCTTCTTCCTCATCTTCATTAATTCAGATCTGATTTTTCTGGTGGTGAATTTGGGTGTTTCGTGTTCGGGGGTAGGAGCAGATCCAGACAGATCCATATCCAATCCAAACACCAGATTCAGATCCAAATCCAAAACCCTAGTTTCAAAAAAAAAATTACAGGTTCTTCAGCTTCTACAGTATTTGTCAGCAAACTCACACTGAGTTTTTGAGAGGAAGGCGAGATATCAACTTCATCACAGTTCTCAGTTCAGGCACAATTCTCAAGTCAGGGGTGCCACTTCCTTCCACAATATATGACAATTCTCAAGTCAGAGGTGAGATCCCAACATGTGCCAATAATGCGCCACTTTCTTTCACAACATACGACAATTCTCAAGTCAGGGGTGAGATCCCAACATGTGCCAACAGTGCTCCTTCCCTGCGCCATTTATTTGAGCATCGTTCCTGCATCACTGTTTGCCGTCCCTGCCACATTAACATCATTAATATTTCAAACTCATGTTGCTTGAACCAACTTGAGTTTGAGAAGGGTGTTAAGATATTATATATTATATTATTAGAGAGATCAGTTTAGTCTCATATTGAATAATGTATTGGTCTTCTCTTCTCTCCTATATATATGAAACACATTGTACTCATTTTATTCATTCAATAATCAATAATAAATCCAATAATAATTCTATCAATTGTTGATAAGTTATCTTCCATGCACTCAACTACCTCTAATATTATAAAGTGAGACAAATAAATCCGTGTATCACCCGTGCATTGCTAATATAAAGAATGTCTCAAATTCGAGGCTAGACTATGTCAAAAATTTTACTTTAAAAAATATATTTATTAAGACGTGCATCACACGGGTAAATTACTAGTTATATTAAGAGGCAATCTGTTGGTTAACACCTGAGACTTGAGAAGGTGCATTTAGATAAAGAAATTGAACAGATTGGGTCCATGTACGTGTTAGGAAATTCTTCATATTTAATTGCTTAAGGATCAAAGAAAGACGATATATTAAGCAGAAGAAAGTTAAATACTATATTGCATATATCTGTATGGTAAACTTCCCATCGGAATTCTATTGCATGGAGAATTCTTCAGATCAAATCTTGGTCGTTGTAGGATTGTTCATGACATCTGCAACTGCAACAGGCAGCTTTAACTCCTCGTCATTTTCCTCATTGATTTGTGGTTTGGTTCAGGTGATCCTTGCTCTTCCCCCATATGAGGCAATAAAGACCAATCACTATGATAACTGCACCAATCACTCTTTATATCGAAATAGAAGTTAATTAGTGGTTGAATTAGAGAGATGAAAAGGGAATAAAATGTATGAAAGGTTCGGTAGTTTATGCATATGCATTGTACCTTCCAACAGTAATCTCTTCAACTAGAATAATGGAGCTCATAATTGCGGTAATGACCAAACATAGAGGGTTGAAAGCAGTCACGAAAACTGGACCTCTTCCCTTCATCACCACACCTTGTAAATAGTAAGTGATCCCGGTGCACATAATTCCCTGCAATTACCGAGAGTACGCAATGAACTAGCCTCACACATCTCAAAATGCCCTCATATGATTTCAGGGAGACCACAATATACAAGTATAATTTGAATAGTGCACTAGCTTTATGCAATGATATCGGTTCTTATACATTGAGGAAATAAAGGAGACTCGTGAATAAAACACGTATATGTAAGTCACTGGGGCATTCAGAGCAAGACGTACTTTATATATATATTTAGAGACAAGATAATACCGAATAAAGTATGGCTAGGAGTCCATTATTCCATCCGATACGCCAGGGAGCAACTCTATGTTCCATAACAAGCGCGACTGCCCCACCACCAACCATGCCGATGATGCATATCAATGTAGTCAATGATAGCTCTGCTGGGTAAGATTTTAGTGTATGAGCCTGCCTCCCAAAATGAATAACTAGCCATCCCATTAGTTATCAATTAACTAGAAGAAATCAGTCCTAAACATATAAAAATTGTTAATGATTATTACTTGTAGTATGTAGAAAGAGGCCCAACAAAAGCAACTAATGAGAAGCAATATAGTGCCCATAAGCCAGTGAGCTTGGTCTTGAGTGTCTGGAATTGGAATGATATGGTGGTGGATTCTGCCCTTTGTCCAAAAAAATTCAATGACTTGGCCTTTGTAGAGTATCATGACAAGTGCACCAACTGCTGTAATTAGGGTTCCCACAATTTTGGCTTGAGATCGCTTGCCTTTCATCTTCAATTTCTCCATCCTAATCAGAGTAGAGAACTTGGTAAAGTTGGTGAGAATAAACTGATTCAACTCTCGTTAGCTCTGGCGCTAGGTGGGCTTGATCATCAGATTGGAAGGAAATATAAGTCGGCCCAATGGAGTCTTTAGGAAAATGTTTTTAGGCCCATAATTTTACAAAAGGTGCCACATCAAATGGTGATTTTTTTTTTTGGGAAAAAAGGTATGAGCAATTTTCTCATTTAGTAAATAAGCAATTGATAATGTGGCATACATGTGATTGAAAAATTCTTAAAAGAGTTAGTTGTCCAATGTATCACATGCATGTCACATAATCAATTGCTCATTTACTAAATTAGCAATTGCTCATTTAGTAAATGAATTGTTCATTTAGTAAATGAACAATAACTACCGTATTTTTTTACCCATTTTTTTTCTTCTTCAGTGCAATAACTACCGTGTTTTATTAATGAGAAATAACGAATTTTTTTCTTCCATTTTTTACCTCAGTAGAATGGCTAGGACGAAGGTAACAGCAGGGACTATATTATAGAGTGCAGCAGAAAAGCTTGCTGATGTAGCTTTGGTCGCTATGTAATACAAGTTCATATCAAGTATAGGCCTGATACAGTCATAGTATGTACAAACATTATTAAAGTTGAGTACATAAGCTGCATCAATCTGAGTCAGTGAAGAAACAACCGCTAATTAATTCAAGTTAGCAACAACTTTTTTTTTTTTTATTGGAACTCAAAAATAGTTATTGCCACTGTGTTTTATTAATGAGAAATAACAAAATAAAATTTATCAATCGATAACTTTTTTGATAATTAATCATGTAGAAATAATTGATTTAGAGAAGATTTATCAATAAACTGTAAATGAAGAGTACTTACTCAAGCAGTGATAGTGCCATTATTTTGAGGAAGATGCTGAATGTCATTCTAGGTCTTACTTTCCTGCAAAAGTAATCAAAATCCAAATATTCTTGTTGAAGATTCATAAAATATACATTAGTCAATTATACGTATCATAGAGATGAGAAAATCATTGTCAACCAAAGGGTCTTATGTTGGGTTTATGTTTATGTACTAAGTTCGATGTAAAGAGAATAGGACAAAGCGAAAAGATATTCGAAGTGAACATGGAGACAAGAAATAACTACATGTTGGTTGTGAAGGAGTTGACAGTTGACTGCATTAATAGCAGTCGGCTGCAACAACAAAAGTTGTTCTCGACTGGCTATACAGTCGGCTGTCGACTACAAGTAGTAGCGGCAAAAGTTTTGGTTCAGGTTAGACAGACCTCTTGGACCCCAATTTCTTCTCCAAGGTAGATCGTACAATTCCTATCATATGGCTTGCTCTTCAGGATATATCAGACGGTGCTGGATCAAAGACTAAAACATAGAATTTCACTATATCTCTATATAGCAATTTAATGACTGTCATGAGATGTGGTACTTCATTTGAGAGTTTTATCTATTGTAAACAACATAGTATCTTTCAGTGAGGTTTGAGAGAAAGATTAATTCTTGGTGAGAGTGTTGTAACACTTGTATCTTTTGTAGTTGAGTAATATATCAATTACTTCTCCCACGGATTATGTCCGCTGAACCGGGATACAGTTGTGTGCTTGTCTGTTTGCTTTAGGTTTACATTGCTTGATTTTTCATTGGATTTGTTGTCACGTTACTTAGGGCCTAACTAGCAATGCCATAAATACCCGATACCTGGAACCAACTTGATCCGGTATTTGACTGGAACCGTCCTAATCTATTGCGGGTTGAGTCTGGGTTCTAAAATATGACTCGTTGCACTTTCAGGTCGGAGTCCGGATCAACTCGAAATAGACCGGACCCAGGCCCGGATATAAAATCCCTTAATCTCCCAATTAAACAAAAGAGAAAAAAAACCCTAACTTCTCAAAAAGAAAACAGAAAGGAGAAGAGAAGAAATAGCAGACCCGATCTCCCTCTCCTGCCTAGCCAGTTGCCCTTTCGCCACCCCCGCTCACCTCCCCCTCCTGCCTAGCCAGTTGCCCATTCGCCACCTCTCCTCACCTCCCCCAATCGCCACTCACCACTCCTCGCTCCTCTCTGGCTGCTCGTTGCTTGCCGCTTGCCGAACCCAACGAGTAAGAATTTTTTAATAGGATGCGGACCCGGACGCGGACCATGACCATGTTCTCACGGGTGGGGTCTGGATCTGGGTCCAATATTTGGACCCATAGAGTGTCGGGTCCAGGTCGCACAAGATCCGACCTGATGCCAGTGCTACACCTAACACCTTAGCAAAAATTTCCTCCAACACCCAACAGCATGAGGACTATCTTTGTGCGCAGACTTTATTTTACGTACCACCTAATGTAAGATAAACGGATGAAGAAAGACTGGAGAAGATGAGTAAATTAACCTTTCAAACCATAGTGCAAATGGTGCAATAACAGCAGCAGCTATAGCATTCCTATAAACGACGAGAACATAATTGTTAGCCCCTTCCTTGAGCTGAGCCATCGATATGATGTTGGAACCGGCATAACCAAACTGCAAAAAGATCATAGCTGCGTATGGCTTCGCATTTTCCATCACTTTCTTCAAATTACTACAAGCAGTAGTACTACCCATCCTTCTTTGATTAATTTATTTCTCTGTTGTTAATCTCAGTTAACACACTCTGAAGTTGACTTGAAAACATCAAGATTGGATGCTCATAGTTATATGCTGACAACATATGGCAAAAAATCAGTTCTAAATTCTAATGTGTTAAGTGTATTTTAAATTAATGTCCAATGTTAATACGACACTAACAAGGCATGCACTACCTTCCTATTCTTAACTTTATAAGTTTTAGTCAACTAGAAAATAAAACCTTTAATTGCATGCACATTCTCATGGAAATGGAATATGCACATATAGATGTAGATTAATATATATACATATAACAATCACATACATTGAGATTGGAAGCGTTGCAATGAGATGAAGTGGCCACTAATTAAAATACTCATGCATCCACTATATATATGAGTCCAAACTAGGTCCAATATCTTTGCTTTTCTAAATCTACATTTTAGTTTTTTTGTACCTTTCATTCTTATTTTTTGTTTTTGGGTTTCTTTATCTAGCAAAATAATAATAAGAAAGAATTGGCAATAGTTATAAGGTAAACCTTATAGACAACATTGCATACATAACACTACCAATGGCAGAGAAAAAACTTTAACTCTCTGTGTTCAAGTAACTGCGAGAAAAACAGTTCCATGTAGAGCTCCTACCAACTACCCCCCCGCCCCCCCTCCCCCTCACCACCAGCCCACCTCTCTGATACTCTCCCCGGCCTTCCCTCTCTTCCTTCCAAATCCCTCACTCTCTTCTGATTGTTAGAATCCCAACACTTCTCTTCTCCTTACCCTTAACCCTCTCCTTCAATCAATCTTCCCTCTTCAAACCTTCTCAAGACCCAACAAGCTCTCCCTACTCAGCAAGCTCCATATGCCATCCACCACCCTGTGACTACTTGAGCTTAGTGGGAGCGGGCCCAATGAGAGGGTCCGACATCCACCGGTAACTCCTGTTGTTACTACTACGACACCTACCTCGGAATCAACTTCTACCCCCCCCCCCTCCAGCACCTCCGCAACTGCACCTACCACCCAAGCGACCCAGTGAAGTGTACGTCGCCGCGGCCCCACCGCTACCCCCTCAACTAGTGGTTCCACCCCCTCATGAGGGCGGAGGTCGTGAGCTCAGACGTGCTCGCTCCCCGACGCGTGTATACCATCGTGCACAGCATCGTCGTGAGGGGAGGAGTCACGATCATCATCGCTACGAACAGCAACGCCGACATGAGGAGGCTTACGGGGGGAGGGCCCAACGATGGGGTCCCCCTACCGGCCAATACTGGCGTAAGAAGACCCCACCATTACAGCATCATCTCCATAGCACCAGGGACCACTCTGAGAGAGATATCGACTATGGCAATCGCAGGAAACAGTACCCTCCCATAAACACCAACACCATCCCAAGCACCAAGCCAATACATCAACCGATTCAACCTCAGCAACCCTCAATACACCACAAACATACCCACTTTGATCCTTCACACCACCACAACAGCCATGATTCAAAACATACTGCCAAGACCACCCACCCCAGTCCCACCACCCACCCCAATCCCACCACCTTTCATCTCACAATGCCAACATCGCTAGAGACCCATGCTCCTAAAGCCTGCGCCAAGCGTCACCACCAAGGGGATGTGCTAGAAGGGTTTACAGAGGATGCCCCGGCGATGAGGAGAGGGAGGGGCAATGGGTTCAGGCCAGTAGCAAGAAAAACAAAAATTAGGGCTTTTCCACTAACCATCAAGCCGAGCTACTTGAACACAAAAGAAGCAGAGGAAAGGCAAGAGAAAGCCAGCACCGTGTTTCAATTGCGGGGACCTAGGCCACTTCAGGAGTGAATGCACTAAAGAAACACGGTGCCTCAAATGCATGAAATGGGGACATCTTTCGTATGTATGCACCAATGTGGTGGAAACCCAAAGCGATGAAAAGCGTCCAGTGAGCCGGGAAAGGTCACCAGACAACCCCACTATCGTGAGACTGGCTAAGAGTCTAGATATTGTCAAAAACAAAGAGCAATGGCTGCGACAATGGTGCGCGATCGCCAAAGTCAGAGCTAGAAGGCCATCGGAGGTGCACTTCATGCAAGCGCACTCTGAGAAGTGGCCTTTGAATGCCCATAGAGATTGGGTTTCTAAGAAGCTATGCCACTTGCAATTTCTCGTCTCTTTCCCGTCGCCGGGGAAAGTCGCTGAGGTAGGCTTGGGGACGATCGACTTTGGACATTTCCAAGTCGACTTCAGTGCGTAGACTCCGACTTTCGGAGTGAAGCTCCCTCAGGGTGAGAAATTCTGGATTTGGATTCACAACATCCCCTTGCACTTTTGGAAGAGGGAAGCTATCCAAGAGATTGTAGCGGACTTTGGGACTGTGGAGGAGCTAGATGAGAAGACGATGCACAAATCAGAGCTAGTATCGGCAAGGGTCTTAATCAGAAGAACTGATATTTCACTGATGCCGCGATTTGCAAAAGTGTTTTCCTTCGAAGAGGCGTACCTTGTCAGATTTGTGCTAGACAAGAGAGAAAAAGCTCCAAAGGAGCAGGCGGCTGCCACCTCCCCTAAGCCATCATCTTCCCTCAGAGATTTCAGATCCTATAAGCAAGTGCTTTCACCCACAAAGTGCCTCACCATAGATGGCTCCCACGAGGTGGAGAGGGCTCACCGGGAGATCATCAAGGCGGTAAGGGGGCAGGAGCAACGCAGATACTCTCCGGCAGAGGGGCCACGGCCAAAGCTTGATCCTCCGTCCAAAGAAGTTCAAGGCAGGTACCGCTCCGTCAGATCCAACGGTCAAATATCTCCTAGAACCTTCAACACGCTGGATCGAACTGTGGACCCGATGAACAACCCTTTTTTGGAGGAGCGCGCAGCGGCACAGAGGGGAGGGACTGAGATTGTAGACCCCAAAATGAGCAAAACGCCACTCTGCAGTAACATGCAGGATCAGAGACAAGGGTTGGTGGAAGAAACCAACAGTTTGGGAAAGGCGACAAGCGAAGGTACGCTTTTGACCAAAGAGTGGGTCGCAAAGTGCTAGTTTGCACCAGAAAAGGAAAAAGAAACAACTTTGAAGCAGGCGCTTCAGGAGTCAGAGACTTCTCTGAGGAAAAAGACGAGCGATGGTCGGCTCAACCTCAGCAAAAAGAACCCAAAAGAGAATGAGCTCGATGCTAAGGGAGTAGGTATTAAAGGCAGGCTTTTGGTGAAAGGCGATTTTGGGAAAGAAAACAATGGGGATGAAGAAGAGTCTGCTTTGGCAGCGAAAGATAAAGAAGCTGAGGGAGTGGGTAACAAAGACCCTGCAGATTCCAACTTGTCGTTTTTAACGAAGAGCACCTCGAATGACTCGTTTACTGAGTCTGTCGTATCACCCACCAACCGAACAAAGCCAGCTGGCTCAGGGGGTGAGCTCACCGCCCCCTGTTACAAAGCAGACCGTGCCCACTTCGAGGCACGCGTTGTGATGGACCGCGGTGCAGTGGTAGCCCCCAGTTTAATGGAATTTTGTGCTCATGCGGAGGAAATCATATGTATGCCTTTTATAGGCACTTATGGGCCCAAAGAGGGGTCCAAATTACTCTCTACTAATTCTGATTTTGTAATTCCTTTTTATCCCACAGTCAGATAAATTTTCAGACAGGTAACGGGCCCATTGAAGGGTCCGCAACGATTAGCACCGCTATTATTACTGAGTCACAAGTCTGCGGGCCCAATGAGGAGTCCGTAACGAGAGAGCCGACCCCACAATGGGAAACTCAGCAATCAGACAGTGATGAGGACCTAGAAGAGCGCCTGAATCTAGATGAAGAATTTATTCTCACAGATGAGGAGTCAGATGATCCCGATTTCATTGCCGCCCGAGATGGTTTTGTCCACGTTCCCAAAATTAGCTACCACAGATAGCTCTGGATCGTCATGCATGATGGTTGGGTTCAGAGTGCAGAGATCACCCAAGAGGGCTCATGTGGAGTCCTTAAATGACTATCTCGAGGTCGCGATGGCAGCCAAAGCTGCGAAATTCGACAACGGAGGTACGACTTGTTTTTTAGCTACCATATTAAATTTCATGTCAGATTCTGAAGTTTTTTTCCTAGCTAAAACATGTGGGTTAGATGTGTGTGACACTGAGCACAATGCTCTATTACTCAATAAAATCAGAGGTTGGGAAACTGAAAGGGTTAAGACTAGTCATGAGAACGCCCTAGGAAGTAGCGCTGGGACGGCAGATGCCCCCGACTCTGTAGCTGGGCCCACACCCACACCAACGATCTCCGATGATACTATCCCCCAATGAATACACTGTTCTGGAATGTTAGGGGGCTGGGGGATAGGGGAAAGAGAGATATGGTAAGGGATGTCATTAGAAAGTCCAAGGCAGAAGTGGTAGGGTTACAGGAGACCAAACTTCAGCTCGGACTCAAGCTCAAAAGAATCGGGGGTAACAGAATCAAGGAATGGGTGTTACGACCGTCAGCAGGAGCCTCATGAGGGATTGCTATAGGGTTCAATTCAGATACCCTCTCTTGCATTGAGGTGTATAGTGGAACGTTCTCCCTAACTGCACGACATCAGCGAAGGTCTGATGATTGGGTATAGACAGTGACTGTTGTCAACGGGCCAAATGTGGCTACTGATCGAGATGCCGTTTGGCAAGAACTTACAATATTCGACAGCGATGGCTGGGAGCTTGGATTGTTGGGGGGGGGACTTCAACATCACTAGATTTGCTTTTGAGCACAAAGGAAGAGGTTTTAGCGACAGACACAGAGAGGAGTTCAATAGAGTGATTATGGAACTAGAGCTGATCGATATCCCAATCAACGACAGACTATTCACTTGGTCTAATATGCAAGCAGCTCCGGTTATGGCCAAGTTGGACAGGATATTAGTGTCATTGGAATGGGAGGCTGAATTTCCACTAGCTACAGCTAGATCGGTCCCTAGACCCACATCAGATCATACCCCGATCCTTCTCGATGTGGGGATATACGAAGCCCACAGGCCACAGAAATTCGGATTTGAGAAGGCTTGGCTGGAAATTCAGAGATTTTATCACATGGTAATGGAGAATTGGGCGCTCCCAACGGTTGGCAGGGACGCAGCTTCCCGATGGTGTGAAAAAATTCGCAGGTTGAGGAAGAGGCTGCGTAGATGGAATCGATCTAGATTCTCAACCATCTTGCGTGCAAAAGGATCCTTTCTAGAAGGAATTGATGAGCTTGAAATGGTAGAAGAGACGAGAGTTCTGTCACAGGAAGAAAGAAACAAGCTGCTAGAGCTGCAGGAAAATGTCGCCAATCTGTACAAATTGGAAGAGATCAAGTGGCGACAAAGATCTAGGATTTCGTGGCTCAAAGAGGGAGATGCGAATATAGCCTACTTTCACCGGGTGGCAAGTGCTAGACGTAGATCCAATATCGTCCTCTCACTTCAGACAGATACAGGAACACTGCAAGATGAAAATGCCATATCCGCAACCTTTCAAAATTACTACAAGGGCCTATTTGGAAGAAAGAATGAGTTCAGGGTCCCATTACGGGAGGATTATTGGAAGGAATACCGGAATGACTCCATGCAAATTCTCTCCTCTCTGGAGGCACCTTTTTCGGAAATAGAAGTGAAAAAGGCCATCGACCAAATGGGAGTGGACAAGTCACCGGGGCCAGACGGCTTTCCAATGATGTTCTTCTAGGTGTTCTGGGAAGAAATTAAAAGGAACATTATGGCACTAATGGAGGAATTTTTTCATAATAATCTCAGGTTGGGCATGTTCAATTTTGCGGAGGTGGTCCTCATACCCAAACAGGAGGAGTCTAAGCGTGTAGGGGATTTTAGGCCGATTAGCCTCATCAACTGCTCGGTGAAGATCATCACAAAGGTCCTCACCATCCGTCTGGGGAGCGTAATGGATAGTATAATCAGCAAAACCCAGACAGGCTTCATCAAGGGCAGATGTATCCTAGATTGTGTGGCCACTGCTGAACAAGTTATCCACCACTGCCATAAGAGCAACTCTAAGAAATTCCTCCTAAAATTGGATTTTGAGAAGGCATACGACTTTGTCGATTGGGAGTGTCTGCTGGAAGCTCTCAGAGGAAAAGGATTCGGTGACAAGTGGGTGAGATGGATCAAACACTGTCTACTTACAAGTAAAACGGCAATATCAGTGAATGGGAGAACAGGACCGCCATTACCGTGCAAGAAAGGTCTCCGGCAAGGGGACCCTTTATCCCCGCTCCTATTCATGATTGTACCAGATGTGCTAAGGGGGATGTTAGAAAATTACCGGAAAATGAGCTGGATTAAGCCCGTGGCCAGCAACAACTCCAATCAAGGGTGCACAATTCTCCAGTACGCTGATGACACCCTACTCTTTGGAAATGGGACCAGATCAGAAACAGTCTGCTTTAAAGGAGCCCTCTACTATTTTGAAGCCTGGTCAGTACTCCGGATAAATTTTCACAAGTGTAACGCCCCGAATTTCAAATAATGATAAATTCGAGAATCCACAGGATCTTTACTTCACTTCGTACAATTTTACAAGGAATTTAAAACTTTTCATTCACAATACATTAGAGTTCCTTTACACTTAGTTTTTTACACAGCGGAAGACTAAAAGATTACAACAATGAAATACAACTTGTATAACTTTAACTTCTAAACAGCAACAGCATATCCACTTTATAACTCCATGAATAGTTCATTACCTGCATGTCAATCTGTGGGCACGTCAGTCACTTACAACTGACGAAATGTTATACACGGCTATCCTCTCTATGCCGGGAATAGTATAACGATCTCATACTTTAACAAATCACAAAAAGATTGAATGAACAAGTAAAGTGTCAAAAGTGATTATTCTAAACATAAGTGTATGTCATGTCTTAATGCCTAATGCATACCATTCTACACTAGGATGACACTAATGCACACTTGTTCGGATTCTATGCATCCCATACTACATAGGTCCGAGGGCAAGCGCCTACGTTCTTCACAATACAGGGCTCGATCCCTTGCCATAAAAACTATCCGGTAGCAAAACAAAGTTCAGACTATTCCACGAATGTGAATCTCAGCCTTGGAGTCCACCGCCAGCTGTTATAACAGATTCCACATCGTACGAACCGTCCCGTATGTGACCCTCTAGCCCAGTATATATATATATAAATTGGAGACGGTAAACACAAAAATCCATCCGTCCGACTACTCAAGATCTTGGAGTCCACCGCCGACCCGTCCTCATAGTTCCGGATTAAAATATAATAATCCGTCTCTCACAGGGCAACCTCAGTCCACCAACTGGGTCTATAGTCTTGGAGTCCACCGCCGACTATATAGAGCACCCCACTTACGTTTCACTAAGTTTACTACATCTTCACTTATGTGCCTAAATTTTCCTAAGTTCAAGACATGAATAATTTCCATTCAAAGAATTAGTCTTACCTCCTACCGGACTTAATCAACAAATACGAGATAGCTCCACGGCCATATCTCCAAATCATTTCTCAAATCTTTTCTTTTAATAATGCCGGTACCGAGGTCTTACTAACTCTAAATCATAAACTTTCATGTACATGAAACATGGGTACACATACCCTTTAGTAAACATGTCTTAAACCTAGATATTTTCATCTTTCAATTCATTTCACAAAAAGATCACAATCTTGTCTTAACACTTATCCACAAGTATTCATTTCTTAGTCTTGCCACTAATCATGATCTAGCTATTCATAGCAAATAATAACTCATTCACAAATGATTAATGTCTCATTTAATACTACCCATGAATTCCTAAATCACAATCCTTGAAAAGTAATAATCATTTTTAAGAACATAAATTCATTAAGTCTCATCATCAACATATCCCAATTCCATCAAACATTTCTATAATTAAATAATAGTATATTCTCTACAAAAGAATTTTATTTCACAACTTAATCAAGGTCTCATTTTAGCACTAATCAATGTCTCATTTTACTTCAAACATTTCTTAAACAAAATAAAAGTATAATCTCCTCAAAATCACTTCTCAAATTAATACTTTACTTTTCTACAAAGTTTTGTTCACCAAATTTCATTTTTATATCAAACTAAATTTTATAACTAAAGTTTACTATATTAAAAATCCAATTCATTTCATAAAGTTTATAACTAAAGTTCACTATACTGAAGTATTCATATATGGGGAAAGGAAACTCAAATAAAAAAAAGCACTGTTGGGTTTCGAACCCATTGAGCTCATAGTCAACACCCAGAGCCACTCCCGATCACCACTAAGTCCCTTATGGACTTGTGTCCAGATTCTCACATCGAAACCCGTATACTATTTTCTGTCCCAACTCATTATTTTCATAGAACCAAATTTCTCATTTGATCCAATCTTCTCATTAATCTACAAATAATTTATCTAAATTGAAATTTCCTCACTAACAGAAACCTATGGATTAGAAAATTTCATATTTGATGATAGATTCAAATTTCAAAACCATTCTTCTCTTTTGTTACAAGAATTCATTTTAATCAAACTAGAAATTTTGTATTCTCTTACAAAAATAAAATAAGTATACCCATTTTTACATTACCAAAACTCCATTTTTAATTACAAAGAAAATCTCTCCAATCATTTTCACAATTTCTAGTTTCTACACTTCTACATTAACACTAAAACTACAATTTCTCCTTACTTTTTGTTCTTATTTACATGCAACATGACAATACTTTGTTTCTCAATCAATAATAATACTTCTACAATTTATCATACATAAAAACATGAAATGCAATCCCTACAATTAGAAAGTATATGATCACCCACCTCAATTGAAACTTGACTAATGAAGGGAAGAGCACCACTTCTAGATCCAATGTCCTCCTAGATCTTCTCCTCCTAGCAATAGCCACCAAGTACAAACTCTTTTCTCTCTTTCTTTTATTCTTCTCTTTCTCTTATTTATTTTATTTTTGGTGTGAAAAAGAATGAGAAATGAGTTGCTATTTATAGGACAATGCTAGGGACTATATTGCAAAATCTCCCACCTAATAACTTCTCATTTTAATTCTCTTTTTAATTATCCATCTCTTCATTTCTCAACTCCTAAAAACCTCCATCTCTTCATTTCTTCACCTCTTCAAATCCCAACTCCCAACTCATAAAACCGGTATTAATCCAAACTCCCAACCGGTCTAACTCTTCTCCTTCCCCTATACACGTGCACACGCCGTGGCTCCAAAGCCTCACAAATACCCCCGGTGGGCCCTTCCATACCGTCCTGTCACCATGTGATATGAGCAACATCACACAGCCTAAATTCACTGTTGTGTATTCAACCCATGGGCCCCTTCCCTCAATCTTCCATTACACATTTATCAATTAATTCTCATTAAACCATATCATGCTGTACTTATCAGTGGGCCCCCAAATTCACATATTCGTTTTATTTTTACCATGTGTACACATCAATACATCATTAGCCAAACTATGCACATATATATATATTATACATACTATTGCCTTATATATTATATAATATATATATTATACATTTTTTTTTCTTTTAAAACTACGGAGTGTTACACGCACTCCGAAATTTATTTTAAAAATAAATATGCTTAAATATGTTCGCCGAAAACACGTGCGTCGCACGTAAAATACCGAAATACGAAAATTGACTTTATCAACGGAAAAATGTTAAATACAATATAAGAAAAATTATTTATTAATTTATACATTCTATGACGTAATTACTACGTGCGTAGGAAACACGTGCATCGCACGTAAAATATCAAAATTCGAAAAATTAATTTTATTGATGAAACATTATTAAATATAATCGAAAACAATATAACCAAAATTATATTTACTAATTTACATATATTTCATGATGAAATCACAACACGTAGAAAGCACGTGCATTATACGTGCAGAAAATCGAAAAATGCATTTTAATCAAAATAAGGGGAAAATAAATTTTCGTTTTATAAAATAGATTTAAATACATAAAAATAAATAATTTAAACCTATAGAAAATATTGTACGTAGTGGAAGAAATATGTGCATCAAAACACGTAAAAAGTACGTAAATCCCAGGGATTGAAATATTATATTTTAGTTGACTGAAATCAATACGGAAAATGTATAAATAGTACGAATCCAAAATATGTAGTGAAACACATTACAAAAATATACGTGCGTAACACCCAGGGGCAAAATTGTAATTTCCAATTTTGCGGGGTGTTACACTCTCCCCCCCTTAGAGTAGTTCCGTCCCCGGAACTCGCTAGGGTAAAGGTTGTATTTTGTACACGCCAAAGAAAATATTATTCTTGTATTTAAGAAACTGCAAACTTTAAAATATGCAATAATAATAGTACCGAATGGAAACAAAATGGTAGGTCATATTTATATAACAAGAAAATTTCAATCTTGTTAAAAACATATAGGATAGTATCATATAAATCAAATCATATAAAATGAGTGCACATGAGAAAATTTCATAAGAAAAATTCAAAATAATAAATGAAGAAAATAGTGATTGCAATATTAATTTAATGAACAGCAACTTGACAAAATACGTAAAGTAAGAGTAGATATAAACGGGTAATCATAAAGTGACATAAATACATGAAAGACAAAATTTTAAGTTTGAAAAACAAGTTTAAAATATCAAGACTAAGGAAGATAGATAAATAATAAATATTCAAATGATTTAATAACATAAGAAAATATTTATTTAAAAAATATTGAATATTGAAGAGTATTATGATAAATGGAAAGAAATAATTTGAAAGAAAAATGTATAATGTATCATGAATAAGGGGTCAACCAACCACGCTTCCACTGCGCCACTCGATACCCAGGGGAAAATGTGCTCGCATACACTCTCATATTAATGTATGCAAGGAGAATCATCATGAATGAAATTGAATGTAAGTTCAATAACAACTTATTCATGACTCCAGCCATCCAAAAGGAAAGGGAGAGCAATCATCAGCCGATAAAGCAACACAAATGTAAATCATTTACATTTAAATCTCTATCAGCTGAAACTCACACTCTAGTGTCTGTAGGAATAATATTGTAACTACTCAATAAGGTGTCACGGGTTCTAGACTATAGTTAATAATCTTACTACTCTTCCTAAACAAATCTTTAGTCTATCAAGTTCTTATTTACTTGGGTTAGCCGTAGGAGTCGGTTCCCAGCTAGCGGTGGTCCGAAGACGCTTAAATACCGTGTTGCTTAGGGTTGTTTACACCCGGTTGACAGAAGGACTCTTTTGGCTTGTTCCCAAATTTATCGTCACTTTTTATCGTTCCTTATAAACTTGTACTACTTGTGAAGCATGCTCTGATACCATCTGTAACACCCCGAATTTCAAATAAGGATAAACTCGGGATTTCACAGGATCTTTACTTAACTTCGTACAATTTTACAAGGAATTTAAAACTTTTCATTCACAATACATCAGAGTTCCTTTACACTTAGTTTTTTACACAGCGGAAGACTAAAAGATTACAACAATGAAATACAACTTGTATAACTTTAACATCATTTACAACATCTTTAACTTCTAAACAGCAACGGCATATCCACTTTATAACACCAGGAATAGTTCATTACCTGCATGTCAATCTGTGGGCAAGTCAGTCACTTACAACTGACGAAATGTTATACACAGCTATCCTCTCTATGCCGGGAATAGTATAACGATCTCATACTTTAACAAATCACAAAAAGATTGAATGAACAAGTAAAGTGTCAAAAGTGATTATTCTAAACATAAGTGTATGTCATGTCTTAATGCCTAATGCATACCATTCTACACTAGGATGACACTAATGCACACTTGTTCGGATTCTATGCATCCCATACTACATAGGTCCGAGGGCAAGCGCCTACATTCTTCACAATACAGGGCTCGATCCCTTGCCATAAAAACTACCCGGTAGCAAAACAAAGTTCAGACTATTCCACGAATGTGAATCTCAGCCTTGGAGTCCACCGCCAGCTGTTATAACAGATTCCACATCGTACGAACCGTCCCGTATGTGACCCTCTAGCCCAGTATATATATATATAAATTGGAGACGGTAAACACAAAAATCCATCCGTCCGACTACTCAAGATCTTGGAGTCCACCGCCGACCCGTCCTCATAGTTCCGGATTAAAATATAATAATCCGTCTCTCACAGGGCAACCTCAGTCCACCAACTGGGTCTATAGTCTTGGAGTCCACCGCCGACTATATAGAGCACCCCACTTACGTTTCACTAAGTTTACTACATCTTCACTTATGTGCCTAAATTTTCCTAAGTTCAAGACATGAATAATTTCCATTCAAAGAATTAGTCTTACCTCCTACCGGACTTAATCAACAAATACGAGATAGCTCCACGGCCATATCTCCAAATCATTTCTCAAATCTTTTCTTTTAATAATGCCGGTACCGAGGTCTTACTAACTCTAAATCATAAACTTTCATGTACATGAAACATGGGTACACATACCCTTTAGTAAACATGTCTTAAACCTAGATATTTTCATCTTTCAATTCATTTCACAAAAAGATCACAATCTTGTCTTAACACTTATCCACAAGTATTCATTTCTTAGTCTTGCCACTAATCATGATCTAGCTATTCATAGCAAATAATAACTCATTCACAAATGATTAATGTCTCATTTAATACTACCCATGAATTCCTAAATCACAATCCTTGAAAAGTAATAATCATTTTTAAGAACATAAATTCATTAAGTCTCATCATCAACATATCCCAATTCCATCAAACATTTCTATAATTAAATAATAGTATATTCTCTACAAAAGAATTTTATTTCACAACTTAATCAAGGTCTCATTTTAGCACTAATCAATGTCTCATTTTACTTCAAACATTTCTTAAACAAAATAAAAGTATAATCTCCTCAAAATCACTTCTCAAATTAATACTTTACTTTTCTACAAAGTTTTGTTCACCAAATTTCATTTTTATATCAAACTAAATTTTATAACTAAAGTTTACTATATTAAAAATCCAATTCATTTCATAAAGTTTATAACTAAAGTTCACTATACTGAAGTATTCATATATGGGGAAAGGAAACTCAAATAAAAAAAAGCACTGTTGGGTTTCGAACCCATTGAGCTCATAGTCAACACCCAGAGCCACTCCCGATCACCACTAAGTCCCTTATGGACTTGTGTCCAGATTCTCACATCGAAACCCGTATACTATTTTCTGTCCCAACTCATTATTTTCATAGAACCAAATTTCTCATTTGATCCAATCTTCTCATTAATCTACAAATAATTTATCTAAATTGAAATTTCCTCACTAACAGAAACCTATGGATTAGAAAATTTCATATTTGATGATAGATTCAAATTTCAAAACCATTCTTCTCTTTTGTTACAAGAATTCATTTTAATCAAACTAGAAATTTTGTATTCTCTTACAAAAATAAAATAAGTATACCCATTTTTACATTACCAAAACTCCATTTTTAATTACAAAGAAAATCTCTCCAATCATTTTCACAATTTCTAGTTTCTACACTTCTACATTAACACTAAAACTACAATTTCTCCTTACTTTTTGTTCTTATTTACATGCAACATGACAATACTTTGTTTCTCAATCAATAATAATACTTCTACAATTTATCATACATAAAAACATGAAATGCAATCCCTACAATTAGAAAGTATATGATCACCCACCTCAATTGAAACTTGACTAATGAAGGGAAGAGCACCACTTCTAGATCCAATGTCCTCCTAGATCTTCTCCTCCTAGCAATAGCCACCAAGTACAAACTCTTTTCTCTCTTTCTTTTATTCTTCTCTTTCTCTTATTTATTTTATTTTTGGTGTGAAAAAGAATGAGAAATGAGTTGCTATTTATAGGACAATGCTAGGGACTATATTGCAAAATCTCCCACCTAATAACTTCTCATTTTAATTCTCTTTTTAATTATCCATCTCTTCATTTCTCAACTCCTAAAAACCTCCATCTCTTCATTTCTTCACCTCTTCAAATCCCAACTCCCAACTCATAAAACCGGTATTAATCCAAACTCCCAACCGGTCTAACTCTTCTCCTTCCCCTATACACGTGCACACGCCGTGGCTCCAAAGCCTCACAAATACCCCCGGTGGGCCCTTCCATACCGTCCTGTCACCATGTGATATGGGCAACATCACACAGCCTAAATTCACTGTTGTGTATTCAACCCATGGGCCCCTTCCCTCAATCTTCCATTACACATTTATCAATTAATTCTCATTAAACCATATCATGCTGTACTTATCAGTGGGCCCCCAAATTCACATATTCGTTTTATTTTTACCATGTGTACACATCAATACTTCATTAGCCAAACTATGCACATATATATATATATATATATATATATATATATATATATATATATATATATATATATATATATATATATATATATATATATATATATATATATATATTATACATACTATTACCTTATATATTATATAATATATATATTATACATTTTTTTTCTTTTAAAACTACGGAGTGTTACACGCACTCCGAAATTTATTTTAAAAATAAATATGCTTAAATATGTTCGCCGAAAACACGTGCGTCGCACGTAAAATACCGAAATACGAAAATTGACTTTATCAACGGAAAAATGTTAAATACAATATAAGAAAAATTATTTATTAATTTATACATTCTATGACGTAATTACTACGTGCGTAGGAAACACGTGCATCGCACGTAAAATATCAAAATGCGAAAAATTAATTTTATTGATGAAACATTATTAAATATAATCGAAAACAATATAACCAAAATTATATTTACTAATTTACATATATTTCTTGATGAAATCACAACACGTAGAAAGCACGTGCATTATACATGCAGAAAATCGAAAAATGCATTTTAATCAAAATAAGGAAAAATTAAATTTTCGTTTTATAAAATAGATTTAAATACATAAAAATAAATAATTTAAACCTATAGAAAACATTGTACGTAGTGGGAGAAATACGTGCATCAAAACACGTAAAAAGTACGTAAATCCCAGGGATTGAAATATTATATTTTAGTTGACTGAAATCAATACGGAAAATGTATAAATAGTACGAATCCAAAATATGTAGTGAAACACATTACAAAAATATATCTGCGTAACACCCAGGAGCAAAATTGTAATTTCCAATTTTGCGGGGTGTTACAACAAGAGTGCACTGATTCCCATTACACTTTCCGATGAAGAAGCGCGGGAACATGCAACCATATTAAACTGTGTGAGGAAGGAATTTCCATCAAATACTTAGGGCTTCCACTCAGGCCAGGGAAACTCACTAAGTCGGATTGGTTGCCTATAATTGACAGGGTGGAGGACAGACTCGCTAGCTGGAAAGGAAAATCGCTGTCGCTAGGAGGAAGAGTTGTACTAATCAATTCGGTACTATCCAATCTGCCCATCTACTACATGTCTTTTTTTGAGCTCCCTAAGTGGGTTATCGAACGGATTGACCGAATCCAAAAGCAATTCCTCTGGAAAGGGGCAGATTCGAACAGGGGAGGTTACCACCTGATCGAATGGAATATCGCTTGCATGAAGAAGAAGCATGGAAGGCTAGGCATCATCGACCTCAGAGACATGAATCTTGCCCTTTTGGGGAAATGGTGGTGGAAGGTTTTTCATCACAGCGGGGAAGGATGGCAGGATTTCATTCAGCCGTACCTTCGAGGAAAAGGCATGAGAACCCAGGGCTTCCGAGTAGGGTCCAAAGTGTCGCGACTCTGGAAAGAAATTACCAAAGCAAGCGGGCCGTTCCAGTCAGCAGTTACGTCAAATATCGATAATGGGCGGTCCACCAGATTTTGGTGGGACAAATGGTGCGGTTCACATTCTTTGAAGGAAATGTTCCCTGAGCTGTATGACAGTACGAATCGGCCTAATATATCTGTAGCCGAGGCTTGGAAGAGGGGAAGTTGGAAGCCGTCGTTTCGAGGAGCTCTTACCCCAAGGTTACATCCGCAACTGCTCGAATTACAAGCACACATCACACGGACTGGGACGCGATGAGTCCAAGATCCAGATCAGATGAGATGGGGACTCGATCCTAAGGGAGTATTCACGGTCAGTTCCCTGTATCATCAGATTCACTATCGAGGATGCAGACCCAGTTGGGCACAGGTATTATGGAAGGCAAAAACACCTCTTAAAGTCAGAGTCTTCCTTTGGCTAGTGCTCAATAACGCAATTCTCACCAGAGAGAACCTGGCCAAAAGACAACCACAGATTGCGACCAACTGTGAATTCTGCAACATGCACACGGAGAACCTGAACCACCTTTTCATCCACTGTACAAGGAGTAAGGCGACTATGGCAGAGGTTTAATGAGCCCTAGGAACAAGTGACTATCCTTGCGAATATGAGGATTTGTGGGTTGGCCCCAAAAGGTCGTAATGCCAGAGGAATCATTACCGCAAGACAAAGGCGTGCCATGAAATGAAGGATGCGTGGTACATATTCATTGCGGCAGCTACATGGGTGTTATGGCTAGACAGAAAAAACTTTTATTTTCGTGTTTCATGTAGTAGTATTTCTGGTAACCTTACTCATATCATGCATCTTATTTCCTTTTGGGCTACAGCTGCCGCCACAGGAGCGCGAGGGAGGATTGCCAGAGTCTTCCAGGTGGAGGAATTTGATGATGAGGAGGTAGAGTTTGGGCCGACACTAGACTGAGAGCCGGAGCCATCTTAGTACCTGCACTCTGTGCTTGCTTGATCTTGATCTTTTGTACTTTTGGTTTTTGTTTGGAGGATTCAACCCACCCCCCAGGGTTCTGTTGGGGGTTTATGTTTTATTTCCTACACCATTTTGTCTTTCTTGATTTGTACTGTTGTATCCTTTTCGGGTCATCGGGGTTGTTTTATTAACTTCTTATTAATGAAACAGGGTGTCGTTATTCCACCTTTTCCCTCAAAAACAAAAAAAAGGACTACCAATGGCTGAGGCGTCAGGAACTGCAATCATTTCCTCCACCTCTGTCTTTGATGTAGGACACAAGTCTATAGATAACTTAAAGTGTGCACCCAAGGGACAAGTAACTGTCCTTGCACCATCCATATTGAATTGCTTCAACACTTTCTTCACATCGTCCGTTCGTGACAACCAAAGCTTCCTACTCTGTCTGTCTCTACTTATTTTCATGACAAGAATTTGCATTGCCTCCCCTAAAATTTTCATGTAAAACTGAGAATCTAGCAACTTTTTCACATCATTAATTTTCGGCATGCATAAACCAACCAATAGCATATCATCCACATACAAAGTTAAAATCACTGTATTATTGTCGCCATACATGCACACATAGACACAATGATCTAAGTTGAATCTTTCAAATTCCTTTCCTCGAATGAAACAATCAAACTTCATTGCCATGGTGCCTATTTGAGCCTATATAGACTCTTTTTCAATCGATAAAGCACATATTCCTTTCCGTTGACATCAAAACCTATGGATTACTTCATATACAACTCTTTTTCTACATCACCATGGAGAAAAGCAGTTTTGACATCCAATTGCTCCAAATACAAATTTTTCAATGTCACTATACTGAGCAAAACCCTAATTGAAGACATCTTCACAACTGGAGTGAAAATCTCACTGTAGTCAACACCTTCTTTATGAGAAAACACTTTGACAACAAGTATTTTCTTGTACCTTTTGCTACCATTTGCTTCATCCTTGATTTTGAAAATCCACTTGTTCATTAGAGCATGCTTTCCTGCAGGTATCTTGGTCAACTCCCAAGTCTGGTTCGGTATCAAGGAGTTCATCTCATCTTTCATGGCTGACTCCCACTGAATTCTAGCCCTATCTTTCAAAGCCTCATCATAAGTCTCAGTCTCACTTGAATCTGTGAACAAAACATATTTGTAAATTGTTATAGCTGATGGATTAAATACTTTGTCGGCTTTCTTTCTTGTATCGACATTCTCAAAGCGGGTACCTATGCACTGACCGGTTCAAGATCTCTGAATGGCTCTGTCTTTACTTGTTCATCTTAGACATCCTACTCAATCTCAATAGGCTCATCATGAGTCTCATGTGATGCCTATGGTATCTGTACTTGTCGTTGAACTGTAGGGGCCTCAACACTAGGACCATCTTTAGAATCAGAATCCGAATATGAATCTGAACATGTTGTATCATCCTAATATGTGTGTCTGTCTTTATACAAGAACTCTTCATTGAAAACCACATTCCTGCTACGAATGACCTTATTATCAACAAAGTCCCAAAGTCTGTAATCGTACTCATTGTCGTTGTAGCCAATGAATACACACTTTTTGGATTTTGAATCCGGTTTCTTTCTTTCTTTCTTTCCTATCAGTTAGTGAATACAACCTAAAGTTTTAGATGCGAATAAATAACATAATTACCTGACCATATTTCTTGTGGTATGCCCCCATCAAAGGGCACTAGATGGGCAACGGTTGATCAAGTGCATTGCTGTATCCACTGTAGTTGCTTAAACATGATCATGAAGACCCGCATGAAGCCTTATGCATCTCGCTCTCTTGAGTATCATGCAGTTCATTCGTTCTGCTACTTCATTTTTCTGTGGAGTTCTAGGAACTGTCTTGATTCTTTAGATACTTATCTATGCTAGAAAATCACTAAACTCTATGTGTACTCACCATCGTTGTCTGATTACTGCTCTCACTTTGCAACCTGTCTCATTCTCAACTCTAGACCTCAAAACTCTGAATGTCTCAACACCTCGGACTTCTCACAAATTGCACAAACCCAAACTTTTTAAGTAGCATCATCGATAAATGTGATGAAGTAACTCTTACCACCTTAAGAGAATTACGGAGTCGAACCTCACAAAATTGTATGTACTAAATCTAGCTTTCGAAGCTTCTTCTCACGCCCACTCATCTGAAAACTAACTGCCTTTTATTTGCCTATTACACAATTCTAACATGAATTAGTCTCAACTTTCTTCAACACTGACAAAAGATCTTTGGAACAAAGTTGCTTGACACATTTTTCACCAAGATTCTCCAACCTGACACGCCATAAGATTGAAAGAGAATTACTTGTTGATGTCGTGACAATGATTTCACTTGAATCACATTCTCTGAGTAAGTACAACGTTTCAACAAATTTCCTCTAGCTACCAACCTAGCACCTATAGTAATCTTCCACTCTCCATGTCCAAATGTTATCATAAGCCCCTCTACATCAAATTTTCTAGTAGAGATCAAGTTTTTCTTCAAGCCTGGAGTGTGCCTTACTTATGCAAGACTAGTTACCCACCATTGCGAGCTTTCATTGTAACTGTACATTTTTCAACAACTGAGCATCTTTGCTTTCCCAACTGTAATTGAACCAAAATCACCTGTCATATATTTCTTTAAAGCATCCCTCATGGGTGTATAATGAAAAAAAGCATCTGAATCTATAAACCAATAACTTTGCATCTGATCAACTCCAGCAGATAAACACAAATTATCTAAGGAAATTTAGTTTCTTGCCACAATGGCTTCTTGTGACTCGCCTTGCTTTCTCTTGTAATCTTCGTATTGGTCTCTTCTGTGTTCCGGCTCATGACAGTGTCAACACTCTCCTTTGTGATTTTCTGCTGTAGACTTTGATTGTGACTTTTTGCTTTTCAACCTTCCTCTGTTAGTGCTTCTTCCATGATTCTCAACTGACAGTGCATAGATGCTTGAAGATGACGAAAACTCTCCATTTCTTTTCCTCCTCACCTCATCATTCATGATGTTGCTCACAACATTCTTTAGAGTAGTCGAATCAGTCATAGTACTTGTGATAGTTTAACCTACCAAACCGTAACTGTCGGGATACAAACTTCTACCCTAATTATACGAATTGATTGTATACGTGCAAAAATTATTCACATGCTCTGCTACTGAACCCCTCTCTGACAACTTCACTTCTTTAAGTGGAAATTCTGATTCGATGTGGACGATTTCTCATACATATCATTGCCTTCTTCGCAGTCTTTGTCTTCTCAGTATGGATATTGTTTTCCTACCCATATACAACTGAATTTTCCTAAGTGTCTTCTAATCCAAACGGTTCCAAGCCACCAACTGGATCTACCTCCTCTCCTTCTGGCTTCGTGCCAAATAATTGATCATCTAGATCTCTTTTTCGGAGATAGGCTATCATCTGGAACTTTTACATTGAGAACTTTGTTCCCTTGAACCTATCGATTTTCCCTTTGTCTCCCATCTCAAAACCAACATGGTGCTTCGATACCACATTGTTGAGTTCATTAGCCAACTCGAGATGCAAATAAGTAATCAAATTAAAGAAACACAAATAAACAAAGCCAACATCACATAAACACACAAGATTTTTATCGAGGTTTACCTATTGCAAAGGCTACTTCCCTGCATAGAAGCACTCCTGTAATTTTCACTAGAGAATATAAAGAGATATATGTTTATAATCACTGAAGATCTCACCACCACTCTCATCTCTGAAGAATGACTGCTTAAACTCTCCTTTTATGATAAAACAATAATGGAATAACCCCAGAATCGTACACCATACTATAGGATTACACAAGATTAAATCTCAGTTGTTGCCCGATTTTTCGAATCTGCGTCGTTGCGATCGATTACCAAAGATGCAGTCGACTGCTTTGAGTCTGAGCAGTCGACTGTATTAATAATATAGTCGACGCTACCTGTCTTTCTTGCTTCTACAATCGTTTGTTGCCTCGCTTCTTCTCCTTTAAACCCTTGTATTCGTGTATCGGGTCCACAAATTCTAACAAATACATATTGCTCCCTAAAAAAAGATGAGCAAGAGTCCTTTAATTTTCTTCTTGGCCCCCAGATGATGAGCAAATAATTGGTTTAGAACATAATTTTCTTCTTTTCCCTTTCACTACTAAAAAAAAGATCATTATAATATAATGGTATACACCGAAGGGACCAAATTCAGCTAAATAATTGCCCAAATTTGATATTTTTTTATAGCGTATATATAGATTCCAATGAGCATTGTAAGACATGGTGTGTGTCTCAATATTGCCCCCTCAGAAAATGTTTTAAGATCCCTTGCATAGTTCTAGGTTTATGAGTTTTGTTATTCATTGGAAGCAACGTGAGTATGTCATATAACCTACCTAGAAGAAACACTCTTTTGTGCCACAGAAGTTGTCTCATGGAATAATTAAAAGTAGAGCGATGTCAATTTTCTCAGGCTAATTAATTACTAGGCAAGCAAATGTGGCAAACCTAGCTCTTCACTATTCTCCGTCATAATCATATCAAAGCTTATCTCTTCTCTACTTTGTGAGTATAAGAGAGTGCTCAAATAGGTCAGCTCCCATGATTTACACATAATTTTCCACTTAAGCCCACTAATTGAGTTGGTAATGATAAAGTGGCAAGCATTTAGTGGAGTACTTTCACTACAAAAGAAAGTAGCTTTCCCGGCGGTTTTTTCTGTCTATACCGGCGTTTTTTTTTACGCCGGGGAAACTTTCACCGGCGTTTACAATAACGCCGGTCCAACTGCCGCCGAAGCGGGCGTCGCTGAAACGAAGGGTCCTACACCGGCGTTTTTGGTGGACGCCGGTAAATACTAGGACTACACCGGCGGTCATAAAACGCCGGTGTATGTCCGTTTCTGGGTGCCGTGTTTGTGTGCCTATATACATACACCGGCGGTCGGAAACCGCCGGTATTTATCCATTCACCGGCGTAAATAAAAACGCCGGTGTATATCGAAAGTATACCGGCGGTCAAGAAACGCCGGTGTATGTCCGTTTCTGGGTGCCGTGTTTGTGTGCCTATATACATACACCGGCGGTCGTAAACCGCCGGTATTTAACCATTCACCGGCGTAAATAAAAACGCCGGTGTATATCGAAAGTATACCGGCGGTCAAGAAACGCCGGTGTATGTCCGTTTGTAAGCGCCTGTTTTTCCCTGTTTACGAACACCGGCGCGACTAAAAACGCCGGTGTAGTTATATACGCCAGCGTTTATAAAACGCCGGTGTATACCTGTGCCGTTACAGCTGAAAACTTTCATCGGCGTGCGTTGAAACGCCGGTGTATCATACACTCCAACAATTAAATTATATACACCGCCGTTTTTTAAAACGCCGTTCTGGCTATGCCCGTTTATTTTCGATACTCCGCTTTTCCGTTCGATTTCAATTCACAGTTTCATTTACATAACCTGTAAACTAATTCTCACAACTGATTCAATCAATTTCGTTGCATACTACTGCGCAAACCACAGCCAAACACAAGAATAATTAAAGATAATCAAGTTTCACACGTGTCATATCAACGTCCAAATTCATTGATTAATTAACAATGTCATAATTAACAAATTAATATAGAGACTAACATCCAAAATATCCAAACAAACCAGTCTGACAAATATCCAAAATATCCCAAATTCAAAGTATGACATAACTCTCATAAAAAAAACCAGTCTGACATAACAACGGCAAGGAGGAGGACATAAGAACAACAACCATACAGCAAGGAGGACATAAGAACAGCAAGGAGGACCGCAGATTCATACCCCTCGAGTAGCTTCAGCTCTGATCATCTGCATTTCCTTCATCTTGACGACCGCTCTGTGAATAAAAAATAATAGTTTAATTGAACAGTAGATCACAATACAGAATATACATATTTTTTGAACTTGCAAAAAGAACTACCTGTGTCTCGAATTATAAGATGAAAGTGCCAACTGCAAATGGAATTGTTAATGCTATATACAGAGGTAAAATAATTACATTGCAATGCTAAAAATTCCGTACTTAATTTTGTTTTTAAATATATCTAAAATAACAAAACAAATGAAAATTCAGTATCTAACTTGAAACCTTTATATTCTCCTCTGATTGGGAATATCAACTATCTAAAACAATAAAACAAATGAAAATTCAGTATCTAAGCATGTCCTTCATGGATTGTTCAGACAATCCATAAAACTGTCATCGTGGACGGAAACCAAATATAAGAAAAATAAGAAAAATAAGATAGGGCTCATATCAAGTGTATTTTTAGGAAACTGTCATCGTGGAAGGAAACCAAATATATATAGAAGCCAGAAATGGAAACAGAAAGAAGAAAGGTAGAGACTTTGGATACACCAGGCTACCATAGCGGCATTTTCCTCATCTCTCTCTCATCCCTTATTTCCCTTCAGCACACGAACAGAAAGAGACATCAGCAACCACCTTAAGAGCGACAAGAACAACAATAATAATAAATTATTATGAACAAGATGTCTCTATATGGGTTTCCAGTTCTCCACTCGAGCCCACTCTTTCTAATCACAGCCCAATTAAGAACATAGACCACATCCACTAAACAATCCAATCATAGCCCAGTCAAAATTTGCCATCCTGGATCTTAATGAAATACGCTTCATTAACAGTGAAAGAAAATGAGGATGCTAGCAGCATACTTAGTTTGGAAGTGAACCCATTTTTGTTCAAAAATCATGCCAAAGATGGCAATCAGCTTCATTAACAGTATCTGAAAATGAAAATTTCCATTAACTGAGCTTATATGTTGCTCTACTAATTCACTGTGCCCAACTAAATCTAAAACCCAATTGTTGTGCGTATCCGGAGGATTTTGGCATACATACCTATAGCATCCTCAGTTCACAGTAAACCCGTTTTGCTCAAAAAAACATGCCAAGATCACATTCAGATGCATGAAAATAAGCTTCACTATCAACAAAAGAAGAACTGAGGATGCTATGCAGCATACTTAGTTTGGAAATGAACCCATTTTGTGTTAAACAATCAGGTTACATTGACAGTATCCGAAAATGAAAATTTCTCCATTATCTGAGCTTATATGTTGCTCTACTACTTTTTCAGCACCAACTATATCGCAAAACCCAAGTGTGGTGCATATCCGGCCGGAGAATTTTGGCATGCGTACCTATACAATATCCTCAGTTCACAGTGAACCCATTTTTGGTATAAAAACATACATGCCAAGAAGACAATCAGGTGCCTGAAATCAGCTTCACTAACAGTTAGTGAAAATGGGACCATAGAATAGCTTAAGAAGACCATCAGGTTTGTGAAGTAAGCTTCACTAACAGTGATAGAAACTGGGGATGCTATGCAGCATACTCATTTTGGAAGTGAACCCATTTTGTGTTAAAAAAACCATGCCAAAGATTGCAATCAGGTTACATTGACAGTGCCCGAAAATGAAAATTTCTCCATTATCTAAGCTTATATGTTGCTCTACTACTTTTTTAGCCCAACTATATCGCAAAACCCAAGTGTGGTGCATATCCGGCCGGAGAATTTTGGCATACGTACCTATACAATATCCTCAGTTCACAGTGAACCCATTTTCGGTATAAAAACATACATGCCAAGAAGACAATCAGGTGCTTGAAATGTGCTTCACTAACAGTTAGTGAAAATGGGACCATAAAATAGCTTAAGAAGACCATCAGGTTTGTGAAGTAAGCTTCACTAACAGTGATAGAAACTGGGGATGCTATGCAGCATACTCATTTTGGAAGTGAACCCATTTTGTGTTAAAAAAACCGGTTACATTGACAGTATTTGAAAATGAAAATTTCTCCATCATCTGATGACCACAGTGAACCCATTTTTGGTTTAAAAACATACATGCCAAGAAGACAATCAGGTGCTTGAAATCAGCTTCACTAACAGTTAGTGAAAATGGGACCATACAATAGCTTAAGAAGACCATCAGATTTGTGAAATAATCTTCACTAACAGTGAAAGAAACTGGGGATGCTATGCAGCATACTCATTTTGGAAGTGAACCCATTTTGTGTTAAAAAAACCATGCCAAAGATTGCAATCAGGTTACATTGACAGTGCCCGAAAATGAAAATTTCTTCATTATCTAAGCTTATATGTTGCTCTACTACTTTTTTAGCCCAACTATATCGCAAAACCCAAGTGTGGTGCATATCCGGCCGGAGAATTTTGGCATACGTACCTATACAATATCCTCAGTTCACAGTGAACCCATTTTCGGTATAAAAACATACATGCCAAGAAGACAATCAGGTGCTTGAAATGTGCTTCACTAACAGTTAGTGAAAATGGGACCATAAAATAGCTTAAAAAGACCATCAGGTTTGTGAAGTAAGCTTCACTAACAGTGATAGAAACTGGGGATGCTATGCAGCATACTCATTTTGGAAGTGAACCCATTTTGTGTTAAAAAAACCGGTTACATTGACAGTATTTGAAAATGAAAATTTCTCCATCATCTGATGACCACAGTGAACCCATTTTTGGTTTAAAAACATACATGCCAAGAAGACAATCAGGTGCTTGAAATCAGCTTCACTAACAGTTAGTGAAAATGGGACCATACAATAGCTTAAGAAGACCATCAGGTTTGTGAAATAATCTTCACTAACAGTGAAAGAAACTGGGGATGCTATGCATCATACTCATTTTGGAAGTGAACCCATTTTGTGTTAAAAAAACCATGCCAAAGATTGCAATCAGGTTACATTGACAGTGCCCGAAAATGAAAATTTCTTCATTATCTAAGCTTATATGTTGCTCTACTACTTTTTTAGCCCAACTATATCGCAAAACCTAAGTGTGGTGCATATCCGGCCGGAGAATTTTGGCATACGTACCTATACAATATCCTCAGTTCACAGTGAACCCATTTTCGGTATAAAAACATACATGCCAAGAAGACAATCAGGTGCTTGAAATGTGCTTCACTAACAGTTAGTAAAAATGGGACCATAAAATAGCTTAAGAAGACCATCAGGTTTGTGAAGTAAGCTTCACTAACAGTGATAGAAACTGGGGATGCTATGCAGCATACTCATTTTGGAAGTGAACCCATTTTGTGTTAAAAAAACCGGTTACATTGACAGTATTTGAAAATGAAAATTTCTCCATCATCTGATGACCACAGTGAACCCATTTTTGGTTTAAAAACATACATGCCAAGAAGACAATCAGGTGCTTGAAATCAGCTTCACTAACAGTTAGTGAAAATGGGACCATACAATAGCTTAAGAAGACCATCAGGTTTGTGAAATAATCTTCACTAACAGTGAAAGAAACTGGGGATGCTATGCAGCATACTCATTTTGGAAGTGAACCCATTTTGTGTTAAAAAAACCATGCCAAAGATTGCAATCAGGTTACATTGACAGTGCCCGAAAATGAAAATTTCTCCATTATCTAAGCTTATATGTTGCTCTACTACTTTTTTAGCCCAACTATATCGCCAAACCCAAGTGTGGTGCATATCCGGCCGGAGAATTTTGGCATACGTACCTATACAATATCCTCAGTTCACAGTGAACCCATTTTCGGTATAAAAACATACATGCCAAGAAGACAATCAGGTGCTTGAAATGTGCTTCACTAACAGTTAGTGAAAATGGGACCATAAAATAGCTTAAGAAGACCATCAGGTTTGTGAAGTAAGCTTCACTAACAGTGATAGAAACTGGGGATGCTATGCAGCATACTCATTTTGCAAGTGGACCCATTTTGTGTTAAAAAAACCGGTTACATTGACAGCATTTGAAAATGAAAATTTCTCCATCATCTGATGACCACAGTGAACCCATTTTTGGTTTAAAAACATACATGCCAAGAAGACAATCAGGTGCTTGAAATCAGCTTCACTAACAATTAGTGAAAATGGGACCATAAAATAGCTTAAGAAGACCATCTGGTTTGTGAAATAAGCTTCACTCACAGTGAAAGAAACTGGGGATGCTAGAGAATGAGGATACACCAGGCACCAGCCTATGCACCATCCTCAGTTCATGGAAGAAAAATACGAATAGGGCTCATAGCAAGTGTAGTTTTAACTGGAATTGTCATCGTGGAAGGAAACCAAATATAGAAGCCAGAAAGAGGAATGGTAGAGAATGAGGATACACCAGGCTAACGTAGCGGCATTTTCCTCATCTCTCTCTCACCCCTTCTTTCCCTTCTCCACTCCAACTCGTCTCTTTCTAATCACAGCCCAATTTATATGCTCAGATTATGGAAATTTTCAGTCACTGTTAAAGAAACTAAGTAGGCTGCATAGCATCCCCAGTTTCCTTCACTGTTAGTGAAGCTTGTTTGGAAAATTGTTCACTCAAACATGCCCCTTGTTTCTGAACTCAAACATGACATTAATAAACATCTTTTCTAATAATGGCTACACTTGTGGAAGCTCTCTCTAAGCCTCAATTCTTCAAGGTTTTGTTGCCTACTTCTTTACAGAAGTTGGTACTCCATTCTCCTCTCTTTAAAGAAGAATAGAGTACCAGCTTCTGTAAAGAAGTAGGCAACAAAACCTTGAAGAATTGAGACTTAGAGAGAGCTTCCACAATTGTAGCCATTATCAGAAAAGATGTTTATTAATGTGATGTTTGAGTTCAGATACAAGGAGCATGTTTGAGTGAACAATTGGGTTTTGAATGGAGATTGTAGTCATAGATCAATTCTTTATGGAATAAAAATACGAATAGGGCTCATAGCAAGTGTAGTTTTAACTGGAATTGTCATCGTGGAAGGAAACCAAATATAGAAGCCAAAAAGAGGAATGGTAGAGAATGAGGATACACCAGGCTAACATAGCGGCATTTTCCTCATCTCTCTCTCACCCCTTCTTTCCCTTCAGCACACGAACACATAGAGACATCAGCAACAACAGCAAGAGCGACAAGAACAACAACCATAATAAATTATTATGAACAAGATGTCTCTATATGGGTTTCCAGATCTCCACTCCAACTCGTCTCTTTCTAATCACAGCCCAATTAAGAACAATTGTTCACAGTCACTGTTAAAGAAACATATATGCTCAGATTATGAAAAGTTTTCATTTTCAGATACTGTTAAAGAAGCTGATTTCATGCATCTGATTGCAATCTTTGGCATGGTTTTTTTAACACAAAATGGGACTACTTCCAAACTAAGTATGCTGCATAGCATCCCCAGTTTCTTTCACTGTTAGTGAAGCTTATTTCACAAACCTGATATTCTTCTTAAGCTATTTTATGGTCCCATTTTCACCTCCTCCAAATCAGTACAATGTCATCTATACCAGGTTATGTGCCAAAATGGGGTTGGGCATACGATGCAAGGCCGACAAGTATTAGTTGTTTGTGAGTATGCAATAGGATGCAGCTATGAACATGGGCTCATATCAAGTGTAGTATTACGGACTGTCATCGTGGAAGGAAACCAATTTAATATAGAAGCCATATATGGAGCCAGAAAGAGGGATCGTAGAGAATGAGGATACACCAGGCTAACATAGCGGCATTTTCCTCGTCTCTCTCTCATCCCTTCATTCTCTTCAACACACACACACAAAGAGACATCAGCAACAACAGCAAAAGGGGATTGGTCCAACAATAAGTGTAGATTATAATAAACGAGATGTCTCTATTTTGGGTTTCCAGATCTCCACTCCAGCCCTTTTCTCTCTAATCACAGCCCACTTAAGAAACATAGACGAAATGCGACATAGACGACAGCCACAATGCAGACTCACAAACACTAGTACGTGTCTTTCATGCATTCAAGTAACATAATCTCTTTAAAAATACCAATTTCAAGACTTACCGATGTTTTTTGACAGTGGGCGGCGTGCTACCCTCACTCTCATATGTTTGCCTGCCACTATTATTTAGTGGCTGCTCATCCCCATGGCTCTCGTTGCCATCATTTATATTTACCCTCTTTCCACGCCTCGGCATGTTGTACCTGTCAAGGATCCGATAACTTGGTTCAAATGATAGTTTGGTTCAAATGACACTAAGCATAGTTTAATGTAAATAATACCAAGCAGTAGAAAATAGAAAGACAATTAAACCAGTGTATTAAATTCATAATGAACATATTCGAAATTACAGACATAATATTACAACAAGATTTAAGACATAAAATTACAGACATATAATAAACTTGCATAAAAAATCATGTAAATTACAGTACGACATCTTCCAGTACATCGCCCTCTTCTCCATCCTTGCGGAGCCAAGTCCCGCAAATTCCAAGATCGGTTGTGTTTACATCAAACACAGGAAACTCAGAAGCAATGTAACTGTTCATGTCTTCACCGTCTTCATCGTCTGAAGTATCGCCCAGTTGGAATACATCTCTTGATTGCATAGGGATAGCCACATACGATTTTGGCAGGGTTGGATCTGCAATGTAGAACACTTGTTGCACTTGGGATGGAAACACAAATGGCTCATGGCTAATGTGTGTACCGATGTGAATCAATTTTGAGAAGTTCACAACTGTGAAGCCAAGCTTGTCCTTGTTGTTAGCAAAATTCCTATCAAACTCAGCCCAATCCCCACGAAATAAGACAACACGGAAATGGCCAAAATAATTCAACTCAATGATATCCGTGAGCACTCCATAGTAGTCGAGATCCCCATCTACAGGCCTCGTGTCCGATTTGGAAGCATAACTTCTAGTCTTAGACGTCACTACCATTCCACTATTTTGAGACTTCAAATTAGATTCACGATCCTTAGTACGAAATCTAAAACCATTGAATATGTATCCTCCGTATCTTTTGGCCATCTGATAGGGACCTTTGGCAAGTACTTGTATTTCAGATGACGCACCTTCAGGACCCAAAGAATGTACCTATTAATTTTGCGCAAATCGTATCAACACCATAGAAAATATAGATATAATAAAGATTAACTTGCATAACTGTAATTCACCTACATGAGATTCAAACCACTTATGAAATTTTTCATTCATCAGCTTGTTTTGTTCACGTGGTGGTAGTCTTCTTGGTCTAGCCCTTCGTTTGATGTCCCTGACAAATTCGCTAAAAAACAAGCAATTGAAATTAGGAATAACAAAAGTATCAAAAATATCGAACTCCGCAGTTTTCACTGTATTCGATTTACATTTAAACGCAACTTACTTTCGAAATGGTTCCACTGATGCATGATGGTCTAGCACATATCGATGTGCCTGTTCCCACGCTAAGCTATCGAGCTCAAATGCATCAACTTTACCAACAGTGGTGCCAGCGGTATCAAAAAGATATTGTGCACCATCAAGGTTGGAAATGTCTGGATTTCTACGTGGTCTACTGGAAGATGTCTCCACACCAGGTAAATACCTGGAAAAAAAATGTGAGCACTCCTCTGATAGATATCCCTGGGCTATTGACCCTTCAGGATATGCTCTATTTTTCACATAACCCTTTAGCCGGTATAGGTACCTGAACATGTACAATTAATAAACTAGAGCGGATTAGGGGATTAAAAGAAATGAGCTTTTGAAAATTCAATTTCGTAAGATGAACGAATTATTTTACCTCTCAATGGGGTACATCCACCGATAGTGAACAGGACCACCGATTCTGGCTTCACCAGCAAGGTGGATTATCAAGTGAATCATAATAGTGAAAAACGATGGAGGAAATATCATCTCCATTTTACTAAGTGTCAATGCTGCCTGCTGCTCCAATTGGTCCAGATCTTCAACACGAAGCATTCTTGAGCAAATACCTTTATATATGCTACAAAGATCTTTCAGGACAGTAGTGACTTGCTCACACATTGAAGACCTTAGGGCCACAGGAAGGAGATCCTGCATTAGGATGTGGTAGTCGTGTGACTTTAGCCCCTGAAGCCTCTTCTCTTTAAAGTTGACACATTTTGCCATGTTAGAAGAATAGCTATCGGGGACTTTCAGTTCAAGTAGTACTTTGCAAAACAACTCCAACTCCGATTTTGACATTGAATAGATTGCAGGAGGTAGGAGTACTTTCCCGTTCGGCAATTCTTCTGGGTGCAACTCATGTCGGATGCCCATTGACTTCAAATCAAGTCGGCTCTTCAGATTGTCCTTTGTCTTCCGATCATCTCCCATAACTGTTCCTATACAATTCTCACCTATATTTTTGCCGATATGCATCACATCTAAATTATGTCTCAGTAAGTTGAATTCCCAATACGGCAACTTGAAGAAAATACTCTTCTTCTTCCATGCACCTAAACTCGTCAAGTTTTGATCCTCATCCTCGCCATATAGATCGGTCTCCTCATCTTGCTCCGGCCTTGCCCTTTTCTTGCCCTTTGTCCTGACTTCTGGTTCCTTTCCATATTTGAATTGATGACCATCTACCCGCCTCAAAATATCTGAACCAGAGGAAGACCCAGGAGCATGTTCCCACTCGTCGGTGCCATCAAATGTCGCTGCCTCTGCCCGAAATATATGTGTGTCAGGCAACCATCTCCTATGACCCATATAGCAAAACTTTCTGCCATTGTACAACCACCTTGAACTAGTTTGGTCAGCACAACATGGACATGCATAACGTCCTTTAGTACTATATCCAGATAAATTTGCATATGCTGGAAAATCATTGATTGTCCAAGACAACACGGCACGAAGAGAAAATGTTTCTTTAGCCACAGCATCATAGGTTGGAACACCCACCCACAACTTCTGAAGTTCATCTATTAACGGTTGTAGGTACACATCTATATCATTTCCAGGACCTTTCGGTCCAGGAACTATCATGGACAAAATAAATGAGGACTGCTTCATGCATTTCCAAGGCGGCAAATTGTATGGTATCAACACAACCGGCCATATGCTGTATGCACTACTCATTTGCCTGAAAGGGTTGAAACCATCACTAGCTAGTCCAAGTCTCACATTTCGAGGATCTTCCGCAAAATCAGGATATCTTTCATCAAATCTTTTCCAAGATTGAGAATCAGCAGGATGTCTAAGAATCCCATCATTAGTGCGGCCTTCAGCATGCCATTTCATATCAGAAGAAGTTTTCGTGGACATAAACAACCTTTGTAACCTAGGGATCAGAGGAAAGTAACGCAATGTTTTGGCAGGCTTCTTTTTCCTACTTCGCTTAGTAGATCCGCTGGCTCCCTCGTCTTGATTTGGTCTTTCTTTCCATTTCGAAGAACCACACACTTCGCAATTCTCCAGACTTTCCTTACCACTCGTGAAAAGCATACAGTCATTTGGACATGCTGCTATCTTCTCATATCCTAGATCGAGAGAACTTAGGAATTTTTTGATTTTATAGGCTGAGTTTGGAATACAGATTTCAGGAAATGCTTCATTCAACAATTCAAGTAGCATAGTGAAGGACTTAGCAGACCACCCGTTTAAACATTTAATCTGAAATAGTCTGACAATGAATGAGAACTTAGAAAATTTGGTGCAGTCGCGGTACAACGGGATACTAGCATCTTCAAGTAACTTAGCGAAGGATTCTTGCTGCTTATTATTTTCATGGGTGGGGCCAGACATTTCCTCGTCCACCCCACCACCAATCTGGTTTGTTTCTATTGACTCATTGTGAACTTCGGTTGTTGGGTCATTGGTGTGGAAAGGAACATTATGATTCCCCATGGCATCTTGTAACAAAGCATGCATCTCATCGGGAACGCTTAAGTCTTCGTTCACTAAGGGCTCAGCCTCATTTTCTAATACAACCGGACGAACAGGAGCTGCCGTATGATCCTCTCCATGACAAAACCACCTTGTGTACCCTTGAAGAAAACCGTTGACAGCCAAGTGTGTATGTACTACGTCACATGTCCTCAGCATACAATTTGTACAGCGAAGGCATGGACAAAGGATTAGGTTGGGATCACGGGAATGTCATTTGGCAAAGATAATAAAATCTTTAATACCATCACGGTACTCCTTGGATAATCGTGGTTTACTAATCCAACTTCTATCCATTATATCAATAGCACACAGTCTGAAATTAAAATTTGATATATTAAATAGTAATAACAGTAAAAGGCATTTTGTATATTAAATTTCACCTATTTGAAAATCATCCCTAGCTGCAAATAAATAAACGATATAATCTTTAACTGTAAAATAAAGAAATTGTGGCTCCAAAAAATGTACAAAAAAAAACTACTTCTTAATACAATCTACTCTATTCACCAAACCCTAAACGACATTTTGTGGAAATGATCACAACCACCTTAGACGGTATTTTATCACACACCCTGTGTTCGAGCATAAAAAAAAATCGACTATGGTCTCCCCTGTATTTGGCTTTCCGTTCAAGGAGATGATGATGGTAAAGGGTATTTTGCTGATGAAGAGGAATCGGCCGAATAATGAGTGCGTCCTGCTGTAACTACGGTAACAAGAAGATCTGATGACTCATGAACTATTCTGTTCATGACTACTAATAATCACTTATCTCATAATAATAATAATAATAATAATAATAATACTACTAAACAAAAGAAACAGTAAAAGAAAAATTAAAATGTCTAGTATGTAAGCATATATTTTGCAGGCTGAACCAATTGTTGTACATAGCCGGAGAATTTTGGCATAGAGCTATAGCATCCTCAGTTCACAGTGAACCCAGTTTGGTCAAAAAAAAATGCCAAAATGACAATCAGATGCATGGGATAAGCTTCAATTAATTAACAGTGAAAGAAACTGGGGATGCTATGCAGCATACTTAGTTACGAAGTGAACCCATTTTGTTAAAAAACCATGCCAAGGATTCCAGTCAGGTTACTTTAACAGTATCTGAAAATGAAAAATTTCCCATTATCTGAGCTTATATGTTGCTCTACTACTTCTTCATCTCAACTAAATCTAAAACCCAATTGTAGCCGCATATCCGGCCGGAGGATTTTGGCATACGTACCTATACCATCCTCAGTTCACAGTGAACCGATTTTGGTAAAAAAAACATGCCAAGATGACAATCAGATGCATGAAAATAAGCTTCACTAACAACAAAAAAAAAATGGGGATGCTAGCAGCATACTTAGATTGGAAGTTAACCCATTTTCGTATAAAAAACCATGCCAAAGATTGACAATCAGGTTACTTTAACAGTATTTGAAAATGATAAATTTTCCATTATCAGAGCTTATATGTTGCTATACTACTTCTTCAACCCAACTAAATCTAAAACCCAATTGTTGTGCGTATCCGAAGGATTTTGGCATACGTACCTATAGCATCCTCAGTTCACTTAGTCTGAAAGTGAACCTATACAAACTGGGGATGCTATGCATGCAGCATACTTAGTTTGGAAGTGAACCCATTTTGTGTTAAAAAACCATGCCAAAGATTGCAATCAGGTTACTTTAACGGTATCTGAAAATGAAAATCTCCCATTATCTGAGCTTATATGTTGCTCTACTACTTCTTTAGCCCAACTAAATCTAAAATCCAATTGTTGTGCATATCCGGCCGGAGGATTTTGACATACGTACCTATAGCATCCTCAGTTCACAGTGAACCCATTTTGGGTAAAAAAACATGCATGCCAAGAAGACAATCAGATGCATGAAATCAGCTTCATTAACAGTGAAAGAAAACGGGTATGCTATGCAGCATACTTAGTTTGGAAGTGAACCCATTTTGTGTTAAAAAACCATGCCAAAGATTGCAATCAGGTTACTTTAATAGTATCTGAAAATGAAAATTTCCCATTAACTGAGCTTATATGTTGCTCTACTAATTCACTGTGCCCAACTAAATCTAAAACCCAAGTGTGGTGCATATCCGGCCAGACAATTTTGGCATACGTACCTATACAATATCCTCAGTTCACAGTGAACCCATTTTGGGTAAAAAAACAAACATGCCATGAAGACAATCAGATGCATGAAATCAGCTTCATTAACAGTAAAAGAAGATGAAAATTTCCATTATCTAAGCATATATTTTTCTATTAATTCTTCATCTCAACTAAACCGTTCATGCTAAGGAAATCGAAATGAATAAACTGAAAAAAGCTACCTTTTTTGGAAAATAAGGGAAATCAAGAGATCATACCGAAGAGAGAGGGAGGGAGCGGGGCGACGAGGGCGGGGGCGTAGGAGAGAGAGAGAGGGGGGGCGACCGCCGATTCACCTCCAGATCGAGAGAGGGAAGAACGAAATCGAAAAGGACGAAGGGAATAAGGGACGATTTCGAATGGTCGAAGGCCGTCGAAGAGGACGAAGCGGCGGAGGCAAACGCGCGGGAAATAGAGCGGGGAAGGAGGGAAACGAAGCGCCTTTTTTCCCTCTTTTTTTTTTTGGGGTAATGGGTAAATGGCGAGCGAACGATTAGGGTTCGTGGGTTTTATTCCCAGTTATTCACCGGCGTTTTAATTGGAAACGCCGGTGAATGTGCCAGTATATTCGCCGGCGTTTATAATAAAAAACGCCGGTGAATAATAAACTTCACCGGCGTGTTTAGATAAAACGCCGGTGAATACTAACATTCACCGGCGTTTTAAATCGACCGCCGGTGTATGACCATCCCATCTGGCGCCCAATTCCTACTGGCTCCCTACCCCGGCGCTACTAGTAAAACGCCGGGGAATAATCGCCGGGAAAGCTACTTTCTTTTGTAGTGTTTCAAATTGTTTCAATTCCTTGTCCACTTGTTTGAAGCCTTGCCCTTTTATTTTATCCACTAGTAATATCAATTTATGTTGTTAAAAATATATCAAAAATTCTATTGGGATGTGGCTCGAACTCACTAAATTTTCGGAGAAAATATACGAATAAGAAAAATTACTACTCTTTGATTAATCTGACGATCACAGTTAGTACTATCGAAAGAAATTAGTGACTCTAGGTCTTACTTTGACACACTTATATATAATAGTCAATCGGGACTGTAACCTTACTACATAATATAGTTTTTAACATTTTCAATCAATTTCTCTTTAAACATCAACCATGGCTAAAACTATTGCCAATTTTCTGCTCTAAATTAAGGACAGGGGAAGAGGCTTAACTAATGCTAACTGGTATTTTGTTATTCTTTTTTCCTTTTCTTAAATTAGTAGAACTATAAAATGGCTTGTCTTTCTTTGCTTTTGATAATTACTAACTAATAAAGCTTAACCTTTTAGAAACAGGAAATAAATTTTAATTTACGTAAGACAAACTGGGGCCCAGTGTTTCAATAAACCTGACCTGAAAACTGTTGAAAATTTTGCCGTACTCACCCACTTTTTGAAAATATTTGGCGCTCCGACCCAATTTCAAAAACAATTAACAATTTGCATCTGTTTACGACACATCAGCAAGAAACGTTATTGGGAAAAACGGCATAGATTATTTCGATACCGTTCTTCCCAATAACAGCATCTGTTTGGAAAAAAGTTTCATGCCGTTATTCCAAATAACGGCATCTGTTACTTTTTGTCCAAAGATCTAACAGTCTCAATTGTGAGCTGAGAGAGAATTGTTAAAGTAAATTAACCTATGCCGTTCTCTGAGAGAACGACAACGTTTATACTGATGCCGTTATTCAAAATAACGGCACCAGTTATTTTCTTTTTGCACAGTTACCTATACTCATATTCCCCCAAACCTTTCTCCTACCCATTGTCATTCGTTTTTTTCTCTCTCTCTCTTCACTCTCGTAACCCACAAACCCTAGATCCCTAAATCAAAAAATTTCAACCATTGGAGTGCTCTAAAATTTCATATATCCTACATCCTTACTCTCACTCTCATTTCATTCTTCATCCACAACGATTTTTCAAGCTAGCGGCGGTACGGTCTAATTTGAAGGTATTATTATCTTAACCGTAAGTTTGATATGTATTCCCATGTTATGCTTATTATGAGTAGTGAATGACTTGAACATGTTTGAATTTTTATGGTTAGGTATGGAATTTAATATCCCTATTTGGTAATATTTTGGGGGTGAAGTAATTAAAGATCCCAAGATTGGATATTCTTATAGTGATGTTGAACCGATAATTATTTGGGCTCCCTGCAACTTTATGTACTCAGAATTAATAGATAAGATATATGAAGTCACCAATTGGGATAGAAGTGAAATGAGTGTGAAAATCAAAACCCGTTATGCTACTAGTAAAGGGGGTGTGCAATATTTTATGTTGGTACCCGTAGACAATGACAATTCTTTGAGGTCCATGATGGGTAGGATACTTGATCCAAATTATAGTTGGAACGCAATTGAGTTATATATCGACCAAACGAGGCTTCCAAATACTAGACGGGTTGTTATTGAAAGTCCAAGGCCCGCACGGACATTGAAACCATCTGTCTAGTCACATGCTAGAATTTCAAATACAGAAGAAGATACTAGCACAACTCCAACGAAACATGTTTCCTCCGAATATGAGTAGGTACATTCGCTGATATTGTCACAAAATATTTTGGTAGACGACATGGCAATGGGAGACTTTGACAACATCGTTGTAAATAACGATTTGGTCGAAGAGGAAGAAGATGAAGAATGCGGTCTCGAAGATGATGAGGAGGAGGTTGTCGTTGAAGCTCCGGTTGTTGATGTCAATGTTAATGTGCCGGTTAACAATGCCCACGTGTTGCCAAGTCAGGACACAAGTGCAGCTATGCATGGATCTCAATCCAATGAATGGATGTCTCGTGTCACCACACATGAACATGGACAATCTTCCGTTGGCTCTTCCAACTTTGATGAACTCTTCATAGGTCAAAGATTTCCAACCAAAGATGCTCTACAACATCAAGAGAAGATGTACGCCGTGAAGAACCACAGAGAATTCGTGACGGTAAAATCAGATCGTGGTCTATACTATGTGAAATGTAAATACGCACCCATTAACCCCGAATACATTGCAGAAATTCGTCACTTCAAAATGTAGTTGGTTGTCCATGGCGGTTGCATGCAATTGTTCTAAAATGCCGTAATTATTTCGTAGTAAAGAAGCTTGAAGGTGCACACACATGTGTCAATCCTACATTGACTCAGGATCACAGCAAAATTGATTCCACGGTTGTATCGACGGTCATATTGGATGTTGTGAAGGAACAACTCGCAATAACACCAAGAGCCATAATTGGAATAGTGAAGGGTAGGTTCCATTACACAAGTTCATACTGGAAAACTTGGAAGGCTAAACATAAAGCAATTGAGTGACTATATGATTTTTTTAAAAAAACTTACACTAAATTACCATATCTACTCAATGCAATTCAAGCTTCAAATTCGGATACGGCTGTATATTGGGCGAAGATTGCGTCCGGTCCGGGCAAAGAAACCTTTAAGGGTGTTTTTTGGGCATTTGGTCCTTCCATCGAAGGATTTAAGGCATGTAGACCAGTTATAAGTGTAGACAACACTCATTTGTACGAGAAATATAAAGGCTATTTGTTAATTGCTATTTCACCAGATGCAAACGGTAGGTTGTTTCCATTTGTGTTTGTACTAGTTGACGGTGAAAGTATAGAGATGTGGACATGGTTCATCAACTATATTCGGTGTTTCGTCATAGATCGTGCAGGTCTGTATGTCATTTCTGATTTGTATGCCGGTATTTTATCAGCAATGCAAAATGAGTTCGGTACATGGAAGGAACCATTTGCATATCATCGGTTCTGTATGCGGCATTTTGCTAGCAATTTCCAAAAAAAGTTTGGTTGCAAATTTTTGATGAGTAAGTTGAAGGTAATCGTGTGTCAAAATCAGTGGAAGAAGTTTGAGAAAAAGATGGCACAACTTGAAGCGAGCAATGCTGATGGGGCTAATTGGTTGAAGGAGAAAGCGATTGAAAAGTGGGCACTTTCTGCCGATGGAGGTCGTAGATATGGTATAATGACAACAAATTTATCGGAAGTTTTCAATTCGGTTTTAAAAGGTGTTCGTAGCTTGCCTGTCACCGCAATTGTAGAACATATATTTTTTCGTCTAAACATGTATTTTACTGATCGTCGTGAAGCCGCGCAGACGCTTATCAGTAAAGGTAAATTATGGGCACCACGCATTCAGGATCTTATTGATGTACGCCGTAAAAAATCCAATTTTCATGAGGCAATAATGTATAATAATCGGTCAGGTGTTTTTGGGGTGAAAACGGACATTAGATTGGATAGTGGATATCAAAAGGGTGGACATTGGCACATGGTAGACCTCGAGAGCCGAACTTGTACTTGTGAAAAATTCCAACTATATCACATTCCATGCTCTCATGTGTTAGCGGCATGTGCTTCTCGTACGCTTGATTATCAACCATACATTGATGCCTTTTACTCTACCGGTTTGTTAGCAAAAACGTGGGCACCAACTTTCAATCCTATTCCAGACGAATCTTATTGGCCGACACAAAGTGGACCGGTGCTCATAGCCTATTCAAGTCTTCGTCGGGTAAAAGAGCGACCAAAGAGTACTTGTTTCCGCAATAACATGGATGCTTGATAAGGTGGGAGCACTGGGAGAGTTTGTTCGAAATGCAGAGTGAGTGGACACAACAGACGGAGTTGTAAGAATGTACAGAGTGTGGGGACTTCACAGTCTACCGGCACTTGAACTTGTATCCGGTTATTGTATTAATGTTGTAAAATCTATCGTTAAGTTAGTATGAATTAGAGAGCTTTTGTTTTATACTCAGTAATTTAAGTTTAATTAGTTAAGCATGAGATTTGTGGAATGAATGGTTGTTGAATTTGAGTAAATTTGATTTTAATAATTTATCTCCACAAAACATGCACAAAAAACATGCACTGCTATTCATATAACAGATGTCGTTCTTCTGAATAACAGCATATTCAGAAGATGCCGTTATTCAGAGGAACAACTGTGAAGACAGAAAGAATGGCAGAAGTCCCAAAATTTTGATTTTTGACACCTAAGAGATGCCGTTATTCAAGATAACGACATTCTTAGGAGATGCCGTGATTCAAGATAATGACATTCTTAGGAGATGCCATTATTCAAGATAACGGCATCCTTAACTGATGCCGTTATTTTGGAGAACGACTGTGAAGAAAGAAAGTATGGCAGATGTCCCAACTTTTCGAATTTTGCCTTATAACTGATGCTGTTATTTTCAAGAGCGTTACAGGATTCACATGCCGTTATTTGCAATAACAGCTTCTGTTATTGCTGTTTTCTACATAAAACATGCACAGACATGCACAGAACTCCTACTCCACTCAATACATGCACATTACACAATTTCGTAAACATTTTCCCCACATTTCAACTCATCAATTCATAACTTTGCTTCAAGTTTTTTTGAACTCTTCAACTCCTCAACTCAGCAATTCAACAGCTTCAAGCACAAAATTCATACATCAAATTCAATACGTCAAATTCAACCAAGTACTACCATTACACAATTTTCTCGTGCACTTCAAATTCAAGCACAGAATTCATACAACCCAAACACTCATCAAGTTAGATCAATTTTTTCAATAACATACATTTACATAACATCAAATGTGGTTGACTTCGAAGTGGGGCGGGGGGTTCTGCTTCAACTGTTTGTTGGGGTGGAGGTGGTGCTCGGCTTATGTTTGGTCGGGCCATTTGAGTTGGTATTTCGGTTGAGCGTATAAGGGCATCGAAGCGCGAACCGTCACCAACTTCTTCAAGAGAAGTATGACATGGAAATAGGAGTTCTCTCGCAAATTCCTTGCATGCCTTCGAAGCGTTGCTCTTCAAGACATGAGCACATTTCCTCGCAATGTCACATGTGTTGTCAATCTATATTAGGAATAAAAATTATTAGTAGTAAACCAAACTTTTGTTAAATAAACATAAGCAAAATGATGTGAATAAAATTTATTAACACTAACATTACTTTACCATTAAACGATAGGAGGAAGCTTTTGGTTGATACATGGGTTGCGATGTAGAATGTGCGAGTGGTGGTTCCACTTGGTGCCTAGGTACCGATTGTTGGATACCCGCGGGGAGATCCGTTCTTGGCGTTATATACAACCGTATGATACGACGGTACCATGCCATGTACCCGGTTTGCAACGATCCGTCGTACGGCACAATTCCTTCAACAACCAAGTCATACTTCCTCTCATTCCAACATGCTACATGAGTACGGTGGTGATCGGCCCAATCCATATTCGGTAAATGATCATGACCGGTAATATTGTGAAGTCTACGGTCGTATATTGAGTTTTCGGAGATGGGCTGCTGTGCATTGAATTGGCGGAGGATGCGGCCGGGGTAATAGAACTCCACAATTAAGAAATTTACAAGTGGAGCTAATGTCAACCATAGTTGATTATTGGCGGTGCAAATGGGGGGTAGATGATGTAGCCTATCGTCCGTATACGGTGTCCAGTGGACGTACTCATCCCTCAGCTGATCGAGTTCATCCCTGTAATATATGTTTTGAAAATCCCTAATTTTTTTGCTACAATGTTTTTTTTTTTGAAGAAAATGTGGAATAATGCCACCTTGTTTCATTAATAAGTGATTAATAAACAACCTCGGAGTCCCAGGAAAATACAAGTGCAGTGCAGGAAATAAAATATAACCCCCAACATAACCTTGGGGGGTGGGTAACAACATCCAGCCTAAAGGCAACCAAAATACAAATACAACCTACTGTGGCCTGACACAAAAAAGTCATAGTGAGGCAAGAGTCCACTCATCAGTCAAGAGTTGGTCCGATCTCTATCTCCTCGTCATCAAACTCATCCACCTGGAACACCCTTGCAATCCTTCCTCTTGCTCCTGAAGCAGCAGCTGTAGCCCAAAAGAAAATTAGATGCATAATATGAGTAAGATTACTAGAAATAGAATTACATGAAGCACGGAAATAAAGATTGTTCCTATCTAGCCATAACACCCATGTGGTTGCCGCAATGGCAATAAACCATGCATCTTTCATATCGTGACGTGCTGATGCAAATCTGGGACCCACCTACAGTTCCTCATAGTCTCTTGGGTAGTCACTTGTTCCTAGTGCTCTGAGCACCTCTACCAAGACGGCCTTGCTTCTAGTGCAGTGAAGAAACAGATGATTCAGAGTTTCCACGTGAACGTTGCAGAACCCGCAATTGGTCGCAATGTGAGGTTGCCTCTTGGCAAGGTTCTCTCTAGTGAGAATGGCCTTGTTGAGCACCAGCCATAGGAAGACTCTAATTTTCAGAGGTGTTTTTGTCTTCCAAAGAACTGCTGCCCAACTGGGCCTGCATCCTCGATAGTGAATCCGGTGGTAGAGTGATCTAACCGAGAACACTCCCTTGTTCTCGAGTCCCCAACGCAAGTGATCTGGGCCTTGGGCACACAGCACCCCAGACTGGACTATGCGCGTTTGCAATTCATGCAGTTGCTGTAGCATACTTGGAGAAAGAGTTCCTTGGAATGACGGTCTCCAAGTCCCATTTTTCCAAGTTTTCGCCACCGAGATATTCGGTCTAATCGTTTTAGCAAACAGCTCTGGGAAATCTTCCTTAAGAGAATGAGGACCGCACCATTTATCCCACCAAAATCTGGTGGTTCGACCATTGCCAATCAGCGACGAAGTTGCTGAGTTGAAAGGTCCCCTGGCTTTAGCAACTCCTTTCCAGAAACGGGAGACTTTGGATCCAACTCGGAAGCCTAAACTTCTAGTACCTTTCCCACGAAGATAAGGTTGGATAAAGTCCTGCCATCCTTCCCCGCAATGATGGAACACTTTCCACCACCACTTTCCCAGGAGTGCCAGATTCATATCTCTGAGGTCAATGATGCCTAGCCCTCCGTGCCTCTTTTTCATGCATGCGATATTCCATTTAATAAGGTGGTAGCCTCCCTTATTTGAGTCTGCGCCTTTCTAAAGGAATCTTTTCCTGATACGATCGATCCTTTGGATCACCCACTTTGGGAGTTCAAAGAAGGACATGTAGTAAATGGGTAGATTGGATAACACGGAGTTGATGAGAACCACTCTGCCCCCAAGAGAAAGCGATTTGCCTTTCCATCCGGACAGTCTATCCTCCACCCTGTCAATAATAGGTAACCAGTCAGCCTTAGTAAGCCTCCCTGGTCGTAGCGGGAGCCCTAGGTATTTGATTGGGAATTCTTCTATCGCGCAGTTGAGAATGGTGGCATGCTCCCAAAGTTCAGTTTCTGAGAGTGAGATAGGTACAAGCGCAATCTTGTGGAAGTTAATGCTCAGGCCTGACCAGGCTTCAAAGCAGTAAAGGACCCCTTTAAAGCAAATTGTTTCCATTCTAATCCCATTACCAAATATAAGGGTGTCGTCAGCATATTGAAGGATCGTGCATCCCTGATTAGCATTGCTGCTGGCCACAGGTGTTGTCCATCATTTTCTTTGACAATTATCTAGCATTCCTCTGAGCACATCCGCTACAATAGTGAATAGGAGTGGGGATAGAGGGTCCCCCTGACGGAGTCCCTTCTTGCACGGGAACGAGGGACCGGTCCTCCCATTCACTGAAATTGCCGTTTTGCTAGAGTGTAAACACTGTTTTATCCATCTTATCCATTTGTCCCCAAAACCTCTCCCCCTGAGAGCCTCTAGCAAACATTCCCAGTCCACCGAGTCGTATGCTTTCTCAAAATCCAGTTTGAGGAGGAAGTTCTTGGAATTGTTCTTGTGACAGTGGTGGATGACTTGTTCAGCAGTAGCCACGCAGTCTAGGATACATCTACCCTTAATGAATCCCGTCTGTGTCCTACTGATAAGACTGTCCATGATGCTTCCCAATCGGATGGCTAGGACCTTAGTGATGATCTTAGCCAAGTAGTTAATCAGGCTAATTGGTCTAAAATCCCCTACGCACTTAGAATCTTCCTGTTTGGGGATCAACACAACTTCTGCAAAGTTGAACATTCCCAGCCTCAGGTTATTGTGAAAAAATTCCATCATTACATCCATAAATTCTCCTTTAATTTCTTCCCAGAACACTTGGAAGAACAACATCGGAAAGCCATCTGGCCCTGGCGACTTGTCAGCTCCCATTTGCTCAATAGCCGTTTTGACCTCTGACTCCGTGAAAGGTTCCTCCAAGGAGGAGTTTTGACCTGGAGCAATCTGATAGTCCTGCCAGAAGTCTGCCCCCATTGGAATCCTAAAGTCATTTTTCTTCCCGAGGAGACCCTTATAGAATGACTGAAAGGTAGTGGATATCACCTTTTCCTCCTGAGATGTACCTGTAGCTGTCTGAATTGAAAGAATAAGATTGGATCTCCTTCTAGCACTAGCTACCCGATGAAAGTAGGCCGAATAAGATTGGATCTACAATGTTGATTTTGATTTATGAGAGCTGTATACATTGGTAGTATAGTACAAGTGTTGTATATTTGTTTTATCCAAGTAGTAATTGTGGAATTGTACTTATGGATTGTTGTTGATCTAGGGTTTGTGAAATTGTTGTTGATTAGTAAGAGCTATATTGGTAGTACAGTAAAATCATTGTAGATTAGATCCACGTAACTAATAGATATGTGAAGTGATTCTCATAGGAGATTGAGATGTGGATGACCTACTTTGCTATCTTTGCGAACTTAGATTCATCTATTTGTAGTGTGTGGAGATGTTGCGGTAATGATTGTTTGTTAATGTTTAGTAATATTTTAGTATAAATTTTAGAATTTCTAGTCTCATAATGTTTATTAATATTGTAGTTGACACGTTATATTTAATGTTGACAGGCTAATGGATCCTACACAACCATCTTCTTTCCATGATGTGGGTGCTTCATCTTGTACTTCGCATGGACCACAGGGACATCTGGGTCCTTTAGATCCTACTGTGCTTATCTATAAGAAGATCATAGGTCGCAGGCAGTTTGGATTGCAGATGTCGAAAAAATGAGTTTCTGAATGCACACAATCTTGGCGATGCACCATCGTATTCAAAATTATTTGGTAAGTAGCGGATTTTATGGAATGTCGAAGTTGGCGAAAGTAAAATGTGACCACGCACTACTTACCGCTCTTGTGAAGCGTTGGAGGCCAGAGACACATGTTTCACTTACTAGTTGGGGAGATGACGGTCACCCTACAAGATATAGCTGTCATATCGGGTCTTCCAATCGATGGGGTGGCCGTCACCGGCAACTTGATGTTCAATAAATTGGCATTGTTAAGAGATTATCTTGGGCACGAGGTGGATGAAGATGATAAGGGTGTATCCGTTGAGGAATCAGTCCGACGTTCCTGGCTGTATACGGAGTTCAATACTAGTCTGCCAGACGTACTGACGGACTTCCAACTCCAATGTTATATGCGGGCTTATCTTTTGTCGATGATTGGAGGTATTCTATTCCCTAATTCTTCTGGTGATGTAATGCATTTGATGTATCTTCCATTGATCTCCGACATACAAAGAGCCGACCGATATAGTTGGGAAAGTGCGGCTCTGGTCTCCCTCTACCGTGCACTGTGCAATTGTTCGATAGGGTCGATCCAAATGACCGGGCCGATGGTGATATTGCAAATATGGTGTTGGGAACGAATACATCTTGGCCGGCCCCGGGTAACGGTACTTTCAAATAGTTGGAGTGTGCAACATGAAAATCCAGTGTTGAGAGCTCCTCTTGGTGCGTACTGGATGGGTAAGCTCACGTGGAGAGATAACCCACGCGGTGTGCTCTTACCACAAATTCAGATTCTGGATTCTTTCAAAAACAAATGAGAGAATCAAAACTACAGTCTATATTTAATTGTTGTTTGGCAACTTACAAATCACTCAAATAGTTGGAATTTTAGTAATTTATGATTTACGGATCTAGGGTTATAGGAGTGAAGAGAAAGAGAGAAAAGATCGAAAGACAAAGGGGGAAGGAGAAGGGTTTTTGAGTATAGGTAACTGTGCAAAAAGAAAATAACTGATGCCGGTATTTTGAATAACCACATCAGTATAAACGTTGTCGTTCTCTCAGACAACGGCATAAGTTAATTTACTTTAACAATTCTCTCTCAGCTCACAATTGAGACTGTTAGATTTTTGGACAAAAAGTAACAGATGTTGTTATTTGGAATAACGGCATGAAACTTTTTTTTCCAAACAGATGCCGTTATTGGGAAGAACGACATCGATATAACTTATGCCGTTTTTCCCAATAACGTTTCTTGCTGACGTGTCCTAAACAGGGGCAAATCGCTAATTGTTTTCGGAAGTGGGTTGTAGCACCAAATATTTCAAAAAAGTGGGTCAGTACGGCAAAATTTTCAAAACTATTTTAGTGGGCTTGGATTCCATGATGAGAGCATTGAATCAGCCTTTTTAGGGCCCAGACTATGGACCCTTACTAACTACCGGGCCGCTCTCTTGTGTCTGTTTTTCTGTCCTTCCTTTTCTTCTTTCTTTGTTTCTTAAATAGAGTTTGATTAACACATATGGGATCACTAGTTGAAATTTGCCGTGCACCAAGTGCACGTGGCTTGGTGGACGCGCAAGTTGAATATTTTAACAATGTTTTATGTTGTTCAGAAAATCAATCATATAAGAAATCTTATTAAGAACTCAATTGAATATATAATATAATATCTATATATTAATTATGTACACAAAATACTTAAAATTTTAATATTAAGTACTCTAAATATTATATCTAGTTTTGACTAAATACAAAATAACATGTGAATAATTATCTCATCTAAAACATAAAGAGATATAAATTGTAGTTAATTGCATAATAATCACCAAACAACTTTAAACCTTGAAATGGAAGGCCGCAATGCAGATTCAACAAATTATTGAAAACTATTTAGTTAGATTGATAGTTTGACTATACTCCCTCTACGAAGAAAAATGTGAACTGTATCTACATTTGAGTGTGCTAGCATTAAAAACTTAAATACCATAAATACAACAGTTACCGTTTTATCTTAATTAGTCAGATATAAAAAAATTCACAATATAAAATAAAAAATCTAAATTTTTTATTTGTTTCACATCCGCATTGTTTTATTCTATAACTTTCACAATATTTATTTCACAAGGAAACTTGTTTTTTTCTTTCTTCGAAAAATAAATGAACACAATTAAGTTTGTCATAATGGCAAAGGTAATATTGCACCAACCTTCTCATCTCTCACCTTCATCTTCATCTTCCTAACAAAACAATCATGACAACTAATCTGAATCGGAAATAAAATCAAAACTAAGATGATATTCATTGCAACTATAAATCTAGTACAATGAGAAACAAAGCTTGATATAGGAAGACAAGTTATTATACAGAGTTAAAAAATTAAAATTAAAAGTAAAAAGTCCAATGAAAAAACAGAGGGAGACAGGAGACCTTCCCATTAATCAATTGTCATAAAAAGTGATGGACTCCCACCAGAAGATGAGCATAGCTATGAGAATGCCGACAAGCAAAAACACTTAGAATACTTAGAATATTAGGGATGCTCCAAGATTTGCATATTTTGAAGGAATACTTAGAATACAATTTGAAAGACTTAAGTCACACAAGCAGGAAACACACTTAAATATCTATTAAAACCTGATGCACATTCCTGGTTAAATAAATAAACTGCTGAGACATTGATCACTGATCAATCTCCCAATAACTATCATCTTCCTCATGTTTTTCAATCATTTTAGTTGTTGATAAATTTCATTTCATGGTCCTCTTAAGCATAAAACCAAATTTGAATTTCTAACAAACTATTTTTTCTTTTGATCTTTGCCTGATTAGTATTATTGTATGAGTCATATGTTGGAAATATTTTTGGCATATTTTCCGGGCCGGATTCCATTGGGCTCTGGCCACCGGCAGTGCCAGAAAGTGATTGGATTACGTTCCTCTCGTCGAGTACTATTCCGTAATGTACTCATTTTCCAAAAATGGTTTCCGTATGAATGAGATATGTGGGTCCAAAGTTGGGTACTCGAAATGTACTAACTTGGGAATTTGAAGAAAATGGATAGTCCCACATCGGAAGATGGGAAAGATTTATATAGTATATAAGATAAAGAAATGGAATAAAGGTCATAGCCATGGGGTTACTACTAACGTGTAGTGGAGAGAGCACCTAGCCAAAATTACAAAAACACACACACGCGTGCCCGGCCCCGACCCTAGCTTCAGATTCTGTAACTGGTGCCATTATTCTGTAAAAGCAGAATAATGGATCCTCAGTTACGTTTTTGGAGCAATTACTCTGCTAACTATTACAGAGTGATGGATCCATGATCCATCAGTTACGCCCTCATCACCTATAAGACCCAGCAATTTTGTCTACCAGATACACAAATATTTGCACTTCTTCTTCCTCTGAATCTGAGAGTACAACATAGCTACTGGTTCGCTGGTATCTCTGAAGCTAGGGTGCTGCTATTAAGGGAAAGGTAATATACAATTGTATTCTAGGAGGCAATTCGTCAACTACCGACACACTATGGGGTGAATTTTTCTTTAAGGACAGAGATCTTAATCTCGACTCTGTATTAAAGTGTCTGGTTTATTTTTTCATTCCTGTAATTGTAGTTCTTCACAATCATTGTTAGGAATTTTCTATTTTATGATATTCGAGTTCTAACATCATATGCTTGATCTCATTATATTTCCTTTATTCTGATTACTTATATATCCAAATTAATTCCACCACCTTCATAATTTTATAATGGACTTTTATTAGCCAACTTAAGCCTTTATGATTCAGACACTTATAAACGCCAATAATATATTGTAGTGCCCCGAATTTCCAATATAATATCTTAGAAATACGTGGCACAATTCCAGAATCTACTTCAATGTAATCATGAACATAGCAACCAAATACATAAAAAATTGAAACTTTTTATTACATCAATTGCTTACAAAGCACAAAGGAATACAAAACACCTTGAATTACAAATTTCTTTCTTTACAACACTTTCTTTTATAAATTACATAAGTCATTACATCACTTTAACCCAAGCATCCAAATCCCAAGCAATAGGTAATCACCTATAAAATATGAGGCTAGAGATAACCCTAACCCCCAAAACTAAAGGGGTCAGCCATAACGGTGTGAGTGACATAAAAACTAACAACATATGTAAAGCATGGATTTATCAACAACAGAAAATAAACATGAGTAAATGAAAATAGGAAGATCACGAAACGCGAAAAACACAACAAGTAAAGCTAGACTAAGTGTCAAGTGTAGAAAACAGAAAAACACATGCATGAAACCAACTCCGGAAAATACAATTCTATATGTTGACTCCATAATGCGTACTTGTCGGAGTCTATGCATCCCACTCTATATAGGTCCGGTGCAAGCCCTTAACGTCTCCACATTGTAGGGTTTAATCCCCCGCTATGCAATTAATCCGAACACGATGACTACTACGAGATAAAGATAAACTGTGAGTATTAGCCCATGCCCCGATAATTCCGAAGGTCAATCTCTATCCACAAATAATTCCGGAGACTATTTCACTCACACCTGGGAATCTTCGAGAATACCCCATACCGCAAGCGATGGCACCTCATCACACGAATACCACATGTGCGTCGCCTCGACTCTGATAATTTTGGAGATCTATCCCATACTACAGGTAATTTCGGAAACTATTTCACTTACACCTGGATAATTCCGGGAATTATCTCACACCGCAAGCCATACTGAGGTCCATAACCCATGCTCTCGTTCATCATATCACCACTAGTGCCTGTCCTTATCATTTAGGTTATTTAATTACTTACAAATCTCCTAGAGTTGGTATACCCTACCGGACTTAACTCAACAACTGATTAACTAAAATTCCTCAATAGGCCCAAACATAAATATCTCAGCTGCCGGTATACTAGGGTCACACACACCCTCTAGTGACTTACACTCAAATCTCCAAACTAATCTTCCAACATAAATTGCTCAGTTAAACCACTTGAAAACATATGTTCAGTAGAAGATAAAGTATAGAATAGTAAGTTATAGATTAAAAATATTTAGAGAATAAATCATTTAAAAGAACATTCAAAGATATAAAGATACATCAGTATCAGTCGACTATAGACAAGCGTCGGTCGACTGTCCAGAGAGAAAATCCAATAGCTTTGAGAAAATAATTCTAAGTATTATAAGTCAACTATAAAAGCCATCGGTCGACTGTCCAGAGCAAAAAATTCAATATCTTTAAAAAATAATTCTAAGTATAGCAATCGACTGTAAAAGATCGTAGGTCGACTGTCTAGAGAAAAATTCAAATTTAAGGGAGACATCAAAACATAGCAGACTCAGTCGACTGTAAAGATGAGTCAGTCGACTGTTCTACGTGATAATTTAAAACTTCAAGAAAAATACAGCAGCCAGGTAGCGACGGTTGACTATAAAGTGACACCGGTCGACTGTCGACCTGCAGACTGCAGATTTTGGTTTTACAAGTTTATGGAAACATCCCTTAACAAATTATTACTTTACATATATAAACCTTTCTTTATAAAGTAGTTAAAATAAGTTAAATAAATTAAAATCAAATCAAACCCTTTTACTACTGAGTTGACCAGCAATCCAGCACAACCCAGAAATAAAGAAAATTCGGATTTGTACTCAGGGTGGCAATTTTGCACAAAAGTCCTTCTTTTTGTAATATTTGCAAATACATCATAAAATTATCGTAAAAATCCAGAAAATTCAGAAATAATATCTAATAATACATGTTATATTTTCTAATTAAAATTTCTAACTTTTGCTTTGCAAGAAAATATTTGTACATGATCCAACATAAATTCCATATTTGCAAAAACACCATAGTTGTTTAAATCTTTACCAAATCGACTCTAAATAAAATTTAAATATATTTTAATTTCAATGATGACCATGGAAAGCCCAAAAATTAGTAAAAATGAATTTTTACTATTTTTTTGAGATCCAAACGGATTTTTACATAAAAGCCCTTCTCTTTCGAGGTATTTGTAAAAATAGTTTTTTTATTCAGAAAATCCCAAAATTTATAATATACTCCATTATAAGTAGTAGAATTTAATAAAAATATAAAATTAAATATTTACTTCAAAAATATTTGCACGTGTTTTGCACATGTAAAATCGACAAATTTGAAAAATAGTCAAAATAGTCAACTTTACAAATTTAATATTATTTAATAATGCAAAATAAATCATTTTATTTTGCGGAGTATTACATATATTAAGAAGTATCACCTCTCATTTCCCGTCAAGGACCAAGGTGATCTCTAAAGTTCGCTAAGCCGAATCATTCAGAAGTAAAAAATATGATAAAAGTTTTTAAATGAAATTTCCTAAGAATTGAGCTAGCGGCAACTAAAATCTTGTATCCTAGTTAAGATACAAGCATTAGTATTGACTTTAACAATAAAGTAGCTCAAACTTCCGACCCAAATAAAAAGATTCTCTTTGCAAGAATTAATATGCATTTCTTCCAAAAAAAAAAATAAAAAAAATTGAATGAATATTGCACTAATTTTTGTTAAACTAATGTTGCAATGCCCACAGCCACCACCTGGATGATTGTTGGTGTGAAATCTTGAATCAGGACCTCAATTGCTACAACTAATCCACTTAGTATAATTAGTGTTTTACTGAGCTTCTTACAACAATGTTCAATTATGTATTTATCTTCTATTGTATACTTACTTTGTGGCTTCATTCTTGATATAAATGTAAGATTCCTTCAACTATGTTGGGTTATCCTTTGTGCGTAATGCTTTTCATGAGATTAATCTATCAATGCTTAACATGTCAGCATAGAATATAAATACTGGTGTAAGGAAAAACCATTTAGAATTTTTTTTTCTCTGAGGTGATCACCCAATTATACCATTTTTCACGAAAGTTTAATGAACATCTAAAAGTTAAACTCTTCGTCAAGATAACTGAACTGATCTAATAACATAACCAAAGATTAGACATTAATAAGGCGACGGCCAGACCAAAACCAAAACAATAACGCAATCAGTAATAATTATTACAATATATTTGACAGTCAAGTGGAATAAGAAGCTGCAATTGGATCAATGTTACTAAGATCATACAGCTAAATATTAACAGCCTATAACCATTCTCAAACTTACCTAAATGCTTGAGAATGTTAGCCAAACTACCCTGCATTGTAAACGTTTTATTCAGTAATGTGAAATCAAATCAGAAGAATATCTTACTAAAAAAAATTTGCCACAAGAAGACAAATCACAATAATGAAATCCACTTCTTTTATTATGTTGCTAATCACTGAATGCAACTCTTCTGTGCTTGGCGCGGCACTTTACTTACTCTTTCCTAAAATGTGTGACAATCATATTTTAGAACGAAGGGTTGCAAACCATTGCCAAAAACCTCATTGGAAAAAAGAAGTATATGCAGGTTTATTAAAATTGATCAGTTGATACACATATTCAATTTCAATTAAGCTTTACATGATATACAGTGCCAGCTGAATATTTTAAATATTTTAACAATGTTCTATGTTGTTGAGAAAATCAATCATTGAAGACATCTCATTAAGAACCCAAATGAATATATAGAATGATCGCTATATATTAATTATGTACACAAAACTCTAAATATTATATCTAGTCTTGAGTAAAAAGTAGTCGAGTAAGCATTTGACATTAATTATTGAATATGTCATTCAGTCTACAGATATTGTGGTTTATAAATTTATCTGAAGCTTACTGTTTGTAAGCTAATTCTGGTGCTCATTCTCTTTGTTGTAGTACAAATGAAACTAATTTTTAATTAGAATTGTGAAATATAATGCAAAACAAACATAATATATAATAATTAAAGTTGAACGTTTTTTTGGATCTACTTTAAGAAAAATTGTGTCAATCTTTGTCTAGATGTATGAAAAAATAAGTAGAAAGATACTGACCCTTGATATATGAATTTACTTATTTTCGCAAGCATTAACACAACAGAAATGTTTTATCTACTATCCAAAAAAGAGAAGATGAAACGAGAAGGAAACAAACCTCCTTTGATGCATGTTGCGATGGTGTAGAATAATTGGATGCTAACGTTTTTACTGAACAAGAAAGCATGCATTGCTTCCCATAGTGTTCTTGAAACATAAATGAGTTACCTCCCATCACCAAATTATTATTCTACGGATGCACACAACATACGGGAAAGTACATTTGTACATAAAAAATTTAAAATGCACATGCTGATTTATCTTTTCAGATGTTTTAATGTCCATTCAAAACAATGGCAATCCATTCATAGAGACCCAGAGCGACTTATCATTAAAGAACAATTAGCTCTAAAAGCTATGTGAATGCCTAACCTTTGATCCTCCTAACATATTGCAAAATAAATAAAACAAAAAAGATTAGTCTTCCATATTTTTCTATTATTGATTAATCATCATAGTGGAATCAATGGCACAGAGTCAAAATAGGATTTGGATTTAAGACTATTAATGAACCAAACCAATTCAATGAATACACTCATAACAAGTATAGTATATATTTTCAGATTTCTGGTCTAATCAAGAATCATTAAGTATAAAGATGATGATACACATGCCTTTTCTTTGGAAATAGAAAAGGGATGCTTCTAATGGAGCATGTAGGAATAATAAGACATAATGTTTGTTTTGATTTTATACCCTTCTTTCCCAAGAAAAAAACATAAAAATATACCATCAAGATAGATAACTATCTATCACTCTATTTCCTATTTGATCTAAGCTTATTGTCTTTCTTTCAGTAAAAGGATTGGGAGAACCTATTACCACTATTACTACATATATTCTTCTCTTTTTTTTACAAGGCGACACCCAGATTTGAACTGGGGATAAAGGATTTGCAGTCCCCCGTCTTACCACTTGGCCATGCCGCCAAAACAAAAGCGATCCAAAATAGATAATATTTGGATCCATTTTCAAGTACTAAATACTAAAGAGTAACTCTCTTTTTTATCTTGAATCATATTATACTTATCTTTTTTGAAAAAGAAATTCTTATTTTTTATTGGGTAATGAAATTGTGTTTCCTTGAATGGCATAAGAAAATTCAATTGATTTATGACTAAACTAATGAGTATTCATTATTTATAATAAAGAAATTCTTTTCCATTTCCATTATAGCAGCATATATGTGTATATGTAAACCGCCGAACAGAAATTCTTATTTTTTAGTGGTATAGGATACTTTAATGGTATAGTGACAAGTATATGTCTCACGATCAAGGATATTTGAGATATTTTGCTTATATGAGTTTTTTCAGTACTTCTTTGTTGGGATTAGTTACCAGTTCTAACTTGATACAAGTTTATATTTTTTGAGAACTTGTAGGAATGTGTTTGTATTTATTAATAGGTTTTTGGTTCACACGACCAATTGCAGCAAGTGCTTACCAAAAAGCTTTTGTAACCAATCGTATAGGGGATTTTGGTTTATTATTAGGAATTTTAGGATTTTATTGGATAACTGGTAGCTTAGAATTTTGGGATTTATTCAAAATAGTTAATAACTTGGTTCAAAATAATGAAGTCAATTCTTTATTTGTTATTCTGTATCTTCTTTTTTATTCATTGGTGCTTTTGCTAAATTTGCGCAATTCCCCCTTCACATATGGTTTCCTAATGTGAATTGTCACTATATGGCGAGAATTTTTCTTGTAGCTCGGCTTCTTCCTCTTTTTGTAGCTATACCTTACATAATGAATCTCATTTCTTGCATAGGCATAATAACATTATTCTTAGGATCAAGTTTGGCTCTTGCTCAAAGAGACATTAAAAGAAGTTTAGCTTATTCTACAATGTCTCAATTGGATTATATTATGTTAGCTCTAGGTATAGGTTCTGATCGAGGTGCTTTATTTCATTTGATCACTCATGCCTATTCGAAAGCTTTATTGTTTTTAGGATCAAGCTCTATTATTCATTCAATGGAACCCATTGTTGGATATTCACCAAAAAAAAGTCAAAATATGGTTCTTATGGGTGGTTTAACAAAATATATTCCAATTACAAGAATTAATTTTTTTAATTTAGGTACACTCTCTTTGTGGTATTCCACCTCTTACTTGTTTTTGGTCCAAAGACGAAATTCTTAATGATAGTTGGTTATATTCCCCTACTTTCGCAATAATAGCTTCCTTCACAGCAGGATTAACAGCATTTTATATGTTTCGGATGTATTTACTTACCTTTTATGGACTGCGCATTCATTTTCAAAATTACAGTAGCAACAAAAATAGTTAATTTTTATTCAATATCCTAATGGGGAAAAGAAGTACCCAAAGAAATCAATAGAAATTTACTTTTATCAACAATTAATATTAATAATAAGGTCTCCTTTTTTTTTTCAAAAGATACATATCAAATCGATGATAATGTAAGAAATGGTATAGGATAATTTAATACATGATTATACACATATATGTCTCACGATCAAGGATGAGTTTTTTTAAAAAGCATCATATTCTCCTTATCATACAAACGATACCATTCAAACTTTCTTCATGATCTCAGTAACCTGCTTAGAAAATTGTCTCTTGACTGTATGTTTCGTACTTATGAAAGTGTATGAATTCGGTTGTACTTTTTTTTCCTCTACATGCAGGCATAATCTCATGAATGTATATTACTCTTCAGCTTCCAAATACCAAGTGTATTGTTGCTGTGGGCCAAATTTTAGTACTCACCAATTTGCAATACAAAAATGATCATTGATATATAGCTAGCTAGACGACGTTAGTTCTCATGATTGAGTGCATATTTTGAATTGATAAGGTCATGCTCTATAATCCATTCAGACAAACTATTACCAGATGAGAAATAGATAACTGCTTTTGGTTGTGAGCTTGCAATTTTTAAGCCTCTCATTTCAATAAAAATATTTTGCAAAAGTTCTCTTGATGTAGCAAAAAATTTCATCATATTCATGGTAGGTAAAGAATTTGAATTTGAATTCCAAGAAGAACAAGGAGAAGAGCAGAAGCAAAACTCGTGACAAACTGAGCTGATGACATCCTCGACCACCTCATTTCATTCCTCTCTGCTTCTGATACCTGTTTTTATTTGGTTTTTTGGTCTTAAAACAAGTGAACTTTGACGACAAGTACATGATGCCATTGACGATGATGCTAAATAAAAACAACGTTGCGGTCAGATTTCAGGTTATCCGACAACTTGAATTCTAGGTTGGTAAGGGAATTTGTAGAGTTTCTGTCTATGAATATAAGGGTATGAAATCAAGTAAAGAAAAACATTTTAAGTACTTGAAATATGAGAAAGAAAAGCCTCTTCTGACCTGTTTTGCAACATGTCTTTGTTTTCCATGTTATCAAAGATATTCATTCAAACAACATTTTCGATTACAATGTAACAGATCAGTAGCCCCTGCATAACAAAATTTAGCAGCTGCAAGCATTAATGTAAACACGGTAATATTCCGATTTAAACAATTTATCTAATACTGAATATTTATTTAAGCAATGATGCATATATCCAAGTAATTCATATTTATTTATGCAAGCATTAAAAGAACATCCAAGAATTTCATAGAAAATGCTATATTTTGTTCAAAATCATCCATTTCTTGGAAAATGCTATATTTTGTTCAAAATCATCCATTTCTTGGAAAATGCTAATCACAACATCAACTGCAAGCAGGTTAAAACTATAAAAACAAGTCTTCTTTTTATTACTGAAATAGGAAAATGGGTGGCGAATGAGCCTCAGCGCAGCAGTCTGCACCTCAGCGCAGCAGTCTGCACCTTCATACATATAAGCTAATATCTGTAAAGAAACAAAAATAGTAGTACACAACATCCACCTATAAATCAAGTGATTATAATGTTATCTTTACATAGAGAATAAACTGACTGAATTATAATATTATGAGCGCAGTGACTGAATGAAAAAGGAGAAAAGAAAAGACATATGGCTAAAGTAGAAGAACAACGAAATAATACCACTTATATGAAAGCTCTCGAAGAGAAACTGAGCATGAGTAAATGACATGTATTACACTATAATCTTAATCCAAAGGAGAGCATGAGTAAATGACATGTACATTCATGTAATAGTACATATTGCTATTAGAGATATTCCGCAATTGGGAAATGTATACTTGTACAAGCTTACCATGACAAAATCAAAATTAGAAAGCAGGATAAAAGATGACAAGTTAACCTTCTTCAGTTGCATTGCTAGGGTTTCACAAAATCGACATCAGAATTGGAGAAAACTCAAGAATCGACTCATTCATTGAAATCGAAATTAGAGTTAGAAAGAAGAAGAGAACGAGAATAATACATGACTAACGTGTTGTTTTAGGAAAATATAGGCAATGATTTCACCATCTAAACCTCATCTTTATCAAGATACCCAATATGAACCAACGGAAACCCATCCCTCCGTAACCCTAAAAAGGGGAGGGATTGGAGGTCGAGCTGGAGGGTGGGATTGGCAAATGGGCCAGCGAGGAGGTGCTTGATTTGGTAGATGGAGTTTTTGGGGTTGGACATGGTGGAGCAGGCGGTAGCGGTGCCGACGAACCGCTGCTTGCCAGCGAAGAAGACGACGGAGGCGGCTGGACTCATCGTTAAGGACGTCATCGATGTTGCGCTGGCGGGCGACGAAACCGATGTCCTTGCCGACATCGAATCCGACACCGCTCATGGTCGGGATTTGGGGATTTCTTTTAGGGTTAGGGTTTCCGATTTGGGCGTCGGCTTCTTCTTTTTCTTGTTTCCTTTTTCCAGGGTTTTGGAGGATTTAATTTATTAGTAAATATGAATTGAATGGCTGAGTTTTAATCTATAAATATAAAGTGTACGGTTCGGATCTGCTCTTGACATATTTATTGTGGCTTTTATAATAGAATATATATATATATATATATATATATATATATATATATATATATATATATATATATATATATATATATATATATATACATACATATATATACATATATATATGTACATACATATATGTATATATGTGTACATATATATATATGTGTACATATATATATAAGTATAGATATGTACATATATATATACATGTATATCTATACATATATATATATATACATATATATATGTACACATATATACATATATATATACATAGATATATGTATGTACATATATATATGTATATATATGTATATATATATATATGTACATACATATATCTATGTATATATATATATATATATATATATATATATATATGTATACATACATATATATGTATATATACATATATATATGGAAAATGCTCCATTGAAAACGGGTCTAGTTTTCACGGGTTGGAAAACACCAATCTGAGCCGTTGGATCGCTCTTGATCGTGATCAGCGGCTCAGATCCAGCTCCCCATCACCCATTTCAATTGATCAGCGGAGGGTTATTTTGGGAATTTCGTCCCAAATAACTCTTCGCTTCACAGATTCTAAAAAAATTGATATAACCTAGGCCGTTGTTGGGAACAACAGCCTAGGTTATAAAAAATTGAGTTATAGGCTGTTGTTTGGAACAACGGCCTTGTTCTAAATTTTTATAACCTAGGCCGTTGTTGGGCCTAGGCTATAAAATTTCTATAAAATTTTTATAAAATTTTATAGCCCAGGCCGTTGTTGAGCCCGTTGTTGGGAACAATGGCCTAGGTTATAAAAATTGAGAACAAGACCGTTGTTCCAAACAACAACCTATAATATTTTAATTTTTTATAACCTAGGCTGTTGTTCCCAACAACGGCTCCCAACAACGGCCTAGGTAATATTCATTTTTTCAGAGCGAATCAAGCAAAGAGTTATTTGGAACGAAATTTTTAAAATAATCCTCCGCCACTTAAGTGATATTAGAAGATGGGCGGAGGCGATCTGAGCTGCTAATCACGATTAAAAGTGATCCAATGGCTCAGATCACTGTTTTCCAACCCGTGAAAACAAACTCATTTTCAATGGAGTATTTGCCGATATATATATATATAATGAGACCCAAATGCAACAAACCAAACATGTCGTAACAAGGGAGGCGACAGCGTAACGAGGGAGGCAAAAAATTCATTTTTTATGCTTTTCTTCAAAATAGACATTCCTTGTAAGACCCCGTATTTCTAGAGAGTATAGATATAGATATATATATATATATAGTATATAGTATAGTATATATATAGTGTATATATATACTAAATAGTAAAAGAAAGAATGTATGGATTGGTGGGAAAAGGTGACGTGGAGAATGGAAAAGAAGGAAAGAAAAAGTGAGTGTGTGAAGTGTTGACTAGTTGACCATAGTAGATGGTATTAATGAGAGAAGGAATGAATGAATGAGTGAAAGAAAGGATGGAAGTGTGCTGGTGGTGTGAAGGGAATAAATCCCATATCGGTGAAGAAGGTGAGAAGAAAGAGAGATATATTAGGATTTCCAAGTGATAAAGGTACCCAACGGGTATACTCACTTTTTGATGGTGTCTGTGGTGGGCGTGGCTAGAATTTAGTTAATTATGTGCGTACGAGTTGAGTGCGGGGCGTTACATCTCTTGAACTCAGTTTGCTCGCAAATTGACTACATGCCACAAACCCTGAAATTTCCAGAGAAATTTTCAAGCAAAAAAGCAGAGCTCGCAAATTGACTACATGCCACAAACCCTGAAATTTCCAGAGAAATTTTCAAGCAAAAAAGCAGAGCTTTCTAAAATGTTACCCACTATCAAACTATACATCATTAAAATCTCCGAAGATAGAGAAAATAAAAATACAACCTAATCTAGACTTCATTCCAGAGAAATTTTCAAGCAAAAAAGCAGAGCTTTCTAAAATGTTACCCACTATCAAACTATACATCATTAAAATCTCCGAAGATAGAGAAAATAAAAATACAACCTAATCTAGACTTCGAAATGAAGTGCTCACTACCATTGCTGTCTAACATCAAAACTCAACTCAACTCTCTTTCTACAAAACATAACGCACACTCCCTTTCCCTCCAACTTCAAAGATTTGAAATGAAGGCTAAATCCTTGTTATCGGTGTTCTCATTCCCTAAAACCACACGCTGCTTTTGTCATAATCTGAATCCTCCTAACCCACAGCTCTTCCATGTCATCCCCACCCTCGCAAACAAAATGAAATTCCTTCCCTTTACTTGTCACCACCCTAAACAACCCTAGTTCAAACGCATCCCCTTTCTTCCTCCTCATCCTATTTCGTTGAAACGATAAGCTTCCCCCCAAACTCGCCTCTCTACATATCACATTCCTACAACTTGACTTCCCCCACCTCAAAACTCCAGCTCCCTCAACCATCCTCATAATCTTAACATGCGTCCTTCCCTTACCTCGCTTTGTATGTTTTCTCACCCTACCTTCTTCTAAAACCAAAATCCTCGCCAACTCATCCAGTATCACCCCCTCTGCGTCATTCCCAAATGCGGAATTCTTCCTTGCTAATGAGAGTGCAGTCTCCCCTCTCTCTGTTTTTATATCACATTTCGCTCCACAAGCAATGAGAATTTCACATAGTTTTCCATATCCTTCTTTTGCCGTTAAAATCAGAGCCGTGTAGCCATCCCCATCAGGAAGATTAACAACGTGAACCCCTCTGTTTGTTAAAAGTCGTACTGCTGCCAAATCACCTTGACGAGAAGCACAATGAAGGGCGCAGAACCCTCCAGAATTTCCCTTCTCAATGGCAAAATCTAACATCACTTGATAAAAAAGATGGCTGTTTTTGTTTGACTGAGAAATATCAATGGCTGTTTCACCTTTGTTATTGTTCAGCTTCACATTGGCACCAGCAAAAACTAACAGCCGGAATGCATCAACATGCCCTTCTTTAGCTGCAACCATAAGAGGGGAGAATCCGTTCTCATCTTGTTCGTCTATATTGACTTCCTCTCCCATCAAAAATGTTTCCAATGCTCTAACATTCCTGCTACCAGCAACAAACATCATAAAGAAAGCTAGATTGCTCGATTTGGGAAGTACACCTGAACTGATCACATCAAGAACTGCACACTTGAAACCAGCACCCCACTGGTTCAAATCCGCCACCAAATCAGCCAAGTTTCCATCATTGTTCATTAGACTCATATCAGCACCACCAGATACAAGAACCTTAACACATTCTTTCCTTTTATACTTGGCACTAAACATTAATGCAGTATCTCCACTCTCTGTTTTTGAGTTTATATCGCATCCCTTATCAACGGAAACCCATGTTTATCAAGATACCCAACATGAATCAACGGAAACCCATCCCTCCGTAACCCTAAAATGGGGAGGGAATGGAGGTCAAGCTGGATGGTGGGATTGGCGAATGGGCCGGTGAGGAGGTGCTTGATTTGGTAGATGGAGTTTTTGGGGTTGGACATGGTGGAGCAGGCGGCGGCGGTGTCGGCGAACTGCTGCTTGCCAGCGAAGAAGACGACGGAGGCGGTTGGACTCATCGTTGAGGATGTTGTCGATGTTGCGCTGGTGGGCGACGAAACCGATGTCCTTGCCTGTTGAAATATAGTAATTGTATATTCTGTTTCCTAATATAGGAAACAGATTCCCCAAATCTCTCATCTTCCCAATCTTCTCTCAGTCTCTTTTCTTCTTCTCCAAGAATGTAATCCTTATATATAGATGTATACAGTGAAGAATAAAGTAGAATAATAAGAATAAGAATTTTCCCCAAAATTATTTTCTTCATGGTATCAGAGCCTAACATGATCTAGGCTAGTTGAAGAAGAAGAAGAGACGGAGGCCATCGGATCTAACGCCTCCATCCCGATCCCGACCAAACCCAGATCCCCGAATCTGCTAGTTGTTTCCGCACTGTTCATCTTCCCCAACACAGAACCCACGGCCATTGAGCCCCGACCTCCTCATCCAGATCAAACTCATTACTTACCTCGTCTTCCCCGGCCTATCTCAGGCGAACTCGTCACCGCCATTCCCCGTCAACCACCCTCCCGTCGACGCCGGTCCCTCCTCAGCCGCCCAGCACACCAAAACCCACCCCGATCTCCACGACATCACAGTCAAAAAACCCTGAACCCATCAACCCCAAATCCGCCGTCGATCAAGAGAAGAAGAAGCACTGTCGATCCCGATCTGTCACAACCCATCGATCAAGAAGAAGATCTGTCACAACCCATCGATCCGCCGACCTCTCCCATCGTCCTCCACCTCTCTGTCACAACCCATCGATCAAGAAGAAGCCCTGACGATCTCCCACAACCTCAGATCTCACGCCGGTGTCCTTCAGATCCCGCCGGCGGCCTCTCTCACGCAAATCCTGCCGTCGCCACTTTGTGGACACCGGCGTCGACGCCTTAGCACCAGACGCCCCGACCCTGCCCTCCTTCCCCGTTCATCGACAACAGCAGCCTCAACCCAAATACCCCATTTTCCCTCTCTGTTCAATCGGCGACCCCGCCAGCGACGCCACCTCAGCGGCGCCGCCCCCATCGTCAACCTCGCAAGCGCGCTGTCGCCCCTGGCCGGCGCTTCGCTCTCTATCGTTGCTGCTGCCTTTTTTTGATTGTTGCTGTGGTCTCCTTTGAGTTGCTATTTTGTGAAGAAGGGAAGGGATTGATCCAGTGTTGGATTGTTGCTGTTTTGCTGGTTGTTGAAGACTTGGAGCTGTTCTTGACCAAGTTGTGTTGTTTGCTATTGGTTGCTGAAGATCAGATTCATTGTTTTTCCTCCTTTGTGGCGCTACCATGGGACAAACTGATAGAGCTGAGAAGAGTATTGAACTCGCCTCTACGGAGGCCTCTACATTAGTCACAGCTGCAGGTAAGGATGGTAAGGTATTTAATATTTCTGCTTCTGTTATGAATAGTGCATGGATAATTGATTCTGGTGCTACCGACCATATGACTTTTGATTCTAGACAAGTTCAAAATTTTCAACCATCCACTAAATCGACTGTGTCCACTGCCAATGGTGACCCTGCCACTGTTACTGGCGAGGGTACCATACATCTCACAAATAACCTAACCTTAGATACTGCCTTAGTTGTGCCATCCTTGAATTTCAACCTATTATCTGTAGCTCAAATAACTACTGCCTTACATTGTATTGTAGTTTTTTGGCCTTCTCATTGCGTGTTTAAGGATATTCGAACTCGCAAGACGATTGGTTATGGGGTTAAGCACGGGAAGCTCTATTACCTAGATTTAGAATCTGAAAGTTCGAGTAAGTTGACTCAAGCTCTAAGTGTGGAAGGATCCGAAGATGAGAAGAAGAAATCAGATATTTGGCTGTGGCATCGACGTCCAGGGCATGCTTCTTTTGGTTATTTGAAGAAATTATTTCCAAGTTTATTTTTAAAGTTGGATATATCTGCCTTTCGGTGTGATGTGTGTGAACTTGCAAAAGGTCATCGTGTCTCTTTTCCTCTAAGTCCAAGTAGAAGCTCCCTTCCTTTTATGATTATTCATTCTGATGTTTGGGGTCCATCCAAAATCACTACATTTGGAGGAGCCAAATGGTTTGTGACCTTTATTGATGACTGTACTCGTATGACCTGGATTTGTTTGATGAAGTCGAAAAGTGAAGTTAGTGGTTTGTTTCAGAAATTTCACAAGCATGTTATGATTCAGTATAAATCACAAATTCAAGTTCTTAGGAGTGATAATGGCGGAGAGTACCTGAGTTCAAATCTGCAACAATATTTGGTGGAACACGGAATTGTTCATCAGACTACATGCTCGTATACACCTCAACAGAATGGAGTTGCAGAAAGGAAAAATAGACACTTGCTCGAAGTGGTCCGTGCTTCTCTCATCCATGGAAATCTGCCACTCATTTATTGGGGAGAAGCCCTTGCTTCTGCTGCATACTTAATCAACCGAGTTCCCTCTAATATCCTAAACTTTCTCACACCGTTTCAAGCATTAACTGAAGCTGTGAATGCACCAAAAGTCGTCAACTTGCCACCTCGTGTGTTTGGGTGTGTTGCATTTGTTCATCTTCATCAACATGAACGCAATAAGTTAACTTCTCGAGCTGTCCGCTGTATTTTCGTGGGATATGCACAGAATAAGAAAGGGTATCGGTGCTATCACCCACCAACTCAAAAAATGTTTGTGACTATGGATGTTGTGTTCCATGAGGATGAGATGTATTTTTTCTCTGCGGTTGAACTTCAGGGGGAGCACCGAAATGAAGTTCAAACTCTTGCCTATGATGAAGTAGTTACTATTCAAACTGAACAATCAGATATAAGGAGAGAAAATCAGGATGTAAGTAATGACGATTACTCGAATGAAGACTTGGTTGAGAAAGAAAATTTTCACAAAGATCTGCAGTCAGTGCCGAACCTCCATGAAGATGAGCCATCTCCACCACCAGCACCATCTGAACCATCTCCACCACCAATACCATCAGATCTATATCTACTCCTAGCAGAACCCCAAAACCAATCGTCATCGCTGTCTGAAGCTCCAAGAAGAGAACTCCCAAATCGTACTACTAGAGGTATCCCCAAACCCACTTACGAGCCTAATCCCACTAGTAATGTCAAGTATCCCATGAGTCATTATGTGTCCACTCACCGATTGTTTGAATCAAATAAGTCATTTGTAAATCAATTATCTGCTGTATCTATTCCTAATAGTGTCCAGGAAGCCTTAGCCGATCCAAGGTGAAAAGCAGCTATGGATGAGGAGATGAAGTCCTTGAAGAAGAATGAGACTTGGAAGATAGTCGAGCTGCCAGCAGGGAATAAGCCAGTAGGATGCAGATGGATTTATACAGTGAAATATAAATCGGATGGTTCGATAGAGCGGTACAAGGCAAGGCTTGTTGCCAAAGGGTACACTCAAACTTATGGAATTGATTATGACGAAACATTTGCACCCGTGGCAAAGTTCAACACTATTCGAGTTCAACTGTCACTTGCTGCAAATCTTGGCTGGCCGTTGGAGCAATTTGATGTGAAGAATGCATTTTTGCATGGGGAATTGACAGAAGAAGTCTATATGGATCTTCCACCAGGGTCGAACAGACCAGTCCAACACAGCAACAAAGTATGTCGTCTGAAGAAAGCATTGTATGGACTGAAGCAGTCGCCAAGAGCCTGGTTTGGGAGATTTACAAAATCAATGAGGACATTCGGATACGATCAGAATAATTCTGATCATACTCTATTCCTAAAAAGGAAAGAAGGTGAAATTACTGCTCTCATTATTTATGTTGATGATATGATAGTAACTGGAGATGATCCCGAGGAGATGAAGGCATTAAAGTACTACTTGTCACAAGAGTTCGAAATGAAAGATCTTGGTTCTTTGAGATACTTCCTTGGTATTGAAGTTTCTCGCTTAAGAAAGGGGATATTTCTTTCTCAAAGAAAATATGCTCTGGATTTATTGAAGGAAACTGGAATGTCCGCCTGTCAACCGATTAGATCACCATTGGAAGAAGGACTGAAACTATGCAACGAAGCTGATCAAGTGCCTTGTGATAAGGAAAGATATCAGAGATTGGTTGGACGACTAATGTATCTTGCACATACACGGCCAGATTTGTCATATGCTTTAAGTGTGGTAAGTCAATTTATGCATGCACCTCGGGAACAACATATGGCCACGGTGATGAGAATTATGAGATACATTAAGTCAGCCCCAGGAAAAGGAGTCTTATTTGCAAAATATGGTCACTTGAAGGTTGAGGCATATACTGATGCTGATTGGGCAGGATCTACAATCGATAGGCGCTCCACTTCAGGATATTTCACCTTTGTTGGAGGAAATTTAGTTACATGGAGGAGCAAGAAGCAAAATGTTGTTGCACGCTCTAGTGCAGAGGCTGAGTATCGCGGAGTAGCTTTAAGTATAACAGAAGCTTTATGGCTGAAACTCCTGTTGCAGGACTTAGGCTATGATCCAAAGGAACCTATGAAGGTGTATTGTGACAGTCAAGCGGCGTGTGATATTGCGGCTAATCCAGTTCAGCATGATAGGACGAAACATGTAGAGGTGGACAGATTCTTCATCAAAGAAAAATTAGATGAGAAAGTTATTGAGATATCCAAGGTGAAGTCAGAAGATCAACTCGCAGATGTCCTAACCAAGGCTGTTTCGACTCGGCTCTTCTTGAAATTTGTTGACAAGTTGGGCATGCTCGATATCTATGCACCAACTTGAGGGGGAGTGTTGAAATATAGTAATTGTATATTCTGTTTCCTAATATAGGAAACAGATTCCCCAAATCTCTCATCTTCCCAATCTTCTCTCAATCTCTTTTCTTCTTCTCCAAGAATGTAATCCTTATATATAGATGTATACAGTGAAGAATAAAGTAGAATAATAAGAATAAGAATTTTCCCCCAAAATTATTTTCTTCATTGCCGACATCGAATCCGACACCGCTCATGGTCGGGATTTGGGGATTTCTTTAGGGTTAGGGTTTCCAATTTGGGCGTCGGCTTCTTCTTTTTCTTGTTTCCTTTTTCCAGGGTTTTGGAGGATTTAATTTATTAGTAAATATGAATTTGAATGGCTGAGATTTAATCTAAAAATATAAAGTGTACGGTTCGAATCTGCTCTTGGCAGATTTATTGTGGTTTTTATAATAGAATATAGATATATGCTCTACCGAGGATACGAGAGAGAGGTCGGAGATTTTTTTTTTGCTATGACGCATTAAAAACTGATTATCTACAATCAAAATTTATGATATGCACCGCTCAAACTGATCTTTATATTATAAAACATCGAGTGAAGAAAAATTTCTAAATTTGAATATGTTTTACCAATTTATCTTGAAGTTACAAAATGAATAATTTTTCAGCAATACAACTATCGCGTTCTTTAAATATATAGGCAAAGCAGTTTAAACTTTTATAATATTTCATCATCTTATATTTTATGACATGTTAACTACTTTGAATAGTGTGAATCATGCATTTGGAAGGAGTGTATAGAATTTTGTAAGGTGTCAATTTCCTCTTGTACCACATTTTCTTCCGTTCCCTCTATAAATAAAAGAGGTAGTGTTTGTTATACTGTTTCTTTTACTAATTTTGTATTACAAGAAACAAATAGTGTTATAAAAGAGAAAACTTACACATACAAAATTTATTAATAATAATGCCTTCAGCATTGGCACGTCTTCAATATACCATTAATTTCTGAAATTATAAAGAGAAAGAAAACAAAGAAAAAAGAATCACTAGAGCTACAAGTATAGATTAACTGAAATTATGAAGAGAAAGAAAACAAAGAAATAAGAATCACTAGAGCTACAAGTATAGATTAAATAAATGTCGTTTTTGATGTCCATGCACCCCATATTCATGCGAGCGCAATACAATTAGATATTGAGTAAAGGCTATTTCAGTTAGAGAATTCGCTAAGCTTTAGCAACAACTAATTTTGATGACGAAGAATTAAATAAGTAGATTTAGGCCAATCACACAAAGCACAAATTTTTTTTTGTCCCGATTCGGGCGAACCTAATCCGGTGGAGAAAGAAGGAAAATATTATTCAACTAGAGAAGATATAAGGTATTACACTCGCACCAAGAACATATCTATCTCTCAAGCCTTACTAAAAGATAATGGCCGTTTACAATGGATAACTTTAATCTCTAATGTCAATGAAATACTCTATCTTGTCTCTCAATGGAGACTTACATATGAATATATAGATATCTAGAGAAACCATAGTTTGTAATCTTGTTACATAAGCCGTCCGATATTTTCTGGAGAAGAAGTCACACGATAGGAACTGTACGATCTAATATGGAGTTGAAGATTGAGGCCCATAGCACTAAGATAAAATTCCAAACAGTGTTCAGCACCGGCGGTCGACCGCAATACTCCAATTCCAATCCAGAGAGTAGGCCGCGGGGCGGGGCGGGGCGGGGCGGGGCAGGGGGGGGGGGGGGGGGGTGGAGGGGATGGTCAACCGTGCGGTCGTGAAGCGCAGTCGACCGCCAGACCATATACTGCTAGTTGCTGCTTTTGCTGTTGTTCTAACTTCACTCGTGTGATACTTTGACCTCCTCGCTTTGTTGTCTCTTCTACCAATCGAACTACAAGTATGCAAGACATACAATCCCAACAATCTCCAGGCCTTTTCTTTCAAAGTAGTTACGAAAATAGTTTCTTTATTCAGAAAAATATCAAAATTTAGAATATACTCAATTATAAATAGGAAAATTTATTCAGCAATTTAAAAGTGAAAATTTGCTCCTCAAAAATATTTGCACGTGTGAAAATGTCAATTTTACAAAAATTCAATATAATTAAATAAATTAATTTAAAAGTTATTTATTAATTCAAAGTATTTAAAATTCTGGGGCATTACAATGCCACTTTTCGAAACTATTTGCACTTACAGGACAGAGTATTTGTGCTCGTGAACTCAACAAATAAACTCACCGTTTCATGCTCGCAGAATTTAGTTGTTTCATGCTCACCGTTGGTACATGGCAAGTTTAGTGCTAAATTTTTTAGAAACTCGTTGTTCCCAACGGTGAGTTCAGTTCAAAATTTTCAAAGAAGAACTGCCGTTCTCAACGGCGAGGACATTTATACTAGACTAGCTGTTAGGAAAAGCGAGTTTAGTTCAAAATTTTGCAATGAAGACTCACCGTTCCCATTTGCGATGATATTTACATTAGACTCGCTGTTGGAAACAACGAGTTTAGTTAAAAAAAATTATATGAAGTTTTTTTTTTTTCGAAAATTCACTAAGTCCAACAAAATATTTTACTCTTTGTGAAATTTTCTACATCCACCCCGTTTCCAACAGCGAGTCTAGTATAAATGTTCTCGTCGTTGGGAACAGAGAGTCTTCTTTGAAAATTTTGAATTGAACTCGCTGTTCTCAACAACGAGTCTAGTATAGATGTCCTCGCCGTTGAGAACAACGCGTCTTCATTGAAAATTTTGAACTGAACTAGCCAATGGGAACATTGAGTTTCTCAAAAAATTAGCACTAAACTCGCTGTGTCCTAACGGCGAGCATGAAACAACTAAACTCGCCGTTGGGAACGGCGAGTTTAGTTATTGAGTCTATGAGCGCAAATACTTGGCAACAATTCTTTTTCTGCAAATAATTTCGAAAAGTGACATATAAAAAAAAAAATCTTGTCTAATTTTGAATTAAAGTGGTTCCATTTCAAATATGAAATCTCGAGCCATTATGAACTGCGATGGGCAGCTAAAATCACCTAAAGAAAAGGGCTTCTTTTAAATAATTAAATTTTTTTTTTTTAAGAATAAGGTGACCATCAGAAAAGGGCTTTAATAAAGGCAATAACTATTTTAGTTTAAATCAATTGTAGAAAACTACTTTGAATTTTTTTTTCCTTTTTTTTCCTACGGAGATACTTGCGGCAACTTTGAAAGAGAAATCTCATCACTTGATATGCAGTATATTAAAATTAATTTCTCATTATTAATAGTGACCATAACACTTTGTCTTTTTTTTATAATAGAATAATATTCCATCTATTACAAATATAAAGAAATACTATTAAAAATTAAGAAGATAAATAGACGAATCTTTTTTTTCCTTTTTTTTTAAGTACTACTCATAGGTAGAATGCTACACCTATTTATAGGGTTACAGAAGATCTCATAAGTTATCAAAGAGAGAAGTGGAAGAGGTGTGAGAAGTGGGAGATGAGTTACAAGGTCATGGAGAGGTGGGGGAGGAGTTACAAGATTATGCAGATAGTGGTCATTCACTAATAACATTTATAACACTCTCCTTTGGATGTCAACCATTTCTCTCTCTCACAGTGTTCAACAATCAATGATTGTTGCCTCATTAAAGCCTTACTGTGAAAATCCCAGAGCGAAGCAAAAAGAATACAACATTCTTCAGGATCATTGAATTTACATTTGATGCGCACAATGATGTTTCGTTAAAACATTTACTAGGAAAAACCCGGTGGGATAGAAACCTAGAAAAGCAAAAAGAGTACACGTGCATATATACAGTGTAACATGCTTCAGGATGCTTTCTCCAATTAATTACACCCCCTAATAACAATAACCCCTTACATGGTTTGGTGATAGATTCTACGCATATCAATCCTGTATACAAGTTTATGGAAGATTGTCTTAGTGAAAAGGTCAGCTAGGTTGTCACTGGAACGAACTTGTTTTACTTCAATCTCATTGTTCTTTTGAAGTTTGGGAGTAAAAAAGAATATTGGTAAAATGTATTTGGTCTGGTCTCCATTGATGAAACATTATTGAATCTGTGCTATACATACAGTATTGTCTTTGAAGATAATACTCAGAACATCTGTAATAAAAGGTAACTGACAATAACTACGAATATGGTGAATTAAAAATATCAACCATACACATTCACGAATAGCTTCATGAAGAGCTAAAATTTCAGACTGGTTAGATGAAGTAGCTACTAAAGTTTGTTTAGTAGAACACCAAGAAATAAAAGTATTACCACTAAGAAATATATAACCTGTTTGAGATCGGCCCTTATGAGGATCAGAGAGATATCCTGAATTTGCATAACGTACAAACTTGGAACTTTTAAGATTATAAGAATAATATAAACCTAAGTCGGTAGTTCACGTAGATATCTTAAAATATGCTTGATACTAGTCCAGTGTCTTTGAGTTGGTGTAGATCTATATCTAGCAAGAAAATTCATGGATAAGAAATATATGGTGTAGTGCATTGAGCCAAGTAATGTAGAGCACCAATAGCACTTAAGTATGGTACTTCAGATCCTAATACTTTTTCATTTTCCTCTTTAGGACGGTATGGAAAAGATCAGACTACCATGAGAGTACATAGTGGGTGTGTCTTGTCCATACAAAACCTTTTAAAAACATTCTCGGTATAATTGGATTGATGGACTAATATCCTACTAGAATTTCTCTCGATATGCAGGCCGAGGCAAAATTTTGTTTTCCCAATTTCTTTTATTTCGAGTTCCTTCTTCAAGTAGTCAGCAGTTTTCTCGAGCTCTTTTTTAGTCCAGATTAAATTTATATCATCCACATAACTTGCTACTATTGAAAATTCATTAAAAAATTTCGAAATAAAAATGCACGGGCAAATTGGATTGTTTCTATATCATTTCTGAGACAATTATTCACTAAGACGATTGTCCCACATTCTTCCAAATTGTTTCAGGCCGTAAAATAAACATCTTAAATGAATTGATTACGTACTCTTTGATTTTACTTTGGGTAAAGTAAATCCTTCTGGGATTTTTATATTAATATCTTTGTCCAAGTCCCCATATAAATAAGTAGTTACAACATCCATGACTCTCATATCTAAATTTTCAGAAATTGCTAAACTTATCAGATATCTGAAAGTTATTGCATCCATGACGAGGAGTATGTTTCCTCATAATCAATCCTAGGTTTCTCCGAGAAACTATGTGCCAAAGTCTTGCTTCATATCTAGTAATTTCATTACTTTTATTTCTTTTTCTTACAAACACTCATTTGTAACCTACATGGTTAACATCATTTGGGGTTGGTATTATAGGTCCGAATACGCCACGTTTATTGAGATATTCTAATTCTTCTTTGATGGCATCTTTCCATTTTGGCCAATCTGCTCTTTGTCGACATTCATTTATAGTACGTGATTCAGTATCATTATTATCATTGCCCTTTGATACTTGTGTAGCTAAACGTATTGTATCTTTGATGTCCCACATCTCTCTTGAATTAGTTTAAGTAGAGAGATATCTTTATTATTAGGTACCTTTGTCTCTTCAGAGACTTTCAAAGTCTCTTCGGGACTTTCAAAGTCTTTTAGGGACTTATGTCTTTTCCAAGACAATAACTTCTTCTAGAGTTTTAGAGAGAGCAGATTTTTGCATACCCTTTTCTTGAGTGAAATGACTAACTTCTTCAGGAGTGTTATTTCAGCATGTTTTCTCATTTTTCTTTTTCCGATGAGCATAGTCTTTTGAACCTATAGGTCTGCCGTGCTTCTTGCGTGCTGTAGATTCATTTACTGCCATATTTGTGTTCTACATTGACAATAACTCTGGCAGGTGCATAAAGCTGGCACGTGTGACTTGGTCACTTTCACTGCATCATTAAATGCTTCAGGTAATCTATTTGCAATTTCTTGTAAGTGCAATATTTTTTGTACTTCATTCTCGGATTGTGAAGTAAGTGGATCTAGATGAGACAGAGTGGAAGTATTCCACGTTAATTCTCGTCGTTCTGCTGGAACTGTTTTTTTTTTTTTTTTGCAGAAACGATGTGTTCTTCATGAACTTTCTTATCTCCCCTAACGACGGGAATACTTTCTCATCAAAGTGATAATCCTCAAAACGGGCATTAAACACATCTCTTGTCATTAGTTTTAAATAATGAATAATAGAGGGTGAGTCAAAACCTACATAAATCTCCAATCTCCGTTGAGGACCCATTTTAGATAGAACCGTGAGAAGGTGGAATAGGAACTTGAACTACACAGCCAAACTTACGCAAATGAGATATATTTGGCTGATTACCTGACACAAGTTGTTGTGAAGAGAAATAGTGATATGCTGTGGGTCTAAGTCTTATAAGCATTGATGCATGCAGAGCAACGTGTTGGACTGCATTAGCAAAGGTATGGCAATAAGTTGAAGATGTAATCAAGGATTTGGCTAAGCTATTCTGTGTGTGAACATGTGGAACGAGATGCTCAACATTAATTCATATCAATGAACAATAATTATCAAAAGCTTGAGATGTGAATTCAGCAGCATTATCAAGTCTTATAGACTTAATCGGATGGTCAAGCAAATGAGCTCTTAGTTTGATGATTTGAGCCACTAAATAAGAAAAAAAATGTATTTCTAGTAGAAAGTAGGCAAACAAAGGATCAACGAATGGAGGCATCAATTATTACCATGAAATATCTAAAAGTTCCACTAGGAGGATTTATAACATCACAAATATCACCTTATAAACATGGGATACATAAGTACCCATTATGTATAGTCAACTAATAGTTTGCTAAGGAATGTCCATGTGAGTTATTTATTATTTTTCTTAACTTAGTGTTCCCAGGGTATCCTAACCTATCATTCCAAAGGGTTAAGACCTTAGTGTCACTAAATTTAGGTTTGATTTAAGCTTCTGGCTCATAACGGAGTGTGATTCAACATTTGAAATTTTTGTGCAGTATAGATCCAAGGAAAACGCACTTAACTTTTTTAGTGTGAGTTTCTGACTTCCAACACTAGTAATGATGTATAAGAATTCTTTCTTATATTCACATACACTTTCAAAGTGGTACGCATTCATTCCGATGTCTTTGAAACTAAGTAAATATCTTCTGAAATTGCTGAAAAATAAAGCATCTTTGATGAATATATGGGTACTATTTGGTAACATTATATGTGCTCTTCCAGAACCTTCAATTATTGTACAGGTCTAGCTAAGGTGGATAATAATTTGACCATTCAAAGCAAAGATTATATATTAACATGAAATAAAAACAAATAATTTTCCAAACACATAAACTAAAATTGAATTTAATAAAACAATAACAGTTTTTTATAGTTCTAGACCTAACTTGGTGGTTCTCCCAATTTTGGAATCTTAGATTCAGCCAATCACTTTGAGCACTGGGTAGTATGACCATTTTTTGGTGATCATACCTATCCTTCAGGGATTTTCGAAGACCCAAGTGATCTTTCTCAGTCAAATACTCAATTTTCAAATCATCATGTATATGATGATGCAAAAGAATGAGAGTGGATACTTTGTCCTCTAGGAATACCTTATTTCCTTCGGCAATATTATCACCAAGTTTGTTTGATTTCAAATGGATCTTAGCATCCAATTGCCATGATAAATAATTTTCACTGTTGATCGCAAGAGCCATAAAATCGGGTTTAGCAATGTTCTACATCGATTTAGTAACTGAGATAAAATATATAAAATTAGTAGGTTATGCATGAAAATAATGAAAAAAATAAAAAAAATTGTCAATTGCAGTTAGAACTTCAGGTTCATGCTTCCAATACATAATTTGTTTATAGAACTTCAGATTATGTCATGACATTATGCTTACTTTTGATATTTAGGTTCATGATTCCAATACATAATTTTTTTTATAGAACTTCATGTTGTGTCAAGACAATAGACTTACTTTTGAATATAGAGAATTTCGGGTCCCAATCTAATAAAAACTTTTATATAATATATATATATATATATATATATATATATATATATATATATATATATATATAATTTTTAGAATTTCAATTTCTGATAGTTAAGTAATAAAACTTTGAATTTTATATATGAAATTGACAGTATAGATGTAACGCCCCGAATTCCAAATAAGACCGAATTCGAGGTTCCACAGGATCTTTACATTTCACTTCGTATAATTTTACAAGGAAAATTAAACTTTTTATCATACATCAAAGTTCTTTACAATTATTTACACAGCGGAAAATAAAATGAATTACAACAATGAAAATAATATACAACTTGCAACATCTTTAACATTTAACAACATCATATCAACTTTTCTTCGTCATGAGAAATCCAATTCCTGCATATAAGACTGTAGGGCACGTCAGTTGCTTACAACCGACGAAAAATGTTATACACGGCCATCCTCTCTATGCCGGAAATATAACGATCTCAATACTTTAACAAACTACAAACTTGAATGAACAATAAAGTATCAAAAGTGATTATTCTAAATATGTAAGTGTATGCAATGCTTTAATGTCTAATGCAGATATTTTATACTAAGATGACACTAATGCATACTTGTTCGGATTCTATGCATCCCATACTACATAAGTCTGAGTGCAAGCACCTACGTACTCCACATTAAAGGGTTCGATCCCTCACCATGATAACTATCCAGTAATAAAACAAAGTTGAAACTTTCCACGAGTATAGATCCCAGTTCCGGAGAACCGCCGTAGCAAATCTCCCACCCGACTGTTATACAGACTCCTCGTCGTGCGAATCTTCCGCAAGTGCCCCTCTAGCCCCGGTATACGTATATGCATTGGAGTACGACAAACTATCCGTCCGACTACGCATAGTCCTGGATTTAAAATAAAAGCTCGTCTCTCACGAGGCAACCACAGTCCCGGAGTACACCACCCGACGGGGTCTATAATCCCGGTGAACCGCCGCAACAAATCCACCATCCGACTATATAGAGTGCCCCACTTACGTTTGCTAGGTTTTACTACATCTTCTCTTAGTGCCGAATTCTTAAGTTCAAGACATGAATCAATTACAATCCCTAAAGTTAGCTTTAACCCCCTATCGGACGTAATCACCAAACCGAGATAGCTCCATAGTCATATCTCAAAACATATCAATCATTTAATTTAACTTGCCGGTACTCGGGGCCTCACTACATCTCTAGATCACAACTTTTCATGTACTCGAATTCATGGGTACTCATACCCTCCTATAATCATGTCTTAACACAATGTATTCTTATCTTCAACTTATTTATAATGTGATCAATATCTTGTCTTAACATTATTCATGATTCATTTACTATACTAATTTAAGGTTTACTACAAATTTCATTAAAAAGCCTATAAACATTAAGTATCAAGTATCAGAGTGGACATTAGTGATGAAATAAAGAAAAGTACAAAATTGTTGTGCAAAAATAGCAATTGTTATAACATAGATCCATATATACAATTTCATGATACCATCAGATAATTAAGCATATACATAATATGAAGTCTTACTCTCAATTGTTGGGATCATTATTAAGGAGTAAATAATGATTATTACCACTGGTAACTTATATTATTAATAAGACCGTGCATACGGATATGAATTTAACTTATGAAATCCATAATAATAAATCAAATTGTGTATTTACTACTGGTTACATGAAATCCATAACATGGCAAATATACTTGTGATATCCTTAATTGTACTACTTATTTGGAATGCTACTGGTACAATATCAGGGAGCTATAAATTGTTTTGGTGGAATTGCACTCATTGTTATAATAATCTAATAAGTATCTGAGGTTTTGTAACATTATTCCAATATTAACTTCACAAAAATTCATTTTAACCACAAGGGAAGATCTCCACAATTTTTCATGCAATTATATATATCTACATTTGTAAATTAACATGCATATTTGTTCATGGCAAATATTCGTTATTTCCTTTTTCTTCTTTACAAACAACATGGTGACAATTAGTTTCTCACTGATAGCAAAATTTCTACAAACATGGATTTGTTCTCTAATCATCACATCAAATTTATCATTACTACTCATGTAATAAATTAGCATGCATGTATTATAATTAGAAAAAAAATAAGATTATCCACATCACATCTAATTGATCTATGTTACTAACATCACATTCTAGCATGTTCAACCTATGAATTAGAAAATATCAAGATCACCCACCTCTTTTGAAGAATGAATAACCAAGATGGAGAGATCCCACTTCTAGCTCCAACAAGCACTCCTAGTCCTTCTCATCATAGCAAGAGCTCTCCAACAAGTTTCCAAAACACAAGAACACTCTCTTTCTCTCTTTCTTTTTTCTCTCTCTAATTTTTTTGTTTAGTTTTGGTGTGGAATAAGAAGAAAATTTGGGTGTATTTATAGAACAAGGTGAGGGTTTAAAGTGCAAAATTATCCACCTAATAAATTACTCAACTTAATTATCTATCTCTTCATAATCCTAACTCCCATAACTCCCAACTTTTCATGTCTCCACCTCTTCAAAACTCAACCCCCAACTCTCCACTTTCAAAACTCCCATCCGGCCTCTCTCCATCTTCCAACTGGTCAAGCACAGGAAACCAAAACTCCACTTCATGTGCAATATATTTGACCATATATATACATATATATATATGTGTGTGTGTGTGTGTGTGTGTGTGTGTGTGTGTGTGTGTGTAATGATTAAATGATATAAGTATAGTTGTCAACTGTGGAAGGGGGGAACCAATTGCTAGGTGAGTTTGTTCGGATGTAGATAGGCAAAGAAAGGGAATTAGGTGTGCATAGGTATATATATATATACATAATATGTGAAAATTTGTTTAATTAAAATTATAATGTTTCATCACAAGTAAACTAAATACACATACTCCAATTTTTTTTTTTGAAAACGAATACGCTCAAATACACGTACCGAAACAAATACGTGTGTTGCATGTAAAATTTTAAAAATACGAAATTCGACGTTATCAACGGAAAAATATTTAAGATAATAGAAATACAATATAAAAAAAATTATTTATTATTTTTATATATTCCACCACGTAATTGCTACGTACGTAGAAAACACGTGCATTATACGTACAAAATTATTTAGATTAAAAAGCGAAAAATGAATTACTATTTATTAATATATATTTTAATACCTAAAATGAATATTTTAAACACATAGAAAATATTACACGTAACAGTGAAAACACATAATCGATACGTGCATCAAAAACACGTAAAAAATACGTAAAAATACAGAGATTGAAATATTATATTTTTGTTGACTCAAAATAGTGTACAACCAATATGAAAAATACATAAATATACATGCGTAACATACGAGGGCAAAATTGTCATTTCCAATTTTGCGGGGTGTTACAATAGAACTTCAATTTCTAAAATAAAATACGTATGGAGCTTCTGGTCCGAATTAAATTGAAAGTATTAAACTTTTGGTTCTAAACTAAAATATATAAGGAGCTTCTAGTTTGAATTATTAGATTAGTCTATATTTATCTAATTATCACATATTTTTTATATGATTCTGTATGCACATAAAGGAATGTCATATAAAACTTTTAGAATTTGTCAACGGTTGGATTTTTAAAGTTATGATTTTTTAATGAGAAACTACATTAAAACTTGTAAAAAGTTATAATAAATTTAATTTAAAATCCAAATAGGTTATATAATATATGAAAATCAGTCATCTTAAAAGGTTCTATCAAATAAAATTGATTTCATATTATGTTATTCAAAACAAAATTTGATGAATGTTATAATTGTTAGGAATTGTGGTCTCAAATACACGTAGGCACGAGGTACTTGAAGTTGGAGAAGAAGAGGAGGAGACAAAGAAGCAAGAGAAGACAAGCAGCAAAGTAGAAGAAGTAGTCTGGACGGTTGCGGTTGACTAACCTGGGGGTGCAGTTGACCGACCCTAGACTGAGAGTTCTTCGAGTGTATAAGTCTAACAGAGGAGAGGATGGTCGATCGACCTAGGAGGTGTAGTCGACCGGTCAAATCTCTGGGTTGGTTCTACATGTTGCAGTCGACCGTCACTAGGGGTGCGGTCGACCGACATCGTCAGCTGATTATTTTGGGCTTACGAGTTTAAAGGCCCAATTACTATATTTGTGTTTATCTTTTTGGATTTACTTGGGGGCTATATATATGACTGTAAACTCTAGGGTTTAGTTGATGTAATCTATAACTTGTGTATCATGAGGTGAGCCGTTATCATTGTTCAACTTCAAGAGAGATTGTGCCGAGTGTTTCAAAGGTGAGAGAGAGAGATTGAGAGTTGTAATCTCTTTTGTTACCTTTGTATTTCTTTGGGAATAAGAAGTATTGGTTATCTCTGCATATTGGTTGTGTTCTTGTGAGATCCATATATTGTGGTGGCTTATTCTTGGTTCATCTAAGTCTTGAGAGTTACTATTGCTTGTGGTGTGTTTCCGCTATTAGCACTACAAGTTGTGGGATAGAATTACTCTGACAAGTGGTATCAGAATAGTTGGTTCGAGATGGCTGATAACAAGATGAAGATCAAGAGATTCGATGGGAGTGACTTCGCGATGTGGAAGATTCAGATGATAGCGTATCTTCGTCAGAAAGATCTTGATAGTCTGTTGTTTGATGAGAAGCCGGTAGGTGCAGATAAGGATGCAAAGGTCTTGAAGGATTGGAATCGTTTGGATTAGAAGGCGCAGAGGCAGATTCAGTTGGGACTGAGTAGGAAGGTGTTATTTTATATCTCGAAGGTAAAGACCACAAATGAGGCTATGGAGATTCTCACGGATATGTATGAGAAACTGTCAGCATCTAATCAAATTCTTCATCTGAAGAAATTGGTTAATATGAAGCTGATGGAAGAGGGTTCAGTAGAAGAACATGTGAACAATTACTATATGGTTTACAACCAGATGGAAGCTGCAGGTTTGAAGTTTTCAGAGAGGGGGCACTCATTGTTAGTTCTATCTACTTTACCCGATAGTTATGGTATGGTGGAACAGACTATTACAGGCACTATGATAGATTCGATGACTCTACAGGATGTGGTGAGCAGCATTCTGAACGAGAATATAAGAAGGGTGAGAAACAGAGGATATCCATCATCATCTTCTAGAGATTCTGCTATGTTCGTTGAGAAGATACGTGGGAGATCTAAGAGCAGTCGAATAAAAAAGAATCAGAGTAGTTCATCTGAGAGTGGATCTGATGACAGCGATGGAGGACATGGGCCTGAGTATTGGTATTGTCCCAAGAAGGGTCACATAATGCGCAGTTGTAAGCCTTATATGAAGAAGAAGCAGGAGAAACCGAAGAGAGATAACCCAAAGGAAGTCCAAAGAGGGCTTGTTGAGAAGTTATGCTTATCAGCTCGGGAGGAGTTGCACACTCAAGATTGGTGTATCGATTCGGGAGCTTCTTTTCATTGCACTCCGAGGAGAGAGATATTTGATGACTACGAGGAGGGTTCTTTTGGAGATGTGATCGTGGAGAATGGTCACCGGTGTCCTGTACGTAGGGTTGGTACTGTTCGCGTGACACCATTGATGATCAAAGTGTTGTCTTGTGGGAGACAAGGCATGTTTCAGACTTGAAAGAAAATCTTATCTCGATTGGAAGACTAGACAAAGAGGGATTGTTTACTACAGTTGGTAGTGGGGAGTGGTGTATAGCTACAGATTCAAGGGTGATTGCAAAAGGAAAGCATGAAGGAATACTGTATTTGCTTAGAGACGTGAGGTGCATTTCTCCTGTAGTTGACTCTCAGCCGGAATCGAGTAGTAGGTTGTGTGGGGTGCAACCGAGTTCTTTTAGTTGTGGAGGGAAGGTTAATAATTTAGTGGGAGCTGCTGGCCATGAAAGTGATCCTAGTGGGAAAGACATTGCTGCGGTGATGGTACTTTGCGAATTGGCAGTTGAAGCTTCAAGTCGCTCTTATGTGATAGAGAGCACTGATATCGATATGCGGGGTGATGTCGATGAGGGTAACCAAATTGGGACTGTAGGGGTTGAACAGTCTGCGGAGTTTATGGAGGTGTCGTCCACGGAGGTTTCTAGTGCAGAGGGTGCACTGAGAGGCTTTGAACCATGTCCAGTGTTGATGGAGATTTTGCAAGTTGGGGAGTCTCATAACACGGAATCCGACACAGGAGGTTGTTTCTTCGATATTCGTGCTTTATGCGATTGGTGGAGTACATCTTTCATGAGGTGATGAGGGGTGGTTGGTGCACTCCACGTGGTGGAGTGGTGGAGATGTTCTTCATGAGAGTGGGGAGTACTTGGGTCTTCCATGAAAGCGGATGACAGAGATAATGCGAGGAAAGATTGAAATAACTTTGAAGCATGGTATATTTGGTCCAAGTGGGAGATTGTTAGGAATTGTGGCCTCAAATACACGTAGGCACAGGGTACTTGAAGTTAGAAAAGAAGAGGATGAGACAAAGATGCAAGAGAAGACAAGCTCCGAAGTAGAAGAAGTAGTCTGGAGGGTTGCGGTCGACTGGCCTGGGAGTGCAGTCGAACGACCCTAGACTAAGAGTTCTTCAAGTGTATAAGTCCAACAGAGGAGAGGACGGTCGATCGACCTAAGGGGTGCAGTTGACCGGTCAGCTCTCTGGGTTGGTTCTACACGTTGCAGTCGACCGTCACTAGGGGTGGGATCGACCGACATCGTCGGCTGATTGTTTTGGGCTTATCAGTTTAAAGGCCCAATTGCTATATTTGTGTTTATCTTTTAGGGTTTACTTGGGAGCTATATATATGGCCGTAAACTCTAGGGTTTAGTTGATCTAATCCATAACTTGTGTATCAAGAGGTGAGCCGTTATCATTGTTCAACTTCAAGAAAGATTGTGCCGAGTGTTTCAAAGGTGAGAGAGAGAGATTGAGAGTTGTAATCTCTTTTGTAATCTTTGTATTTCTTTGGAAATAAGAAGTATTGGTTATTTCTGCATATTGGTTGTGTTCTTGTGAGATCCATATATTGCGGTAGGCTTGTTCTTGGTCACCTTTACCGGTGTTTCAAAAATGCCGGTGTAGGTGATGGCCGAAAACAGAAGTTCCAAACGAAATCACCCTTTCGGTGGCGTTTTTCAATCGTCGGTATAGTTTTAACCTATACCGGGGTTCGTAAAAAACGTCGGGGAATGTCCCTAAGATACAGCGACGCACGATTCAGCGACACTTGCACCGGCAATTTATAAAATACCGGTGGTATCTACTGCAGTGTTTAAAAACGCCGGTGAATGTGAAAAAAAAACGCCGGTAAAGACTGTTAGTCTTGTAGCATGTGTTCCCGCCATTAGCACTACAAGTTGTGGGGTAGAATTACTCCGACAATAATTTTCAATGAAAATATAAAGATAATAAGGAATTCATTTCTCACAAACCGACCGTTGGATCGATCCAAATTTTGGATATGTATCTCTCCAATATGTTGTGCTCCTGCACTCAATATTTGAGGTCGATCAGAATTCGGGAAGGCACTCAACGAAGAGAAACATGCTGATAACGTGTTACAAATATAAAGAAATACTATTAAAATATAAGGAGATAGATGGACGAATCCCTTATTTTTTTCTTCTGTACTACTCATAGGAGAAGTGCTCAACATATTTATAGAGTTACAAAAGATCTCATAAGTTACAAAAGAGAGAAGTGAAAGATGTGGAAGAAGTGGAGAGGAGTTACAAAGTTATGAAGATGGTGGGGAAGGAGTTATAAGATCACAGAGATGGCGGTCATCCACCAATAACATTTACAACATCATCTTTTATCTAGAAGGCCCAATTTTTGCAATTCGCCTCATTTTGGCAGATGCATATGGAGTTTTTCGGTTGAGGGAATGTGAACGTGAGATTGATTATAACTTAATATGAATAAAATATTTGTCTTCTATCAACATTAGTTTAGTTTAGTTTGTTTTGGTTTTTTTTTAAAATTTTAATTTTAAGTTTCAGAGTTGATTGCTCAACATATTACAACAATGGCAGTTATTTGGGTTTTTTGGGAGGAAAGATACAATCAGATTTTCACCAATAAATTTCACACTATTGATCATCTGATTGAGGACATTAATTATTTATTTTGCTCATTTTTGGGCGAGTATACTCCCTCCTATTAAAAATGGAGTCTTTCAAACTTATAGTAATCTTGATGTTGTGGTGGCATCTCTTGTCCATCTATGTATGAATTTAGTGCCTTAATTTTCGTGTTTTAAGGTGTTATTTTGTTATCCTCTTAGTTTGTGCAGTGTTAATCATGCCTCAGGTGATGTTTCATTTTACAACCTAGTTCCTGAAGTGATTTTGGCTCACTCCCCACTCCTCTTTGTTAAAATATTTGTTCAACTGTTTCCTTTTGTGCTGTGTTGTTTTGGCAGCTATCTTCATCTACTGTTTGTTAGTGTTTTAGCTGGTTGACTATTATTGGTTGTGTATAATTTTGGATCTTCGAAGGTAGTTTTTTGGGTCGTTATCAGTTTGTCATCCGATGTTGTTTTTTTGCTGCTATCTCGGGCTGCGGCTCTGGCTGTTGTTTTTCATGTTGGCCCCTCGTACTTGGTGATGGTATATTTCATGTTGGATACTTTTTAGTGATGTTCGTTGTTAGTGGTATTCAGGCTGCAATGGAATACGTTGTTTCTGGTGTTGACCTTAAGTTTGGTGTGCACAAAATATATTATTAAGACTAATATTTTCAATTGAGATGTACATGATTTACAGAGAAGGAAATTCAAATTAAAAAGCCAAAAAGATTAGCAATCAACCCAAAGATGAATATATTAAAGAAGATTGCAAATAACAAGAAGATTTCAACTCAATAAACATGTGCTTTAAATCATCAAGGAAGCCAACAAATATTTATTTTCTTATTTCTATTTATGTGAGGAAATACTATGTAAAAAATCATGGATTGAATAATCAGTTTTGGAAAGAATATAAAGTTGATTCACCAAATAAATATTGAGTTTTCGCGATAGTGGTCGACCGCACAAATATCGGTCGACCGTCACATAGTCGATTGCTGATCATAGTGCAAAGATAAGTCAGTCGTCCGGCCACCTCTCAACTTTTGAGTTAAAAGTGGACAGTCGACTTCTTAACAAAGCGGTCGAGCGTACTCTTGCAGAATTAACTTTTTCGGAAATATCTTTTTATTTTGGAAACATACAATTCATCGCTCTATAAATAGAGGTGAATTCACTGAGTATTTTTCATCCTTTGTCATTATTATTCTTCTGAACTAATCATTCATTCAACGATATGAGTGTTTGAGCTTATTCTTTTCTTCAGTTAAGGTCGTTATAGATCTTGAGAGTTTTTCTTTTCTTTCACTTCGGTGAGATTTACGGGGCTTATTCATAGAAGTCCTGTGGGTGTAATAGGAATCTCGGTCTGAATTCTGAGAATCATTGTACAAGGATTTTGAAGTATAGTGGAACGCTTGTGGCAGAGAATTGCTACAAGTAGTTGGTGTGGACATAGACCTGAGGTCGAACCACGTTATATCACTGTGTTTCTGCATGCATGCTCTATTTCCTTTATCTAAATTTATCTCCTTGCTTTACGCATTTTATTTAAGTTTTTAATTTTCACACAAGCATTCTATTCACCCCCTTAGGGTCATTTACATCTAGTTTAGTGTGTCGTGTTTGAAGCATGATGATACTTTTCTTTATGCTTTTTGCTGTTGTTATTGTTCTCTATCTTTTGTTAGTGGGGATTTTTGTTCCAAAATTTCTTAAGCAAGAATTTCATTTTTCCAGCGAGGAGGTAGTCCCTTTGATGAGCTGGGTCATTCGAGATCGATCAACTGGGAAGGCTAATGTTATCACTTCAAAATCAATAGCTCGAACGTATGGTTCTCTAGGTAATGAAGAACTTGTCGTTCTTAATTCTGTCAATATCAATAAATGAATTCTCTCATTATTCGTTATTTTCGGGTCCCTCTCCCTTGTCAACTCCGAACGAATGCTTAGTTAGCCAACTTCGATAGGCGAGACATTGATGTGTTGTATCTAACTGCGAATATTGTGGATTTAGAGTGGTTATACATATACGATAGGTTGGAGCTTCGTGCTCTATTTTATTATACATCAAAAAATAAATTGGCTCAATATATTGTTTTTAGTCTTTAGTTTTAATCTGTATGCTTGCTACATTTTCTCTATATCAGATATTGTGTTATTATTAGTTATCATGTGATCTATTCGATAATGTATAGTAGTTTTGCTCTATCTTTTCTAGAAAATAAATATTTTGTCTTATAATATTGTGACTGTCTGCCATAAATATGCAACTTCATACGAAGGTACCAAACCGAATTGAATCACCAATTAATTCTATCATGGTACCACAGACAAAAAAAAAAAACGAGTTTCTCTCTAGATTTTCTAGAGAGAGAAGCTCTGCACCAAAAAATTCAAAAAATAAAAATCCTAGATCTAGAGAGTGTTTGGAGGGGGTGGCGACCGGGATCTCGCCGCCCCCTCCCTGGTCGCTGAGCGACACCCAGAACCTCTCGCCCTTCACCCACCTATCATCCTCTCCCGTCGCAACTTGCAGCGGCTCAACCTCTCTCCACCCCCTCTCCCACCGTGACTGTGCTCGCAACCCACTCACCTTCGTCCCCTTCCCCCTTCCTTCAGTACCTCCGGTGTGCCACCTGGGATCCCGGTCGTGCGACGCGTCCAGCCGTCGAGCGACGGGATCGGCCAGCATCTTTGATGCTGCCAGCGAGCGTACGGTCCTGGCGTCCTGCCAGCGTGCCGACGACCTTGCGGCGGTAAGGAGCTCCAGATCTGTGACTTTGCTTCCAGATCTGTCACTTTTGGAGTTGGGGGTTTGGGGGTGAGTTGATTGGGGTTGGGGTTTGGATTAGGTTGGGGTTGGTTGGCTTTGCTAGATGTATGTTCTTCGCGCTTGCCATCATGTCCACACTCTTGGGGCCAATCACGGCGATCTGCGGCTATAATTTGGTTTTTGCAAGGGTTGGTAGTGCGTGTGAAGAAGCCGAGTGTGCTTCTCTATCTGCAAGTCGCTATGATGAGCGAGTTATGTTGTTTTGCACGATTGTGGAGCTTGGGCCCAAATATGGGGTCTCTCCGTAGTGTGCGCTCACTTGACTCTACTTTCGGGGTGCTTGTCTCAACTGTCGTGGAGCGACTATGTCGCGTCAGAGCATCCTTCCGCGCCTGTTTTTGCGAACACCATGGATTTGGAGTTCAAGTGTGTGAGGTTGGTGGTTCGATATGGGGCCCGTGGGGCAAGGCCGATAGTTGTTTGCTGTGGGAGGTGGGGACCGTGTAGCACGTCGTATTGCACGATTGTGGGGCTTGGGCCCGAAGATGGGGTCCCCCCATGATGTGCACACACTTGTCTGGGTGTCCAACGATGCCGCCGATGCAATCTTGACAGCGCCTACTATCATGGTATTGAGATTTCTTCAGCTTAGACCACTGTCTCGTAACAGCGTCGCCTCTTCCCTAGTTGGGAGTAAGAGTCGAGTTGAGTCTGTGTGGTGAGAAATCGCCCGAGAGAGCAAGAGCATGAGAGAAGTGAAGGTATCCTCTTCACGGCTCTCTCCTGGAGTGTGGTTTTTGGTGGGGTGAGCGAGATAGCTGTTTGGTGAGAAATCGCCTGGGATAGCACAATCGTGAGAGAGGTGAAAGTATCATCTTCACGGCTATCTCTTTGGTAGCGGCTGTGGGAGCTGTTGGCGCGTTTGTAGGCAGGGATCGTCGGGTGTTAAAATCCTGTCAGACTAGTTTCAGGTGGGTGTGCATGTGCCGTGGAGGCAGTGTACGAAGCTAAACTGACGTACATACAATTTGCTGGACCGAGCTTGTTTGTCGGCCCACCCTTCAGGATTGTTGGAGGAATTTGTTGTTTGTACCGGTCATGTTGCTTCATGTATGTTTTATTTTCTGTTTGTAGGTTGTAGTCTGGCCCAGTTCTCTGGGTTTGTATCATTAATTTCTTATTAATGAAACAGGGGGGCCACTATCCACCTTTTTCCTAAAAAAAATAAAAATAAAAATAAAAATTAGTTCTATCATGGTATAGGCTAATATATATATACTTTGAATCTGAAAAGCATTAATCTATTTTTTATAAAGAAAAATGTGGAATGTAACCACCCTATTTTATTAATTAGGAATTAACAAAATAAATCCAAAATACTGGGCCATGATACAAACTACAAACAAAAAATAAAATATGAAGCAAAATAACTCGTACAGATAACAAGAGATCCCTCCAATAAATTCTGGAGAGTAGCCCTAGGAACCGATAGTCTTCACTACTATTGAGGAATTTTTGCAAATAAGAAATTTTATTTGAAGAATGTCACTAATCCTAAGATTCATCAACATAGATAATATTTTTATGAAAAACAATCTAGCTATAGATAAGATGACAATAGATATCAGTCGATTCAATTTCACTATCAAGACATGAATCTACTAGCATATTAGTGAAAAGTGATTTTGAACCATCCAAAAGTGGAGAGGTAATATTGACATAAGTGTTTTCAAACTCTCAATTATACTTGGCTGGAAGAATATCCAAATGCATATCCTTTTTATGCTTCTCTTTAAACCAAATTTTCTTTTGTTGATAATAGGATAAAGTCTAGACGTACTCCAGCCTCCAAAAATATTATTAATAAAAAAAGAGTAACATATAACAGTTCTGTTTATAAGAAGTAAAATAAACGAATACAAAAGTAGAAAGCATCATAACAATAAAAATAAAAACGTAAAAAGACAGATACGCTGACTGCTTAAAAATTGAAACAACACCAACAGACAACACAGATAGCCAGAGAGCAGCCGCAGCCAGAAACGCAGCAAGACAGCAAAAACAACAATCAAACCATCATGAAGTATCAGCAGCCAAGCGGACAGCCAAAACCCCACAACACAAAGAAATGGAAGCACATAATTACAAGAATCATCAGAATCAAAACAAACAAGCAGCAAACTCTCAGCACATCCGAACAAAAGAACAGCACAGACCCAACAGGGAAGCCAACAACACAAACCAAGATATGGCATACGAAAACACCTGATGCTTAACCAAAATATAGCAAAGAAGAGAAAAAAATAGAGCACATGAAACTCAATAAATATATAGAATAGAACATTCAAAATAGATGAGTGTGAGTAAAACATCACAACAACAAAGGATAGAGGGAGAGAATTTCCCAAGTAGAAGTGGAAACTACCAAGCATAAGGTAGAGGGCAAATCTAGCAAGAAGGAAACAATGAAAAGGCCCAGATAAGAAGGAAACCTGCATATAAAACTTACAAAAAGCAGTAACCAAAACAAGATGACGATCTCTGCCCTCGAAGAAGCATAACTCTGCAAGGAGAAAACTAGTATTAAGTGAGAAAAAGGCCAAAATTAAACGATAAAGTATATAAATGATATAAACCATAAAGAAAATTTTAAGAAGAGTGAAGATAATTGTTGACAGCCAAATCAACATTGGATAACCGAAGCAAATACAGTTTGTTATGAGGGAGAATTTGAGGTTAGAAGTTAGTGAAATAGAGTAGATCCTCAATCAAGCAGTTCATGGTATGGGAAGAGCTATTGATGATTCTATTATTTCTTTCGGACCAAATGATCTAAATTAGCGCCATCATGGATAAGTCCCATAATGAACGAAAAAGACGCTTGACATGATGCTTACGCCAGGAATCCCACCAAAAAACCACAGATTCGGGCATACCGCTCACATGTCACGCCAACTTACAAATAGTCCATAAAGAGCGAATGTAAGAGCACTTAATAAATAAGAGACAAGAGTCTTCCTGGCTGGTTAGGCAGAAAATACATTTTTGATCAAGAGCTAAGATTCTTTTGTTGAGAATATCCACCATGAGCAGTTTAGTAGGAATAACCAGCTAAGTGAGGATCTGGGCCTTAAGCGGGGTAATACACTTCCAAATGATACTTGAGAAAGGAGAGATAATGTTAGGATCGTGAGAAAAACAACAGAGATAAATTTGAGAAGAAAACAACACAAATATTATTTCTCAATCTCAAAAGATTTACAAAAAAAAACTCTCAATTCTTTATAAGCTTTCTGTGGCTATCAATCTCTATTTTTTTCTCTTCAGTTGAGTGTATCCCCAAATGATGAAAATAGTGAGAATTTATAGGAGGGGAAGAGACACCATGCTTCGGAAGAGACACCATGCTTCGGAAAAGACACCATGCTTCGGAAGAGACACCATGCTTGCATCAAACGTTGTCATGCATCAGCATGCACCAAACGTTGCATGCATGAGTGCATGCTCTTTTGTGGCGGGACCTACAATTCTCCCCCTCACGCCACATCTGCACCAAAAGTCATCTCTCATCCATTCCAGTTATGTCTCTGCATAACTCTAGTTTCTCCCGAGACACAATCTTTGTCAACATGTCTGCTGGATTCTCCTTCGTGTGGATCTTCATCAGTTTCAACAATTGTTGATCCATCACCTCGCGTATCCAGTGATAGCGAATATCAATATGTTTTGTTCGGGAATGGTACATTGAATTCTTGCTCAAATCCAGAGCACTCTGACTGTCACAATGTACCTTGTAGTCATTCTGCTTGATCCCGAGTTCTTGTAGAAATCGCTTTAACCACAACATCTCCTTACCAGCTTCAGTGGCAGCAATGTACTCTGCTTCTGTCGTAGATAGTGCAACGCACTTCTGCAACCTTGACTGCCATGACACAGCTCCCCCTGCAAAAGTGTAGATAAAACCAGAAGTCGATTTTCTACCATCAAGATCTCCGGCCATATCTGCATCTGTATAGCCTTCCAAAACCGGATCAGCTCTCCCGTAACACAAACATATCTTTGAAGTACCCTTAAGATACCTGAGAATCCACTTAACAGCCTCCCAATGCTCATTTCCTGGATTGGAGAGAAATCTGCTTGCCACACCCACTGCATGTGCAATATCCAGCCTCGTACACACCATTGCATACATCAGACTTCCAACCGCTGAAGAATAAGGCACAACTTCCATTTCCTCGATCTCTTTCCTGGATGAGGGACACGAACTCTTGCTCAACTTGAAATGATTAGCCAGTGGGATGCTAACTGGCTTGGCACCCTCCATGTTGAATCGCTTGATCACCCGTTCAACATATTTCTCTTGAGATAACCACAATCTTCGGGCCTTTCTGTCTCGAGAGACGTTCATACCTAAAATCTGCTGAGCTGGCCCAAGGTCCTTCATATCAAAGACCTTAGAGAGTTCTATCTTCAGCTGTCTGATCTTCACTGCATCTTGTCCGACGATCAACATGTCATCGACATATAGTAACAGTGCAATGAAATTTCCATCAGGGGACCTTTGAATGTAGACGCATTGATCTGCAGCAGTCCTCTTGTAGCCTTGACTCACCATGAATGAATCAAACTTCTTGTACCATTGCCTTGGTGCTTGCTTGAGGCCATACAAACTCTTCTTCAGCTTACATACGAGATTCTCTTTCCCTGGAACCTCGTATCCCTCTGACTGCTCCATGTAAATTTCTTCATGCAGATCACCGTGAAGAAATGCAGTCTTCACATCCATTTGTTCAAGCTCCAAGTCTAGGCTAGCTGCTAATTCGAGCATGACTCGGATTGAAGTCATCTTTACAACTGGAGAAAAAATCTCACCAAAATCGATGCCTTTCTTCTGAAGGAATCCTTTGACCACTAGCCGAGCTTTGTGCTTTACCACCTTTCCGCTGCCATCTTTCTTGAGCTTGAATACCCACTTGTTCTTTAGTGCCTTCTTCCCTCCTGGAAGCTTAACCAAATCGTAGGTTTGGTTCTTCTCTAAAGAGTCCATCTCATCCCGCATAGCATGTAGCCAGTTGTCTTTGTCTGGATGAGACAATGCTTCCTGGAAATTCTCTGGCTCCCCTTCATCAGTAAGAAGAATGTACTCTGATTTTGGATATTTAGTAGACGGAACATGGCCTCTTTCAGATCTACGTAGCTGAGGCTCACTCGTCTCAGGCGGTGTATCATTATCTTGTACTGGTTCTGCAGCTGTGAAAGGTTGCGGCTCCCCAGGCTCATCAATCCCTTCTTCCTCCTGCTCTGGTTCTGCTTCTAGTTCTTGATCAGACACATCATCATCTGCGGCAGCTTGTACTGATACTGTATCTGGAACAAAGTCCTGAGTACTGTCAGGACTTTCAGCAATTGTAGGCTTTTCAGTGTCCCCATATGTCTGATTTTTATGGAACACCACGTCTCTACTTCTGATGGGCTTCTTCGTCTTTAGATCCCATAGCCTGTATCCAAACTCCTCGTCTCCATAGCCTATGAAAATGCATGGAGTGGTTCTCGCATCGAGCTTCTGCCTGAGCTCCTTTGAGACATGTGCATAAGCCAGACATCCAAATGTCCTCAGGTGAGAGTAGGAGGGGTTTTTGCCGGTCCATTTCTTCTCCGGGATGTTGAAATTCAGCGGGACTGATGGAGAACGATTGATCAAGTAGCAGGCGGTGCGAACAGCTTCTCCCCAAAATGGCTTTGGCAGCTTTGCTGTGCTGAGCATACTTCTGACTCTTTCCATGATTGTTCGGTTCATTCTTTCTGCTACCCCATTGTGTTGCGGGGTACGTGGAACCGTCTTCTCGTGCCGAATGTCCTGACTCTTGCAATAGGCATCAAAACTCCTGGATGTAGACTCGCATCCGTTATCTGAGCGGAGGCACTTCAGCTTCTTCCCCGTTTCACGCTCTACCATGGCATGAAATGATTTGAAGCTTTCCAAGACCTGATCTTTTGTTTTCAGAAAATACACTCACACCTTCCGAGAAGCATCATCAATAAATGTCAGAAAGTATTTGTTACCGCCTAGCGACTCCACCTCCATGGGACCGCAAACATAAGAATGTATCAGACTGAGCAACTCTGATCTCCTTGTCGAAGAGGAACTAAAAGAGACTCTTCGCTGCTTGCCAAATAAACAGCTGCTGCAAGGTTGAAGCTCTGCATTCTTGGTAATGGAGATAAGATTTTCCTTCATCAAGGTTGATAAACCTTTCTCACTCATGTGACCGAGTCTCTGGTGCCACAGTTTCTGCGAAGCTTCATGTTCAACAATATTGAGACTCTCCACATTGATCTTCACATGAGTCTTGTACAAAGTGCTGCAGAGATGTCCACGAGCGATCACCATTACACCTTTCAGCATCCTCCACGAGCCATTGCAAAAATGGTTATCATAGCCCTTTTCATCTAGGGCTCTCACCGAAAGAAGATTTTGTCGAAGTTCAGGTACATGGCGAACATCCTGCAGTGTGATTGTGCAGCCGGCATCAGTCTGCATCCGAACGTCACCAATTCCGACAATCTTAGCAAAGCTAGAATTGCCCATCCTCACCGAGCCAAAGTCTCCAACTTTGTACGTCGTGAAGATGTCCTTTCGAAGAGTGGCATGGCAAGATGCTGCAGTATCTACCACCCATTCTACGCCCTGATTCGACACATGGAGGCATGTCTCATCCTCATGAGAGCAAAGAGCCACATCTTCTAGTACTGTGACTTGTGCATCTCCTTCCTTCTTTGGTTGTGACCTTCCCTGACCGCCTTGCTTTTGTAACTTCCAACAATTTCTTTTCATGTGGCCTGGTTTGCCACAGTGATGGCAGTTGTATGCAGGCCTCCTCCCATCACTTGATTTGCCTCTCGATCTGCCTCTGCTTTGGCTCCTGCCTCTCCACCTGCCTTGATCTTCCTCTCGCTGTCTCCCACGGACTTCTGTGACGCAGGCTTGTGCTTCTGTGCCAACATCCTTTCTCCGAGCTTCCTCATTGAATAGGGCATCCTTAACCATAGACATGATAAGATTGCCAGTCGAAGCCGAGTTGCTGAGGGAGACCACCAATGTCTCCCAACTGTCTGGAAGAGAGCTGAGAAGTAGAAGTGCCTGTAACTCATCTTCAAGTGGTAACTCCACTGAAGATAGCTGATTCACCAGGCTCTGAAACTCGCTGGTGTGTTCTGCTACAGAAGTTCCTCCCTGTAGCTTCAGGTTCACCAACCGTCTCATCAGCAGGACCTTATTTCGAGCTGTCTTGGCCTGGTACATATCCGCCAGCTTCTTCCAAAGGACAAAAGCATCCGTCTCCTGGGCAACATGATGGAAGACACTGTAATCGATCCACTATCGAATCTGACCGATCGTTTTCTTGTTCATCTTCTTCCAGTCTGCCTCATTGGTAGCTTCAGGTCTCTCTCCCTTCTCCTCAATAGGATCAAAGAGATCTTTACAACTTAGGAGATCTTCCATCCGAGGTCTCCAAAGTGTATAGTTGGTGGCAGTAAGCTTGATCATGGCTCCAAATGATGATGATGATATTGATTCCTCCATCGACATCTTGATCTGCAAAGGCTTTTGGCACTCAACAACTCAACCTCGCTCTGATACCACTTGTTAGGATCGGAAGAAAAACAACAGAGATAAATTTGAGAAGAAAACAACACAAATATTATTTCTCAATCTCAAAAGATTTACAAAAAAAAAACTCTCAATTCTTTATAAGCTCTCTGTGGCTATCAATCTCTATTTTTTTCTCTTCAGTTGAGTGTATCCCCAAATGATGAAAATAGTGAGAATTTATAGGAGGGGAAGAGACACCATGCTTCCGAAGAGACACCATGCTTCGGAAAAGACACCATGCTTCGGAAGAGACACCATGCTTCGGAAAAGACACCATGCTTCGGAAGAGACACCATGCTTGCATCAAACGTTGTCATGCATCAGCATGCACCAAACGTTGCATGCATGAGTGCATGCTCTTTTGTGGCGGGACCTACAGATAATACCTCCGGAATTGAGAAAGTTATAACAAGATTAAACCGTGTAGGAACCTGAAGGCATCCAACGCCATGAGAAATCATCTTTAGGGTGCCACTGAAAGGCTCTTAATAACAGAACTAACTGTAAATAATGCAGATACAGTAACATAAGGAGAGTTCTGCGGACGGTGATGTTCCAATCTCTTCCCTGGTTATAGCAAACAAGATAATCAACCACCGAAGTGTGTGGATTGGCAGCAAGAAGATAAAGTTTATGAAAATTAGCTGCGATCGAGATGTTGCTGTTGCATAAATCGGTCCAGAAATTAACTTTGATACCATCCCCACAAATTCTAAAAAACCTGCATTTGAATGGGCTTACCACCTTCCAGATACCTTTCCAAAGGAAGAGAGAGGTGGTGGAGCTCCTCTGTGATATTTATGGTATTTATGCGTAACGAGACGTCCCCAACCTAACTCTTTAAACCAAATTTAGACACATGTGACAATAATTGATATCGAAGGGTCTAATAGCATATATTTTTGTCGATTTGGTAACATACTTTATGTAAACTGCAAAAATGCACTATAAAACTGATAAGCTTAGGATCAAAAGGTGATGGGTCAAATAGTGGGTTAATTAGGTTTTTTCTAGTTAACGCACTATTTTACCCATCACCTATGAAAGAAAACAACAAAGTATTGCATGCATGGCTCCACATAAACTGTTTACTCCGACTTCTATTTGATTTATCTCTTTCCTTCTTCACATATTAAATTATCAGTGCTTTTAGACTTGTGAAATCCACAATAGAGATGATGTTGTTTGGAAGTGGTCTAAACACAGGTACTTTTACTGTCAAATATTTTTACTCTTTTCTTAACTCTGACGGTGTTAGTTTCCTAATTTACAAATACATTTGGCAGAATATAGCTTGTCTTAAAGTTCGGATTTTATTTTGGTTAACTATTCATAACAAGTTCTTAACTATTGAAAAAAAAAAAAACAAAATTTAGCATTTGGCACAAAAATGTGCTTTGTGTGACTCTCGCAAACAGTGACGGAGCAAACCCCTTTTAAGGGAGGCCAATGCCCCCTCCCCCCCACCCCCCCCACACACACACAAAACAAAACCCACAAAAATATTCTAGCTTTGTCCTTGATCATGAAGAAACAAACCAATCATTTATTCATTCATAGTAGTTTTGTTCAATCGCTTTGGTATATTTGTAAATATGCTTGGAATGTGAAAGGAAAACCCGGGCCCATGCAAGCTTGGTGGAGTTCTTTGAGGAAAGCTGACGGTAGATCTTTTTTTTTCTGGTGAAGAAGAAGGTGGAATACGACCACCCTATTTCATTAATAAAAGGTTAATAATATATGCCCAGAGTACTGGGTGATTGTACAAACGACTACAAAGAAGAAAATAAAACATACATTTTCAACAATACCGTGGAGGGTGGGACATGTCTAAAAGAGAGTAACCAACATACAAAATAACATAATAACAAGTAAGAAAGATATAAAGTACAATCATATCAGTTATTCTAACAAAACCCTTGAAGGTGGGTGTCTTGATGCCATCGCTCCGCTCAGTCGAGGTAAGTCCGAACACTACCTCTTCATCATCGTACTTGTCTACATGGAAGGCCCTAGCGATCCTCCTCCCTCCCGGCTTTGTCGCTGCAACTGTAGCTCAAAAGAAAATAAGATGCGTTATATGAGTTAAAATACCAGAAATACTGTTACAAGTCTTACGAAACTAAAAGTTATTTCTTTCTAGCTATAAAACCTACGTCATTGCAGCAATGGCAATGTATCATGCTTCTTTCATCTTATTACGCACAGAAGCAAATTTGGGATCAATCCATAGGTCCTTGTAGGATTAGGGATAATCATCTGTTCCCAATGCTCACAAAACTTGCACCATCGTTTCCTTACTCCTCTGACATTCTAGGAAAAGACCGTTTAGTGGTTCCATATGATAGTTGCAGAAACCACAGTTTGTCGCAATGTTCGGTTGCCTCTTGGCCAGGTTTTCTCTAGTCAGGATTGCATTATTGAGCACCAATCAGATGAATACTCTTACTTTGAGGGGTGCCTTTGCATTCCATAGGATCGTGACCCACTTTGGGCTACATCCCCCATAGTGGATGTAATTGTAAAGAGAACGAACCATGAACGAGCCATTGTTCTCCAGACCCCAAGATTTTCGATCCGATTAGTATGAGCACTTCATCCCTGTCTACGCAATGTAGGCTTGGAGTGCTCAAAGCCTTAACCGGAACGCCAGACTAAGCCACGCCCTAAAGGATGGTTTCCAAGTAACCTCCTTTACATCTTGGCCACGGAGATGTGTGGTTTGAAAGCCTGCTGATACAGGTCTGGGAACATCTCTTTAAGTGAGTGAGTGCCACACCATTTATAATTCCAGAATTTGGTTGATGTGCCATTGCCGATAAATGATGTAACCCCCGTGCTGAAGGGGTCATGGGCTTGGGTTATCCCTTTCAAAAACCAAGAGGCCATAGCCCTCCCCGCAAACCTAAACTTCTCGTTCATTTTCCTTGCAAGTAGGATTAAATGAATTTCTACCACCTTTCACTATTTGGATGAAACACTTTTCACAACCATTTACCAAGAAGAGCAAGATTCATGTCTCTCAGATCGATGATAGGCATCCCTCCATGGAATTTTTTCAAGTACGTATTTTCCCATCTTATCAGGTGGTATCCTCCCTTATCATTGCCAGCCACTTTCCAAAATCTTTTCCTATAACTCAAAGATAGATATGTAGTATATAGGGGGATAGTGGGTCCCCTATAAGCCTTTACCTACAAGAAAAGGGTAGTCCTGTCCGTCCGTTAACCAATATGGAAGTTTTACATGTACATAGACGGTGATTGATCCATCAGATCCATCTTTCCTCAAACCCTCTGCCTTTGAGAGTTTCCAGAAGGCACTCCCAGTCTACTGAGTCATATGCCTTCACGAAGTATGGCTTAAATAGAAAGCTCTTCTCATTTTTTATATGACACAAATGGATCGTCTCTTCTGCAGAGTCCAAACAGTCCAGTATACATCTTCCCCTGATGAAACCAGACTACTCACGAACAATCAAACTGTCCATAATCTTCCCCAAACGATTGCCCAAGATCTTGGTGATAATCTTCACTAAGTAATTGAGAAGGCTAATGAGTCTGAAATCATCAACTCTTAGTGATTCCTCCCGTTTGGGGATGATGATGACTTTTGCAAAGTTGAACATACTCCATTTTAATCTATGGTCGAAGAACTCCATCATGATGATCATAATGTCCCTTTTGATTTCGTCCCAAAAAGTTTGGTAAAGAGATTAGATTGGGATTTAGCTATGATGGCCATTATTTGGGTTACAAGGAAAGAGAGAAATGACAGAATTTTGACTAGCTAAGACTTATAATGATATATGATTGCTTATTGGTATTTTCCTCTATTTTATAAATCTATGGTCTGAACTTATACCTATTCAGAAAAGAAATAAATTGAATATTCAAGCCATTTCTGATTGGGTGACAGGCCTGACTAAATATTACTAGCTTTTCTTTTGCTAACTGTTAACTTTTTCCCAGTGTTCATACTCTTAGCAGATATTATTATCATTGAGGCTTGAAGTGGCAATCAGTCGGGGGTTTCTCATTTTGCTGATTCTGAGAGGTTGTTCTACTAGTGAGCTGTGTTGGGTTTACACATGTTCAATAAAGAAGACGATGAAGCGATGAAATGGATCAAAGTGAATGATTGAAGATAGAGAAGAAATCAGTCAGCAGCAACAACAATAGTAGTTGCGGTCGAATGTACCTAAGGGTAGGTCGACCGAGGTTTGGTCGACCGCCCACTGTACAAGATTTTCTTGCGAGGGGGACATTCAACCGCAAGTGCAGTGCGGTCGACCGTACGCGGCGCTAATGGATTTTTGGGTGCGGGTTTGGCTGATTCGTTTGAAGCCAAACTTCTTCTTCAAGTTAGATTGTATGGCTCTCAAAATAGGGTTCTCTCTTCAGTTGTCATCGAGTGGTTAGTGTATCAAGTTTATCGAACTAGGGTTTTTCTAGATCTGTTTATTTATTGTAACGGCTCCAAGAAACATTTGATTCTATTGAGTTTCGAATAAGAGAAGAGAGTATTTTATCTGAGACATGAGAGATTTCTCCATTGTAAACAGCAAGCAAGTTCCAGTTAGGAATGAGAGAGGACCGTGATGAGAATTATAATATTCTTGTCTCTTCTTTAATTAAAATAACATCTCAGTTATTCCTTCCTCGGATTAAGAAAAAAGCCCCAACCGGAACAATTCTTGTGTGCTTTGTGTGATTGGTGTGATCTAGTATTTTCTTGGTTGTTTGTGTTGATAGTGTTGAACACTCAACAAGATCCTCTAGAGGGAATAATTTTCTAACAATTGGTATCAGAGCATCAGGTTCGTGGGTTTGTTTGAGTTTCTTGGAGACAATGATAGATCGAAAGATGAAGATCAAAGAGTTTGACGATAAGATCAACTTCTATCTTTGGAAGGTTGACATGTACGATGTATTGGTTCAGAAGGACTTGCACCTTACCCTAGAAGAGAAGAAGCCAACCGATATGGAGTAGGGGAAGTGGGATGAGATTTGTTTAAAGACCTTGAATTTAATCTGGTTGCGATTGGCGGACAAAGTCAAGTGTAATATTCTTGAGGAAAAAAGTGTGGTCCGTCTATGGGTGAGAATCAAATCTAACTAATTAGGATCGTTGTTGTTGGATCAGATGTACTAGAAGAGGAAGCTATTTCGTTTCTTAATGAAGGAAGGTAACCATCTTCAAAATCATATTATGGAGTTAAATAAGGTAATATTTGAACTGAAGACGATTAAAGCTGATAATCTTAGCGAAGAGGATAAAGCTTTCAACTTGATATATTCATTACCAACTTCCTATGATCACTTGATAACTAAAATGCTACATGGAAAATCAGCCAAGGAGATATTTGCAGTAGCCGAGGTGATTAAGGGTTAGAAAGAAGATGACCTGAGAAGTGAGACTCATAAAGGAGGGTCTATTTTTGCAGGGTGCTTAGCGGTGGATGGTGTTACTTCAATTAAAAGAGATACGTCACACAAGGGTAAGATCTGTTGTCACTATTATAGAGAGATTGAGCATTATAAGAGAGACTATCGAAAGTGGTTGAGTAAGAAGAGTGCTACTACAGGAGGTGATCAAGCTAACGTAGCTAGTGCAACTGATTCAGGTAAATCAGGTGAATTTGGTCACTTTGAACTATGTCTTCTTGTTTTAAATTCTTCGGATGTGGATTCGAGTTGGTATCTTGATTAAGGGAGTTCTTCTCACATTTTCTTTAAGAGGGAGACATTTTCTACTTACGAGTCGTCAACATGCCTAGTGAGAGAGCGATGGTTGTGGAGATTTATGAAGTGGTTTTTTATGGAACAGTTGAATTAGATATGCAAGATCGTAAATGTTTCACACTAGATGAGGTCATGCATATTCCTTCGATAAAGCAGAATCTGATATCCTTGGGGACTCTTGATGCATGGGACTGCAGGTACACAGCTCGAGGTGAAGTTTTGAAAGTTTGGGAGAGCCATTGTAAGGTGATGAAGGGTAAAATGGGGCTTCGGCAGAGTCAGCAAAACCTCTAGCAGCTGTGTGGGAGTAGGAAAACTTTTCCGAGTGTATGAAAGCCCATTTTCCCTAAAACATCATCTACTAAGCCATCACTCGAATCACTTAAGCGAGACTGCACCATTCGAATATTGTTGGAAGGTGGAGATAGCCTTGGGGTAGGTGGAATTCGTGCGGAGGGTGGCACCTTCATGATAAAATTTACTGGGGTGTGCCCTTGAAGGGGGCATACGATTGAAGGAAAATAGGTGGATGCAGATTCAACTAGCAGAAGAAACCATAGAAATGAGTTGTTTACATAGCAGAGGTGAAAGGTCAAGAAGAGTTTTGATCACATGGGTTTTGATTCATGAGTATGCAACACAGAGTGAAGATTGCTGGGTTTATATGTCTTGTATATACAAATGTTCGATGAAGAAGACGATGAAGCGATGAGATAGAGCGAAGCGAATGATTGAAGATAGAGAAGAAAGTAGTCAGTAGCAGCAACAACAGAAGTTGCGGTCGACCGTACCTAGGAGTAGGTCGACCGGCCATTGTACAAAGTTTTCTCGTGATGGGAGCAGTTGACCGCAAGTGTGGTGCGTTCGACTGAACGTGGCGCTGATAGTTTTTTGGGTGCAGGTCTGGCTGATTCCATTGAAACCCAACTTCGTCTTCAAGTTAGATCATACGGCTCTCAATGCAGGATTGTCTCTTCAGTTGTCATCAAGTGGTTAGTGTATCAATTGTATCAAACTAGGGTTTCTCTAGATCTATATATTCATTGTAACAGCTCCAAAAAATATATAATTGTATTGAGTGCCGAATATGAGAAGAGAATACTTCATCTGAAAGGTGAGAGATTTCTTTATTGTAAACATCAAGCAAGTTTCAGTTATGATTGAGAGAGGGTCGTGGTGAGAACTATAATATTCTTGTATTTTCTTTAGTTGAAATAACATCTTAGTTCTACCTCCTCCGGATTAAGGCAAAAGCCCCAACCGGGACAATTCTTGTGTGCTTTGTGTGATATGGTGTTATTTAGTATTTGTTTGGTTGTTTGTGTTGATTGTGTCGAAGACTCAACAAGATCTTCTAAAGAGAATAATTTTCTAACAAGCTGTTGTTGTTTTTGATGACTAGAGTTGATTTTTGCATACTGGGATTTAGGCTATTCTTCGTATGATAGTTCGTCTTCATGCTTCCTTTAGTTTCTAGCTTCAAAAACTAAAGAAAGCATGAAGACGAACTATCAATAATACAATACGAAGAATATTTGGGTTTATAAATGTCCTTTAATCATCAGTTTGTATGTTTAGTTTCATTGGAAGTTAATTTGATATATTGTACCGCTTTTATATCATGAACTTCGGGGTCTGTTTGGATGCACTTGTTTTGGACTGTAGTTTTATGCTCCATTTTTTGATAAAAACCTATATATTATGTATTTGTGGGTGTCCCTGATTATAATTTGTGCATTTTTTTGGCCTCCAAAATTTTTTGGGGCTTCTTTTTGGTAAAATCACAGTTATAAAAAAAATCACTGTTATCAATGGGCCGGTCCACAGATTCAAAAATTGAAGGAAAAATGGATCACTAGATTATTAATAGATCCGAGTCATCCGACCCGATCACCTGAATCCGAACCCGAATCCGAACATGTTCCCCAAACCAAGTAACATGCCTCTCATCTCTCCTAAATTTCTAAATTCACTAAACTCCATTGTATGCCTCCTCACTCATGTCGACCTCCATTTGAAAGCCATCTCTCATTGACAACCCCAACCACCAACCGACCTCCACCTTAAACCCATCACCAACCTCCATATTAACCCGAACTTGAATCCAAACTCCAAACTCGAGCCTCTATTTTGTAGCCGCTGTCACTGTTGTTGCAGCACGCGTCTGTTGCAGACGTTGTTGCTGTCTTATAGTACTACAAAGAATAACCCATCGTTGATCAACTGATAGCTCTTAATTTCTTTGACAATTTTTTCTCACTAAAATTTGTTTATTACCAATTTTTTTCTCACATTATATAGAGGGGCTCTATTTCGAGAGTTCGTTGGGGTTCTAACCTATTATAGCATAAATTACTGCGATCAATGGCAAGACACCACAAAACTGGCATTACTATTATGTGTTGCTGCTTATTTTGGTGTGGGAGAAAATAAATAGTGAGTTAATAAATGATGGAAACTACTAAAAGTCTAACCTTCGACCTTGGCTATTAAAAGCGGTTAAAGCTCTTGAGATTAAATCTGGATCGTTGATTGACCACCGTGATCTGAATCCGATGGTTGCTGATGTGGCTGATGGATCTACAAAATGCCTGAAACACCGGAGGGTGGCCCCGACGATAGACCCTCCAATGCTCAAGTCAGAACCAGAAAGAGAGAGAGAGAGTATGAGAGTGAAAACTGGCAAATTGTTGATTACCTCCTGACTGTAGAGAGGGAGGGGTATTTGTAGGCCTGAGAGACATTTCAAGAGATTAATTTGTGTCCGTTGGATTGATTTAAATGCCTTATCTCTTTCATGTCTCTCCCCTTCATGAGATAAGATCTTCTTGTTAGGAGATAAGAGATTTGACTCCTAACCTGTATGGGTTGGGTATCTCTCCTAGTGGGCCTAGTCTGTCACTTTTTATGGGCTTGAAAGAAGCCCATGTCTTGGAGAAGGCCCAGGCCTATTAAAGAGGCCTGCGATGGTTGTTCTGCCTATGGAAGCTTTGAAATTAGTGCAGGAATCGCACGACTAGTACTCTGATTTGCTTCGATTTTTACCTTTATCATAAGCCCCCACTCCCTGAAGGCAATTTTCTTATCTTTCGGGGAGTAGTACGTCTTATTTTTGAAATCTAGCGTATAATATTAGCAGTGAGAGTGTTCGGAGATACCTGGAACTAATCTGTGGCTTCTGAAGGTAGTGAAATTTTCTTGGATTTTTCCATAGTTCTTCGGATTTTTCCGAATTTTCTGAAATTTTTTCCAATTTTAAAATCACTATTTCGAATTTTATAATTAATAAATTCAATTTTAATTAGTTTTAGGAAATTAAATAATTATTTTTGAATTTTTTAAATACTTTTTCGAATTAAAAATGAGTTTAAGGGGTTTTTTGCAAATAAACCGACATCGGCGCGAATCTTGACTCAATCTGAGGCATTGATCAGAGCTGGCTCGCAAGTTGAGGGGATCGTACGGCAGAGTTCTGATCGTTGTGATCAGGGGCTGATGTGGACAAATCAGGAGCGTCCATCAGAGATCGGCTCGCCCGCTCAGGGAAATCAGACGGTCGTGATTCACCCACTATGATGGAGGGAGATGTGGACGAATTAGGGACGTATATCATGCCCCCGCTCGTCCTCTGAGTGGAATCAGACGGTCGAGGAGGTGTGAAGCAGTGGAGAAGATGATAGGAGACGTGGCACATCTGAGCCGTTCATCATGATTAGGCTCGAATTATAGAGGAATCCAACGACCAGGAATTAATACAAGGACCCCCTAGCTCGGCCGACCGTTTGGCCGAGCTATGGCCCTTTTTCTAGTTTTATGGGCTTTCCTGAGCTACGAGGAGTCAGTGTATTCACAGAGCCATGTGTTCTCGTCATCGTCGAGCTATCACGACGTCGAGATGTCTCCTTCGTCGTCGTAATCTCATCGCCGAGCTCTGACTTCGTGGATCTTGAACCTCTCAACGAGCTATGGCTCTTGTTTGCGTTGAGTTGTGGAAGGCGAGCAGCAATTGAGCTATGGAGCTCAGAGTATCGTCGAGCTATGGCCTTCGAGCTTCGGTTGTGTCTTCGCCGAACTATGGTGGTCGAGCTCCGCCGAGCTACCGAGCTCTTGTTTTTGGCCGAGCTTATGGATCGTTGAAGCTTCGCTGAGCTATGAAGTTCGAGTTCGGCCGAGCTATGGACTCGAGTTTTGTTTTCACTGAGCTATATCTCATCGCCGAGCTATGGAGGCTATGGCTTTGGCCAAGCTACGGAGATGATGCCTCACCGAGCTATGGGAGCTGTTTTCACCGAGCTATGGTGACTTTGAAGCTTCACCGACCTACGGGGGTGTTCCGCCAAGTTATGGGGAATCGAAGCTTCGCCGAGCTAAGAATCTTAGGATCTCGTCTTCCCTCGCTCGAGCTTCGAAGTGGTTGAGCTGTGAAATCCCCTTGTCGACCAGGAGTTTGGGCAGAGGAATAGTCGAGGCGGGAGCTCGGTTTCAGAGCTTCGAAGGGCAAGCACGTAGGAGAGGGGGCAGTTTTGGCACACAGTTTCAAAGAAGAAGAAGAAGGAGAAGAGGACGGATGAGGGTTGCGGGTTTGCGGATGTGAAACCCGTACCCACAGACCCGTTAAGTGTTTAAGCACTTGGGTTTTTTGAGCATGCGGGTCTGAGGTTTGCGACCCGACCAGTTTTCGGGCATATTCCCTCCGCTTGCTGCTGTTTTGAGCTTTTCTTTTTTATTTTCTAGAGATTTTCAATTATTGCAAATCTTTGGATCTTTTGTGGAGATTTGCAGAGATTATTAAATCTTTCGTCCTACAAGAAGCTTGCCTTGTTTGGAGTTGGGTTGTCCTTGACAAAGTTCTCATTCTCACACCAAGGTAGGAGTGCTAGGGCTCTTAGATTTGATCATCTCTTTGAAATTTGAGTTGATGTTGGTTGGGAGAAGTTGAACGGATTTGGGGACTCCGCGGGGTTAGTAGACCTTGTCACGAGGAAGCTTGAGTAGTGATGGGTTCTCTTATCTTGGTGGTGAATATGGTGCCCACCAAGTGTTTGTGAAATTGCTTACCCCATCACGTCCATCAAGTGTTTGCGAAATTGCTCACCCTATCACGTCCACCAAGTGTTTGTGAAATTGCACACCCTGTCACGTCCACCATGTGTTTGTGAGATTGTTCACTCCTTCATATTGCTTCTTTCATTGACCGAATCATTGTGATGATTGTTCGCATTGCTGATTGACTGTCCTGTTAACAAGTTACTATTCTTATTGAGCCTGGGATAGCGGGATCTGACCATTGATTCTTGTGGAGGGCTCAAATCCTGCCACGTAGCGATTTGATCTATGGGGTTCTATAAATAGGGATTGATTCCACCTCCCCCACCTTCATTTACCACCTTGAATTTCTCTCTCCTGAAAATTTTGAGAGCTTCCCTCTCTAGAAATCGTGGTGTTTTACCAGGTGGTGCTTGGTGGCTTGCCTGGTGTTCGACAGGGGAGCTAACTTCAGCTTTTGGTTTGGAGTTTCTACCACTTTTGCTAGGTAACATTCTTGCGACCATTGTTTATCATGTCTAGCATTCCGTCGGTCTGTGCTTCTACTAGATCCGTTGGTCTAGATGGAGAAGATGGTGTTGTGTTTGACCACTTTCCCAGAGAGAAAAGTGTACGTGGTGAGGCTGATCGTTCCACCGTTGTGGAAACGATCGTCAAACTTGAGAAAGATAGGGAGTGTATGCTCAAGGCCCCATTGTTCCTTGTTCCAGAACTGATTTAGAGAGTATCCAGTAGTTGATCAATAGTTCCTCAGGAGCGACATGGAATACGATGAGCCAGAGCCCGTCCATACTACTGAGGCTAATCATACCGCCATCATTCTTACACGAGATGAGCTTTTCGTGATTAGAACGAGCTTTGGCATTCCTTGCGAGTACAACCTACTCCTGCCAGGTCTTGGGGTTAGGGCGTGTTACCCCATGTCTGAGGAATACTGTTTCTTTCTGTGCGATGGGTTCTTCGCGGGGTTTCGCTTGCCCCTCCACCCTTTCTTTAAAGAGGAGCTCAACTGGTATCACATGTGTCCGGTGCAACTGATGCTGAACACGTGGAGGCACGTTGTCGGATTTGTCTTACAGTGCCGCCAGCTCGGAGCTGAGCCGAGTCTTGCGGTGTTCAGATGCCATTTCAAACTTGCTAAACTTAGTAAAATGGAGGAGTGTTGGTACCTTAGCCCTCGTAAGAATAGAGGATTGGTCGACGCTCCTCGATCGATAAGATGTTGGAAGGAGAAATTTTTCGCCATTCGCAGTACGGAGCCGTGGGGAATTCCCATTACTTGGAGGGGAACGGTCCCCTCGGCGGTGCGAGCGGAGCCGGTAATGACCTTGGAGGAGAATAGCCTTAGTGATGCGCTTCTTGGACTTGGCGTGACAAGATATTACCAACGGAGTGCTCTTTGAAGGCGGTCTTGGACCGGTCGTTCCTAATACGATTTTACTATTATTGTTTTCATGCCATGTTATCCATGCTTTTGTTGTTTTTCGACTGTTTTGTCCATGCCTTTGTTGTTTTCGTTTACTCTTATGGTTTTTAACCCCTTTTGTGTTTCATCTTACAGGAAGAACATGCATGGATTTTGAAAATATTTTTGCAGACCTGGATGCGCTATGGAACAAGATGGAGGAAGAGCCAAAGAAGCGAAAGAGGTCGGCGATGCATCATTCTTCTTCCCGGGTTTTACCACCCCTGGCTTTGCTCCCCTGTAGGGGAAACCGCTTGCTGTTGAGGCAGGTTCTTCCTTAGCTGCGGTCGTGGCTAGTACCGCGTCAGCCCCGCTGACTACTACGGCTACCATGGTGCTTACTAATTAGGGGGACATGGTCTATACCTCTGACTGGAACGTGAAAGCTCAGGAGAAATTTTTGGGGAGTTCCGCTGCTTACCTTGAGGTCTGTTTCAACATCCCTACTCCTTCCGACAGAGAGAGGTTGAAGATGGAGCCCTCTGAGAGATTGGTCTTGGAGATAGTGAGGGCACATGTGATGGTATGATCTTGTCCCATTTTTTGCTTAGCTTGCGCTTTCCCTCCTTGTATCGTTATGTTTTAACCGTTTTCTCCATATTTCAGGCAATGAGCCACTTCAGGCATTTGGTGGACTTTTATGCGGCTGAGAAGAAGAACATGAAGGCCCATATCTCTCACGTAGAGAAGGACAAGAAAAGGCCGTCAAGGAGTCCAAGGCGGAGTTGGTAGGGATGAAGAAGAAGGAAAAGGAGGCACGCCTTGAGTTGGAGGCATTGGCGGCGAGTAAGGAAGTGATGCGTCTTGAGTTGGAGGCATTGGTAGCGGGTAAGGAGGAGATGCGCCTTGAGCTGAAGGCATCCAAGGGGAGAGAGATGGCGTTAGAGAATAAGAACGCCGATCTTCTACTGAGTTGGAGAAGGCTCGCACTGATGTGGCCTCAGAGCTGAAGGTCGAGGTGGCCAAGGTTCATACGGAGTGCAAATCTAAGCTGCAAGGGGAGATGTTGAAGTCATATGCCTTAGTGATCTCACATGTGGTGGAGCGTGTTCTTGGATTTGACGAAAAAGGCTATCATGTGACCCTTCGACCTGGTGAGCCCTGGATACAGGCAGGAAGGATGATGGTGGGATCGGCATTCTAGTGGGAGGTGCGAGAAGTGCATCTGGAAAGAAGGACAAGGGAAAGGGTGCAGCTGGGGTTTCCTTGTCCTTGGTGGCACCGAAGCATGTGGATACTGGATTCACCTTGATACGTCCTTTATCTTTTAGGATATTCTTGATTTGTTTTGTTTGGGACTTGCAGTTTACTTTTTGTGATGCCTAATTGCGGACTGGACACCGCATTCATGTATCTTACTTTTTGTGTTTGAAAAACTATCTTCTAGATTGTCTATCACTTGTCGTACTGTGTTGATGTGCATTGAAGCGATGCTTGCTCGTGACACTTAGTATTTTGTTCCTTTGTTTGACCATGCTTTTGGAATTGTTGATATACGATCGCGGGATCTGGTGAAAAACCCTGTAGTGATGAGGTAGAGCACCTTCGCAAGCGACTGCACATAATGGAGTTGGCAGTCAACCATTTGCGTATTCATTCAGATGAAGAATGTTGGAGTCTGTTCGCCTTAAGTCGGCGCTCGTTGAGAGGGATTGCTAGTTAGCACTCTTGTATTCCGATCATCTGATCAACTTTCCACTGCCTCCGAAAGTGACGAAAGATAGTTTTGGAGAGTGTGTACTACTCAGAGAAATAGTGGTCGAGAAGGACTTGGAGCTATATCGCCTTCAAGCGAGGCTTGGTGGGTTACGGATGGCAAGCACCTCTCACATCGTCGATCCGAAAAAGGAACCAATGGTTGGAGCAAAAGAAAGCACCACGACTAATGCAAAGGAGAGTGCAACAGTTGGAGGAGTCGGGTCCGTTTGTAACACCTCGAATTTTTAAAATACCGAAAATACTTGTTTTTATATATTTGGAGTGGTGAAAAATTATTTTTGATGTATTTTATTGAAATATTGATATTGGTATGGATATTTGCAGTAGATTGGTATTAATGATATACAGGAGTTATGGGCCGAGTTTTATGTGAGGAAATATTATTTCCCTTATTTTCTACTTTTGGAAAATATTTATGAGACAATTTTTGTATTTTACATTGTAGTATTTTTAAAAAGTGTAAGAGTGGGGGCTTATTGGAAATATTTTTTTAGATTGGGGGCTCAAATATAATACTCCTATTATTTATTATTTATTTATTTTAATAAAACCCCTCTCCCCTTTTTCTTCTTCCTCCTTTTCTTCTACCCGACCGTAAGCCCCAGCCAAAAAATCGACCCATTCGGCCCGAACACTCCCCGCTTAAATCAACCATTATACTCCGTGGTTTTCAAATTAAATTGAGGGGAAGGCTAATTGAAGGGCTCTCTACATCGTGGAAGCATCGGATTTTCGAAAGGATTTCGAAAAGGTGATGTTAGCGGTTTTGGATGCATGGCAGGGTGCTTCGAGTCTTCGCGGGATACTATATGAGTATGATCTTTTATTTTATATGCATAATGTGCTATGAAAATTTTAAAATATGGATTGGTGTGATGCGTGAAGTAGATTGAATATAGAAAAGTACATAAGTATGATACAGAGTAAATTATGAGGTGTAAGAAATTAGTATATATGTATGAGAGTATGTTGATGGTTGTAGATAGATATCTCTATGATACGAGGCGTAATGATCAGATATTTGTATGTGGATGTATGTGTATGTGTGACGTGTGATCTCATGACTAATGTGATATGATGAAAAGTATGGTGTGTGTAGATATATATGAAATGTAAAATATGTTATGACAATGTGATGTGATAACCTGATGAAATGATGATATGGAGTAGGTGTGTATGCGGGTGATAAATTGGAAATTTTATGTGATATTGTGATGCGAAATGGGTATGGTGTGTGTGTGACGTGTGGGTGATAAATGATAATTTTATATGATATCGGTGAGATTACTGGCTTGTGTATGCTTATGAATTTAATGGAGTATATACTTTCATGTTATGTTATAACGGCGAAATTATATAATAAAGGAGTTATGTTATGTAGGAGATATATTTATGTATATGTTGTTTTATTATAAAGGAGATATATTATACATGAATATATATGGAGATATTTTATAAAGGAGTTATTATAAAGGAGTGTATAATAAAGGAGATATATTTATTTGTGGAGTTATATTATAAAAGAGGAGATATATATATATATGGAGAAATATAATAAAGGAGATATATTTATTTATGAAGTTGTATTATAAAGGAGAGATATATATATATGGAGAAATATTATAAAGGAGATATATTATAAATGAATATATGGAGATATTTTATTAAAGGAGTCCTATTATAAAGGAGTTGTATTAAAGGAGTTATTGTATTAAAGGAGTTATGTTATAAAGGAGTTATACGTATTGCCCCAAATTATATTTGGGGAACAGGAGTTATATATATATATATAATGATATTGCCCCAAATTTTATATTGGGGAACAAGAGTTATATTGTGAAGGAGTGTATAGTAAAGGAGATATGTATGTGTATATAAAGGAGAATTAAATATTGCAGTGCCGCACAATCTCCCAGGGGTTTGGGCTAGACCCCACAGGCCCGGGATACACCCGGGAACAGGAGTTATATATTGCCCCAAATTATATTTGGGGAACAGGAGTTATATATATATTAATATTGCCCCAAATTTTATATTTGGGGATCAAGAGTTATATATTGCCCCGAACTGTGTTTGGGGATCAGGAGTTTCCCTCGCTGGTATAGGGCCAGGAGGAAGACGTAGCCTCGGACGTGTAAGACTCTGTGTGAGCATCGATCCGCATGTTATATTTTACTTTTGACTAGCCTTTTGGCTTTAGTCTTGGTTGGACAAGCGCGCAACTGTACTTTCAATCCAGCCCACAAATGATAGATACTTAGGACACCTGGATCTGGGTGATGTGGTGGGTTCACGGGATTGAAATGTGCGGGATGGGAGGCACAGAGATCCCTGTGTTGTACGAGGAGGTCAGTTGTGTGGGCACTGAAAACGACAAAATATAAAGGTGAATGTGTATTGAAAGAATATATGTATATGTAAAGATACGGATGATATGATATTTTACGGAGATTACTTATATTATGGGAGATATGAATATACTACGGGAGAGATATATATATATGTGTGTGTGTGTGGGTATATATTAGCATATGGCTATACTTATGATGCGATATTGGCAAATGAATGAACATGAGTAGATGAGAGTGAGAAAGTAAAGAAAAAGAAATGAATAGTATATAGAGTATGTATGTGAATGAATGTTAGAAATAAAGAAGAGGAGTTATGCAATCATGAATGAAAGGTAAGGTGAGATATAATATGAGAACGAAAAGTTAATGTAAGCTGTATTATGAGTTGTGAATGGAGATTTAAGTAAAATACAGTATGATACGAGTGGTTGCACCTTGGAATTGTGTCAAGGAACTACCTGCCCGCTATTTCTGTGGAAATGGTGGGAACTACCTGCCTTGGCATAATTCGCAGGGTAAGTTGGTATGATTGTGATAATGATTAATGGAAATGAAGAGTTAAATTTAGTGAAGATGAAAGTAAGTTGGTCATTAATTAGCTTGATTAATAGCTAAATGATATAACGGGATGAGAATGAGTTATAAATATATTTTGATGTGATAAGAATGAGTATTTAATAAGGGATATGTGCACGATGTGATGAAATGTGAGTGAATTGCAATAGGTAATGAAGTGTTATGTTTTGTCATAAGAAAGGAATTAATGTGGTATTAGGTGGATATATGCATACGTGATGATATGGGTTATAAGAAATAAATGAACGCGGGTGTTATGAAATATGAAATTGAGAAAGAAAAGAGTTAGGGACTTTATGTGAGTATGTATGGAAATAAAGAAACGATGAGGTGGTAGGAATTATGAAGTGATAAATATTTGCGTAGGGGATTCAAATTGAAAAGGAACGGATTAAATGGAAATTCGTATTTTGCGAATATAAAGTAAGGATAGATATGAGGTTGATGTGAAATATATAGTGGAACTAGATTTGCCCGTGGGCACGTGCCTATGGCACGTCTTCGAAACGATACAACACACGAAAAGCCATATAAACAGTAAAACAGCAATTATGTAGTTCCAAGTTTGAATAGTATGACAATAATTAGTTGTAAATAAAAATCTAACTTCTTAGAACTTTAAGGATTGAAAATGATGAAATTTAACTGTTGAAGAGATATTTGCTATTTTCAATATAACATGTGCAATAATAAAAAAACATAAAAATTCTGAAAATTTTATAAAATTGAAATCTTAAAATCTAAATTTTTAAGTAAATAAAGAAAGAATGGGAGAGAGAGGGAGAGAGAGAGAGAGAAATATGAAAAAGTGAAGAGAGAAGAGAGAGATAGTAATAAAGTAATGAGTTTTTTTTGTTTTGGGGGGGGAAATTTAATTTTGGGGTTTAAAATTTTGGGCGGAAAAATATGTTTTGGGAGAATCAATCTAGGCCATTGATTTTAGGGGAGATTGAATGAGAGCCACTTGATAGCTTTCTTTGTAATTTATTATATAGATGTGTGAGTATGGGTAATTTTATAATTTGATACAGATTTGAAGAGTAATTGAATATAAAGCTGTATTTATGATGTTTTAAAGTTCAGAGGTTCAAGATGTATCTTCTTACTCGATGTTTGTAAGTTTAAATTTATTTTCGTTATATAATTTAAGTTATTTGTTAGATTTTTTAAATTATACTCACACCAGAAATGGCTAACCCCTTAGTATTTGGGGGGTTAGGGAGTCCCTAGACTACCCTAAATCCCCTACTGTTACAGGTCCTCAGCAGAGCAGAAGTGAGGCACAGATTTTGTTGAGTAAAGTCTTTTATGTTAAATTTGATGTATAAGTATAGTAATGTGAATAGTAGAATCTATAGTTTAAATTGTATTATGGATGTATAAGCACGTATATGATGATGGTAAGTATAGTACGATGTGGTATGGTATGTTTGTGATCCGTACCCACCTCGTTGTGGTGTACCGGGCTCTGTGGTAGGTTTTACAAAGGTTTTTCTAAAAATTTTACCTCGTTTTCAAAGAAATTTATGGTTTTTATTTGATATTTGATAATTCGTTATGAGTTTGGCCCCCAGAGCATTATATATTATTGCTTGTATGTTCTGCTCATTTTGGTCTGGGGAGCCCATGAAATTATTGTGTATGTTGTGAGCTACGGAATTTTGAGCAGAATTCCGTAAGCTTTTTGTGTTTCGGGGCAAAATTTACAGGGGAGACTCTGTCAAAATTTTTCCTGAAATATAACTTTCTTAGTTTATGATTAAAGTGATATAGAAATTGAAAGAATTGAGTTTGGAGTCAAAAAAAATTTAGGGGCGTTACAGTTTTGGTATCAGAGCCTAGGTTAACTAGGATAGAGTTTGTGATGATTTGTATCCTAGTGATCCTGTCATGTGAGTATGGGTTCATTATTGCTAAGTCGTGGAGATGAAGTGTTTATGTTTTGTGGGTGTTTTGTTAAGTAGCAGTTCTTTTGTTGAATGAAGTGAACCCTTTAGACTTTTGTCTGACTTTATGTCATGGTTATTTTTAGCCCTACATATGTGATATCTTCTTTTGAAACCCCTATAAGAATTTGTGTTGTTGGGATATTCAATTACAATGATTGATGTGTGAGTGAAGGGCTATTCCTTGGGGATTTTATATATGTTCTATAGATCGCGGGGTTGTGTAGTAATCGTTATTATTCGATATAAGGTAATGAGTTGGTTAGGAAGACTTTATGTATAGTTAGGGTGTGGTGCAGGAATGATTCGGGTGAGAATGCCCGATAAAACTTAGTTTTAGTTGTAAGAAATGCCTTGGATGATGTGGGTATGTCTGTTGGGTTTGGTGGTAGTACCCACAAGGAGAAGATTAAGGAGGTAGTTGGTAAATTCTTGATATATGAAAGGATGGTTCCCTGAGACTGAGTATTGATTATCGGGAGTTGAATAAGGTGATCATTAAGAATAGGGTGGCAGTCTGAAGTAGAAGGAGAATACTTGCATTTATTACGTCCCAGGAGTGGACAATATTAGAATTATTTCGATAATCTGGATTTTCCTCGACCTCAGAGAGTGACATGACCTTGTAGGTGGGCAGTTTATCAGTACAGTCGTCTGTTCTACAGCTGATCAGTCGAGCTTGGATCTGGAATTTCTGCTTATTATTGAGGATGCATGACCTAATTTGGGATAAGATTAATGAATGTCCTACCGATTGGTCAGTAGGCAGTGAAGGAAGTTCTTGTTAGCATAGTAGATTCGGAATTTTTGATGTGGATAGCTTATGGTAGCGGGAGTATATTGGTTAATCTGGTGGCACGAAGAGATATCGAAAGTTCAGAAGGAATTTTAAGTGGCATGGAACGAAGAAGGATGTCAGCTATTTAGCAAGAATGGATAAGTCTCTTTTGAGGTGTGTAGTCAACAAGCGAGTTATGTAGATTAGCGGCAATCAAGACTTTGAGTTGCTCAGTTGCTGAAGGTTCATTGCTATGTTATTTGATGACCATAATTGGACATCTGAGAAGTAGTGAGGAGAAAGTATCCGGAATTGATTGAATAGTCTTCTTAACCCTTGTAGCTCGAGGACGAGCTTCTTTTGAGGTGTGTAGAATATAACACCTCGAATTTTTAAAATACCGGAAATACTTGTTTTTATATATTTGGAGTGGTGAAAAATTATTTTTGATGTATTTTATTGAAATATTGATATTGGTATGGATATTTGCGGTAGATTGGTATTAATGATATACAAGAGTTATGGGCCGAGTTTTATGTGAGGAAATATTATTTCCCTTATTTTCTACTTTTGGAAAATATTTATGAGACAATTTTTGTATTTTACATTGTAGTATTTTTAAAAAGTGTAAGAGTGGGGGCTTATTGGAAATATTTTTTGAGATTGGGGGCTTAAATATAATACTCCTATTATTTATTATTTATTTATTTTAATAAAACCCCTCTCCCCTTTTTCTTCTTCCTCCTTTTCTTCTACCCGACCGTAAGCCCCAGCCAAAAAATCGACCCATTCGGTGCGAACACTCCCCGCTTAAATCCACCATTATACTCCGTGGTTTTCAAATTAAATTAAGGGGAAGGCTAATTGAAGGGCTCTCTACATCGTGGAAGCGTCGGATTTTCGAAAGGATTTCGAAAAGGTGATGTTAGCGGTTTTGGATGCATGGCAGGGTGCTTCGAGTCTTTGCGGGATGCTATGTGAGTATGATCTTTTATTTTATATGCATAATGTGCTATGAAAATTTTAAAATATGGATTGGTGTGATGCGTGAAGTAGATTGAATATAGAAAAGTACATAAGTATGATACAGAGTAAATTATGAGGTGTAAGAAATTAGTATATATGTATGAGAGTGTGTTGATGGTTGTAGATAGATATCTCTATGATACGGGGCGTAATGATCAGATATTTGTATGTGGATGTATGTGTATGTGTGACGTGTGATCTCATGACTAATGTGATATGATGAAAAGTATGGTGTGTGTAGATATATATGAAATGTAAAATATGTTATGACAATGTGATGTGATAACCTGATGAAATGATGATATGGAGTAGGTGTGTATGCGGGTGATAAATTGAAAATTTTATGTGATATTGTGATGCGAAATGGGTATGGTGTGTGTGTGACGTGTGGGTGATAAATGATAATTTTATATGATATCGGTGAGATTACTGGCTTGTGTATGCTTATGAATTTAATGGAGTATATACTTTCATGTTATGTTATAACGGCGAAATTATATAATAAAGGAGTTATGTTATGTAGGAGATATATTTATGTATATGTTGTTTTATTATAAAGGAGATATATTATACATGAATATATATGGAGATATTTTATAAAGGAGTTATTATAAAGGAGTGTATAATAAAGGAGATATATTTATTTGTGGAGTTATATTATAAAAGAGGAGATATATATATATATGGAGAAATATAATAAAGGAGATATATTTATTTATGAAGTTGTATTATAAAGGAGAGATATATATATATGGAGAAATATTATAAAGGAGATATATTATAAATGAATATATGGAGATATTTTATTAAAGGAGTCCTATTATAAAGGAGTTGTATTAAAGGAGTTATTGTATTAAAGGAGTTATGTTATAAAGGAGTTATACGTATTGCCCCAAATTATATTTGGGGAACAGGAGTTATATATATATATATAATGATATTGCCCCAAATTTTATATTGGGGAACAAGAGTTATATTGTGAAGGAGTGTATAGTAAAGGAGATATGTATGTGTATATAAAGGAGAATTAAATATTGCAGTGCCGCACAATCTCCCAGGGGTTTGGGCTAGACCCCACAGGCCCGGGATACACCCGGGAACAGGAGTTATATATTGCCCCAAATTATATTTGGGGAACAGGAGTTATATATATATTAATATTGCCCCAAATTTTATATTTGGGGATCAAGAGTTATATATTGCCCCGAACTGTGTTTGGGGATCAGGAGTTTCCCTCGCTGGTATAGGGCCAGGAGGAAGACGTAGCCTCGGACGTGTAAGACTCTGTGTGAGCATCGATCCGCATGTTATATTTTACTTTTGACTAGCCTTTTGGCTTTAGTCTTGGTTGGACAAGCGCGCAACTGTACTTTCAATCCAGCCCACAAATGATAGATACTTAGGACACCTGGATCTGGGTGATGTGGTGGGTTCACGGGATTGAAATGTACGGGATGGGAGGCACAGAGATCCCTGTGTTGTACGAGGAGGTCAGTTGTGTGGGCACTGAAAACGACAAAATATAAAGGTGAATGTGTATTGAAAGAATATATGTATATGTAAAGATACGGATGATATGATATTTTACGGAGATTACTTATATTATGGGAGATATGAATATACTACGGGAGAGATATATATATATGTGTGTGTGTGTGGGTATATATTAGCATATGGCTATACTTATGATGCGATATTGGCAAATGAATGAACATGAGTAGAGGAGAGTGAGAAAGTAAAGAAAAAGAAATGAATAGTATATAGAGTATGTATGTGAATGAATGTTAGAAATAAAGAAGAGGAGTTATGCAATCATGAATGAAAGGTAAGGTGAGATATAATATGAGAACGAAAAGTTAATGTAAGCTGTATTATGAGTTGTGAATGGAGATTTAAGTAAAATACAGTATGATACGAGTGGTTGCACCTTGGAATTGTGTCAAGGAACTACCTGCCCGCTATTTCTGTGGAAATGGTGGGAACTACCTGCCTTGGCATAATTCGCAGGGTAAGTTGGTATGATTGTGATAATGATTAATGGAAATGAAGAGTTAAATTTAGTGAAGATGAAAGTAAGTTGGTCATTAATTAGCTTGATTAATAGCTAAATGATATAACGGGATGAGAATGAGTTATAAATATATTTTGATGTGATAAGAATGAGTATTTAATAAGGGATATGTGCACGATGTGATGAAATGTGAGTGAATTGCAATAGGTAATGAAGTTTTATGTTTTGTCATAAGAAAGGAATTAATGTGGTATTAGGTGGATATATGCATACGTGATGATATGGGTTATAAGAAATAAATGAACGCGGGTGTTATGAAATATGAAATTGAGAAAGAAAAGAGTTAGGGACTTTATGTGAGTATGTATGGAAATAAAGAAACGATGAGGTGGTAGGAATTATGAAGTGATAAATATTTGCGTAGGGGATTCAAATTGAAAAGGAACGGATTAAATGGAAATTCGTATTTTGCGAATATAAAGTAAGGATAGATATGAGGTTGATGTGAAATATATAGTGGAACTAGATTTGCCCGTGGGCACGTGCCTATGGCACGTCTTCGAAACGATACAACACACGAAAAGCCATGTAAACAGTAAAACAGCAATTATGTAGTTCCAAGTTTGAATAGTATGACAATAATTAGTTGTAAATAAAAATCTAACTTCTTAGAACTTTAAGGATTGAAAATGATGAAATTTAACTGTTGAAGAGATATTTGCTATTTTCAATATAACATGTGCAATAATAAAAAAACATAAAAATTCTGAAAATTTTATAAAATTGAAATCTTAAAATCTAAATTTTTAAGTAAATAAAGAAAGAATGGGAGAGAGAGGGAGAGAGAGAGAGAGAAATATGAAAAAGTGAAGAGAGAAGAGAGAGATAGTAATAAAGTAATGAGTTTTTTTTGTTTTGGGGGGGGAAATTTAATTTTGGGGTTTAAAATTTTGGGCGGAAAAATATGTTTTGGGAGAATCAATCTAGGCCATTGATTTTAGGGGAGATTGAATGAGAGCCACTTGATAGCTTTCTTTGTAATTTATTATATAGATGTGTGAGTATGGGTAATTTTATAATTTGATACAGATTTGAAGAGTAATTGAATATAAAGCTGTATTTATGATGTTTTAAAGTTCAGAGGTTCAAGATGTATCTTCTTACTCGATGTTTGTAAGTTTAAATTTATTTTCGTTATATAATTTAAGTTATTTGTTAGATTTTTTAAATTATACTCACACCAGAAATGGCTAACCCCTTAGTATTTGGGGGGTTAGGAAGTCCCTAGACTACCCTAAATCCCCTACTGTTACAGGTCCTCAGCAGAGCAGAGGTGAGGCACAGATTTTGTTGAGTAAAGTCTTTTATGTTAAATTTGATGTATAAGTATAGTAATGTGAATAGTAGAATCTATAGTTTAAATTGTATTATGGATGTATAAGCACGTATATGATGATGGTAAGTATAGTACGATGTGGTATGGTATGTTTGTGATCCGTACCCACCTCGTTGTGGTGTACCGGGCTCTGTGGTAGGTTTTACAAAGGTTTTTCTAAAAATTTTACCTCGTTTTCAAAGAAATTTATGGTTTTTATTTGATATTTGATAATTCGTTATGAGTTTGGCCCCCAGAGCATTATATATTATTGCTTGTATGTTCTGCTCATTTTGGTCTGGGGAGCCCATGAAATTATTGTGTATGTTGTGAGCTACGGAATTTTGAGCAGAATTCCGTAAGCTTTTTGTGTTCCGGGGCAAAATTTACAGGGGAGACTCTGTCAAAATTTTTCCTGAAATATAACTTTCTTAGTTTATGATTAAAGTGATATAGAAATTGAAAGAATTGAGTTTGGAGTCAAAAAAAATTTAGGGGCGTTACAGTTTTGGTATCAGAGCCTAGGTTAACTAGGATAGAGTTTGTGATGATTTGTATCCTAGTGATCCTGTCATGTGAGTATGGGTTCATTATTGCTAAGTCGTGGAGATGAAGTGTTTATGTTTTGTGGGTGTTTTGTTAAGTAGCAGTTCTTTTGTTGAATGAAGTGAACCCTTTAGACTTTTGTCTGACTTTATGTCATGGTTATTTTTAGCCCTACATATGTGATATCTTCTTTTGAAACCCCTATAAGAATTTGTGTTGTTGGGATATTCAATTACAATGATTGATGTGTGAGTGAAGGGCTATTCCTTGGGGATTTTATATATGTTCTATAGATCGCGGGGTTGTGTAGTAATCGTTATTATTCGATATAAGGTAATGAGTTGGTTAGGAAGACTTTATGTATAGTTAGGGTGTGGTGCAGGAATGATTCGGGTGAGAATGCCCGATAAAACTTAGTTTTAGTTGTAAGAAATGCCTTGGATGATGTGGGTATGTCTGTTGGGTTTGGTGGTAGTACCCACAAGGAGAAGATTAAGGAGGTAGTTGGTAAATTCTTGATATATGAAAGGATGGTTCCCTGAGACTGAGTATTGATTATCGGGAGTTGAATAAGGTGATCATTAAGAATAGGGTGGCAGTCTGAAGTAGAAGGAGAATACTTGCATTTATTACGTCCCAGGAGTGGACAATATTAGAATTATTTCGATAATCTGGATTTTCCTCGACCTCAGAGAGTGACATGACCTTGTAGGTGGGCAGTTTATCAGTACAGTCGTCTGTTCTACAGCTGATCAGTCGAGCTTGGATCTGGAATTTCTGCTTATTATTGAGGATGCATGACCTAATTTGGGATAAGATTAATGAATGTCCTACCGATTGGTCAGTAGGCAGTGAAGGAAGTTCTTGTTAGCATAGTAGATTCGGAATTTTTGATGTGGATAGCTTATGGTAGCGGGAGTATATTGGTTAATCTGGTGGCACGAAGAGATATCGAAAGTTCAGAAGGAATTTTAAGTGGCATGGAACGAAGAAGGATGTCAGCTATTTAGCAAGAATGGATAAGTCTCTTTTGAGGTGTGTAGTCAACAAGCGAGTTATGTAGATTAGCGGCAATCAAGACTTTGAGTTGCTCTGTTGCTGAAGGTTCATTGCTATGTTATTTGATGACCATAATTGGACATCTGAGAAGTAGTGAGGAGAAAGTATCCGGAATTGATTGAATAGTCTTCTTAACCCTTGTAGCTCGAGGACGAGCTTCTTTTGAGGTGTGTAGAATATAACACCTCGAATTTTTAAAATACCGGAAATACTTGTTTTTATATATTTGGAGTGGTGAAAAATTATTTTTGATGTATTTTATTGAAATATTGATATTGGTATGGATATTTGCGGTAGATTGGTATTAATGATATACAAGAGTTATGGGCCGAGTTTTATGTGAGGAAATATTATTTCCCTTATTTTCTACTTTTGGAAAATATTTATGAGACAATTTTTGTATTTTACATTGTAGTATTTTTAAAAAGTGTAAGAGTGGGGGCTTATTGGAAATATTTTTTGAGATTGGGGGCTTAAATATAATACTCCTATTATTTATTATTTATTTATTTTAATAAAACCCCTCTCCCCTTTTTCTTCTTCCTCCTTTTCTTCTACCCGACCGTAAGCCCCAGCCAAAAAATCGACCCATTCGGTGCGAACACTCCCCGCTTAAATCCACCATTATACTCCGTGGTTTTCAAATTAAATTAAGGGGAAGGCTAATTGAAGGGCTCTCTACATCGTGGAAGCGTCGGATTTTCGAAAGGATTTCGAAAAGGTGATGTTAGCGGTTTTGGATGCGTGGCAGGGTGCTTCGAGTCTTTGCGGGATGCTATGTGAGTATGATCTTTTATTTTATATGCATAATGTGCTATGAAAATTTTAAAATATGGATTGGTGTGATGCGTGAAGTAGATTGAATATAGAAAAGTACATAAGTATGATACAGAGTAAATTATGAGGTGTAAGAAATTAGTATATATGTATGAGAGTGTGTTGATGGTTGTAGATAGATATCTCTATGATACGGGGCGTAATGATCAGATATTTGTATGTGGATGTATGTGTATGTGTGACGTGTGATCTCATGACTAATGTGATATGATGAAAAGTATGGTGTGTGTAGATATATATGAAATGTAAAATATGTTATGACAATGTGATGTGATAACCTGATGAAATGATGATATGGAGTAGGTGTGTATGCGGGTGATAAATTGGAAATTTTATGTGATATTGTGATGCGAAATGGGTATGGTGTGTGTGTGACGTGTGGGTGATAAATGATAATTTTATATGATATCGGTGAGATTACTGGCTTGTGTATGCTTATGAATTTAATGGAGTATATACTTTCATGTTATGTTATAACGGCGAAATTATATAATAAAGGAGTTATGTTATGTAGGAGATATATTTATGTATATGTTGTTTTATTATAAAGGAGATATATTATACATGAATATATATGGAGATATTTTATAAAGGAGTTATTATAAAGGAGTGTATAATAAAGGAGATATATTTATTTGTGGAGTTATATTATAAAAGAGGAGATATATATATATATGGAGAAATATAATAAAGGAGATATATTTATTTATGAAGTTTTATTATAAAGGAGAGATATATATATGGAGAAATATTATAAAGGAGATATATTATAAATGAATATATGGAGATATTTTATTGTAGGAGTCCTATTATAAAGGAGTTGTATTAAAGGAGTTATTGTATTAAAGGAGTTATGTTATAAAGGAGTTATACGTATTGCCCCAAATTATATTTGGGGAACAGGAGTTATATATATAAAATGATATTGCCCCAAATTTTATATTGGGGAACAGGAGTTATATTGTGAAGGAGTGTATAGTAAAGGAGATATGTATGTGTATATAAAGGAGAATTAAATATTGCAGTGCCGCACAATCTCCCAGGGGTTTGGGCTAGACCCCACAGGCCCGGGATACACCCGGGAACTGGAGTTATATATTGCCCCAAATTATATTTGGGGAACAGGAGTTATATATATATTAATATTGCCCCAAATTTTATATTTGGGGATCAGGATTTATATATTGCCCCAAACTGTGTTTGGGGATCAGGAGTTTCCCTCGCTGGTATAGGGCCAGGAGGAAGACGTAGCCTCAGACGTGTAAGACTCTGTGTGAGCATCGATCCACGTGTTATATTTTACTTTTGACTAGCCTTTTGGCTTTAGTCTTGGTTGGACAAGCGCGCAACTGTACTTTCAATCCAGCCCACAAATGATAGATACTTAGAACACCTGGATCTGGGTGATGTGGTGGGTTCGCGTGATTGAAATGTACGGGATGGGAGGCACAGAGATCCCTGTGTTGTACGAGGAGGTCAGTTGTGTGGGCACTGAAAACGACAAAATATAAAGGTGAATGTGTATTGAAAGAATATATGTATATGTAAAGATACGGATGATATGATATTTTACGGAGATTACTTATATTATGGGAGATATGAATATACTACGGGAGAGATATATATATATGTGTGTGTGTGTGGGTATATATTAGCATATGGCTATACTTATGATGCGATATTGGCAAATGAATGAACATGAGTAGAGGAGAGTGAGAAAGTAAAGAAAAAGAAATGAATAGTATATAGAGTATGTATGTGAATGAATGTTAGAAATAAAGAAGAGGAATTTTGCAATCATGAATGAATGGTAAGGTGAGATATAATATGAGAACGAAAAGTTAAAGTAAGCTGTATTATGAGTTGTGAATGGAGATTTAAGTAAAATACAGTATGATACGAGTGGTTGCACCTTGGAATTGTGTCAAGGAACTACCTGCCCGCTGTTTCTGTGGAAATGGTGGGAACTACCTGCCTTGGCATAATTCGCAGGGTAAGTTGGTATGATTGTGATAATGATTAATGGAAATGAAGAGTTAAATTTAGTGAAGATGAAAGTAAGTTGGTCATTAATTAGCTTGATTAATAGCTAAATGATATAACGGGATGAGAATGAGTTATAAATATATTTTGATGTGATAAGAATGAGTATTTAATAAGGGATATGTGCACGATGTGATGAAATGTGAGTGAATTGCAATAGGTAATGAAGTGTTATGTTTTGTCATAAGAAAGGAATTAATGTGGTATTAGGTGGATATATGCATACGTGATGATATGGGTTATAAGAAATAAATGAACGCGGGTGTTATGAAATATGAAATTGAGAAAGAAAAGAGTTAGGGACTTTATGTGAGTATGTATGGAAATAAAGAAACGATGAGGTGGTAGGAATTATGAAGTGATAAATATTTGCGTAGGGGATTCAAATTGAAAAGGAACAGATTAAATGGAAATTCGTATTTTGCGAATATAAAGTAAGTATAGATATGAGGTTGATGTGAAATATATAGTGGAATGTGTGAGTATGGGTAATTTTATAATTTGATACAGATTTGAAGAGTAATTGAATATAAAGCTGTATTTATGATATTTTAAAGTTCAGAGGTTCAAGATGTATCTTCTTACTCGATGTTTGTAAGTTTAAATTTATTTTCGTTATATAATTTAAGTTATTTGTTAGATTTTTTAAATTATACTCACACCAGAAATGGCTAACCCCTTAGTATTTGGGGGGTTAGGGAGTCCCTAGACTACCCTAAATCCCCTACTGTTACAGGTCCTCAGCAGGGCAGAGGTGAGGCACAGATTTTGTTGAGTAAAGTCTTTTATGTTAAATTTGATGTATAAGTATAGTAATGTGAATAGTAGAATCTATAGTTTAAATTGTATTATGGATGTATAAGCACGTATATGATGATGGTAAGTATAGTACGATGTGGTATGGTATGTTTGTGATCCGTACCCACCTCGTTGTGGTGTACCGGGCTCTGTGGTATGTTTTACAAAGGTTTTTCTAAAAATTTTACCTCGTTTTCAAAGAAATTTATGGTTTTTATTTGATATTTGATAATTCGTTATGAGTTTGGCCCCCAGAGCATTATATATTATTGCTTGTATGTTCTGCTCATTTTGGTCTGGGGAGCCCATGAAATTATTGTGTATGTTGTGAGCTACGGAATTTTGAGCAGAATTCAGTAAGCTTTTTGTGTTCCGGGGCAAAATTTACAGGGGAGACTCTGTCAAAAATTTTCCTGAAATATAACTTTCTTAGTTTATGATTAAAGTGATATAGAAATTGAAAGAATTGAGTTTGGAGTCAAAAAAAAATTTAGGGGCGTTACAGTTTTGGTATCAGAGCCTAGGTTAACTAGGATAGAGTTTGTGATGATTTGTATCCTAGTGATCCTGTCATGTGAAGAGAGAAGAGAGAGATAGTAATAAAGTAATGAGTTTTTTTTGTTTTGGGGGGGGGAAATTTAATTTTGGGGTTTAAAATTTTGGGCGGAAAAATATGTTTTGGGAGAATCAATCTAGGCCATTGATTTTAGGGGAGATTGAATGAGAGCCACTTGATAGCTTTCTTTGTAATTTATTATATAGATGTGTGAGTATGGGTAATTTTATAATTTGATACAGATTTGAAGAGTAATTGAATATAAAGCTGTATTTATGATGTTTTAAAGTTCAGAGGTTCAAGATGTATCTTCTTACTCGATGTTTGTAAGTTTAAATTTATTTTCGTTATATAATTTAAGTTATTTGTTAGATTTTTTAAATTATACTCACACCAGAAATGGCTAACCCCTTAGTATTTGGGGGGTTAGGGAGTCCCTAGACTACCCTAAATCCCCTACTGTTACAGGTCCTCAGCAGAGCAGAGGTGAGGCACAGATTTTGTTGAGTAAAGTCTTTTATGTTAAATTTGATGTATAAGTGTAGTAATGTGAATAGTAGAATCTATAGTTTAAATTGTATTATGGATGTATAAGCACGTATATGATGATGGTAAGTATAGTACGATGTGGTATGGTATGTTTGTGACCCGTAACCCACCTCGTTGTGGTGTACCGGGCTCTGTGGTAGGTTTTACAAAGGTTTTTCTAAAAAATTTTCCTCGTTTTCAAAGAAATTTATGGTTTTTATTTGATATTTGATAATTCGTTATGAGTTTGGCCCCTAGAGCATTATATATTATTGCCTGTATGTTTCTGCTCATTTTGGGCTGGGGAGCCCATGAAATTATTGTGTATTTTGTGAGCTACGGAATTTTGAGCAGAATTCCGTAAGCTTTTTGTGTTTCGGGGCAAAATTTACAGGGGAGACTCTGTCAAAAATTTTCCTGAAATATAACTTTGTTAGTTTATGATTAAAGTGATATAGAAATTGAAAGAATTGAGTTTGGAGTCAAAAAAAAATTTAGGGGCGTTACACCGTTGCTGGGGGAATGGTGCCACGTTGGTGCCTCCTCGACATCATGGCGGCGCCAAGAGCGGCGCGTCTTCTTTATTGTGTTTGACTTTGGTTGGTGGAGAGTCACGTGCCTCGTGTGCAATCTCAATCTATGGGAATGACGTTTTCTGTGAAAGATGCTGGCAATCAAGGAAAGGAGGTAAATGTCAGGCGATCCACAAGGAGGCTTGTGTCTCTCAGGAACAACATTCCTCACCTACTAAGCCACAAGGAAAGCTTGTAGATCGAGTTGTATGATTGATGATTTTGTACTTATAAATATCTGTGGTACTACTGAATATGAACATGTGTATTTGTGTTATTTTTGTGATTTGATGAACTCTTTTTCATATGCTTTGTCCTTGCTGTCATGGCTGAGGTGCCATCGACTAGGTTCTTTGTAGCGAAATAACAGGGCCCCAAGTATGTTGCGTATAGCTAACAAACTGCCGACGGTGTATAATGGAGTTTGGAATTTCTCTGTCTTGAACTTAGCTAGTTGTAGGGACAACTCTGAAGGAGAATTGTTTTCCAAACCTGCTACATGGACCCTTTGACAATTTGTGAGAGTCACATCGAATGGAGAATTGAATTCCAAGTGTTTCTTTTTGCAAGTGTTGCTAGAGTAACCACGATCCATGATTTGGACCTCTTAATATGTCTTTAAGGAATTTTTACGAGTTGCAGGAATAGATTGAATGGCAAGTTGAACTCTGAACGTGTGTAATTATAGGTTGCGACAGTAACTCTGAACCATGGGTATAGATTCCGAACTTGTTAGTTTAAGAATTAACTTGTTGCAGGAGCAGATCAAATGGCAAAGCGCACTCTAAACTTGCTTCTTGGCAAATTGACAGAGTCTCTTTTGAGCCATGGGTATGGACTCCGAACCGGTTGTGGAGGTGCTAACGGATTGCAGGAGCAGATCGAATGGTGAAGCGCACTGTGAACTTGCTTTATTGTAAAATGTTAGAGTCTCTTCAAGCCATAGGTATGGACTCCAAACCCGTCTTATGGGAAGACTTGTAATGAGTTTTTGGTGCCGCTTATGTGTATAAGTTTGGCGCACAACTCATTGTGTAAGTCTTCGAGGAATTTAAACTAGTTTCAGGAACAGAACGAACGGTGAGTTGTGCTCTAAATGTGCGGGATTGCATGTTGTAAGAGTAACCCCGAGTCATGGATCTGGATTCTGAACTTGTGTTGTGGAAACTTATAATGAATGTTTAGCGCCGCTCTAAGTATAAGTTAGGCATTTTAGCTCATTGTTTGCTTTAATAAATTGACAGAGATGCAATGAAAACTAACTAATTTTATTAAGAAATAAACTAAGGGAATGCTCTAATGGCTGGCCCTTATTACATGCACAACCGCGAGTAAAAGCGGTCTTTATTGAAAGGAAAAACTAAATGGCTGCTCTAGTGGCTGACCTTTATTACAAAATTCTAAAAATTCTGAGAAAATTAGGAAAGGGCATTTAAGACACTTTCATTGTACTTCATAAGGTGTTTGGCGTTCAAAGTTCTAGGTATCTTCTTCCCCTCCAGGTCTTCAAGCTGATATGACCCTGGGCAAATCACTTGAGAGACCTTGTACAACCCCTCCCAATTGGGGGAGAGCTTTCCTTTTCATCGTGGGTCGAGATTTCGAGTTTACACAAGATAAGGTCCCCCTCTTTACGATTGGTGGGGCGGACTTTCTTGTTATAAAACTTCTCAACCATTTGCTGATAAATGTTTTTCCGTATGGCCAACTTTTCCCGTACCTCTTCAACAATGTCGAGGTTAGCACGAAGATTATTGGAGTTTTGCTCTTCACTGAAGGAAATAAGACGGGGAGATGGCAATCCAACTTCCAGGGGGATGAGTACTTCCGAGACGTAAGCGAGGTTGAATGGTGACTTCCCCGTGGGTGTCTGCTTTGTGGTTCTATAGGCCCACAAAACACTTGGCAGCTCTTCAACTCATAGACCTCTAGCAGCTTCCCCCAATCTCTTCTTAAGGCCGTCTAGAGTTTTTCAATTTGCGTTTTCCACTTGGCCATTAGTTTGAGGATGTGAGACAGAAGCGAAGCGCTGAGTGATTCCCAAATCTGTACAAAATTGATGGAAATTTTTTTCCCTATGAATTGCGTGTCGTTATCTGAGATAAGCACTCGGAGGATCCCAAATCTACAGACAATGCTCTTCCAAAAGAACTGCTAGATTTTTTGCTCAGTGATTGTGGTTAGCGATTCTGCTTCGATCCATTTTGTGAAATAGTCGATGGCGACTACTAGGAAAAATTTTCATCTGGCTACCGGCAGAATTGGTCCAAGCAAGTTTATTCCCCACATGGCGAAGGGAATGGGGCTAGACATAGAGCTGAGGATTGCTTATGGCCCATGCTTGATCACTGAATGCTTCTGACTGGGGTCGCACTGGCGAACATATTCTTGTGCGTCATTGGGTAGCGTGAGCCAACAATACCCATGATTGAGTATTTTTCGCGCGATAGATCTGGCCCCTTGATGGCAGCTCCGATCTCTTCATGTTGCTCTTTGAGGGCGTATTGGGCTTTCTCTCTAGTGAGACATCTAAGATAGGGCCTGCCATCAATTATGGTGTACAAGCATTTGTACAGGAGTCCTTCCACGATAGTGTATCTTTCTGCCCTTGTCCAGATCCTCCTTGCCTCTTTCTGATCTTCAGGGAGGATTCCTTTGTCGAGAAAATCGACTAGGGGTTTCATCCAACACTCTTCAGATATTTGGGGTGCGATAGCCATGAGCTCCAACTCTTTCTCTTCGATGCTCGGCTTGAGAAGGACCTCATTGAGGATTGTGCGGTCTAGCCCATCGAGAGATGAGAAAGCCAACGTGGAGAGGGCATCTGCCTGCCTGTTTTCCTCGCAGGGAACGCGAGTGACATTGGCTTCTTTGAACGCCATCAGGAGTTTCTTTACTCGTAAAAAATAGTTGGCCATGTGCTCGTCCCTGGCTTCATATTCGCCTTGGACCTGGTTAACAACTAACTGAGAGTCGCTAAACATCTCGATTCTCCGCATGCCTGCTTTTCGTGCTAAATAGAGACCAGTGATTAATGCCTCATATTCTGCTTCGTTGTTGGATGCAGGAAAGTTAAGGCACAATGAATATTGGAGAGTAAACTTATCAGGCCCGAGAAAAATGATTTCGGCTCTACTTCCTTTGAGGCAAGATGACCCATCTACGTACACTTTCCAAAGTGGGGGGATTTCGTCTTCCTCGAGAAAGTCGGTGATGGTGGTTTCCACAATGAATTCGGCCAAGGCTTGGGCCTTGATGGTCGTTCTAGGTCAGTAGCTGATGTCCTGTTGACTCAGTTCAATGGATCACTTCACCAACCTTCAGGAACTTTTAGGTTTGAGGAGCAATTGCTTGAGTGACTGATCAGTCAGGACACATAAAGAATGTGCTTGAAAATAGGGGTGGAATTTTTGCGCTGCTGTGACCAGTGCATAGGACATCTTCTCCATTTTTGAGTAATGAATTTCTGCATTATGGAGCACCTTGCTCACATTGTAAATTGGTTTTTGGACCCTGCCTTCTTCTCTGACTTGGACGACACTGAGATTCTGGTCAGAGATGGCTAAGTAGAGGAAAAGGATTTCACCCGGCTCAAGCTTGCTAAGAAGTGGAGGGTTTGCAAGGTATGCTTTGAGTTGTTCAAAAGCAGTCTGTTGTTCTTCTCTCCACTCAAAACCTCTCGCGCCCCGAAGGATTTTGAAAAAGGGCAAACACTTTTCCCCAGATTTAGAGAGGGATCGGCCAATAGCAGCTAAGTGGCTAGTTAATTTATGCACTTCCTTAACTGTAGAGGGAAGACATGTTATGAATTGCCTGGATTTTCTTGGGATTGGCTGAACCTCTTTGACTAACCATGAAGCCCAAGAATTTACCAGAGGATACTCCGAAAGTGCATTTGGTGGGATTCAGATGCATGTTATGCTTGCGCAATTCTCCAAATGCTTCTTGAAGGTCTGTGATGTGGTCCTCCTTCCGAAGGCTTTTAACTAACATATCATCCAAGCAGACCTCCATGTTCCTGCTAATTTTTCCTTTGATGACCTTATTCACCAGATGTTGATAAGTAGCGCCGGCATTTTTCCGGTCGAAAGACATAACTCGATAGCAGTACAGACCCTGATATGTGATGAAGGATGTTTTCGGAATTTCAGGTGGAAACATTTGAATCTGATTATATCCAGAAAAAGCATCCATGAAAGTTAGGAGTTCATGGCCCGACATGGCATCAATCAGCGCGTCTATACTGGGGAGAGGGAATGGGTCTTTCGGACATTATTTATTAAGATCTGTAAAGTCTATACACAATCTCTAGTTACCCTTTGCTTTCTGAACCATCACCATATTTGCCAACCACTCTAGATAGTTAACTTCTTGGATGAAGCGTGCGGCTAGGAGTTTGTAGACCTCTTCTTTGACCGCTCAGAGCCTATCTGGAGCGAATTTGCAGTGTCGTTGCTGAACGGACTTGGCATCAGGACTCACGCTAAAATGATGCATGATTAGGTATCCAGGGATTCCCGGCATATAGGTTGCAGTCCAGGAGAATACGTCTTGATTTTGCCTCATACAACCAATAAGGTGCTCCTTGAGCTGGAGAGGAAGGGTCTTGCGAACTCGAAAACTCTTGCTTTGGTCCTCTTGGGAGAAAGGGATCTCCTCTAACTCATCCACGGGTTCCGAGCTCACATGATTTTTTTCTGTTGGGGGCTCAATGGTATCAAGCGGGAGGATTGAGCACCCCATAGTGGCAGTGTGACATGCCCGCGTTGCTTGTTGGTCTCCCACTACCTGGCCTATGCCTACTATTGTCGGGAATTTCATTTTCATGTGAAATGTAGAGGCGATCACATGGAAAGTGGTTAGCTTAGGGCGGCCAAATATTGCGTTGTATGCGGCTTTGATGTCGACTACCAGGAAGTCGAGTGTTTCCGTCCGAGTTGCTGGGGCCTTTTCGGCAGTTATGTTGAGTGTGATTACTCCTTCGACATGGACTGGTACACCTGTGAAGCCGTGAAGTGTGTAACCGACTGGTTTGAGTTGATATCGAAAGAGCTTTAGAGCATTGAATGCGGTCATGAAGAGGATGTTTGCGGAGCTGCCGTCATTTACGAGGATGCGTTGCACCTCGTAATTTGTCATGCATAGATTGATAACCAGTGCATCGCAATGAGGTATTTTGATGCCCTTGAGATCTTTATCAGAGAAGGATAGAGAGAGGCCCTAACCCTTCGGGGGTGGAGTGTTATGAACCAAATTAACTTCCCTTACAAAGGATTTGCGAAAGGAGTGTGAATCTCCCCCCATAGGTCCGCCATAGATGGTGTGTAGAATGGCCATGTGCTTAGAGTCTCATGATTCAGAAGGCCTTTATAAATGCTTTTTAGCCCCCCGTGGTGGAGGGTTTTCGGCGTAATTGTTTCGTTGGACAAACTAAGAGAGATAGCCTTGCTAAATCAGGTCTTCAATTTCTTGTTTGAGGGCTTTGCAATTATCGGTAGTATGTCTGTGGCCCTTGTGAAATGCGCACCATAGGCTATTGTCTATTCTCTTGCCAGCCGTTGTCATTCTGGGAGGAGGACGAACTATCCCATCCTTTTCAACCACCATAAGAATTGTAGACACACTTGTGTTCAAAGTAGTAAATTTGTCGAAGCGGGGTGTAGGAGGAGGACGGCGTCGACTTGCACCATTTTTCTGAAACTTCTTGGGTGTTTTCTCAGTTGAGTTCTTCCGTTTGTTCCCGAAAAGTAACTCTTTCTTAACTTGTGGATTGAGGGTTCCTCAACCATGATGTGCTTTTCACTCCTTTCTAGGAGCTCAGTAAAATCTCGAGGTGGCCTCTTGGCGAGGGATGCTTTTAGCTCTTTATGAATGATGTTGTGATGGAAGGCTGCAGCTGCCACTGAAGATTCCAATGAGGAAATTGACATTGCTTCTGTTGTAAAATGCTTGACGAAGCCCTTTAGCAGTTCTCCATCTCTCTACTTCAGTTCTAACAGGGAAATACTTGTCTTTTCAACCCTGTGGCTAGTAACGAAGTGGGCAATGAAGAGTTCTTCGAGCTGGTCAAAATAGAATATTGATTCGGGAGTCAGACGCGAATACTATTCCCTTGCTGATCCTTTCAGTGTTGTGGAAAATGTTCGACACATGAGTGCGTCGGTAGCGTTATAGACCATCATGAATATTTTAAAGCTCTCAATATGGCCTGTCGAGTCTGATTCTCCATTGTAGGATTCGAATTGTGGAGCCTTGAAACCCTTTGGGATGGGTGCATCGAGGATGGCTCTGCTGAAAGAAAGTCGATTACGGCGGTAAGCCCTGCTAAAGTGGTTTCTCTCATTCTTCATATGTTCTAGACGATTCTCTACTTCTTAGATACGGTAAAGGACTTGGTCATCCTTCTTTTGGGATCCAGTTGAGTCGGCGGATCCTTCGTTAGGAGGGAGGCCCAGATCTTGACTTCCTTGGATAGCATGGAGGATGTCAAGCTTGAATTTATCCAATTCGACCCTAATGACTGGGGAGTTTTGCCCTCTGTTCTGCACAGGAAGCCTTCGACTCTCATGAATTGGGCTTCTCATTATTGGGTGCCCCCTGTGAGAGGAGGATTGCCTCGATCTTTGTCTAGAAAAATGTGTTCTCTGGTTCGCTTGATGTCCCGAACAGGAGGCCTCAGATCAGGCGCCCCTCTCGTCCAACCTAATTCGCAGGTCGGTTTCTTGTTGCCTGTTACTAATGATCTGGTGGAGAATTCTAGACCCCCGTGGGCCTCGTGAGGCCATTGAATCAGTTGAAGCATTATGGACTGAGATGAGGTCGTACTAAGGATGTTGTTCATGACAGTTTTCTTGGGAGCCCCCCGGTACATCTCCGTTGGAAGGAGCTTGACAGGTTGACGGGGCGACTGTTGAGGAGGAATCAGATCTTCCATAGGAGGAGCTTGGTGACGAAAGTAGTTAGTGTGACGGTTGGAGGCCGCCCTTTTACCTCTTAGTCTTGGTGGCATGGCGACAAGCCTGACTTGTGTAGTCTTCCCATAGACGGTGCCAATCTGTTGCTTCTTATATTGGTGTGGGAGCAAATAGATAGTGAGTTAATAAATGATGGAAACTACTAAAAGTCTGACCTTTGACCTTAGCCATTAAAAGCGGTTAGAGCTCCTGAGATTGAATCTGGATCGTTGATTGACCACCGTGATCTGAATTCAACGGTTGCTGATGCGGTCGATGGACTTGCAAAAAGCCTGAAATACCGGGGGGTGGCCCCGGCGACAGACCCTCCGATGCTCAAGTCAGAACCAGAAAGAGAGAGAGAGTATGAGAGTGAAAACTGGCAAATTGTTGATTACCTTCTGACTGTAGAGGGGAGGGGTATTTATAGGTCTGAGAGACATTTCAAGAGATTGGTTTGTGTCCGTTGGATCGATTTAGATTCCTTATCTCTTTCTTGGCTCTCCCCCCTCAAGAGATAAGATCTTCTTATTAGGGGATAAGAGATTTGACTCCTAGCCTACATGGGCTGGGTGTCTCTCCTAGTGGGCCTAGTCTGTCACTTTTTATGGGCTTGAAAGAAGTCAATGTCTTGGAGAAGGCTCAGTCCTGTTAAAGAGGCTTGCGATGGTTGATATGCCTGTGGAAGCTTTGAGATTAGTAAAGGAATTGCACGGCTCTGATTTGTTGCGATTTTTACCATTATCATTATGTCCCACATGTTCATATCGCAACATAAATGTATGATGGCCTCCAGTAAGTCCATCACTCCAATCACTATGATATTATATATTATAAGGTATTTTCTCCTTTTAAATAAAGGGTTTTTAATACATATACCCCTAACAAATATGTTAATATGACATAAACACCTTATAAATGTATATTTTTATATTTATCCCTCATAATATAGTTTCATTTCATATTTATCCCTATGGTAAATTTTCTTATTTTAACACTGGTTTAACCTTTACTAGAGGAATAAAATCAAATTAAAAAATTCAAATAAAAAATAATTAAGAATTTTAGCGAGAATTAAGGACAATAAATGAGAAATCTTACATTCTATCACTAGAACTACAAGATTGATGGTAAAATTGGAGAAGAAATGTGAGGAAGAAATATATTTCAAAGAAACACCGTAAGTTTGTATATTTTTTAAAAAAACATGAAGGAATTTTGAGAAAGAGTTAATGAGTTTCTGTTGAGTTTACAACCGATTTAGCGTACAAACGTGACCAAAAAAAGTCAGAATGGAAGAAATGATGATATCTCATTTTTTTTAAATATCAAATTCCTTAGAAAAAACTGAATATTTCACACTCATTAGATATATTTTAATTAAGGGGTAACTAATATGTGGAACAACATTATTAGGGATAAATATGAAAATACACATTTGTAAGGGATATATTTGATATTCACATACCTTTTAAGGGCATATATGCTAAAAGCCCTTAAATAAATGAATACTGAACAATGGGTAATGCTACACCTACTACCAAATCTACTACCTTTCTCTTTACTACCTTAGGTGGTACACCACTATTGGATGTTTCTACCACCTACTCTATAATAACCTCCACTAATAGTGTGCCACATAAGGTAGTAAAAAGAAAGGTAGTAGATTTGGTAGTAGGTGTAGCATTACCCCTGAACAATTTAGGGCTAGTTGATTATTAAGTAGTTGAATCAGATATTTTATCACCTTTTCTTCTTAATTTAAAACCACTAGTAATATGCCTGCACGTCATCATATATTTTTTAATTATTAAATAAATACCAAGATGTAATTTGGCTTCGAACATGATACATCTCATTATTCATCAAATATTCTTTACAAATTATCCCTACATTCCTTTATTCATCAGATAACATGATACATCTCATTATTCATCACATATTCTTTACAAATTATTCCTAGTGACACCAATTTTTATTTTTTTATGAGTGTCACATTTGTAAATAATTATGCCGTAAATAAATTTGAATTTTGAAGGTATTATAGTAATTAACATCAGTTAAGTAAATGAATGGTTAATATAACTCCCACTTAAAAATGAATGGTTGAGATTAAATGGTTGATTGTCTATATTAAATTACATTCTGTCTATAAATTACAGTCTCAACTCTTACATTATATTATACTAGTATCATGCACGTGCGATGCACGTGGAGGGAGAATGAAAAAGACAAAAAAAAAGCTACCAACACGTGCGCTGCACGTGTTGACACATATACAAAAAAAAAAATAAAAAATTGTTTATTTATTTACCAACCCCATCCCTCCCATTCCCATTATAATAGTTATAGATATATGGAGATATATAAGCATGCAGAACCCTAGCTTCTTCAACAATTGAATAATATAAGGGTTGCAATCATTGAGTTTTGAAATTTATTATTCATGCCTAGCTAATGGCATTCTGAATGTACGGAGGAAAGTGTGCACCAATGTATATCTTGCCTACAAGGGTCATGATCATTGCCATCCACTTTCATTAACCCTTTTTTGGTTGATAATATTACAAATACATAAAGTATGGGAATCAGAGGAAGATAGATATTAATGTAGTGCTTTCTACCTCATCATCAAAGCTTACACCTAGGTCGAGCTTACTTAAGCTTGTAATTTGGGGATGAGTTCAAACTAGGTATATATTTTTTTGAAGGAACAAACTAGGTATATGCCGAGCCTCTTTAGCTTGCAATCAAGGGTAACTTTTATTTAGGCCCCTGGTTCAGCAATGAATTTCTATTGGGTCCCTGGACTTTCCCAACTTTATTATAAATCACTTAAATAATAAGTAACAACACTATACAACTTAATAAACTGTACATATATATCGAGAGATTTATACAGAGTTGAAAAACTAATCCGTAACAACAACACTATATATAACTCAAAAAACGATACATATATATCGAGAGATTTATATAGAGTTGAAAAAGTTAAGGGAGCCTGAATCTAATGAATTCTTTGTTGAATAGAGAGCCTCACTGATATTTCCCAAGATGTTAATAGTGCGCAAGTGCGCATAGGAATCGGTAAAAAGAAAAAAGAAGCGTAGGGTCGTGCTATATGTTTGGTGACGGGATCTTTAAAGCATGCAAATTGTAACATATCAACAAAATCATTATGGAGGGAAAGAGAGTGGCTACTTTAACTTTCAAATGTGGTAAGGCCTTAGAGAGACACAATGGTATACTGTAGTGTCTGAGTTTGTCTATTTGAACATATTGGATCATGCACTTTATACTTAGGTCTTCTTCATTTGGGACGATTCAACAATTGTATATACTTGGAATACGATATTTTCTTCTTAGGTCGCCTCATGAGAGTCGATGATTGAAAGAGGTTATAGCAGGGGGAGAGGATCCAATATAGGGACTAGGGAGGGGGACTGATTCAAGACTATCTTCAAGAAGTGGTTCGTGAAAATTTATCAAAATTCCAAAGTTCAGATTGGACGTGTTTCCAAGTTATCAATTTGGAATTAAAATGAGATGATAGGAATGTTGGAATAAATTTTGGCTTACTTTCCGGGCCGGATTCCGGAGGCCTCCGGCCACCGGCAGCGCCGGATAATGATTGGATTGCGATCATCTCGTTGAGTACTATTCCGTGATGTACTCATGTGCCAAAAACGAATTCCGTATGAATGAGAAATGTTGGTCCAAAGTAGGGTACTCGAATTGTACTAACTTGAAAATTTGAAGAAAATGGATAGTCCCATATCGAAAATGGAGAAAGTTTTTTCTAGTATATATACTAAAAATATAGACTAAAGGGCGTGGCTCGGGGGTTACCACTACGTCTAGTGGAGAGAGGACTTAGCCAAAATGACACACACGTGCGCGCGCTCGACCCCGACCTCGACTTGGTCTGGCTTGGCTCTGGCCTTTTTTTTTTTTTTTTTTGCCCCAGTCAAAAAATATTTCCCCTAGTATACTGTTTGAGGCTTTTCAAATAATGTAACTGCCAGCAGAGTAATGGCTCATCAGTTATGTCTTTGAACCATTACTTTACTGTTATAGAGTAATGGACCCTGTAGTTACTCTCTTTCTCCTATAAAACCAGCAAGTTTTGTCTGCTCCGGAGTGAGTACTGGTAATCCGAATCTTCTTCTTCTTCTGGTTCAAAAACTGAAAGTGCAACACAGCAACAGGTTTGCTAGGATCTCCGGAGTTTGGGTGCTGCTCTTCAGGAAAGGTAATACAGTTGTATCCTGGGAGGCAATTTGCCGGCCACTGTCACACTACGCAGCGAATTTTGCTTTCAGGACAAAGATCTTAAACTCGACTCTGTATTAAAGCTTTTGGTTTATTCTTTTCTTCCTGTAATTTTGGTTCTTTACAAATATTGTTAGTATTTTTTGTTTTATGAAATTCATGTTCTAACAATCTTAAAGCAAAAATTTTCCTCTATTCTAACAGTTTTGTGAAGATTATTTACAGGTCCTATTTTCGTTTCGAAAAAACACAACTAACAGTTCTATTTCACCTGTTTTAGAAAATGGAAAACATACAGATCGAAAGTGTCAGTGGGCTTATCAGTGCCGAAACACCAGTGGCCCAAAATGTGACTGCACAATCGATTACGGCACATTCGATCATTCTACCTACACATATAACTGTGGGAGAAGAACCAGAGAAGTTCAATGGAACTAGATTTAAGAAGTGGCAAGGGAAGATGCAGTTCTACCTGACCTCCTTAAAGCTGGACAGGTTTCTCACTGAATCTGTCCCTATGCTAGCACCAATGGATGCACACTCCGTTGCTGTGGTTGATGCATGGACTCAGGGTGACTATCTCTGCATGAACTACATCCTGAATGGCTTGGTAGATCCGCTATACAGCGTCTACTGTGTCTTCAAGACGTCCAAACTCCTGTGAGGGTCTTTGGAGAAGAAGTACAAAACAGAAGACGCCGGGTCCAAAAAGTTTATAGTCGGCAAATTTTTGGACTAAAAGATGGTTGTCTCCAAGACAGTTGTAAGTCAAATCCAGGAACTACAGGTAATAATGCATGAAATCGCTGTAGAGAACATGACGTTGTCCGAACCATTCCTGGTTGCAGCGTTCATCGAGAAGCTTCCGCATGGATGGAAAGACTTCAAGAACTACCCAAGCACACGCGAAAGGAGATGTCTCTTGAAGACCTTATTGTCAGGTTGCGTATCGAAGAGGAGAATCACAAGGCTGGCAGGTCCTATGAAAATCAGTCCATAAAAAAGGCAAACATCGTGGAGCATGAACAGAAAGGCAAAAAGAGAAAGTTCTTAAAGAGACATCGAACAAGAAAAGGCAGCAAAGAGGTTTGCTGGAAAATACCACAAGTGTGGTAAGTTGGGACACAGAATTTCTGAATGCCGCAATAAGGACAACAACCATGTTGGAACCGGACAGGTAAAAGGATCCCATACACACATAGCTGAGAACTTGTCCACCGGTCTCTTTGACCTGGACCTCTGTTCTGTTGTATCAGAGGTGAATCTGGTGGGGAGCAATCCTCGAGAGTGGTGGTATGACACTGGGACCACCAAGCACATCTGCTCAGATAAGGAGATGTTCACTTCATACCAGAAGTGCAACAAGGATGAACAGTTGTTCATGGGTAATTCTTCCACCTTCAAAATTGCAGGAACAGGGAAGATAGTGCTGAAAATAACATCAGGCAAGGAACTAACACTCACAAATGTGTTGCATGTTCTAGATATTAGAAAGAACTTGGTATCAGGATCTTTGCTAAGCAAGAATGGATTTAAGGTTATTCTTGCTTCTGATAATTTTGTATTGTCTAAGAATAGGGTGTACTTGGGCAAAGGATATGTAAAGGATGGACTATTCAAGTTTAATGTGATGTGATTCATCCCTAAAACTATTGTTCCTGTTGTTTCCAAAGTTAATGAAATTAAACCTATTGCTTATGTTGTTGAGTCTTCTTCTGTTTGGCATGAAAGACTAGGCCATGTTAATTTCAATTCTATGCGTAAATTAATTAACATGAATTTGCTACCAAAATTTAAGGTACACAACTGCGAAAAATGTGAAGTTTGCACGGAGGTCAAACTCACCAAAACTCCATCACGTTCTGTAGAAATAAACACAAAAACTCTAGGTCTAATTCACACGGATCTGTGTAATTTAAAATACGTGCAGACCAGAGGTGACAAAAAGTACTTTATGACATTCATAGACGATTGCACAAAATTCTGTTATGTATACTTGTTACATAGCAAAAATGAGGTTTTGGATAAATTTAAAAAATATAAGCTTGAGGTTGAGAATTAACTTGGCAAAACGATTAAAATCATTAGGAGTGATAGAGGAGGAGAATATAATGCACCCTTTAATATGTTCTGCTCTGAATATGGAATAGTTCATCAGACAACTGCTCCTTACTCACCTGAATCAAATGGTACTGCCGAGTGCAAGAACCGAACTCTAAAGGAGATGATGAATGCCTTGTTGTTGAATTCTGGCTTACCCCTAAACATGTGGGGAAAAGCGTTGCTGACTGCCAACTACATTCTCAATAAAATACCTCACAAGAAAACTTGCAAGACACCATACAAACTGTGGAAAGGTAACGTACCTTCATATAAATATCTCAAAGTATGGGGGTGTCTAGCAAAAGTGGCAGTACCTAATCCAAAATAGGTCACCATAGGACCTAAGACAATTGATTGCATATGTCACGCCCCGCTTCCCAAAAATACGGAATACGAGTGCATGACCAAAGCCCAGCGAATGACTAACGTCACCCATAAGCTGTTTAATCGATTAACTCAACAACATAAACAATACAGAACAGTTGCGCAGGCAATAATAATGATCTCATGAACAAAAATACTTGGAATTAAGCAATAAAAATGTCCAAATACAATAAAATAATCCAACGTCTGGAAACAAATAGCAATATTCGGGTCATAAGCCCAATACAATAACAATAATCCAGTAATTAAGTCTCCAAACAAAACAATAATTATTTATTAAGCGGCGATGCAATCAATTCCTTCACCAATGTTGTTCTGCTAATCCATCTGGTAATTCTCCATCAACACCTGTAATTACTTCATCTAAAAAGAGAAAATAATTGTCCTTAGAGCAAGTCATGGACAGCAAGTAGAGAAAGCAGGGAACAATGGAATAACGGTATAACAACGGAACAATGGATCAATAGGAATCAATGACTTGGTACGATAATAATAATCAATAACATGGTAACTAATGCAACGGTGTAACGGTGAATTAATATTCTGTAATGGTAACCAACGGTTAATATCATTATCACTTAAACAATATTGGATACAAATAGGAACAATGGTGAACAATATGCAATGTCGGTGATGTGTCAATCCTTATGTCTATTATTCATTTTAACGCCTAACTAATGCACGTACTACTGTGTCCCATGTGTGCCGTACCACAGGTTCGATGCATACAATCAATTTCGTTTAGACTCAAGTGGTGCACTCGGTAGATCATGTACTTGGCAACGGTAACGGTAAAAACTATACACCTTTCGGTGTATAAACGGTCATCGGCAATGATACGGTACACGATAGATTGGGTTACTGCCATAACCACAATCACACGATAAAACGGTAGCCGGAACGGTAATTAGGGAAACACGGGCCCCTCCTCCAAGTACAGTCACTACTTTGTTCACTACTTAAATCACCCTTTAAACCCCGGCTTGTTAATTATTTATCAATGCAACAATACAATATGCAATTAAGGAATAAGAGATAATCAATAGTATCAATAAGAAAACAATAGGTTGATAACATGGATAGAACGGTTACAATAGTGACGATAACTCATTGGGAACATACAATGCAACATACATTCATTAAATCATGCAATAATACAACATAGGAAATATTAATTCATTAAAAAGAGAGATGTAAAATTCTGGACAGCACGCGCAGTCTGTACAAAAATGCAGTTTCCCGCTGACTCAAGAATCGAAAGTTGAATCCGTCAGAAAATCTGGAAACTAGAATTCCATACGGTTCCAACGCATACTTAAAGTTCACATTCTGACAACATTAGCTAGGTCAAACATATATTTCTTTTCAGGTCTTATGCTCAGGCAGAAAGGTGACATCTTGTTATTTTAATTGTTGAATCAGCAAAAACTCGGTATTAAAATCAGTAAAAATATAATCTAGACTCCTAAACATGTTAAACATCAATCTGGAAATTTTAATAGTAAAATTCTATCATTTGATCAACCTTTTTACTGTTTAAACATGAAAGGTTCGAGAATCTGAAAATCTGAAAAAAAAGATAAAACACAGCTGCAGTAAAACGGGCATAACTCTTGCTACACAACTCGGAATTCGAAAATTCTGGATGTTATTGACATCTAGACATTCGGGGCTACATTTCATATTCAGAAAATATTTTATTTTAAGGTCATTTACTGCTTCGAAAACAGCGATCAAGTTCAGGTCAGCAACATGTATAGTTCTTAGGGTATATTTCTTGGACATAAAATTAGTTAAACATGATGGATTTCGATTCTATATTCAACAATTCGTGTAACTAGCATCATATAGGTATCCAACATGATAAATAAGGATTAGAACACACATATACAAATCCAACACCAATCAATCATCAACCGACATACAGCCTAACGAATGTCTCTACAATAAATTATTTGTATTGTGACTTGTATGAATAACCCTATTAACAACTCTATATGCATTCATTAAAGATCCAAACTTTAGAGTCAAATTGGCACGATGTCAAGAATATTGGGGTTAGCTCGTGTAAACCCACAATAAACCCAACGAAAGGGACAACAAAGGGTAATACGATAACAAAAAGATCTACTTGCAAGAATTTTCAATAAAACTTGAATTTGAAACGAATAGCAATTCAAGTGGACGGTGACTTGCCTGTTAACCGGTGAAACGAATAGCAATAATAATGGAATATGAATCCCGAAGCAACGAACTCGCGAACTAGTTCAACCCACCAATAATACGTACAAAATACGTGCAATATACGTGCACTCCAATAAACAAACCCCAACAGCACACAAAGAGGCTGCAGCACACCAGCAAGAGAACGGCAACAGACAGCAGCAACACCGGCGACCAAAGCCAGCGGCGGCAGCGGCGACGCGACGGACGGCGTCGAGGGCTGGGCGGCGCTAGGGGGCGTCGCCGGCGATCGAACAGGGAGGAAGAGGAATCGGGATTTAAGGGTTGATGGGTTTGAAGCTTTGTAATGGTGAGAACGGGGAAAGGGGTGTACGGGGATGGCGTTGGGTTCGTGGGTGTCGGGGGAAGACGGAGGGGAGTCGTCGACGGGAGTTGGGGGGGTCGCCGGAGTGGTGGTTCGCCGGAGATGGTCGGGGAAGGAGAACAGGGATTGGGGATTTGAGTTCTGAACGGGGAGAGAGAAAGAGGAGAGAGAGAGCGCGTCTAGGATTTCGATTTGTGTGCCGAAATTAGGGTTACAGTAGCGTTGCATTTATAGGGTACAATTTGGGTTCAATTAGGAGATATATCAAAATCAACAAGATTCAAATAAAATACCCATAATTCAAATAAACAAAATCCACAATATAGATAACTCAATAAAGGAGAAAGATAATTCATGAACGAAAATTCCAACCCAATTAGATAAATAAATAACACAATTTAAATAATAAGAATTTAAAATAAAATGGAACTCGCCATGAAAATCAGATCGGGTATACAAATAAAATATTTCGATTGATGAATTTTTAATTAAAACATTCAAGAAATAACAATTAGTAATTATAATCATAATAATAATAAAACCGTACAATAAAATAACATTCAGGTTTAACAACTTTATTAAAATACTCTAATAATAATATACATGATTTTGGCTGAAATACAATTAACCGATAAATTAAGATTTTAAGATACGCCCTACTCGAAATAATAATAGTATTTTCGATTGGAAAATATTTAAATAGAAAATCTCAAAACAAATTTGACACAAAATAAATTTATAAATGATTAAAATACTGAAAATATTCGGAAAATAAGTATTTACGGAAATGGGGGTTACAGCATATTCATAGGCTATGCATACAACAGTAGTGCATATCGGTTCTTGGTATATAAATCAGATATACTGGATATCCATGTGAATACAATAATGGAATCAATAAATGCTTCCATCTTTGAACACGTGTTTCTGTGCAAGGATACTACGTATCCCAAACGTATACGTGAACAAGGAAATGCAAGTACTTCAGTTGATGAAGAAGAACATGATAATGATGAGTCTAGACGTAGTAAACGGGCCAGAATATCAAAGTTATTTGGTCCTGACTTTGTAACGACCTTTCTATTAAATAATGAGCCCAGAACATTCAAGAAAGCCATGTTTACGCCTGATGCTCCTATATGGAAGGAAGCAATTAAAACTGAAATAGACTCCGATATGCAAAATCATACATGGGAGTTGGTCGATTTGCCTTATGGATGTAAAGCTTTAGGATGCAATTGGATTTTCTAACTAAAATTGAAACCAGATGGTTCAATAGAAAAACATAAGGCGAGACTTGTGGTACAAGGATTTAGGCAAAAGGAAGGCATAGACGTATTTGATACATATTCCCCGGTTATAAGAATAACTTACATAAGAATGTTGACAGCTATTGTAGCTCTACGTAACCTGAAAATACATCAAATAGATGTTAAAACTGCATTTCTAAATGGAGATTTAGAAGAAGAAATATACATGAAACAACGTAGTTCCTGGACAGGAAAACAAGGTGTGCAGGCTTATAAAATCCCTGTACGGAATGAAACAAGCTCCAAAGCAGTGACATGCAAAATTTGACAATGTTATGATGTCAAATAGTTTCAAAATAAATGAATGTGATAAGTGTATCTACATCAAAGATACTCCAAATAGATACATTTTGGTGTGTCTGTATGTGGATGACATGCTCATTATTGGGAGCAATAATGACATCATCAAACAAACTAAGAATATGCTTAGTGGAAAGTTTAATATGAAAGATTTGGAAGTTACAGACGTCATACTAGGAATCAAAGTTTCTAGGACGTCTGAGGGAATTACTTTGCCTCATGCTTATTACGCTGAGAAAGTATTTGAAAGATTCAAGAATTACTTCAATGGGACTGCCAAAAGTCCAGTGGATCCCAGTCTTCACTTGTTCAAAAACACGGGTGATAGCATATCACAACTGGAATATGCACGTGTAATCGGTAGTCTGATGTACTTAACAAATTGTACAAGACAGGACTTAGCACATTCAGTAAATGTACTGAGCCGCTACACAAGTAACCCAGGACGAAGTCACTGGAAAGGAATAACTAGAGTATTGAACTACTTGCGACATACTCAGAATTATGGGCTGCATTGACCACATATCCAGCAGTAATAGAAGGCCACAGTGATGCCAACTGGATATCGGACTCCAAGAACTCAAAATCCACAAGTGGATACGTCTTCACTCTTGGTGGTGCAGCAGTGTCATGGAAATCCTCTAAACAAACGCTACTAGCCAGATCCACTATGGAATCTGAGTTCATTGCTTTAGACAAAGCAGCAGAGGAAGCAGAGTGGTTTCGAAACTTTTTAGAGGATATTCCCTTGTGGGAAAAACAGTGCCTGCTATATATGTACACTGTGACAGCCAATCGGATATAGCAAGGGTACTGAGTTGTATGTATAATGGTAAGTCTCGTCATATCAGAAGGCAACACAAAACCATTAAACAACTGCTCTCAAATTGAGTAATCTCTATAGAGTATATAAAATTGGCCGACAACCTAACGGATCCATTTACTAAAAGTTTGTCATGAGAGCAAGTTGTAAGATCATCAAGAGGAATGGTTTTAAAGCCTATGACGAAAGATGATACTTGATGGAACCCCTACCTAGGAATTGGAGATCCCAAGATCTAGGTTCAAGGGGACAACCAAATCTTGCTAAATGGACGTGAGCACTGAGAGATTAAAATCTCGTACCCACTCATAGGATGATAAAACAGTGCTGCCTGCAAGGTGTAAGGATAAGTTTGGCTTTTAATGATTCTCATAGCTTTGAAATAAAAGTGGGGTACGGCAGGATACCCTTTATGGGCAATCACCTTGTGAGTATGAAATGGGGCCGTTTCAAGGAGAATGAAGAGAGGCTACAATCTCCAAGTTCACTCACGATTAACCAGAGTTGTTCAAGGCCAAAATGAATACAACAAGAGAACCTAGTTCTGTGAGGAAATGAAGCTGTGTGATAGTTATTGTCTAGGTTCACATCAAATCCCGGGTAGTTCAAGACATCACGTTCACTACCTGGTCAAGTGAATCCGATTGCTACTTACTAAGGGTGGTTCAAAGTTGAAAAATTACTACCATTCCTGATGCAGTATTTTCCGATTGTACTCTCAGAGTTTTTTCTGTCATGTCTTTTCTATCATGTCTTTTTCTGTTGTGTCTGGATTACATAGTCTGGTCATTTCCATTCATGTGGGGGATTGTTGGAATAAATTTTGGCTTACTTTTCGGGCCAGATTCCGGCCACCAGCAGTGCCGGATATTGATTGGATTGCGATCATCTCGTCGAGTACTATTCCGTGATGTACTCATGTCCCAAAAACGAATTCCGTATGAATGAGAAATGTTGGTCAAAAGTTAGGTACTCGAATTGTACTAACTTGAAAATTTGGAGAAAATGGATAGTCTTATATCCAAAATGGGGAAAGTTTTTTCTAGTATATATACTAAAAAAATAGACTAAAGGGCGTGGCCCAGGGGTTACCACTGACGTGTAATGGAGAGAGGACTTAGCCAAAATGACAAACACACACGTGCATGCCCGCGCCCGACCAGGCTCTGGCCCCGGCACCGGGCCCGGGCTTGGCTCGGCTCGGCTTGGCATGGTTTGGTTTGGTCTGGTCTGGCTTGGCTTGGCTTGGCTCTGGCCCCGGGCTCGGCTCGGCTTGGTTTGGTTTGGTCTGGCTTGGCTTGGCTTGGCTCTGGCCTATATTTTTTCCCCCAGTATACTGTTTGAGGCTTTTCAAATTCAGTAACTGCTACCATTACTCTGTAACAGCAGAGTAGTGATTCTCTGCTCTTACAGAGTAATGGAACCTGCAGTTACACTCTTTCTCCTATAAAACCAGCAAGTTTTTTTGACTCAGAAGTGAGTACTGGTAATCCGAATCTTCTTCTTCTTATTCTTCTGGTTCAAAACCTGAGAGTGCAACATAGCAACAGGTTCGCTAGGATCTCTGGAGTTAGGGTGCTGCTCTTCAGGGAAAGGTTGTAATACCCTGATTTTTCAATTAATGAAAAATTATTTATTTTGCACATAGTGTGCACGTGCAATATTTTGGTTGAATTAAATCTTATAATTATTTTTATTGTGATGTGTGTAAATATTTAAATATGTATTTTCAAATTATTTTATATACAAAAGCCTTTCTCTTTAAATAAATAGAAAGCATTATTTTAAAGCCTTTTCCTAAAAGCCCAAAATGTAAATTATTGATTTTATTTTAAAATAACCATTTTGGCCTATAAACTAAAGCCCATGGATTAATCTACTTTTTTTTAACTTGTCTTGTAGAATACAATTTTAATACTATTTTATTTTTGTACAAAATTTAATGTACAACTTTTTGGATCAAGTGGCATGCACGTGTATTGCACGTACACGTGCAACATGCACAAAAGTGCTAGGCCGGTAGTGATCTTTGGAGGGAAACTCAAAATTTGAGTGGTAGTCATGGCATGGTGGTTATTTAGTTGTGGGTAGTTTTTGTAACTCCTACTTCCATCTTGGCCTTCCATCCTACAACCAACTAGTTAATCCTAGCCCTCCATTCTATTTGATTTTTAGTATAAATACCCCCTCCCATGGCTAGTATTCTTATGCAAATTATATCCTTCCAAACCTATAGTCTAATAGCATTAGTTAATAGTTAGTTGTGAGTTAAAAAGATTGAGAGAATTGTGTGGGATTGTGTTGCATTCAAACAAGGAGAAGAAAGCCGGTCATTCCAAGGAGAGGAGCTCGGTTGGTGCTTGTGGAGCTTGTGCGCGCATCATCTAGGAGGAGGTGCATCTCATCGCAAAGAATTTTTTTGGTTGCTAATTGTGTTTGTTCTCTCCATACAAGGTGGGTAACTTTTCCTATTTCTAATATAGGGATCCATGCTAGATTTAATTACCAAAATGATGCATGAAAAATATTAATAAGAATACACTTTAATTGGGAAGTTAGTATATGAATTGATCGGAATGTTATGATTAACTTGTATGTGGTTTTATTATTAATTTGAGTTGTGGGTTAATTCTCCTTATTTCTAGTTAGGAATATGCTAGTATTATATTGAATGAAGCATGAAAATGATTAATAAGAATGCACATTAAATTTGGAAAATGATCCCTAATTGATAGAATTGTTGACATGGAAATAGTATGTAATTCTATCGTTAAAATTATAAGTTGCATGTGTAATTGATTATGATTATAGATTGATGGAAGAAAATACATTTATTACCATCACAGATTATATGTAAAAGTTAGTACTTTGTTAATGCTAATTTATGTGTTGAAGAGATCTTTTTGAGTTATTGTGGGAATGGATAAATTCAAAAATAGATTTGTATGTTGAATAAAAGATTAATAACAGAAAATTAATATAAGAAAATTGTGGATAAAAAGATTAGAAGGCCAATTGTTAAGCAATGTCAAAAATGAGAAATATAGTAGTTATAATGAAAAATTCATTGAATTGTGTGAAAAAAAATATTTTTATTGGTACAAAAATTATTTTATGCATAATGGTATGAAAATCATGTGAGGAAAAGTCAATCTGGAATTTTTCAGTAACTTCTATAAAAGCAATATGAAACAAAGATTAATTGAAAATCGAGACGTTTTTAACAACAGTGGCAATTGATTCAAAAGGATTTTAAATTGTATTGTGACAACCTGAGCATGTAGCTCAAGTGGTCACTGTGTGCGGCTGTGTTCTCTGGGGTGACTGGTTCGAACCCCTGTGGCATACTCTTGTTTACATTTTAAAAAAAAACATTAGAATCAGCGACAGAGAGTAATAAATACTCTCTGTCTCCTCCTTATATCGCCAGCGGCAAATGGCCTGTTGGTTGTGGCTTTCGGTTGTTCCCCTGTGGTGCTGGGTTCGATTCTTGCTATCGGCATGAGTGAAAAATTAATTTTTTTTGGGTTTTTAAGTGTCCAAAAATTATGAAAAAAATATGGTTATTCTCCTAAAAATGTAAGGGACTTTATAAAAATGATTTGGGGATTATTTGAATGAAATAAACTATGATTTGGAGATAAAATACATAAATAGAAATATGGTTCTATGTGTTATTGATGTGAAATTATAACTTAAAAGAATAAGGGTCTGTTTGGAAACATTGAAGTTGGGGAATGTAAATGAATGGAATGAAAATGAATGGAGAGGAATGGAAAGAAAGGGAAAGGAATGAATTAATTTTATAAGTTGTGTGTGTTTGGCAACTGGTGGAATGGAATAGAAATTGGGGGTGGAGCTTCAAATCTTCTTTCCATTCCTTTACGCAGCTTTCCGAGGGGGGTGGAGCTGGAATAGAAATTGGCTGAAATCTTTTTCTAGGGAATAAAATTTAGTTGTTTCCTTTGTTTTCTTTTTCAAAACAAACAGGCTGTGGAATAGGATAAGATGAGTTTATCCACAGTATTCCATTCCTTTCCTTAGTTTTTTGGGTTCCCAAACGCACCCTAAGTGAAATGAAGGATTAGAAGTTGATTTGGCAAAAAGAAACTTTGTTGTGTGACATAATGCAATTTATTCTCATTTGAGAAACAATATGAAGTTTGTATATTTGTTAGTAATGTGAAATTTGATATGATGTGATAATTGATAAAGTGAATGAAATTCATGTACAGTTATGGACTTGTGAACAAATTAGAAGTCATGAATTGAAAAAAGAATATACATGTGAGTATGAGAACTCAACATGGGGTATTTATGAGTTGGAAATTGTGAAATGAAAATTGAAATAAAAGAGTAGCTAAGTCTCCCCCGGCATTTGGAAATGAAATGAAATGAAATTAGACCAAGGTTGGTCATGTTGAAATGAATGAATAAGTCCGGTTTAGTGGAGAGGCTAACTCTAGAGATTTAATTTTTGTTCATGATTTTTGATAAAACTAAGGATTAGTACATAGTGGAGACGTGATGAAAGTAGAAGAAAAACATGAGTATGGGGCATCGGATTAGCGGTGTGAGAGCGATCCACAGGCTGCCTGCTTGATGCGTCAAGACATGGCGTGGGCGCTACTCCAGAATTATCGTCCCGGTGGCGACGCTCGTGGGATGTTCGAGTGGCTATGGGTGGTGCCATTGTTCCATGGCGGAGGCTGAATTGTCCATAGGTTGCCTGCTCGATACGTCGTGTCAGTGCGTGGGATTCCCCTCCAGGCTGCCTGGACATGGGCTCGTAGATCATAGGATATCTAAGACACTACCGTAGTTACAGTAGTAGATTAAGTCATAACGAGGGATTGAACCCTACAAAGATGAAGAACGAATAAGGGCTTGCCCTCGGACCTATGTAGTATGGGATGCATAGAATCCGAACAAGCGCGCATTAGTGTCATGTAACATAAATAAATGCATTAAGGATTAAGTGCACAATCACAACACGACATCCATAGGGTAGTCCCTTTAGTTTGAAATGTGACAAGTTTGTGTTTGTTAAATATGAAAAATTGAGTTATACGGCATAGAGAGGATGGCCGTCTATAATGTTCGTGGGTTGAATAAACTGACGTATCCAAAGTCTTATATACAGGTAAATGACATGTTAAAGATTAAAGAGGGATGGATGCTTAAAGATTATACCATGTTGTTGTACATTTATTTAATTGTTGTAAATTTTACTTTCGCTGTGCAAATGAAAAGTGTAATATTGATGTAACTCTGATGTAAAGAGAAAAGTTTAAATTTCCTTATAAAATTGTACTAAAGAAAGTGAAAAGATCCTGTAGAACATCTCGAATTCAGTGTATTTGGGATTCGGGGCGTTACAGAGTGGTATCAGAGCCACGTTTCCACACTTGTACAAATTTATAAGGAACGACACCCTAGATGTGGACATTAGAGTGTGTGTTTGAGTCTAGGGATTTAAATGTAAGTGACTTACATTTGTGTTGCTCTATGATTCATGCTTCTTCCTCTCTATTTCTAAGATGGCTGACCACTTTGACCCTGCTGGAGACGACGACTGGCATATCATTGAGGAAGAGTACCATCCTGGGCAGGCAGATTCTGAGGACAAGTACTACCCCGGGCAAGCAGATTCTGACGGAGAAGAATGGCCTGAATCCCGAGAGATTACCCCACCTCCGGATTCATCTGATGATTCTTCTTCTGACGAAGAAGAAGAACCAGTTCCAAATAGTCTTGTGACTTCTCTTCAAAGGCAGGTAGAAACACTGCGAGAGAGAGTCGAATTATTGGAGGCTCAGCTGGCAAAGCGCAAGGACGACTATTCTGTTCTCAGTCATCGTATATGGGAACTCGAGAAGAGGAAGAATATGACTGATGTGCTGAAGGATGAAGTTGGTGAACTACGGGGAGAACTTCGAGAAGCGAAGAGGAACCGTAGGAGTTAGACTGTTGTAACTTCTACTATCTTTCATTCTGATGTTAAGAAATGTTTTTCAATTTGAATGTATAAAGTTTGGAATTCAATGAAATGGAAATATTGACTTGAAAGTTCATGTTTCATACTTCGAATTTAATGGATCTTTTGCATCAGAATATGTCGAGAAGAGGAGCTAGAAATGGTGAAGGTTTGGATCTAGAAACAGAACTTGCGAGGGTCTATCAGACGCTCAATGTCGTGGCACAGAACCAAGGAAGAGGGCCTGCGAATCCAGTGCCCGAGGCGATTAAGCTAGTGGAATCATTCAAGAGAATGAAACCACCTGTATTCGAGGAAAAGTCAGATCCAGATGCGGCTGACAACTGTATTCGGCAAGTGGAGACAATCTTTGAGGTGTTGGAGACCCCGGAAGGCAGTAAGGTCAAGTTGGCGACTCTGCAATTGGAGAAGGATGCGGCTGTTTGGTGGCAGTCGATGAAGAGGACCATGGGAGGCATAGTGCTTGGCTGGGAGAAATTTCTGGAAGAATTCCGCAGTCACTATTTCCCCTCCGATGTTCAGGAGAAGAAGGCAATGGAGTTTCTGTCGCTACAGCAAGGCAGCATGTCAGTGAGGGAGTATGAGACTAAGTTTACTCAGCTCTCTAGGTATGCTCCAGAACTGGTGATGGATGAGGATAAGAAGGCTCGTAAGTTCGAGCATGGACTAAGGCCGAGCTTGAGGTCCCGGATGATACCTCTTGGTATCAGGCGATTCGACAAGTTGGTCAAGAGGGCAGCAGCGACGGAGGCAGATATGGAGCAGTTCCATGTTATTCAGAACAGGAGGAACAACTGGCAGTCTGGGAAGAGGCCCGCCAATTCTGGAAGTTTCAAGGGGCAACCATCCGCACAAAGGTTCAAACCAACAGGGGCGAACGCTATCAGTGTGGCTGGAGGACCTGGGAACAATGTGGTGAAACCTCCTGCGGTGACTTGCTTCAACTGTGGTGAGACGGGACATTTCATATCTCAATGCTCCAAGCCACGAAATGTCATCCGTGGGGGATCAACGCAGCAGAATGGGAAGAGACCGTACCAACCAGGGCGAGTATTTGCCTTGACGGAGGCTGATGCGGATGAAGCAGATCAGGTTATCACTGGTACGTGGGCTGATGTCTAGAAGTTTTGTCATTTCTTTTCCCACTCATATTGTGAAACTGTTATGTAATGGTGCGTATTATGTAACAGGAGAACTTTATCTTAATGGAATGAAAGCTGTTGTGTTGTTCGATACTGGATCCTCTCATACTTTTGTGTCTCCTAAATTTGCTAAAGTGTTGGGAGTTGAACCGAAGATTTTTCCAGGCAAGATCTTAGCAGTAGCTACTCCGTCAGGGAAAACATTAACCACTGATCGGTATTATGCTGATTGCGAGATTGCGATCGGAGATCAAATCTTTGGCATTGATCTGATCGAGCTGACTATTTTGGGAGTCGATGTTATCATTGGCATTGATTGGATGTCGGTGTACAGTGCAAGCATCGAGTGTAAGACCAAGACGGTAACAGTGAAGGCTCCAGGTGGACCTGAAGTCACTTTCCAAGGGAAGCAGAAGTGTTCTAGGCTGGTGGCAACTATCCGCAAGGAAGAGACTCCTGTGGAAGTGCAAGGGATTCCTGTGGTTCGGAACTATCCGACTGTGTTCTTGGATGATTTTTCCGGGTTACCCCCGCATCGTGATGTAGAGTTCAGCATCACTGTTCAACCGGAAAGTGCACCCATTTCTAAGGCACCGTATAGGATGGCTCCAGTGGAACAGGATGAGGTGAAACGGCAGATTGAGGAACTGTTGGAGAAAGGCTTTATTTAACCTAGTGCGTCACCTTGGGGAGCACCAGTGCTTTTGGTAAAGAAGAAGGATGGATCGATGAGAATGTGTATCGATTACCGAGAGCTGAATAAGGTCACTGTTCAGAATAAGTATCCTATTCCTCAAATTGATGACTTGTTCGATCGTCTACAAGGAGCAGCTATTTTCTCCAAAATAGATCTTCGATCAGGATATCACCAGGTTCGAGTGAAAGCTGAAGATGTGCACAAAACTGCATTTAGAACTCGGCATGGGCATTATGAATTCTTAGTTATGCCATTTGGAGTGACGAATGCACCCGCAATCTTCATGGATTTGATGAACAGAGTTCTGAGGCCGTTCATTGATTCTTTCGTCGTGGTGTTTATCGACGATATTGTCGTGTACTCCAAGTCAGAGGAGGAGCACACCGAGGATCTGGCAGCAGTTTTGAAGAAGCTGGAAGAGCAGAAGTTGTATGCCAAGTTATCCAAGTGTGATTTCTGGAAATCTGAAGTGGCATTCCTAGGTCACATCCTTTCTAAGGAGGGAGTGGCAACTGACCCTCAGAAGATAAAGGCAGTGAGAGATTGGGCAAGGCCTACTACAGTGAAGAAAGTCAGAAGTTTTCTTGGGATGACTGGATATTACAGGAGATTCATTCAAGGTTATGCTCAGATAGCCGTGCTGCTTACTGGTCTGACCAAGAAGAATGTGAGCTTCAAGTGGACTGAGCAATGTGAGGCGAGCTTTCAGGAGTTGAAAGAGAAGCTGACTACTGCACCTATTTTGGCTCTGCCTAGAGCAGGTGTTGAGTATGATGTTTATAGCGATGCTTCACATCGTGGGCTTGGTTGTGTCTTAATGCAAGAAGGAAGAGTAATCACTTATGGGTCTAGGCAACTACGACCACATGAGAAGAATTACCCGACTCATGATCTGGAGTTGGCTGCGATTATCTTTGCCCTGAAGCAATGGAGGCACTACATGTACGGTGAGAAATTGAACATGTACACGGACCACAAGAGCTTGAAGTATATATATCAGCAGAGGGATCTGAATTTGAGGCAGCGGAGATGGTTGGAAGTGTTTGAGGACATGCGACCTAAGATCAAGTATTATCCTGGGAAGGCTAATGTTGTTGCTGATGCACTTAGTCGCAAGAGCAGCTTAGCCAGTTTGATTACAACTCAGAAGCATCTGATTGAGGAATTGGATCGAGCAGGTATTGAAGTTGTCTTGCAAGGATTGGGAGCATCTTTGGCTCAGTTGAGGCTTCAGCCTACACTGAATGGAAGGATCATTGCAAGTCAGGAAGTTGATGCTGATATCTTGGAGATGAAGGAGCAGGTTAGTGCTGGCAGGTTGCCCAGATTTCAAATCAGGGATGGAGTGCTGTGGTTCGGAGATAGGCTGTGTGTTCCAAATCAGGCGGACCTGAAAGAGAGTATTCTTCAGGAGGCGCATGCTACTCTTTTGTCGGTATATCCTGGAAGTACTAAGATGTACAAAGACATCAAACAGCATTTCTGGTGGTCAGGTTTGAAGCGGGATGTGGCTGAATTTGTGGCGAAGTGTGAGGTTTGTCAGCAAGTCAAAGCCGAAAATCAGGGACCCGGAGGTCTGTTACAGCCGTTACCTATTCCGGAATGGAAGTGGGATAAAATCAGTATGGATTTCATCACGGGATTACCTAAGAGTCCTAAAGGCAATGATGCGATTTGGGTTATAGTCGATTGACTAACCAAGTCCGCTCACTTTTTGGCGATGAAACTCACTGCTTCGATGGACAAGTTAGCTGAGTTGTATGTTGGTGAGATTGTCCGGCTTCATGGTGTTCTGTCAACTATTGTGTCTGATCGAGATGCGCGGCTTACTTCGCATTTCTGGAGGAGTCTTCAGACAGCTTTGGGTACCTGGACAGATTTTAGCACTGCTTTTCATCCGCAAACCGATGGGCAAACCGAGAGAGTCAGCCGTATTCTTGAGGATATGCTTCGGTGTTGTATACTAGACTTTGGAGGCAGTTGAGAAAGGCATTTACCCTTGGTAGAGTTTGCCTACAACAACAGTTTTTAGGCTAGCATCGGGATGGCGCCGTACGAAGCTTTGTATGGTAGGAAGTGCAGAACGCCTATTTGTTGGTATGAAGTTGGGGAGCGTTAGTTGTTTGGTCCTGAGCTTGTGCAGCAAACCTCTGAGAAGATTGTTCTGATCAGGAAGAGGTTGGCGGAAGCCCAGAGTAGGCAGAAAAGCTATGCAGACAACCGGAGAAGGGACCTTGAGTTTGAGGTTGGTAACTTCGTCTTTCTGAAGATATCACCCAGTAAAGGTGTGGTTCGATTTGGCAAAGGCGGAAAATTAGCCCCGAGGTTTATAGGCCCGTATAAGATATTGAAAAGGATCGGAAAAACTGCTTACCGGCTTGAATTACCGGAAGAGTTGTCTCAGGTGCACAATGTCTTTCATGTGTCTATGCTGAGAGGTTATATTCCAGATCCGAGTCATCATTTGCCTGAAGTGCCGGAAGGTTTGCAATTGGATCTGAATTACATCGAGTCTTCTGTCGAGATTGTTGATCGTCGAGAGAAAGTCTTGAGGAATAAGACGATATCGATGGTCAAGGTAGTCTGGAGAAACCATTTGGTTAAAGAGGCTACTTGGGAGTCTGAGGAGAGGATGTTGAAGGACAATCCTGAGCTTTTTGCTTGATTGTATCTTTGTATCTTTTTGTTCTTGGGTGAGTATTATATTTTTGTTTCTCTCACTCTTGATCGTAGTTCCGGGGACGGAACTATTCTAAGGAGGGAGTGTTGTAATACCCTGATTTTTCAATTAATGAAAAATTATTTATTTTGCACGTAGTGTGCACGTGCAATATTTTGGTTGAATTAAATCTTATAATTATTTTTATTGTGATGTGTATAAATATTTAAATATGTATTTTCAAATTATTTTATATACAAAAGCCTTTCTCTTTAAATAAATAGAAAGCATTATTTTAAAGCCTTTTCCTAAAAGCCCAAAATGTAAATTATTGATTTTATTTTAAAATAACCATTTTGGCCCATAAACTAAAGCCCATGGATTAATCTACTTTTTTTTAACTTGTCTTGTAGAAGACAATTTTAATACTATTTTATTTTTGTACAAAATTTAATGTACAACTTTTTTGGATCAAGTGGCATGCACGTGTATTGCACGTACACGTGCAACATGCACAAAAGTGCTAGGCCGGTAGTGATCTTTGGAGGGAAACTCAAAATTTGAGTGGTAGTCATGGCATGGTGGTTATTTGGTTGTGGGTAGTTTTTGTAACTCCTACTTCCATCTTGGCCTTCCATCCTACAACCAACTAGTTAATCCTAGCCCTCCATTCTATTTGATTTTTAGTATAAATACCCCCTCCCATGGCTAGTATTCTTATGCAAATTATATCCTTCCAAACCTATAGTCTAATAGCATTAGTTAATAGTTAGTTGTGAGTTAAAAAGATTGAGAGAATTGTGTGGGATTGTGTTGCATTCAAACAAGGAGAAGAAGGCCGGTCATTCCAAGGAGAGGAGCTCGGTTGGTGCTTGTGGAGCTTGTGCGCGCATCATCTAGGAGGAGGTGCATCTCATCGCAAAGGATTTTTTTGGTTGCTAATTGTGTTTGTTCTCTCCATACAAGGTGGGTAACTTTTCCTATTTCTAATATAGGGATCCATGCTAGATTTAATTACCAAAATGATGCATGAAAAATATTAATAAGAATACACTTTAATTGGGAAGTTAGTATATAAATTGATCGAAATGTTATGATTAACTTGTATGTGGTTTTATTATTAATTTGAGTTGTGGGTTAATTCTCCTTATTTCTAGTTAGGAATATGCTAGTATTATATTGAACAACGAAGCATGAAAATGATTAATAAGAATGCACATTAAATTTGGAAAATGATCCCTAATTGATTGAATTGTTGACATGGAAATAGTATGTAATTCTATCGTTAAAATTATAAGTTGCATGTGTAATTGATTATGATTATAGATTGATGGAGGAAAATACATTTATTACCATCACAGATTATATGTAAAAGTTAGTACTTTGTTAATGCTAATTTATGTGTTGAAGAGATCTTTTTGAGTTATTGTGGGAATGGATAAATTCAAAAATAGATTTGTATGTTGAATAAAAGATTAATAACAAAAAATTAATGTAAGAAAATTGTGGATAAAAAGATTAGAAGGCCAATTGTTAAGCAATGTCAAAAATGAGAAATATAGTAGTTATAATGAAAAATTCATTGAATTGTGTGAAAAAATATATTTTTATTGGTACAAAAATTATTTTATGCATACTTGTATGAAAATCATTTGAGGGAAAGTCAATCTGGAATTTTTCAGTAACTTCTATAAAAGCAATATGAAACAAAGATTAATTGAACATCGAGACATTTTTAACAACAGTGGCAATTGATTCAAAAGGATTTTAAATTGTACTGTGACAACCTGAGCATGTAGCTCAAGTGGTCACTGTGTGCGGCTGTGTTCTCTGGGGTGACTGGTTCGAACCCCTGTGGCATACTTTTGTTTACATTTTTTTTAAAAAAAACATTAGAATCAGCGACAGAGAGTAATAAATACTCTCTGTCTCCTCCTTATATCGCCAGCGGCAAATGGCCTGTTGGTTGTCGCTTTCGGTTGTTCCCCTTTGTGCTGGGTTCGATTCTTGCTATCGGCAAGAGTGAAAAATTAATTTTTTTGGGTTTTTAAGTGTCCAAAAATTATGAAAAAAATATGGTTATTCTCCTAAAAATGTAAGGGACTTTATAAAAATGATTTGGGGATTATTTGAATGAAATAAACTATGATTTGGAGATAAAATACATAAATAGAAATATGGCTCTATGTGTTATTGATGTGAAATTATAACTTAAAAGAATAAGTGAAATGAAGGATTAGAAGTTGATTTGGCAAAAAGAAACTTTGTTGTGTGACATAATGCAATTTATTCTCATTTGGGAAACAATATGAAGTATGTATATTTGTTAGTAATGTGAAATTTGATATGATGTGATAATTGATAAAGTGCATGAAATTCATGTACAGTTATGGACATGTGAACAAATTAGAAGTCATGAATTGAAAAAAGAATATACATGTGAGTATGAGAACTCAACATGGGGTATTTATGAGTTGGAAATTGTGAAATGAAAATTGAAATAAAAGAGTAGCTAAGTCTCCCCCGGCATTTGGAAATGAAATGAAATGAAATTAGACCAAGGTTGGTCATGTTGAAATGAATGAATAAGTCCGGTTTAGTGGAGAGGCTAACTCTAGAGATTTAATTTTTGTTCATGATTTTTGATAAAACTAAGGATTAGTACATAGTGGAAACGTGATGAAAGTAGAAGAAAAACATGAGTGTGGGGGCCCATCGGATTAGCGGTGTGAGAGCGATCCACAGGCTGCCTGCTTGATGCATCAAGACATGGCGTGGGCGCTACTCCAGAATTATCGTCCCGGTGGCGACGCTCGTGGGATGTTCGAGTGGCTATGGGTGGTGCCATTGTTCCATGGCGGAGGCTGAATTGTCCATAGGTTGCCTGCTCGATACGTCGTGTCAGTGCGTGGGATTCCCCTCCAGGCTGCCTGGACATGGGCTCGTAGATCATAGGACATCTAAGACACTACCGTAGTTACAGTAGTAGATTAAGTCATAACGAGGGATTGAACCCTACAAAGATGAAGAACGAATAAGGGCTTGCCCTCGGACCTATGTAGTATGGGATGCATAGAATCCGAACAAGCGCGCATTAGTGTCATGTAACATAAATAAATGCATTAAGGATTAAGTGCACAATCACAACACGACATCCATAGGGTAGTCCCTTTAGTTTGAAATGTGACAAGTTTGTGTTTGTTAAATATGGAAAATTGAGTTGTACGGCATAGAGAGGATGGCCGTCTATAATGTTCGTCGGTTGAATAAACTGACGTACCCACAGTCTTATATGCAGGTAAATGACATGTTAAAGATTAAAGAGGGATGGATGCTTAAAGATTATACCATGTTGTTGTACATTTATTTAATTGTTGTAAATTTTACTTCCGCTGTGCAAATGAAAAGTGTAATATTGATGTAACTCTGATGTAAAGAGAAAAGTTTAAATTTCCTTATAAAATTGTACTAAAGAAAGTGAAATGATCCTGTAGAAGATCTCGAATTCAGTGTATTTGGGATTCAGGGCGTTACAAAGGTAATACAGATGTATCCTGGGAGGCAATTCGCCGGCCACCGTCACACTATGGGGCGAATTTTGCTTTCAGGACAGAGATCTTAATCTCGACTCTATATTAAAGCTTTTGGTTTGTTGTTTTCAACCTGTAATTTTGGTTCTTCACAAATATTGTTAGTATTTTTTGTTTTATGAAATTCATGTTCTAACAAGGAAAAGTTGATTTTTATAATGCAGTGTGACCATGTGAGATATCATTTACGTGTAATTAAGTAAATCATCGAACAAGTAGGAAAGCATAGATTTAACTTACTTACAGAGTAATGCACATAAACATTGGTACCAGAGCCGGTCCTGACAATTTGGAGGCCCGGGCCGGGGCGAACAAAAGGTTATGAGGTCCTTCTTTTAGTAATTGAAATACATTATTATATGCAAATAATTTACATATGCAAAATTACCACATAAATATAGTCATATATAAATACTTAAATGGTATGAAAGCTTAAAAATAGTTCCAAAGATTCAAAAAATCTTCATACAAATATTTTAATAAATAGCCACAAATATGTTTCCCAGTTCCAAAGTATCTTGGCAGCTCCAAAATATTTCCAACTGCAAAATGTGCACATGAAAAATGTCTAGGTTCACCATCAAATGGAAAGTTCAAAATAGATTCTTGTATGGGGCCTCTTTCCACTAATAAATCATTTGTTTTGTTATCAAGATTATCACAACTTCTTGGATCATAAATATCCAAAGGAAGAGTTGGCTGCTCTTCGTTCAAATCATGCACATCAAATAGATTTTGTTCATCTTTATCATATTCATTTTCATTAACTTTATTTTTATCATGTCCATTTTCACTCACATCTTCTACTTGACTTGATTGTCCTGAATTTTTAGCAAAAACTTTATCAAATGCTCATTTTTTTGATAAAATTTGTTTTTCATTATATCTTAATTCTTACTTGCTAGGCAACATGACAGACAAAAAGCTTCAACAAAATGATATAAAATAATAAAAATTAAATACACCTAATAAAAGTGGATCACAGGTGCTGTTGGAGAATGAACAGGGCAGCCCAACGATGAAAACGCAAAAGAATTTTGAAATTTCCTCCAAATTGGACTAGATTCTTTCTTGGGTGAGGATAGAGAATTAGATTTGAATTGGAAAAATTTGAAAAGAAAAGGTAAATAAAAATAATAATAATGATGCCCTATAAGCTATAATTAAATTCTTTTTAATCTTTATTTATGATTACCAAGAACCATAATTACTTATCATCCTCACCAACCCAATGCCTTAAATACAATTACCAGTGGAGACTTGGACTCTTAGAGTCTCTTTGGAAATTTTATTTTTAAAATTTATACTAAAATAAAAATAAAAACTTATCAGATAAGGGCCATGTACGACTCCAAAATTTGGGGGCCCAGGGCGGTCGCTCTTTGGGCACTGCCAATATAGAATGAAATTCAAATAAATATCAAGATTTTCAGAATCAAAGTAAAAGAAAAGAATCATGCAAATATGAAATATTGTAAAATTGGGAAAGATTCATCATAAAGAAAGATGTGATTGATCCTCAAGACGCCAGATCATCACTGATTATTTACTGCTTTATTTGTGAGTATATGTCACGCCCCGCTTTCCAAAATACGAGAATACAAGCATGTAACATAGGCCCAGCGAATGATTATACATCATCCATAAGCTGTACCAGTCTAACTCAACAATATACAAGAGGATACAACCACGCAGGCAAAGAATATAATCACACAAACAATGAATAAACTCAAAGATAATCATGAAATAAATTCACCAAATAATAATCCAATATCTGTGATAAAATAAATTTCCGGTCATAAAGCCCAAGAATACAAAGTATGATAAAAAGAAATACAATAAGCAAATAACAAACGATAGCTAAGTACGATCATCAGAGAGTTTGCTCACCAATTTCTTCTGGGATTGCTCCTTTGGTACCTATTAATACTTGATCTAAAAAGAAAGAAAAGAGTGCCCTTAGAGCAAGTCGTGGGCAGCAAGTTGAGAAACAGAGGATAAAGGAAAGTATGAATATCAAAGAAAAGGAACATGGTCAAAGTCAAAGAACAAAGCAAAGATAGGCAGTAATATCAAAGGGTTACAATAATCACACATGTAATGCGTGATGTTAAGTCAAGTTCAATACAAGATCAAGTATGCAGGTTATTAGTAATTTTATTAGCCTATCTAGTTGTCACGCCCCGCTTCCCAGAATACAGGAACACAGGCACGTAACTGAGGCCCAGCGAATGATGCAGATACATCATTCATAAGCTGTAAATTTAACTCAACAACAAGATAACAATTTTAACCACGAAAGCATATAAAATCACAACAGGATAACCAAGTACATGATATATTACATGAACATAACCAACAACTGGAATGAAACATAGTTACGGGTCAAACACGCCCGGATTATAACAAAGATTACATGAATAAACATGAATTAAAATAACATGAAACTAAACAAGACTAGAATCTCTGCTCGGCAACACCTTCGGATAGTTCTCCATCGGGGCCTGCAAGTATATTATTACAAGGAAAGAAACAAGTGGTACCCGTTAATGCAAGTCACGGGCCGCAAGTGGTACAAGCTATGGGACAAAAATAGAATGAAACGAAAGTAGGAAAACGAGCAAGGAATCAAGAATCATATAATAGAGCAAATACAACATGTTACAGAATCAAGAACAAGACCCCATGGAATAAATAACATGCATGTGAACAAGTAAATAATCCATAAGAACATGTAACATGTGAACGAGTAAGCAAGTAAACGTGTCAACATGAACGCACAACATGTAAACAAGTAAACCAGTCATCATAACATGTAACATGTAAACGGATCATGCAAGTATATGTGTCATGTCATGTCTTTTATTAACCTAACTAGGTAGCACTTCATGCGTCCCATACCACATGGTTGCTATCCGAAATTAAGTGAGCATTTAGACTAGTGGTGGATTCTATAGGTCACGTACTCGAAAATCATGTCATGTCATGTCATGTCAAGTCGAGTCAAATCAAGTATATCTTGTATCAAGATACGTGCAATGTGGAACATGTAGTTAGTGTGTCTTGTAACGTGCACATGTAAACCTGTAATTTAGCAAACTTGTAACTTGTAACTTAAAAATTTGCAGCGAGGAACCACAAGCCCCCGACTGAGTACGCTCTTCTATATTACCCACTACTAAATCTTTTCCCTTTAAACCCCGGCTTGTTATCTTTTTATTACAATCAAACATGAACAATGACTACATGCAACAACAGGGACGGGTAACATGGCAAGGTGTAACATGACAAGATCAAGTATCAAAGACTTATACGAGGCAAGAAACATATTTCGGGGCTTATAACATATGATGCAACTAATGGTATGCATAACACTTAATCAAGAATATAATATACTAGGATTGCCCGTTGACACGTGCCTACGGCACGTCTTCGGAATGGTGCACCTTGTTTGATCATATAAAATAGTTTTGGAGGTCCAGTAAATTAATTGAAGTAGCAAACATATTATATGATTTTTTTGATTTTTTTGAATTATTTTTAAAGTTTTTAATTTGTTTTTTAGTTTTTTAGTTTTTTTAATTTTCAAAAAAAATTTTAAAAAATATTTTCTTAATTTTTTGATTAGAAGAGGGAGGGAGGGGAGAGAGAGAGAGAGAGAGAGAGAGAGAGAGAGAGAGAGAGAGAGAGAGAGAGAGAAATTAAATAAATATAGGAGTTGTTTGAATTTGAGTTTTGGAGGGAAAATATGTTTTGCGAGGTTAAATCTGAACCTTTGATTTTTGGGGGATTGAAGGAGAGCCACTTGATAGCTTTCTTTGTATTTTATTCTATAGATTATAACAACATGCAACCTAGTAACAAACAATTCATGCACAACATCATGTATAATAGTATATATGTGTATCGTGTTCATGCAACGGACATGGCAACAAGGTATTCGTGATCTTGTACGAATACGGGATACGAATTACATATAATACGAATAGGGTCAAATAATATACTTGCGGTATTTTTACAAAGGCTTGTACTAGAACAAATAAAATTGTACAAGAGACACTTACCTGGTATTTGACGACGATGAATTAAAGATAGAATAACGGGATCAGTATCCCGGGCAGCAGAATGCGTGTGAGAAGTTTGGCAGCCACGCCAAAAAAACAACTCCAATAATTCGGACAGCAATCAAGTGATCCAACTCCTTCAATAGCTCCAAGTCAGCAAAGCTCCAAATAGCAACTAACTTCTTCACAAATCCAAGACAGTAAACCCTCCACTCCAATCTTCTACTCCACAACCCCAAACACCAATACAACAAAACAAAGTCTCCCTTTCACACAAACTCCAAGACAGAGCAACCCAACACCAATATAATAAAATTAATTCCCACACCAAACAGCAACAATCCAAACTGTTCTTTTCTTCTTTTCAACAGAGAGAGAGAGAGAGAGAGAGAGAGAATGGCGGGAGAGAAGTGAGTTGCGATCGGCGACGGAAGGAGGCGGTAGCGATCGAAGTCGGAGTTCGAGCGAGAGAGTGGAAGCAGCAACGGGCGGCACTGGTTAAGCGGAGGAGGCTGCGGGAGGGGAGCAGCGACGGTGGGAGGAGCGCAGGCGCGACTGAGGTGACGGCAGTGGTCTGAGATGGCAAAGGCGGTGGGACCGAACGGGGAAGTGACGACGCAGAGAGCTCGCGACTGGGGGAGGCTTTGCGGCGCACGACTGTGGAGAGGCGAGAGAAGAGGTCGACGCCGGACAGGGGCTCGCGACTGGGTAGTTGAGTGGAACAGGGGCTGGTCGAGTGGGGTTCTGGCGACAGTGGAAGGGGGGTTGTCGAGCGGAAGAAGGAGAGGCTGGCGAAGCTTCGGGAAGACGACGACATGGGTTGCGGCAATGAGTTTGTGGAGACGTCGAGCGACTATGGACTGGGCGAGAGGTGAGCGAGAAGCGCTCGACGAGCGGAGAAGGCGCTGGCAATGGTGGAAGGATCTCGAACGGGGGATGACGACGGGGTGAAGACTCAGGCAGCGGCTAATGGAGGTGGCGCGGCTGAGCTTCGACTGGTTCTGGCGCAGGAAAAGGGAGAGTAGGAGAAGGCGACGATGGCAGGGGAGCGGTATGGTGACTGGATTGAGCGGGAGGAAGGCGATGCGGGGACTTCAAGCGGAAGCAGTGGTGATGGAGGAGATGGCTGGCGGTAGAGAATGGACTTCGGTGCTTCGGCGCTTGAGCGTAGAGGGAAGACGAGGTGGAGGAGCGGCACAACGGAGGGGACGGCATGGCATGGCACGGTGAGGAGTCGAGGTGGCTGGCAGTGGAGAAGGGAGAGGGAGAAGGAGGAAGAAGACGGTTGGGTTCGTTTTGTTTTGGGTTTGCTCTGTTTTGATAGAGAAACAGAGAGGGAGAGGGAGAGAATGAATGGGAGAGAGAATGTACGGGAGTAAGGGGGTTTAATATAAATAAATTAGTGGAATAGTGGGGGTAGTTACGAGGAGTGGGGGGAGAGTGTGCAGTTACGGGGATAGAGATGTGGGGAGTTGGAGTACGGGACAAAAGGTGGAGGAGAGAATAAATTGTATACAGGGTAGGGGGGGTCTGCACAATATATGGGTACTAGATTATTGGATTTGGGCTTGGGCTTAAAAGGGCTCAAAATATTTAAATAAAACATTTAGGGTGTTGGGATAGATTTCTTGGGCCAGATTTAATAAGAACAAATACGAAGTTGGGCTTAGAATAACAATTGGGTTTTAGAATAATACATAATAAAATCAGAATACAACTTGGGCTCATAATAAACAATTGGGGTTCAGAATAATAAATATAAAATTGGGTTCATAAAATAGTTTAAATAATAAAATCAATTAGGAGAAAATACTTACAAAATACTAATTATTTAAAATAAAGAAAAATACTTGAAAATTATGTATTAATGAAAACAGGGGTTACACTAGTGTACGTACTACTACGTCCCATTCCACAGGTTCGGCGCAAACACACAATGAACGTTTTAGACGGATGGTGAATTCACGGATCGTGTACTCGGCGTCGATAACGATAGTTTTACAATCAATAATTAATAATAATTTGCATTCAATAATTCTTCTTCCAATCAATACTTCTCCTCCTTCCAATACAATATTTCTCCTCCTTCCAATACAATATAACGATAAGGCCTTACCGAGTACATTTTCTGACCGTTTACTGCAAAGTCTTACCCATAATACCCCGGCTTGTTATTAAGTCATTTTCATCCTATGTGAGCATGAAGGAGGGTGTCAATGTTGTATAATACTAAGTGTCTATTTCTATGCATTACAGACAAAGCATGAGGCAAACACATCAAATAAGCACAATTCACATAACCAGGACAGCATGACCTTGCTGTACTAAAATACTGATTACAGCCACTACAAAATAGAAAATCTGAATCCACCGGAAGTTCTATAAAGTATACTTCCACACGGTTCCAGCGAATATAATTAAGGCATATAAAGGATACAGGAACTAGGGTGAAAACTCTATTTTATTCAGGTTTTATGTTTAGGCAGCATGCAGTAGGTTGTGTTTAACTAATTATTTCAGGTCAAAGAACTCATTAATAAAATCTATAAATATTCAGGGAAGTACCTATACATTTCTAGGTCCATCCTAATTTATTTCATATTTTTATCTTATTATTAATATGGTCAAATAAAATATAGAACAACATGATACGCATGCAGTTGTGAGTCTGGAATTTCTAACATGGTTGTACTAAAATGTTGATATCTAGCAAATTACACATCGGAACTTAGATCCGTCAAAAGGATGTTAAACTAGACATCAGAGTCTAAAAATTCATGTTTCTAAAGGAAATTCAAATTATGACATTATCATGGGTGAAAACTTGATTCAAAGTAAACAACTAACAATTCAGAAAATTGTCTTAACATGAATAGGCAATAATTAAATCATACATCATATATTTCATGCAAATTGGCAATCAAAGTGATCCTAGGTGTTAATATGCAAATTTCTAAGGTTTAAGATACAATTATCACAGGCATGGTATCAATTCATCGATCAACTTCAATCTACCACATACAATTTAACATGTCCAACTTATCAATTAATCTTATGCATGAATCTAGTTATTTAAACGTGCATATGCATGAAAACAATAGGAATTAGGTTTTAGATCAAAGAGACAGCACGATGTTAAAAGTATGTTGGGTTAGCTCGTGTAAACCCTCGATAAACTTAACGGAATTGTCAAAGCAGTATGATAACGAAATGGACGGGGATCTACTTGCATAGATCAAATAAATTTGAACAGAATAAAATACTAGTTCAAGAAGAGACTTGCCTGTTAAATTGCAGATTCAAATAATAAGAATGATGGGATCAGAATCCCGGGTGAAAATTCTAAAGACACATGTGAAATACGTGCGAAGAAACCCAAGCAAACAAAGCACCAGCAACTCTGCGGAAAACCCACACACCAGATCGGACAGAACATAGGACAACAAACTCCAGATCCGATGTGCCAAAACACGGGACACCAAACTCGATCAATCAACAACCACTCCACACCGGATCCAAGCATACCCACAGAACAGCGAAAATCGGATCCCAAGAGCCAAAAACAGCAAACACCAAGGCGAGCCAATCGCCTCTCTTCTTCTTCCTCACTTCGACAGAGAGAGAGAAAGAGAGGGTGCGGAGGCTGGCGGCGATTGGCGGCGCATGGGACGACGACGAAGACACCACGGCGAGGTGGCGGCACTAACGACGGCGGCATTGCGGTCGGGAAGCGACGGCAACAACGAGGCTTGATGGTGAACGAATTCTGTTTTTGCTCGAAAATAGGGGAGACGATGACAGGGCTTGGACAGCGGCATTGAGGGGCGAGGGGTTCTGCGGAAGGTGAGGGGGTGCACGGAGAGGGTCGGGGAGGGCAATGGGGGTGCACAGAGAAGGATCACAGTGGTAATAGGGCGAGCAGCGACTGCAACAATGGCGAAGGCAGTGGGTTTGGTGGAGATGGGTTCGAGCGATGAGGGTGATGAAGGGGGTTCGAGCGACAAAGGTGAATTCGACGGGGATGCGATGATGAGGATGATGATGGAGGTGGAAGTTGGTGGTGATCGGAGATGGGTGGTTGGGTGAAACGAAACAGAGAGAGGGAGATGAGATCAGGGATGAACAAGAGAGAGGTTGGGGGTGAATGCACAGTAAGGGGGGGGGGGGGGGGGGGGGGGGGTGGTTAGGCGGCGGGGTTAGGGAAAAAAAATAGGATTAGGGTTAACAAAATGTATTAGGGTTTAATAGAGATTAGTATATATAGGCAAAAGTAAGATATTGGGTAATTGGGCAATTGGGTATGGATCCATTAAAATAGAATACATTGTATATGAATATAATTGATCTATACAAATCCGAATACAGGAAATAGGGTATCTGATAAAATATAATTTGTATTACATAAATTATTTGAAACAATTAAAAAAAACACAATTATTGAAATAATAATAATAATTAATTATAATACCCATAAGAATCTAAATAATAACCATGACAATAGAATAGTAATACTAATAATAACATTAATAATAATAACAATGACAATAAAAATACTAACAATAATAATAGCAATCATCTGAATAATAATATCAATATATAAAAATAGGAATTCGTCGAAATAGTCGAAACAATAATGATATTTCTAAGGGTTACAATGCAAATAGTTGATCAAGTAGAAATGAAAACAAAGTTTATTCGAAATATTTATAATTATTGTTTAGAAAAATGTTTTAACAAAGAAGCTCAAAACGAATTTAATAATAACAATTTATAAATATCGAGATATAGAAAAATACTCATGAAAATACGTATTTGCGGAAATAGGGGTTACAAATCCTACATACCTTATAACAAAATTTCGTCCTCGAAATTTGCTTAGGCGGTACATTGGACAAGGCAAAAACAAACTGGGGTAACAAAATAGAGAGTTAAAGGGAAAGAACAAAGCAAAGGCAACACCAGAAAAGAAGGAAGTAGATAACAATGTGGTCAAATGGAATGCAAGAAACAAGAAACCGGTATCAGAAATGAATAAGAAACATCACAAGACTTGCAAGATAGCAAGCAAAGGGATGAAGAAATAGATAGAGCTGGAATCGAAGAAATGATGGACAAGGAAGACATACATGTGGGTTACGGGTCCACCACGCTTCCGCTCCGCTACTCCGATGGTGATTCCCAAGCAACATACATGTCGTTGTAGGCCACATGACACCAATCGACGAACCGAGAAAGAAGACAAGACTGAGACACCAGAATCAAGGAGAGTATGGGCTCAAGATAGATATAAATAAATAATGCAAAATGAATATAAAGTTTGGGTTTCAATGTTAGTAATCAAAAGATATAATATATATCAAAACTAATGGCTTTAACAAAAATAATAATAACAACAAATATTAATAATAATAATATCAATAGTAATAGAATAATAATAAAAATAATAAAAATAAATATAATAATGATAATAATAAAAATAGTAACAATAATAACAATAATATTAAAAATATTAATAACAACAATGATACAAGTAATAATAACCATAATAATAAAATAATATTAACAAAATAATAAGAACAATAATAATAACAGTAATCAAAATCATCATAATCATACAGGTAATAATAATATAATAAAATAAAAATATCAACAATAATGATAATAATGATAACACTTACATGGCAGAATAGGATTCAACACATTCATGAAAATAATGCAATAATAATAATAATAATAGCATTAAAAATAACAACAACAACAATAATAATAATAGCAATAATGATAATAATATCAAGTATAATAAAATAACAGTAATAATAATAATAAAAATAATAACAACAATAAATATAATGAAAACAATAATAATAACAACAATAGTAATAACAATAATGATAGCAATACCAATAATAATAACGAAAATATTTCTTCACCATCAGTTTCATTATATAAGTAAAAAGTCTTGAAATATTAATCAGTAAATAGGTAGAAAATCTTGCCTCCTTAACATCAAGTTACATGTTTGCATTCACGACACCAGGTTGCAGGTTGCCATTTAGATATTCGGTTGCACATTTTGCCTCCCCGATATCCAGTTGCAATTTGCCTCCATTGACATCGAGTTACATATTTACCATCTCGATATTAGGTTGCACCGAAATGGTGAAATGAAAGATGTAACCTTCCATATGCATAGGGATATGGGACATTTAATTTAAGTATGATGTTATGTTTTGAAATTCGTGATATAAAAATAGTAGAAAGGTAAGAAATGGAATTGAAAGTCACACAATGGAATATCAAAATAGATGTATAGTTTATAAATATCAAACACAATAATACAAAATAGCAGTAGTGAAAATGATTTATAAAAGTAAGAAGAAAACGGAATGAAATACATGCATGAACACAATGCAACTGTGAAATGAGAAAATAAATATGCAGTGTAGCAAAATTTACACAATAAATATATCATTAAAAAACAATATAGTAACATAGGAATTAAATAAGCCTCTAACATGTCGATGAAGATCCAAAATAAATATACAATAATAATCGAAATACAGGAAATATTCGAAAAATTTATAATGATAAAAATAGGTAGGAGAATGAATCTACACCTAATAAAGACTCAAAGAAGAGGATGACTAAAAGGGACAAAAGAAAATCAAGGAATTGAATGTGAAGGGAGAGGAACAGGGGGCAAAATCGAAATTGAAGAGAATATAGCAGGGAAGAAATAACTAGCATGATACTCAATATTGAATTGAAAAAATATGATAGATGCATGAATAGAAGGAAGAAAAGATGCAAGAACTGAAATGCAACAGAATAGAAAAATACTTGTGGTCGCACCTTCGGTAGTCTCTGCTTCCTCTGCAATCTGGTTGTGGGCCTGACCACGTTATCCAGTTTGTCTTCCACTGGGAGCTGATCCTCCAGTTGGTGCATTTCTCCTGTTATTTGGACAGTCTCGAACCTTGTGATCACTCGCTCCACATTCAAAGCATAGGCAGTTGGCTGTCCGGCAATCCTTGCATATATGACCAAACTTGCCACAATAGTTACATGTCGGGCCCTTCCTTCTAGGGGTCTGTCCCATGATAGCGAAGGCATGATGGTAGGGCGCAATTACACACAGTCGGGTGAGCTGCGCGGTCTCCTTTGCTCTTTCCAGACTAGCTCTCATGAGCTCATTGTGCTCTCGTTCCTCTCCTGGGGTCTTTCCAGACCAGTGTTGCTTGTTAAGATGAAGGACGGGTCATCCAGGATGTGTATTGATTATCGAGAACTGAATAAAGTCACTATTTGGAACAAGTACCCAATTTCCAGGATCGACGATTTGTTCGATGAGCTTCAGGGAGCAGCAGTATTTTCCAAGATTGATCTACGGTCTGGATTTTATCAAGTGCGAGTCAGGCAAGAGGATGTACCTAAGACAACTTTTCGGACTCGACATGGACACTATGAATTCTTTGTAATGCCGTTTGGAGTGACTAACGCTCCAGCAATCTTCATGGACTTGATAAACAGAATTCTACATCCGTTTATCGACTCATTTGTCGTGGTCTTCATCGATGACATTTTGGTATATTCAAGGACAGAAGAGGATCATGCTGAACATCTGACAGTAGTCTTGAGCAAGCTACAAGAGCATCAGTTGTATGCCAAAATTATCTAAGTGTGAGTTTTGGAAATCGGAAGTTGCATTCCTAGGCCATATCGTTTCTAAGGAGGGAGTGGCAACGGATCCTCAGAAGATAGAAGCATTCAAGGGATGGCCACAACCAAAGACGGTGAAAGAAGTAAGGAGTTTTCTGGGTATGACTGGATATTACCGGAAGTTTATCTAGAATTATGTAAGGATAGTTGTACCCCTTAAAGCCCTGACCAAGAAGAACCAAAGTTTCGACTGGACGGAGAAGTGTAAGGAGAGTTTTCAGGAACTGAAGAACCATTTGATCTCTGCACCTATATTGGTTTTACCTCAGAAGGACAAGGACTACGTCATCTACATTGATGCATCGTATTTGGGGTTCGGGAGTGTGCTGATGCAGGAAGGCAAGGTTATAGCTTATGGTTCGAGACAGCTACGATCACATGAGAAGAATTACCCGACCCATGATTTGGAACTTGCAGCCATAATCTTTGCTTTGAAATCATGGAGACAATAAATTTACAGGAGCAACGGTGGAGATATACACTGACCATAAGAGTTTGAAGTATATCTACTAGTAGAAGGACCTCAACTTAAGGCAGAGAAGATGGTTGGAAGTACTCGAAGACATCAGGCCTGAAATTATATATCATCTAGGGAAAGCCAACGTGGTAGTAGATGTGCTCAGCAGGAAGAGAAGTGTGGCTACATTGGTAGCGACCCGAAGGGAACTAGATGAGGAGATCAGGTAAGCATTGGCATGGCCCCATATGAAGCTTTGTATAGCCGAAGATGCAGAATGCCAGTTTTTCGGTTTGAGGTAGTAGAGCGGCAGATGTATGGGCCAGAAATCGTACAACAAACGTCGGAATAGATCGAGCTTATTCAGAAAAGGCTTCGAGGAGCATAAAGCAGGCAGAAGAGCTATGCGGACAACCGCCGAAGAGAGTTGGAAATTGAGGAAGGTGACTCCGTATTTCTCAAGGTGTCGCCGACAAAAGGAGTTATCAGATTCGGCAAGGGAGGGAAGTTAGCTCTGAGATACATTGGACCATACAAGATTCTGAAGAGGATTGGCAGGATGGCTTATAAGTTGGAGCTACCGGCCGAGTTATCTCAAGTACATGACGTGTTCCACGTCTCTATACTACGGAGGTATGTGCCGGATTCAAGCCATCAGTTACCAAAGGTTTCGAAAGATTTGCAGATTAAACTTTCCTATAGAGAGCAACCAGTCAGGATACTTGATCATCAGGACAAGGTACTGAGAAACAAGGTCATCCCAATGGTCAAAGTTCTCTGAAAGAACTAATTCGTGGAAGAAGCCACGTGGGAACCGGAGAGCCGCATGTTGGCTTTGTATCCGGAATTGTTTTAGGTGTTTTCTGTCTTTTTCTTTTCTCACACTATGGACGTTCTGGGGACAGAACGGCTCTTAGGAGGGAGTAATGTAATACCCCGGATTGTACAATGCTTATATATATATATATATATATATATATATATATATATATATATATATATGGAAATGCTCCTTTGAAAATACAAATGTCTGTGAAAACGTGGAAAACCACCTAGGTTGTTGTTTCCAACAACGGCCTAGGTTGTTTTTACGGGTTTTCACAACATTTGCATTTTCAACTGAGCATTTCCCATATATATATATATATATATATATATATATATATATATATATATATATATATATAGTCTGTATGCATGCATATGATTGCAGTGTTTTCTTTGATTTTGCTATCGTTGGTGTGCGGTTAGGTTTGCGGGGCGGTTCATAAGGATGGTTGCGTTCTAGACGATGCAAGAATGAGAAGGACCGATACTGGTATAAACACTAGTTTTTGGTACGATACCTATGCAAATATATCATTGTATGATACTACAATGGATATATCTTGCGTACACTCGATAAACCTCTCATTTCTCATCTAAGAACCCAATTAAGGACTAAATAGTGCAGCCAATCCATTGTACCCCAAAACCAATGGCTTAAAACCATGGTTTGTACCAAAACCACCCTAAACCTACACCCTACTACCCCTAGAATTTGGCCCCCCTCCTTCCACTCTCTTTCCCTACTCTTTTCCATTAAAAACCCCCTCATTCTTCTCCCATGTTCTGAAAATTTCAGAACTCAAACCCAAGAAAAGAAAGAGAAGGAGAGAAAGGAACAAAGATTGAAGAAGGAACTCTTGGAGTGAATTCTTGAAGAAGTGAAGCTCAAAGCTATCATCTACTCTACAATCAACTCAGGGTGGGAAGTTTCTCTAAACTTTCTTGGTTTTTCTTGTCGATTTCTTGCATGCATGTGAAGTAGTAGGAGTTTAGAATGATTGTTTAGAAGATTGGAAGTTGAATCTTAAACTAGAACTAGAATCTTGATCTGCATGCCATTTTCTAGACTTTTCCGAGAGCAAACCACATGGAATTTGATCATGAAATTTTTATAGATTGTTCCCTTCTATGTCTAGATGATTCATGAATTACTTCGGTTTTTTCTGAGGTAGTTTGTTATTTTAATAAAATCCATTTGTGGAACAGTGCCGTAAGGCAGTAGTAGAAATTGTTTACTGAGATACCTGAGATTGTTGGATTTTTATAATTAATTGGCACATTATATTAATCTGAAATTTTTACCATGTTTTTCCACATGTATCTAGACTCTATAGAAAAATCAAGAAATTAGTTGGATGATTTTATAGACATGTTCAAAATTAATCTATCAACGGTATCTAGAACTGTGACTGAAGAACAGGATGATCTTTGTGCTTAATTGAAACATGAAGAATTCAGTGTATACTTGGAATTTGGACATGAAATCGTTTGCATGTTTATGAAGTTTATTTTCTATACTGTAAATTTTGTGACTATTGGATGAGTATAGGATATATGATGGATTTTATAGCACGTACTATGCTGGATTCAGTCAGATTAGACACCCTGTAGAGATGACACAATTGAGGCTCCTTAGGATTGAATTTTGAGGAAGTGTTTCCTTAAAGGATTGTAGTAGACACCAAGAACTTTTCAACAAGACCTATTTGATGTGATTCCAGTTAGTAGTTGATTTATTATGATTTTTGCAATATTGGACAGAGACCAGGATTAGAGCTGAATGCTCTGGTTGAGAAAGTTTTAGTGTGTGAATTGGTACACTTGAGAGTAATATGTATTTTAGGGAGATCTAATGGCATATTTTGGACTTTTGACCAACTAGAGGATTGTTGAGGACACCCACACCTTTCCATATAAGCTGGGTTTGTAGCATTCAGATGAGTAGGTAGTGACTTATGCTATCGGTAAGGAGCAGCCAGTGTACAGGAAATACACAGGCTGAGGCTTGAGAGGCCATTTTGAGGACTTAGATGATAGAATTTGATGTTGTGATCAACTAGGAAGTTGTAGCCTAGGTTTTTACCTTTCCGGTTTGGGCTTGTACACCTAAATCGGAGTTGTATCGAGGGAGTTATGATCTTTTTAAGTTTCAGCCAGAAACCTAGTAGGTTGTTTAGTCTTGGGTTTTGACTAGGTATTGTGTGAACATTTCCCCCGTGTATCCATTAGAGTTGATAACTCTTTGTATGGGGATGTTTGGTACCTATTGTTGGTTTTGTTGACTTCCATGGTGGATTTGTGACTCGAGTTAGTCACTAGGGTAGAGTGATGCCCTACGTCGGTCGACCCTAAGTTATGAACTTCCACCGAGGCGTAGGACGTCCAAGCCATGCCGTCAATTAAGCTCATTAGGGCTAAACACACAATTTCATTGCCCGGGTAGGGGTGAATACACACATTCATTGCCCGGTTAGGGGTGAATGCAGGCCATGGTGCTGGACAAACTCCATGCTATGGGAAGTGGCAAACCGAACTGGTATCGCCAGGGCCAGAGGTTGATAGGCAAGTTTTGGAAGCAATCTTATCTTTTATCCAAGGTGGTAAGGCTAGGATTAGAGTGATGCATTAGGGGTTTTGTAATTGCATTAGTACTAGCAGACCATAGTCGGGTGTTGTACCTTCCTATCATAGGAATACATTTTTGGTACTCATGATTGAGTCCTCGGTCTCGTATCTCGATCTATTGATTTCCAAAGTTTACCGTAGTAAGGAACGGGAGGATAGGGGGATTTGAACCTCGATGCCATCACGTTCCAATGCACGTGGTTTTCTTTATACATCAGTTCATTGCCCGGGTAGGGCAATGTTCTAAAAAGCGCTATGCGGTAGTCGGGCGGCCGATGGGGGCCTAGCGCCTAGACCTTGTAATCAGGGATTAAGCGGCTAGGCTGTAGGCAATTTTTTAATTTATTTATTTATTTGTTTATTTATTTATTTATTTATTTATCGATCTTTTGGGTTTATTTTGTTGTTACCCCTTTTTACTCTTTATTGCTACTCATTCTTACTATTTAACTTTTTCTCTTTGCAATTGTAGGATGGGCTTCACATAGTCGAATCGGTGTATTATTGTATCGGTGAACATGAGGACTCTATCTTCTCCATATCCGATGTAAACCACATTGTGGCTACTCATAAAAGAATACAAGTTCTAAAGAGAGAATAAATGTAAAGTTGATAGATGATCTCATGATATGCTTGATAACGATGAACAGTTTAACTAATAACCACACTTAAATCAGATAACATCCTCCCATGTCATGACATGCTGTCCCATACTAAGTGGATTGGCCATCCATAGATTGCTTTGGAAAGATATGTAGATCTGGGTGACATTTTAGGAGATGAAAATAGAAGATGAATAAATAGCTTCACTAATGAGGAAAAGCATACTACTTATAATTTGGTAGACTGATTGAGCCTTGAAGTTGTTGGCACATGATACTTCGTATAAATTTCCCTCTTTGGAGCATAACTTCACTTATTTGGCTGCGTTAGTGATATTAAAGTCCATACTTGTAAGTTTTAACATGATTGCTGTGAGAGTGTGAATACATGTCAAATTATGCAAGATAAAAAAAAATACTAAAGATATGCTTAAATTTTATTAGGAGGAGAAAATGAGAGCGGTGGGTTTTCTTTACTTTTTTTTTTAATTACTTAAGGCGGGAGCGGTGGGTTTTTTTTACTTTTTTTTTTTAATTACTTAAGGCCTAAGCGGGTCTAGTCCGCCTAGACCAGCCTAGACCGATTAAACGCCGCCTAGGTCCGATTTTAGCCGCCTAGAACCCATTTCCGATTTTCATAAACGCCTAGGCCCTAGTCGAGGCGTTGGGGGTCCGCCTAGCGCCTAGGCGCCGCCTAGGCGGCCGCCTAGGCCGCTTTTTAGAACACTGGGGTAGGGGTGAACACAGATACATCAGTTCATTGCTCGGTTAGGGGTGAACACATCAAGTTCATTTCCCGGGTAAGGGTGAACACACGAATTACACGGTCTTGCGACCGAACTCAACGCGGCTTTCTGAAGAAGTCCGTATGCGGGTATTGAGTGGCAAACACGACCACCACTTAGGCACTGCAGTGGCGGAACTAGACTGGCAAACTACAACCTCCTTGGGCACGGACAATCTATTGGGAACAGGTTGAGTACAAGTGTAATACCCCGATTTTCATTTATGAAAATTATTAATTATTTATTTTGCACGTAGTGTGCACGTGCAATTTTTGTAGTGTGAAATTTTATAAATATTTTTTCATTATGGATGATGTGTGTTCTTTAATTATATTTATAAAGGCCCATTTTTCTTCAAATAAATATAAGGTTTATTCTTAGCCCAAATCTAATTTATTTATTTTTTATAAAACTATTATTTTGGCCCATTAATTAAAGCCCATGAATTATTTCTATTTTAATTACAACTTGTAATGTAGAACATCTTGTAAAAATTATTTTTGTAGAAAATATAATGTACAAATTTTGTTAAATGGAGACAAGTGCATGCACGTGCATTGCACGTACACGTGCAAATGCACCATGAGTAGGCCGGTTTTGGGATTGGAGGGAAAAGGAAATTCAAGTGGAGTCATGGGAGGTGGTTGCTTGATCATGGTTGGTTATTGTAACTCCTCCTTGAATCCTAGCCTTTTGTTTCTAACTCCTAGTTTGATCTTAGCCTTCCATTTACCCAAATTTTTAGTATAAATACCCCCCCCCTCCCCTAGCTTAGTTATTTTTTTGTACTCTTTAATTCTCCAAGACCTATAGTATAAAATACATTATTAGTAGTATAGAAAGTGAGTTAAAAGATTGAGAGTTGTGTGTGAGGAGTTTGTGTTTGCACCAAGGAAGGAGAGGCCGGCATCAAGGAGCTCGGGTTGGCATCTTGGAGGCTCGTGTGCACATCGAGGAGGAGAAGGATCGCTCTCTTGGCAAGGACTTTTGTTTAGGAGGTGTTGCAAATTGTATTTCTCTCCAATTAAGGTGGGTTATTTTTCATGTTTCTAATTAGAAAGTATGCTAGAATTCAATTGAAATATTAATGCATGAAAAAGATTAATAAGAGTACATTTTAATTGGAAAAAAAGGTTTATTAGTTGATTGGAATATTGCTAAATAGATTGTATGTGTTTCCATTATCAAACTTAAGTTGTGTGTAAAATAATTATAGTTATGGATTGCTTAAAGAAAAACTCATTGTTAGCATCAAAAACTATATACAAATATTAGTAGACAAAATGTTGTTTCATGCACTTGAATGTATCTTTTTGTGACAATGTTGTAATGAATGACTTAATTATAATTTGTGGGTTTGTGAAATGAATAAAAACAGAGAATTGATATAGAGATCATTGATGTTAAAATTGGATAAGAAATGTCGAAAAAGAAATGTGATAGTAGTAGCTTATAATTCGAACTAATGGTATGAAAAATATATGTTTAATTATTGGAAAAACTATTTCTAATTTACTGGAGTATAAATTATTATGGGAATGATTAATCTGAAAATTTACAGTAAGTTTAGAAAAGGCAAAAATCAAATGAGAGCTTTTGAACATCGAAATGTTCTATTAAACCGAGAGAATTAATTTAATTAGATTTCAAATCGTACTGAGACAACCTGAGCCTATAGCTCAAGTGGTCGGAAGGCTTCTAATCGCTACAGTGTGCGGGGCTTCTCACAGGTCGATGGTTCGATTCCTGTTAGCACCATGTATTTTTGTGCGCATTTAAAAATTTGTTAACTTCAGCCGAGAGCATTTAAAGATCTTAACCCCCTTTTATATCGCTTGGCGCGATCGGCCTAGTGGTCAGTGCTTGCGGCTTGGGTCCCTGTGGTTGTTGGTTCGAAACTCGGTCTTGGCCTGGGTTTAATTTGTGGGAAATATATTTTTTGGGGTGGATTTTGATAATTAAAAATTATGAAAAAAATATTATTATTATCCTAAAATTATGTGAGACTTATGAAAATTAAATGGGAGTTATTGGAATGAAATAAAGTGCTAGAAAGGAAATATAAATAAATAAGAAAATATATGAAGTGAAGTGGTATGAATTATTCTTATTGAAGAATAATGTGATAATTATGAGTTGTGAATATTTATTTTGACCATATAATTGGTTATATGATTTTTAATGTGGAAATAAATATTTGATGAAATGCATGCATGATAATTGAATTCCATGTATGGTTATGGACTCATGAATAATTTAGAAATCATGTGATTGGAAAAGAGAATGTTATTGAGCATGAAAACTCAAACATATGAATTGTGAATTGAAATTGAAAATTAGAGTGTAACCAAAACTCACACCGGCAAGTGAAAGTGATGAATTATGATTATTGATATTGAAAAGACCAGTTTGGGTCATTGTGAAATGAAAGAAATAAGACCGGTAGTAGTGAGAGGGCTAACTCTAAGAGATTGATTTTGTTCATGATTTTATTAAATTTAAGGATTTAGTACATAGTGAAGAGGTGATGAAAGTGAGAGAAAAACACAAGTATGAGGGCCTCGAGTCTACGATGTGGGTGTGATTCACAGAATGCATGCTTGATGCGTCAAGACATGGCGTGGGCACTACTCCAGAAGATCGGGATCTTGGCGACCTTTGTGGGATGTTTGGTGACAGCAAGAGGATCGTGTGCCATGAAGGAGGTTGAATTGCCACAGAATGCATGCTTGATGCGTCAAGACATGGCGTGGGATTCCCCTCCACGTTTTCGGTACATGAGCTTGTACTCATAGATCATCTAAGATACTTACCGTAGTTACAGTAGTAGATTAAGTCATGGCGAGGGATTGAACCCTACAAAATGAAGAACGATTAAGAGGCTTGCCCTCGGACCTATGTAGTATGGGATGCATAGAATCTGAACAAGTGTGCATTAGTGTCATGTAATATAAATAATCGCATTAAGGACTAAGTGCACAATCACTACACGACATCATTAGGGTATTCCCATTAGTTTGATATGTGACAAGTTTGTATTTGTTAAACATGGAAAATCAGTTATACTATTTCTGGCATAGAGAGGATGGCCGTGTATAATGTTCGTCGGTTGAATAAACTGACGTACCCACAGTTTTGTACGTAGGGTAAATGACATGATAAAGATTAAAGAAGAACAGATGCTTAGAGATTATTCAAATGTTGATGTACTTTTATATAAATGTTGTAAATTTGCTTCCGCTGTAAAATGTAAAGTGTAAAGACTTCTTGTAACTCTGATGTAAAGTAAAAAGTTTTAAATTCCTTGTAAAATTGTACGAAAGAAGTGTAAAGATCCTGTGGAATCTCGAATTCAGTTGTGTTTTGGAATTCGGGGCATTACAACAAGAGTGGGATACATGGTGAGGGTTTGAATCCCTAAACTGTAGAGAAAGGCGGCTAGATTTGGGGGCGTATATAGTATGGGATGCATTCGTTTCCAAAGTCTTGCTTGTATTAGAGTTAGGCATGTGATGTGTTGCATCTAGTCATAGGATCATGGCATACCACTGCACTAGAACCCGAATCCATTAAACCTTTATTTTGGCACATCACTTTTCTCTTTACATAAAATTATGGTTGTGATTGTAGTTTAGAGGATCGATGTTATTATCAGCTTTGCATCAGTAGAAGTACTGACGTTCCCCACCTTTGAGGTATCGGCTCCTACCTTTCAAACAGGTGCAGAAATATCAGATTCGTGCAGCAGAAGCCTCAAGCCGAGGAGCAAGTCCCAGGGGAGCCGATAGGGCACTCAGCGAAGTTTGGCAGTAATCAGTCGATTACCATTCTGGGAGGCAGCTGATAGCTTTACAAGTGGAGTCTGTAAATATTTGTAATAAGTTATAATGAGTGGATGTAATTTGTACTCCTTGTCCAAGAACAAGATATCGGTTATAATTAACGATGTAATAACTCATTGGTAGTAAAATGTTTTTTTAAAAATTTCTGTGCTATTATTGTGTTGAGATGCATTTGGAGGCAAAGATTCTGGTGAGTGTCACGGATGTCCGCTAATGGGGATCCGGAGCGCTACAGAGGCAAAAGAAACAAAATGCCCATCAATGCAAGTTATGGACCGCTTGTAGTGCAGGTTACAAGTACAGAAAATGAATAACATAGATACAGAGTAGCAGCAAGAACAAGTACTGAATAAGTATGGAATGGATGTGATAGCAAGGTAGAGTATCTAACTCCTAATCAAGAAACAGAATCAAGTAACATGATGAGATAACAGGGTGCATGTAAGATGTGACAGGTATCAAGTAGCATGCATGCAGGTAAACATGTAACAGGTGTCAAGTAGCATGTACAGGTAAACATGAATATGTAGGTGATCATGTTATTCTCAAGTCGTATATTTAATCTTATCTAGGTAGCTTCATTCATCCCAAATTTTACCACATGGTTGTACTTACATGCAAGTTACGTTTAGATCTAGTGGGGAGTTTTTATAGGGCCGTGTACTCAGGCATCATGCATAGGTTACAGGTAACAGGTGCATGAATCAGGTAGTAACATAACAGGTTCATGAATCAATGGGTTCATAAATCAAAGCATAAGTACAACAGGTTCATGAATCAATATAAAGTAAAACAGGTTCAAGAATCAAATATAAAGTGGGAAACACGGGCCTCCTTCTGAGTACACATACCTATATTGTCCACTAGTAAGATCTTTTCATTAACCCCGGCTTGGTTACTTGTTATTATTATCAAACAGGAATACGTGCACAAAACAGGGCAAGAAGAACATGGCAAGAACAAGAGACAGTTTCAGGTCGGACAAAAATATGCACGGGTGATAAACAACTCATAAAAGGCTAGGACAACGAGACTTTCAATTTTGGACAGTAAGACATGACTGCACCAAATCTGAGATTCTCGTTGCCACAAGAATGCCAATCCAGATCCATCAGAAAATATAGAAAATAGACTCTCGACCGAATCCCGCACATATACATAAGTCATATAACAACTACAAAAATATGGCTCAAAACAGCGTTTTATACAGAATTCATGTTCAGCCAGAAATCGCAAAGTTGTATTTATCAGCATGAAAATAGCATAAAAACTTACTAATTAAATCTAAGAAACATCTGTAAGATTCCCTATTATGTCTAGTATCAGAAAATAAATTTTCATGATATTCCATTACAGATAGCATATTGAAATAAATTCGGAAAATAGAAAGATACAGCAAGTTTATGAATATGAAATTTTAAACACAGCAGTACTAAAAATAGTGATAGATCACAAAGTATAATTCGAAATCCAAATCCGTCAAAAGGGTTGTAAAATAGACACAGCATGCTACATTTCATATTCTCAAAGTTTTGATCGACCGTGACTGGAAACAGGTTGAAAATATGGTTCTTCACCGAACAGCATGCAATCTGGAAATATCTTGGTTTGTTCACAAGTATGGAATAAATTATAAAAGTTATTAAATAAATCTACAAAAATTAGGGGTTGATCCCAGTCATGTTTATTCATACCTAGAAAAATATTAGATCCAAATCTTAATTTTAACAGTTTTAAATAGATAACTATACAACAATCTCTAGAAATTTCAACACAGCTGCAGTAAAACAGCAATAACTCACACATCACAAATCTAAACTGATATCTGTCAAAAGTTCTAAAAAATAGAAAATGAGGCCTACGAAGCATATTCACAAAATAATTTGATTTACTGATCTTAAAAGGGTCTAAAATACTGAACCAAAACAAGGCAGCAGCAAAACGAAAACTCTTCTCATGCATTTAATCAACAACTTATATGCAATAAATCCAAATTAGAATATAATGCAAAACATGGTATATTAGATATTCAAAAAAATAGGTAGGGTATTTAACAAGTCTACTACAAGATAACACAACTAATACACAAACCATGCAACAAATACACCGCATATCATGGATCACGAAGCAACATATATACATGCATTAAGAGTCTAGTTAGATCTAGATTATTTTCATTTCATGTGTGTGACAACTAAATATGATGGATCAAGACTACGAATGGGTCAACAAATGGATCAAGATTTAACAAGAGATCTTCATGAGAACAAATCCAAAAAAAACAAAAGCGAGACTACAGGCGGTATTTTGTACTTGTATATACAACAAAAATTATACAAGTTACTTGCCTTAGGGTAGCCAACGAATTCGATGAAAAGATGAGAATAACGGGAACGGATCCCGGGCAACGAACACAACACAAACGGATCTTGACGAGATGATCATGATCGGACGGCTAGATGCGCTTAGAGATCAACCGCATCACACAAACAATGGCAGCCCGGGGGGGGGGGGGTGTGCACTGCGATGGGAGGACGACGGCAGATAAGCGGCGCGATGTCAGGAGGCTGCTGGCATTGGAAGTGGGGAAGCCAAGAGGGTGCTGCGGTGGGATGGTGCTACTTTCGTCGGGAGGAGAAGGGAGAGAGGGGGCTGCTGTCGTCTTGGGTGGTGGGCGGTGCGACAGGGCGACGGGGGGTTGCAAGGGTGGCACGGCAGGTAGGAGCGCAGGCAAAGGCGCGCGGTGCAGTCGGAGGGGGGATCGCCGGAAGGGTAGGTCGGGGAGAGAGGGGGAGAGACAGATTAGGGTTGAGAGACTAGGTTTAGGAGATAGAATTTGTAGATAGCAGTGCAAACACATTTTGTTGGGATTTTAATAATGATATTTAGGGGTAAGTTGGGATTTGAAAAATCAAGAGAAGATAGGGGGAGGCATGATCTGCTAGTTAGGCAGATGGGAAACATGAAGAAATATCTGGGGAAGACTGGGTAAAAGAAGAGGGTATTGGGTAGCGGGTTAGGATCCAGTAGGACAGATAAAAGGGTTTAAATAGGGTAGACTGGGTAAAAAACGAACCCAATAAGCCAGAAACAAATGAATAAGCAATTAGGCCAAGAAATGAAATAGATTAGAATTAACAAATTATTCAAAAACAATGGGCAGACAGATTGAATCAAAAACCACCGACGACAAGGAACAGATGAAATTGTATTGAGAATGAAGAACAAATACACGGTTCAAAAAAAAATAAAAGAATACAATCATATATAATACACAGGGAAGAAAAATACATTACATAAATACAAGAAACGGAAAAACATGATTTACAGAAAGTCCTCGCGAACAGATCAAGCTCCGTTATTTCTCCTTTAATTAATCCGGCCTAATCGGCCTTCATTAAAGATAGGTTCATTCTGGATAGTGTGAATTGCGCTCAAGAGATCATCTCAGCCTGCCACAAATCCAAGCATGATGGCATTCTTTTAAAGATTGATCTAAAAAAGGCTTATGATAAAGTGGAATGTGAGTTTCTCTTTGGTATTCTCTTCCATAGGGGCTTTGGCCCAAAATGGATCTCCAGGATTAAGTCCAGTCTTTTTGCTGGCATTTTCTCGGTGATTATCAACGAGGTTGAAGGCAATAAGTTTAAGTGTAAAAGGGGCCTTAGATAAGGTGACCCAATTTCTTTCCTTCTATTCGTTCTTGTCATAGACATTTTCGGTAAAATGCTTTTTAAAGCCTGGAACTCCAATATTATAGAGGATTTAGGGGGGGGGGGGTCATTGGTTTTAAGGGTATTCTCATTCTCCAGTACACTGACGACACCATTCTCTTTGCTAAGCCCAATGGCTACACGCTCCGTAATCTAAAGCTTCTTCTCTATGTCTTTGAGAGTGGATCTTGTCTTTCAATTAATTTTAACAAATTGTCTGTTATCTGCCTAGGAGGCTCTAACAATAGACAAACCGATATAGCTAGCCATTTCATTTGTTCTTCAGGCTCATTTTTGGTTGATTATCTTGGCATTCCCCTGAAATGGGGCAAACTTTGTAAGGAGGATTGGCTGCACATGATTGATAAAATTGAGTCGTGACGCAACGATTGGTCTGCCTGTCAAATGTCTAGTGGAGGTAGACTTATTCACATTAACTCCATCCTTTCTTCCATCCCTCTATATACGATGTCTTACTTTAATGTTCCCTCCTAGGTTATTAACCGTATCGATAAGATCAGAAAAAATTTCTTCTGGTCAGGTTCCTCTGCCTCCTAGGTTGGTAAGTATCTTTGCAACTGGAAAATGTTATGTAAATCCAAAAGAGAAGGTGGGCTGGGTAATAACGACCTTAGGTTCCAGAACCTTTGGAAGGTGCTTAAACGAGATAATTTGGCTTGGATCAGACTCGATAAGAATAAATACCACACGAGAAAGAAGGTTTGAGACTTGCATTCAAAATTGTCTATTCATGCCTCTTCCTTTTGGAAAGTGGTTTGGAAGGTAGTTGAACCTTTCAAATTTGGTCTCCAAAAAATCTGTGGTGACAGTTCCACCATTAGATTTGGTTTGGATTTTTGGATCAGTAATAACAAAATTGTTGTGTTATTAACCTCCTAATTTCATCTTGCTTCTAATTAGAATGCGACTGTTGTGTCGTATCGTTTTGTTCGTAATTCTCAAAGAGACTAGATTATTCCATTCAGAAGAATTCTTTCTCTTAACCAACACCATGATTATATTCGCCTCTTGGTCTTGCTTGGTTCCTATCATTGGTAGGTGAGAGATGCCATGAGATGGAGATGGTATAGAACCAATACTTACACGGTTAAATCCTTCTAAACTTTTCTTAATAATGGTGGTTTAATATCCCCATTTTATTAAAACATCTGGCAGAAACATTGCTCCTCTCAAAACAAGGTTTTTTGTTTGGTTGGCGGTTCACAAAAAGTTACTCACTGTTGAAATCCGCAACGAAAGGAATCTATGGCTAGAAATGTGTGTTGTATAATAATCATGAGGAGTCTAATAATCATCTCTTTATTCATTGTTCTTTCATTCAATCGATTTAGTTTATTTGAAAGCAAACTAGGAATGTTCGTGGTAAACCGGAGTCCATGATTTCGTGGTGGAGCTCTTAAAGGATAAAATAATCAATCGTGCCTTTAGATTATCCTGGGATATTACGATGATGGTTGTCACGCCCCACTTCCCAAAAATACGAAATACGAGCACGTAACAAAAGCCCAGCGAATGATTATTATCATCCTTAAGCTGTTTCAGAAATCTCTACAACACATCACAGGAAAATATCAGAGTCGGAAGCCAAATGCACAACCATTCATGAATAATTGAAATAAATTACCAACAGAAATTTACTTGCAACTAAATATAATATCCTCAAATAAATTCAGAGTCTGGGAAAAAAACAATATTCTGGGTCACATCGCCCAATTACAAATAATATTCAAGTCTCAAAATACCAGAATAATCCAAGTCTCACGAATACAAAATAATGCTCTAGCACGAAACAGAAATAATAATAATCAAAAGCAACTAATACTTCAAGTCTCCAATACTATCTTGAACCTGTTCGCCATAATCTGCAATTCATCGAATGCTGGAACAAGAAAAAGAGAAAACACAAGTACCCGTTAATTGCAAGTCTGGGTCACAAATAGAGTAGGATACAAGCACATGGAAACTAACTAACAACTTGGTATACTAACAGGTAAGGGTAACATATGTCAAGTGTCAAGTCAACAGGTAAACAGGTAAACATGTATAATTATCAGGTAATCAGGTAAATGTGTATCTACAGGTAAAAATGTATCAAGTATCAGGAAATCAGGTAACAGGATAATCAGGTAACAGATATCAGGTAACAGGTAAACATGTATCAGGTAAACAGGTAACAGGTATACAGGTATTCATGTTAAATCTTGTTATTTACTATCTAGGTAGCACTTCATGCCGCCCATACAACATGGTTGCTACAATAAACAGTTTTGCTTAGTAAGATTTTTATAGTGGAGTCCATAGGGCAGTGTACTTAGGTACAGAAAACAGGAACAGGCAGAACCTAGTGGTTCTCTTCTACTCTACACCTTCTTACATAAGAAGCAATGTAGACAGGGTCAGGAAACAGGTATAACCTAGTGGTTATCTTCCGAGAACACCTTCCTATAGGAAAGCATGCAATCAGGTACAGGTAAACAGGCAGGCAGGACACTAGTCCTCTTCCAAGTACACGTTTCTATATTTTCCACTACTAGAATCTTCTCTTAAACCCCGGCTTAGTTACTTTTATTATTAAGGTCATCAACAGGCATGAGTGTATACTAAATAATGTCAAACTAACCAGGTATAATCAGGTCTAGGCTCAGATAATCAGATCAGCAAGTATAGGTAATATAGAGTCACACAAACGAGCAAAATAGCCTATGTTTACAATCAGGTCAGCAAGACCAATCTGTACTAAAACAGATATACTGAGAGCTACAGGCATGAAAATCATGATCCGTCAAAAGATCTGGAAACTAGACATCCACACGCTTCTAACAAGTATAATAAAGTTATATGCTAGTTCACAACATCTCAACTTAAAACTCATTTCAACACAGATTTCATATACAGCCAGAAAACAGGGGAGCGACTTCAAACACATAAAAACAGCATGTAAACTCATCAAACAAATCCACAAAAAATCTGGGGTAATCCCCTATAGATATAGACTCAAAATAATAAGTTTTATAATATTCCAGAAATTATAGCTAAGTCATCAAAAATGAAAAGCAACACAAAACATGGTTTTGTCGATTCTGGAATTTCTCAACCCTGCTGTACGGAAACAAACATATCTCGCAAAAAGCGCATCAAAATCCAATTCCACTAGAACGACGTAAAAATATATAAAATTCTCCAACTTCCATATCTCACAATAAATTTTCATAAACCATACATAAATAGGGTGAAAACTGGGTTTAACATAGAACAGCACGCATTTTACAGCAAGAGTAGATTATAGAAAAGAATATGAAACATCGCTCAAAACTTATCTTTAAAATACCAAAAAAATCTGGGAAGTCCCTGACATCATGATGAAACACTGGGAAAAATATTATGGTATGATATTATGTATAACCTAGATCTTGAAATTAATTTGTTAACAAAAATCTACCCCAAACTGAATCTGTAACTACCGACATACATGCACCAAAATTATCATATCTCCTTCATACAAACTCCAAATGCAGTGAAACTAGTGAGGTTAGAAAATAGATTCAGTCCTCTACAATTTACTGTGAAATGTCCATGTTGAGATTCAGACTCTAACCTAGGTGAAAACAGAAACCAACACAACACAGCCCGAAATCCCAGATTTCACAACTCATCTTAGAAACGTCATAACTTCTACAAAAATGAACCAAACTCATCCAAAATTTGAAACGCAGCCTACCAATCACCTAAATATCATATTGAAAGGTTTCTAATATTTCCAAGCCTAATAATTCCCATATGGGCAATCAGTCAAACACATAACATGCAATATGTCACATACACGAACAAAATCAAGTTTGGGTGAAACCTAGGGCATTAACCTATCAAACTTCATGTCATAAGCCTTTTATGGCCAAATTTAACACAATAGAGACAAACCCATCAAATAGAAACACAAGTTTTGGTCGTCTCTAGACCCAACTACCCTAGGTGTGAACTTTTTGACTTGTATCAACCTAATAAAATTATGTACAAGTTACTTACCTCATAATGACGATAAACGCGACCAAACAAAGCCTAGCAACGAAACCCACGAGCGAGAAGCTTCCACGCGTGAATCCAAGCGAACCCACAAACCAAAAATTCTATACAATCAATCTCCTTGATGCACGATCCAAAGTGGATGATACCCACTTCAAAAACACAGCCAAGGGATGGTCTTTCTCTGTTTTGGATGATGGGAGTGCTGATTTGGGATGCCGGCCACAAAAGAAGAGGTTTAGGGTTGTATGGTTGTAGTAGATTGAAGTATGGATGGATATAGGGGATGTTGCAAGGTGAGTTGACCGGATTGGAGATGGATGCTGGTCGGTTTGGGAAGGGAATGATGCAGGCCGGATGGGAAATTGGGAGGAAAAGAGAATAGGGTTAGGGTTAAGGAGAGATTAGGGTATAATTATATGGGTTAATTGTGGGTTAATGGGTAGTGGGTATCAATATAAATTAATAGGTATACAAATGGGTAATGGGTATTGGGTCAAATTCAAATGGGGATACAATATACAATGAATTCCATGCCTCCTAAAAATCTCCTTAAGGGCCAAAAATCACAATTTTGGGAAAACAGCACCAAAAGTCCATCTCATCACCAAAATAAATAATAATGATGAATGAGGCCAAGAAAAAGAGAAAAAGAACTCAAAATGGCGAAAAATGAATAAACGACGAAAAATCAGCACAAGGAGGTCAAATGAAAAGAAAAAGAAAATATATTGAAATTAAATCCAACATACGGTTTCGAAAAATACAAGAGATATAAAAATACAAAAAAATGAAAAATACACTCCAAAATATATAAAATGAAAAACAGGGGTTGCAATGGTGGTTGATTTAGGGGGTAACAATAAAATCTTCACCAAGAGTTCCCGTTATATTGATTATCTGATCGAGGATATATTTACTTTGTCCACTTTTTAGGGAACATTCACCTACCAAAGAAAAGGGAGTTTCTTAAACTTAGTAATCTTGATGTTTTTGTGTCGTCTCTTATTCATCAGGGTATGTATAACCGACCTTTTTTATGTTTTTCTTTTGTCTTACTATTTTGTTTTTTAGTGTTTCTGATCATGCCTCTTTAGAGTTTTTTTTGGTGTTACAACTTATCTACTTGATATTTTTGTGCCCATCTTGGGCGTTTGTGGGTGTTGTTGTGCTGCTGTTTAATGGTGGTTTTTTCTAGGTCTGTTTCTTCGTTCTAGCTGCCTGTTTTTGTAATGGCCTTGCATGCTTGACAAGCCAGGTGTGGCGCTCATTGAGGCTATGGTTCCTTGTAGCCACTAATATGTTCCTAATTCTACAGGCTATTGCATTTTGTTCTTCATCGGGGTTTCCGCTTGCTATTGTAGTCCTGGGGGTTTTAGGGCTGGTTTGTGCTATCGTAGTGAGTTTTAAACCTTGTAATCATTTTGATGTTCTTGTTCTAATGTTTTCCTTTTTTTTTGGTGGCAGTATGTCTTCGATGGGGTTATAACGTTTATTATCCTGACACTGTAGTTCCTTTTTTATCATATATATATATATATATATATATATATATATATATATATATATATATATATATATAGCTGGAGTCTTCGGGCTCTATCTTATTAAGTCAAAAAAAATGGTTAAGGTAAAAATAGTCGACCATACACTATTTTTGATTAATTCACCTTTGTCACATTTATGACTGTTTTGCATATTAGGAGCAAATTGTATCCACATATGTTTATGCTTTGGTATATTTTATTTATTTTACCATGTCTTTTGAAAATCATGCTTGATTATCTTCCTTAGATTTGGATTCATATTCTCTTTTCAAATTACTACTATTTTTGCAAGCCACTTGATTTAGTCCTTTTATTTTCCCTTTATTCTAATTTTGATCTCTTATGGAGTTTTCCATTATTTGGAATTAGTTTGAATTTATTTTGAATTTCCAAATATATCAAAACTAGATTTTTATTCAAACAAATAAGGAATTTCAACCACATTTTTATACTATACTTCCTCTGATTTTGTTTATCTAACTGATCTATATCTGATAACTACTTTTCAGAATTTAACTAAGGTCAAACTAGACTAAAGATTCTTAACATCTAATTTTGATTTGGTTGGAAGCTGCAATTTTCAAACTTACCGATATGCTGATTTTTTGGTACTGATATCTCTCTTGTTTCCTTGCTAATTTATCCAAATTAGATATTGTTTTGTACGAGCTAAAACTGGTTTGATTTCATTTAGAGCTCTGTACAAAAAGATTTAACTGTTTTACTACAGGCTGTACAAAAGGCTGATTTTCATTAATTAATTTATCCCTATATACTAGGAATTATTTTCGGTTTTCTAATTTTTGATGCCCCTTATTAATGCCCTTATTAATGTAAGATGAAAGGGGTGAGAGTTTTGAACAATGAAATGAGAATGATTTTAATTGTTGCTATGATCATTTATATATTAACTGTTATATATGTGGTTTTCATATTGATACATACTAAATTGGATATGTACTTCTTAATAAAGCATTATACGGGTTGAAACAAGCACCTCGAGCTTGGCATGAGTGTTTGAGCTCGATTCCTACTTACAAAGGTTTCTCAAAATGGAAAGTAGACACTACATTTTTATCAAGTACGATCTTAAAGATATTTTGATTGTGCAAAGTTATGTCACTGATATTATTTTTGGGTCTACTAATGAGTATATGTGCAAGGAGTTCTTAAAGAAAATACAGGTTGTATTGTAGATGAGTATAATGGGTGAGTTGAACTAGTTTCTTGGTCTTCAAGTACAACAAAGAATAGATGAAATCTTCATAAATAAATCTAAATATGTAAAAGAATTGGTTAAGAAGATTGAATTGGAACGTGCAAACACAGACAAAATGCCGATGATAACAACTACAAAACTCTTAGTGGGCGACAATAGTAAAAATGTTGATATTTCTACCTATCGTTGTATGATAGGAACTTACTACTCTACATCTCGTCCTGATATTATGTTAGTGTCTTTCCATGTGTATATTCCCAATTGTGACCAAAAGAATCACTTTTAGTTATCGGTAAGTGAATCGTTCGATACCTTAAAGTTACTCCAAATGTGGGTCTTTGGTACCCGAAAAACAGAAAATTTTCTCTTGTATGATACTCAGATGCAGATTATGCTGGAAGTCTGGCAGATAGAAAAAGTACAAGTGACATATGTCATTTACTTGGAATATTTTTAGTGTCATGAGCTTCAAAGATGCAAAACTATATCACGTTGTCCACCGCCGAAACCAGATACATAACTCCATGATCATGTTGTGCACATGTATTAATGATGAAGCATACATTGGAGAACTATAAGTGTAATACCCAGCAAAAATAAGAATTTTCATTATTATTATTTTTTGCCTACAAATTAGCATGTGCAACACACGTGCATTGTAGTGTGTTAGTAGCACTTGTATTGTTATTTATTTATTTTATAATATTGGAGGAGGATATTTATTTGTGGGCAATTGATATGAATTAAAATTAATATTTAATAATGAGAGAATATTATTTGGGCCGATAAAAATCTAGCCCAACACAAAAGGAAACCACTAAAACCCTAGCCCTAAATGTTGGCCGGCCATATATAAAGAGAGGGAGAGGGAGCCTCTCTCTCACTTTGGTTGCTTTTCTTTTTGGGTTGCATTAGGATTTTTTTTTGAAGGAGAAAGGCTTTCGGAGGCTATTGATCAAGAATCCAATATTAGAAGAGGTATGTGTTCTTTTCTCATGTTTGTTATTATATTTGTGATCTCATAGCATAAATAGTTTCTAGGTTGTGATTAGTATTCATTAATGCAATGTCTGTATTTTGTTGTTCGTTCTATTAGATAGATGCGTAATAAACATGGTTTGTATATTCTTGATAATGTATTGAATGATTTTAAATAGATAAGTAAATCTAGTTGTATTGTGTTGTTCATGAGAATATACACATATTGTTAGAGATTCATATCATGCAAATAAGTTATCTTTTAATTCCAAATTCATGCCATAGTTTTGATTGTAGACTTTGATATTTGATGTTGATTAATAACATGAAGATCTAGTAGTTATTAATATTTGAAGTTGATTAATAACATGAAGATCTAGCAATTATAAAAAAATATTAATTTTTCATTATTTAAATCTCTATTTTTTTTGGAGTTAAACTTGCTATTTTTAGGGTTTTTAATTGTTGAACAGGTTAGGGTCTTTGCGTTTCGGGTGTGGGCGGGTTTTTTGAACTTATGTTGTATGGGCGACATAGAATTCCGAACAAGCGCGCATTGATGTGCCCACAATTTTGAAGTTTTGTAGGACTATTATCAATGGGTGGCATGGACTTGAGTTTATCGTGGATTCTAGTGCAAGATTGAAGCTTAAATATCATAACAAGTTGAAATTTATTGTGTGAATACTCTGATATTTGTAATGAACTATGACGTATTAAAGCTTTTTAAAAATTTTCCTGTAATTTGTACTGTGTTTGTGCTAAATTGAAGTTAAAGATTATAAGTGAGTCACAGATTTCCTGTGTATGGAATTCTGGGCGTTACAAATTGGTATCAGAGCCGACTTAAATTAGTAGTACTAAACATATTAAGGGAAATAAACCTCGGTGGACGCAAGATGAGTGTGAGTTAGTTTTTGGTTCATGAATGCTATGGTTGGTTTGAACCTGCATTGGTGATATCTCCTACATAGATAAAGCGCCTCCTTTTTTATTCCTTTGTGGGATGGCGGATGGTCATTATCCTATGGAAGACTTGGAAGAGGAGGAACCTTTTGTGAATATTAGGGGAGTGGATTTCGAGGAGGAGAAACCTGAGGAAGAATATATCGAAGAGGAAGACTCCGAGTGCAACCCCCGTTCCCGTAAATACGTATTTTCTAAATATTTTTGGTGTTTTGATTATTTATATACTATTTTGTGCTAAATTGGTTTCAGATCTTTTACTGAGTATTTTATAATCGACAATTATATTCACTTTGAACAACAATATATTTTCTATTTTTAATTAATCAACTATTTATATTTTATATTATTCTTGTTTGGATTTTAATGAACTGGTAAAGCTCAAATTCTATTTTGATGCAAATTATTATTATTATTGTTGTTGTTGTTGTTACTATTATTATTATTATCGGTAATACTATTATTACTACTATCATTATTATTATTTTTAGTATTTTCATTGTTATTATTTTTATCAATACTTGTTGTTATTGCTATTAATATTCTTGTTATTGTTATTCTTATTATTGATGTTGTTACTCTTATTATTATTAATATTTTATTGTCATGATTCTTATTATTTTTTTTTGTAAAGCCCAATGTCATTACTATTATTATTATTGTTAAAGCCCATTGATTTTGGCCTATATTGTATTATTTAACTATTTAATTTGAAGCCCGATCCAAGCTCATCTCCTATTGGATTCTAACCCAAATCCTAGTCTACCCTAAACCCACTAACCCAAAACTACCCCATATCTCCACTAACAGCCAAATCTCCACATTCTCTCCTATTCACTGCCTAATAACTACTCCAACCCTAATATTCAGCCTTTTGATTCCCCCATCATCTCATTAATTGATCACGTAACCCCCACATCCTACTAACTCCCCCTTTTATTATAATATTATTATAATATATTTTATATTAAACCCTTGCACTCTCTCCTCGTCTCCCTCTCTCTTCTCTGTTTCCCAACCGACAGAGCTCACCCCTTCCCCCCTTCGTCTTCCTATCCGCTCGAGCCTACCGCCCTCCGCCGCTACTCCTCGTCATCCCGTTCAAGCATCGCCAGCAGCAACCCCTATCGAGCCCTGTCGTCTGCCATCTCAACCCATCCTCCTCTTCCCTCCACTGCCGCAAGCCACTCCATCAAACCCATCTTCCCCGTCATCGACTTCATTGCTACAACCCCGCTCGCACCTCCATCGCATCGACCACCTGCCACCATTGCTGCCCCTCGTCGGAGCAACCACCGCCCACCACAGTGCACCACCGAGAGCATCCCGCCATCTTCCTCCTTATTTCCTTCGTCCACCGCTGTTTCCATTGTCGAGCTCCAAAGCTCCACAGCCTCCGTTCGACTCCCCATCTCTACCTTCCACCACCAGCCCCATCGTCTTCACCTTCACCTCGTTGCCTTCGCCGCCTCCATTTTGGGAAGAAACATAGTGCCACCGCCTCGTCACTGCCGTCACTTCCCGACCGCGAGCGCCACCACCATCGCCACCTCGTCCCCGACGTCGTTGCTGTCGCTCCTTGCCGCAGTCGCCAATCGCCGTCTCTCTCTCCCTCTTGGCCGTTGCTGTTCGGGTGAAGAGAAGGGTGGATTTGGTGTTTGCTGTTGTGCAAGAGGAGGATCGCGAATCCTGTGTTTGGTGCTTTTTGAAGACAATCTGGGATTGAATGTGGTGTTTGCTGTTTGTGTAGAGGGGGATCTCGATTTGTGTTTGGTGTTTGGGTTGATCCGGTGTTGTGTGCTGTGTTTGCTGTTTCGCACGTGGAGTGCACGTGCTTGCATTTTCCCGTGTTCATGGGTTCGTCGCTCGGGATCCTAATTCTATTATTCCTTATATTGGATCTAACATCGTTATAAAGGAAAGCCATCTTACTTTCGAATTGTATTGTATCGTATTCGAGATTATTTATTGAATCCCGCAAGTAGATTCAAATTGATTATCATATATTGTTTATTGTTGTTCATCGTCGGGATGCTACAGATTTACACGAGAAAATCCAAGTTGTAGTCTTGGCTTCATGTCGTCTTTTGCCTCCAATTTATAAAAATCTTGCATGCATTCATGTAGTTAATTATTGAACATATGAATAGAGATTATTATTGTATTTCATGTCATGATATTACACAAATATTGTAGATTGCATACTAGTGTTGATTGTTCATATGATTGATGATGATGTATTAGTTGACTGTGAATTGTAGGGTTATGGACATTATAAATCTTAATACCATGTTCACATAGACGTAACTTACTGTGATTTATAATTGTTAACCCCTAACTCATCGTTCATAATATTTTAATCATTTTATTCATGAAAAATATATTGAGACTCTGAAATTTACTGTCAACTTAAACATTGTCATGCTGTTTCAACCTAGATAATGTCATCAAAATCAATAACTTTCTGAATATGAAATGTAGCCCCAGGTGTTTAGTTTCCAGAACATCCAAAATTTTTGAATTCCGACCTATATTGCATGAGTTATGACCATTTTACTGCAGCTGCATTTTGTTTCCATATTTATGCATATACCATGTTAACTTGATTAAGTAAATGAACTAATGATCAAATATTACCATGATAATTTCCAGATTGATAGGCAACATGCTTAGGATAATGAAAATTATTTTTTCTGATTTTTAAAATGAATATTTACTACTTTTACGTCTAAAACTAGTTAACATTAATAACCAGCCAAAACTTGTAACCTACAAAGAATACTATAATTAACCTAGCTACTGTTGTCGGATTTTGAACTTTTAATATGCGTTGGAACCGGGCAGGAGTCCAGTTTCTAGAACTTCTGACAGATCCACTTTTGCTATTTTGTGGCAACGGAAATTCTGATTTTAGTGCAGCAACCTACTGATGTCCAGAATTGGATTTCCATGTTTGATAATATATAATTGGATCTATAATGTTGTATTTGGTGCATATAATTATATAGAGTACATTGCATGATCTTAGAATTGTGTTGTCATCTTTCTAGTGTCCCTTATTAATCGCCTTATCGTTTTCCCATTTATGTTTCAGTTCCTATTGTTCTCTATTAGTATTGCATGTAATTTGAATAAAGAATGTTAATCAACCCAGGGTTAAGGGTTGACTAGGGAGTTGATAATATAGTGACTGTACTTAAAAATGTGGGCCTCATTTCCAAAATATTGTTATCGTCATTATGCAAGAAATTGCTACAATAGCCAGTATTATCGTTATTGTGCAAGAAATTTCTACAATAGCCAGTGTTATCGTTATTGTGTAAGAAATTGCTACAATTGCCAGTGTTATCATCATTGTGCAAGAAATTGCGTCAATGGCCAGTGTTATCGTTATTGTGCAAAAAATTACTGCAATAGCCAGTGTTATATCGTGCCGAGTACATGACCTATAAAATCTACCACCTTAGTCTAAACGAAATTGATTGTATGCATCGAACCTGTAGTATGGGATGCAGTAATACGTGCATTAGTTAGGATTAAAATAAATAATAGACTTAAGATTTTCATCGCGTCATCATTGCATATTGTCGTCATTATTTAACAGTGTTATCGTTATTGTTTACTGTTATTGTTATCGTTTTTTGTCATCGTTATCAATCATCGTTATTGTACATTGCATCGTTATCATTTTGTCATTGTTCATTGCCATCAACTCTATTATTTATTGAATTCATTGTTATACCGTAAATGTCATTGTTTCTCTACTTGCTGTCCATGATTTGCTCTAAGGATATATTTTTCTCTCTTTTAGATGAACAACTTACAGGTAATCAAGGAAAATTACTTGATGGACTAGGAGAACAACAATGGTGAAAGAATTGAGTTTGCATCGCCTGCCTAAATAATTATTATTTTGTTGAAGTCTTAAATAAATTGAACATTGTTAATTCTTGTATTTGTGGGCTTTTGACCCGAATATTGTTTTGTTGATTCCAGATGTTGGATTGTTATTATGTTTGGTTATTTTATGCTTAAATTCCAAGTATTGTTATTCATGTGATTACTCCTTTAATGCATGCGTGGTTGTATTACTTCTTATCTATATTGTTTAGTTGAAACGATAACAGCTTATGAATGACGCAAGTCATTCGCTGGGCCAACATCACGTGCTTGCATTCCGTATTTTTGGGAAGCAGGCGTGACACCGAGGGATAAGAACCCCAGGAGCCTTCGGCCGCTGAATCATGTCCACTCACTCCAATCCATTGTTCTTTATCTAACCCTAAGCAACAACCAGCACAAGATGGCCACATTTTGACATCATCTAGTCAGGTACCATTAGAAGATATGAGCCAGCTTGAGGAATAATGATTGGAAGACCAACAACATATAGCATTTCTAGAGGCCAAGGTCAGAAGCATCATGGGATTCCAAGTCCGTATGGCATGTCAGTTCACTCAAGTGTGGGATGTGCTATAAGAGGAAGAGGCACACTGACTACCGGCCGATATTATGCTGGGTGTGATATCGAAATTGGGGAGAGAACTGTGGGAATAGACTTTATAGAGCTGGAAGTTTTGGGGGTTGATGTGATCATTGGTATAGATTAGATGGCGATTTATAATGCCACCATCGAGTGTAAAAGTAAGAAGGTAGTAGTGAAAGCGTCGGGATGACTAGAAGTGGCATTCCAAGGAAAGAAGGAATAGAAAAGGGTAGTAGCAACTCTATCGAAGAGGAAGATTCCTGAAGAAATCAAGGAGATTTCGGTGAGACTTTCTGAAAGTATTTTCGGACGACCTACCGAGAGTACCACCTTATCGAGATGTCGGGTTCAGCATGAACATACAGCTGGGAAATGCCCCAATATCCAAAGCACCTTACATAATGGCACCTGTAGAGAAAGATAAGGTCAAGAAGTAGATTGAAGTGCTACTACACAAAGAATTCATTAGACCTAACACTTTGCCATTAGGAGTGCCAGTATTGCTAGTGAAGAAGAAGGATGGGTCGATGAGTATGTGCATCGATTACTATCAGCTGAACAAGGGGATGATTCAGAACAACTATCTAATTCATCGAATCGACGATTTGCTTGATCGACTTCAGGGAGAAGCAGTTTTCTCCAAGATTGACCTACGGTCATGTTATCACCAGGTTCGGGTTAAGGAGGAAGATGTACACAAGGCGACTTTTAGGAATCAGCATGGGCACTATGAGTTTTTAGTCATGCCATTTAGAGTAACCAATGCGCTGAAAGTATTAATGGAGATGATGAACCGAATTTTGTGACCGTTGATTGACTCATTTGTCTTGGTATTCATCGACGATATTCTTATGTACCCAAGGAAGAAAAAGGACCATGCCAAACACTTAGCAGAAGTGTTGAAGAAGCTACAAGAGCAGAAATTGTATGCAAAATTATCTAAGTGTGAATTCTAGAAGTTCGAAGTTGCATATTGGGGTCACATCATTTCTAAGGAGGAAATAGTCACTGATCCGCAGAAGGTAGATGTGGTGAAAGGATGGCCTCAACCCACGACTGTGAAGGAAATCAAGAGTTTCTTGGGATTGATGGGATACTATCCGCAGTTTATTCAAGGATACACACTGATAGACGTACCGTTATAGGTACTGACTAAGAAGAATGTGAGCTTCACATAGACCAAAAGTGTGAGGCAAGTTTCTAGGAGTTGAAGGAGAAGATAATGACAACACTAGTATTAGTATTACCGCAGGAAGGCAATGACTACGAAATTTACTGTGATGCTTCGCACATGTGATTAGGTTTTGTCTTGATGCAAGAGAGAAAGGTTATAGCTTATGGATCCAGGTAGCTACGATCGCATGAGAAGAACTACCATACTCACGATTTGGAACTAGCGGAAATAATATTTGCTCTGAAGCTGTGGAGGATTATGTATATGGAGAGAATATTAACATGTGCACCGATCACAAGAGTCTGAAGTACATTTATCAGCAGAAGGATCTAAATCGACAGTAGAGGCGGTAGTTAGAAATATTAGAAGACATTCGTCCTGAGATCAAGTAACACCTTGGGAAGGCATATCATCTTATCCATACACTCTTATATGCTCTTATAGCTTATCTTATATTCAGGTATCAAATTAAGGGGGAGTATCAGATTACGGAGGAACTTTACTTTAAATTCATATTGTGTTTTGTCTACACCAAACACCCCGAATTCCGAATACTAGGTAACGCCCCGAATTCTAATTCATGGGTTTCTTGGAACTTGGTCCTAGTGAAGCTCATTGTCAGTGTTCGCATTGCTCTGATACATCTCTGTAACGCCCCGAATTCCAAATACATGTAATTCAGAGCAAATCAAGAATCCTTACTTCAATTTCATACAAAATTACAAGAAATTTAAAACTTTTACATACACAAAATTACAAGAAATTTAAAACTTTTACATTACAATGTTATTCTTTACAATAGCACATCGGAATTAAATAAGTACAATATAACATGTGGCAATAAAAGCTCTTCAATCTTGTGACATGCATCATCACGACTTCATATCCATGCCAATCCAAAATCCTGAAACTAGATAACTATGGTCCCGTTAGCTAAATGTAACTGACGTAATGCTATAATACAGCGATTCCTCAATTTTAACAATCACAAACTTGAATGCAGAAACAGAAAATGTAGCTATCTTAAATATGTTAGTGTATGATATGAGCCTAATGAATAATGAAACATTCATGCTTACAATGCAATTCTAATGCGCACTTATTCTGATTCTATGCATCACATACTACATAGGTCCGAGGGCAAGCCCTTAACATATTCCTCATTATATGGTTCAATCCCTTGTTATGAAATCCTACTACAGTGAAGAAAACAAGGTTTAGTCATCTCATGAGTACGGATTCTAGTCCTGGAATCCACCGCCCGACTATACAAAATCCTCATGCAAACATCCTGCAAGTTCCGCTCTAGCCCGAAATATATGGGAGATCCATCTCCTTTTTGCCCGACTATTCATGGTCCCAGTATCTACCGCTCGACCATTCATAATCTTGAAATTAGTTAAGGCTCTTCTCGCTCCGCAAGGAATCACAATCCCAAAATCCACTTCCCGACTGAATCTATAGTCCCGAATCCACCGCCCACCTATATGGACGCCCCACATATGTTTGCTCAGGTCTCATCACGTCTTCTTTTCTAGTGTTTGTCCTTAATCCAATTATAGTTTTCATGTCCTAGAGCTAGCTTACCCTGCCGGACTCAAACTCACTCATCGAAAATTCAAGCCCATATTGACCATTTCTCAAAATTCATTATAAGTTGCCGGTCACTACGGCTCTTGCTCAGCTCCTAAAATAACACATCTCAATTTAGAGATCGTGTAGGTTATTCTTAACCCCTTTACAAAATTTCTCATTCATTATAAATCATTTGATTTCCTTATTTATTCTCTTTTAGTTCATCAATCTCAAAACAAATAGATAACTTCTTATATAAGATTTCAATAGTACTTCAATTTGATAGAATCTTATCAAATTTCATACGTCCACTTTTCCACACTTTCATTATTTGTTTATTTCTTAATTCTTCATTTAAAAAATTTACATAGGTTCCATATTAAAAATATGATATGAAATTCTAGAATGAATCTAGATAAAAAATCATCACTTTTCAATCTTTCAATCAAATTTAATTTAAACGAGATAACTCAAAAATTTTACTTTTAAAGTAGTTTAATTCACAACGTAATTGGTCTACTAACTAAAAGCTTCAATCAAAATTGTAACGCCTCTAATTCAAAATACATGTAATTCGTAGAACAAACATGATTTTTTACTTCAACTTCGTACAAAAATACAGGGAATTTAAAACTTTTTCATTTACAACATCATTCTTTACGTTAGCATAGCAGAAATAAATAAATACAGTACGTATATGATGATGAAAGATCTTCAGTCTTGTGACAACTCTCACAGTATCTTCAAATCCAAGCAAAGACCAATCCTGCAACTAAAAAATTGTGGGCACGTCAGTTGCATACAACTGATGCAATGCTATATTACAATGATTCTTCTACTTTAGCAAACACAAACTTAGATGGGAAAAAAAAAGTGATAAGTGATTATCCTAAACATGTTAGTGTATGATATGAACCTGATGCCTAATGAACACATTCACACTTACGATGCACTAATGCACACTTGTTCGGATTCTATGCATCCCATACTACATAGGTCCTAGGGCAAGCCCTTATCGTACTCCACATTATAGGGTTCGATCCCTCGTCATGAAAATTCTACCACGTTAACAAAAGGATGGTTTAGACATTCCACGAGTACGGATTCCAGTCTCGGAATCCACCGCCCAACTATACAAAATCCACGTCGTATGAACATCCATAAGTGTCGCTCTAGCCCCAGAATATGTTGGAGATATGCCTCCTATCCGACCGAATATTCATGATCCCGGAATCCACCGTCCGATCAATCATAGTCCCAGATTTAATTAAGGCTCGTCTCGCTCCGCAAGCAACCACAATCCCGGAATTTACCCCCCGACTGGGTCGATAGTCCCGGAATCTACTGCCCGAAAGGATCTATAGTCCCAGAATCCAATGCCCAACTATATAGAACTGTCCCAGTTACGTTTGCCCAGGTTTTATTATATCTTCTTTTCTAGTGTATGTCCTTAATTAAATTTTAGTTTTTCATGTCCTAGAACAAGCTTACCCTGCCGAACTTAAACTTACTCAACAACATTTCATGTCAATATTGACCATTTCACAAAATATTTATTTATCAAAATTGCCGGACATTAAGAACCTCACTCAACTCCTAGAAACCATCCATCTCAACATAGGAGTCTTCTAGGTTAATCTTAACCTCTTCATAACAATTTCTCATTCATTACAAATCATTTAATTCTTTCATTCATTCTCTTTAAATTGTCCATTTCAAGATAACAAAAATTTCTACAACTCTTTGGTTTGGGTGCCTGGTCTTTGGCGTTGGCCTTGGGTCAGTGTATGATATGTAAAAATTTCTACAATAATTTCTACAACTCTTACACACAGTTTTACAAATTTGATTAAATCTCCAGAAACAAAAATTTATTTAATTTGACATATCGACATCAATTTTAATCCACTTAGAATTTTTTCTAGAAATTTAACACCTAGTTTGCATTCGTACATTGGTTTAATCAACTTAATTTCGTAGTAGCAAAGAATACGGAAACTGCTCATACAAAAGAAATGAAAGCACTAATTCGTCAAAGAAATTTGCACAATCTACTCTAATTTGACATATAGCATGGTTATTTCTACACATGACATAGAAGAAAATTATCTCCTACAATAATTCAAACACAAAATATTAGAGTATTTCACACACCCACATTTCATGTGGTATTATTATCTAAGCATGCAACCTACAAAACTTTTAGAAAACAATAGTAACACCCACTCAATATCTATTCATCATTCAATGTATTTATACTTAATCATGAATTCTACAAATCACTAGAAAGCAAAAGAAGCACCCATGTAACGCCCCGAATTTCAAACACATGTAATTCGTAGCACAAACAAGATATTTTATTTCAAATTCGTACAAATTTACAAGGAATTTAAAACTTTTTATTTACAACATGTTCTTTACAACAGTACAGCGAAAACAAAGGAATACAATACAATCTACAACAATGAAAATTCTTCAATCTTGTAACAACTCGTCACAGTGACTTCAAGCCCTTGCCAAGTCCAATCCTGCATCTTGGAAAACTGTGGGCATGTCAGTTGCATACAACTGACATGATGCTATAATACAATGATTCTTTAACTTTAGCAAACACAAACTTGAATGAACAACAAAATGTGAAAAGTGACTATCCTCATGTCAGTGTATGATATGAATAAATGCCTAATGCAGACATTCACACTACGGTGACATTAATGCATAGTTATTTGGATTCTATGCAGCCCATACTACATGGGTCCAAGGGCAAACCCTTAATGTACTCCTCAATATAGGGTTCAATCCCTCGTTATAAAAATTATACTACGGTAACAAAAGCAAAGTTTAGACATTCCATAAGTAAGGATTCCAGTCGTGGAATCCAGCATCAGACTATACAGAGTCCTCGTCGTGCGAACATCCTGCAAGTGCGGCTCTAGTCCCCGGTATATACATATATATTGGTGATCTGCCTCCATCCGTCCGACTATTCATGATCCTGGAATCCACCGTCAGATCAATCGTAGTTCCGCATTTAATTGAGGCTCATCTCACTTCACAAGCAACCAAAATTCAGGAATCCACCGTCTGACTGGGTCTATAGTCCAGGAATCCACCGTCAGACTATATAGAAACGCCTCACTTACATTTGCCCAAGTTTCATCACATCTTCTTCTAATGCTTGTCCTTAGGTTTAATTATAAGCATCACAACCTAGAGCTAGCTTACCCTACTGGAATTAAAACAAAACACTGAGAATGTTAGCCCACACTAGCTACTTCTTAAAGAGAAAGTTAACCTGCACTGGTTACTTCTCAAATTTTATATATCACAACTGCCGATATAATGGGTCACGCTCACTCTAGAACAAAAACCATCTCCAAGAGAGATTACATAGGTTACATATAACCTCTTATAAAATTTTCATTCATTAAACATCTTTTAACTTTTTTGATCCATTCTCTTATTTATCAATCATGAAGTAACCAACTTCTTATAGTAATATTCAATAACACTTGATGAGTTAAAACCCTTATAAACATCACAAGTTTAACATTCCAACTTCATCCTTTAATTATCTCTTAATTCCTCATAAGGTACATCTTACTAACATTCCTATTTTAAATCCAATTTTATACGTTGTAAAATTTTTAGGACAACTAGATAAAAGACATCAATCCAATGGTATTAAAAAAATCATATAAATTCCAATACAACTCCAAAAATAGATTTATTAGTTTCATAGGAATCATAAATGAGTCTATTACCACATTTTAGTTAACAACATCTAACATCATCCTCAATTACTTCATCTAAATTCATTTGCAAAAAAGTAGCTTCAAAATCCAAAAACTGCAGCTCATGCTACTTGAAAAAATCATAGAAAATTTTATATTTCACAAAACTTTGTGTTTATTAGATCAAATTAAAGGTATAAAAGCATAATATAACTTTTTTGTTATAAGTTTCTCCAAAATATTATGTCTCTAACCCTGAATTCTTTGAAATCTACAGTAGGGTCGAAATGTTAAAGTATTACCACTTGTTCAATCTTGTCAAATTCATTATAAATTCAGTTCTTCATGAAAAATTCATTTCTTAGACTCTAAAGAAAATTTAACGAGTATATTCAAGTTCTTAGTATTGACTTTTCTCAAAATACTTCATCTAAGATGTTGAAATAACGAGAATCCGAAATGTGTACAAATTTCCAGCAACTAGCTAACTGCCAACCAGTCCTACATTTGGATTTTATTAAAATAATAAACAACATCCAAATATTATGAAATTTTAAGGGGATGTTCTTGACACATAACATATGCTCCTATAAAAACTTTAGCTCTATAATCCATCTAGTTTAATAGATATGATTTTTTGAAGTGCAACTAAAATTCAAAACAAAACCTTATGGAAAATGCTGCCAAATCAAACATATCATAATTTCACACATTCAATCAACCACAAGTAATCTAAACATGAATGTTCAATCTGTATAAGTTATAATGCATCTAACCATTCGCACATGTCAAGCATTTTAAAAATAAAACTATATTAGAAATTTGAAGAAACACCCACCTAAATTATAGAATTTCTAGTAGTAGAACTCCTAAAACAAAATGCTCCAAAGCTCCAAGCAAAGAAACCCTGCCACGCTCCTCCTAAGCCTCAATCTGCAAGCCTTCTTCTCCCTCTTTCTCTCTTTTGTTTTTGTTTTGAGTTGTGTTGTTCATAATAAAAGTAGGGACTATTTATAGAAAAATTGTGTGGTCAAAATATCTCGCAACTTCCCACTAACTCACATCACTCTCCCTCATTCTTAACCATGGTAAGAAACACGTGCACATGTAATTAATGTGTGTGCACACTCTTCATACAAATTTTATTATTAATTTTTCTGAGGTTAGGTGTGTGCATTACACATGGCAAGTGTATCAAACTAACTATATTTTAAATGTACACTTAGTGCACACAAAATCAATCATGTGCTTTAAATTAATTTTAGTGGGCGCTATAAAATGAATTTAGACCTAATGGATTTTAATTAAAAATAAATCACACAATTGTGACTAGAAAAATGAGAAGAAAAATATTCATAACTCAAGAAAATTTTAGGGATCAACACATGCACAAAATTTTACGTGCAATGTACGTATCAATACATAACAAATTTGAGAAAACGGAAAATAGTAAAAATAAAAATACGTAGAAAATGTATATTAATAATTTATGGATATTCCATGTAACAGTAAAACATACGTAATCGACCTATGTATTGAAAGCACGTGCAATACACGTAAAAACACTAAAAGATTAGAATTTATATTTGAGTTGGCTCAAAATAGGATAATAAGAATTTTGAGATGACGGAAAATATATAATTAATCGAAATAAAAAAAATACGTAGGATATTTATATTAAAAATACGATACGGATATTACTCGTAACAGTACAAAATACACATGCGTAACACCTGTGGGCAAAATTTTCATAACTCAATTTGCGGGGTATTACAACCCACCTCAAGTAGAATTCCTAGCAAAATCTCCAAAAGAAAAAAAATCCCGCAAGCTCCTTGTGAATCCCGAAAGCTCAGCAACACTCCTCTCCCTCTTGACTCTCTCTTTTGATTTATCTTTTTGGGTTCTTTTGGGTTAGAATAGGGGTATTTATATGGGTAATTAGGGGGTAGTTTTAGCAACTAACTATCCACTAACCAACTCACACACCCACTCACACAACCCACTCTCCCACTCACGAGACCAAGTCATCAAGAGGGCAGGCGGTGGTTTCTTTGTGTGCAAAGCACGTGTGCACATGTTTTGTATATTTTTCCACTTTACTTTTATTCTATTATTTTATTTCTAATCCCAATGAAATTTTAGTACACAACTTTTGTAATAAAAAATAATGTAACTTGCAAGTGTATAAGAGGAAAAGCATGTGCAAAACACGTGTGAAATTATATTTGAAAAAAAAATATTTTAGGATTGTTACAACACACCCTCCTTCGAATAGTTCTATCCTCAGAACTACGCTTAGAGAGTAAAATAAGTAAAAGAAACAAAATACAAGGGTTTTAAGCAAAAAGTTCGAGATAGTTACTTTTCATCCGCCCTTCTGATTCCCAAGTTGCTTCCTCGACTAACTAATTCTTCCACATTACTTTGACCATGGGTAGGGTTTTGTTCCTCAAAACTTTTTCCCGTCAATCCACGATCTCCACTAGACGCTCCTTGTAGCTCAAATTTAATTGTAGATCTTCTGGTATTTCTGGCAAGTGATAACTCAGATCTGGAATGTAGCCTCGCAACATGGACACATCAAAGACATTGTGCACTTGGGATAGCTCTTCCGGTAATTCCAATAGATAAGCTTTCTTCCCAAACATCTTCAGTATCTTATATGGTCTTATGTATCTTGGAGCTAACCTTCCTCTGTTTTCAAATCGGTTCATTCCCTTCATCGGAGATACCTTCAAAAAGAAAAAGTCACCTTCTTCGAATTCCAAATCCCTTCTTCGATTACTGCACAGCTCTTTTGTCTGCTTTGTTCCTCGACCAGTCTCTTCCGGATAAATTCTATTTTCTCTGAAGTTTGCTGCACCATTTATGGCCTGTACATCTGCCTTTCTCTCACTACGTTCCAACACACCGACGTTCTACACTTTCTCTCGTACAAAACCTCATACGGTGCCATGCCAATGCTAGTCTGAAAACTATTATTGTAAAAAAATTCTACCAGAGCTAAGTGCTTCTTCTAGCTTCCGTCGAAATCCATCACGTGGCATCTCAACATGTCCTCCAACACACAATTGACCCTCTCAGTCTGCCCATCTGTTTGAGAATGAAAAGCAGTACTGAAGTAAGTCCTGGTTCCCCAAGCTTTCTGGAGGCTCCTCCAAAAGTGTGACGTGAATCGTGCATCTCGATCTGAAACAATCGATATAGGAATTTCATGCAGTCTCACAATCTCCCCGATGTACAATTCTGCAAACTTCTCCATCGACCAGGTGATTTTCATTGCCAAGAAATGAGCAGACTTGGTTAGTTGATCCACTATTACCCAAATCACATCATTCCCCTTGGGAATCCTAGGTAGACCTGTTATGAAATCTATGCTGATGTTCTCCCATTTCCACTCCAGAATGGGTAATGGGTGTAGCAAACCTCCGGGTTTTTGATTTTCTGCCTTGATCTGCTGACAAGTCGCATCTTGCTACAAACTCTACCACATCTCTGTTCATTCCCAACCACTAGAAATGCTGCTTAATATCTTCGTACATCTTGGTACTCCCAGGATGTACCAACAATAGAGTAGTGTGTGCTTCCTGTAGAATGCTCACTTTCAATTCTGCTTGATCAGGTAAACACAATCTTTCTCCGAACCACAGAACTTTGTCCCTTACTTGAAATTCTGGCAATTTACCTATGCCGAATTGCTTCTTCATTTTCTGAATTTCTGGATCGGACTTCTAGCTGTCGACAATCTGCTCTCTTAGCGTGGGTTAGCATGGGCTGAAGTCTCAACTGTGCCAATAATGCGCCCAGTCCTTGCAATACTACTTCGATTTCAGCCCGATCGAATTCCTCTGCAAGTTTCCCCTAATTTGTAATCAAACAATATAAACTGTTTTTCCGACTGAGCGCATCCGCCACCACATTTGCCTTTCTCGGGTGATACTTTATTTCTGAACGAATATCTTCTAACACTTCCAACCACTTTCGCTGCCTCAAATTTAGATCTCTCTGCTGATAGATGTACTTCAGGCTCTTGTGATTTGTGTACATATTGACTTTCTACCCATACACATAATGCCTCCACTGCTTTAAGGAAAATATGATTGTTGCCAATTTCAAATCATGGGTTAGGTAATTTTTCTCATACGGTCTCAATTGCCTAGACCCATAAGCTGTTACCTTTTTGTCTTGCATCAGTACACAACCCAAACCTAGATGTGAAGCATTGCTGTAGACATCGTATTTAATTTCCGCTCGCGGCAAAGGAAATATTGGAGCGGTAGTCAACCTCTCCTTAAACTCTTGGAAGCTTGCTTCGCACTGCTCTGTCCATCCACTTGAAATTCGCATTCATCCTCGTAAGTCCGGTGACTGGCACGACTATCTGATCATAACCCCGAATGAAACTGTCATGCCCCGCTTCCCAGAAAGAATACGAAATACGGATACGCAACAAAAGCCCAGCAAATGATTTTCATCATCCATAAGTTGTTCAGGAATCTTTATAACATCTCACAAATAATCAGAGTCAGAAGCAAGAGAATAAACCACACATGCATAATTGAATCAATATACCAACAGAATTTACTTGAAACAAGATATAATATTCTCAAATAAATCAGACTCTGGACAGGTCAAATATCCCGGGTCACATCGCCCAAATACAAAATAAATATCCAAGTACTCAAAATACATTGTTCCCAAAAAACAATAATAATAATAATACTAATAAACAAGAAATCCAGCACTAATATCTCATTTCGCCAATACCGTCGGGCAGCTGACCATCCTGATCTGCAATTCATAAATGCAGGAGAAGAAAAGAGAAAACAAGTACCCGTCAATTGTAAGTTACGGGTCACTTATAATGTAGGATACAAGCACATGGAAAACTAACAAATAACATGGAATAATGCATCAACAGTGATAACTAGCATGAATTAGTAAAACGAGGTAAACTAGCATGGTATACTAACAGTACAAATGAATGCGTCAAGTATAGTGTCATATGGCAACTAACAGTTTCCTGTAACAGTAAGCTCAGTATATCAGTGTAACAGTATAACAGTATCACTCTAACCGTCTCAGTCTCACAGTATCAGTCATATGTTCTTACAGTCTTGTATGTATTACTAGCTAGGTAGCACTTCATGCGCCCCAAAAATATAACACATGGTTGCTACAACAAACAGTTTCACTTTTAGATTTCATAGTGGACCATAATGGGGCAGTGTACCCAGGTATCACTAACAGTAACAGTAGCCGTAAAAGTAACAGTAGCAGTAAAAGTAACAGCAATAGTAAAAGTAACAGTATGGAACACTAGTTTCCTTCCAAGTACACGTTTCCATATTTTCCACTACTAGATCTTCCCTTAAGAAACCCCGACTTGATAACTTTTATTATGGTTATCAATAGGCATGAATGTGTACAAAATAGTGTCAAACTAACATGATACAATCTGTAACACCCCGAATTCCAAAATACAACTGAATTCGAAGTTCCACAGGATCTTTACACTTCTTTCATACAATTTTACAAGGAAATTGAAATATTTCTTACATCAGAGTTACATTATACCTTTACATTATCACAGCTGAAGCAATTTTACAGCAGTTATATGAAACAATATTTAAATTAATCTTTGAGCAACATGTATACTTCAATTTGTCAAGCATCTTTACCCTGCAAGTAAACTGTGGGCGCGTCAGTTCATTCAACTAACGAAATATTATACACGGTCATCCTCTCTATGCCGGAAACAGTATAACGATTCTCAATACTTGGTAAACCACAAACTTGTTCACAAAAAAAGCTAAAGGGACTATCCTATAGATGTCGTGTTGTGAATGTGCACTTAATCCTTAATGCAATTATTTATATTACATGACACTAATGCGCACTTGTTCGGATTCTATGCATCCCACACTACATAGGTCCGAGGGCAAATCCTTAACCGTTCTTCATCTTATAGGGTTCAATCCCTCGCCAGGATTTAATCTACTACTGTAACTGCGGTAAGTATCCTAGATGTTCTATGACCTACGAACTCATGTCTAGGCGCCCAGAAGGGAATCCCAATGCACTGACACATGACTCATCATGCAGGCATCCTGTGGCAATTCAGCTCCTACCACAGACATGACACCACCCGCAGTCGTCAAACACCCCACGAGCGTCGCCACTGGGACGGTACTCTAGAGTAGTATCCACGTCCTACTCGTGACGCATCATGGGACATCCAGTGAATACTCTCACGCCGCCAATCCAATGGGCCTCATACTCAATATTTTTCTCTTACTTTCATCACATCTTCACTATGTATCTAATCCTTAGTTTAATTGAATCATGAATAAAATCAATCCCTTAGGGTTAGCACTCCCACTATACCGGTCTTATTCATTTATTTCACATGACCCAAACCTCAGTCTTTTCATTCCAAATATCATTTCCACATTTCTTTTATTGTCGGTATAAGGCTTAGCTACACCCTAGTTCTCAATTTCAACTCATAATTACAATATCGAGCTTTTCACACTCATAAAGTCTTTTTCATGATTAATCACAATTAACATTTCATAATCATGGTATTGATGTATCCATATTCATAATATCCTTCATAACTCATCAAGTCAACTATTTCAATTCCATACACAATCTCATGCGTAAAAAATAATAAATTTCAACTAGTCATATTCAATAGTTCATTCATTCCACAAATCTCTTATTCTTATTTCAATCCGTACCAAAAATCACAATTTATAAATTTCAATTAGCTACACAAATCACAATTTCAAATTTCTCATTAATAATTCTCATTTTAAAACTCTTTAAAAATAACTCATTTATTTTTCTTTATCCCAAAAGATAATTTAATTAAAAACAAGTCCTTTCTTGCAAATAGCCTCAATTTCTCAATTATACTTTACCAAAAGTTATAAAAATTTCTCTCATGAAGTCCAAATAATTTTAGTAAACTTTCCCATATTTTTCTTAATTTTAATTTATTTTAAAAACTCAAAAATCTTAATTTCTCCAAAAAAATCAACCTTTTAAACTAAAGCCCACAACCGGATTCGAACCCACAACCAGCGACCCAAGTACAGCGCCCAAGACCAATGCGCCAAAGCCACCGAGGTGATATGATATGGGTTATTATCCCTATGTATTGGCTTTCGGCATTTCGAACTTTTAACAAAAAAATAAAAATGAAAAGCTCCATCTCAGTATCGAACCCGAGACCAGAGACCAAGCCCCCCGCTACTGTAGCGATTGAAGCCATTCCGACCAAATGGTCTAAGTGACCAGATTGTTTTGAAAAGAAATTAGTTAGGTTTGAGCTAGTTCTCTGTTCATATCTATATTTCATGATTCTAGAAAAAAACGATTTTTTTTGTTTCTTTTTCTTCTCTTTTGAAAACAAAATTTTCCCAGATTATAACATACATAAATCTACCGTAAACCAGTATTTTTATAAACATTATTCGCTTTATAAAACATGTATTTTAGTCCTACTTTGTGTTCCATGTCCATAATTTCGACATTGAGAACAATAACCATTTCTTCATAATTTAGAGTTAGAATTCCACAAACTACTATGTTCTTTTGTTCTTTTTCTTGTTAACATCCTACTACATTTTTAGAACACAAAAAAAATCTCAGCTTTCTACAATAATAAAATCTATTTTTAGACAATTAACTACACATGATGCATTCAATTCAACTATTTGTAAACACAAATTTTTATCATAACATTCATGTAGCACAATAATATGGAGATTTCCAATGCATTAATTAACAATTATTCATTAGCAATCAAACCATCAATCATTCTCTAAATTACCACTCTACTTTTAATTAAACAAGCATGGTTCCAATTTTCAACTAGTTGATTCATAATAATTTCATTAAATCATTTCTAGCATGGTATCTAATTCTAGAAGTATGAGAAACACCCACCTCTTTGGAGAAAAACGAAATGAAAAGCTCCTAGAATCTCCTAGAATGCAAGAGAGTAGCCTTCTCCTCCTAGATTGTGTTCCAAAATGCTCCCCTTCTTGTTCCTTGGTGCAACCCGAGCTTCACCTTGTGCTTGGGGATGGGCCGGCCTCCTTTGGTTAGGACACACACAAATGCACACTCATCTTTTACTCCCTAATATATTACTCTCCTATATAGTTTCTTCCTTTCAATAATTTTTTTAGTGTTGTATACATGAAGGTAGGGGGTATTTATACTAGTTTTAGGATAGATTGGAGGGCTAGGATTTCACTAGATGGTTGTAGATGGATGGCTAGGATAAGATGGGAAGTTGTAGCAACCACCCATAAGCAAATAACCACCCATGCACACACACACCCACTCTCCCACTGTTCTCTTAGCCATACCCGGCCTCCAAGGGTGTGCAAAGCACACATACGTGCATGCACGTGCCCCTCCTAATACCCCCCTATTTAAAAATTGTACAAATTTAATTAATCAATTGTTCACCAATTGTGTCTACATGACAAGTTGTGACAATTTAAAAGATTAATTAAGTTTGTGGGCCTCAAAATAGTGGGCTTAGGCTTATGGGCTAATTAATAAAATATTTAATTACTAGAGTGGGCTTAAAATAAGAAAACAATGTTTAGGCTTTATAAAATAGGCTTTTTAGAAAGATAAAGAGAAAGAAAAAAATACTTGTCCATGTTATAAAAGAAAATTTTATAAAAATAAATATGCATACGAAATTTTGCACGTGCACAACACGTGAAAATCAACATTTCTTATTTAAATAAAAATTTAGGGTATTACAACACTCCCTTCTTAGAATAGTTCCGTCCCCGGAACTACAATTAAAGAGTGAGAAAACAAAACACAAGAAGAAGGAAAGAAAATACAAATCAAACAAAAAGCTCAAGATAATACTTCATCATCCTCTCCTCAGATTCCCAAGTAGCCTTTTCAACCAACTGGTTTCTCCAGACTACCTTAACCATCGGTATTGTCTTATTCCTCAAGACTTTCTCCCGACGATCAACAATCTCAACTAGAAGCTCAGTGTAACTCAGATCCAACTGCAAACCCTCTGGCAGTTCGGGCTAATGATGACTTGGATCTGGAATGTAACCTCTCAGTATAGACACATGAAAGACATTGTGCACCTGAGACAACTCTTCCGGTAACTCAAGACGGTAAGCAATTTTCTCGATCCTTTTCAATATCTTATACGGACCTATGAACCTCGAGGCTAACTTTCCACCCTTGCCGAATCGGATCACGCCTTTGCTGGGCGATACCTTCAGAAAGACAAAGTCACCAACCTCAAACTCAAGGTCCCTCCTCCGGTTGTCTGCATAGCTCTGGATGAATCTCCTCTAGTATCCTGTCAATCCAAGGAAACTCCTGATTTCCTTCACGGTAGTAGGCCTTGCCCAATCTCCCATTGCCTCTATCTTCTGAGGAACAGTTGTCACTCCCTCTTTAGAAAGGATGTGACCTAGGAATGCCACTTCAGATTTTCAGAAATCACACTTGGATAACTTGGCATACAACTCCTGAAGCTTCCTCACAACTGCTGCCAGATGCTCCGTGTGCTCCTCCTCTGACTTGGAGTACACAAGAATATCGTCGATAAACACCACAAGAAAAGAATCAATGAACAGCCTCCGAACTTTATTCATCATGTCCATGAAAATTGCAGGTGAATAAAGCCAAGGTGAAGCACTGGGTTGAATAAAGCCTTTCTCCAACAGTTCATCAATCTGCCGTTTGATCTCATCCTGCTCTACAGGCGCCATCTTATACGGTGCCTTGAAAATATGTGCACTCCCTGGCTAAATAGTGATGCTGAACTCTACATCATGATGCGGGCGTAACCCAGGCAAATCGTCCAAGAACACAGTCGGATAATCCCGAACCATGGGAATTTGCTGCACCTCTACAGGAACATCCCTCTTGCAGATAGCTGCTACCAGACCAGAACATCTCCTCTTCCCTTGGAAAGTGACTTCAGGTCCACCTGAGCCTTGACTGTCACTGTCTTGGTCTTGCACTCGATGCTCACACTGTACACCGACATCCAATCAATGCCAATGATAACATCGACTCCCAAGACATTCAGCTCGATCAGATCAATCTCGAAAATTCTATTCCCAATCACGATCTCGCAGTCAACATAGTACCAATCAGTGGTTAGAGTCTCCCCTGACAGAGTAGCTACTGCTAAAACCATGCCTGGAAATATCTTCGGTTCGACTCCCAGAACTTTAGCAAACTTAGGTGATACAAAAGTGTGAGAGGACCCAGTATCGAACAAAACAACAACTTTCTTTCCATTCAAATAAAGTTCTCCTGTTACATAACACATACTCGTTATATAACAGTGTACTAATTACGGGAAAAGAGATAAAAGGAAAAGAAAAGAACACTCCTACACTCCCCGACTTGTACCAGTAATGACGTGATCCACCTCATCAGCGTCAGCTTCAGTCAAGGCAAATACTCGTCCTTGCTGGTACGGCTTCTTCCCGGTCTGCTGAGTTGGTCCATTACGGACGACATCCTACAGCTTGGGGCAATGGGACTTGTAGTGGACTGTCTCTCCACAGTTGAAACAAGTCACCGGATGTCTCACCTAAGTATTTTCGGGTCTTCCTGCCACCTGAACACCGTTCGCACCCGTAGGCTTGAACCTTTGAGCCGGTAGCTGTCCCCTGACATTACCAGCAACTGCAGGCCTCTTTCCCGCATTCCAGTTATTCCTTCGATTCTGAACAGCATGGAACTGCTCCATGTCCGCCTCCGTGGCTGCTGCTCATTTGACCAGTTTGTCAAACCTCCTGATACTGAGGGGTATCATCCTGAATCTCGGACTTGGCCTCAAACCATGCTCGAACTTTCGATCCTTCTTTGCCTCGTCCATCACCAGTTCGGGTGCACATCTCGAGAGCTGAGTGAATCTTGTCTCATACTCCCTGACTGACATGCCGCCCTGCTACAACGCTAGAAACTCCATGGCCTTCTTCTCCTGGACATCCGATGGAAATTAATGACTACAGAATTCCTCCAAAAATTCCTCCCAGCTAAGAACCAAGTCTCCCATCATCCGCTTTATCGACTGTCACCATACAACCGCATCCTTCTCGAACTATAGTGCCGCCAGCTTCACCTTGCTGCCCTCCGGAGTCTCTGAGACTTCGAAGATAGTCTCTACCTGTCGGACCCAATTGTCAGCCGTGTCAGGGTCTGACTTCCCCTCAAACACCGGTGGTTTCATCCATTTAAATGATTCCACGAGTTTGATTGCTTCGGATACTGGATTCGTAGGCACCCTTCCCTGATTCTAATTCATGGCAATGGCATTGAGTGTCCGATAGACTCTCGCTAGCTCCGTTTCCAAGTCCAGACCTTCACCATTTCGAGCTCATCTTCCGACCATATTCTGATGCAAACGATCCATTAAATTCGAAGTATAAATATGGATTTTAAATCAACTTTTTATTTAATTAAATTTCATACTTTATACATTTGAATTTAAAACATTTCTTGCATCAAATGAAAGCAGTAGAAGATACAACAGTCTAACTCCTACGGTTCTTCTTGGCTTCACGAAGCTCTCCCCATAGTTTCCCCACTTTCTCTTTCAGTACATCGGTCATGTTTTTCCTCTTCTCAAGTTTCCAAACACGATGACTGAGAACTACAATATCATCCTTGCGCTTCGCCAACTGAGTCTCTAGTAGCCCGACTCTCTCCCATAGAGTCTCTACCTGCCTCTGAAGTGACACAATGAGAGTACCCGGAACTGGTTCTTCCTCGTCAGAAGAATCATCAGATAAATCCGGAGGTGGAGTGATCTCTCAGGACTCAGGCCATTCCTCTTCCACTTCTTCAGGGTCTTCCTCGTCTGAATCAGCTTTCCCGGGGTAGTAATCTTCCTCAACGATATGCCAATTGTCATCTCCAGCTGGGTCGAAGTGGTCCGCCATCATAAAGAAAAAGGAGAAGAAGCATAATTCATAGAGAAACACAAATGTAAGTGACTTACATTTAAATTTCTAGACTCAACACACTCTCTAATGTCCGCTTCTAGGGTGTCGTTCCTTATAAACTTGTACTACTTGGAAGCGTGACTCTGATACCACTCTGTAACACCTCGAATTCCAAAATAAAACTGAATTCGAAGTTCCACATGATCTTTACACTTCTTTCGTACAATTTTACAAAGAAATTGAAACGTTTCATACATCAGAGTTACATTATACCGTTACATTATCACAGCGGAAGCAATCTTACAGTAATTACATGATACAACATTTAAATCAATTTTTAAGCAGCATGTATACTTCAATTTGTCAAGCACCTTTATCCTGCATGTAAAACTGTGAGCGCGTCAGTTCATTCAACTGACGAAATATTATACACGGCCGTCCTCTCTATGCCGGAAACAATATAACGATTCTCAATACTTAGCAAACCACAAACTTGTTCACAAACAAAGCTAGAGGGACTATTCTATTGATGTCAGGTTGTGAATGTGCACTTAGTCCTTAATGCAATTATATATATTACATGACAATAATGTGCACTTGTTCGGATTCTATGCATCCCATACTACATAGGTCCAAGGACAAGCCCTTAACCGTTCTTCATCTTGCAGGGTTCAATCCCTCGCTATGACTTAATCTACTACTGTAACTACGGTAAGTATCCTAGATGTTTTATGACCTATGAACACATATCTAGGCACCCTGGAGGGAATCCCAACGCACTGACACATAACTCATCTTGCAGGCATCCTGTGGTAATTCAGCTCCTACCACAGACATGACACCACCCACAGTCGTCAAACACTCTACGAGCGTCGCCACCGGGACGGTACTCTGGAGTAGTATCCACATCCTACTCATGACGCATCATGGGACATCCTATGAATACTCTCATGCCGCCAATCCAATGGCCCCCATACTCAATGTTTTTCTCTTACTTTCATCACATCTTCCCTATGTATCTAATCCTTAGTTTAATTGAATCATGAATAAAATCAATCCCTTAGGGTTAGCACTCCCACTATACCAGTCTTATTCATTTATTTCACATGACCCAAACCTTGGTCTTTTAATTCCCAATATCATTTCCACATTTCTTTTATTGCCGGTATAAGGCTTAGCTACACCCTAATTCTCAATTTCAACTCATAATTACAACATCAAGCTTTTCATACTCATAAAGTCTTTTTCATGATTAATCACAATTCACATTTCATAATCATAGTATTCATGTATCCATATTCATAATATCCTTCATAACTCATCAAGTCAACTATTTCAATTCCATACACAATCTCATGCATAAAAAATAATAAATTTCATCTAGTCATATTCAATAGTTCATTCATTCCACAAAAATCTTATTCTTATTTCAATCCGTAATAAAAATCACAATTTATAAATTTCAATTAGTTACACAAATCACAATTTCAAATTACTCATTACTAATTCTCATTTTAAAACTCTTTTAAAGTAACTCATTTATTTTTATTTATCCCAAAAGACAATTTAATTAAAAATAAATCCTTTCTTGCAAATAGACTTAATTTCTCAATTATACTTTACCAAAAGTTATAAAAAAATTTCTCATGAAGTCCAAATAATTTCAGTAATTTTTCCCATATTTTTCTTAATTTTAATTTATTTTAAAAACTCAAAAATCTTAATTTCTCCACAAAAAAATCAACCTTTTAAATTAAAGCACACAACCGGATTCGAACCCACAACCAGCGGCCCAAGAATAGCGCCCAAGACCACTCCGACAAAGCCACCGAGGTGATATGATATGGGTTATTATCCCTCTATATTGGCTTTCGGCATTTCAGACTTTTAACAAAAAAATAAAAATGAAAAGCTCCCTCTCAGTATCGAACCCGAGACCAAAGACCAAGCCCCCCGCTACTGTAGTGACTGAAGCCATTCCGACTAAATGGTCTAAGTGACCAGATTGTTTTGAAAAGATTTTAGTTAGGTTTGAACTAGTTCTCTGTTCATATCTATATTTCATGATTCTAAAAAAAACGATTTTTTTTGTTTCTTTCTCTTCTCTTTTGAAAACAAAATTTTCCAAGATTATAACATACATAAATCTACAGTAAACCAGTATTTTTATAAACATTATTTGCTTTTTAAAACATGTATTTTAGTCCTACTTTGTGTTCTATGTCCATAATTTCGACATTGAGAACAATCACCATTTCTTCATAATTTAGAGTTAGAATACCACAAACTACAATGTTCTTTTGTTCTTTTTCTTGTTAACATCCTACTACATTTTTAGAACACAAAAAAAATCTCTTCTTTCTACAATAATAAAATCTATTTTTAGACAATTAACTACACATGATGCATTCAATTCAACTATTTGTAAACACAATTTTTTACCATAAAATTCATGTACCACAACAATATGGAGATTTCCAACACATTAATTAACAATTATTCATTAGAAATCAATCCATCAATCATTCCCTAAATTACCACTCTACTTTTAATTAAACAAGCTTGGTTCAAATTTTCAACTAGTTGATTCATAATAATTTCATTAAATCATTCATAGCATGGTATCTAATTCTAGAAGTATGAGAAACACCCACCTCTTTGGAGAAAAACGAAATGAAATGCACCTAGAGTCTCCTAGAATGCAAGAGAGTAGCCTTCTCCTCCTAGATTGTGTTGCAAAATGCTTCCCTTCTTGTTCCTTGGTTCAACCCGAGCTTCACCTTGTGTTTGGGGATGGGCTGGCCTCCTTTGGTTGGGACACACACACAAATGCAAACTCTATCTTTTACTCCCTAATATATTACTCTCCTATATAGTTTCTTCCTTTCAATAATTTTCTTAGTGTTGTATACATGAAGGTAGGGGGTATTTATACTAGTTTTAGGATAGATTTGAGGGCTAGGATTTCACTAGATGGTTGTAGATGGATGGCTAGGATAAGATGGGAAGTTGTAGCAACCATCCATAAGCAAATAACCATCCATGTACACACACCCACTCTCCCACTATTCTCTTAGCCATACCCAGCCTCCTAGGGTATGCAAAGCATACATACGTGCATGCACGTGCCCCTCCTAGTACCCCTATTTAAAAATTGTACAAATTTAATTAATCAACTGTTCACCAATTGTGTCTACATGACAAGTTTTGACAATTTAAAAGATTAATTAAGTTTGTGGGCCTCAAAATAGTGGGCTTAGGCTTATGAGCTAATTAATAAAATATTTAATTGCTAGAGTGGGCTTAAAATAAGAAAACAATGTTTAAGGTTTATAAAATAGGCTTTTTAGAAAGATAAAGGGAAAGAAAGAAATAATTGTCCATGTTATAAGAGAAAATTTTATAAAAATAAATATGCATGCAAAATTTTGCACGTGCACAACACGTGAAAATCAACATTTCTTATTTAAATGAAAATTTAGGGTATTACACAATCAGTATTAGGTTCAGGGAAACAAATAAACATGCATAGGTAATATACAGTCACATAAATGAGCAAAACAGTATATGTTCATATTCAGGCCGCAAGACAGTATAGTACTAAAACAGTGATTCCCGTTACTACAAAAATCCAAATCTAAATCCATCGAAGAATCTGGAAAATAGAAATCCGCACGAATCCAGAGATTATAAATAAATTATATAGTATTTCACAAAATTATAATTCAAAATTGATTTGAATCCAGAAAATATGTTCAGCCAGAAATCAGAAAAACGAATATAAGGTTTCATAATATTCCATAATAAACTCCTCAAATAAATTCAGGAAAAATCTGGGGTAATCCCCTATATGTCTAGTATCAAAATATAAGGTTTCATAATATTCTAGAAAATTTAGTTCAGTAAAAAAAAACAGAAAATATCAAGAAACGATAGTTGGCAAATCTGGAATTCCCAACACTATTGTACGAAAACTGTAGTATTTCGCAAACCGTGAAACGAAATCCAAATTCTTTAAAAGGAGATAAAAATAGACAGAATAAGTTAACTTTCATATTTTATAAGTATTTTCCATACAGTAAAAGGAAATAGGGTGAAAATACGATTCTTTACAGAATAGCAAGCAAAATACAGCAAGTATAGCTTTCATAAACAAGCATGAAACGACGTATAAGCTCAACAATACAGTCCACCAAAATTCTAGGTAATTCCTAGATAGATATAGAAATACTGACCAAAGTTTCAAATCAAAATAATATGTGTAGCAAAAGTATCAAAATAATTTAGTCATCAACATCATCAAGAAACGAAATCTGGAATTGATCTACACCTCTGTAGTAAAATAGTCATAACTCACTCATACGAAAATGAAATCGATCAAGGTCAAAGGGATTGGAAAGAAGATAGATTTCTCTACAATTCATGTATAATACAAAAATTAAGAATTCTGAACTTAATATGGTCTAAAATACAATTCAAAACTGATCATCGACAATTTACAGATTTCTCTCTAACAACAAAACCAACATAAATCATACGAAACTTGTTCCAATCACAATCAACAATGGTAGAGAGTCTACTAAGTGTCCAACATCATGAAATAGGGTATATAACATATTGACAACCATCATATCACATGGATCTCATCAAACACATAATTTCACCTAATTATCTCACATATATGAATAGATCAAGAACGGTCAAACCTAGTTGTTTTCATGTCGATTTTGTATCGTGAGGAAACTATTATTAAATAGCACAATAGAGACAAAAACCATCAAAAATAACACACACACGAGTTGTCTCTAGAACCTAACTACACTATAAGCGGTATTTTTGACGTGTATCAGACAAAAGGAATTGGAGTACAAGTTACTTGCCTTAACCGAAGACGAAACGAACACCAAGAATAACGGGAACGGATTTTCGGGCAACGAACAAAATCCACGAACCAAAACAACCCATGTGCAACTCCCTGCTCGTACAAAACCCATGAACCAAGAGAGAGAGAGCGTCAGACGGAGGGGGTAGCGGCAGCTGGCCTTGCTGGTCACTGCCGCTCCTGCATCGCTACTGCTGATCGACGGCGCCGGAGGGAGAGAAAGAGAGATGGAGACGGATGGAGTCCCTGGTGGTGGAGATGTTTTTGCTAGGGTTTGCGGCAATGGGGAGTTGGGTGCAGTGGATGGGTGCAGGCCGATCGGGATGTAGGGTCGGGGAGAGGGGTGTTGGTCGGTGGGTGGTGCAACAGGGAAGAGGATCGAGGCCGGGGTGTAGGTAGTAGTGTATTAGGGTTAGGGTTTTGGTAGAGAGGGATTATATAGGGTTTGTTTAGGGTTTGTAGTAGGAGATGGGTAATTGGGTATTTGGGTCCAATAGGAGTAGAAATAGGATTAGTCTAATATGAGTTGATTAGGATAAATTTTGTATAGGATTCAAAATTGGATTGTGGGTTAATTTGGTTTTGGTAATCAATTAGGGATCAAAAATAAGATTGGAAATAGGATGAGCAACCAAATCACCATGAGCACCCGAAGATACAAATAAAGAGAGCAAGACACAAATGAAGAGCGAAAATAACAACAATGATCAAGAACAATTCAAGGAACCAAAAATAAATCACAAAAGATCAAGAATGAGAAAAAAATGAATATATATTGAAAACAACTCCAATATACGGTCCAAGAAAAAATACAAGAGAGTACAATTACTCAAGAAGAAGAAAAATACACTAAAAATACGAAAAACGAGAAACAGAGGTTACAATCCTACCCACCTAACAAAAAGAATTTCGTCCTTGAAATTCAAAAAGAAGATACATAAGGTAACCCCAAAACAACCAAAAAGAACAAAACAAACTACTCAAACAAATGAGGAAACTTTTACTAAATCTCCTCCTCCAGCTCACAAGTTGACTCACTATGCGAGTGAGGATTTCAAGCAACATGAAGCAACTTGATGACCTTGTTCCTCAGCACTTTCTCCTGCCGATCCACAATAACAACTGGCGAAATCTCACAAGTCAAATCCGGCCGCACGGTCAACTTAGAGTAGTCAATCACGTGACTCTCATCTTGGATATGTCTCCTGAGTTATGAGACATGGAAAACATCGTGCACTCCTGATAAAGCTGGCCGCAATACAAGACGATAGGCCACCTTGCCTACTCGCTCCAAAATCTCAAACGGTCCAATAAACCTAGGGCTAAGCTTGCCCCCACCACCGAACCGAATGACACCGTGCCACGGCGATACCTTTAGGAAAACATGGTCACCAACAAAAAACTCCAAAGCCATCCGATGGATATCAGCCCATCGCCTCTGCCTATTTTGAGTTGCCAGCAAATGCTTCCTGATCTGAACCACTGCATCCACTGTCATGGTGATCAACTCCAGACCCAACAATTTCCTCTCACCAATGTCATCCCAGCACATTGGCGATCTGCACTTTCGCCCATAGAGTGCCTCGAACGGAGCAGCTTTAATACTGGCTTGAAAGCTGTTATTGTACGAGAACTCTACGAGATGCAAATGGTCCTCCCATGATCCACCAAACTGCAACATACAAGATCGCAACATGTCCTCAAGAATCTAAATAGTTCGCTCTGACTGTCCATCAGTATAGGGGTGAAAAGTTGTACTTTACTTCAACTTACTCCCCAAACTTGCCTGAAGACCCTCCCAAAACTGATATCTGAATCTCGTATCCCTGTCGGATACAATACTAACTGAAACCCCATGAAGCCGGACAATCTCTTGCATGTACTTCTCCGCTAGGCTCTCAGTAGAATGACCAACACAAAAAGGAATGAAGTGAGCACTCTTCGTCAAATGGTCGACAATCACCCAAATAGCAATGTGACCCTTAGGACTCCTTGGAAAAGCGGTCACAAAATCCATGGTGATATGTTCCCACTTCCACTTCGGAATAGGAAGCAGTTGAAGAAGTCCAGCGGTTCTCTGATGCTCTGCCTTAACCTGCTGGCAGATCAAACATTGAGCAACAAACCGAGCAATAGCCCCCTTCATACTATGACACCAGAAATGAAGCTTCAAATTCTGATACATCTTAGTACTGCCAGGATGGATAGAATACAAAGATTGATGAGCTTCTTCAAGAAACCTCTGACGAACTTCACCCTTAGGGACACACAATTGGGAACCAAAACGAAGCAAACCATTGGCATGAATAACCATGTCCGTTCTGGACCCAGACTCAACCTCAGCTCGAAAACCCTACAACTGTGCATCACCAGCCTGAGCCTCCTTGATCTTATCAATAAGAGAAGATTGAAGCTAAAGCACATGACAACACTGACCAGAACTCTGCAACAAAACCTCCAAGTCCAACCTCCTCATCTGCTCAACGAGATCACTCTGCTGAGTAAGAAACATAACTGCTGGTCTTCATCAGGCACCAAGTTTACTTTAATAGGATGGTATTGCAAACTGATGTCATAATCAGCCATAAGTTCCAACCAACGCCTTTGCCTCATGTTTAACTCCTTCTGGGTGAAGACGTACTTGAGACTTTTGTGATATGTAAAGATCTCCACATGGTCTCCAAGTAAATAATGTCTCTACAGCTTCAAAGCATAGATCACTACCGCTAACTCCAAGTCATGAGTAGGATAGTTCTTCTCATGCGGCCTCAACTGTCTCAATGCATACACAACAACACGGCCCTTCTGCATAAGAAATGCTCCAAGACCCTTACCAGAAGCATCACAGTGAATTACAAATCTACCTGAACCATCTGGAATAGTCAACACAAGAGCTGACGTCAATCTGTTCTTCAACTCAACAAAAGCCTTATTGCACTCATCAGACCAACAAAACGTTTGATCCTTTCCTGTCAGTTTAGTTAACAGCCCTGCAATCTTCGAAAATTCTTGAACGAATTTCCGATAATAGCCAGCGAGACCAAGAAAACTCCGCACTTCGAAAACTAACTTAGGAATAGGCCAATCCTTTACAGCTTCAACCTTAGAAGGATCCACAGAAAGACCATCGCTAGAAATAATGTGCCCCGAGAAAGAAATCCTGTCGATCCAAAACTCGCACTTGCTAAGTTTCATATAGAGCTGATTCTCTCTCAAAGTCTGCAGAACCACTCTATGATGCTCATCATGATCTTCCCGATTCCGAGAATATACCAGAATATCATCAATGAAGACCACCACAAATCTATCCAAGAACTGAGAGAAAACCTGGTTCATAAGACTCATGAATACAGCTGGCACATTAGTGACCCCGAACGGCATCACAAGATACTCATAGTGCCCGTATCTAGTCCTGAATGTAATCTTCTGTATATCAGCAGCCTTCACCTTGACTTGGTGATACGCAGAACGAACATCCAACTTCGAGAAAATAGCAGCCCCACTCAACTGATCAAACAAATCATCGATCCAGGGCAACAGATACCGGTTCTTCACAGTGACACTGTTCAGTTCCCGATAATCCATACACAGGCGATGACTACCATCTTTCTTGTTGGTAAAAAGGACCGGAGCACCCCAAGGCGAAACACTTGGTCTGATAAAACTCAAATCAAGAAACTCCTGACGCTGCACCTTAAGCTCTGCTAGCTCAACAGGTGTCATCCTGTAGGGACTCTTCGATATTGGCGCCATTCCAGGCTGAACATCAATACCGAACTTGACTTCCCTATCAAGGGGTAAGTCAGGCAACTCATCTGGAAAAACATCCAAGAAATCCCGAACTACTAAAGGCGCAGCCTCACAGCCTGGGTACAATTCCATTGCACAATCCACCTGTTCAGCTGCAATCCTTGCTCGGCTAAGGGAAGACTCCCCGATATGGAACTCAAATTCTGAAGACAACTTTCTTGGCAGGCAATCAATAATGGCATGGGCTTCCCCCAACCAATCTATACTGAGAATGACGTCGAATCCTGAATTCCCAATTGTAATCAGGTTGGCTTTGAAATCTGCATCCCCAATAACAACAGGACATTGCCTACACTCACGGGAACAACTGACAATACCACCGTCCATCAAAATATTCCAAGCCTCTGACATGTTGCTACACTCCAACTGATAGCGAGCGACAAATCGAGAGGAGACAAAAGAATGGGTTGCCCCAGAATCAAAAAGAACACGAGCAGGAAAAGAACAAACAAGGATGATACCTAAGTAATCAAAGACAAGGAGAAAGAAAACAGACAATCAAGGGTGAGGGAAAATACAACAATGCAAAAGATAACAGAAAGAAAGCAAAGCAAGACCAAAAGAAAGAGAACAAAAGAGGAACAAAACAATAAAACAACAAACCAAAATATATCTGCCACAACTCCTTCAGCTGTCTCAGCATCTGCAGCAGTCAAGTTGAAAGCCTAACCTCTCCTCGGAAAAGCGGTCCTCTGACCGAAAATCTGACGCTGAGGAGGAAGCGGAGGCCTAACTGGACCACAAACTGGGCCTGCTTGCTGAACAGGACCACTTGCTGGAAGAGCCACCTGCTGCTGCGGACAATCGTGTACAGAATGATCAGCGGCACCACACCTAAAGAACCGGCGGTTGACGCGCCAACAATTCTTATGCTCATGCCCAGACATCTAACAAAAGTCGCATAAATCACCCTTCTGGAAACCAGCAGAAGGATACGAAGCTGCCCTGACCGGATGGGTTGAGACATGCCTCTGAACAGGACCACTAGAAGGCCTAGTAGCAGGATGCGGAACAGTCCACGGAGAAGGAACCAAACCCCCAAAAGCTTGCTCCTGAGCTCGAGCTGCCTCAAGAGCTTCAGCATAAGTACGCAAGCGAAGAGAGACAAGATGCCTTTTGATATCCTGCTCAAGCCCATTTGTAAATCTACTAGCCCTATCCTCTTCGGTTGCCACAAGAACAGCAGCGAAGTGGCTAAGTCTAGTAAACTTAGTTGCGTACTCATCCACTGACCTGGAACCCTGTTGCAAGAAGTCCATGTTACAACATTGTTTGAACAATTATGTAACAAAGTTCAAAATAGAATAATGACTTAACCTGTTTTAGGGCCAGGAATTGATGTTCCATCTCAACTCGAGTACTACTGGGGAAGAACTTCTCCAAGAATCCCAAAGTGAAAGTAGTCCAAGTAATAGGCCTCTCAAGTCGCTCGGACTCGGTCATCCACCAAATATGAGCCAAATCCACCAACTGGATGGAAATCACGTCCACCCTATCAGCCTCGGCAACACGTGCCACCAAGAGCAAGTGCTCGGTCCGGATCAACCACTGTTCAGCCTCCAAAGGCGTCTAAGTGCAAAAAAAATGGTCGGGATGCAGCCTCATAAAATCTGTAACTGTTCCAGGACGAGGCAGAAGATTTGCCTGTACAGGCACAACAGGAGGCAGAACCCGGGTAGCTTCATGAGCAGCCATCACAAGATCATTGTGGTTTTGCTGCTGATTAATCAGCCGCTCAAGCACAACAATGACAGCCTCAACTGGATCAGGCTGAGAAGAATTTCCACGAGCCATAGTCTGCACAAAACCAAAAACAATTAGCATCAAAAATCAAAGTTGATATTAATTTCATTCATGTGTGCATGGTTGGTGAAGTGTTGAGCCGATCCCAGTACGAACCAAGCTTATCTAATATATTAGGCAACTAATACATTAGCCAAACCTGGGCTGTAATACCACTAAAAATTCTGTCACGCCCCACTTCCCAAAAAGAATACGGAATACAGACACACAACAAAAGTCTAGCGAATAATTTTCGTCATCCATAAGTTGTTTAGGAATCTTTACAACATCTCACAAATAATCAGAGTCGGAAGCAAAAGAATCAACCACACATGCATAATTGAATCAATATACCAACAGAATTTACTTGAAACAAGATATAATATTCTCAAATAAATCAAAATCTGGACAAGTCAAATATCCTGGATCACATCGCCCAAATACAAAATAAATATCCAAGTACTCAAAATACATTGTTCCAAAACAACAATAATAATAATACTAATAAACAAGAAATCCAGTACTAATATCTCATGTAACACCCCGAATTCCAAATACAACTGAATTCGAGAGTTCTACAGGATCTTTTCACTTCTTTCGTACAATTTTACAAGGAATTTAAAACTTTTATTTCAACAATAATTACATCAGAGTCTTTTACATCAATAAGCAGCGGAATCAATAAAATACAACAACAATGAATGTACAATTGTTACAACTTTAACATTTAAGTAATCAACAGCATCAAATCATCTTTATATCTTCATGTAACTCCACATCCTGCATATAAAACTGTGGGCGCGTCAGTTGCTTACAACTGACGAAATATTATACACGGCCATCCTCTCTATGCCGGAAACAGTATAACGATTCTTAAATACTTTAGCAAACACAAACTTGATCACAAACAAAGCTACAAAAGGGACTATCCTATTGATGTCGTGTTGTGCAGTGAACTTAGTCCTTAATGCAGTCATTATATTACATGACACTAATGCACACTTGTTCGGAGTCTATGCATCCCATACTACATAGGTCCGAGGGCAAGCCTCTTAATCGTTCTTCATCTTTGTAGGGTTCAATCTCTCGCCATGACTTAATCTACTACTGTAACTACGGTAGTGTCTTAGATGATCTATGAGTGCAAGCACGCGTACAGAAACTGGAGGGGAATCCCATGTCATGTCACGACACATCGTGAAGAACCTATGGACAATTCAGCCTCCTTCATGGCACACGATCCTCATGCAGTCACCAAACATCCCACAAGTGTCACCACAGGGACGGTACCCTGGAACAGTATCCACGTCATGTCACGACGCATCGTGAAGAACCTGTGAAATACTCTCCGCCGCCACGGCACCCTGGAGCTGTATCCACGTCATATCACGACTCATCGTGAAGAACCTGTGAAATACCCTCCGCCGCAATCCGATGGCCCTCACTCGTGTTTTTCTCCTACTTTCATCACCCCTCCACTATGCACTAATTATTAGAATCATGAACAAAATCAAAGCTCTAGAGTTAGCCTCTCCACTAAACCAGACTTATTCATTCATTTCAACATGACCAACCTTGGTCTTTCTTTTCAATAATCATTTCAATTTCTTTTTCAACTGCCGGGGGAGACTTAGCTACTCTTTCATTTCAATTCCAATTCACAAATTCTAACATAGTCTGAGCATTCCCAGCTCATGAGTTCATTTTTCATAATCATGATCTTAGCTTTCATATTCATGTAATTCTCAATTTATATCTATGATTCATTTCATGTAAATTTCTCAATTCAAACTATGATTCATTTCATATAAATTCATACAGCAATAAAAAGAGTTTTCCAATATCCGAATTCACAATCTTTACCACAAGCAAACCATAAGATTTCAGATATATCAAAAATCACTCTGGACAGTCGACTTGGAATCTCTTCCAGTCGACTTGTTCAGTCAATTCAAGTTATTCAAAAACTACTCAGGAGAGTCGACTGCTGCACATGGCAGTCGGCTGTTCCGCAGTGTTCCAATTTCAATTTAATTTCTTTGTCAATTTCATTTCTCATAACCTTGTGTGCATTCCACAATAAAACTCAATCAAATCTTAATAATCATAAAATCTCGTATTTAACTTATTTAACTTTTATTTGTCAAAATCAATTTCAAACTCAAAACCAACATAAACAGTTCGGTTCAGTCGACTGGTGGCAGTATCAGTCGACTGTTCCGTGAGTACTTTGAACATCAAAACAACAGTCAGCTCGATCCAGTCGACTGTGAAAGTATTCAGTCGACTGTCCTGCTGACGAAAACCAACTTTTTATACTTGACAGTCGACTGTGGAAGTTAGACAGTCGACTGTCAACTTCACCAATTGCATCTTTGCATATATTCTTTGACCCTTTAATCGATTTATACTTCCATATACAAAATATAATTTGTTTCCAGAATATATTCCTTTTAAAGCAATATTGTATATGTTATCCAATAACAAGTTTCTCATTTTCTCAATGAAATCTTCAAAATTCATCAAAACACGTATTCAATCAATTTTCCAAAACAGACTGTTTTCTTTTATCAAAATCACTTTACAAAAATAACATTTTGATGTTATAATCACACTTCTTGTCACATTCTCAACAAACCATATATTTGCATTATTCTAATCATGTCTCAACATGCATCAATTTCATATAATCACTTCAATTCTAGCATTTCGACTAGCAATCATAACAAGCATAGCAATTTGCATTTACTACGATCAATCAAAATGTAACGATTCATTAATTTGCATGCAATCAATTCAATTTCAACCAATAAATTTATATATCATCTATCAAGCCATATCTACTCCTAAATTAGAAAGCATTTAAGAAACACCCACCTAAATTGAAGATTTGTTACCCAAATGAACTCCTAGAATTAGAAGCTCCTAAAGAGAACTCCAATTGCAGCATCCTCGAAATCCGCACACCAAAGCTAGCCTCCAAGCTCCACATTTCGGCAAGCATCCATCATCAAGAGCATCTCCATCCCCACTCCATTTCGGCAACAATAAGGGCAAACTCCCATCTTCTTTCATGTACACATACTATGTACATATATATACATTAGTATATGTATATAGGAAAGTGGAATGGTTATTAGGTGGAGAATGGACAGAGCTTTGCTGGTTTTTGGTGAGTTTCTTTCGGCATGGGCAGGAGAGAAAAAGAAAAGAGATGAGAGAAAGAGAGGCTAAGAGTGCATTTTATAAGAAAGCTAATGGGTAGTTAGTATAACTACCTCCACATGAACACCACTAACCCATTATAAATTTTGTAACTTGCTTTCCCTCCTTCTTTCAAAATCAAACTCCAGATTTTTCCTCCTCTCTAATCAGCCCGGTCCCCCAAAAATTGTGTGCACATCGCACGTGTACACGTGCTTTGTGTACAAAACAATTTATTTATTTAATCCTTTTAAAATAATTATTTATATATGTAATAAATAATATATAAAATTAACTTTAAAAATTATACTTTTCATGCACAATAAAATGGAAAGAAACATTTCATAAAAATTTATTTTGAAGGAAGAACGCGCTTACAACACGTGCACCAAAACACGTGCGTTGCCCGTAAAATCTCAAAAATACAAAAATTGACTTTATGAACTGAAAAATATTTATAATCAATTGGAATGCAACGAAAAGTATATTTAATATACATATTTGATAATATACTCAAACGTACAGAAAACACGTGTATTGCACGTAGAAAATTTATTATTTTAATAAAGATAGTCAAAAATTGAATTTTCGTTTACAAAACAAATTCAAATATGTTTATAAAAATAAATGATTGAAATCAATTGAAAACTTTGCACATAACGGTGGAATACCCAAAATCGACACGTACATCGATAATACGTAAAAAGCACGTAAAAACTTAAAGATAGAAATTTTGCATTTGAGTTGTCTCAAATGTGATTTTTAAGAATACGGGATTTGCATAAATAATTGGAATTCAAAATACATATCAAAATGCGTTATGGATATAATCAATAATAGTACAAAATGCACGTGCGTAACACCCGATGGCAAAATTGTCATTTAAATTTTATGGGGTGTTACATCTCATTTCGCCAATACCGTCGGGCAGCTGACCATCCTGATCTGCAATTAATAATTGCAGGAGAAGAAAAGAGAAAACAAGTACCGTCAATTGCAAGTTACAGGTCACTTATAATGTAGGATACAAGAACATGGAAAACTAACAAATAACATAGAATAATGCATCAACAGTGACAACTAGCATGAATCAGTAAAATGAGGTAAACTAGCATGGTATACTAATAATACAAATGAATGTGTCAAGTATAGTGTCATGTGGCAACTAACAGTGTCCAGTAACAGTAAGCTCAGTATATCAATGTAACATTATAACAGTATCAGTCTAATAGTCTCAGTCTAACAGTATCAGTCTAACAGTATCAGTCTTATGTTCTTATAGTCTTGTGTGTATTACTAGCTAGGTAGCACTTCATGCACATCAAAAATATAACACATGATTGCTACAACAAACAGTTTTGCTTTTAGATTTCATAGTGGACCATAATGGGGCAATGTACCCAGGTATCAGTAACAGTAACAGTAGTAGTAAAAGTAACATTAGCAGTAAAAGTAACAGTAACAGTAACAGTAATAGTATGGAACACTAGTTCCCTTCCAAGTACACGTTTCCATATTTTCCACTACTAGATCTTTCCTTAAGAAATCGCATCTTGGTTACTTTTATTATGGTTATCAACAGGCATGAATGTGTACGAAATAGTGTCAAACTAACATGATACAATCAGTATTAGATTCAAGGAAATAAATAAACATGCATAGGTGATATACAGTCACATAAACGAGCAAAAATGTGTATGTTCATATTCAGGACAGTAAGACAGTACAGTACTAAAATAGTGATTCCTGTTATTACAGAAATCCAAATCTGAATCCGTCAAAGAATCTGGAAAATAGACTTCCACATGAATCTAGCGATTATAACTAAGTCATATAGTATTTCACAAAATCATAACTACAAGCTGATTTGAATCCAGAAAATACGTTCAGCCAAAATTCAGTAAAACGAATTCTCAGTCAGAAAAACAGCATTAAAACTCCTCAAATAAATTCAGAAAAAAATCTGGGATAATCCCCTATATGTCTAGTATCAGAATATAAGGTTTCATACTATTTCAGTAAAATTAGTTCAGTCAACAAAAATCAGAAAATATCAAGAAACGATAGTTGGCAAATCTGGAATTCCCAACACTGTTGTACGAAAACTGTAGTATTTCGCAAACCGTGAAACGAAATCCAAATTCTTTAAAAGGAGATAAAAATAGACAGAATAAGTTAACTTTCATATTTTATAAGTATTTTCCATACAGTAAAAGGAAAATAGGGTGAAAATACGATTCTTTACAGAACAGCGAGCAAAATACAGCAAGTATAGCTTTCATAAACAAGCATGAAACGGTGTATAAACTCATCAATAAAGTCCACCAAAATTCTGAGTAATCCTAGATAGATATACAAATATGACCAAAGTTTCAGATAAAAATAATATGTGTAGCACAAGTATCAAAATAATTTAGTCATCAACATCATCAAGAAACGAAATCTGGAATTGATCTACACCTATGTAGTAAAATAGTCATAACTCACTCATACAAAAACGAAATCGATCAAGGTTAAAGGGATTGGAAAGAAAATAGATTTTTCTACAATTCATTTCTAATACAAAAATTGAGAATTCTGAACTTAATATGGTCTAAAATACAATTCAAAACTGATCATCGACAATTTACAGATTTCTCTCTAACAACAAAACCAACATAAATCATACGAAACTTGTTCCAATCACAATCAACAATGGTATAGAGTCTACTAAGTGTCCAAAATCATGAAATAGGGTATATAACATATTCACAACCATCATATCACATGGATCTCATCAAACACATAATTTCACCTAATTATCTCACATATATGAATAGATCAAGAACGGTCAAACCTAGTTGTTTTCATATCGATTTTGTATCGTGAGGAAACTATTATCAAATAGCACAATAGAGACAAAACCTATCAAAAATAACACACACACGAGTTGTCTTTAGAACCCAACTACACTATAAGCGGTATTTTTGATGAAATACCGAAGATGAAACAAATACCAAGAATAACGGGGACGGATTCCCGGGCAACGAACAAAACCCACGAACAAAAATCCACGAACTAAAAAAACCCACGCGCAACTACATGCACGTGTAAAACCCAAGAACCAAAAGAGAGAGAGAGAGCGTCGGACGGAGGGGGTAGTGGTGGCTGGCCTTGCTGATCGTTGCTGCTGATTGACGGTGCTAGAGGACACCGGAGGGAGAGAAAGAGAAATGGAGATAGATGGAGTGCCCGGTGGCGGAGATGGTTGGGCTAGGGGTTGCGGCAATGGGGAGTTAGGTGCGGTGGATGGGTGCAGGCCGATCGGGATGTAGGGTCGGGGAGAGGGGTGTTGGTCGGTGGGTGGTGCAACGAGGAATAGGATGGAGGCCGGGGTGTAGGTAGTAGGGTATTAGGGTTAGGGTTTTGGTAAAGATGGATTATATAGGGTTTGTTTAGGGTTTGTAGTAGGAGATGGGTAATTGGGTATTTAGGTCCAATAGGAGTAGAAATAGGATTAGTCTAATATGAGTTGATTAGGATAAATTTTGTATAGGATTCAAAATTGCATTGTGGGTTAATTTGGCTTTGGTAATCAATTAGGGATCAACAATAGGATTGGAAATAGGATGAGCAACCAAATCACCATGAGCACCCAAAGATACAAACTCCTTATCTCCTTTACTGATGTGGGTCTTGGACAATCTTTCACTACGTCTACCTTTTGCGGATCAGTGACCACTCCCTCTTTAGAAAGAGTATGACCCAGGAACGCAACTTCGGACTTCCAGAAGTCACGCTTGGATTACTTAGCAAATAATTTCTGTTCCTGCAGCTTCTTCAACACTTCTGCCAAATTTTTAGCATATTCCTCTTCTGACTTGGAATATACAGGAATATCTTCGATACACACCAGGATGAAAGAGTCGATAAATGGTCGCAGGACCCGGTTCATCATATCCATGAATATGGCAGGTGCATTTGTCACTCCAAATGGCATAACTAAGAATCGTAATGCCCATGCTGAGTTCAGAACGCAGTCTTGTGCACATCCTCTTCCCTAACACGGACTTGGTGATAACCTGACCAAAGGTCATTCTTGGACAAAAATGTTGCTCCTTGAAGTCGGTCAAATAAATCGGCGATCTGCAGAATTGGAGACTTATTCTGGATAGTCACCTTGTTCAACTCTCTATAGTCGATGTACATCCTCATCGATCCATCCTTCTTCTTCACTAACAAGACTGGCGCTCCCTAAGGCGACGCACTCGGACTGATGAAACCTTTGTGCAGTAATTCTTCAATTTGCTTCTTCACTTCATCCTGTTCCACCGGTGCCATTCTGTATGGTGCCTTGGATATAGGTGCACTCCTTGGCTGAATAACAATGCTGAATTCCATATCTCGATGAGGTGGTAGTCCAGGTAGATCCTCCAAGAATACCATCGGAAAGTTTCGAATTACAAGAATCTTCTTAACTTTCTCTGGGACTTTCTTCTTAGTCACGGCTGCCACCAACTCCCTGCACTTCTTCTTCCCCTAAAATGTTACTGCTGGCCCTCCTGGTGCCTTCACCATAACTTCCTTGCTTTTGCACTCAATCTTAGCATTGTAGATCAACATCTAGTCTATGCCAGTGATGATATCTACTCCCAACACCTCTAACTCTATAAGACCGATACCCAGAATCCTCCCTCCAATCTCGATCTCATAGTTAGCATAATACCGATCAGTGGTCAATGTTTTCCCTGATGGTATAGCTACGGCCAAAACTTTGCCGGGGAAATTTTTTGGGTAGATCCCTAACTTTGAGAAAATTTATGAGACACAAAAGTGTGCGATGAACCAGTATCAAATAAGACGATAGCATTCATTCCATTTACTGTGAGTCTTCCAGTTACATAATGAATTACATCGTTCAGTATATAACATTTCTTCTAATACCATACTCGAAATACAACACAAATTTTACTCAGATGCTCTCATACCGGTGATGACGTTGTCGGAGTCCTCAGTGTCCTCCTCTGTCAGAGCAAACACTTGCCCCTACTGGTATGGTTTCCCATTCATTCCTGATGGGTCCCTGCTAGTACTCCCTGGATTTAGTTGCAGACAAAACGGCCGAATATGCCCTTCCTTACCGTAGTTGTAGCAGGACCTGATCTTCTATTGTTTAGGACATCCAGTTGCAATGTGGCCCAACTCTCCACACTTGTACCAAGTTCTTGGTTGTCCAGCTATAGTAACAGTATTTTCCCCAGTAGGCTTGAACTTCTACATTAGGGGTTGTCCCTTGAAGTTGTTTTATGCCGCATGCCTCTTCCCACTGTTCCAGTTGCTTCTCTTGTCTTTCAGCAGCTGATATTGTTCCATATATGATTTTGTGGATGCTGCCCTCTGCACAAACTTGTCAAATTTTCTAATACCGAGGGTTATCATACGAGACCTCAGTCCTGGCCTCAGACCTTGCTCGAACTTTCTTGCCTTCTTGGCTTCATCGACCACCAGCTCGGGTGCGTACCTGGAGAGCTGAGTAAACATCATCTCATACTCCCCGACAGACATGCCACTCTATTGCAGGCTCAGGAATTCCATCGCCTTCTTCTCTTGCATATCCATAGGGAAGTAATGCCCCGGAATTCCTCCAAGAAGTCTTCCCAAGTAATAGGCTCGTTGCCCAGAGCCCTCTTTATAGACTGCCACCAGACTCCGGCGTCCTTCTCCAAATGGATAGTTGCTAGCTTCACCTTACTAGCCTCTGGAGTCTCCAACACTTCAAACTCCGTTCAATCTGCCAGATCCATTCATCGGCGGCATCAAGATCCGCTTTGCCTTGAAAAATGGGTGGTTTCATCCCCTTGAAGGACTACACCAACTTGATAGCCTCTGGAACTTGTATAGCTTACCCTGCCCTTGTATTCCGGTTCACACTTGCTGCAACAAAAGTTATGAGGGTCTTGTATACGCAGGCCAATTCCGTCTCCAAATCACGTCAGTTGCCATCTCCGCTTGATCCTTCACCATTTCTAGTCCTACTTCCCGCCATTTTTGCTTTATAGAACTTCATCAATCATCAGGAGTAACAATAATATAGACATAAAACACAATTTATTCATTTGCAATATAAACTTCATAAATTCATAAATAAAATTGGTCCATACATCCATACATAAAGAACACAAGAAAATCCCAAATATTCCAACAGAGTTTTAAATAAGCATAAAGCAGTCTAGACTCTACAATTCCTCTTGGCTTCTCTGAGCTCTTCCCGTAGATCATCAATTTCCTTCTACATCTTCTCGTACCGTTGACGACATTCTTGTTTTCCCCAACAGGTCTTGTTTTCCAGCTGGGTGAAATGTCGAGCATTCTTGTGGCGACACTTCTCCAGTTCCCATACTCGTTGACTCAGGGCGGCGATGTTTCACTTATCCTCCGGATGATGCGCCTCCATATGGGTTACTCTCCATTTGTGGATAATAAGCTGCTTACGGAGGGAAGCGATGATATGATCCTTCTTGTTTCGAACCGGCTCTTCGTCTGAGGATTCATCTTGGGATTCCGGCGAGATAGTGATTTCACGATACTCGGGCAGTTTCTCCTCCTGTCTGGGTCTTCTTCCTCTTCAGGTTCCTCTTCTGGGTCTTCTTCTTCTTCGGATTCTTCTTTCGGGTCCTCACAGAATACGTCTTCTTCCACTTCTTCCACGGAATTTTGGTTATCTGCCATCCTACAGCGAAAGGGGAGGAACATTATCGATACATATAGAGTGACGTAAATGAAAGTTGATACAACTATGACATTTAGGCCTCTAGAAAAGATACTCACACTACTAATGTCCACCCTAATGTGTTTTCCATATAATTTTGTTATACTTGTTGAAGTCGGCTCTGATACGACTCTATAACACCCCGAATTCCAAATACATGTAACTCGTAGCACAAACATGATCTGTTACTTCAACTTTGTACAAAAATACAGGTAATTTAAAACTTTTTTATTTACAACATCATTATTTACATTAGCACAGCATAAATAAATAAGTACAGTGCATATATGATGATGAAAACTCTTCAATCTTTTGACATCTCTCACACTTCCTTCAAATCCAAGCGAAGACCAATCCTGCAACTAGAAAACTGTGGGCACGTCAGTTGCATATAACTGATGCAATGCTATAATACAACGATTCCTCTACTTTAGTAAACACAAACTTGGATGTGAAATAAAATGTGACCAAGTGACTATCCTAAACATGCCAGTGTATTATATGAACCTGATGCCTAATGCAGACATTCACACTTACGATGCACTAATGCACACTTGTTCGGATTCTATGCATCCCATACTACATAGGTCCGAGGGCAAGCCGTTATTGTACTCCTCATTATAGGGTTCAATCCCTCATCATGAAAATCCGACCATGGTAACAAAAACAAGGTTTAGACATTCTACGAGTACGGATTCCAGTCTCGGAATCCATCACCCGACTATACAGAATCATCGTAGTGCGAATATCCCGTAAGTGCCCCTCTAACCCCGGAATATGTTGGAGATCTACCTCCTATCCGCCCGACTATTCATGATCCCAGAATCCACCCCCCGATCAATCATAGTCCCGGATTTAATTACGGCTCGTCTCACTCCGCAAGCAACCACAGTCCTGGAATCCACCGCCCGACTGGGTCTATAGTCACAAAATCCACCGCCGACTATATAGAAACGCCCCACTTACGTTTGCCCAGGTTTTATTACATCTTCTTTTCTAGTGGATGTCCTTAATTAAATTTTAGTTTTTCATTGCTTAGAACTAGCTTACCCTGCCGGACTTAAACTTACTCAACAATATTTCAGGTTCATATTGACCATTTCACAAAATATTCATTTATCAAAATTGCCGAACATTACGGGCCTCGCTCAGCTCCTAGAAACCATCCATCTCAACATAGAGATCTTCTAGGTTAATCTTAACATCTTCATAATAATTCATTACAAATCATTTAATTCTTTCATCATTCTCTTTAAATTGTCCATTTCAAGGTAACACATTACAAAAAAAATCAATTCGACTTGATAAAACCCTTACAAATAACGCACGTTTATTTTCCCAAAATACATTCTTTGTTCATTTCTTATTTTGTTATATAAATCATCTTTCACATACTGTAGGATGAAATTATCTTTCTCATATAGTACACGCATTCTAGAATAAATTTTCACCTTTTAATCTTTCATCACAAAATAAAATATTACTAACTTTACTCCTTAAATAGAATACTATAATTTCCACCGAAGTGAGTCCCCCAATTTATATTTTATTATCTCAATTATTCCAAAGTTTTCTTATTCAAAAATAAATAAGTATTATTAAAGAATTCAAAATAATCATCTTGATATACTATTCAACAAGGAATGTGATGTTACTCCCGATTTAAATTATAAATTTTGTACAAAATTATCTCAAAATATTCCATTAATATTCTAGTATGATTTAAATTCATTCTTAATTAGTATACATGTAAATTAGCTAAAAGATTTTTTTTAAAAATAAACTGCCTCCACCCGGAGTCGAACCCAAGCACAGTAGCAACCCAACCGCAACCCACAGCCAGTGAGCCGACTCATATTTGGTGCAAAAGTCCACACAGAAATTCCCATATACTTCTATCTACTGTTCTAACATTTCATTAATGTTTTCAAAAGAAAAAGAGCTCCTAGGTTCAAACCCGCAACCTAAGAGCACTGTACACAGCGACCCAAGGCCAACGCCAAAGACCAGGCGCTCAAACCTTATCAACTGACCATAACTCGTATAAAATTTATTTAACTATGAACTCTTTATTTCATAACTTTAATAAAATTTTAAACCACAATAATTTCTACAACTCTTATACACTATTCTATGAATTTCATTTAATCTCCAGAAACAAAAATTTATTTAATTTGACATATCGACATGAATTTTAATCTGCTTAGAATTTTTTATAGAAATTTAACACCTAGTTTGCATTCGTAAATTGGTTTAATCAACTTAATTCCGTAGTAGCAAAGAATACAGAAATTGCTCATACAAAAGAAATGAAAGCACTAATTCATCATAGAAATTTGCACAATCTACTTTAATTTGACATATATCATGGTTATTTCTACACATGACATGGAAGAAAATTATCTCCTACAATAATTTAAACACAAATTTTTAGAGTATTTCGCAAACCCACATTTCATGTAGTATTATTATCTAAGCATGCAACCTACAAAACTTTTAGAAAACAATAGTAACACCCACTCAATATCTACTCATCATTCAATGTATTTATACTTAATCATGAATTCTACAAATCACTAGAAAGCAAAAGAAGCACCCACCTCATGGAGAATTCCTAGCAAAAGGTCCAAAAGCAAAAATCCCGCAAGCTCCTAGTGAACCTCGAAATCTCAACAGCTCTCCTCTCCCTTTTGACTCTCTCTTTTGATTTATTTTTTTGTGTTCTTTTGGGGTTAGAATAGAGGTATTTATATGGGTAATTAGGGGGTAGTTTTAGCAATTAACCATGCACTCACCCACTCACACACCCTACTCTCCCACTCATGAGACCAAGTCATCAAGAGGGCAGCCAGTGGTTTCTTTGTGTGCAAAGCACGTGTGCACGTGTTTTGTAAATTTTTCCACTTTACTTTTATTATTTTATTTTATTTCACTGAACACCGTCTTCTTTAATAGTTAATTACATTATTTTTCTTTAACAAAATTTTAGTATAATTTTCTTAAATTAAATCTTAATGAAATTTTAGTGCACAACTATTGTATTAGAAAGTAATGTAACTTGCACGTGTATGAGAGAAAAAGCACGTGCAAAACACGTGTGGAAGAATATTTGAAAAACATATTTAGGATTGTTGCAAAGATATCTATGATCTTTTCAAAATACTCCATTAATACCCCATGTTAATTTTAATTCTCAAATAGAAAAAATAAGATTTAACAAAAACAAAATACAATAAAAACAACCTTACCCCGTCAGGAATCGAACCAGAGCGAGTACCTCCGCTGTAACTCGCACCCAACAGCCGCAAGTCCAACTCTCTGTTGGTGTAGAAGAGACTCACAAAATTATCTATATGTTTATGTCCGTTGTTTGGTAAATAAATAAAGTTTTTAAAAGAAACAGAGCCCCCAAGGGACTCGAACCCGCAACCAGCTAGACCTATTCGCAGACGCACAGTGCACTAAATCGCAACCAACAACCCGGAAGTCCAAATGGACTTGCTGCCTACAATCGTACACAATTTATTTTTGAATATGAAACGCTCTATTTCACATCGAAGATAATAGCTTAGTCATAATTCAATTCTACAGTCATTCTCATAATTGCTACACACTATACTTCAATCTATGCATATTTCCAAAGAAGAATTTACATAATCTAGTACATTTCAATATAGATTTATGCATGTATCATTCTACTTGTATTTGATATGAAAAGTATGAAGTCTACCATTGCACATATTATTTAGAACAAAATTTACTCCTACATCAATTTAGACAAAATCTTGAGAACACTCCTACACATATACATTTCACCTATGAATTCAATAATAATTTCTATATTCACATCTAAACATGCATAATCTATAAACATTAGAAAACATTGGAAACACCCACCCTTTTTTTTGATGAATTCCTAGCAATTAGAACTCCTTAGAAAGCCTCCAAATCCACTCTTCCAAGAAAACCGAGCTCCAAGAATCCAACAACGAAGGTTCTTTGAAAGTGCACAAATGAAATAATTTTTGTCACGCCCCGCTTCCCAAAATACCGGAATACAAGCATGTAACTTAGGCCCAATGAATGATTATACATCATCCATAAGCTGTACCAGTCTAACTCAACAATATACAAGAGAAACAACCACGCAGGCAAAGATTATAATCACATAAACAATAAATAAACTCAAAGATAATAATGAAATAAATTCACTAAATATTAATCCAACATCAGGGATAAAACAAAACTTCATGTCATAAAGCCCAAGAATACAAAGTATAATAAAAAAAAAAGAAATACAATAAGCAAGCAAGAAAAGATAGATAAGCAGTCTAAAGTCCAGCTCCAATCTTCAGAGAGTTTGCTCACCAATTCCTTCTAGTATTGCTCCTTCGGTACCTATTAATACTGGATCTAAAAAGAAAGAAAAGAGAGCCTTTAGAGCAAGTCGTGGGCAGCAAGTAGAGAAAACGGAGGATAAAGGAATACTTGAATATCAAAGAAAAGGGACATGGTCATAGTCAAAGAACAAAACAAAAAGCAAGCTATAATATTAAAGGGTTACAGTAATCACGCATGTAATGCGTGATATCAAGTCAATTTCAATGCGTGATGTCGAGTCAAGTTCAATAAAAGATCAAGTATGCAGGTTGTTAAGTATTTTATTAACCTATCTAGTACACGTACTACTGCATCTCATACTACAAGTTCTGCGCAAGCATAGTGATCGTTTTAGACTGATGGTGAATTCACGGTTCGTGTACTCGGTGTAACTAGATAATGTGATAAACAAGATAGCGAGATATTGAGATAGCGAGATAGCGAGACAATCTCCTCCCGAGACAAACTCCTCCTATGTTAAGTGTTCGTGCGAGCGAGAAGACCTTACCGAGTACATTTCCCGATCATTCACTACCAAGTCTACCCATAATACCCCGACTTGTTATTAAGTCATTTTCATCCTATGTGAGCATGCAAGAGGGTGTCAATGTTGTATAATACTATGTGTGACTAATTCTATATGCTATAGACAAAGCAAGAAGCAAACAAATCAAATCAACACACATCGCATGATCAGGACAGCATGACCTAGCTGTACTAAAACATGGATTACAACCACTACAAGATAGCAAAACTGAAACCGCTAGAAGATCTGAAAAATAGACTTCCATACGGTTCTAATGAGTATAATTAAGGTATATAAAATGTTAATCACCCTTAGGGGGGTGAATAGGGTGATCGTGCGGAAAAAAAAAATTAAAAGAATAAAGTAAAATAAATCAAAGTAATGCAAGAGGCAAGAAAAGCAAACTTAGATGACGCAGCGATATAATGTGGTTCGACCCCCAGGTCTACGTCCACACCACCTACTTATAGTAATTCTCCGCTACAAGCGTTCCACTATACTCAAAAACCCTTAGTACAGTGATTCTCGGATTCAGGCCGAGAGACCTATTACACCCACAGGACTTCTAATCCAAGTCCCGTCAATCTCACCGATGTGAAAAAGAAAAGAAAATAAAACTCAAGATCGTTTGAGATCTTGACTAAAGAATACAACCAATTCAATGCTCACACTCGGATTGATTATCAAGAGATTAGTTCGAAGTAATTTTTTCAGAAGGAATGGGTGAAGAGACACAGTGGATTCGTTCTATTTAATAGAAGAGGAAGTGTATCGATCAAAAAAGGCAACGATACATTCCAAAAAAGATATACAGCCAAGTTGCAGTCGACCGGTCAAAATGTGCGGTCGACCGTTCAACTCTCTGGCGTAGCTAGAGAGATGAAAGGTCGACCGCTGTTTTTGCCAATAGAAGTTGCGGTCGACTGCGCACTAGGTACGGTCGACCGGACCATGGCTGTATAGATTGAATCCACTTTGTTTTCTTACCATAATCTCATCTCTCTTTAATCAATCAATTACAACAAATATCTCACAAAAATCATGCTAAAAATCTAGACTTGATAGATTGCTTGGAGGCCAATTAATTGAGAGCTCTTTCCTCTTTAGCTTGTAGATGCAATCCCCTTTTATTTAATTGAGATCTCTTTCCTCTTTAGCTTGTAGATGCAATCTCTCTTTATTACTTTCCTTATTTGTATGTTCTTGGATCTTTTTTTGATATTAATTAATCCTGAAAATCTGATACACTAAATTCAAACTTATTAGTACAAGTGAGCACGTTTTGTGCACACCAAACCAAGAGTCAATATAAAAATCATAGGAGGTAAGGGTGAAAGTTCTAATCTAATCAGGTTTTATGTTCAGTCAGCATGCAGTAGGTTATATTCCATTAATTAATTCGGGTCAGAAAACTCATTATTAAAATCTACAAAAATTCAGGAAAGTAGCTATACATGTCTAGATGTCTAGGTCCAGCATGATGTATTTCATATTTTTCCTTTACAGATAACAGGGTCAAATAAAATAAGCAACAGCGGAATACGCATGAAATTCTGAGTCTGAAAATTCTAACACAGTTGCAGTAAAGTGATGATATCTAACAGATGGTAAATTGGAATTTAAGTCCAGAGTAGGGAAAAATTATCTAGACATCAAGGGTTACATTTTATGTTTAGTAAGTTTCCTCAAATTATGTCATTAACAGGGCTAAAAATCTGATTTAAAGTGAAACATACAGCAGTCCAGAATTCAACTTAACATAAAAAGATACCAATTAATTCACACGATCACATATAGCATACAAATTGGCATTCAAGCAATTCTAGGTGTTAACATGCAAAATTCTAAGGTCTAAGATATATTTATCATGGTCATGGTGTCAATTCATCAATTAGATTCAATTCTAGCATGATCAATTTCAATGTCCAAGTCAACAAGTAATCCTATGCATGAATCTAGTTGTTTAATGTACAAATGCATGAAACATTGGGGACTAGGTTTAGATCGAAGAGAAGCATGATGTTAAGAGTATGTCGGGTTAGCTCGTGTAAACCCTCGATAATTTTAACGGAATTGTCAAACAGTTTTTGATAAATTAAGGACAGGATCTACTTGTAGGAGATCAAAGAAATCTTGAACACAAATAAAAAGAAGGGTTCAAGAAGAGACTTTCCTGTTACTCGGTTAATTCGAATAGTAAGGAATAATGGGATTGGAATCCCGGCGAAACATCCAGAGAAGCACGTGCGACGGCCGTGCGAAGAATTCCAATAGCAATGAACAGCAACACAGTGAGATCCTCACACCAGATCTCGCCCAAAACAGCGGACAGCAAACCAGATCCGCTGTGCACACAATGTAAGACAGCAAAAACGACCAACGGGGGATCTCCCTCACACCGAATCTGCCCCAAACACGGGACAGTGGATGAGGATCAGAGGCGCCCGAACACCAAACAGCAAGGTTGGCCACTCACAATCCGTCTTCAACCTTCGACCAGAAAGAGAGAGAAAGTGAGCGACATGACTATGGCGGCTGGCAGTGGGGGAGGCAACGATGTCTGGCGGCGCGACGAGCAGCGGCGCTGGTCGGGAAGTGACGCAACGACGACGAGAAACTTCGACGGTGAAGAGCTCTATTTTTGCGCAAAACAGAGGGAGGCGAACAGCACGATCCGGGGGCTTGACGGCGATGCAAGGGGGGTCTCGAAGGGGGGAACAGTGAGGTGGGGACGAGGTGCAGGCAGGGGAAATGCGGTGGAGTCGAGCGAGGACGGGGATGAGATGAAGACAGGGACGATGATGGATGGGGCTCGGTAAGTTGGGTTGCGGTGGGTCTTGGGTGATGGCGAGGTGATGAAGAGCGGGGGTCAACGATGAGGGCGATGGATGGGTTGATCGGAGTTTGGGAGGGCTGTGGGTTCGGTTGAAGGGAAACAGAGAAGAGGGAGAGAGGGATGAACATTAATGGGATTAAGAAATAAATTAGGGTTAATGACGACTGGGGTGTTTAATTAGGGTTAGGGTTAAGGGATTAGGGTATTTATAGGGAGAAATAGGGTATTGGGTATTTGGGTATAAATCCAATAAGTAAAATAGATAGGGTATGAAGATATAAAGATCTATATAAACCCGATTACAAAAGAACGCGATTCATAACAAGAACACAATTTGTATCACCTAAATTATTTGAAACAATTATAAACATAATTATCAAATAAATAAAAAGGATTGATTGATCTAACAATCAATATTAATAATAAATAATCGTAATAACAATAAGAATAAAAATACTAGAATTATCAGAGTAATATCAATTTATGAAAATATGAATTTGTCGAAATAGTTCCAATCAGTAAAAAATATTTTGAGGGTTAAAACACAAATAGTTGATCAAGTAAAAATGAAAACAAAGTTTATTTGCAATAGTTATAACTATTGTTTGGAAAATTACTTTTACATGAAATTCAAAACGAATCTAACAATAACAATTTTAAAATTTTGAAATATAGAAAAATACTCACGAAAATACGTATTTACGGGAATAGGGTTACAATTTTTTTTCTTTTCTAATGAATGGCCTTGATGGGGTTCTTTTATATAGGAAAAGAGTTAATGGGAAGTTTTATTAAACCACCCACTTACTAATAACTACCCACTTAACCCACAAGCTCATTCAAACTTCTTTTCCCTCTCATAAATTGGCCGGCCATTGAGAAATTAGTAGAGCACATGCTTCGAGAGACTTGTGTGTGCACGGGCTCTAAATGTGTTTGTGTGTGCATGTGAACTACAGACAAAAATATTAGGAGTTTTAATTTCTACAATTGCATATGTTATTTAATTTAATATGGATTTAATAAAACTAGTTTAAATTAATCATAATAAAAGTTTTGTGCACATTTCATTTATTTCATAATTAGCACGTGCATAAAAGAAAAACACGTGTAAAGCACATGTGGATAAAATATTTTAAAATTTTGTGGTTGTTACAACATTCCCCCCTTAGAATAGTTATATCCTCAGACTATGCTCAAAGGATAAGATAAGAAGAGAAAAAGAAACATACACAAAATACAAAATTTAAACGAAAAGCTCAGGGAAGTCGTTCTTCATTCGCTCTTCTGATTCCCAGGTTGCTTCTTCAACCAATTAGTTCCTCCACATCACCGTGACCATGGGTATAGTCTTGTTCCTCAAAACTTTTTCTTGCCGATCTAGGATCTCCTCTAGCCGTTCCTTGTAACTAAAGTTCGATTGCAGGCCTTCTGGTACTTCCGATAAGTGATGATTTGGATCTTGAACGTAAATCAGTAGCATGGACACATGAAAAACATTGTCCACTAGGTCTTTCTCTTTGGGTAATTCCAATCGATATGTTGTCTTCCCATTCCTTTTAGTATTTTGTACGGCCCTATAAATCTTTGAGCTAATTCCCTCATGTTCCAAACCGGATTACACCCTTCGTCGGAGATACTTTTAAGAAAGCAAAATCCTCTTCTTCAAACTCGTATCTTCTCCACTTTTCTGCATAACTTTTCTACCTGCTTTGTGCCTCGACCAGCCTCTTCCAGATCAACTAGATTTTCTCTAAAGTTTGTTGCACTATTTCTGGTCTTTACATTTGTCTTTCTCCCACTTCATACCAACATACATGCGTTCGACATTTCCTTCCATATAAAGCTTCATATGGGGCCATGCTAGTGCTAGTCTGAAAGCTGTTATTGTATACAAACTCTAACAAAGCTGAGTGCCTTTCCCAGCTTCCTTCGAAGTCTAGTATACAACATCTTAACATGTCTTCCAATACCTGATTCACTCTCTCAGTCTTCCCATCTGTTTAAGGATGAAAGGCAGTACTAAAATCAGTCTTGGTTCCCATAGCCGTAGGAAGACTCCAAAAATGTGACATGAACCGTGCATCTCGATTTGAAATAATTGATACGGGAATTCCATGCAACCTTACTATCTCTTCGATGTACAATTTGGCCAATTTCCTCATCGGCCAAGTAATATTCATCGCCAAAAATGAGCAGATTTGGTTAATCGATCCACTATTACTCATATCGTATCATTTCCCTTGGAGCTTCTAGGAAATCCTATGATGAAATCCATACTGATGGTTTCCCATTTCCACTTCGGAATAGGCAGAGGTTGCAATAAACCTCCGGGTGTAACACCCTGAATTCCAAATAAGACTGAATTCGAAGTTCCACAGGATCTTTACACTTCACTTCGAACAATATTACAAGGAATTAAAAACTTTTATTACAATAGAGTCTTTTTACATCAACACGCAGCGGAATAAATAAAATACAACAATGATAAATATACAATTGTAACAACTTTAGCATTTAAGTAATCTTCAGCAACAAATTCATCTTTATATCTTCTTGTAAATTTCAAGTCCTACATATAAAACTGTAGGCACGTCAATTGCTTACAACCGACAAAATATTATACACGGCCATCCTCGCTATACCGAAAATATAACGATTCTTAAATACTTTGACAAACACAAACTTGATCACAAAACAAAGCTAAAGAGGGACTATCCTATTGATGTCATGGGTGTTGTGCACTTAATCTTTAATGCAGTTATTTATATTTAATGACACTAATGCACACATGTTCGGATTCTATATATCCTATACTACATAGGTCCGAGAGCAAGCCCTTAATCGTACTTCATCTTGTAGGTTTGGATCCCTCACTATGAGTTTAACTACTACGGTAACTACGGTAAGTATCTTAGATGTTCTATGAGTTATGAGTCCATACCCAGACAGTTTGGAGGGGAATCCCACGTTATTACATGACGCCTCATGCAGACAACCTATGGAAAATTCGCCTCCGTCATGGAACGATGGCACTACGTAGTCACCAAACACCTCACATGCGTCGCCACGGTCCCAATAATTCCGGAGATGTATCCATGCCATGACATGATGCATCATGCAGGCAGCCTGTGAATACTCTCACACCGTAGATTCGAGGCCCTCATACTTGTATTTTTCTCTTACTTTCATCACATCTCCATTATAGTGTAGTCCTTACATTTTAGTTTGTTTTTAAAAGAAAATCATCACAACCTAGAGCTAGTTTACCCTACTGAACTTAAACCAAACAAAAGAGACAGTCAGCCCAACTGGCTACTTCTCAAGAGATGCTTAACCCACACTGGTTAGCTCTCAAATTCATTAATAAAAACTGCAAGTCACTAGGGTCTCGCCTAGCCTCTAGATTCCAACAACTATCTCTTTTTAGAGATCAACAATATTTTACATTCGATCTCAAATTAACATTTTAATTTCTTTATTCATAAACTCTTTCTTAAAGAAAATATTTCTTTATAATCTCATAACATGAAGTATCTCATTTCGACTTCTTTTATCAATTTAATCACTTATAGCATTGTATACAATTCAAATAATCTTAATCAAGTATTAATAACCATAAAATCTCATTAAGAAGAGTCAAAGTGCATTCCAAACTTTTATTTCTCTTAAATTAAACAATAGTCACATTTTAATCGATAAAAATTGAGTCCTTCAACAATATTTAATGTAAAATCCTCTTTCAATACTCACAAAATATATCAAAATATTGTAGAAATAATTTTTATAAAGTCTAAACAATTTTAGAAGAATAATAGAATTTTTTTCCCAATTTTATATTTCACTTTAAAACTCAAAGTATCAAAAAAATCAAAAAAGAAAAAAACAAAGCGGCAAGGGCCAGATTCGAACCCAGAACCGAACCCCCGCCAGTGAACAGTAACCGACTTAAAGCACAACCGAAGACCGGTTGGTCTAGAGTGACTAACTGATATACACTGGACTCGAATTATAGTTATGTTTATACTGTCGGTGATTTATATAAAATCAAAAATTTAATAAAACAGAGTCTCTAACAAGACTCAAACCCAGACCAAAGCCTCCGCTATGCTACAGTAATGAACCCAAAGTGCACCCGAAGACCAATTGGACTTGAGTGACTAACTGATATGAAATGAGTTAAATACTTTTTGTTTATACCGCACTGTAATTAATTTTTCTTTAATAAACTCGATCTTTCAATCAATTTGTACTCATTCAAAAAACTTAATTCTTTTCCAGAATATTTTCTTTCAAAATAACAGTATAGTATATTTATTTAAATTTTATAAAATTTTCTTTTTGACAATGTAACAAAGACTTCCTCCCAAATAATATTAGAAACACATATAATCAATTTTCAAATAAAGTGTTGTTTCTCTTCAAAAATCCCTCTATAAACAAAATTATATACACATAAAATATACTAGTGAGATTAATTCCACATTTCTTATCACATTAGCATTAAAAAAAATCCTTCTTCATACATATTGCATTATTTTGACTATAATAGGAAATATTCTACCACGCATCAATTTTTCATACAATCATGATTGATCAATTTGCATGTATTCTAGCATGCAAATATATTAATAAAGCATCATAGCAAATTTCAGGGAATAAATTAAGCAATTCACATCTACCACGCTAATCAAAATTCAACAATTAAACTATATATCAACTAGCATGCATCATACTCCTAATTTAGAAAAAATTTAAGAAACACTCACCCAAGAAATATTAATTTCTTAGCAAATGAACTCGTAGAATGAGAAGCTCATAGTAGCAAAACTCCTTCGAAAACTCCACGAGAACTCCACTTCACCTCCTCGAAATCCGCGCACCAAAACCCAAGCTCCATTTCGGCCAGCAAGACAAAACAGCAAGCTCCACTTCATTCTCTTATTTATATACATATATATACTTCTACATATGTATATATAAGCATATATATAATTGAATAGGATATGTATGTATGCATGTGAGTGGAGAAAGCAAAAGAGGATGGCTAGACTGATTTCGGCTGAGTAATAGGGAGCATTTCAGAAGCACAGGGGGGAAATTCTGGAGGATTTTGGATGTGAACCAAGAAGGAAAGAAGGAAGGGGGTTGGTTTTGGATATGGCAGAGGAGAAGGAAAGATGGAAGATTAGAATGAATGGGTATTATGGGATCATTATATAAGAGATTAGGAGATAGTTATATTAACTACCTTCCCACTAATTCCACTAACTCCACTCACAAAATTTAAAAGCTCATTTTTTCCTCCAACAAAAAATAGCCGGTTTCTCCTCATTCCCAAAACATGTGCACGCGCATCGCACTTACACACACTTCACAAAATTAATTAATTATTTAATTTAAAACAAAGATTATAATATATGGTAAATTTTTAAGTGAAATTAGTTTAGTTTAATTATTAATTAGATTTTTCATGCACAAATTAAAATAAGCACACACACAATTCAAATTTTCATTTTGAAAAGAATACGCTTAAATACGTGCACCGCAAATACGTGCGTCGCCTATAAAATATATAAAATATTAAAAATACGTGACTTTATCAATGGAAAAATATTTAAATATAATCGAAATACAATATAAGAAAAATATATTTAATATACACATCCGATAATGTAATCAATACTTACACAGAAAAACACGTGCATTGCACATATAAAAATATTTAAATAAAAACGAGAGAAAATGAATTTCCGTTTATAAAAAGAATTCGAATACATAAAATAAATAATTGAAACACATAAAAAATATTACACGTAGCAGTAGAAAAATACGTAATCGATACGTGCATCGATAATATGTACCAAGCACGTAAAAATACATAGATTGAAATTTAATATTTGAGTTGACTCAAAATAGAATTTTAAGAATACGAGAAATGCATAAATGGTCGAAATCTAAAAAACGTAGTGAAACACGTTACAAATATTACCAGTAACGGTACAAAATACACGTGCGTAACACACGATGGCAAAATTGTCATTTCCAATTTTGCGAGGTGTTACACCAGGTCTTTGATTCTCTGCCTTAATCTGCTAACAAGTAGCACATCTGGCTATGAAGTCTGCTACATCTCTCTTCATTCTTGACCACTAGAAATGTTGCTTTATATCCTTGTACATCTTGGTACTCCTAGGATGTATCAATAATTGTAACTCCTATTACTCATATTTGTATTTTTAATTTTATTTAATAAAATTCTTGATTATCTTTTTTATTTTTGGTTTTATTTAATTTCTTTTCCTTTTGTATGGTGTGTTGTTCTTCTCTCTCATGTAATTTATTTTGCATTGATTCAGTTTTTTATTCTCATTTATTTGACCTACAATTTGTTCTTGATCTTGTTTATTGTTTAAACCTATTTCATGACTTAATTATCTCTTATTGGATTCTTTTCTCCCTATTGGATACTACCTAGTTCACCCAAACACATATTGTCCCTATATAAACACCCTAATTGAACCCTAACCCTAATTACGAAACCATAATATACTTCCTCTCCCTCCTAGCCATCTTCTGACCTATCCCCACTCCCGATCTCTCTCCTCCCGATCTCCTTGCTGTCGTCGTGCCCTACCCCGATGCCGGCAGAGCCCAGACCATCCACCAGAACCCCCGATCCCTTCTCCTCTTCCCCTCTCCGCTGGACACCCCCCGTCCTGCCGTGCTCCCTATCCTCATTCAAGCTGCAGCACCCCAGGCCACCGCTATGTTACCTGTCATTTTCGACATCGTCTCTTATCGAGGCCACTACCGTCGCATTGTTGTGCCTAGCATTGTCACCGTCGACACCTAAGCAGCTGTCGCCGCCCTTACTGCTGTCGATGCCCTTGTTGCTGCTTTGTTGTGTGCATGTGAAAGCACATGCACCGCTCATGGTTGTATTGGTGTGGATTCTTGTTCTTGTTTGTGCATTCGTTTGTTCATTTTTCGGGATCCATTTCCATTATTCTGTTCTTCATTTTCGTCGTCTTCATATCAGGCAAGTAGCTTGTATGTGTTCTTTTTGTCATACAATTTAATACCGTAAGTAGTCTAATATGAAAATGTGTTTGATCTCATGATGATCCTATTTGTTAGGTTAAACTATTGACATCATCTCTTGATCATGAGTAGTTACAATAATTGATACCCGTTGCATGAAAACAATTAGATTAGATAACACTTTGACTATATGTTGTTTGTGGCATATCGTATGTTGTAGATGACTGTTGCATAGATGTTTGTTGAATGTATTATCTCAGTATGGACTATTTGACTCACATGCCATGTTGATTTGAGTAACCCACATATACCATGTTTTGTATGACATCTAGATTGGACCGTTTGTAGTTAAGTTGTTGGATAAAATGCATAAAAGAACTTTTGTTTGCTGTGTCCTATTTTTTTACAGTAATTTTGACCATATTAACATCTGTAAAAGAAATAAGTTTTTGAACATGATGTGTAGCCTTCGTTTTCTAGTTTTCAGAACTTTTGACGGGTCTGAATTCGATTTTTGATGCATGAGTTATTACTGTTTTACTGCAGTCATATCGTATATTCCAGATTCTGAACTATATGTATTCTGTAAGATATTTTATTTTAAAACTGATATTGAAAGTAGAATTTGAACTCTATACTTTTCTGACTATGTCTAGATATGACTGGGTCCAATTCCTAATTTTTTTGGAATTAATTAATGACTTTTGTATCTCATTTTATGCTTTTGAAACCAATCGAAATATTTTCAAACTGCATGTTGTTCAATAATGAATTATGTTTTCAACCTGATTTTATTCATTTTTATGAAAACTTTGTGAATATGAACTGTAGCCTTAATTGTCTATTTTATCAACCTTTTGACGGATCTGGATTTCAAATTATATTTTATGAATTATCTCTGTTTTGGTACTGTTGTGTCTGAACTTTCAAAATTGAGATTTTATTGCATTACTCTATTCCCTGAATTTTGTTGACTATACTATCTGTAATGTAATTTCATGATATTTTATATTTTGAAACTAGATATGTTAGGGAATTTTTTAGATTTTTCTCAGATTTAATTATGATGATTTTAAACTCTTTTCATGCTTATAAACACGATTTTGCATTTTCTGGCTGAACATAACTTTTGTATTAAACGCTGTTTTCAACCCTATTTTTGTAGTACCCCATATTTTTAAATATTATTTTAAAGATTTATAAATAAATTAAAATGAATTTTGGAGATCTAATAAATATTTTTCTAAATATTTATCTTTTTACTGTGCAAATATTTTCTTGGGAGGTTCAAAAGCCCAAATTATTTTGTGGAAAATTATTATTTATTATTTGGGATTTATTTGTAATTTTTCTAGATTTTTCTGATATTTATTGGACCTATTTGCAAATATTACAAAAAGAATGATCTTTTTGCAAAATTGTCATTTTGAGGGATGAAAGTGCAAAACTGTTTTTCTGGACTTTTTAAACAGTGCCGGCTAGAAATAAATTATTCATTTTGTTTTTAAATCTCAATTTAAATCGTTTTATCAAGTTTCCAATTATATGGATATATTTATGTAAAGTTATATTTTAAAAGGATTACTTTGCAAATGTGTTCAAAACCCTAATTCTCCTAATTCCGACCTATTTAAAAGGTGGAGTGCAGCCATCTTTCGCTGCATAACACAAAAGATTCATTGTTTTATTTTTCTTGGAGATTTAAGGAGAAGATCTTGGATTTCCTTGCTAAGGAGATGCTTTTTCCTATTTCTATCTTGTCTTCGTTTGATCTCTTCAACAAGGTGAGTGACTTGTTTTATTTTATTTTATTTTGTGCATGTTGTAAATTTATTTTGTTTTGTTCTTTGAATGTTGTATTTGGTGTTTCATCTATTAGAAAGCATGCTAGGGTTTTGATATGAATACATATGGTGGATTGAATGAATGGATAAGTTAAAATTGGATCTATAGAGAAGAACCCTAGTTATTTGTGAGTAGAGTTGCATGTGGATGATTTTAAATTGTTGGAAAATCTAATATAAATTGTGAGTAGACTATTTCTTTTGGGTTATTACTGATTTGATTGAGTATGGTGAAAGTTATGCATTAATTGATTAAAGATGAGATTTTTAAGACTATTGGTGAGTTGGATGAAAACAACTTGGCCATGTTAATGATAAATTTGTTTATGAGTCAACTGTTGAGAATAGTTGAGATTGAGTTTGAGGAATTTTGAGAAGGAGTAATGGATTAAATGACCATGTCTTGAGGATTTGAGTTGTGATGACTAAATTTGGGTTTGATACATTTTGACTAAATTTGGGAATTTTTGTGATTTTGTGAAAGGTATTACTTGAATTTGGATTTCTCAAACACTAAGATTAAATCTGAATATTTTGTTATTATAATTTACAGATTTGTGAAGTTCTTTCGGTGCACAAACATGCACAAACATTTTTCTTGAGTATCGTATTTTGTGTTTTAGAAGAAATTAAGTTTTATGTGTTTTCGAAGGATTTTTACTATATCTCAACTTATTTTGGTACTGATAAGGTTTGGAATATAAAACAAGTTATTTTGATGTATGACTGATTCTTAAAAACTCTAATTTTGATATATGCACACGTTCCTGTTTTTATTTTGAAGAAGTTCATCAAAAAGCTATTTTATCAATTCAAGTGGTTTTTGATTGGTTTTAATGGATCTTTGTATATCCTATAAGTTGTATTTGATCATATCAGAAATATTTTTTTTATAGATTTCATTTTTGTAAAGTAAATCTTCGTATCGGTTGAAATATGCACAACCCAAACTGCAGTCTGTAGGTGTGACAGTCGACTGGAATGCTTTGACAGTTGACCGTCGCTACCTGGCTGTTGTGTTTTTCTCGTTTTCTTAAAATCTCGTGCGGAATAATCGACTGAACCATTTCTCTAGTCGACTGTCTCTGCTCAGTTTTGATATTTTCTCGAGGTGTTAGATTTTCACTCTGGACAGTCGACTGGTGACTTTTACAGTCGACCGTCAATACTTAGAATTATTTTTCTTAAAAATGTTGGATTTTCGCTCTGGATAGTCGACTGATGACTCTTTACAGTCGACTGTTACTGATGTTTTCTTGAGTTATTCTGATGTTCTTTAAACGATTGATTCTTTAAATATTTTGGATCTATAACTTACTATTCTAAATATTATTCTTTCTACAGAACATATGTTTTTCAAGATATTTTATTGCTGGATTTGGATTCTGGAATTTTATAAAGATTTGGTTTTTGTTGATTGGAGAGGTTTCTCCCTATGATGGTTTTGGCGATGGATTTGTGAATTTTGGTCTTGTTGAGATCTCTAGGAGTTGAGTGGGAGTCCTGTGAATCGGCAAGTTGAGATTGTTGAGTTAGACCTGGGGAGTCTTAGTTTAGTTGTTGTTGAGTATTTAAGTGTAGCGCCCCGAATTTCTAATAAGATATCTTAGAAAATACGTGGCACAATCCCAGCAATCCACTTCAATATAATATTAAACACAACCAACACCACTAAAATTTTCAACTTTTAGTACAACAATCACTTACATAGCACAGCGGAAATTAAAACATCTCAACTCCAAATTTTCTTTTTATTTACAACACTAACTCAAATCTGTTTTTACAATTTTACACAAAACTCTTATTAAATCACTTTTCTCAAAAACCAACTCAAGATCCAACTTCCAACTATAAGCAACAACCTGCAACATATGAGGCTAGAGATGATCCCTAACCCCCAAAACTAACGGGGTCAGCCATAAATGGTGTGAGTGACATAAAATCAAACAAGCAACATAAATAAAACTTAAGCATGGATTCATAAGTAACATATAGTGAACCAAAATACATAAAATATGAGATAGCAAGAAATGCAACAACAAGTGTTACTAAACCAAGTGTCAAGTGTAGAAAACCGGAAAACCACATGCATAAAACTAAGTCAAGAAAGTACAATTTCTATATGCGGACTCTCTAATGCGTACTTGTCGAGGTCTATGCATCCCATTCTACATAGGTTCGGTGCAAGCCCTTAATGTCTTCACTTCATAGGGTTCAATCCCCCGCTATGCAACTAATCCTATCACGATGACTACTACAAGATAAAGATAAACTGTAAGAATTAGCCCATGCTTGATAATTCCGGAGATAGATCCCACATCTCAGGTATTTTACCTGGATAATTCCGGAGATCATCCCACATCTAAACATTGACACATCATCACATGAATACCACATGTGCGTCGCCTCGACTTTGATAATTCCGGAGATCAATCCCACATCTCAAGCAACCACTTGGATAATTCCGGAGATATATCTCACATCGCAGGTAATTTACCTGGATAATTCTGGAGATAAATCCCACCTCTCAAGTAAGTTACTTGGATAATTCCGGAGATTAAATCCCACATCTAAAGCCATACTGAGGTACATAACTCATGTTCCCGTTCATCATATCACCACTAGTGCATGTCCTTATTATTTGTGGGTTATTTAATTACTCAACGAATCTCCTAGAGTGATGTGCCCTACCGGCCTAAAATCAAAACTGAATAACTGAAATGCCTCAATGGGCCTCAACAAATAACTCAACACCGGTATACTAGAGTCACACACCTCTAGAGACTCAAACTCAAATGTCTAAATCAAATTTCCACTAAACAAGTGGCTCAACTGAATATCTTAAATCAAATGGCTTAACTGAATATCTTAATATCAAATACTGAACTGAAGATCAAATATAGACTGAATTATCTGAAACCAATCATTCGAAATAATCCTCAAGTTTACAAAGATCCTTCAGTACCAGTCGACTTATACTGTGGTAAGTCGACTGCCCAGAAAGGACGATTATCCAAAGTTTTACAAAAATATACTAAGTCATAGCAGTCGACTTAAAAGAGAATCGGTCGACTTACCCGAGGTAAACTCCAAAGATTTTTACAAAAATATTCTAAGTACTCAAGTCGACTTAAAGAATTATAGGTCGACTGTCCCGAAGGGACTGCAATAACCTTTACAAAATAGTTTCTCAGTGAACCAGTCGACTGCCTAAGGGCTAAGTCGGCTGTCCAGAACGAAATTTTCAAGGAAACTAAAATACAGTAGCAGGTTCATATCAGTCGACTGTACAGTAGACCAGTCGACTGTCGGCCTACAGTTTTTCATAATTTAGATCTGAATACAAAATCAAAACTGGGGTTTTTCTAAAGATTCATCGTTTATGGAAATAGTTCATATTCAGGCAAAATGACAAATCTCAGCTAATCTCCATTTTGGATGTATTACCCAAAACATCGAATATGTCAATACCCAAGTTCTCATGCTCTAGATCACTAATCCTTCCATTAGGGTTTTCTCATTACTAAATTTCTTTCACAACTCTTAATAAAAATCTGATTTACAGATATACGATCCAGATGCTCATCATCCGATCATAACCATACTCAAATCTTAATATGCTTTTTAGCAATACCATTTTATAAACAAAAGATCTACTAATCATTCGTAGATTTCACAACATGGTACAAACAACAATCATTATTCACATGAATCATACCACAATTTCAAGATCTATATCATTCACAACATCAAATCAAACAACATTGCCACCCGCATTCATAGATCAACAACAAGACAAATTTATATCATTCACAAAACAAAACAAAACACACAATGTCACTCACCTTTGAATTTAGAAAAATCCACGAAAAAGTCTTCCTTTTGCTAGATCCAAACTCCTTTTTGCTCACCAAAATCTGTATATTCTCCACAATGACGGCTGGAAAAATCCTTTAAATATCTGGGAATAGGTTTAGGGTTTTACCCATTTGCAAAATAATCCCTTCCAAAATACAACTTACATATATAGTTCTTATTCTTGAAAATTCAATCAAAATTCATTTAAATTTGGATTTAAAAGTAAAATATAATTCTAAATCTCAACCAATACTGTTCAAAACGTCCAGAATATATATTTTACACTTTAACCCCTAAAAATGTCAAATTTGCAAAAAGGTCCTTCTTTTCTCAAAAATTGCAAATAGTTCCAATTAATTTCAGAAAAATATGGAAAAATACTAAATAAATCCCAAATATTAAATAATGATTTTTTATAAAGAAAAACTAAATTTTCAAACTTCTCAAAAAGTATTTGCACGTGTTTTGTACGTGTAACAAGATAAATTTTCTGAAAATATTTATTAAATCTCCAAAAATCAATTTAAATTCATTTTCAAATATTTAAAATAATATTTGAAAATACGGGATTCTACATTAAGTCTGGCAGGATACACTAGCTCTAGAGATGGAGATTTTGTGTTTTAATAATAATAACCAACTTAATGTCAGGCACTAGTGGGGATGTGACGGAACTTGGGAAACGTAAGTATGGGCTCATGGTTTGTTTAGTCCAACGGATGCGTTCCAGGACTGTTTTTTGTTCTATCCCGAAAGGACATTTGTGTGTTCGCGTGTCGAGGGTCTCCAGGCCTATTCACGGAGCATGCAGGGTGCATTCGCGTGTTGAGGGTCGGCAGGCCTATTTACGGAATGTACCTGGTGTGTCTGCACGTCGAGGGCCTTGCAAGCCTATTCGTGGGATACACGGTTTGGGAGATGAATCTCCGGTTGTTTTTGAGCTATCTTACATGATGCTTGCGCGTCGAGGGTTGTGGTGCCTGTTTGCGGAGTATTCTGGATCTTGTTTTCCATTACCGTAGTAGGATTAGTTACATAACGAGGGGTTATCCCTATAAAGTGGAGATCGTTAAGGGCTTGCACCGGACCTATGTACTATGGAATGCATAGAATCCGACAAGTATGCATTAGAGAGTCAGCATATAGAATTTGTTTTCTTGACTTGGTTTTATGCTTGTGTTTTCCTGTTTCTCCTACACCTGACACTTAGTCTATATTCACTTGATGTTTTCATGTATTACTATTTACTATCTGATATTCCTTGATGTTTTCATGCTTTACTTATTTGTTATTTCTCATTTCATTTATTCTTGCTGTTAATACTTGTTGTTGATAACTCTATGTTTTATGATTTAATTATGTTGCTTTGTTTTTATGTCACTCACACTGTTATGGCTGACCCCTGTAGTTTTGGGGGTTAGGGTTATCTCTAGCCTCATATTTACAGGTGTAAATTTTGTAAAAGAAGTGTTGTAAAAAACAAGTTTGTAATTCAAGGTGTTTATATTTCTGTTGTGTTTTGTAAATGATTGTTGTAATAAAAGTTGAAATAAAAATTATCTGTATTTTTGGCTATGTGTACTATTGCAATTGAAGTTGATGGTGGAAATTGTGCCACGTATTTCTAAGATATCATAATGAAAATTAGGGGCGCTACAGTTTTTGTGGCTGATATGTGACTTATATATATGTGCTGGAATCGGCAGAGAGTCTAGTTTCTAGATTTTCTAACAGATCTGGATTTTCTATTCTGTAGCAATAGGAATATCAGATTTGGTACAGTAGTGTCTTGCTATCCAGAACTGAAATTTTCATTGTTTTGACTATTATGAATTGTTTTTATCAACCGTTGCAATCACTATTTCATCTTATACTTATTTCCTGTTCTTGCCATGTCTTTAGCCTGTTGTATTCGTTCACGCATGTTTATTAATAATTAAATAAATCAAGCCTGGGTTTTTAAGGGTAAAGATCGAGTAGTGGACAATATAGAAATGCATATTCAGAAGGGACTCGTGTCCCCATTGTTTACTGCGGTACCTACTATTTATCTCTGGATGCATGAGGGCATGATCCATGACACTGTTTGTTATTACTGTTACTGTTACTGTTTGTCTGAATATATTGCTCTATAGAAGTTCCACTACAAAATCTTAATGCGAAACTGTTTGATGTAGCAACCATGTGGTAAAATCTGGGACGCATGAAGTGCTACCTAGTTAGTAATGAACATTAGACATAAGAATAACTGTTTACACTGTCATATCCTGTTACGGTTACTGTGGACTTTACAACTGAACATTAGACATAAGAATAACTATTTACACTGTCATATCCTGTTACTGTTACTGTTGATTACTGCTACCGTTGACACACTGTTACTGTTGATCCTTACTGTTACTGTTATGCTTCTCCTGTTATCACTACACTGTTACTGTCATCTGTAGACTGTTATATTTGCTACCCTCTCCATGTTAATATTACTTGTTTAGTTTAGTTTTCCCTTCATTTTCCTACTTTGTATATGTTACTTTTTATATGTAGGATTAAAGCTCCTCCATAATAAATATCTCATTCCGTGGATCGATGACTTACTTAATCGACTTAAAGGATCAGCAGTTTTCTCCAAAATTGATTTTCGGTCGGGTTATCATCATGTTCGGATTAAGGAGGAAGATGTGCATAAGACGGCTTTCCAAACTCGTCATGGACACCACCACCACCACCCCCCCCCCCCCCCCCCCCCCGCCCTCCGCTGTTGCAACCTTCACATCCACCGCCGCCTCCTCCTCTTGGTAAGGTTGTGTAGGTCAGATCTCAACAACCTCACCATGAGCCTCATCCTACCTAGAATGCAGGGTCAATCCACACATGCACCCCCTCCTCGGGGCCCGTTGAGCAACAAGACCTCTGCAAAGTCATTAACTCCCGAAAGCAGGGAATTGAGATCCACCATCGCTTGGATGAAAGGTGCTCCCGAGTTGATGTTCCCCCCTTATAACACCGTAGAAGTCAGTGGAGTCCATCCCCCCGATGAAAAAAGTCCCCACAGATGCCCACGCCACGAGGCGAAGAAGCAAGATTAGCCTGACTCCTGTCAGTCGACAAGCTACTAGGAACAACAAAGAGCTAAACTTCGGGAATTCACCGACCAAGTCTTTAAAGTTCCTCAGGGTGCCCCAAGAAAAGATAGCCAAACAAGCGATCCACACCCTAGAATCGAGCAAGAAGAAGAGTCATGTGGGTTAACTCGATCTAAGGGGCGAGAAGAGGAGATCCTTCATCGCATCCGAGAGATGGAAGATAGCCTTGCCTGGATTGGTCAAGTGGATGATCTCCGAGCAAGATGATATCGCCCCCATCCAACCTCTCTTGAACAGAGCCATCCTTGAATCCCATGTCCATTAGAAATTCAAGCCTCATACCTTCGAGTCATACGACAGTGAACCGAACCCAGCATATCACATCGAGAGTATCAAAACTCTCATGATGATCCACTGAGCCTCCAACATGCTCCTCTGTAGAACTTTCCCATCCACCTTAAAGGGATAGGCACGGGAGTGGTACTCCCGTCTCCCTCCAAGATCCATCTTCTCCTTTGATGAACTCGAGGAGTTCTTTTTCATCCACTTCGTCAGCAACCGCCTAACCGAGAAGACGAGTGCCTCCGTGCTCGAGTTGAAGCAAAGGGTTGTGTATCCAATGAAGGATTTCATTAGAAACTTCCTGGCCGATTCTAGGTCTATCCCCACACTTAACTCAGCGGTAGCAGCTGTCGCCTTCCACCATAACGTCTGTGACACCAACCTCAAAACATCTCTTGTCAAAAAGCATCCCCAAGACTTTTCCGAGCTCACGATAAGGTGTAAGAAGTACATCCAGGCTGAGGAGTTTCTTCATCCCCATCACCAATGTGATCCATCATCCGGAAACAAACAAAGAAGTCCACATGCAAAGGCGCCCAACAAATCCTAGAATGACAGGTTCGCTCAGCAACGCCCTCCTTGGTCCTCGCTTTGACAAGTTTAACCCTCTCAATGCTAGAGTATCGACGGTTCTTATGGAAATCGAAGGAGATGGGCTTCTCCAGCTCCCTCCTAGGATGAACCTATCAAACAGAAGAAGAGATAAAAGCGGATGGTGCCAATTCGACAAGGACCATGGCCATGACACGAATGGTGCCAATTGGACAAGGACCATGACCATGACACAGATGAGTGCTGAGTTTTCAAAGATGAAATCAAAGCACTTATTCGCCGCAATCCCCTCTCCAAGTACACAAAGAATGGTAAAGTTGATCCCCATCACTTCTCTTGTTTCTCCACCAACTCGAGGATCTTAAAGCGAGCAAAGAGAGATCCCAAGTCTAGAGACTTGGTGCATAAGACAATCCTCCATCCCATCAACGGAGGTCCTATGGGTGGAGAGTCCAACTCCTACAACACGATGTTCATCTGAGAGTTCAACTAAGTGCACAACGTCCCCCTTAATAAGAGCATGGGAATTCTAATAACTTCATTGGAAAAGGATCTTGAGGGCATTCAAACCTCTCACTGTGATGCGCTAGTGATCAGCCTCTCCAAGGAATACCACGAAATGCACCGCATCCTGATTGACAATGGTAGTTCGGTGAACATCTTCTTCTTAGAAGCGTTCAAATGCCTCAAGCTCTCTAGGGACCCTTTGAATCTCGTGGGGTACACCCCCAAGGATTGACTAGGTTCTAGTCATGATCGAATGAATAGCCACGCTTGACGTGACTGCAGGAAAAGCCCCAACTACCAGGATGGAGGCCATGGACTTCATGGTCGTTGATGTGAAGGCTGCCTACAATGCTATGCTCGGCCGCCCTAGACTAACAACTCTTCACATCATAGCTCCAGCCTTCTAGATGAAGTTCCCCACACCAGCTAGGGTAGGAGAAGTTAAGAAGTCAAGAGGTGGTTCGGAGGTGCTACACAACTACAATGGGGGGGAGGGGGGGGAGGTCCTCCCACTCGAAGCATTAGATCTCTCTCAAGAGAAGAATCAAGTCGAGTCTGAGCCCATTGTGAATTAGACGAAGTACCCTTCTCCTGTGAAGACCCATCCAAGTGTTCTAGAGTTGGCCAAGCCCTCCCCCATCAGGTCCAAGAATAACTTGTTACAGGGTCTCCAAAATCATTCACCTAGGAGCATAACGATTTGAAGACCCGAGGGGCAAGGATGTTGCTCTGAGGAAGTTCAACACTTAACTCATTCTACTAGATTTGTAATAAGATCAGCATTTATAATGGTCACTGCATGTAATAAGGGCTAGTGTCACGCCCCGCTTACCAAAAGGAATACGGAATACGAGTACGTGACAAAGCCCAGTGAATGATTTTCATCATTCAAGAGCTGTAGGATCGACTCAGCATCATAACAAGAATATAACAAAATGTACATAACCACGCATGCATGAATAATTTATTAATCAACAGAAAACAATCGAAACAAAATAATAATATCCCAAATCATTTTCAAATCTGGATCAAAAGATAAAACTCGGGACTATAAGCCCGTTACAAGATTCAAGTAGCAAAAGAAATAAATAACTCAAAAACAAAATATTTAAAGCAAGTCTTTTCTCCAAGTGAAGCCTAGAACGTCTGCTCACCAATTTCAGCAGGCAATTCATCTCCAAAGTCCGTATATATAAATAAAAAAAGAAAAAAATAGAGAAAACATGACAAATGCCCTTAGTGCAAGTTAGGGCCGCAAGTAGTACAAGTAAGGATAAGAAAACAAGTGCAAGAAATATGGAACAAGATTTGGAATCATGAATGTATAACATAATATAATAGGGATGCAACAAGTAGTGGAATTCAAGAAAATAGCTAGCAAGAAAGACAACTCAAGTGACAAGATTGGGTAACAAGTACTAGTAGTAGAATAAGTGGCAAGTGAACATATAATGGTATCAAGCATCAAGAACAAGTATCACGTACAACTATCAAGTAACAGGTAACAAGTTTCAAGTAACAAGTCCCAAGTCCCAAGTAACAAGCATCAAGTAGGGTATCAAGTGTGTACAAGTGACAAGTTAATCTTAAGTCTAATGTTTAATTCTATCTAGGTAGCACTTTATGCATCCATACTTTTACTACATGGTTGCTACATACAATCAGTTACGTTTAGGCCTAGTGGTGGATTTTACAGGGCAGTGTACTCAGGCATCAAGTATCAAGCAAGCATGGTTCATGAATACGAAATAATGTGACAAGTTCACGAACCAAGTTCGTGAATACACTAACAAGTTCAAGAACCAACCGTGGGTTCATGAATGCACAACAAGTTCATGAACCAAGTAATGGGTTCATGAATACGATCAAGATACAAGCTTGTTATTTATTATTATTATCAACCAAGTATGAAAGTGTGAGAAACACATCAAGTAAACATGATCAAGAACATGGAACAAGTTTAAGATAATTATAAAATATATTCGAGGGTCAACACAAATTAAGATTATCAAGAACTACGAAAATTGCAATTCTGGACAGCATGACGTTGCTGCACCAAAACTGTGATTTCCGTTGCTATAAGATAGCAAATATGGATCCGTCTGATGTCCTAGAAACTAGACTCCTACCTAGTTCCAATGCATATAATTAAGATACATAAAAGTTGTAGCAGTTGATGTCAAAATAGCAAACAATACATCATTTATGTTCAGCCAGAATTTGTAAAGTTGTGTTTATGCATATGAAACAGGTTTGAAACTTCATTAATGAATTCTAAGAAAACTAGGGAATGTTCTCTAAGGTGTCCAGTACCAGCATACAAAACTTCAAGTCATTTACTTACTGGTAGCATAGTTAAAATAATTGTAAACCAAAGTGGTGCAGTAGTTTTTATGAATCTGCGATTACAAACACAGCAGCAGTAAAACTGCGATATCTCCTAAACCGTAACTCAGAATTCAATTCCGTCAAGAGGGTGATAAGATAGATGTCTAGGCCTAAGTTTCATATTCAGGACTCAAGTTCAGATTCTGGTTTAATCGAGGTCGAAACAGCAAGCCAAGATAGGACATAACCAAATAAGACACTTTTTGCATGAAATGTATCAAAATTATACTAGTTGTGAATAAGTGTATCAACAAAGGATTGTGACTCTTGGATCATGTAATAGATAAGGCGAAACATGAGATCATCAACGATAAATAAAAAGGAGTCACATTTACAATTTACTTGCAGTATTTTGAAGGAAAAGCTTGTACTAGAAAACGAAATGTACAAGAAGATACTTGCCTTAGGGACGACGATGAACAGGAAGAGGGGGTTTGGCGGCTAGGTGGCTATACAGTAGATTAGGGTTAGGGTTTCAAGGGTAGGGTTATATATGGGTTTATGGTTGTGAACAGGTTTTGGGTTTAATGGGTAGTGGATCCAATAGGGGTTAATTAAATAGAATATATAAAACATGCTTATATATATATATATATAGGTTAATTAAATAGAATATATAAAACATGCATATATACATACATTAAATCATGAACAATCAAAACAAATAGTAACAATAATACTAATAAAAATAACGATAGAAATAATGACGCCAATAACAATAATAGTAACAAAATTGGAATTTCAATAGATAATCAAAGATAACAATAGTAAAAATAAAAATAATAATCATATTAGTAACACCAACAATAATAATAATAGCAATGACAATAATAATAAAATTAAAAATAATAATAATATGAATACCAAAATAAGATTTGAGTTCAGCAGATTCATAAAAATCCAAATAGTAATAACATAATAGATTTGGACTAAAATATAAATAGTCGATCATTTGAAAATGGAAAATAGGTTGAAATACTCCATTATTCGAAAATAAATATAATTGTCCAAGAAAATATTTCAAATGTAATGTCCAAGCCAAATTTAACAAATACTGAATTTATAAATTTTAAATACAGAAAATATATAGAAAATATGTATTTACGGAAACATGGGTTACAGCTAGCCTCCTAGGTAGCCACTTAGATTTATTTTTTGAAAAAAAAACTGATCATTTTCTTTCGCAAGATTTATAACACCCCACAAAATTGGAAATGACAATTTTGCCCTCGTGTATTACGCACGTGTATTTTGTACCACTACGGGTAATGTCTGTAACGTATCTTACTATTTATTTTTGGATTCCGATTATTTATACATTTATGTCTTCTAAAGATTTATTTTACCCTATTTGATTCAACTCAAATAGAAAATTTCAATCTCTGTGTTTTACGTGTTTTACACGTATTATCGATGCACGTATCGATTACGTATTTTCCACCGCTACATGTAATATTTTCTATGCATTATAATTATTTATTCATGACTCCTTCGAATTTGTTTTATAAACGGAAGTTCATTTTTCTCCTATTTTGATTAAAATATTTTTATGTGTGGTGCACGTATTTTTAATGTACGTATTGATTACATTATTGAATGTGTGCATTAAATATATTTTTCTTATGTTGTATTTCGATTATCTTTAAATATTTTTCCATTGATAAAATCGATTTTATATTTAAATATTTTATGTGTGACGCACGTGTTTGTAATGCATGTATTAGTTGCATTATCTTTTAAAATAAAATTTCATGAAATATGTGTGTGTGTGTATTTTATTCATGCATGAAAACTATAATTTTTAATTAAACTAGTTTTATATGCATATTACATATATAAATATATATTTTAATTTAAATAAATAATTAATTTTGTGAAGTGTACACAAAGCACGTGCACGTGCACATGTGCAATGTGCACACTCAAAAAATGATAGGCCGGCTGTTTTGAGGATGGAGGGAAAAGGTAATGTTTTGAATTAATGATTGGAGTTAGTGGCTTAAATGGAAAAGTAGTTAATGTAACCACTTAATTAAATCCTATAAAATAGTACCCCAAAAAACAATTCACTTTCTCCTTCTTCCCCTTTCTTCTTTCTTTTCTGCTGAATCCAATCCACCAGCAATTCAACTCATTTTGTTCCTCCACTCGCCCACATATATATACATATATATGACCTATAATATATTCTATTATACACACACACACACACACACACACACACACACACACACACACACACACACACATATATATATATATATGGAAAGGATCGGTTGAGCACTCCTCTAGTGCTCACCACGTGAACACTAGGCCTTCGGGCGTTCATATCGAAAATTTGAACCGTTCACATTGATCTACACATCTAAATTAGTCTAAATATGTAAAATCAAATCATTTAAAATTCATTTGCCCATTCATTGAAGTATTACAAAATTGTATGGCTGAAAATCATTGTTTTTATAGTCACATGATGGATGGGCAAATGAATTTAAAATGATTTGATTTTACATATTTAGACTAATTTAGATGTGTAGATCAATGTGAACGGTTCGGATTTTCGATATGAACGCCCGAAGGCCTAGTGTTCACGCGGTGAGCACTAGAGGAGTGCTCAACCGATCCTTTCCCTATGTATATATATATATATATATATATATATATATATGAGAGTGAATGTTGTTCCTGTTGCTCTGCCGAAATGGAGTTGGGGGCTTTTGGGCACATTTCTCCCTTGTGCACGGATTTTTGAGCCATCGGATTGAAGAAGAAGAAGATTGCTTTGGGGGTTTTGCTTGCATAGATTTTTCTTCAATTTGGGTGGGTGTTTCTTAAATCCTTTCTAATTTAGGAGTAGGATGCATGCTAGTTGATGTATGGTTTAGTTATTAAACTTTGATTGGTAGAATGAATGTAGATTGCTTAATTTGTGTCATGATGTGTTGAAATGCTATTGTAATTCAAATAAATGACTAGAACTTTGCTAATTAGAAAGAGAAAAATGAAAATAGTATCTAGTGAATTGTTGATGCATGGTAGAATATTTTTATAAGAGTCAAGACAATGTGACATGTATAAGAATAGTTTTAAAATGCTATTATAATAGAGAAATATGGAAATGGTCTCATTAATATATATTTTATGAGTATAAGTAATTTTTATAAAGAAGTTTTGATTAGAGACAACACTTTATTTGAAAATTGATAATATGTGTTCTTTAATACAATTTGGGAGAAATCTTGTTACATTGTCAAAAATGAGAATTTTAAAAAATTTAAATATATGCACTATACTGCATTTTTGAAAGAAAATGTTCTGGAAAAGAATTGGATTTTTGAACGGTACAAATTAGTTGAGTAATTGAAATTATTAAAGAAAGTCATAAACAGACCAGTAGTATATAGCAATTTTAACTCTGGGTTATAACAGAAAATGGAATTTGGCATACTGGTTTACAGTGTGGATTTATAGCGCTGTGAACAGTATAGGAGGTCCTCCTGGGTTCGAGTCTTGAAGAGGCTCTGTTTTATTGAATTTTGATTTTTTCCGAAATACAGTACAGTACCTACATAAAGTAATTGAATGAACTCATATTGCTAACTGCCTTTGGCCTTTCTAGTCTTTGGGTGTGCTTTGGGTCTGTTACTGTAACAGGGTGGAGGTTAGGGGTTCGAACCATGGCGCTCGTGGCTTTTTAAATGAATTTTGATTTTTTTTAGTATTTCTTGAGTTTTAAAGAGTATAAAAATTGGGAAAAAATTCTAATAATCTTCTAAAATTATTTAGACTTCAAAAAAATTATTTCTACAATATTTTGATATATTTTTGTGAGAATTGAAAGGGAAATTTACATTAAATAATGTTGAAGAACTCAAATTTATCGATTGAAATGTGACTCTTGTTTAATTAAAGAGAAAGATGAAAATTCGAATGCTATTAAAATCCTCTTGACGAGATGTTAGTGATTGATTGAGAATTTTTGAATTGCACAAAATGCTATAAGTGATTAAATTAATAAAAGAAGTTGAAGTGAGTTACTTCATGTTATGAGACTATAAAAGAAATGTTTTCTTTGAAAAAAGAGATTGTGAATAAAGAAATTGAAATATTAATTTGTGATTGAATATAACATATTATTGATCTTTAGAATGAGATAGTTTTTGGAATCTAGAGGCTAGGCAAGACCCTAGTGACCGGCAGTTGTTATGAATTTAAGAGCTAACCAGTGTCGGTTGAGTATCTCTTGAGAAGTAGCCAGTTGGGTTGACTTGCTTTTGTGTTGGTTTAAGACCGGTAGGGTAAGCTAGCTCTAGGTTGTGATGATTTTCTTCTAAAACAAATTAAAAACTTAAGGACTACACTATAGTGAAGATGTGATGAAAGTAAGAGAAAAACACAAGTATGATGGCCTCGGATCTTTGGTGTGAGAGTGTTCACAGGATGTCTACATGATGCGTCATGTCATGACGTGAATACATCTCCAGAATTATCGGGACCGTGGCGACGCTTGTGGGGTGCTTGGTGACTACGTAGTGCCATCGTTCCATGGCAGAGGCAAATTATCCATAGGATGTCTGCATGATGCGTCATGTCATGATGTGGGATTCCCCTTTAGGATGTCTGGACATGGGCTCGTAACTTATAGAGCATCTAAGATACTTATCGTAGTTACCGTAATAGTTAAACTCATAACGACGGATTCAATCCTACAAGATGAAGAACGGTTAAGGGCTTGCCCTCGGATTTATGTAGAATGGGATGCATAAATTTGAATAAGTGTGCATTAGTGTCATGAAATATAAATAACTGCATTAAGGTTAAGTGCACAAGCACACACGACATCAATAGCATAGTCCCTCTTTAGCTTTGTTTTGTGATCAAGTTTGTGTTTGTTAAAGTATTAAAGAACTGTTATACTTTCGGCATAGCGAGGATGGCCGTGTATAATATTTCTTTGGTTGTAAGCAACTGACGTGCCTACAGTTTCATATGCAGGACTTAGAATTTACAAGAAGATATAAAGATGAATTTGATGCTGATGATCATTTAAATGCTAAAGTTGTTATAGTTGTACATTTATCATTGTTGTATTTTATTTACTTTCCGCTGCGTTATGATGTAAAAAGACTTTGTTGTAATAAAAGTTTTAAATTCCTTATAAAATTGTACGAAGTGAAGTGTAAAGATCCTGTGGAACTTCGAATTCAGGGAATTCGGAGTGTTACAAGAGTCTTGTATAAGATTCTTGTACTACTATCTGGATGTAAAACAATTCGTTTGGTGCCTATCTCCTCTTCCGAGCTACACCAATAATTCATCAACTCTATGCAATGTATGAGATCAGTGCTCAGCTCATCTTCCGAGCTGCACCAATAACTCATCAACTGCAAGTAATGGATTTAGTGCTCAGGACCTCTTTTTAGCTACACTAACAACTCATCAACTCATTGGTTGGAGGTGATAAGTTGTTGATGTAGTTCCGAAGAGGAGCTGGGCACCTAACTCATTACTTCTAATTCTGTATGTTACATGAAAATTATTTGTGAGATATGAAAGTTTGAAAAATCTATCTATTTTCACGTAGTTTTGGAGGAATTGGATTTCGATTCACTGATTGCGAGATATGCTTGTTTTCGTGCAGCAGTGTTGAGAAATTCCAGATTCGTCAAACCATGTTTTTATGTTATTTCTTATTTTTGATGACTTATCTATACTTCCTGGAATATTATAAAACTTATTATTTTGAGTCTATATCTATAGGGGATTACCCCAGATTTTTCATGGAATTATTTGATGAGTTTAAACAATCTGAAAATTTTCATAGCAAAATTCTATCATTTGATCAACCTTTTTACTGTTTAAACATGAAAGGTTCGAGAATCTGAAAATCTGAAATGTAAAAACACAGCTGCAGTAAAATGGGCATAACTCTTGCTACAAAACTCGGAATTCAAAAATTCTGGATGCTATTGACATTTAGACATTCGGGGCTACATTTCATATTCAGAAAATATTTCATTTTAAAGTCATTTACTGCTTCAAAAACAGTGATCAAGTTTAGGTCAGCAACATGTATAGTTCTTAAGGTATTTTTCTTGGATATAAATTAATTAAACATGATCGGTTTCGATTCTATTGTCAACAATTCGTGTAACTAGCAGGATAGGTGTCCAACATGATAAATAAATTTTATAACACACACACATACCAGTCTTTCATCAATCAATCATCAAACCATCACACGACATACAACCTAACGATTGTCCCTACAATAATTTATTTGTGTTGTGACTTGTATGAATAAGCCTATTAACAATTCTATATGCATTCATTAAAGATCCAAACTTTACAGTCATATTGGCACGATGTCAAGAATATTGGGGTTAGCTCGTGTAAACTCACAATAAACCCAACGAAAGAGATAACAAGGGCAATACGATAACAAAAAGATCTACTTGTAGGAATTTCAATAACACTTGAATTTGATACGAGTAACAATTCAAGGGGACGGTGACTTGCCTGTTAGACGATGAAAACGAATACCAAGTATAATAGAATATGAATCCTGAAGCAACGAACTCACGAACTAGCACAATTAACACGTGCACAACACGTGTATAGAGAGAAAACAGCAACAGCCCAAGAGAGAGACAGCAGCCACTATCGTCGATGGCCGGCCAAGGGAGGCGCGCTGGCAGGCGGCCGTCGACGGAGGTAGGCGGCACGAGGGGCAGGGCTGTACTAGGAGGCGTCACCGGCGATCGAATCTGGAAGTAGATGAATCGGGATTTGAGGGTTGTTGGGTTTTGAAGCTTGTAATGGTGAGAACGGGAAAGGGGTGTACGGGGATGGTGTTTGGGGATTTGGGTGTCGAGGGGAGACGAAGGGGAGTCGTCGACAGGAGTTGGGGAGTCGCCGGAGTGGAGGCATCGCCGGAGATCGACTGGGGAAGACGAACCAATTAATGGGTCTGTTTGGGGAGAGAGAAAGAGGAGAGAGAACGGGAGGAGAGAGAGTGCGCGGCTAGGGTTTCGATTTGTGTGCAAAATTTAGGATTTACAGCAAAGTTGTATTTATAGGGTACAAGTAGGGTTCAATAATAGTTGTTTTGGGTCAAGAATCCATCAAATTGGATTTTAGGGTTCAATTAGGAGATAAATCAAAATCAATCGGGTTTAAATAAAATACTCACAATTAAATAAAAGATAATGGAACCCCCCCCCCCCCCCTAGCCTAGTTATTCTTGTACTTTTCATTTCTCCGAAACCTATAGTAGAAAATACAATTGTTAGTAGTGTAGTAAGTGAGATAAAAAAAAAGATTGAGAGTTGTGGGTTGTATTTAGCATCAATTCAATCAACTAACAAGCCTTTTTCCAATTAAATGTGCTCTTATTAGTTTCTTTCATGCATTATCAATTTAATCAACCTTAGCATGATATCTAATTAGAAACATGGAAAATAACCCACCTTATTTGGAGAGAATAAATATTGCAACACCTCCTAAACAAAAGAGTCCTTCGCGAGCTTGCCAAAAGAGCGTTCCTCCTCCTCCTTGATGTGCAAAACCGGCCTGTTCGACTCCCAACACTTTAGCAAATTTAGGAGACACAAAAGTATGAGAGGATCCAGTATCAAACAAAACAATAGCTTTCATTCCATTCAAATAAAGTTCTCCTGTTACATAATACACATCCATTACGTAACAGTTCACTAAATAAGCGAGAAAAGAAACAACATGAACCTCTAAACATCCGCCCTCGTACCAGTGATGACATGATCTACGTCATCGGCATCAGCTTCGGTCAAGGCTAATACTCGCCCTTGTTGGTACGGTCGCTTCCCAGTCTGCTGCATTGGTGCATTGCGATTAACATTCCGCAGTTTGGGGCACCTAACTCATTACTTGGAGTTCAGTGCTCAGCTCCTATTCCGAGCTATACCAATAACTCATCAACTCCAAGCAATGAGTTCAGTGCTTAGCGCCTCTTTTGAGCTACACTAACAACTCATCAACTTTAAGCAATAAGCTCATCTTTCGAGTTACACCAACAACTCATCAAATCCAAGCAATAAGTTAGATGCTCAGCTCCTCTTTCGAACTACACCAACAACTCGTTGACTCCATACAGTTTAATGCTCCGCTCACTGATTGAGCTACTCCAACAACTCATTGACTCCTTACAACGAATTTGGTGCTCTGCTCGCTGCTTGACCTCCTCCAACAACTCATTGATTTCATACAATGAATTCGTTGCTTTGCTAGCCGATCGAGCTCCTCCAATAACTCATTCACTCTACGAGCTCCTCCAACAGCTCATTGAATCCATATAATAAGTTCAGCACTCTGCTCGCCGCTCATGCTTCTCTAACAACTCATCGACTCCATATAATGAATTCGGTGCTCTACTCCTCTCTCGAGCTATTTCTAGAACTCATTAGCTCAAAACAACAAGTTCAAAGTCTAATTCTTCCCTAGAGCTACTCCTGTAATTCGTAAACTCCAAAACAGCAAGTTTGGAGTCCACTCTGTGGCTCAAAACTGATCCCACAAGTCACTAGCAAGCAAGTTCGGAGCTTGTCTCACCTCTCGAACTAGTTGAACAACTCACTATCTCAAAAACAACAAGTTCATAGTCCAACTATTCCCTAGAGCTTCATCCACAACTCGCTAACTCCAACACAACATGTTTAAAGTCTAGTTCATGGCTCGAAGCTGCTCCCCGCAACTCGCTAACAAGCAAGTTCGGAGCTCGGCTCACTACTCGAACTATTCTCGCAACTCACTATCTCCCGAACAACAAGTTCAGAGTCCAATTTTTGGCACGAAGCTGCTCCCGCAACTCGCTACGAAGCAAGTTTGGAGCTCGGCTCTTCACTCGAACTGCTCTCGCAACTCGCTATCTCCTTAACAGCAAATTTAGAGTCCAATTCGTGGCACAATGCTATCCCGCAACTCGCTAACAAGCAAGTTCGGAGCTCGGCTCATCACTCAAACTGCTTCCGCAACTCGTTATCTCCTGAACAGCAAGTTCAGAGACCAACTCTTCCCTAGAGCTGCTACAAGTGTAGGAGCTAAAGTACATCATATCATTCACAAGCCTCTCCTTCGCTCCTAGGTGGCAAAGCTCCTCCGTAGCAAAGCTCCTTGTTGGGAAATCTTTCGGTGGAAAAACTCCTTTTCTTAGCACATTGGCGGCAAAGCTCCTCAGTAGCATACCTCCTCGGTGAAATTATTGCCCGAGGAGCTCATCATTTTTTTCAGTCTGGGTCATTTGATTGCCTCTTGATGCGTGCCTACCAATCAAAACCACTCGATCTTCTTCAAAATTTGTGTCCACCTCCTCGGTGCGCAAAACGACACATGTGCGTCATCTGATGTCACCCACCTCATTGGCACATATGGCATCCAAAAATAGATGACGATGTCAGCTAACGTCAGCAAGTTCCTCGGCCAAATTGTCGTTTGAAGAGCTTAGCATTTTGCTAATTTTCGGTCGTCTGATCGCCTCATGATTCGTGCCAACCGACCAGGTTTGTTGGATCAGCTCCAAAATTTGTGCTCTCATCTTCAGTGCAGAAAACAACAAATGATGATGTCAACAAGCTGATTTCAGTAACCTCCTCGGCGCAAAATCACAACTGTCTGATTGCTTTAGTTTTTGCGCCAATTTGAACTAGCCGTTTGATTGCTTCTGAATTAGCGCTCGTCTTTTTTGGATTAAAATTCCAACTAATAACTATAAATTCGTAAAATTTAATTAAAATTTCAAAAAGATAACTAAAATTTTGGAAAATTAATTAAAAACTCTAAAAAAAGTTAATTATAAATTTGGGAAATTATTTTTGAAAAATCCAAAAAAGTTTTACTACAAAATTTCAACTACCCAAGGAAGCTCCGAAAAAGACTCCAAACGTCCCCGAAGATCCTAACGCTCGCCTGATTAACCAAAATAGAGCATACTAGAGCCACTAGACCCTGGCAAGCATGTCAAAGCTTCTCAAGGGCCAAACAGTAATTTCATAGCATACAGGCCGACAAGAAGAACATGGGCTGCCTCTAGGCCCGTTAACTCAACCTGGTCCACAGTTATTGCTAACTTATAGCCCAAGTAAGAGTGATTTCTTAGTCAAATCCCCTATCTAAAACATGTTTATTAACTGATATATCACTTCACCATGAGAATCTTTGGTCAAACTCTAAAAGACATATTTTCATGTCTATCTTCTACAACTATAACTCCTATAGCCTATAAATACTCTCCCCTCTAATTCAGTCAAATGTAATCAATATGTTTCCACTAAAACTCTAATATCCTTTCTGAGTTACTAACTTTAGTGCCAGAGGGTCTTTCGCCGGGGCCAACCCCGATGTTTAGACTTTGTGCAGGTTCGTAGGACATTTTCAGCCGTCCATATCCAAAGCCAGACATTCTCAACTATTCAGATCCATATCCAAATCAAGGAGCTTTAAGTCATTCAGATTCAGATCCTAATCGACGGTGTAGATCTAGATCATAGCTTTCATTCTAAAAAAGAACTCAACATCTGATTACTCCCACATAAGAAAAAAGCAGTCATAGTATAAACAAATTATGAACCACCAATTATTTCTATCAAGCATATAGGATTAAGCATTCTTCGATTTTGGGTCATTGACCTCAAGGTAGCATAATCACCTGAGACAACATTCGATCTGTCAATATCCTCTTCTTTCCTTTTTGTTTTCTTTTTTCCATTCCTTTTTAAATAAACCTTCATTGTACTGAATTTATGTTGGAATTTAGTATACATTTAAAATACTTATTTTATCCATTCCTTTTTAAATAAACCTTCATTGTACTGAATTTATGTTGGAATTTAGTATACATTTAAAATACTTATTTTATTGATTACTGTCAACATTGTCTTGTGTCCCAATGGTAAAGTTTTGGGCTCACATGAGGTTGGAGAATCAATTCTCATCTTCCACATATTATTTATATATATATATATCTGTGTGTGTGTGTGTGTGTGTGTGTGTGTATTTATATATCTTAGACTGGGCTGGGCCTTAGGTGTCTTGGGGTCTCTTAAAAAAAAGGCAGATTTTTTTACTAGTTTTAAATTTTCAAATTTTGAACAGATCAAAAACATTTTTCTCACCAAATGCTACTAGATACCATTTTTTACCAGTGAAGAAAAATCTTTGAAATTTTTTTATGGCATTTAAAGGACCTTTTATGATGAAAATAATTCTCATTTATTATGACAAAATCAGTGAAACGTTTTCCCTTCTTTTGGTTATAAAAAAAGAATTTATTTAAAAAGGTACAAGTGTGTGCAGAATTTTTTTTTTACATTTTTCCTCTCTTCTCAAATAGTTTTTCCAAATATTGAGCATTTGTTTTTACATTGAGTGGTGCAAGTTGGTACATGTTGCCACTGGAGTAATGGGCAACACTGTAAACAAAAGCTCGTTGAATCCTGGGGGAAGTTTTTGGTGATCAACGATTCATCTCTAGAAACGGCCGAATAGCTTCTTAAAGAAAGTACAATCCACGTCTTGAGCCGTTCTCACACTTTCTTCCTATTGCAGTTAAAGTCGATCGATCAACCAATTACAGAATCATGCGGTGCTATCAGAATATTAACTTGGGCATTCAGGTCTACTAATCATTTTCTTAAAAATTTTAAGAAGTTATTTTTATTAGTAATCTGTAATGGCTCTAGTATCTGACCGCAAGTATGAGTCAAACAAACCCGAGAAATTTGATGGCCTCAACTTCAAGCGATGGAAGAACAAAATATTTTTTTATCTGTCGCTGAGGGAAGTTGCCTATGTTCTTAGCACCGACTGTCCTGTTATGCCTAACCCAGAACCAGTTGATGTTCATGAAAAAGACCAAATCTTAGATAACATTTCAGACTGGAAGGATGCCAATTTTAAGTGTAGGAATTTCATCTTGAATGAGCTATCCGACAAACTGTTTGACTATTACTTACAGTCTAATATGGGTAGATCCATTTGGGAGGCATTGCAAAAGAAATATGACACCGAGGAGGCTGGCTCGAAGAAATTCGCAGTCAGCCGCTATCTCAAATACACCATGGTCGACGACAGGCTGGTAACTATTCAATCACACGAGTTACAACACATTGTTCATGAGATCATTTTAGATTGTATACCCCTTGATGAGCAATTTCAAGTAGTTGTGATGAATGACAAGTTACCACCTGGTTGGAAAGACTTCAAGAATATCCTGCGACACAAATCAAAGGAACTGACCATGGAGAATTTGATAACAAGGCTTAGAGTTGAGGAGGAATCCAAGAAACAAGACCAGAAAGAGAAAGTTTTGTTTGTTCAACAGAACAAAGTAAAGTTCCATCTGAAACTAAAGAACAAGCCATTCAAGTAGAATATTAATCAGAAGTTCAATTTGAACAACCGTCAGAATGGTCAAACATACTAATCAGAAGTTCAATTCGAACAACCGTCCGAATGGTCAGAATGGACATCAGAATTCGAATAAGGAAAATAACCAGCAAGCCCAAACCAATAACCATGGAACATATCCTATCGACTGTTGGAAGTGTCGTCACTTTGATCATATCGCTAGGAACTTTTGATCGCGCGTGCCTGCACCACAGGCAAATGCTATCGAAGGGCTTTTAGTGGCCATGATCACAGAGATCAACATGGTCGGTGTAACCGCCGGGTGGTGGGCTGATACGAGCGCTACTAGGCGTGTCTGCTATGAGGACTAGGCGTGTCTGCTATGAGTGTAACTGGTTCAAACCCTATAAAGAGACTGAAGATCAGAAAGTGCGACTTGGTGATTCTCATTGCATCAATGTGCTGGGCACTGGAGAGGTGGACTTGGAGTTTACCTCTGGTAGGACTGTAACCCTCAAGGATGTCTTGCACACTCCTAATATAATGAAGAATTTGGTTTCCGGATACCTTCTCAACAAGGCTGGGTTTCATCAGAGTATCGGATCCGACCAGTATGTTATAACTAAGAATGATATGTTTGTGAGAAAGGGATATGCTTGTAATGGGATGTTTAAGCTTAGTATTGAAATGAATAAGAATAATGTTTTTGTTTAATCCTTGTCTTCAGTAAATTTATAGCACTCTAGACTATGCCATGTTAATAAGAAATTGGTAAATAATATGAGCAAACTAGGCATGATATCGAAAATTGACTTAAATGAATTTGAGAAATGTACTTGTAGTCAAGCTAAGATAATTAAAACTTCACATAAAGGTATAGCTAGAGAAACAAACATTTAGACATGATACATTCTGATATATGTGAGATTGATGAAACTTTAACTAGAGATGGTAAAAGATATTTCATTACGTTTATTGATAATCATTCTAATTATACTTATGTTTATCTTATTGATAATCATTCTAATTATACTCATGTTTATCTTATGGCACATAAGAGTGAAGCAATTGACATGTTATCTTATTGATAATCATTCTAATTATACTCATGTTTATCTTATGGTACATAAGAGCGAAGCAATTGACATGTTTAGAAGTTATGTAGCTAAAGTGCAAAATCAATTTGAAATATATGTGAGATTGATGAAACTTTAACTAGAGATGGTAAAAGATATTTCATTACGTTTATTGATAATCATTCTAATTATACTTATGTTTATCTTATTGATAATCATTCTAATTATACTCATGTTTATCTTATGGCACATAAGAGTGAAGCAATTGACATGTTATCTTATTGATAATCATTCTAATTATACTCATGTTTATCTTATGGTACATAAGAGCGAAGCAATTGACATGTTTAGAAGTTATGTAGCTAAAGTGCAAAATCAATTTGAAAAAAATATTAAGAGATTTCGTAGAGATAGAGGTATTGAATATGTTTCCAATGAATTCAAACAATTATATGCATCATTAGGAATTATTCATGCGACTACTGCACCTTATTCACCTTAATCTAATGGAAAAGCTGAAAGAAAGAATAGAACTCTTACTGAATTGGTAGTTACTTCTCTTATTAGTTCTGGTGCACCCAAATCTTTAGGGGGTGAAGCTCTTTGATCTGTTTACCACGTTTTAAATAGAATTCCGCATATATCTTCTGATACGTCACGAATGATGGAGAAATAGAAAGCCTAATATTTATTATTTAAGAGTTTGGGGTTGTTTAGCATATGTTAGAAAACTGTGAAGCTCTTTCATCTGTTTGCCATGTTTTAAATAGAATTCCGCATATATCTTCTGGTACATCACGAATTATGGAGAAATAGAAAGCCTAATATTTATTATTTAAGAGTTTGGAGTTGTTTAGCATATGTTAGAAAACTTGATCCTAAAAGAATCAAACTTGCAAATAGAGCATATGAATGTGTTTTTATTGGTTATGTAGGCTTCAAGATTTCTAGACTTTAATAATAATGTGATTATTGAATCTTCAGATGTTGATTTTTAGGAGGATAAAATTCCTTACTTATTAAGGAACAGTGGGGGTTCACAACCCTCTACTTCTTCATTGGTTATGTAGGCTTCAAGATTTCTAGACTTTAATAATAATGTGATTATTGAATCTTTAGATGTTGATTTTTAGGAGGATAAAATTCCTTACTTATTGAGGAAAAGTGGGGGTAATAGTGGGGGTTCACAACCCTCTACTTCTTCTAGTGTACCTCAAGCTGATACACCTCTTAATGTTGATTCTCATAATATAGATTCTGAACCTCATAGAAGTAAACATTCTAGAACTACTAAAGAATTTGGCAATGATTATGTTTTATATGCTTTAGAATCTGATCCTAGTTCTATCAAAAACCTTAACTTCACCCGATGCTGATTTACGGCAAGAAGCCATAAATGATGAGATGGACTAACGACTAATGGTACTTGGGAGTTATAGATTTCTTTGACACTCTATATGGTCTTAAGCAAGCTCCTAAACTGTGGCTCGACAGAATTGATCAATTATTAGTTTCAAATGATTTTTTTATTAATAATATTGATAAATGCCTTTATTATAAAGCATCTAGTGATAGTTGCATTATGCTTTGTCTATATGTAGATGATTTACTCATTTGTGGTTCTTCCCTTGAATTAATTTCAGAGACTAAATCTATGCTTAGTCACAATTTTTATATGAAGGACCTAGGTGAGGCCAATGTTATTTTAGGCATGAAAATTCACACGTACTGAGACTGTTATTACTCCATTACATTGAGAAGATCATGAAGAAATACAATTAATTTGACCATAGACCTACATGTAGACCTAATGACCTTCAGGTTTAACTTTTGAAAAATTCTGGTGCTACAGTCACACAAAAGGAAAATGCTACTGAGACTGGTATTACTCTTGATTAATCTCATTACATTGAGAAGATCTTGAAGGAATACAATTAATTTGACCATAGACCTCCATGTACACCTAGTGACCCTCGGGTTAAACTTTTGAAAAATTCTGGTGCTGCAGTGAGACAAAAGGAAAATGCTAGAATTATTGGTAGCCTTCGCTATGCTACTGACAGCACTAGACCTGACATTGCATATGCCGTAGGGGGTATTATGTAGATTTCACAAGTTGTCCTGGTTCTGAGCATTGGAATGTTATTGACAATCATGAAGTGCTTAAAAAACACCGTGAACTTATGACTATATTATGAGAGGTTTCCCCCGCTGTCCTTAAGGAATTTAGCGATGCAGATTGGAATTCATTTTCAGATGATTCCAAGGCCACAAGTGGATACATTTTTAGTATTGTTGGAGGTGTTTTTTCTTGGAGGTCAAAGAAACAGACTATCCTAACTTACTCTACTATGGAGTCTAAGTTAGTTGAGGAACCTCTTGTCTTACATTCCTTCATGGATTAGGCCTATACCTCCGATCATAATCCACTTAGATAGTACTGTTGCCATAGGCAAAGTACAAAATGCTTACTATAACTGTAAGAGATTAGCGATGTGACACAAGCACAGTACGGTGAGAGAAGCTCCTCACGTCTGGTGTTGTTACTGTGGATTTTTTTAAGGATTGTCTCGAGACATACTATAACTGTAAGAGATTAGCGATGTGACACAAGCACAGTACGGTGAGAGAAGCTCCTCACGTCTGGTGTTGTTACTGTGGATTTTTTTAAGGATTGTCTCGAGACAAAATCTGTAACACATCGATAAGGATGAGACTGAAGCCCATTTAGAATCACATATGGTGGGAACCCAACCTATACGACTGGAGTACCCTAGACATAGGTTAAAAGGAAAAAACAAACCATACTGTGATTGGAATCGTGCAACCCAGGAGTTTACCACTCCTTAGTCCATCTTGATGTGTATGTGCATGATGTCCTGTAGCGTTAGTAAGGATGAGCTTAACTCTTAATGAAATATATATCTCTATATGAGAGAACTATCTAGCTACAAGAACACTTTTGATAAACTCACCAGGGGTGATTGTGAAGTGTGCCTGCGGCACAAGGCCATAATGTGTTGGCATTTAGAACATGCACCTGGTAGAATTATGTGTGGTTTTCCTTCACTATGTGAATACAGGAAATGAGTTCAAGACTTAAGATCCTTCATTTTTCTTGTATTTTGGGGATTGTCCACTATGTAATGTTCAGGTCTTCGGAAATCTTACTTAAGCATGGTTCTAAACTTTCAGAGTACTGCTTCTCTTCAAATTAGTAAATGAGTTCAAGACTTAAGATCATTCATTTTTCTTGCATTTTGGGGATTGTCCACTATGTAATGTTCAAGTCTTCGGAAATCTTACTTATGCATGGTTTTATACTTTCGGAAAACTGCTTCTCTTCAAATTAGTGTTTTAAATATATAAGTGGGGGATTATTGGAATTTAGTATACATTTAAAACACTTATTTCATTGTTTATTATCAACATTGTCTTGTGGCCCAATGGTTAAAGTTTTAGGCTCAGATGAGGTTGGAGGATCAATTCTCAGCTTCCACATATTATATATATATATATATATATATATATATATATATATATATATAGAGAGAGAGAGAGAGAGAGAGAGAGAGAGAAAAGTGAGCCTCATATTTGTATGAGGAAATTTTCTTATACAAAGTGAGGTGTCAAAATAAGAGCCGTTAGATCATAGTTACTGTTCCTCGATATGTAGGTTTTGTTATCTACCAAGAGTTTAAAACGTAGAAAACTCAATATCAAAGAGGAAGAGGGAAAGATAGAGAGAAATAGAGATTGAAGAGAGAAAATCAGTTATTTTAGGAATTCAATCAATAATTGTCAAATTCTTTTTGGCAAATGAGGCCTTTGACATCTCACTTTGTATGAGGAAATCTCACTTTAAAAAATCTTTTATGACCGGGCCTTAGAAAATCAGTTATTTTAGGAATTCAATCAATAATTGTCAAATTCTTTCTGGCAAATGAGGCCTTTGACATCTCACTTTGTATGAGGAAATCTCACTTTAAAAAATCTTTTATGACCGGGCCTTAATTTTTTTTATTAAGTCAATGAAATATTTTTATGGCATTTAAAGAATCTTTTATGATGAAAATAATTCCCATTTATTATGACAAAATCAGTGAAACCTTTTCTCTTCTTTTGGTTATAAAAAAAGGATTTCTGTCAAAAGGTACACACTAGAGAAAAAAAAATTACATTTTTCTTCTCTTCTCAAATATTTGATGAGTCTGAGTGAGGATACTACTCCAGAGTACCGTCCCAGTGGCGACGCTCGTGGGATGTTTGAAGACTACGGGTGGTGTTATGTCTATGGTGAGAGCTGAATTACCACAGGATGTCTGCATGATGAGTCATGTCAGCGATGGGATTCCCTCCAGAGTTCCTAGACATGAGTTCGTAGATCGAAAAACATCTAGGATACTTATCGTAATTACAGTAGTAGATTAAGTCATGGCGAGGGATTGAACCCCACAAAAATGAAGAACGATTAAGAGAACGATTAAGAGGCTTGCCCTTGGACCTATGTAGTATGGGATACATAGAATCCGAACAAGTGCACACACTAGAGAAAAAAAAAATTACATTTTTCCTCTCTTCTCAAATATTTAAAAAAAGATAAGTGTGTGCAACATTTTTCCTCTCTTCTCAATTAGTTTTTCCAATTATTGAGCATTTGTTTTTACATTTAGTAGTGCAAGTTGGTACGTGTTACCACTGGAGTATTTGGCAACACTGTAAACAGAATCTCGTTGTATCGTATTTGGTGATCAACTATTCATCTCCAATCGGCCGAATATCTTTTTAAAAAAGTGCAATCCACGCCTCGAGCCGTTCTCACACTTTCTTCATGTTGCAGTTAAAGTCGATTGGTCAACCCATTCTAGAATCGTGCGGTGCTATCAGAAGGTTAACTTGGACATTCAGGGCTACTCATTATTTTCTCAACAATGTCTTTATTGCACAACCATGCGAGTGGACTGGCCATCAACACAATGCGAGTGGACTGGCCATCAATACAGTTTAGTACCTTCCATTCTGGGTTGTGCCTTCCTCTACACCCTTTCATAAGGGCGGTGTTGCAATGGTACGGGGTATATCCCATTCAGTTGATGCCAAACATTTGGAGGCATGTCACGGGGTTCATCCTCCATTGTCAGGCCGCCAGGATCAAACCTAGGATTAGCGTGCTTCGCCGTCTGTACAAGATCCATCAAAAGACTAGGATGGAGTATCGCTTCTACCTTACTGAAGGTTGCTATCACGGTTCTAATGTTTTTATCACGGTTCTAATGTTTTTGGACAGGAAATAGACAACAAGACATCTTTGGATTCAAAAAAACTAAATAGATTTGGTCTTGTACCAGGAAGAATCACAAAGTTTGTAGAAGATCCTATAATGCCGCATTTAGTATACATCTTACTCATGCTTTAAATGATTGCAATATAATAGGTAACTGGACCACTAAATGTATGTATATATATTGCTCGACCACTTCGTGCATGGACGCTTCTAAAACATGACTTTCTGTACACACATCATTTCTGACAAAAAAAAAGAAAAAAGGAACTATCGATCATATCCATTGCAGTCCCTTCAACAACTTCCATCTTAAAAGTTATTATGCAATTATAGCCTTTCAGATAGTTTTTCTTAGCTGGACGGGATTATTATTTGGTCCAGTTGAGAAATGGAAAATCTGAAAGTATTCCATGTACCTTCTGTTTATTTTTTTGAGTGAATATAAATCTGAAAAATATTACTAATTGAAAAGTCAGAATTCATTGCCATTTTGAAAAATGCTCATTCCCACGCAATTATTTAGCTAAAAGGCTAATGGCATAATGGAGGGAGCATAGAATCAAATCCTGTTCTATTGAAGATAGCAAACAACTGCAGAAAACAGTTGAAAGGTATGTACGTTGTTCGCTATATCGATTCTAGGTATGTACGTTGTTCGCTATATCGATTCTATGTTATAATCTGAAGATTGAAACGACTGAAAGAAAGTAGTTGATTGTAGTTTAAAGATCAGATATGTTTGGATTGAAGATGAAAGGCAGCACAAATTCGAAGAACTTATATATATATATATATATATATATATCCAGTTGTTGTATCTGACAGCTGCAAATTTGATCGTAGTCTTCTTCATCCATACTACTTCAAACATATACTCGCATAGAGTCGTCATACCAGAAATTCGGAAAGCTAAACGAGGGATGATGCTTTTTCATGAAAGCAAATATGTTTTTACAGCCCTCTCTTTTGCTTCCTAGTATAACTATTAAACCTTTTTTACCTCTGGAATCTCAACATCAGAGGCTGCGACTGGTAGCTTCAGCTCCCCATTCTTCTCCATTTCATTGTCTTTGATTTGGGAATTCAATTCCTTACTCTTTCCCCATAGTAAGGAATACAGACCAAACACTAAGAAAACGGCACCAATAGTCCTGTAAGAAGTAAAAGTAAAAATTGAGACATTCGAAAATGGTTACATAAGGATTGATGAAGTTTTTTTTAAAAAAATCATGCATACATTCCCAGAGTAACTTGCTGAGCAAGAATGATGGAGCCCAAAATCGCTGTTACGATCATCGTTGCAGGATAAAATGCAGTAACAAAGACTGGACCTCTCTCCTTCATCACCAGTCCTTGTAAGTAATAAGTGAGCGCCGAACAAAATATTCCCTGAAAAAGGCATTTGAAAAGAAATCTCGACCTAGTTGTTAGGAAAATTTATGTAGTAAAACTATATCAATATCCACAATCAAATTTAAAAAGCATATGAAACATGAAAGAATTAGCATAATGAAACTGATATCTTACAGAATAAATGCAGGTCACTAGTTTTGTATCCAATCCAACTTGCCAAGACTTAATATTGCGATCGAACACAAGGCCAGTTGCCGCGCTGAACAATGAACCCATGAAACAGATCCAGGTTGTCAACAAAAGCGGCTGCGGATACACTTTTAGAGTGTTGGACTGTAAAAATCAATGAAAATTAACTAATGTTCTCATTAACTCAAAAAAAATATGGAAAATTTATTAAGATTCATGCTTTATTATTAATCAATTACCTGTAATAAGTAGAAAACAGACCAACAAGTGCAGCTAGTGAGGAGAACTAATGTGCCTAAGACCCAGTTGGTTCCATCAGTGCTGCTGCTAGAACTATCGTTGTGGTTGATTCTCCCTTTTGACCAAAAAAACTCAACATTTGGACCTTTATACAAGATCATCACTAATGCACCGGCTATAGTTAGTATAACTCCTACAATCTTAGCTTGGCTGTATAAGCTCTTGATTTTCATTTTCTCCATCCTAATAAAAAATGAGAGAAAATGTTATATCTCTATCTATTTCTATATCTATATATATAGATATAAGGATAAAAATCACAAAAAGTGTACTATATACTAGTACTATAAAGTTAATTCACCTTAGTATGACAGCTAAAATGAAGGTTACTGCAGGCACAATGTTGTTGATTTCGGCAGCAAAGGCTGCTGTAGTTGCATTTGCTCCCATGTAGCCCAAATTTTGATCAATGACAGGTCTAAATGAAAAAGTACATGGTAATTACATTCATTATTTAGTAAATTATATCAGATGATAAGTAACTAGTAATGGTTTAAACAAAGCTTAGAGGAGTACTCTAGAATTGCTAGGACCACTATTTTGAGGAAGATGCTTCGTGTCATCTTTGTTCTCCCTTTCCTGCAGAAAAATAAAAAGTAAACCAAATTTCAAATATGTTGTTAGCAATATATATGCAAATAATGGTTTGTGAAAAGTAATTAGCAAAATTAACATTTGTTAGTAACCCCATCTAATATTAATGTAGTAGTAGTAGTAGTGTTGTTATTATTATTGTCATTATTATCCCTTATGGAAGTGGTTGATTGTTGTTTGTTTCAATTTTTTTGTTAAGACACTGTTCTAATAAGACTAGTAATTTACATGCACGCTTTAATAAAGAATTGAAGTTGTACGTACAATACACGTAAGTTAGAGTTGTCCGTGCGATGCACGTTTTAATAAATATATATATATTTTTTAAAGTAGAAATTAATGGGAGAGTTAGAATAGCACGTGTGATGCATGTATTTTTTTAAATGAAGAATATAATGAGAGTTTAAGTTGAACGTGCGATGCACGGATTTGTTTTGTTACAAATGAGGTTTGTTTGGTGACAAACTCTCTCATCTCTAATATTATAAGGGGAGAATGCCTTAGTGTCATTTGTCATTTTGTCATTCTACCAACATGTGCAACGCACGTACATAACTAATATAAATGAAATTTCCAGTTCAAATTCGCCCTATGTCAGAGTTTTTATTTTTATTTTTTGAAATTATTAAAACGTGCATCGCACGTGTAAATTACTAGTTAAAATAGTAGAAGTAGATGTGCTCTTTTGTATGAAAGTATATGAATCTTTGCAATATGTGTGTTTTTCTTTTTCTTTTTTTTTAAATAAAGGGTTATATCGTAGTTATTTTTGAACCTGAGATGTCCCTTTACATATCTACGTTTTTTGAGATTTACTTTTGATTTGGTGTGTCATCTCTGGAAATTCAAATTGAATTTCTATCCTCCGTGTGTGTATATATATATATATATGTAGAGTAATGCTTCATTCAATACCAATTTCACTATTATTTTGTTCACTACCTTATGTGGCATACTCTTATTAGATAGTTCTCCCATCTACTCTAGCTTTCCCAGCCTATTGGAGTATGCCACACAAGGCAATGAAGTGAAATATAGTAAAATTGGTAGTGGACATAGCATTACTCATATAAAATAAACATAATTATTTATAAAGTAATGAACAATTATAGTCAAATCACCTGCAACCATGCATGCACATGAGGACTACATATATGGATTTACTGACAGCGGAAGAGAGAGATTTAAGTAAAAGATCGGAAAATATTATGTTTCACTACCGAAAAAATAATAAACGAAAAGGGACACAGAGATAGTACCATTCAAACCAATATCCAAATGGAGCCATAACAATTGCACCAACGGCGTTTCGGTAGACCACGAGCGCAAAGTGGCTCATCCCGTGTTTGATGCAAACCAAAATAATTACATACATACCCGCATACCCAACCTGCACAAATATCATTGCCAGATATGGCCTCAGTTTACTCCATATTCCATCGACACCAAACATCCTTCCTCTCTCTCTCTCTCTCCCTCCCTCACTACTTAACTACAAAAACCAAACTCAACAGATATTGAGGGAACTGAAATCCCGTTCCCCTCTTTATATAGACATCACAAGTTCACAACAGCTAACTCATTAGAGACACATTATTATCTACCAACGCATATTTGGGAAAAGCAAACACTTATTAGTAGGCCCCACTTTTGGTGTATAATTTAATGACAGAAAATAAAATAAAGAAAAATAAGTTAAACACAGATTCTTAGCATGAAGGGCCATTAAATGTGTATGCTATTTTTAAAACAATACTCACGCCCTCTACGATGCAACATGAACAATCCGATTTGCTTCTAAAATATGACAAGCCGCTATTTGTGTATTCGATTCGCCACTTTGCACTAGTGGAGAATGGACTATAATACTTTTTTATCTTATTTAAGTACTATTAAAAGATATGAGAGCAAAATGGTGTTTATTTATAAAACAATCACCAATTAATATAGATTAAAACAACTCTTCGGAAACATCATTTCATTACAAAATCACAACTTTTGAGAAAAGACGCAACTATTAAGAAAAGACACCTCTTGATAAACAGATACAATCTAGAGAATTGTAACACTTCAAACGTAACTGTCCAATAACTAACCATTCAAAAATAACTTACTGTCACACCCTGCTTCCCAAGATACAGGAACACGAGCACGTAACAAAGGCCCAACGAATGATAAAAACATCATCCATACTTGTAATCGATTAACTCAACAATATACAAGATATCACAACCACACAAGAACGAATAACAACATAAACAATGAATAAACTCCAAAATAATCATGAAATAAATTCACCAAATAATATCCAACATCTGGGAAAAAAGTAAACTTCGGGACATACAAGCCCGGAATACAAAGTATAATGAAAGCAATAAAGTAAACAAATAACATGAGATAACTATAATAGTCTAATGGTTCAGCTCCGATCTTCAGAAAGTTTTCTCAGCAAGTCCTTGAATCAAATTTTTTCTGTACCTGCAAACTCATTAACTATAGCTGGAAAAAATATTTTTCATTAGAGCAAGTTACGGACAGCAAGTAGCGGAAGCAAATAAGCAAGAAAAATATGGTATGTCAAGAAATAATGCGCTAGAATAAAATCAAAGATCAATGACAATAATAAGACTTAATAATAGAATCAAAGTCTAGAATTTATGATGCAATAAACAGTGACTGAATTCAATGATGCAAAATCAATAACAATAATCATAATCAAGAATGCAAGTTTCAATCCTAGGTTTATTATTGTTTTATTATCCTAGCTAATGCACGTAATACTGTGTCTCATACCACAGGTTCGGTGCATACAAACAGCGATCGTTTAGACTATGATGGTGAACTCAGCAGATCGTGTACTTAGCACAATAATCAATAATTAACAATTAATATTCCCAATCAATAATCAACCATTCACGGCCATAATCAATCTAGAACAATAGGCTCTACCGAGTACAGTCTCCGATTGTTCACTACCAAGCCGACCCTTATTTACCTCGGCTTGTTGATATTTCATTATACTCAAATATGGACATGTAATGAGTAAAAAAGTTTTGAAATGATGTCAAAGAGATGAAAAAGCTATGCAATGCATGATATAATTAATTTTATTTCCTAGATGCAAAATCAAACATGGATATATAAGCAAAACACAAAGTACATATTATGGACAGCAAGACGTTACTGTACAAAAATAAAATTTTCCGTTGCTACAGGAAAGCAAATCAGGTTCCGTCAGAGATTCTGAAAAGTAGATTCTCTGCCGGTTCCAACGCATATTCATACGACATATAATAAATACAGAAACTAGGCGTATATGTTCATTCTTTATTGATTACATGTTCAAGCAACAGATAGGTTCAAAATTCTTATATATAAAATAGATTGTAAAATCATTCAAAAATCTCATAAAAATCATATTTTAATTCCTAACAATATTTAGTAACAAAAAAAATAATCTTAGATTTTATTTCTTAAATTTTATCTATTTTTTCAGTTAATTAAGCAGGGTAATGCATTTTCAAACTGCATTCTGGAATTCAGACATCACTGTACGAAAACATGAATATCTTACAACCTGTAGATCGGATTGCAAAACCGTCAGATGATCTGGATTTCAGCACACAGTTCTAAAATTCTTATTTAATGAGTTCTAATTGATATTATCTACAACTAGGTCAAAAAATTGGATTCTTTACTGAATTAGTGTTCTAACAGTAACCTAGAGTCGAATTTTCACATTTATAAAAGATCTGAAAACTTATCAAATAATCTTTAAAAAATTACAATGTGACTCACTGTCATGTCTAGTAACAAAATATAAAATTTTAATTTCAAATCTAATGTTTACATTTTATTTTAATAGAAAATCACGTCGGTGTAACTCTAGACATAGTTTTGGAATTTGAAAACTTAGCAGTACAAAAATATATGATAACTTTCAGTTCGTAAATCAGAATCTAGTTCTGTAAAAATTTATGAAAAATAGATTCAAAAAGCTACAGATGATGTTTACAAGGTTATATCAAATTACGATAGGAACTAGGTCAAAAACTCAAATCAACATAGAACAAACAGCAGGCCAGCAAGCAGGTTATTATTAAAAGAAAACAAAATAAATAAGCAAGCATATAATTTCAAAGCAATAATTGACGGAAATCATACTTAATCTTTATGGTGGAATTCTACTATTGGTGAGATAAATTATTATCAATATAGCATGATCATCACATTCAATCAGAAATCATTCAATCATCATTGTCTATATACATGTTTTTAATCTAAGTATTTGTGTCATGTATGCATGTAACAATGTATAACAAGGCTTGAGTTTGTATCGAGGAAAATGGCACGAAAAGATGACTACTACTTGGTTTCGCCGATGTATCCATAATAGTCTCTTTGAAGGGTATCAAACAAATAAAATATGATAATCAAAAAGAGGAACTGCTTGCGGAGATCAACGAATTTTTGAACAAAAAAAATAAAACTAGTTCAAGAGAAACTTGCCTTAAAGATGACGACTTGGAAAGCAAAAGAATAACAGGATGAAAATCCCGACGACAACAATACACATGCAAATAACGGAACAGCAGAAACACTTGCAAAACACGTACGGGCAACACACGTGCGAGTGACAGCAACAACCACAAGAACAACAACGGCAGTCGACAGGAACAGCAACGGTAACACGTGCAATTACGTCCACGGTGAGAGACAGCGCAATAGCGAAGAGGTGGCCCTCGGGTGGTGCTGGTTCTGTTGTGGTAATAGAGGCAGTGGCTTGGCATCGGTGGTCGACAAGCGGGATGGTGGTCACTGTGTGCAGGCGATCGGGTGCAGGGCATCAACGAGGAGGAGAAGTGGCGAGGTGGTCAGGGGCAGGCGACGAGGGATGCAGGGTTCGATGGGTTCTTGGGGGTGGAAGGAGGAGCAGGGTGGTCGATGGTGTTGATAGAGGTGCAGGGGCGAGGATGAAGGAGTAGGATGTAGATAAAGGGCGGTGCTACAGTGGTCGGAGCGACGAGGACAGGAGGTTGGGTGTTGTGGGGATGGGTTTCGAAAACAAGGGAAGGGCAAAAAGCGGCAGGAGAGAGAGAGATTAGATGAAGATGGGAATTAATTAGAGTTAATGATATTTATAGGGTATTATAGGATGTCGGGTTGGGGTTGCAGGTTAACGAGTTATAGGGTATGGGTTTAGGATCCAATAACACAATCAACGATAATAATAATAAGGATATGAAAATAATGGATTAAATAAACCCAATACACAATAAAATAAAATTAGCAGTGTACCAAAATTTTAGGGTTCAAGTCAAAAGAATACAGATGATCAAAAGAAAACAAATGAGTTCAAGGGATAGCAAGATTTATTATTAAATAAATTCAAATACAATAATTTAAGAAAGAAGAATTACAAATAAAAAACAAAAAAAATTCAGAAATAGAGGTTACACTAACTATATATTTTAAATTTTCATAAAACATGGAAACAAAACAAAATTAATTTATTAAAATTCGATAACACCCACTACATTTCACTATGGTTTGCACTTCGGGTGGCTTGTTTGGCACCTGGCAGGAGGTTCATTGTTGGAGAAAGAACAAATGCGGTGATTACTGTGGCCACCTTTGTTTGAGCTGTAAAATTGGCTGAATTTCATTTTCACCACTGACACCACGAGAATGTCCGTCGGCCATTTTGGACTGTTTGTCTTTCGCTATCCTCAAAATTCAGTGTGATTCCATGCATGCATCCCTCTAAAGCCATATTTTGAAAATTTGCTTTAAAATATAAACTGTTCTTTTAGCTGTCGGTTTTTTCCCGCTAATTCATAATTGTCTACTTATTTGAATACTAAACTACAAAAACCTCACTGAACTATATTCCTCGTGTAAACTACTGTGATTTCTTTTTCTCAAAAAACATCCGTGTTTGTAATAAAACCTTCCGTTATATTTTTGACACGTGCACCACACGTAACATATTTTTGGACATAAATGTTATTGTCTGAATATTATCACAAAACCTTACTCATCTACTGAGGTTGTTTAAAAAAATTCATAGAACTAATGCTTTTGTTCAGAAACCTCATCTAATCAAATTATGATTAATTTTACACTCAGCATACGTAATATAACTTGCTATCAAAATCCAACAACAAATCAACAAATCCAAAATCTACCACATTGAACACATACTCACAAAATTAACAAAATAAATGCACAATATATAATATTCTCACAACATTTCGTCAACAAATACGACATCCAACAAATTCAACACATTCACAACAAAATTAATATCATAAATATGACACATAAAAATATCATGTTCCAAACCTACACCCTACACCCCTAATACAAAAATCTGGTACAAATACAACTCCTTTTATATCTGTTTCAAAATGTCAAACTAGTTCCTAATTCAAAAATCTGTCACAAATACACAACTCTCTCTATATCAGTTTCAAAATTAGAACCCTCCGATATCAATAACCTACACTAGTGTTATGATGAGCTTCAAAAGTACCAAAAAACACATATATAAAACCAGTGCACCTCAGTAACCATAAAAAAATATCTCCTATATACAAACCACTCTAACATCTTCAGAGAAATTGCCAATTCCCCTCTGGATTAGGAGGGGAGGGTATTTATATGCCTGAGAAACAGTTATATATAAGGTTGATATCAATCCATTAGATTGATATGAATCCTTTATCTTCTTTGATTCTCGCCCTTAAGAGATAGACTCTCTTTTTAGACAATAACAGATTTGACTTACAGCCCTCACGGGCTGGGTGTCTCTCCTAGTGAGCCCAGTCGCATTTAATGGGCTTGAAAACGGCTCATATCTTGTAGTGGGCCTGAAGAAGGCCTGGACTTGTTAAAGAGGTCTGTTATGATTAATTGCCTGTAGAAGCTTTAGGATCTGTGTCGGAATCGTACAACCCTGATTTGCTGTGATTTTTACCATTATCAAGACTTAAAAGGAATATTTTGGATTTAACTACGGATTCACATGGATATGTGATAGAGTTAGTTAATAACTCTGATTAAGATAGATGATATGGCTAAAAATGGGGTTAAATCGGAACCATTCAAACTGGGCACGAATCTTAAAGTCACAGGGGCAAGATGGTAATTTCACCTACAGATGGGTTCGAATTGGTAACCAGGTCTCTCCTCTTGGACCTGCTAAGGCATGAACGGATCTATTCAACTGAGAACGGGTCACAACCCATTAGGGACCAGTTCAACAGGATAGGAGGAAATCCTGATTTCTCCTTATCCCCAAGGAGTGGTTATAACCGTCCCTATCCAGCCACACGGGGAAGGAGGGATTCATCCTCATCCTGAAAGAAATCTCCCCTAGCGACTACAAATACCCCCTGCCTCCTACTGTCACAGGTGATCACTCTTTGTGCACTTAAGCTCTTTCCTATTACGTGGTATTGACAAGAGCGTCGGAGGGTTCGTCGCCGGGATCCATCCCGGTATTTCGAACGTTTGTGCAGGTCTGCTGGAGCACCAAGGAGTCAACTTGTCAACAAGGAAGAAGTAGGATTCTGCCCGTTCGAATTTTTACGAACTTACAAATTCTGTCTATTGCCCCCACACCAGATCCAGCGGTAACAGATTGGCACCTTCTGTGGGAAGATACTCGACAAGCAATCCCACCTTCCTCCTTCAGCCAAAGCTACTCCTTGCCATGCCTCCCAAGAGTAAGCCCACAAACTCCAACCGAAGAACAACCTCTTCTCATCCTCCTCCTCCTCCTCCTCCGGAGGATCTCCTTCCACCTATCCAGTAGACCCTACAGCTCGAGCTGCAGGCTCCTCAGTCTATTCAGCAGCCTATACCCCAGGCATATGTGGGGGAGCCCTCTAGGCGAACCCGCCACAAGCAACCTATATATCAGGTATGGGTGTCCATCCACAACGTCTCCACGGATACTATGGCCTCTCATAGTCCTCCCACGCCAAAGAATCTGCAGGACGTGCTCAACAATCGGCAGACCGAGCCAGGGTTCGATTTTCGGACCCATCTAGAGGAGAGGCGGACCCTCGACGGGAGAACCCGAGGGATCGGTCACCACGCCAGTCAGGCCGCAGGGGGTCCAACTCTCCCGGAGGCGGAGGGATTCACCCCCCGCATCGCCTAAGACGAAGTCACTGCCTGACTGGCCATCCTACAGCTCGAGCCCATCGCGAGCAGGAGGCCCCCGTCACAAAGGCGGAATTTCAGCAATTCCAGGAGGCGGTCCTTCGGGCACTCAACACTGCCCCCAACAACGGCCCTTGGGCTCCCAGCCCTCTGCCAACTCCTCGCCATCATCGCTGCTCCCGAAGTCCCAGGCCGGCTCCGAGCCTTCGCAGCCCTTCTCCCGATCACCATCGCCGCTCCCGAAGTCTGCGTCCTACTCCGAGTCACCCCTGTTGTTCTATCAGTCCACCACCTACTCAGAGCCATCGCCGTCATAGCCCCAGCCCTCCTCGACATGAGGACGAGTCTCGGGGCTCAGCCAGGCAAGACCGAAGGGAGGACTCAGTCTACCACCATCTCCACAAGATGGAGAGGCGCCTTGGCCAACTCGATCGAGACGAAGAATGTCAGGCGAGGGACCTCTGCCAAAGCAGGCCCCCATTCTCCCACGCCATCATGGATGCCCCGGTCCCAGACAATTTCAAACCTCCACACTTCGAGACCTACATCGGTGCGACCGATCCTGCAGATCACATCGAGAGTTTCAAAATTCTCATGATGATTCATCATGCATCCGATGCCCTCCTCTGCAAGACCTTCCCGGCCATACTCAAGGGGCCAGCTCGGGAGTGGTATTCTCGACTCGCACTGGCATATATCTTCTCCTTTGACTAGTTTGAGGGTCTCTTTCTCATGCATTTCGTGAGCAGTTGCCACACAGAGAAGACGAGCGCCTCCCTACTGTTCCTCAGCCAAAAGAAGGGCAAACAATTGAGGGACTACGTTAAGCGTTTCACTGCTGAGGCCAGATCCATTGCCTTCTTAGAACCCTCAGTGGCCACGGTCGCCTTCCAGTCCAACATCCTCAATGCAGATCTCAGGGCGTTCCTAGCCAAGAAGCCCCATCGGGACTTCTCAAAGCTCCTACTTCGGAGCGAGAAGTACATCCGAGCGGAAGAAGCTCTCTACTGTCCCACCTTTGAGGCATCGTCTTCCGGGAATAAGCAGAAGGGTGCAGAAGAAGAAGGAGCTAAGAAGCTCCAAAAGAACAATGGGGGTCAACATCGTCCTCTCCCTCGGTTCTAGAAGTTCACTCCGCTTAACACGAGTGTATCCGCCGTCCTGATGGAGATCGGGAACGAAGGTCTCCTGCCGCCCCCTCTGAAGATGAACACCCCCGGGAAGAAGAGAAACCTGGACAAGTGGTGTCATTTCCACCTAGACCACGGGCACGACACTGATGATTGTCGGGCCCTGGAGGATGAGATTGAGGCCCTCATCTAGAGAGGACAGCTCACTCAGTTTGTGAGAAGGGACTGAGTTGATCCGCCTACATCGCCAAGAGGGGCTAACAGGTGAACGGAGCAGCGCACAGAGACTCCGGAGGCCGAAGTAGAGGGCATCTTGCACCTGATATACGGAGGCCCAATGGGGGGAGATTCTAACTCCTTCCGAGGAGCCTTCGTTAGGGAGGTCAACTTCGTGCAGAGCCATCCTCCCCCAAAAGGCCTGGGAGTCCCTGTGACGTTCTCCGATAGGGACTTAGAAGGCATCTGTACGTCTCACTATGATTCCCTCGTCATCAATCTCCGAATGGCAATCTTCGATGTTCGTCAGGTCTTGGTGGACAATGGCAGCTCCGTCAACATCCTTTTCTTGGAGGCCTTCAAGGGCCTCTAACTGTCGAGGGACCGGCTCAAGCCCGCAGGTTACACTCTTCACGGGTTCACCGGGTACTGGTTACGATCGAGGGAGTTATAACCCTCGACGTAACGGCTGGAAAGGCCCTAGTAACTCGCACAGAGCCGATGGACTTCATGGTGGTGGACGTCAAGGCCGCCTATAATGTTTCCTGTGTCGACCAGGTTTGGCTGCACTCCAAGCTATTCCGTCGGCCTACCACATGAAGATAAAGTTCCCCACACCTTCAAGAGTGGGAGAAGTGAGGGGAAGCCAAGAAGCAGCTCGGAAGTGCTATACGACCTCGATGGGGGGTCCAATCCTCTCCCTAGAAGCCCTCTAACTTCCCCAAGAGGGTAGTCAGACTATTTCCGAGCCAGTGGACGAATTGGAGGAAGTGGCCTTCTCCGAAGAAGATGCCACTAATATGTTCTGCATCAGCAAGGCTCTCTCCCCCTCCATTAAGCAAGACATCTCCCCGTGCATACGGGAGAACCGCGACCTCTTCTCTTGGACTGCGGCAGACATGTCAGGGATCTCAGAGGAGCTCTTAATGCACCACCTGAGCGTTGCCCCTGGGGTTAAGCCTGCCCGAGCGACAACAAGCAATCAAAGAGGAGGTTGAGAAGCTCCTCAACGCCCAATTCATCTAGGAGGTGAATTATCCCGAGTGGCTATCCAATGTGGTAATGGTCAAGAAAAGCAACGGGAGCTAGAGGATATGCATCGACTTCACCGATCTCAATAAGGCATGCCCGAAAGACCCCTTTCCCCTTCCAAGCATCGATGCCCTGATCGATGCAACCTCTGGGCACGAGCTCCTCAGCTTCATGGATGCTTTCTCGGGGTACAACCAAATTCGAATGTTCCCTCCCGACATGCTGAAGACCTCCTTCGTGACAGACCAGGGCTTGCAAGGCTACAGGGTAATGTCGTTCGGCTTGAAGAACACGGGAGCTACTTACCAGCACCTCGTGAATAAGGTCTTTCCGAGATCAGATTGGCCGAAACATGGAAGTCTACGTAGACGACATGTTGGTCAAGAGCACCCGAGGGCAGGAACATGTCCTCGACCTTCAAGAAGCCTTCGAGGTGCTCAGGAGGCACAATATGAGGCTAAATCCGAGCAAGTGTGCATTCGAAGGGAGTCTCATCCGGTAAGTTCTTGGGGTTTATGGTCAGCCAGAGGGGTATAGAGGCCAACCCCGAGAAGATCCAGGCCATTCTCAAAATGGCTCCACCTTCCAACATCAAATAGGTTCAGAGGCTCACGGGACGCCTCGCAGCAATTGGGCGGTTCCTCTCCAAGTCCGAGGAAAAGTGCCTCTCCTTCTTCAAGGCCCTCACGGGGGCTAAAGGTTTCGAATGTGGGGAACAACAGCAGAAGTCCTTCGACCAGCTCAAGGCATACCTAGCTAACCCCCCGCTCTTGAGTAAGACGACGCCTAGGGAGGTCCTCTACTTATATCTCGCCGCTTCGGAGCAAACCCTCAGTGCAGTCCTCATAAGAGCAGAGGCCCGAACGCAGAGGCCCATCTATTATATGAGTAAGGTCCTTCGGGATGCCGAACTCCATTACCCGAAGCTGAAAAAGATGGCCCTTGCCCTGGTCATGGTGGCCCGAAAGCTCCGCCCCTACTTCCAATCTCATTCGATTGTCTTCCTAACCGACCAACCCTTCAAGCAAGTTCTCCACAAGCCCGAGACCTCCGGATGCCTGATGAAGTGGTCCATCGAGCTGAGCCAACATGACATCAGCTACCAGCCAAGAACAGCAATCAAGGCCCAAGCTCTGGCCGAATTCATTATGGAGAGCACCATCCCCGACCCTTGCGAGTCATCTGCCGACCCCTTCGTCTGGACCGTTTATGTGGATGGATCTTCTTGCACCGACGGAAGTGGAACTGGTGTTATCTTAGTCGGCCGGCCCGGCCCAGATGCTTTCGTCCTCCAATTCTCCCTCTGCTTAAACTTTCCGGCCTCAAACAATGAAGCGGAGAATGAGGCCCTCATAGCGGGGCTCTGCATGGCTCGCAAAGCTAGGGCCAGACGAGTCAGAGTCTTTAGTGATTCGCAACTGGTCGTCAACCAAGTGTCAGGGGAATACGAGGTGAGGAATGGGCGCATGGCCAGGTACTTGGTAAAGGTGAGGGAGCTTCTAGCCCTATTCTAAGATGTTCAACTCCAGTGAGTTCCCCGAGAGGAAAATGTGCAAGAGGATGCCCTCTTTAAGCTCGCCTCCTCGTCTTTCCAGGGTCTAGAACGGACCATCTTGATAGAGGTCCTTCTCAGACCAACCATTGATGAAGACGGCCCGAAGCCAATGGAAGCCTACCCCATAACACTTGGGGAAAACTGGATGAAGCCCCTCCTCGAGTACCTCCGAGACGGAGTTCTTCCCGAAGACCCGAAAGAAGCAAGGAGGATCAGGACATGCACCGAGTAGTACACACTCCTAGACGGGATCATGTACAAACGCTTCTACACCCAGATCGATGGTCGTCCCTATTTGAGGTACCTCTCCCCGGAGGAAGCACTCTATGCCCTAAAAAGGCTCATAATGGTCTGTGTGGCACGCACTTGGGAGCAAGATCCCTCGCCCGGAAACTCTTGAACTATGACTACTTCTGGCCCGCACTACTAAGTGACTCCGAGGAGTACGTCCACCAATATGACTCCTGCCAGAAATTCGCCCCGATCCGTCGCCTGCCCCAAGCACAACTCACCTCCTTGGCAAGTTCAATTCCCTATGTAATGTGGATGATGGATTTTCTCGGACCCTTCCCCCTAGTGCCAGGCCAGCTGAAGTTCTTAGTAGTAGCAATAGACTACTTCTCAAAATGGATCGAAGCCGAACCTCTTTCGAAAATCACCGAGTACAAGGTCCAGATGTTCTTTTGGAAGAACATCGTTTATCGGTTCGGGGTACCTCGCATCCTCGTAACCGACAACGGAACTCAGTTCACATGAGCGACCTTTCGCAACTTTTGCACCGATCTCGGCATTCAGCAGCGGTTCTCCTCGGTTGCCCACCCTCGGTCCAATGGCCAAGCAGAGAACGCAAATCAACTAATCCTATATGGCTTGAAGAAGAGGCTCGACCGATCCACTAAGGGGCTGTGGGTTGAACAACTCCCGAATGTGCTCTGGAACTATCACACCACCAAAAGAACTCCGACAGGAGAGTCCCCCTTCAACCTCACATAGGGTTCCGAAGTTCTCATCCCCTTAGAGGTGGGCCTGCCTTCACCCTGACTATTAGCCTACAATGAAGCATAGAACGTGAACCAGCTTCGCAACTGCCTAGACCTCATAGACGAAGTCCTCTAGAAAGCTGCAATTCGACAAGAGGCCTACCGCCATAGGATCACTTCGACTTACAATAAGAGGGTACGGCTAGCCAACCTAAGAGAGGGAGACCTAGTGCTCAGAAAGTTTCGATCTCCCATCCAAAAAAAGAGGCAAGCTGGCAAGAGGGAAGGACCATATAGGGTCTCCAGAGTCGTTCACCCGGGCGCCTATCAACTCGAAGACCCGGGAGGCAGGAAGATACCGAGGACATGGAACGCGGAGCACTTGATGAAGTACCGAGATGATGTCTAAACACCACTCCAAGCAACTTCCCCAAGAGCGCTCCAGAAGACGTGTCTGAAGTCCTTACTTGTATTTTCTTTTTATCAAAGTGTAAAGGCGGCTCTCAACTCAAAAGCGGCTGCCTAGTTGTTCTCAATAAAAAGAAATCTTTCCCCGCAAGTTCTTTATCTTTTGAGTAGTCCGACTTTACTTTTCAAATTTTCTATTTTTTGGTAGTCTAACTCTACTTACAAATTTTTTTTTTGTTAAAACGACATGCCTGGAGTCCAACTCTTGGTTCGACTTCACTTCAACTACTTGCTTCTAAGCGAGTACGAAGCGGATCACCATTCGGAATTGCTCCTACGGCTGTTGATATTTTCTAAACGACACGCTTGGAGTCTAACTCTTGGATCGACCCTGCTTCAACTACTTGCTTCTAAGCGAGTACGAAGTGGATCACCATTCGGAATTGCTCCTACAGCTGTTGACATTTTATAAATGACGTGCTTAGAGTCCAACACTTGGTTCGACTCTTCTTCAACAACTTGCTTCTAAGTGAGTATGAAGCGAATCACCATTCGGAATTGCTCCTACAGCTTTGGTACTCTCTAAATGACAAGTTCGGAGTCCAACACTTGGTTCGACGCAACTCTTGCTACTCGCAAACGAGTAAGTGCAAAGCATCCCCCCATTCGGAACTGCTCCTACAACTGTTGGCAACTACAAATGCTAGCAAAGCATATGAGTTCACAAAACAAGTATTATTTCGTTAAAGCTTGAGAGACAAGTCTAATTATAGACAACTGACTCAACTTTACAACGAGATACAAAAATTGTGAAACCAAAATTACAAGATTATAGAAAGCTACTTCAGCGCCTCCTAGGGGCAGGGATACTTCAGTTAAGAGAAACTCAGGGGCAATAAATGTTGTACTGCCGACGCCCTGCCTCGGTAGACGTCCTTAGGCCAGCAAGCCGAGATGCATCATCCGCACCTGACCTAACGGTGGCCCCGACAGAGGCTCCGCTCGACGAAGCTACCACGCCGCTCTGTGCATATCCGGGGTCCCAATGTACAGGGGGCGAGCGAAGCGCGAGCTCGCAGAACGTCATCCCCTTATTATACTCTTCACGAGTGCAAGGCATAGTTCTGACGATGCTTCCCTCGGATCACAGTCGAAGACGAGCAATCTCTGTCTCGAGCTCAACAATTCGCTCCTTAAGCGAGTTGTCCGTCACCTTTATTTTCAAGCACGACAGTCGCACCGAGTCTGCATCGTGAGAGCTATCGGCGATTGTCCGCCAAAGATGAGCAACCTCCATGCTCTTGTCGACAGTGAACTTCTTCAGCTCGTCCCTCTCTACTGTCACCTTGGTCAGAGAATGTCGAAGGCACCTAAGTCTCAAGTTGAGGTTGACAGCCGCCGACGAACCCACATCATCGCCTTCGGGGGTCATCTTGCTGAGCCTCTCTTCTAGTTGCCTGATCTCTAGGTCTTCACCAATCTCAGGTGATTCTGCTCGCGTTCTGCTTTGCGAAGCTCCCACTCTACTTCGCGAAGCCACTCTCGACTCCTAGCAAGGCCCAACTTTGTCTCCCCTAGACGAACCTCGGAATGGGGCACCTCGGCCACCCGAGGCACTTCGGCGAGTGGCATCACTTCGACGATCCGAAAAGGCCAAGTCAAACTGCAATGAACACTTAGCCAAAAACTTCAAACAAATTGCAGTGAACACTTAGCCAAAAATTTCCAACAAACCGTTGTGAACACTTAGCCAAAAATTTCAAAAAGTTTTTCATTTCATTGAAATTCAGAAAGATACATGCGGTGGCCAGTCTGCGATTAGGCGACACATTGCTGATCTAAAATTTAAAAAATTACAAGTCAAGGCCCGACCTCTTTGCCGTGGCTGCCCGTCGCTGCAGGATCAGACTTCTCCAGAGCGACGACGATCGCTAAGGGCGTAACCTCGGAGCCAGGCTCATTGCCGACGACCTCGACTTCGGCATCTGCATTGTCATCCCCTTCCTCGTCCTCGTCTGATTCTTCGTCGAAGCCCGGGACATGGTCGGGGAAGAGGCGCCGCCCAGAGCAGTCGACCTTGGGGAAACATTCTGTCACTTGCTCGATGGCGTGGGCATAAGCCTTAGCCATATTGACCACAAGGAACCCTTGAGCCTTCTCCATGGTCGCGGCCTCAGCCTCTTTTGCGGCAGCAACCTTGGCGGCTTCGACAGCTTCTTCCTTCTGCTTCGCCGCCGACTCCTTCTGTCGAAGCAGATCGGCCTCAAGCTTCTTCACGAGGCTGTCGAGGTAATCCATCCTCGTCGTCTTCCCGTCCCTCTCGACCCTCAGCTTGTCGAGCTCGTTGGCGATCCGAGCTTTTTCCGCCCGAGCTCTGTCCACCTCCTTCTTCAGCTCCTTTTCAAGTTCGGTTATCTTCTCCATAAGATGACTGAAGTGACAAGTTTTCTGCGGAAGGAAAATAAGTTAGCAAGAAAACAAAGAAAATACAAGTATGCAACTAGCAAAACTGTGCTACTTACCGATACTGCCGCTCGAGCGATCTCGAGGGCATCGTCCCTAACTCCGCTGGCATCCATGGTGGCACGATCCTTCGGTGTCACAAGATGCTTGACAGCCTGCATGTTTGATGACGAGTCACCGAGGAACCCATCGAGCTTCCGAACCTGCCAATTCGGGGCAAAAATCTTCTTGTGTTCCTCGTCAGGAATACTTCATCCTCGGCCATCAGCGGAGCCGCCTCCATCCCCAAAGCAGCCACCATTGGGAACTCGCTTGCCTCGGTTGAGGCCGAAGCAGCTACCGTCGTCGGTCACCCTTGGGGCCACAGTGGCCGACGCCGATGCTTCTTCAATGGTGCTGGCGACCATTTTTGGCCTCGGGGAAGTCACCTTCGAGATGGCCCATTTCTGCTTCCTTGGAGCCTTGCTGCCGAAAGCCGCCCACTAAGCCATCATGGCTTCGTAGTCCATGGTTTCTGCACCAGAAGAAAATGTGATTAAACGCAAGTAAAAACCAAAGGAAAAAATAAAAACAAAAGGGGAAAACCGCATACTAGGGTCTATGCGGCTTAGCCCCCCCTGTATAGCGCCTCCTCTGTCAAGTCCATCCAGTCGAACTTCGACCGGTCGAGGAGAACCTGAACCATGTCTTCTTTGTTGGGGTAGAGCACCGGATGTTCCTTCACCCTCTTCGTCACTTCTTCGATCCAGTCCGAGGGGATGCACCACGGCTCATGACTCCGGATGATGAAGTACTTATCTCGCCAATATTTTATCAAGTAAGGATAGCTGATGAGCCGAGTACCATGCCTCGGGGCCAGGTAGAACCTGAACTCCGACTTCTGCTGCTAGTGAAGTCGGTATAGTGTCCGAAGCACCCTTAGATCTGGCTCAATCTCTGCTGCCTTGCTATGAAGGATGAACCCGTTGATCACCCTCCACCCGTTCGGCATGAACAGAATGGGGCTGATCCTGAACCACCGCAAAACTTGGATAGCGAAGGGGTGGAGTGGCAGCCGCGCCCCGGTAATGAAGGCATCGACTGGCCAGAAGCACATATCCACCGTCATCGGTGAATTGGCCCTTACTCCAAGACCGGGTAGCATCAGCTCAAACTCCTCAGGGATCTGAAAACATCCCCAAATCGCCACTAGGTCTGCCTCGTTGAGGATGGAGATGGTGTCGTCAACTTCCGAAGTCTCCCTCGCGGCGTTCTCCTCAAAACTCTGCCCCCTTCCGTATACTATTTGTTCGGCATTTTCCTTCGGAAGTTCCCGAACCCTATGGAGTCCAGTCAGAACACCCAGCAATCTCCCGAACTCCCCCATCCTGCTCGGGTTCTCCACTATGGTCTCTACAACCACCGAAGAACGTGCTTTGATGCCTTTGCCCTTATCGACGAGAGGAACCTAGCTTGAAGACGGCTCATCAACAGCCGGGGGGGAGGGGGGGCTCTGAACTCGAAAGAAGGCTAGACATTTGCTAAAAAATAAACTAAGGGTTGAGTTACCTTGAAGTGACCGCTACGGTCGGAAAGATCATCGGAGAACGGTCAGTTGTCGCCTGAAGCTCCCATTAGTAAAAACTTGTCGCCTGAGTAAAAATTTGAGAAATGAAAAAGTGAAAGGGGGGTGAAGATTTATAGGAGCCGCACGCAAATCGAGACTAATGGGCCTCAAGAACTCAAAAGGCAGGCCCATTTACCGCAAAACGACAAGAAACTCGACAGGCGCTTGACTAGTCAACGGTCAAACGGTCAACGTGCCACGTGTCTTTGACTAGTCATCGGTGAATCGTCAATAGGCCACACGCATTTCCCAAACTTTGGCACGTCTCACCAAGCGTTCTTGCCACCGACGCTCAAACGTGAGAAAAATATCTCACTCGGGCTTCGGCACGCCTCGCCGAGCGTTCTTGCCACCGACGCTCAAACGTGAGAAAAATATCACACTCGGACTTTGGCACGCCTCGCCGAACCCCTTCAACACATGTCATCATCTCGAAGCATCGCTAGACCTCGACAATGAGTTCCGAACCCACCTCAACTTCGACCTCCTTCCTAACACGTGTCAGCTCACCGAGGTAGTTGATGGGGGTCGGCAACCGTTGCCGAGAGTTCTTGCCACTGACCCCCAAACAAGAGGAAATATGCCTTCGTACCACTCGAGCCGTTGGATCACCCCGAAACTCGCGCGACAATCTGATCAACGTCTCAGATTGATCCACGTCAGCAAGTGTTGATTCACCATTCGATCATCCAGATTTTCGTGCCCAAGGCTGATGGACGATCTAGATTGCACCACGTCATAATTTGGTAATTAAAATTATATTTTATTTATTAATTCGAATTATTTATTTAAAAATTGCAAAAAATGATTAAAGTACAGGAAAAATAATTAAAAATTATAGAAAATAAGTATAAATTCGGGGGGAACATTTTTGAGCCCCTGTGTAAGTAATTTTTGGTTGGAATGATTAATTAGTGCTCCCGGAGAGCAAATCATCGTTATGCAAAATTAAATAAATGGTTCGAAAAAATAATATAAAATTGGAAAAAATCACCAAAAATCCAGAAGGGCCTGAGAGCAAACTTGGGCACATAACCAGCTCAGAAAAGCAACATCACCCCTCAAACGAGATTCGAACACCCTTTGAGAACTCCGATAAAGCCTTATATGCCATTAAAACAACAAAACTACTCCCCAAAGGCCGTAACACATAGTCTTTGGGAGTGGGGGCTCGTGATATGGCTAAAAATGGGGTTAAATCGGAACCAGTCAAAGTGGGCACGAATCTTAAAGTCATAGGGGCAAGATGGTAATTTCACCTACAGACGAGTTCGAATTGGTAACCAGGTCTCTCCTTGTTACCGCTGATTTCGGTGTGGGGGTAAACAGATAGAATTTGTGAGTCCGAGAAAAACCTGAACAGTTGACTCAAGCCCTCTTGCTCCTGGCGCAACCTGCAAGGAAGTGCGAAACACCGGGGTTGATTCCGGCGACGCACCCTCCGACGCTCTTGTCAGTAATCAGAAGAGATTAAGAAAGAGCTTAAAGTGGTGAAAAAGCGATTAACCTGTTCATGGTGGTAGAGGGGTGGTATTTATAGTCGCCAGGGGATCCGTTTAAGGGTCCGATTTCTTGTGTAACAGCCGGGAGTAAAATCCTCAGTCTGTTTAGGAAATCTTTCCTTGATTCCCGGTGGGAGCAAATCAGGGCCGTCGATTTGGCCAAATCAGGGATCCTGATTTGTCTCTCGTTGGTTTGGGTTCGCCTTGGGTCGGGACCCGTACCCAATAGGTGTGGATCCGTTCGCGGGTTATGGGATCTGTGAGAAGGAGATTCGGTACCCGCCTTGGATCCACTTGTATGTGAAATTACCATTTTACCCCCGAGCATCAAGATTCGTGCCCAATCTGGATGGTTCCGATTTAACCCCATTTTTAGCCATATCACGAGCCCCCCACTCCTAAAGACTGAGCGTGATCAGCCTTTGAGGAGTAGTTTGACTGTTTTGGTGGCTAGCGGAGCTGTATCGGAGTCCATATGGAGGACTTAGAATCTCGAAGGGGGTAGTGAGGTAACTTTTTGATGCCATGTGCTGTTTCCTAGCCATATCGTGTATTTGACGGCCTTTATTTATTTTTTTCGGATTATTTACTTAATTTTGCGATGTGTTTACTAATCGTTCGGGGGCTTTAACAGTGCATTCTAGGCGATAATTGTCCGTTCAGGGGCTCAAAAATATACCCCCGAATTTTTAATTATTTTCTAGAATTTTTAGTTAAATTTCCCGAATTTTTAGCAATTTTTTCGCAATTTTTAAATAAATAAAACGATTTAAATAAATAAAAAACGATTTTTAATACCGATTTATGACGTGGCTCGATCTGGGCCGTTGATCGTGGTTGAGCTCGAATTTTTGAGAGATCCATTGGCTGTTATCGCTCGGAAGCTTTTTTCTCCGTTTACGGGCTCGGAAAGGCACTTGCTCGGCTGCCGACCGAAGACAGGGGGTCTCGGCAAGCCGAGCGACGTGGTGCAATCTGAGCCGCCGGATGATGGTGTGAGTCCCAAGAAAACGCTATCTTGTCTTTTAGCGCACGTGGTGCCATCTGGACCATTCATCATTAGAAGCACTAATTTCTGAGAGATCCAACGGTCTTAGTTGCTCGGTGTGCATTTTTCTCCGTTTGCGAGCTCGGAAAGGCACTTGCTCGGTAGCCGACCGAAGGCATGGGGTCTCGGCGTGTCGGGCGACGTGGCGCAATCTGAGCCGTTGGATGGTGGCGCGTATCCCAAGACGGGCACATTTCTCAAGAAAACACTATCTTGTCGTCTAGTGTCATCGGCAAGATCTGGGCCGTCTGATCGAGATCAGGCACGAAAGTTGAGGAGAAAGTGAGTTTTCTCCGTTTGCGAGCCCGGGAAGGCACTTGCTCGGTAGCCGACCGAAGGCATGGGGTCTCGGCGTGTCAAGCGATGTGGCGCAATCTGAGCCGTTGGATGGTGGTGCGTATCCCAAGATGGGCACATTTCTCAAGAAAACACTATCTTGTCGTCTAGTGTCCTCGGCAAGATCTGGGCCGTCTGATCGAGATCATGCGCGAAAGTTGAGGAGAAAATGCATTTTCTCCATTTGCGAGCTCGGGAAGGCACTTGCTCAGTAGCCGACCGAAGGTATGGGGTCTCGGCGTGTCGAGTGACGTGGCGCAATCTGAGCCGTTGGATGGTGGTGCGTATCCCAAGACGGGCACATTTCTCAAGAAAATACTATCTTGTCGTCTAGTGTCCTCGGCAAGATCTGGGCCATCTGATCGAGATCATGCGCGAAAGTTGAGGAGAAAGTGCGTTTTCTCCGTTTGCGAGCTCGGGAAGGCACTTGCTCGGTAGCCGACCGAAGGCATGAAAGGGCGTTCCGAGATATAGTGAAGAATTGGACATCGGTTCGGCTCAATTTCCAAGGATATTAATGGCGTTCCCAGATTCATGTGGCGTTTCATTTTCCAATGATCATTAATGACAGTGCCCTCAATTAATGTGCGGCGTTCCAACTTCCGAGGGTCATAATGGCTGGATCTTGGAAGGTAGGCTATAAGTACTCCATTCCCCTTGTTATTTCAGTCGCAGCAATGTTGAGTTTTAGACCTCGGTGGTATTTGCCCTGGGGTAACTTCTCCTTCGGGGTTCGGAGGGGTGGTCGCTCTCTCGCCTTTTTCTTCTCTCGTTCCCGACGGCCCCAAAGTGGATGTCAGGAGCGGGGGAGAATAAGGCAAGAGTGGTGACGACCATAGTCCGGACCCGAGGGATGAGCTACCGCAGAAGGACGGGTGGTCGCTCCTCCACCAAGATCTTCTGCCTACTCTGGCTGCTCCGCAGTAGGTGCCGGGGTCGGCGGAGATTTTGGTGGAAGAGGTGATAATCCATGTCCGAATCCGAGGGGTGAGTTGCTTCGGAAGGACGAGCGGTCGTTCCTCCACCATGATCTTCTCCGGACTCTGACTGCCCCGTCGTGGGTACCGGCATCGGGGGAGATCATGGCTCGGACTTCCGGAAGAAATGAAGGGCGTTCCGGGCAAGTTGTTTGCAACTGTGAAGGTTCTGTTGCCAGAGTTCAGGCCGAACCTTCGCAGTTACAATCAACTGGCTCGGAATGGTGCGCTTCTCCCGATCTCTGAGTGTTGATCTTCTTTCGACCGGGACCCGTGGGTCGGCGGAATACCGACCGAGACCCGGGGCCTGGGGGGTGCTCGCCGAGGGCGGTGCCTTAAAACTTTGAATCAAAACTTTTTCTGGTTCCTCTAGACATAGGTGGGGCGTCCGAGGGTTCAATCGTCCGAGCGACGTGGCGCAACCTGAGCCGTTGGATGATGGCGCGCATCTCAAGACGGGCACATTTCTCAAGAAAACACTATCTTGTCGTCTAGTGTTCTCAGCGAGATCTGGGCCGTCTGATCGAGATTTTACGCGAAAGTTGAGGAGAAAGTGAGTTTTCTCCGTTTGCAGGCTCGGGAAGGCACTTGCTCGGAAACCGACCGGACTCTGTTGCAGGCTGGTTCGGATCGCGTATAGTTCGGATTCAGATCCCCTGGCGCCGAGCTAGTTGACTTGGTGAAGAAGACAGTGGTGATGGGCCTTCGCGACGTTTCGAGAGCAGTCCAAAAGTCGCGTTCTTCCGTTTGGAAGTCCAAGGGACGTTCCTTTTTACTATAAATCTTCACCCCCCCTTAGACCAAGTCTCATTTTTTACTTTTACTCTCTCTCTTCAGTTCTCACTTTGCCTTCGAAGTTTTCAGTTCTCTGGTGGCGGTGCTAGCTGTCGCAGTAGCGTCCCTTGTCTCTGGTGAACTTTCCGACCGTACCTATCACTTCAAGGTCAGTCTCTTTCCCTTCTCTTTTAGAAAAAATGGTTAAGATCACGAATGAGACCCCCGCCTCGGAGCAAGCCGTTGGCCGAGGGGATAAAGGGAAGGAGGTAGTGGAGCCGAGCGATCAGAATATCGTTCGTCCGGATAGAGAGGGCGAAGTGGCCGAGCTGCCTAAAGAGGTTGCGGCGGTGTCCCAGAAGGGTAAAGCCGTGGTCACGATCGTGGAAACGCCGAAGAGAGCGGGGGCGTTCGGTCGGCAGCCTATTGCCTTGTCGAGCGTGGGAGGCGTCCGGGACTACGCCGAGGATACCTTGGAGAGAGTCACCCAAGGCACGGCTAAGTTGGTGGAGGAGAACGAGCCGAGGGAGCTGACTGAGGCGGACCATACCATCTCGTCTCTTATCGAGACCGACCTTCGTCTGATCCGAGAGGGTTTCCGGATCCCTGCCGACTACGGACTGCTCCTCCCAGGGCCGGGTTTCCGAGCCAATACAAAGTCCTCATCGGACGTGTGCGTCTTTCCGGTCGACTCCCTAATTGCCGGACTCTGTTTTCCCCTCCACCCGTTCATGGTTGATGTCCTGATCTGGTACGGTTTGAGCCCACCCAGCTGATGCCGAACACATGGAGGCATGTCATGGCGTTCGTCCTCCGATGCCAAGAGGTCGGCGCCAAGCCGAGTATGTTCCTCTTTCAGAGTCTCTACCGACCCTGTCAGCCAAGGCGAGACAAACAGAGGTTCTATCTTTCGCCCCGGACGGGCGTGAAGCTGATCGAGAATCCGGACTCGATCAAGCATTGGAAGGAGAAGTACTTCCTCATCCGAGCCCGGGCGCCGTGGGTGATACCGACAGTTTGGGCAAAGGATGGTCTGCCAAAGCGGACCAAGAAGGAGGCAGCACTGAGTGATGAGGAGGCAGAGGTCCAGAAGAAGCTCCTCGCCCTGCCAGCGCTAAGCTGGAAAGATATTACTGAGGAGGACCTGTTCCGAGGGGGTCTCAGTCCGATCGACCTTAGTATGCTTCTGGTATTTATATTCTCTGCTTAACGTTCATGAGAATTTTTCTAAGTTTTTTCATTCGGTTTGTGCAGAGACGATGAAGCTGGACTACAAGGCTCTGATGGCAAAGGGCAGATCGGAACAGGAGGCGAAGAAGAAGAGGCCGTCGGCAGGGCCTCGGGACAGCCGAGCCCCGAAGAAGCCTTCGATGGCGAAGGTCGCCGACCAGCCGAAGGTCATGGTCCTCGAGCAGGGGGAAGTCATGGTCCTCGACCCTCCGACCTCGGATGCGCCGGTCCTCAACCCTCCGACCTCGGGTGCGCTGACACCGATCTCGAAGGGGGATGCTCCCGGCTCGTCGAGCGGTGCGTTCGGCGTGAAGGAGGTGTTGTCCCTCCAAGTTCCGTCCCTCACTGCCGAGGCGGAGAAGATCTTGACCGAGCGTCATAAGCAGATCTTCGTCCCTGACTGGCAGGTGATGAACGTCGACGATTTCCTGGGCAACGGCAACATCTGCATGGAAGCGGTGAGGCACCTGCCGACCCCGAAGGATCGAGCGACCCTGAAGGCCGGGATGGCAGGGGACACCGTGATGCAGATTGCTCGGAATACTATGTCGGTAAGTGGGCCGAACCCTCCCTCGTCCAAATTTCTTTCTCAGAATTTATCCAAGTTCTTGGGTTCGGGTTTTAATGTGCTGTTCTTTTTCAGACCCTCTGCCACTTCAATTTCCTGGTCGAGGAGATTGCGAACAAGGAGTAAGAGAACGAGCGGGAGAGGGTGGAGCGCGTCAAGGCCACGCAGCTGCTCGATGCCGAGCAGCTCCTCTCGACGAAGAGGGCTGCCAAAGTGGCGGGGTTGGAGAAGCAGCTGGCCGATGCCATTCAGCTGTCGAAGGACACGGCGGCCAAGCTTGAGGCATCGGAGAAGGAGGCAGCCGAGCTGAAGGAGGAGTTGGCCAATGCTCGGTCGGAAGCGGAGAAAGAGGTTGCCGAGCTGAAGGAGGCACTGGCCAATGCTCGGTCGGAAGCGGAGATGGCTCGGAAGAGGGCCGAGAAGATCATGGCCAAACACCAGAAGAAGGTGAAGAAGGTGAGGAAGGCCGTGCAGGAGGAGGCCGCGCAGCACATGCTCCAGAACATGAAGGATGCCTACGGTCGAGCCTTGCTACATGTAGCCGCCAAGAACCCGGGCTTCGACACATCCATCTACCACTTTTACGACCCCGTGGAAGGGGAGGAGGGGGTTCCCGCGGAGTTGCTTGGCCCTGAGGGAGAGACGGAACCCGTCGAAGGCCCAGGGGAGACCGAAGCCGAGGGCGAGGAGGAGGACGATTCCGAGGAGGAGAGTGGGAGCGAAGGCAGAGGCGAGGGCGATGGCGAGGACAAGACCGGGGGGTCGACGGACCCGAACGGTAAAAAGGTCGACCCCTGACTCGGTTGTCTTTTTTAGTCTTTTGTTGTTTTGACTCTTTTTGTAAGCCTAACTGCGGACTGGCCACCGCTTTTGTAAAACTTTCTCCTCGGTTTTGAATGAAAATATTTTGTTTGGCCAAAATTTATCCAAGTGTTGAGTCTCGGATTTTGTGTTTGATTTGGCGTAGAATTCTCCAAGTGTTGGGTGTCGGATTTATCTCTGATTTTTAGGTAAGGTTCGGTCCGATTACGGAGGTTGCACACCTTCGTAAGGAGCTGGCCAAAACGAAGGGTGAGCTCTCGGACAGCCGACAGAGGCGGTTTCTTCTGCTCGGAAAGCTGGAGGAGACGAAGGCAGCTGTGCGGAGGTATTGTCGCGAGATGTGGAAACTGCGGAAGTACCCCCAAGCCCCTTGTCCCGAAGGCGAAGTCGAGCGGCTCCGTAGGGAGCTCGCTGCTGCCGAGCAGAAGAATGACGACCTTTTGGCTGAGGTCCAACACTTGGAATTAGCGGAGAAAGAACGCTCGGCGGCGGAAGAGAAGCTGACTTCCGAGCAAGAGAAGGCGTCGACCGAGCGCAAGAGGCTATTGGCCAAAGTCGACAGGCTCAGAAGGATCACGATAGATAGGGGGATCGAGGTCACCCACTTCCGACGGCTTGCGACTGATGGCGCCACCGTCTCTGGCTCGTCAAGACCCTCTCGTCCGAAGAAGATGGCGAAGGACGACGCGCTGAGAGACAGAATCATTGAACTGGAGGAAGAGGTCGCGCCGCTCAAGCCTGTGCCGGCAAGGGCTAACGTCCGCAGTACGTCATGTACTCGTGAAGAGAGCGAGAGAGGGATTTCTTTTTACGAACTTGTGACACGCTCGCCTATGACTAGACGGAGTCCAGCCGACGCTCAGAGCAGTGCGGCCATCTCGTCGATCGGGGCCTCGGTCGGCGCCGCAGTTAGGGCCAGCAGCGAAGGGGGGTCGTGCTTCGTTGGTTTAGGATCGAGCTCGGAGGGCAGGCCTCGTCGTCCTCGCGTTTCCTTAAACCGAAGCGTTCCCCTTCTGAAGAGAACTTGATCATGTCGCTTCATGTCCCTTCTGATTTGTTGTAAAACGTTGTTGTAGGGTCGGTTCGGCCGTGTGTAACACTATTATGTCTGAATGCGAATTTGGGAGTTTCTTTAGAAAATCTCCAAGTGTTGGACTTCAGCAGTGTATTGAAATTTTGCTGTTCGTTTTCCCTTCTTTTCAGCTCGAGACGGCCGACCCATATGCTGAATCCCATGGTTCGGATGATGACTTTGGATCCGAGGGCACTTCTGGGGTGGCGGCTCTGAGTCCCAGGAGCATTGAGCTGGAGTTACGCCGGGCTGAGAGCGAGCGGGCCCATCTTTCGTCCGTCCTCGACCTTCGGGAAGTCGAGATTCGATGCCTGGAGAATAGGATCGCCGAGTTAAGCCCCGCAGGAGGGGATGAGGATTCACAAACCGCTTTCAGCAACGCTCTTCGGGTCAAGTGCATTCGGCACAACCAGTCGAAGATTATAGCCGAGCGGGACGATCTGCTCTCGGAGATTCGACACTTGCAGACCGTGGTAGCGAAGCTTCGGAAAGATGCAGGGGGGCCATCAGCCGAGGAGGACGAACAGTCGACCGAACAGTCTAGTGAAGATATTTCCATGTGAAGGCCAAGTATAGTGGGTCGGCGTCGTGTATTTTGTTTGCCAACACTTTGTGACCATGAAAAAGATGTGCTTTGTATTACGGCTTGGTTGCTTAATAAAATATCTTTCATTGCTCTGCATATTTGTCTTGCTTATAACTGTGTTGGTCGCGCTGAGGTCCTTGAACCGAGCATGTTAGTTCCGTCGGCGAGAGCGTTTGAACCGAACGGGTTCCCATGAGTACGGTATCTTGTCGTTTAGCGACTCTGACGAGGTACGACACGAATTCCTAGGTGGCTCTGTCCCCCAGAAAGCGCTATCTTGTCGTCTAGCGTAGGTGGCACGATCTGAGCCGTGGAATGTAGGCACGAATCTCGAGGCGGCTCAGTTCCCAAGAAAACGCTATCTTGTCGTTTAGCGTCGGTGGCAAGATCTGAGCCGTCTGATCGAGATCACGCGCGAAAGTTGAGGAGAAAGTGAATTTTCTCCGTTTGCGAGCTCGGGAAGGCACTTGCTCGGTAGCCGACCGGGGGCGTAGGGCTTCGGGCTTCGGCTACTGGGCAAGATCGCTCGGATTGTGTGGCCGAACGTAGCTCCGGCATCAATCCACTGGAGAAGCTTGGGGGGACTGGGAGCCAAGTGTTGGACTCCGGGACCATCTGTGTAGCTCGACGGTTGTGGGAGCAATTCCGAACGGCGATCTACCCCTGTCTCGTCCGGGGACGAGCCGAGGAGGTAAAGTCGAGCTGAGTGTTGGACTCCGAACCATCGGTGTAGTTCAACGGCTGTGAGAGCAATTCCGAACGGCGATCTACCCCTGTCTCGTCCGGGGACGAGCCGAGGAGGTAAAGTCGAGCCGAGTGTTGGACTCCGAACCATCGGTGTAGTTCAACGGCTGTGGGAGCAATTCCGAACGGCGATCTACCCCTGTCTCGTCCGGGAACGAGCCGAGGAGGTAAAGTCGAGCCAAGTGTTGGACTCCGAACCATCGGTTTAGTTCAACGGCTGTGGGAGCAATTCCGAACGGCGATCTACCCCTGTCTCGTCCGGGGACGAGCCGAGGAGGTAAAGTCGAGCCGAGTGTTGGACTCCGAACCATCGGTGTAGTTCAACGGTTGTGGGAGCAGTTCCGAACGACGGTCTACCCCTGGTTCGTCCGGGGACGAGCCGAGGAGGTGAAGTCGAGCTGGACGTGGACTCCGAACCATTGGTTGAAATCAAGATTAAAAAAAAGCAGATGATAAGAGGGGAGAGAAGCATGCAAATTCAAAAATACGAAAAAGCTTTCTTTATTGATAATTGACGGCGAACCGTTTTACATAGTACAATTCATGAAGATAGGTTACAAGTCAAAGGACAGGAATGGCTCGATATCCTATGATACTTAGAGGGGCGCCGGAGCGCCCTCTTGGTATTTCAGGAGGTGGTCGGCATTCCAGGTCCTCGGAAGCTCTCTGCCCTCTAGATCTTCAAGACGATATGCTCCGAGCCGAACTACCTTTGTGATCCTGTACGGCCCTTCCCAGTTCGGAGCCAGCTTGCTCTTCTGACTGGGGAGGGATATGGCTAGCTTTCTTAAGACCAAATCTCCTTGCTTAAGGTTGGCGGGTCGGACTTTTTTGTTGTACGCCAGTTCAACCCTTCTTCGGTAACTCTGCTGCCGAATCGCCGCTCTTTCCCTCAGTTCATCTATCAGGTCTAAATCTGCTCTGAGGTCCCTGGCATTCTGTGCTTCGTCATAGGCTGTGAGCCGAGGGGAAGGTATTCCGACCTCGAGAGGTATCACGGCCTCGGATCCATAAGTGAGGTTGAAAGGGGACTCGCCTGTGGGGGTCCGTTTGCTTGTGCGGTAGTTCCATAGGATGTTGGGGAGTTGGTCGACCCATAAGCCCTTGGAGCTTTTGTCCAGCCTTTTCTTGATACCTGCGAGGATCTGCCGATTAGCATTTTCTGCCTGTCCGTTCGACTGAGGGTGGGAAACGGACGAGAAGCGCTGCTGGATGGCAAGGTCGTCGCACAGAACTCGGAATGCCGCGCCAGTGAACTGAGTTCCGTTGTCCGTTACGAGGACACGAGGGACGCCGAACCTGCATATGATGCTCTTCCAGAAGAACTGTACCACTTTGTTCTCGGTTATAGTGGCGAGGGGCTCGGCCTCGACCCACTTCGAGAAGTAGTCGATGGCTACGACCAAGAACTTGAACTGACCCGGAGCCGGGGGGAAGGGCCCTAGTAAATCCATGCCCCACATTGCGAAGGGGATGGGACTTGATAGGGAGGTGAGGTTGGCCTGAGGGAGGCGTCGGATGCTGGAGTGTCTCTGACAAGAGCTGCATTGCCGAACGTGTCGCTCAGCGTCTTGAAGGAGGGTCGGCCAGAAGTACCCATAATTCAAAGCTTTTCGGGCCAAGGACCTAAATCCTGAGTGTGCCCCTCCGATGCCTTCGTGGAGCTCTTGCAGGGCATATTCGGCCTGATCCGGAGAGAGGCACCTTAGATATGGCCGACCGTCTACTTGAGAAAAAGAGCGCTTGTACAAGATACCCTCGATCAAGACATAGTGCTCGGCCCGAGTCCTAACTCGGCGTGCTTCCTTGGGATCCGAGGGCAGAACCCCATCCCTTAAGAATTCCACCAATGGCTTCATCCAATTGTCCTGCAGCATGACCGGCAGCGACTCCACCGAGGCAGGTGTCTCGTCCTCTATGCTCGGCTTAGAGAGGACCTCGATCAAAACGGTCTGCTCGAGGCCTTGGAGGGAGGACGAGGCTAGTTTGGAAAGGGCATCGGCCTGTGAATTTTCCTCGCGAGGGACTCGTTGAATGAGCGCCTCCTCGAACCTGCTCATGAGGGCTCGGACCTTGGCGAGGTACTTAGCCATGCGCTCGTCTCGCGCCTCGTATTCGCCCAATACCTGGTTCACGACTAGCTGGGAGTCACTGTGAATTCGGAGGCGCTGTGCCCCAGCGCTTCGGGCGACTCCGAGACCTGCGATGAGTGCCTCGTACTCCGCCTCGTTGTTCGAGGCCTTGAAGTTCATACGGATCGCGTACTGGAGGACGAAGTCGTCAGGGCCGTTCAGGATGATACCGGCACCGCTTCCTTCGTTACAGGAGGAGCCGTCCACGAAGACCGTCCAAACGGGGGGTCCGTTCGGGACGTGGCCGACCTCAGGGATGGTGGACTCTACAATGAAGTCGGCGAGGGCTTGCGCTTTGATGGCCGTCCGAGGCTGGTAAGAGATGTCATGCTGACTCAGCTCTATGGACCACTTCATCAGCTGGCCCGAGGTCTCAGGCTTGTGGAGGATCTGCTTTAGGGGCTGGTCGGTGAGGACAACGACCGAGTGGGATTGAAAGTACGGCCGAAGCTTCCTCGCTGCCATGACTAGGACGTAGGCCATCTTCTCTATCCTCGGATAGCGGAGCTCGGCGTCCCGAAGCACCTTGCTCACGTAGTAGATAGGCCTTTGGGCCCGGTCCTCCTCTCTCACCAAGACGGCACTTAGGGTCTGCTCGGAAGCAGCCAAGTAGATGAAGAGAGTCTCGCCCGGGACCGGTTTGCTGAGAAGAGGGGGGTTCACCAAGTAGGCCTTTAGCTGGTCGAACGATTCCTGTTGTGGCTGGCCCCATTCAAAACCCTTAGCCCCCCTGAGTGCTTTGAAGAAGGGGAGGCACTTTTCCCCCGACTTCGAGAGGAACCGACCGATAGCGGCGAGCCGACCGGTAAGCTTCTGCACCTCCTTGATGTTCCGAGGCGGGGCCATGTCTAATATGGCCTTAATCTTCTCGGGATTAGCCTCGATCCCTCGTTGGCTTACCATGAAGCCGAGGAACTTTCCCGAGGAGACTCCGAACGCACACTTGTTCGGGTTCAGCCGAATGCTGTGCCTTCTCAACACGCCGAAGGCCTCCTGGAGGTCGGCCACGTGATCTGTGCCTCGGACGCTTTTGACGAGCATGTCGTCAACGTACACCTCCATGTTCCGGCCTATCTGGCTCTGGAAGACCTTGTTGACGAGGCGCTGGTAGGTGGCGCCTGCGTTCTTCAAGCCGAACGGCATGACCCGGTAGCAGTAGAAGCCTTGGTCGGTGACGAAGGAGGTCTTCGGAATGTCCGGAGGGAACATTCAGATTTGATTGTACCCCGAGAAGGCATCCATGAAGCTGAGGAGCTCATGGCCCGAGGTGGCGTCAATAAGGGTGTCGATGTTCGGGAGAGGGAATGGATCCTTCGGACACGCCTTGTTCAGGTCGGTGAAGTCAATGCATATCCTCCAAGAGCCATTGGACTTCTTGACCATTACAACATTCGACAACCACTCGGGGTAATTTACTTCCTGTATGAACTTGGTCTTTAGAAGTTTATCAACCTCCTCCTTGATGGCCTGCTGTCGCTCGGGAGCAAACTTTTGCCTCTTCTGCTGAACCGGTTTGCACCCCGGTTCGACACTTAGGCGATGGACGAGCAGCTCCTCGAAAATGCCGGGCATGTCTGCGGCCGACCATGCAAACAAGTCATGGTTATCTCAGATGCATTTAATCAGGTCCGAGCACAGTGCGGTCGGCAAGGATTTGCTATGAGGAACTTCCGGCTCGGATCCTCGTCCGAGAAGAGCACTTCTTCCAACTCGTCCGCCGGCTCGGACGTCGACCGAGCTTTCGGCTCGGGGATTTCTAGTGTCTCGAGCAAGAGCACTGGTCCCCCAGTGGAAGTCATGTAGCACTTCCGGGCTGTTTCTTGGCTTCCCCTGACTTCCCCTACTCCCGACCGAGTGGGGAACTTCATTTTCAAATGGTACGCCGAGGGGACAGCTTCCAAGGCGGCTAGGCCGGGTCGGCCGAGAATGACATTATACGCTGCCGGGACATCGACGACCATGAAGTCCATCAGCTCGGTCCGGGTAGTAGGGGTGCTTCCCGCGGTAACGTCTAGGGTTATCACCCCTTCGACGGTTACCGAGACCCCCGTGAACCCGTGGAGTGTGTAACCGGCTGGCTTGAGACGGTTCCGGGACAGCTGCAGGCCTCGGAAGGCCGAGAGGAAGAGAATATTGACCGAACTCCCATTGTCTACTAAAATCCTCTGCACCTTGAAGTTGGCCATGCGGAGGTCGATGACGAGGGCATCACAGTGTGGGGTTCGGACCCCTTCGAGGTCTGCGTCGGAGAACGACACAGGGATGCCGAGACCTTTGGGAGGAGGGGCGCTGTGAACCGAGTTGACCTTTCGGACGAAGGCCTTCCGAGAGGAATTAGAGGAGCCTCCCATGGGGCCTCCGTGGATCAGGTGTAGGACCCGTTCTTCCTCGAACTCGGGCGTCTCCTCACGCCTCTCGGAGCGCTTGTTAGCCCCCCGGGGCGGAGAAGTGTGGCGCTCCACCCGATCGTTAGCCTTTACGAACTTGGCCAACTGCCCCCTGCGGATGAGGACTTCAATCTCATCTCTCAATGCTCGGCAGTCGTTCGTATCGTGGCCGTGGTCCCGATGGTAACGACACCACTTATCTTTGTTCCTCCTCTTTGCCGGGGTGTTCATCCTCGGAGCTGGGGGGATGACTCCCTCCTTCTCCACTTCCATTAGGATGGTGGAGACGTTGGTGGTGAGAGGAGTGAACTTCTCAAACTTGGGGGGATGTCGGCGCTGACCGCCGTTGTCCTTTTGTGCTTTCTTGGACCCCTCCTCCTCTGTCGCCTTCCTCTTTGACCCTGAGGAGGACCCCCCGAAGTTCGGGAGGGATTCGGCCTCCTCAGCTCGGATATACTTCTCGCACCTCAGAAGGAGGTCGGCAAAGTTGTGCAGGGGCTTCTTGGCTAGAGACGACCGGAGGTTGGAGTTGAGGACGTTCGACTGGAACGCCACGGTCGCCACTGACTGGTCCAAGGAGGCGATAGATCTGACCTCTGTGGTGAACCTCTTCAGATAGTCCCGCAGTTTCTCTCCCCTTTCCTGTCGCAGGTTCAGTAGGGAGAGGCTTGTCTTCTCAGCTCGCCTGCTACTCACGAAGTGAGTTATAAACAGTGTTTCAAACTGCTCGAATGAGAAGATGGAGGAGGGGGCGAGTCTGGAGTACCATTCCCGAGCCGACCCCCTGAGGGTGGCGGGGAAGGTCCTGCAGAGCATGGCGTCGGAAACCTGATGGATCAGCATCAGGGTCTTGAAGCTTTCGACGTGGTCGACTGGATCGGACTCCCCTGAGTACGTTTCAAACTGCGGAGGTTTGAAACCCCTCGGTATGGGGGCCTCCATGATCGTTCGAGAGAAGGGGGGTCTGCTCGGCCGAAAGGTCCTAGCTCTGGACTCTTCCTCTCTGTCCATGCGGCCGATGCGCCGCTCCACCTTGTGAATACGTCGGTGGAGGGCATCGTACCTCCGCTGGTAATCATACGATCCCCCGGACTCTTCCTCATAGGAAGGGGAGCGGGGACTGCGGCGCCGATAGTCCAGGGAGCGGCGAGGACTGTACCGCTGCTGCTGGCGACTGGGAGACGGGATAGGACTTCGGGATCGGCGGCGAGGACTGGGAACCCGAGGGGGTGTTGGAACCCTCTGGGCATTTTGATTGTTGGGACGGGCGTTCAGGGCCTGCAGTACGGTCTCCTGAAATTAGAGGAACTCGGCACGAGTGATAGGCGCCTCACGGTTCCTCGGATGACGCCGATCCCCGGGGGAATGCGGCCTCCTCCTTCGGCGCTCGGGAGATGCCGCTCGGCCTCTGCGGTCCGGAGACCTCCTACCATCTCGTCGACGAGGGGACCGCTCACCCTGACGCTGGCGGGAGGCTCCCTCTCGGGCCCGCCTCTCGTCAAGGTGGGTGCGGAGGTCGTCATCCTTCTGGCGGTTCAGGAGCGTGTTGCGGAGGTCGGGATTATAGGAAGCCATCGAATCCGAGGATCCGTTATGAACCGAAACATGGTCCTGATGGAGGGGCTGCTTCTGCTTCCGGCCGTTATGACCGGAGGGGCCATTGTTGGGTTGCTGCTTGGGATGAGGAGGTGGGACCTGCTGGGCCGGTGGAGGAAGATCAGATTGTGGAATAGGATTGACAGGGGCTTCCTCTGTCGGATCTGCGGGATTGGCCCCCTTGGACCCTCGGGATCTGACCTTCTTTGGAGGCATGGTTGGAGAGGACGACAAGGAAGGGGCTGAGGCTGTTCGTGTGGTTTTCCCACAGACGGCGCCAATCTGTTACCGCTGATTTCGGTGTGGGGGTAAACAGATAGAATTTGTGAGTCCGAGAAAAACCTGAACAGTTGACTCAAGCCCTCTTGCTCCTGGCACAACCTGCAAGGAAGTGCGAAACACCGGGGTTGATTTCGGCGACGCACCCTCCGACGCTCTTTTCAGTAATCAGAAGAGATTAAGAAAGAGCTTAAAGTGGTGAAAAAGCGATTAACCTGTTCATGGTGGTAGAGGGGTGGTATTTATAGTCGCCAGGGGAGCCGTTTAAGGGTCCGATTTCTTGTGTAACAGCCGGGAGTAAAATCCTCAGTCTGTTTAGGAAATCTTTCCTTGATTCCCGGTGGGAGCAAATCAGGGCCGTCGATTTGGCCAAATCAGGGATCCTGATTTGTCTCTCGTTGGTTTGGGTTCGCCTTGGGTCGGGACCCGTACCCAATAGGTGTGGATCCGTTCGCGGGTTATGGGATCTGTGAGAAGGAGATTCGGTACCTGCCTTGGATCCACTTGTATGTGAAATTACCATTTTACCCCCGAGCATCAAGATTCGTGCCCAATCTGGACGGTTCCGATTTAACCCCATTTTTAGCCATATCACTCCTCATGGACCTGCTAACCCATGAATGGACATATTCAACTGAGAATGGGTCACAACCCGTTAAGGACCAGTTCAACAGGATAGGAGGAAATCCTGGTTTGTCCTTATCCCTAGGGAGTGGTTATAACCGTCCCTATCCAGCCACACGGGGAAGGAGGGATTCATCCTCATCCTGAAAGAAATCCCCCTAGCGACTATAAATACCCCCCTAACTACCTCCTACTGTCACAGGTGATCACTCTTTGTGCACTTAATGTCTTTCCTATTACTTTTTCTAGTATTGACAAGAGCGTCGGAGGGTTCGTTGCCGAGATCCATCCCGGTGTTTCGAACGTTTGTGTAGGTCCGCGGGAGTACCAAGGAGTCAACCTGTTAATAAGGAAGAAGTAGGATTCTGCTCATTCGAGTTCGTACGAACCTACAAATTCTGTCTATTACCCCCACACCAGATCCAGCGGCAACAATAGAGAATTGGTTGGAATGTGGAACAAGGAGATATCCGCAGGTTCTTGGAATGTGGAACACCTCATGAGCTTCAATAAGGGCGCTTAATGCCCACCTCCTCTATATATTTTCGATATGTTCTAATAAAGGCCAGTCACTAGAGCAGCCATTTAGTTTTATTTTTCAATAAAGACCACTTTCGCTACCGATCAATGTATGTAATAAAGGCCAGCCACTGGAGCTCCACACAAAGAAGTATGCTTTTAGAAGTAAGTTTGGCATTTAAGGAGCTCCTTATGCAGAGCATCTAACAAGTTCGGAATTCATACCCAGACTATTCTGTATATAACAAGTTGGCTCCACGCAAAGAATTCAATGCCTTGCTCTTCGTTCGAGCTCCATCAGCAGCCTATTGACTCCAAACAACGAGTTCAATGCCATCCTCACCGCTCGAGCTTTATCTCCAACTTGTTGGCTCTAAACAACGAGTTCAATGCTTTGCTCTGTGCTCGAGCTCCATTAACAACTCGTTGGCACCACACAACGAGTTCAACGCCTTGCTCACCGCTCGAGCTCCATCAGCAACTCGTTGACTCCAAACAATGAGTTTGACGCCTTGCTCATCTCTAGAACTCCATCAACTACTTGTTGACTCCAAACAAGGAGATCAATGCACTGCTCTCCACTCGAGATCCATCAATAACTCGTTCACTCCAAACAACAAGTTCATGCCTTGCCCACCGCTCGAGCTCCATCAACAACTCGTTGACTCCAAACAATGAGATCAACACATTGCTCACTGCTCGAGCTCCATCAGCAACCTGTTGACTCCGAACAACGAGTTTGACTCATTGCTCATCGCTCGAGCTCCATCAGCAACCCGTTGACCCCAAACAACGAGTTCGAACGCATTGGTCACCGCTTGAGCTCCATAGGCAACCCATTGACTCTGACCAACGAGTTCAATGCATTGCTCACTACTGAAGCTCCATCAGCAACCCGTTGACTCCAAACAATGAGTCCAATGCATTGCTCATCGCTTGAGCTCCATCAGGAACTCGTTAGCTCCATACACCGAGTTCAACTCGCCGCTCAAGCTCTATCAACAACTCATTGATTCCAAACAATGAGTTCAATGCTCTGCTCTCAGGTCGAGCTCCATCAGTAACTTGTTGACTCTAAACAACGAGTTCAGCGCCTTGCTTCTCGCTCGAGTCCTTCCAACAACCGCTTAACTTCATGCAGAAGTTCAAACGTTCAACTCCATCTCAGAATTGTCTCTACAAACTTGCGGGGCGCAAACTGCAAGCTTTATATCCAACTCTATCTCAGAGTTTCCTCTCAAGACTTGCTGGGATCAAAACAGCAAGCTCTACGTTCAACTTCGTCTTAGAGTTGTCACTATAAACTTGTTGGGATCACAAAGCAAGCTCAACATTCAATTCTGTCTCAGAGTTACCTATACAAAACTTGCTGAGTGCAAACAACAAGTTCAAACAACCAACTCCGTCTCAGAGTTGTCCTTCCAAACTTGTCGGGATCAAACGACAAGCTTTAATTCCAACTTCGCCTAGTGTTGCCTGTACAAAACCTGTCGAGATCAAACGACATGCTCTCCACCGACTCCGTCTCAAAGTTTTCTCTCCAAACTTGTCGGGATCAAACGACAAGCTCCACATTCAACTCCGTCCAAGATTTGCCTCTCCAAACTTTCCTCGATCAAATGACAAGCTCTACATCCAACTCCTACTCAGAGTTGCCTCTACAAAACTTGCTGGGCGCAAACAGCAAGTTCAACGACCAATTCCATCTCAGAGTTGTCTCTATAAACTTGGTGGGATCAAACAGTAAGTTCAACGTTCAATTCCACCTCGGAGTTGCCTCTATTAACTTGCTGAGCGTAGACCGCAAGTTCAAAATTTCAAGTCCATCCTACAGTTGCCTCAACAAACTTGATGGGATCAAACAGCAAGCGCACAGTCTGACTGCCTTCCTGTAATAGCTCTTCTAGGTCAGCTACATAAATAAGAACCAACAGTAAAAGCATTCAGCTCCGAGACCAACGGAACACTCATCCAACAACGAAATGCTTGATCGACAAAAAAAGTGAACAAAACAATGCTTGGTCGAGGAAAAAGAGGTTTAGCAGAACGAACGAAGGACGTTTGATCGAAAAAATAAGCAAACAACACAACGCTAGGTCGACGAAAGAGTGGTTCAGCGAAGCGAGCGACGAAATGTTTTCATCGAAAAAACATGTTGATCTAATCACCCAAAAAACGTATGTTAATCGAAAAATCAAGGGTTATGAAATGAAACTTTGTGTGCATATATATATATATATATATATATATATATATATATATATATATATATATATATATATATGGGGCAAATGCTCCATTGAAAACAGGTCTAGTTTTCAGGGGTTGGAAAACAGCAATCTGAGATGTTGGATCGCTCATGATTATGATCAGCGGCTCAGATCAAGCCCCCCATCATCCGTTTCAATTGATCAGCAGAGGGTTATTTTGGAAATTTCGTCCCAAATAATTCTTCGCCTCACGGATTCTAAAAAAATTGATTTAACCTAGGCCGTTGTTGGTAACAATGGTCTAGGTTATATAACCTAGGCCGTTGTTCCCAAAATCAGGCGAAGAGTAATTTTGGACGAAATTCCCAAAATAACCCTCCGCCACTTAAGTGATATTGGGTGATGGGCGAAAGCGATCTGAGCCACTGTCAATGGAGCATTTGCATATATATATATATATATATATATATATATATATATATATATATATATATATATATATATATATATATAGCGAGAGAGTAATGTTCTGTTGTGCACTAGGACTCTGTATGCACTCGTATGCACTCGGCCTTCCCGCCTTCGTATCGACAATCCGAACCGTTCACATCGATCTACACATATAAATTAGTCTAAATATGTAAAACCAAATCATTTGAAATTCATTTACCCATCCATTGAAGTGTTACAAAATTGTATAGCTGAAAATTGTTGTTTTTTACAGTCACATAAATTTTAAATAATTTGATTTTACATATTTAGACTAATTTAGACGTGTAAATCAATGTGAACGGTTCAGATCGTGGATACAAAGGTGGGAAGGCTGAGTGCACACGAATGCACACAGAGGCCTAGTGCACAACGAAAGAAATTCCGTTGTGCATTAGACCTCCGTGTGCACTCGGCCTTCCCGCCTTCGTATCGACGATCCAAACCGTTTACATTAATCTACACATCTAAATTAGTCTAAATATGTAAAATCAAAACATTTGAAATTTATTTGCCCATCCATTGAAGTGTTACAAAATTTATAGTCACATGATGGATGGGCAGATGAATTTCAAATGATTTGATTTTACATATTTAGGCTAATTTGGATGTGTAGATCAATGTGAACGGTTCAGAGAAGTCTGAGTGCACACGGAGGCCTAGTGCACAACGGAACATTACTATATATATATATGCCCTCTCTTCACCATTGCTCCAAAGCTCCTTGAAAGCCCTGCACAATCCAACTAAAACCAAGGGTTTCGAACATAACTCTAACCAAACATCGGGATCAGCTTAACTCTAACTTCAATATCCAAATAGTTCATAGGAGAAACAGATAAAAGCTCACGTCTCTTAAGAAGCATCTTCAAGAAGGAGGTTGCAAAACTCCAAGTTCACAGGCTCATGCTACCAACCCAAGCACCATCCACTTTGAAGACCCCAGACTTCAAGTGCAGCCCAAAAACTTACTGCAACTCTGCCGAAGCTACACCCCATACTCCAACTCCAAGGCTTTGGAGATGACTTAAGAACCTGAAATCCAACTTGACAATAGTCCCGAACTCCAATAGCCTACCCTAAGATCCTCACAAGCGCGAGGTGGCCAAGGCTTCATTCCCAAACCGGAGCTTAAAAACTTTGTTCAAAGCTATGGCCAGAACTAAAACACCCTAAAAGCATCGGAAGAGCACGTGGTTGCGCAATGGGTTTCATCAAAGCTCAAGTGTCGAAGCCCATATAGTAGCATCGAAGCACGAAGAGTTTGCCAAGCCCAAGCTTTTGGTCGATAAGAGATTCCTTGCTCTCGAAGACCTCAGGCCGCCAAAAACGAGCTCGCCAAGACCTCAAGTCGCCCTGCTCACCAACTCCCTAGCACCGGCGAGCTCCATTACCACTCTGCCGAGCTCCATCGCCCAAAACATAGTTTGCCAAGCTCCATCACCACTCTGCCGAGCTCCTCCCTGATGGAACTGAGATGAATCCCAGGACTACGGATTGGTGTGCGTATCGATCGTTAAAGATAAACAGATTAAAAATGTGATCTAACCCTATATAGCGGAATCTAGGGTTCACAAATTATACCTGCGGTGAGAAGAAGACGACAGCGACCCCAAGATCTTCTGCACGTATTCCTTCCTCGGGTTGGACGTCGTGTGGGCGACGATCTCCCAACCTTTCTTCTCCTTGGCTGACCTCTTCTTTCTCTCCTTACGTGAATCACGAGTTTTGAGAAAAATCTTATATTTCAGAGATTGTCAATGACGGCCAGAGAAATAGAGGATATATATAAGGCTACGGCAGGGACCATGAGGAGAAATTAGGGTTAGGTCTCCTAACGGATCTGGGTATCCCGTGTTCAGCCCGAACACACAACCCAGGCCCATTAACAATAGCTCGGTCCACTAAGGAGCTATTGTTGCACTACCTTCCTAATCCCAAATTATATTTATGGGCTCCTTTTATTATATGCTTGTTCAACTCCCCATGTTAAGATATCGAATGTCCGTCGATCAAATTAAGTTACTGACAACTATATTGATCAACATCTTATATCCTTAAGTAGTACCACTCAACTTTATTTGTCATGTCGGATGTAATCCACCTGCAGGGTTTACATGACAATCCTTATGAGCTCCTTAAGGGGACATCATCAACCCGACATATCGGGACATGGATTCCTTTTACAATCAACAGCCCATCATACATACAATGCTATTACCCAATTCATAGAGGTTGTTGATCCATAATGAATCTCACTCTTTTATGAGTCAAAGTAATGCACACTGCATATACATGTCTGTTATTATATCTGGATTAAGAGCATAAGCATCCATAATAACAGAGGTGTTTGTTCTCTTTTGTAGTCAGTACAAAGAGAACAACCTCAAGTGGTCCTGTTCAATACACACAAAGTGTACTACTGTAAACCTATAGTCAAGACAGACTAATACCAGATTACACTACAACCTTTCCAATGGATTGTCCAAGTCCGTCTAGGTTGTGAACTATTTATATATTCTATAGGGAACTGATAATATGATCTTCTGTGTGTCACCTCACACCATATTATCAACCTATTAGAATATCAGACACTTGCATTGATATTATAATAAACACAATATGCAAACATATGCCCATATGATTCTCATAAAAAAAAATAAGGAAATAAAGTTAATACAAAAGTGATGCTTTCAGTATATAACCCTAACAATCTCCCACTTATACTCAAAGCATTGCTTTTCAGTATACTGTTACAAATCTCCCACTTATACTTAAAGCCATGCTGCTACGCATCTGACTCCCATACCCTCAACATGACTATCAAAAGCCTTAGCTGGTAAGCTCTTTATGAAGGGATCAGCTAGGTTGTCTGCTGATGCTATCTTGATCACAGCAACTTTTCCTTTCTTTACAAAATCTCGTATCAGGTGGTACTTGCGCTCAATGTGTTTACTTGCCTTATGGGCTCGTGGTTCCTTCGAATTTGCAACTGCACCACTATTATCACAATAAAGTGTAATAGCCTTAGGCAAATTAGTACCACATCCAAGTCCAATAGGAAGTTTCTGAGCCAAACCGCTTCTTTGGCTGCCTCAGAGGCTGCCACATACTCGGCTTCCATGGTAGAATCAGCAATACATTTTTGCTTGATACTCCTCCATATAGTGGCTCCACCTCCCAAAGTAAATACATAACCTGAGGTTGATTTCCTGGAATCCCTATCTGACTGAAAATCTGAGTCTGTATACCCCAAGGCAACTAAACTATCTGCCTGGTAAACTAGCATGTAATCTTTAGTCCTTTTCAAGTACTTCAAAATATGCTTTACGGCAGTCCAGTGCTCTTGTCCTGGGTTAGACTGATATCTGCTAACCATGCCAATGGCAAAGCAGATATTTGGTCTCGTACATAGCATTGCATACATTAAGCTTCTTACTGCTGAAGCATAAGGAACTGCTTTCATGTTCTCTATCTCTTTAGGTGTCCTCGGACACTGCTCCTTTGATAGAGCAATTCCATGCCTAAAAGGTAAGAAACCTTTCTTAGAATTTTGCATGCTAAAACGAGTTAGTATAGTATCGATATAGGAAGCTTGGGACAAGCCCAACATCCTTTTCTTGCGATCTCGTAGAACTTTGATCCCAAGGATGTGACCTACTTCTCCCAAGTCCTTCATATCAAACTGTTTGGATAACCATACCCTTACGTTAGATAATACCTTCACATTGTTTCTAATGAGCAAGATGTCATCCACGTAAAGTACTAGGAATACCACTACGTTTCCGTCACACTTTTTGTATACACACGATTCATCTTGACATTGATCAAATCCATAGGATTTTATCACCTGATCAAAACATATGTTCCAAGATCTGGAAGCTTGCTTAAGTCCATAAATGGACTTCTTGAGCTTACAAATAAGATGCTCTTGGCCCTTTTCAATAAACCCGTCTGGTTGCTTCATATAGATGTCTTCCTCAAGACTTCCATTAAGGAAAGCTGTCTTGACATCCATTTGCCAAATCTCATAATCAAGATGAGCTGCAATAGATAAAAGAATCCGGATAGACTTAAGCATGGCTACTGGCGAAAAAGTTTCCTCATAATCGATACCCTCTCTTTGAGTAAAACCTTTTGCAACAAGCCGAGCTTTAAAGATTTCAACCTTACCGTCTGATCCTCTTTTTCTCTTATAGACCCACTTGCATCCAATGGCTTTTACACCAATAGGTGGTTCTACAAGCTCCCAGACTTGATTAGAATCCATAGATTCTATTTCAGATATCATTGCTTTTTGCCAAGACTCTGCATCTTTATCTTGGAGTGCTTCATTGTAGGTACAGGGATCATAATCTTGTTCCTCAGGGACAAAGTCTGACGACTCTCCCAAGAACATATATCTATCAGGTTGTATCACAACCCTCCCACTACGACGAGGCACTATCGGTTGTGGTGCAACATTTGTGACACGTTGTGCAGTTACTGGTGGTACATCCTGTTGTACTATTGGTACTGAAGTATTTGGTGTCTCACCTCTCAGTTCTTCTAGAACAGCTCTACTTATGGGTTTGTGGTTCATTACATAGTCTTCCTCTAAGAATCGAGCATTGGTGCTAACAATGACCTTCTGAACCTCAGGACTATAAAATAAACCACCTTTCGTTCCTCTTGGATAGCCTACAAACAAGCGTACTTCTGTACGAGATTCCAACTTATCGGCTTTCCCATTCAGCACGTGTGCTGGACTACCCCAAATCCGAACATGTTTCAGACTAGGCTTATGCCCAGTCCACAGTTCTGTGGGAGTAATTGGTACTGACTTAGAAGGAACCAAGTTCAAAATATAAGCTGCAGTTTCTAAGGCATATCCCCAAAACGAATCTGGTAAATCTGAATAACTCATCATTGATCTAACCATCTCCATAAGAGTCCTATTCCTTCTTTCTGCTACACCATTCTGTTGGGGTGTTCCAGGTGCTGATAATTGGGATGTAATCCCAGCATCTAACAAATAGTCCCTAAACTCCCCAAAGAGATACTCGCCACCACGATCTGAACGTAATGACTTGATACATTTTCCATGACGTTTCTCCGTCTCTGCCTTGTACTCTTTGAATTTCTCAAAGCACTCAGACTTACGGCGCATCAAATAAATGTATCCATACCTTGAATAATCATCAGTAAATGTGACAAAATATTCAAAGCCACCTCTAGCCTGGACAGTCATGGGCCCACACAAATCAGAATGAACCAATTCCAACACATCTTTGGCCCTATACCCCTTTGCCTTGAAAGGCCTTTTGGTCATTTTACCTTCCAAGCAGGATTCGCAGACTGGTAGTGCCTCCACTTCCAATGAACTCAAAGGTCCATCTTTAACCAGTCTTTGAATCCTTCTTAGGTTAACATGCCCCAATCGCAAGTGCCAAAGATATGTTTGGTTCATACAAGAAGGTTCTTTTCTCTTATTTATGTTAGAAGACATATTATTCATTTCCATAAGTTGCATTGTAGGCGAAATAGGATTAATGACATATAGATTATCAACCAATGCACCAGAACAGATAAAATGCTTATTTTTTCTAATAACAATATTGTCATTAAAATAAACTGAATATTCATCCTTAACTAACATAGAAATAGAAATTAAATTCCTTCTAAGTGAAGGTGCATAAAGACAATCTCTCAATGTCAAAGACTTATTTTTACCAAAAGATAAAAGAACATCTCCTACTGCAACGGCCGCTACTCTTGTAGCATCACCCATAAACAAGCATATCTCTCCATCACTCAGCCGTCTGGTTTCCTGGAACCCCTGCAATGTATTGCAGACATGATTATTGGCTCCTGTATCTACACACCAGGTGCCGGTAGATAGCACCGCTAAACATGTTTCAACAACTAGTAAATGAGATATACCTTCTTTGTTCTTTTGTTTGAGAAGTGGACAGTCAGTCTTCCAATGTCCTGACCCTTTGCACTTGAAACACTTGCCTTTCGGCTTTTTCACAGCGCCTTGAGGTCCCATGCCCTTCTTTGCTGAGTTTACTTGTTTCTGAACTTTCTTCTTCTTACCACCTTTCGGCTTAGAAGTAGAGACCTTTTCAGTCACATAAACATGGGCATTCTGCTTGAAGAGAGCTTCAGCATCCTCTAGTTCTTTTGCAAGTTCTGCCAAAGTATACAACCTTTTGTTCATGTTGTAATTAAGGCAAAACGAGTCAAAACTTTTTGGCAGAGTCCCGAGAATGATATCGACCTGGGTTTCCCCATCGATTTCAGCACCAAGGATCTCCATCTCATTTAGATGACCCATCATCTTGAGAACATGATCCCTTACTGGTGTCCCCTTAGCCATAGAAGCATTCATCAAACTCTTCATAGCAAATTGCCTAGCTGCTCTACTCTGATGTCCGAAGAGTTCCTTAAGGTTGTACATCATATCATAAGCTGTGGGCATGGCCTGATGCTGATGTTGCAGTACATTTGACATAGATGCCAAAATGTAACACCGTGCCATCTCATCTGCCTTATTCCACTTCTTATAAGCCTCTTTGACCTCTTCATCAGAGTTAGCATCAGGCTTAGGTGGGCATACTTCACTGAGTACAAATTTGTACTCTTCAGCAGTTAAGACAATATCCAAGTTACGTTTCCAGTCAATATAATTAGGGCCAGTAAGTTTGTTTTCTTTAAGAATCACCATAAGTGGACTGAAAGAACCCATTTTTGAAATCCTGAGAATCACATAAAATAAAAATTATGTAGGGCAGAATTAATTAAATATTGATTCCCTCAAAACAATAATAAAAAAAAATCACCAACACCTTAAACACCATGAATTTAGCATTCCACGATAGTGTGGATGTATACAAATTCAATATTTGTTCAAGTAGGTTTTTCCTATTAATTTTACTATCATGTCAACACAACTTTATGACAAATAAAATTAATCTGTTGGTCTTGCTTTGGTCCTACAAATAATAGCAGTGACTCCGATGGGGAGGATACCATTATTTGTATCTAAGTGTATACCATTGCTTAATACTAAGTCCATTATCTTGTATTGAGTTCCTTCAGATGGAGAAGTGAACACATACTAGGTAACTTTCTATAATTATCCCTAAGGAAGTTTATACTGGTGATCCATAATTATACTCATCCGATATGGAGGAAAGCACTAAAGCCAACACGCAAGTATAATTATATCACCTACAAACCAGCAATGGAGACCGTGGGATTCATGTTAAAAGAATTTCCTCTCCTACTTAGTTATTTAACAATGAGGGTTTTTCTACTAGTTAATTTATGTCCATGTTGTCCATTATTAATGTGATCCTAGTTTTTCAAAAAAAACATCACAACATAATAAGCATGCATAATCAGAATAAGCAATAATGGCAATAAATTTGAAAATAAATATCCAACTATTATGGCCATCTTTCCTGATTCTTCCCCGACCGTGCGAAGCCCAAATCTGACCCTGCGCGGAGCTATACGGGGTTCGACCTCCGGTGTCAGAAACAGCCACCACCGCCATCACGATCGATCAAAAAAAATAAAATTACATCAATCCTATGCCTCCCGAAGGAGTTCATACATAATCTAGATTGAAAAATTAAAATTACATCAATCCTATGCCTCCCGAAGGAGTTCACACATAATCTAGATTGAAAAATTAAAATTATAAGCACGATCAACCCTCGTGATATTAATTACATCCACAAAACAACAACAGCACAATAATTACATCCACAAAACAACAACAACACCAACATGCATTGGGCCATAATAGTTGGATCTAAGATGCCTGCAAAACCGAGTTAGAACAGATCTACATCTACCGACTATCATACAACACAAGTTTTATTCGACAACATGGATGTAACAATCAATACGCAGATCCAATACCGGCTCTGATACCAATTGATGGAACTGAGATGAATCCCAGGACTACGGATTGGTGTGCGTATCGATCGTTAAAGATAAACAGATTAAAAATGTGATCTAACCCTATATAGCGGAATCTAGGGTTCACAAATTATACCTGCGGTGAGAAGAAGACGACAGCGACCCCAAGATCTTCTGCACGTATTCCTTCCTCGGGTTGGACGTCGTGTGGGCGACGATCTCCCAACCTTTCTTCTCCTTGGCTGACCTCTTCTTTCTCTCCTTACGTGAATCACGAGTTTTGAGAAAAATCTTATATTTCAGAGATTGTCAATGACGGCCAGAGAAATAGAGGATATATATAAGGCTACGGCAGGGACCATGAGGAGAAATTAGGGTTAGGTCTCCTAACGGATCTGGGTATCCCGTGTTCAGCCCGAACACACAACCCAGGCCCATTAACAATAGCTCGGTCCACTAAGGAGCTATTGTTGCACTACCTTCCTAATCCCAAATTATATTTATAGGCTCCTTTTATTATATGCTTGTTCAACTCCCCATGTTAAGATATCGAATGTCCGTCGATCAAATTAAGTTACTGACAACTATATTGATCAACATCTTATATCCTTAAGTAGTACCACTCAACTTTATTTGTCATGTCGGATGTAATCCACCTGCAGGGTTTACATGACAATCCTTATGAGCTCCTTAAGGGGACATCATCAACCCGACGTATCGGGACATGGATTCCTTTTACAATCAACAGCCCATCATACATACAATGCTATTACCCAATTCATAGAGGTTGTTGATCCATAATGAATCTCACTCTTTTATGAGTCAAAGTAATGCACACTGCATATACATGTCTGTTATTATATCTGGATTAAGAGCATAAGCATCCATAATAACAGAGGTGTTTGTTCTCTTTTGTAGTCAGTACAAAGAGAACAACCTCAAGTGGTCCTGTTCAATACACACAAAGTGTACTACTGTAAACCTATAGTCAAGACAGACTAATACCAGATTACACTACAACCTTTCCAATGGATTGTCCAAGTCCGTCTAGGTTGTGAACTATTTATATATTCTATAGGGAACTGATAATATGATCTTCTGTGTGTCACCTCACACCATATTATCAACCTATTAGAATATCAGACACTTGCATTGATATTATAATAAACACAATATGCAAACATATGCCCATATGATTCTTATAAAAAAAAATAAGGAAATAAAGTTAATACAAAAGTGATGCTTTCAGTATATAACCCTAACACTCCCTCATCCAAAAAAGCATCGCCGAGCTCCAAGGTTGCTAAGCTCCAAAGTCGTCGACATGTTGCCCTAAGTCACCGAGCTTCAGAGTCTCGCCAGATAGTTCTAGCTCACTGAGCTTCAAACTTGCTGATCTCCAAAGTCTCACCAGATTGCTGCAGCTCGCCGAGATCCACAACCATCGAGCACAACATAATGATCGCCGAACTCCTCGCTCACCGAAACCCTGAGGGCGCCAAGCTCAAAGCTCTTCCAAAGTGAGGTCGGCGGGTACGAGGTCGGCGAGAAGTGCATAGTGGAGAAGAAAATAAGAGGCTCGCAAAAATGTCGAGCGAGCGAAAGAGTGCTCACAGCGGACATCAGCCAATGGATCTCCCGAAAACTCGAGCCCGAGCGTGATCTGTGCGCCAGATGAAGCCACAATTCACATCCCTTTCCAATCACCCCTCTGCCACTTGATCTCGCTCAATGGGTGAACCAAGCCCTAACAGACCTTCTCAATGCGCGAGACAGATCTTGATCTACACGTCAGATCGCTTCAAGAAGAGAGCCAGGTCACATAAATCAATAAAAATCCCTAAAATTATATTAAAGTTAAAAATTTTAATTAAAAATTTCCAAAAATAATTACTAAATTTGGAAAATTAATTTTAAAATGGAATATTTAATTAAAAATTTCAAAAAAACAACTTTAAATAGTGGAAAAATTATTTAAAATTGAAAATAAAATTAAAAAAATTTCAATAAATTCAAAAAAATATTTGCCACTTCCAGAAGCTTCCAACCAGTTCCAGGTATCTCCAATCGTCCCTGAAAGCTAAAATTGTACTCCAGGACTCTGAAACAAGGTGAAATATTTTCCAAAAGCCAAGAAAATTGTCTTTCAGGAGTAGGGGCATATGAAAATGGTAAAATTCATAGCAAATCAGGGATGTACGATTCCGGCAAAGATCCTAAAGCTTCTACAAACAAATTAATCATAACGGACCTTTTTAACAGGTCTGGGCCTTCTTCAGGCCCACCTACAAGATATGGGCAGCAATTATGCCCACTAGGAGAGACACTAGCTGTCACGCCCCGCTTCTCAAAAATACGGAATACGAGTGCGTGACGAAGCCCAGCGAATGATCTTAACATCATCCATAAGCTGTAGGATCGACTCAGCATCATAACAAGAATACAACAAGAGAGATATATATAACCAGGCATGCATGAATAATTTATTAGCAACAGAAACAACTGAAATATAATAAAACATCCAAATAGTTTCAAGTCTGGATCAAGTTAAAATTCGGAAACATCAGCCTATTACAAGTTCTTAAGTAGCAAGAAATAGTAATCCAAGAAGAACAAATAATTCAAGAAATAAGTATTCTAATCAAGTCCTTTCTCCACTTGAAGGCTAGAATCTTTGCTCACCAATTCCAACAGGTAGCTCGTCTCCAAAGTCTGCTTAATAAATATAAAAAGGAAAAACAGGGAAAAACAAGAGAGAATGCCCTTAGTGCAAGCTAGGGCCACAAATAGTAAAAATGAGTACAAGTAATGGGAAACAAGAATTGAATCAAGAATATAATAGGGTTCAGAACAAGTAATAGAGATTCAAGAACTAACTAGTAGGAAGGACAACTCAAGAGACTAGATTGGATAAACAAACACAAATGGTGGAACAAGTGACAAGTGTACATGTAGGGGTATCTAACCTTAAGTGACAAGCATCTAGTAAGTGTCGGGTGTCAAGTCTCAAGTCTAGTGTCAAGATGTCAAGTACAAGTATCAAGTGAGTAAGTATCGAGTTCAAGTTTCATGTATCAAGTTTCATGTATCAAGTTCCAAGTATCAAGTAGTCAAGTATCGTGTTAGCATGCAACATGTTCAAGTCTTGTAGTTATTACTATCTAGGTAGCACTTCATGCATCCATTCTTTTACTACATGGTTGCTACAGTCAACACAATTTCGTTTAGGCCTGGTAATGGAGTCTATAGGGCGGTGTACTCAGGTATCAAGTATCAAGCATGTCATGCTTATGAATCGGATAATCATATAACTAGTTTATGTGTCAAGTCATAACAAGACAAGTCATGAATCATATATATACTAGTTCATGGATCAATAATATACTAGTCCATGAATCGATTTATAATATACTAGTTCATGAGACATGTATCAAGTTGGGAAACACGGGCCCCCTTCCGAGTACACTTACCTATATTGTCCACTACTATGGCCTTTCCCTTAACCCCGGCTTGTTACATTTATTAATTTTTATCAAGCAAGCATACAAGTGTGTGAAATGTTGTAAATTAATTCTAAGAAAATTTGGGGATGTCCTATAGGGTGTCCAGCAACCGTATATAAAATTTCAAGTCCAACGCTTGCTGTTTACATAGCTAAATTAATTCGCAAAGTAAAAGTGTGCAGTAGTTTTGTAAATCTGCGTCTACCGACACAGCTGCAGTAAAACTGCAATAACTCCTAGACGGTAAATCCGAATTCAAAATTTTCGGAGTCTATCAACATCTAGACATCTAGATCTACATTTTCTATTCAGGGCTCGGGTCCAGATTCTAATGTTAAATGGGTCGAAACAGCAAAATAAGATTCAGGATATCAACATGTGGGAATAACTTACTAGTATAGATTACATGGAAATTTGTCATTAGGCGTCTAAGTTATTGTGTGATATAAATACAGGATAGTGGTGGTCAAAACAGCAAGTAATAATTGTTTTTCAAGTCAAATGGTTGCAAGATCATCAAATACAAAATATAGTGTCTACAAATCTAGGGCTCCTTAATTCATGTGTCCACATGTTCAGGGGTAAAAGAGTCCAAGTAATTAGAATTTAACACAATGAAATTTTTGTGACTCTTAGAATCATAAAATTTTGAAGGTTTAATATTGATCAAGAACGATAGTCAAGGAGGAATCACAATTCTAACTATTTGTAGTATTTTTCAATGGATGCTTGTACTAGAACAAATAAATTGTACAAGGGATACTTGCCTTGATTGACGACGAATAGATCCAATTTGTTGAAGGAAAATGGGATCAAAACTTCCCGGACGAAGTCTCCCAAAAGCACGTGCAAAAATCCAACAGTAGAGAAAAATTCCCCATGCCAGATCAGTCCCAAAACAGCGAACGGCAACCTCGATCCGGTGCGGCAAAACAGCAAACACCGAAATGCTCCAATCAGCTCTCTTTCGCACACCGGATCACGCCCAAACACGGAACAGCTATTTTGGATCAGCTGTAGCCGAACACGAAACACCAATCTGATCTGATCTGAGTGGCAGGAATCCTGATGCGATCCAACGGCTAAGATCGAATCCCGCCATTCCCGTCTTTCTTCTTCGTTGAAACAAAGAGCGAAAGAGAGGGAATGGCGATGGCGACCGGCAGCGGCGAGCGGTGATGCGGCGATGGTGGAAGAGACGACGATGCAAGGAGGCGAGGGCGGCGCGCGTCGAGCTGGGTGGTGCGGCAAGGACCAACCCCCCTGTTCTTGGGTTCGATACAGGGGAGGAGAAGAAAGGGGATTGGGTTCGGGGTGTTGGCAGTGCGATGGAGGTCGGAGAGGTGTTGGGTGTGGTGAGGCTGGTGGTGGCGATCGAAGACGATGGAGGTGATGGGTTAATAGGGACGACGACGATGGAATGGCGGAGGGAGACGATGGGTTCGGGAATTGGGTAATGGCGGTGGGGGTTCTGTTCGTGGGGTTGACGAGGAGTGAGGGAGACGACGCGAGGGTCGCGGTGGTGAAGACGAGAGGGAGGCTAAGACGATTGGGTTTTGGCGTAGTGAAGGAGTGGAGCGGAGGATGATGGAGAAGGAGACGGGTGAGGAAGAAGATGTAGGCGGCTGGGTTCTAGGGGGCTAAACAGTAGAAGGGGTTAGGGATTAGGGTTAGAGTAGGTTAGGGTTTATATATAGTTAGGGTTTCGGGTTTTTGGGTTTTAGGGTATCCGCATTGAATAGGATCCAACAGGTGAATTGGTCAAAATATATCAAAATGGGGATTAAAGAGATAAATGAGAAGAAATGGTCAATTCTTCATGAAGAACTACACAGAGTGCACACAAATGAATTCGATAAAAGGACCAAAAATTGAGTCGAGACAAAAATAACGATTTTATTCAATCTAAAACAAATTACAGGATCTCAAATAGACGAGAGAGTACAATGAGGCAAAATACATTATAAGAATACAAATACGGGGAAATAGGAGTTACACCAGCCCATGATGGCTATAAGTCAAATCTCTTATCCCCAAACAAGAGAGTCTATCTATTAAGGGATAGGATCAACAAGAGATAGAGAATTTATATCAATCTAATGGATTCATATTAGCCTCCTAACTGATTCTCAGGCATATAAATACCCTTCCCCTCCTAAGCTAGAGGGGAATTGACAATTTCACTCTCTAATTTTGACCTTAAGCGTCAGAGGGTCTGTCGCCGGGGCCACCCCCAGTGTTTTAGGCTTTTTGGAAGTCCATCGGCCTCGTCAGAAACCATCGGATTCACTCACGGTGTTTAATCAATGATCCATATCTACTCTCAGGAGCTTTAACTACTTTTACGGCGATGATCAAATGGCAGATCTTTAGTAGTTTTCTTCAAATATAGACTCACTATCTGTTTGCTCCTATAACGAAATAAGCAACAAGTGTATATATTTTTGAACTAACTCTTAGGCTATAATTGTAGCCCCCCAATTTCCGTGCACTGAAAATTCATGACACATACCTTGAATCTTTACTTCAATAAGTACACAACATAGAAAATCACAGGAAATTAAAAACCTTTATTACATTATCATAATGTAGAATGTAGTCTTACATAAAATTTACATCATGAATTACACCAATAAATATATTGTACAAGAAAAAACTATATCCTCCACTTGGATGCTCCACTGCACGAATCTCCTGCTCCCACGATCAGGCAATCCTGCAACTAACGAACTGTGGGCACGTCATTTGAATGCAACTGACACTATATGGATGAAACCTAAAATCTTCAAATCCTCAACAGTCAATATTAATGCAACAGAAAATATGAAAGTCATACAACAGAAGTGTCAGTGTATGCCGTGAGCTAGAATTTAATGCACAACTCAGTTGCACATGATGCTCTTATTCTAATGCACACTTGATTGGAAACATATGCATCTCATACTACATACTCCCCAATCAACCTTGAACGTACTTCTGATTATAGGGTTCGATCCATTACAATGGAAACCTACTTTTTTACTCTTACCCTGTTTCTGACATTTATCTAGTGATTGAAGAGGTTGTAGTCGTTCGGTCCAATTCCACCTCTACAACCATAGTGGTTGATATGAAGTGGAGTACCCTAATACCCTCCGACATACATTTTACCCACTCTCCGGTTTTATGAGTCCCACTACGCCCGGTCTCTGCCAAACCCTGCTCCAGACCTAATCAAATGTTGTTACAAAGATAAAGGTGTTCCTGCGGAACTCCCAGTGGAGCACCCTAATACCCTCCAGTGTACATCCGATGTAGAGTGAAGTACCCTGATACCCTCTAGCGTACATTTCACCCATTCATGCTCCTTGTTCACATTAAACAACATTGAACTTTAGATGGATACTTAGGGGTCCATCCCCTAGCTTCGACCATTCATTCTTACACTAGATCTCAGAAATTAACAGACGAGACGATACCGCACGTGTCCCGGACGAGACAACATTGCATGTATTTCCTTGACAGGTGAGTACATGCCCAACTAGTGCTTGTCCTTATAACAAAAATCACAGGACCTAAAGCCACTACAATACAACTAAAATTAGTGTATGTAGTTGCACTATATTGGCTCATTAATTTTCTAGCTTTACCCGATTCTAATGACTCCATTAACTTACTTATAGTTTCTAGCTTAACTTAATATGTTGTGTAACCCCTGTTTTCATAAATACGTATTTTCTATGCATTTTTATGTATTTAAAATTTATAGATTCAGTATTTGTTAAATTCGGCTTGAACTTTACATTTAGAATATTTTCTTGAACAATTATATTTATTTTTGAATAATGGAATATTTCAACCTTATTTGCCATTTTCAAATGATCAACTATTTATATTTTAGTCCAAATCTATTATGTTATTTCGATTTGGATTTTAATGAATCTACTGAACTCAAATCTTATTATTGTATTCATATTATTATTACCGTTACTATTATTATTATTGTAATTGCTATTATTTTTTTTTTTGTTGTTACTAATATGATTATTAGTTTTATTTTATTATTGTTATCTTTGATTATTTATTGAAAATCCAATTTTGTTATTATTATTGTTATTAGTATTATTATTTCTATTGATATTGTTATTATTATTTTTATTACTATTAGTTTTAATTGTTCATGATTTAATGTATATGTATATATATATAAGTATGTCTTATAAAGCCTATTCTATTTAATTATCTCCTATTGGATTTTTAAATCCAAAACCAATACTCATCTCTTATTGGATCCAAATCCATCTAAACCCAAACCCACAATCCTATTATAAAAATACCCTATTAAAACCTAACCCTAACCCTACCCCCTATTCACTGTTTTACCCCCGCCGCAATATACCTCATCCCCTACCTTTTCATCTTCTTCACCTCCATCCCGATACCTCTTTCTCCATCCATGTCTCCCTCTCCCTTCTCCTCCCGGCGCCTCTCCTCGCGTCAACAACCACAGCATCCCCTCGTCTCCCGTGCTACCCGTCGCACCGCCTTCCATTGTACGCCACCTCCCTGTCGCGCTGCACGAAGGCAGCGCAATCAACGCACGTCACCGGTAACAACCGCCCGGCCTGCGTCATTCCACTCCTCCCTCGACGCGCCTCGACAATGCCAACATCCCCTCTCCCCATCGCTCCGATGTCAGTTGCAACGTCGTCCTCCCTAGCATCGCACCGCCCTCCTGAGCGATGCCGACAGCAGCCATCAGCCGCGACGCTGCGAAGCTGCAGCGCAGCCCAGCCCTCCTGCCGTCCTCCGCCAACAGCAATGGTATCACCGGTGCTGACCCTGTGCGCCGTCCAGTGCCGCCGTCAGCTTTGCCCTGGCCACCCCTCTCCATCTCTCTATTTGTGAAGGAGAAGGAGGGAAGGTGTAGTTTGGTGATGGATTGAATATGGGCCCTCCGATATGATCAAGATCATGATCATCAATCAAATCGCTCCTGGACCGCCCGATCTCCTCCCGATTTGATCAGATCATCATCATCATCAGCAGCTCTTGATCACAGCCGTCGATCTCATCTTCATCATCACGATCATCTTGACCACCTTAATCTAGGCCATCCGATCTCTCCTTGATTATCACGATCATGATGATCGTCAATATCCTTTAATCGCAGTCGCTCGATCGATCGATCTTGACCATCATCATCATCTTCGTCATCAGGAGATCTGGACCGTCTGATCTTGTTGATCTTGATCATCCCCTTGATCATCGAGACCTGTGCTTGGTGTTCGTGGTTGAGATTGTGATTGTGTATTTGTGGTTGGTTCGTGTTCGATCCGTTCGTTGCGTCCGTGTCAGGATTCGTTCCCGTCATCTGTCAGATTCATCATCTTCTCCCCTAAAGGCAAGTATTCTCCTTATATAATTTATTGACCTAGTACAAGCATTTGATTGAAAATACCGTAAATAGGTTATAGTTGTGACTCCTTCTTATCTTATCATTTGTCGATCTTGAATTTTCATCGTCGATTCCTTAATCTTAAGAGTCATAACACCTTCGTTGTTATAATTAAAAATTACTCGGACTCATTTTATCTCATAGTCCCATGAACATATGAAATTAAGAAACTCTATATTTGTAGATGTGTGTTGTATCTTGTATGTGATGATCTTGCACCCATTTGAGTTGAGAAATAAATGTTGCTTGGTGATTTAATAACCACTACACCCGTATTTGTATCACACATTAATCTAGGCTCATAATAACCAATTATAATGCAACTTATATATGAAAAACAGTCACATCTATTGCTGTCCTAAACTTTACTTGCTGTTTCGACCCCTTTAAAGTCTAAATCTGAACCTGAGCCCTGAGCAGTAAATGTAGCTCTAGATGTCTAGATGTCGATAGCATCAGGAATTTCGAATTCCTTATTATGGTCTAGGAGATATCGCAGTTTTACTGCAGCTCTGTCGGTAGTTGCAGATTCACAAAACTGCTGCACTTCTTTAGTTTGCAAATTAACTTAACTAGGTTAAAAGTAAGCAATTGACTTGAAAATTTACATGCTGTTGCTGGAAACCTTAGAGAACAACCCCAAATTATCTCAGAATTAATTAATTATATTTCAACCCTGTTTCACATGTATAAGTTCGTATTCACAAATTCTGGCTGAATACAAAAGCTGTATGATTTGCTGTTTTGACACATGCTTCCACCACTTTTATGTACATTAATTATATGCATTGGAACCGGGCAGGATTCTAGTTTCTAGATCTTCTGACGGATCCACATTTGCTATCTTGTAGCAACAGGAATTGCAGTTTTGTTGCAGCAACGTCATGCTATCCAAATTTGAGATTTTCGTTGTTCTTGATATTTAAATTTGTTTAGACCCTCGAACTTGAATCCTATCTAGTCTAGACTTGAACCATGTACTTGATTATGTTTACTTGACTTATTTTGCACGCTTTTATGCTTGGTTAATAATAATAATAAATAACAAGCCGGGGTTTAAGGGAAAGACTATAGTAGTGGACAATATAGATAAGTGTACTCGGAAGGAGACCCGTGTTTTTCATAATTTTATGTTAAATGGAACTAAGTACCACGTAGAACTAAGTGCCACATCATGGATGACGGGGGCCACTTCTAGAGCCTATGGGGGCTACCTCTAGAGCCCATTATATGATTACATGATATATATTTGAGATCACATGGAACTAAGTGCCACGTAGAACTAAGTGCCACGTCATGGATGATGGGGGCCACCTCTAGAGCCCATGGTTTGATCAATTTCTTGATACTTAATATCTGAGTACACCACCCTATAGACTCCACCACTAGGCCTAAACGAAACTGTATTGACTGTAACAACCATGTAGTAAAAGTATGGATGCATGAAGTGCTATCTAGATAGTAATAATAACAAGACTTGAACATGAAACTTGAACTTGATACATACTTATTTGATACTCGATGAAATGATACATGAGACTTGGTACTTGAATATAATACTCGACTCTTGCAACTTAATACTTATACTTGACAACTTGACACTAGGGTTGAGACTTGTCACATGACACTTGTACTTGATACTTGTCACTTGATGTTGGATACTCTTATATGTCACTAGTCACTTGATCTACTATTAGTGTTTGTTACCCAAATTGATCTCTTGAGTTGTCCTTCTTGCTAGCTAGTTCTTGGATTTCTACTACTTGTTGTATTCATATTACATTCTTGATTCCAATTCTTATTCCACATTACTTGTACTCATTTTTACTATTTGTGGCCCTAACTTGCACCAAGGACATTTCCTCTTATTTTCTCCATTTTTCCCTTTTTATAATTATCAAGCAGACTTTGGAGACGAGTCGCCTGCTGGAATCGGTAAGCAGACGTTCTAGGCCTTGCTTGGGAAAATCTTTCTTTAATCATTTCGTTTTGTAATTGAGTTATTTTATTTGTTGTTGCTTAAGACTTGTAACGGGCTTATATTCCCGAGTTTTACATTTGATCCAGCCTTGAAAACTATTTGGACATTTATATTTGTTTTCAATTGTTTTCTGTTGCTTAATAAATTATTCATGCATGCTTGGTTGTATATATATCTTGTTATATTCTTGTTGTGATGCTGAGTCGATTCTACAGCTTATGGATGATGTTAAAATCATTCGCTGGGCTTCGTCACGCACTCGTATTCCGTGTTTTTGGGAAGCGGGGCGTAACATGTTGGCCTAATAAAATTTGCTAGATTAACTTCAATTTACTAGTTTAACTTAATAGTCAAAAAATCGAACACCAAATGATTCCAACCTAGTTTCATATGTTAATCAACTTAGTAGCAAGTTCCAACTCGATCTAACTAAGGCCTAACTTGACCATCCAAATTATGCCATAAAGTTTATCCAAACTTAGCTCAATTCTGGCCTAAGCAAACAACATCAATTGACACTTTGGAACGACAACACCATATAACAAAACTATCATTAATGAAAATTTTCTCAACCCGTTCCAAAGGTTATTCGAACCCGAACATGTACCAACTAGTATACACAATATTCAACACTATTCAGCAGGAAATGGGGGTATTTATTTTACATCTCCTACACAACAATTATAGTCGTCCCCAACCACCCTATTACCATATATATCATGTAATATAAGTATTTTATCGAACACTTCATAGGCAAACATGCTTATTATGATTTCTTCCTCACTTATGTCATTTCACATATTTGTATGTACAAACCTTTATTTAAATTCCCAATTTAACTTTATTTCTCATAGCATATTGTTCTGCTGCGCCTATATCTTCATTTGGGCATTTTATCGAACACCTTACTTGCATTCTTCCTATTGCATAATGTCTACAACAAAACTCTAATAAGATTATGTGTTTTCACACAACTGTTACAAGATTATGAATCTAATATGCAAACTCTAGAATTCAACTGGCGGTTTGAATTTAATTTCTACAACAACTAAATCGTTTCTATTTTTGTAAACTCGGTTATAAACTTCAACATACTTCAAACATACAACAATTTAACCTACTCGTCATATCATCCCTCATAAGTTCAAACACATGTATAACAACAATTATTCATAAAAAATATACAAGAGGTTAGGAGAACACCCACCATAAATTGGAGAGTCCAGCACCACACTTGCAATATATTCTCCTTCTAGCTTGTGTAGCTTCTTCTCCACATTATCTTTGCTCCAAATTGCTAGAGTAACACTTAGGAAAAATGAAAGAATGTTTAGAAATGAAGAGTAGTATGGGAGTAGTACGAAGTGAAGTATGGAATGAAGGGTAGTATGGAATGAGTAGTATAGGATGAAGAGTATTAAGGAATGAGCTTGGTTTCTTATGCACACACACACACACACACACACACACACACACACACACACATATATATATATAGAGTATGGGGGTGTTGGTCGTCCATCTAGGGAGGGTGTGGGGATGTGTGGATGAGTGTGGGTGTCTATGGATCATTCTAGGATATTTCTTTCTTAATGACTCAGCAAACCCTAGAATGACCCATAGACACCCACACTCATCCACACACCCCCACACCCTCCCTAGATGGACGACCAACACCCCCATACTATATATATATATATATATATATATATATATATATATATATATATATATCAAATTGGATGTTGCCCCATAGGATTTGGTATGGGGGTGTTGTCTGGGATTTGTGCCACCGATGGGGCCCAGGAGAGAGCAGTAGTGTTGCTGCTGCTGTCTGCTGTGACGGGGCCTAGGAGAAAGAGGGGGGGCGCTGTGTTGAGGGTGTTGACGTGGAGTGGGACCCGCTCGGAGGGGGCTCTGCTTTGTGTTGACGCAAAGAGAGAGGGGGTGTGGGGAATTATTGTATTCCACATCGGAGATTAATAAGATTAATAAAATAATAAATAATATTACCTATGATCAAGAGTCACCAAATTGGTTAACCACCTTTTGAGAGGCAGCCTATGGGGGGCAATTGTACTAAATAATATACTAATAAATAAATAAATTATCTGAGTTGGGACCAGGGTGTTACAGTCATCCCAACATAATCATAACCCTCTTAGGTTAGGGTTGAACATATGTAAACCTAGGGTTACACCTAACCCTTCTTAGGATTACACATAACCCTTTAGGTTTAAATGATCTTTTCCAAGTCGAAATTTGTAGGCTACCTTTGTTCACTTTGTAGTATGTTCATGACAATGAATTCACGTGCCGTCCACGTAATAGATGTGCACGTGTGCATAGCATAAACAAATTAGTATAATTGAGTCATATTAGCTCAATTTTATTAGCACGTGCAATAATATGCATATGCAAAATATTGTTGTACCAATGCAACACTATTTATATACCAAATATTGTTGTACAAAATAATTATTAATTAATTTTGGGTACTACAATAAATACTCTCCTCCTCCTTCGTAGTCACAGAATGAATTGTTTCTTGACAAGCATTGTTTCCCATAAAGTTTTTAAATGTATCCTTTTTCAATTAACTAAGTGGGTTCATAACCAACAATAAAAAGATGAAAATAAAGCTAGATTAATTGAATGTGGAGTTGGAAAAAATTAACAATAGTTTATTGATTATTTAACTTTATCAGACATGATCGGAAATTATAGGGAAAAGATGGATGAATGGTAAAGCAATATATGTCCACATCTCGAAGGACTGGATTGATTAGTTTATGCAATTCAATTTGTGATAATTATTACTGGAATTAGACATTCTGCACTTTTTGTTCTTAAATTATACCATGCGCAAGGCGGCCTATCTATTTGATTTTGCATCCTTGCTTATGGCAAATTGTAAACCTCTAAAAGTTGTCACACCACTTATATATATATATCTATCCTAAAACGGCCTTGATCATTGCCATCCACTTTGAATAAAAAAACACGCAAATAAGGAATTTAGTTGATGGATATATAAGAGTAAGGAAATTAAAAAAAGATGGATAATTTGTTATGCCTTCTGCTTAATCATCAAAACCTAAACCTAGCTACGTCGAGTTTACGATTTAAGCCTCAGAGAGACACATACATGCATGGGCATGGGCAGTGTCTTAGTTGGACCCTTTTCATAAAAAAAAAATATTTATATTTATATATTTATTTATCTATACAATATATTATGCTAAATTACTTTTAGTTCAAAAAAAAATTTTAACTTTTTTAAAAAAATAAAAGAAGAGCAAATATAGGAGACAACTTTCCACTATATATTCTCCAAAAAAAAAACTTTTCACTATTTTTCCATCCAAATTTTGAAGTGAAATCCTATCTCTTTAATCAAATCTTAAATAGCATGCAATATTATATAGATGTTATTAGAGATTTTTTTTTTTCAAAAATAGTTTTGTTATTTTCTCAATTTTTAAAAATTATGTGCAATATATTACACATGGTTATATTTAAAATAAGTGAACTCACGTGCGTCGCACGTGATATGCAAAAAGACTTAAATACCCACGATAAAATGTATTTTAGCAAATACTCTCATTCAGAATGTGGAAAGTAGCATATACTCCCACTATTTAAAAAAAAAAAATAGATACTTGAGATATTTTAGCAAATGCCCTCATTCAAATGTGGAAACTAGCATGTACTCCCAATATTTAAAAAAAAAACTAAGAAAGACCGTCAGTTTGGACGGAACAGTTTTAGCATTTTGAATACTATGATACGTGTTTGTTGTTTTGAAATACATCAATGTCAACATCAATGCTTTGTTTCCACATTTCAACTTGGGTGTTGTTGAAGATGATGCACAGCCTAGTGTGACGGTAGGTAATACTATATTAACAAAGTTCGTGAATAATTCGTTAAATTTGTAAATTATTCACTAAGAAATAATTTGCCGAACAGATTCGCGAATTATTTGCAGGTTTACATTTAATTCTCACAGTTCGCGAATTATTCACGCAAAACACGAATTAAACAAATGTTTCGCGAATTTAACGAATTATACAAGATATATTTATGCATTTATATATATTTTACTTAGGTGACGAGTACTATTCTTAGATGCATTAAATTTTGTATTTCTTTCTTCTCAAATCTTTTCCGAATTGTTTTCCCGAATTTTCTAGATTTTTGTAGATTTCAGAATATTAAATCTTGTCGAATAATTTATAAACGAAGGATTTGTGACTATGAGTAATACACAGCCTACTGTTGAACCATTGTGAATAAAGATGATGAAAATGATGATGCACATTCTAGAGTGGAACACGAGACCACACAATCTATTGTAATAGATAATGGTACACAATCTAGTGATGATGCACAACAATCCGTTGTAATAGATGATGGGTTTTTTTGTGTTTTTCGGAATCAAAATCTGACATAGAACCTCTTAATTTATATTACATTGTTATCATCAGTAAAGAAAAAAGTTGTTCAGACTGACTAACAACATAACATTCATATTTTACACAACACCTAATACTGAAATAGTAGGGGTATATGCTAGTTTCCGCATTTTGAATGGGGGCATTTGCTAAAATATCTCAAATATTCTTTTTTTAAATAGTGGGGGTATATATTAGTTTCCACATTCTGATTGGAGACATTTGCTAAAATACATTTTGTCGTGGATATTTAGGTCATTTTACATATCACGTGTGACGCACGTAAGTTCACTTGATGAAGATTTTAATGGTTCTGTCCAAATTAGGGGTATTTCTTAGTTTCTTAAAATAGTGGTGACATATGCTAATTTTCATATTTGAATGGGGGCATTTGCTAAATTATTCCATTAATATTGTGCATAATATATTGCACAGGTTTATATTAGTTTATTTTTATAGAGAAGCCAAAGCATCCTAAGGTGGAAAGGAAAATCAAAATTACATGCATGAACAGAGTTTAAATTATCTTTCTGGTGAACTTTTTGTACAAAAGGTGTCTCGAAAACCCTGCGTGCTCAACATACTTTTACAAAATCAGTACGCGTCCAATACTTCTGACGCGCGCTTCAGAAAATTAATCCGCTTCAAAACCTGACTTACTGCTCTACATATGCTTTGGCGTCTCTGAATTCGGCTGATGCCAGAAGCAACAATAAAGGAAGAAGTAATTTCACAGCCGTGTTAAGAACTGTAGTTGGTCGCCTGACATCTACAAGTATGATTGTGCAGGAGCCTGCTAAACTCATGGGCAAGCATCTCGGATGCTGATGACGATTGGTTGGGAAGGATCATCATCGACACTTTGACATCTTCTCGGATTAGCTTCTGTTATAGTTATGTACTCTCTTTGTTACCGTCTCCCTTTCACTTCAAAGTCAAAAATTTCCTCTTTGTTAGAGTTATTGATATGCATACATAAATACATATATGCAGAACATTTGGGGTGTTTTGCTCACATCCAATATACCCAGAGCCTTCTTGCCCGTAATCTTTTTGCTGAGAGGGAAGTGCAACCTTGCATAGAGAGGTTGCGGTTCCCTACTTTGGGAATTAAATCCACGCACACATATGAATCCTTGCCAAAAGCATTTTTGTATAGCTTCCATAGTTACCTATGAATATTGCTGAAATGGAAGAACCAAAATTTATGGTTCTTCTGGGCAGTTACCCTATCAATTCTCTTGAAACATTAATGGGCTTCCGGCTTGACTCATGGCCTGCAAATACCTTGTTGTTTTTGTTTTTTGTTTTTTTGTTTTTTCATCTTTAACGGCTGTGCTTTTGATTTACTGCATGTATATAATTATGTACAAAGAAAATTTTGTTGGCGTCCACATGAGAGTCGCTGGTTGAAGGAGGTGAGAGCGAGGGGATACATGGCAGGGGTTCAACATTAATACCTTCATGAAGTGTTTCGTGAAACTTGAACAATATTAAATTGAATTTAAGTTTGGACTGGAAGTGGGGGTTCAGTGTATTGAATTTGGGTTTAAATTACAGTAATGCTACACCCACTGGCGACTACTAATTCCACTACATTTTTCTTTCCTATTGTAGGTGGCACATTCTAATAGATGAGAGAAGAAAGAGTAAATAGAAGAGAAATGCTAGACTTACCTGAGATTCTATCCCAAACTTACATGGGCTTGTCTTTTAGTGATTGTTGAGTCTTATCCATTTATCTTTTAGTGATTAATAGACACACCAACCACTAAAAGACAAGCCCCATGTATGTTTGGGGTAGAATTTCATGTATGTCTAGCATTTCTCATGGAAGAACTCTCCAATAAAAGCATGTCACATAATATAGTAAAAAATAATGTAATAAAATTGATAGCAGATGAAATATTACTCTTTAAATTATGATAGAAAAAGTTTACTTGTAATTTAGTGTGACAAATCATTTACCACAGCGATTGAGTAGGTACTTGTGATTAAGCGAATATTTAATTGTGCATGTGTTTCTCAAAATTTAATATACTAAAGCACACTTTTTAAATAGACAGGGTAAAGCAAGTAATGCTATAGTTGATCGCAGGTTCAATTGGTTACGAAAGAAGGTCCACTTTTAGGAGGGGAAGCAGGGATGCATTTTAAAACCTGTAATGGGATGAGTATCTACTTTTAAGATTTTTCTGTAAGTGGAGTATCCCTAAGTGGAGGTAGTTAGGAGAAAATAAAAAGATTAGGTAAAAATATCTCTAATTCTCTAATATTATAATAGGAAAAAATTTTAGTGTCATTTGTCAATCTATGAACGCGTGCAATGTCCGTACATTTAAACTCCTCAATACGCATGAAACCCCGTAAATTACCCATGTAAACTAATTTTCTGTTAGAACCTGAATATAAAATAATAGGAAATTCCAACAGAAATTGTGAAGGAATCAAATACAGGAAGAAAAACAGTAAGTAAAGAACTTTGCACAGAGTCGAGATTGATAATCTCTGTCCTTAAAGCAGAATTCGCCCCGTAGTGTGACGGTTACCGGCGAATTGCTTCCCAGGATACAACTGTACCTTCTCTGAAGAATGCAGCACCCTTGCTTCAGAGACAACGAACTGTTGTCTGTGGTGTACTCTCAGTTGACTTGACACTGACACAGAAGAGAAGAAGAAGAAAAGAAATGTAAAAATTCTATGTCTGCATATCAGACTCTGTCTGGATTTATAGAGGAATTGGAAACTGTTCTGATGCCATTACTCTGTAACAGTAGAGTAATGGAGACTCTTCAGATTCATAACTGGTCAGCCATTACTCTGCTGTTACAGAGTAATGGGTACCAGTTACTGAATCTGAAAAGCTTTTTCAGTTCAGTAGTTGAAGAGGTTTTGTCTGGGCAAAAAAATTTAAGCCAGACCAAGCCGAGCCGAACCGAACCGAGGCCGGGGCCGGAGCCGGGGCCGGGCCGGGCCGGCCGCGCGCGTGTGTTTGTCATTTTGGCTAAGTCCTCTCTCCACTACACGTTAGTGGTAACCCCCGGGCCACGCCCTTTAGTCCAATTTTCTAGTATATATACTAGACAAAATCATTTCCAATTTCCGATATGGGACTATCTATTTTCTCCAAGTTGTCAAGTTAGTACATTTCAAGTACCCAACTTTGGATCAACATTTCTCATTCATACGGAATTCGTTTTTGGCAAGTGAGCATACTACGGAATAGTACTCGTCGAGAGGATCGCAATCCACTCATTTTCCGGCGCCTGCCGGTGGCCGGAGCCTGCCGGAATCCGGCCCGGAAAACTGCAAAAATTAATTCGAACAATCCCCCACATGAATGGAAATTACCAGACTATGTAATCCAGACAGGACAGAAAAACAAAAAACATGACAGAAAGACTCTGAGAGTACAATCGAAAAATCACTGCATCAGGAATGGTAGTAATTTTTCAACTTTGAACCACCCTTAGTAATTAGCTATCGGATTCACTTGACCAGGTAGTGATCATGATGTCTTGAACTACCCTGGCGTTCATGTGAACCTAGACAATAACTATCACACAGTTTCATCTCCTCACAGAACTAAGTTCTCTTGTTGTGTTTATTTTGGCCTTGAACATCCCTGGTTAATCGTGAGTGAACTTGGAGAATGTAGCCTCTATTCATTCCCCTAGAAACGGCCCCATTTCGCACTCACAAGGTGATTGCCTATAAAGAGTATCCTGCTATACCCTACTTTTATTTCAAAGCTATGGGAATCATTAAAAGCCAAGCTTATCCTAACTATATGCAGGCAACACTTGTTTTATCATCCTAAGAATGGGTATGAGATGTTAATCTCTCAGTGCTTTCGTTGATTCAACAAGATTTAGTTGTCCCTTTGAACCTAGATCTTGGGATCTCCAATTCCTAGGTAGGGTTTCCATCAAGTATCCTCTTTCGTCATAGGCTTTAAACCCATTCCTCTTGATGATCTCACAACCTGCTCTCGCGACAGACCTTTAGTAAATGGATCCGCTAGGTTGTCGGCCGATTTTATATATTCTATAGAGATTACTCCATTTGAGAGCAGTTGTCTAATGGTTTTGTGTCGCTTTCTGATATGACGAGACTGACCATTATACATACAACTCAGTGCCCGTGCTATAGCCGATTGGCTATCACAGTGTACACATAAGGCAGGCACTGGTTTTTCCCACATTGGAATATCCTCTAAGAAGTTTCGAAGCCATTCTGCTTCCTCTGCTGCTTTGTCTAAAGCAATAAACTCCGATTCCATGGTGGATCTGGCCAATAGCGTTTGTTTAGAGGATTTCCATGACACAGCTGCACCACCAAGTGTGAAAACATATCCACTTGTGGATTTTGAGTTCTTTGAGTCCGATATCCAGTTGGCATCACTGTAGCCTTCCAGTACTACTGGATATCTGGTGTAATGCAGCGCATAACTCTGAGTATGTCGCAAGTAGTTCAATACTCTAGTTATTCCTTTTCAGTGACTTCGTCCTGGATTACTCGTGTATCGGCTCAGTACGTTTACCGAATGTGCTAGGTCCGGTCTTATACAATTTGTTAGGTACATCAGACTACCAATTACACGTGCATATTCCAGTTATGATATGCTTTCGCCTGTTTTTTTGAACAGGTGAAGGCTTGGATCGACGGAACTTTTTGCTGTCCCATTGGAATAATTCTTGAATCTTTCAAGTACTTTCTCAGCATAATGAGCTTGAGACAAAGTAATCCCCTCAGATGTCCTGGAAACTTTGATTCCTAGTATGACATCTGCAACTCCCAAGTCTTTCATGTCAAACTTGCCACTAAGTATGCTCTTAGTTTGTTTGATAATGTCGTTATTGCTTCCAATAATAAGCATGTCGTCTACGTATAGACAGACCAGAATGTATCCATTTGGAGTATCTTGGATGTAGATACATTTATCACATTCATTTATTTTGAAACCATTTGACATCATAACATTGTCAAATTTTGCATTCCACTGCTTTGGAGCTTGTTTCAGGCCGTACAGTGATTTTACAAGCCTGCACACTTTATTTTCCTGTCCAGGAACTACGTAACCCTCAGGTTGTTTCATGTATATTTCTTGTTCTAAGTCCCCATTTAGAAATATAGTTTTAACATCCATTTGATGTATTTCCAGGTTACGTAGAGCTGTAATAGCTATCAACATTCTTATGGATGTTATTCTTGTAACTGGGGAATATGTATCGAAGAAATCTAGGCCTTCTTTTTGCCTAAATCCTTGTACCACAAGTCTAGCCTTATGTTTCTCTATTGAACCATCTGGTTTCAATTTTTGTTTGAAAATCCATTTGCATCCTAGAGTTTTACATCCAGAAGGCAAGTCGACTAACTCCCATGTATGATTTTGCATAATGGAGTCTATTTCACTTTTGATTGCTTTCTTCCACATAGGAGCATCAGGCATAGACATGGCTTCCTTGAAAGTTCTGGGCTCATTCTCTAACAGAAAGGCCGTCACAAAGTCAGGACCAAATGATTTTGATGTTCTAGTCCGTTTACTTCGTCTAGGCTCATCAGTATCATGTTCTGGTTCATCAACTGAAGTGCTTGCATTCTCTTGTTCACGTGTACGTTTGGGGTACGTAGTATCCTTGCACGGAAATACATGTTCAAAGAATGAAGCATTCCTTGATTCCATTATTGTATTTACATGGATATCCGGTATATCCGATTTGTATACCAAGAACCGATATGCACTACTGTTGTGTGCATAGCCTATGAATATGCAATCGATCGTCTTAGGTCTGATGGTGACCTGTTTTGGATTAGGTACTGCCACTTTTGCTAGACACCCCCACACTTTGAGGTATTTATACGAAGGTAAATTACCTTTCCACAGTTCATATGGTGTCTTGCCGGTTTTCTTGTGAGGTATTTGTTGAGAATGTAGTTGACAGTCAGCAATTCTTTCCCCCACATGTTTTGGGGTAAGCCAGAAATCAACAACAAGGCATTCATCATCTCCTTTAGAGTTCGGTTTTTGCGCTCGGTAGTACCGTTTGATTCGGGTGAGTAGGGAGCAGTTGTCTGATGAACTATTCCATGTTCCGAGCAGAACATGTTAAATGGTGCATCATATTCTCCTCCTCTATCACTTCTAACGATTTTAATCGTTTTTCCAAGTTGATTCTCAACCTCAAGTTTATATTCTTTGAATTTATCCAAAACCTCATTTTTACTATGTAACAAATATACATAACAGAATTTTGTGCAATCGTCTATGAAAGTCACAAAGTACTTTTTGCCACCTCTGGTCTGTACATATTTTAAGTCACACAGATCTGTGTGAATAAGACCTAGAGTTTCTGTGTTTCTTTCTACAGAACGTGATGGAGTATTAGTGAGTTTGGCCTCCGTGCAAACTTCACATTTTTCTGAGTTATCTACCTTAAATTTTGGTAGCAAATTCATGTTAACTAATCTACGCATAGAATTTACATTAACATGGCCTAGTCTTTCATGCCAAACAGAGGAAGACTCAACAACATAGGCAATAGGAGTTATTTCTTTAACTTTGGGAACAGCAGGAACAATAGTTTTAGGGATGAATGTCATTACATTAAACTTGAACAGTCCATCCTTTACATATCCTTTACCCAAGTATACCCCATTCTTAGACAGTACAAAATTATCAGAAACAAGTACAACTTTAAACCCATTCTTGCTTAGCAAAGAACCTGATATCAGGTTCTTTCTAATGTCTGGGACATGCAGCACATTTGTGAGTGTTAGCTCTTTGCCTGAAGTCATTTTCAGCACTATCTTCCCTGTTCCTTCAATTTTGGAGGTGGAAGAGTTTACCATGAACAGCTGTTCATTTTTGTTGCACTTCTGGTAGGAGGTGAACATTTCCTTGTCCGAGCAGATATGCTTGGTGGCACCAGTATCGTACCACCATTCACGAGGATTGCTCCCCACAAGATTTACCTCTGATACAACAACACAGAGGTCCAGGTCAGAGAGACCAGTGGACAAGTTCTCAGCTACGTGTACGTGAGATTTTTCAGTTCCTTTTACAGGTCCTGTTTTTGAATGATTACTGTCCTTACTGCGACACTCAGAAATTTTGTGCCTCATCTTACCACACTTGTGGCATTTTCCAGCAAACCTCTTTGCAAGAGGTTTTTTGTTTGAGGCCTGTGGTAAAAACTCCCTCTTCTTTCCCTTCTGTTCGTGCTCCACCACATTGGCCTTTTCTATGGACTGATTTCCATAGGACCTGTCAGCCTTGCGATTCTCTTCTTCGATCCGTAACCTGACAATTAGATCTTCAAGAGACAACTCCTTTCACTTGTGTTTGAGGTAGTTCTTGAAGTCTTTCCACCCAGGTGGAAGTTTTTCAATGAACGCTGCAACCTGGAATGGTTCGCACAACGTCATATTTTCTGCAACAATGTCGTGCATTATAACCTGCAGTTCTTGGACTTGACTCACCACAGTTTTGGAGTCAATCATCTTGTAGTCCAGAAATTTGCCGACAACAAATTTCTTGGACCCGGCGTCTTCTGTTTTGTACTTCTTTTCCAGGGACTCCCACAGGAGTTTGGACGTCTTGAAGACACAGTAGACGTTGTACAGGGAGTCTACCAAGCCATTCAGGATGTAGTTCCTGCAGAGGTAGTCGCCCTGAGTCCACGCATCAACTGCAGCAACGGAGCGTGCATCCATTGGTGCCAGCATCTGGGCAGATTCATTGAGGAATCTGTCCAGCTTCAATGTGGTTAGGTAGAACTGCATCTTCCCCTGCCACTTTTTGAACCCAGTTCTATTGAACTTCTCCGGTTTTTCTCCCACGGTTATGTGCGTGGGCAGAACGAACGAATGTGCCGCAACCGATTGTGCAGTCACATTTTGGGTTACCGGTGTTTGGGTACTGAGAAGCCCAGTAGCAACTTCAGTTGGTGTGTTCTCCATGTTCTGATTTTCTTCCTTTCTCTGAAATTGGTTGAAACAGAAACTGTTAGTTCTTTTTCCGAACAGAACCTGTAAACAGACTTCACCAAATTGTTAGAATCTCTAAGGAAAAAATTCTGCTATAAGATTGTTAGAACCTGAATATAAAATAATAGGAAATTCCAACAGAAATTGTGAAGAAATCAAATACATGAAGAAAAACAGTAAGTAAAGAACTTTGCACAGAGTCGAGATTGATAATCTCTGTCCTTAAAGCAGAATTCGCTCCGTAGTGTGACGGTTACCGGCGAATTGCTTCCCAGGATACAACTGTACCTTCTCTGAAGAATGCAACACCCTTGCTTCAGAGACAACGAACTGTTGTCTGTGGTGTACTCTCAGTTGACTTGACACTGACACAGAAGAGAAGAAGAAGAAAAGAAATGTAAAAATTCTATGTCTGCATATCAGACTCTGTCTGGATTTATAGAGGAATTAGAAACTGTTCTGATGCCATTACTCTGTAACAGCAGAGTAATGGAGACTCTTCAGATTCATAACTGGTCAGCCATTACTCTGCTGTTACAGAGTAATGGGTACCAATTACTGAATCTGAAAAGCTTTTTCAGTTCAGTAGTTGAAGAGGTTTTGTCTGGGCAAAAAAAATTTAAGCCAGACCTGACCAGACCAAGCCGAACCGAACTGAACTGAGGCCAGGGCCGGAGCCGGGGCCGGGCGCGCGCAAGCGAGTGCGCGCGTGTGTGTTTGTCATTTTGGCTAAGTCCTCTCTCCACTACACGTTAGTGGTAACCCCCGGGCCACGCCCTTTAGTCCAGTTTTCTAGTATATATATACTAGACAAAATCATTTCTAATTTCCGGTATGGGACTATCTATTTTCTCCAAGTTGCCAAGTTAGTACATTTCAAGTACCCAACTTTGGATCAACATTTCTCATTCATACGGAATTCGTTTTTGGCAAGTGAGTATACTACGGAATAGTACTCGTCGAGAGGATCGCAATCCACTCATTTTTCGGCGCCGCCGGTGGTCGGAGCCTACCGGAATCCGGCCCGGAAAACTGCAAAAATTAATTCCAACATTTTCCTCTACACATCTCTCAAAATCCAAATGCATATTCAGCTTCCTCTCTCTCTCTCTCTCTCTCTCTCTCTCTTTCTCTCTAACCCATGCCCTGCCGCCCCTCCTCACGCTGCACATCGAACCCCACCTCGCACCACCTCGCGCTACCCTACCTACCCAACATCCCCGATGCCCCTCTCCACCTCACTCGCGCACCGCTTACCCCTCACGCTGCACATCGAACTCGACCCTCTCCACCTCACGTGCGGACCAACTCCAGCCATCTCGCGCCACCTATTGCCAAATCGCGCCGCCCTGCCTACCCAACAACCCTAATGCAATGTCGCTTGCTCCTCACGTCGCACAACCCCCCGCTGCCTCTCCGTCCAACTTCAAACAACCGCCCTAATCAGGTGTTTATTCATATTCTCTAATAGTGCCCATCATCTCAAAATCCAATCTTCGGTTTGTTTCATCATCTGGGTATTTTGTTTTTTGCTCCCCCTGTTAGCTATATCTTGACATATGAAGGTTTTTAGACAATTTTGTTTGTGTTGAGTAAATTGAATGAATCTTTTGATATGCTAAAATTTGTTTCTCTCAAAATGTTAAATTTTGGGTTCTGGGTCTTTGATTTGTTCAAGTTATATTGCTATTGCATTTAAATTTTAATCGATACTATCATTGAAGCTAATTTGTTCAAGATATATTGCTATTGCTTTTCAGCAATATATATATTTGAAATTTGATTTCTTTAATTCTTCATCACAGTGATATCAAATATTTACATATTTATACAGGAGATTAATACGAATGTTGTATGAGATGAAAATTTCTCAATTATACCGTGAGGGCAACGCACTGGCTAATCGGGTTGCTAATCACTGTCATTTGATAGGGAAAGATGCAAGGTTGGTGACCCAATTTCCGGTCGAGCCCGTGCAAGTTGGATGCTTATGAAGTTTGTTATCTTAGAGGTTAGTTTTTGTAATTGCTTTTCTGATTACAAAAAAAAATTAATACCAGTGGAATGTTTTACTGGTACGATCAAAAACCTAAATCCGCTTGTCATTGTGCACCGATGCTTTGGTATATAGCTCAATCCAATTATAAACACCCTACACTTTATACCTAATTCCATTTGATACAATTATTATTACCAAACAACATCCCCAAATAATAGGTCACATTTGTACATATAGGTTGTAATGAAACATAATAAACTCTATGCCAAAATTATTCTGCCTACCTGTCTGGCCTTCTCCAGCAGCGAAAAATGAATGCACCAACCCTTTACATGTATTTTATCACACTTTTTCCAAACAATCGTAGTATTTACATAAAAAAAGATAAAAATATTAGGGTGTGCATCACATGCGTTCAAATAACTAGTTGTATATGAGGGGAGATCTTCTGGAGACTTTGTCATGTGTAAAATTTGGAAAAGAAATCATATGCCCTACTATGCATAAAGTATCTATGACGAAAATGTGAAGTCTGTTTTAGATCTCATAAAAAAACTTCATTTTTTATGATTCCCTCAAAATATGGGTTTATTATGAAGAAAACAAAGTTTTTTCGAGATCCAATACACCTTTTCTTTTTTCATAGAATTTTTATGCTACTATGCTAAAATTTTGAAGTACTAAAATTTTAAAGTTGTAGAATGATTGAGGGAAGAGATCCAATATTTTATGTGAATCCATTAGAGTACTCTCATATTTTATGTGCTTAGGGGGGTCACTAGTTTCTAACTTGTCCTTTATGCCTAAACTAATAAAACCCAGTTATCCAAGGCTTCAAGTAGGGCTGGCAACGAGCCGGATTTGGGCCGGATCCATGTAGGCTTGGGCCCGAGCCAAAAGTTTAAAACATGGGTCCAAGCCCGGGCCGACTTTTCTTCAGGCTTAAAAATTTAGGCCCGGTTCAGTCTACATATGTATGTTTTAAATATAACTTTCCAATAAAACAAAACTACATCGAGAACCACGTATGATAAAAAAGAAAACAATAATCAGAATACTACTTCAAATTTTGTATAATTCATATCTAATTGGTTTACTTTTATTTGAACTCTACATGTAAGTCATAATTTCTCTCTCTATAAATTTTGATACTCATTTGAACTTACATTCATGAATATTCTCTTTAAGAAAAAGAAATTTTTTATATAAATATACATGATATATATATATATATATAAATATACACATGCACAAGCAGAAATTTGATTTGGGCCCATCAGACCTAAGTACTTGAGCCCGAGCCCAACCAGGATTTTCCTCGGGCCTAAAAATTTAAGCCTAAACCCAGCCCAAAACAAAAATTATTAACCCAAGCCCGCTAATAACCGGGTCCAACCTAGGCCGTCTCGAATCAGGGTCGGGGGCAATTGCCACCATTATCTTGAAGGCACAACTAAATATACTGTCCAAAATTTGTTATATAGTTTTTTTGTTTCAATATTATATTACTAGTATATCCCCTGTGCAAATTGCACAGACTTTACCAAAAAATAAATTAAAATATCAATAACATTTTTTAAAAAATTTGGCAGAACCTCCCCATATTTACAACTTCAAAATCATCATAATTATAATCCAACATATTAATATTCAACAATTATGTAGTCTAGATTTGCACATAAAACAAATGATTCATACACACATATTTAATGATAATAAGGCACATCCAAACTCAATCACAATAATCTTTCATACTTAAATCACAATTATATATACAACTGATGGCTTAAATAAAATGTTCACGATAATAAAAGAGTCCAATCTAAACAATTAAAATGCAAAATTTATATTCTAAACAACTATTGTTTATAGCTACGTAAATACAAAACAAAAAGAAAAACGTTTACTAATTTCAACATTGTAGTATCAAAATATTTTAGTAATTTCAACATGGAATCACATTACCGAGCGATGGAATTCTCCACACATGAACATCATATGTCGGCCTACATTAAAAAAAATATGAAATGAAAATTTAGTTAGGTGCATCACATTAAAAAATAATTATTTATATAGCGGAATGAACCAATGTGAATTGATATAAGATGATACATAAAAGAAAAAAGAAAAAAGAATAAATAAGGCTTTGATAAACTCTACTAAGATGACATTATGAGATTCTTAAAATAAAAAAATACTGCGTGCCAATAAATATTATTTTAATCATTTGAATATTATTAGATTGTTGATGACATTTACCTTTCAATTGATTATTATGGAGTTATGCACTTCTTGAAGAACTTCTTGATATACCACATTACGTGTACGATAATTAGTCTGTTGGGGATCATTTGAGTTATCCGTCAGCAATATCTTCAAGCCAGAACGGGAAGTGCAACGTGATAATGCTACATACAATTGACATTGCGTAAACATATGTTTTTTAAGATAGACCCCAACGCTATGGAGAGTTTGGCCCTGGCTCTTGTTTACTGTCATAGCTGTTGCCGCTAAATTTGGTGTGGGGGCAAACAGATAGTATTTGTGGGTTCTTAGGAAAAATGAATAGTAAACCTGTATACATGTTCCGTCGGGGTATGATCGTCGCTCCCGCCGTTCACCTGCAAAAAGTGCGAGACACCGGGGTTGTTCCCGGCGACGCACCCTCCGACGCTCAAGTCAGTAATCTAGGAAGACTATGAAAGAGCGCAAAAACTGGAGAAAGATTGATTACCTCTTAATGGAGATGGATGGGGGGTATTTATAGGCATGTTAGGGAACAGATTAGGCATGTAATTCCTGTGTATAGATAAGGAATGTAATCCCTAATCCCCAGTGAAAGGATAGACATGAATCAGGGCCGTTGATTAATATTAATCAGAAACCCTAATTCTATCCTGCTGGATCGGGTTTGTTGCGGGTTGAAGCCCGCACCCAGTTGAGGCGGATCCATTTGCGGGTTAATGGCTCTTTGGGGAGGAGACCCAGTACCCGCTTCAGACCCGTTTGTCGGTGAAATTACCGTTTTACCCCTAGGCTTCAGGATTCGTGCCTAATTTGGACGGTCTCGATTAAACTCCCATTTTTAGCCACATCACGAGCCCCCCACTCCTAAAGGCTGAGGATGATCAGTCTTTGAGGAGTAATTTGACTGTTTTAGTGGCTAGTGGAGTTGTATCGGAGTCCGAATGGGGGATTATGAATCTTGAAGTGGGAAGTAAGGTAACTTCTCCTTTTTTGAAGCCATATGATGTTCTGAAGTCGTATCGAGTTTTTATCTATTTTTCGGGCTATTCATTTAATTTTGCGATGTGTTAACTAATCGTTCGGGGGCCTTAACAGCACATTCTAGGCAATAATTGTTCGTTCAGGGGCTCAAAAATATCCTCCCAAATTTTTAATTATTTTCTAGAATTTTTAACTAATTTTCCCGAATTTTTAGCAATTTTTCGCAATTTTTAAATAAATAAAACGATTTAAATAAATAAAAATCGATTTTTAAATACCAATTTATGACGTGGCGTAATCTGGACCCTCGATCAGCACGGAGCGCGAATTTCTAAGCGATCAGACGGTCCCCGTTCCTCAGCAGGCTTTTTTGCCGTATAAGAGGGTCGGCTCCTCGGCTCCTCGGCTCGGAGGATCAGCGCCTCGGCTCGGTGGATTGGCTCCTCGGCTCGGACCATCCGAGGTACGTGGCATCATCTGGGCCATCCATCTAAGCGTGGATCCCCATAAAACACTATCTTGTCGTTTAGTGGACGTGGTAGGATCTGGGCCGTCCATCATGACGAGCGCGCTTTTTTACAAGATCCAACGACTGATATGGGTCAGAGTGTTTTTTTGCCATATACAAGGGTCGGTTCCTCGTCATCTCGGCTCGGACTTACACTTTGTGAGGTATAAAGGTCGGTTCCTCGTCTCCTCGGTTCGGAGGATTGGTCCCTCGGCTCGGAGGATGGTTCCTCAGCTCGAAGGACTGGCTCCTCGGCTCAGAACCCTTTGAGGTACGTGGCATCATCTGGGCCGTTCATCTCAGCATGGATCCCCATAAAACGCTATCTTGTCGTTTAGTGGACGTGGCAGGATCTGGGCCGTCCATCATGACGAGCGCGCTTTTTTACAAGATCCAACTGCTGATATGGGTCGGTGAGTTGTTTCGCCATATACGAGGGTCGGTCCCTCGTCATCTCAGCTCGGATTCTAAGTGGCGTTGGCCGAGGTGCTAAGTTTGATACTTTGAAGGTTGCGTCTCTTACTGGTACCACTTTTCCCAGCCCAGTAGCCCGGCTGCTCGACTAAGCTGTTCGGTAGCTCGGTTGAGCAGGCCGATGACAGGCAGTTCGAAAGATACACGTGGCCGGATCTGGTTCGTCCATCATGGAGCGAATCACGAGGATGGGGTTCAGATCACGAGAAAACGTTATCTTGTCGTTTTGTGGGCGTGGCGCAATCTGAACTATCCATCGAATTCTGATGCGAATTTTGGAGAGATCCGACGGTGATTTTGCCTCGGAAGGATTTTTCTCCATATACGAGGGTCGGTTCCTTGTCATTTCGGCTCGGAGTCTAAGTGGCGCTGGCCGAGGCACTGAGTTGGATTCTTTGAAGGTTGCGTCTCTTATTGGTTCCACTTTTCCGAGCCCAGTAGCTCGGCTGCTCGACTAAGCTGTTCGGTAGCTCGGTTGAGCAGGCCGATGGCAGGCAGTTCGGAAGGTACACGTGGTCGGATCTGGTCCGTCCATCATGGTGCGAATCACGAGGATGGGTTTCAGATCACGAGAAAACGTTATCTTGTCGTTTTGTGGGCGTGGCGCAATCTGAACCATCCAACGAATTCTGACGCGAATTTTGGAGAGATCCGACGGTGATTTTGCCTCGGAAGGATTTTTCTCCATATACGAGGGTCGGTTCCTTGTCATCTCGGCTCGGAATCTAAGTGGCATTGGCCGAGGTATGGAGTAAGTTATTCTTTGAAGGGCTCGGTAGCTCGGTTGCTTAGCCAGGCTGCTCGATAGTTTGGCTTGGCACATCAGTGGCCGAGTCGTGGACTTAAGTGATTTGAGGTTTTTGCTTTTCGAAACGTCGCAACATTCCGCTTGGCGCTTTGGCTTCTTAGTGGGCCTTTGAGATTCCCAAGGAGGCCCAACATCACTTGGGGTTATAAGTTTTCACTCCCCCACCCCAAGCTCATTTCTCACTTTTTACTCCAAGATTTCACTTTTGCTTTCTAAGTTCTCTGCTAGCGGCGACTTTTGCTCCAGGGTGGTGACATTAGCTGTCGCGTGGGCCAGGCGATTTTCGGCGAGCACATTCCGACCGTGAACGTCACTTCAAAGGTTAGTCTACTAGCCTTAGCTTTTTTTTCTAGAGATGTCACGAGTGAACTCGGGGAGTGGGGCCTCGTCCTCGGGCGATGATGGTGCCGAGGAGAGGATAAGGGCAGAGATCCGTCGGAAGGGAAAGCAAGTCGCCGAGCCGTCCGCGACCGAGGCGAGGAAGGAGAAGAAGAAGAAGAGGGTGGCAGCCCAATCTGTTGTGGTCGAGGAGATTGTGGAGCACCCGAAGCAAGCCCCCGAGATGGGACGATATCCCTCTGTCCTGTCCGGGCATTCGGGGGTCAGGTAGTACGAGGGCGACCTCTTGGAGAAAGCGATCTACGGAAAGTCGAAAATCCTCGAAGAACCCAACCCGACCCTTCCTACCGAAGCCGACGAGATTACTTCGGTGCTATCCTGAGAGGGATCTCCTTCGGATCAGAAAGGGATTCGCCATCCCTCCGGAGTACAAGCTGATGATCCCCGGCCTCGGGATGCAAGCGAATTCCAAGCTGGCATCGTCGGACATGTGCATGTTCGACTTCGACTCCTTGAATGCCGGACTACGTTTTCCGTTGCATCCTTTCATTCTCCAGATCCTCGGCTGGTTCTGCCTTGCACCGACCCAATTTATGCCGAACACATGGCGTCACGTGAATGCTTTCCTGCTTCAGTGCCGCAAAGCTGAAGTCGAGCCGGACCTAACGGTCTTCCGAGGCCTGTATCGGATAAACCGGATGCACAAGACAGAGCATCGGTACTACTTGGGGCCGAGGAAGGGTGTTAGGATCATTGAGAACCCAGACTTAATTAAAGGTTGGAAAGAGAAGTATTTTATATTAAGGGGGGAGCCAATATTGCAAATTCCGACCCGGTGGAAGCCAGAGGTGTCGAAATTTGCAAGAGCCGACCCTGTACTGTCTGCGGCCGAGGAGGAGGTGGCGAGGAAGATCATGGCCCTCCCCTTCCTGAGTTGGAGGGAGTTGACGGAGGAGGTGCTGTTCGGGTCCGGCCTTAGCCCCATCGACCCGAGTATGCTCCTGACATCTCATTTATTTTCATTTTTCTTTCAAGTCTTTAGCTCGTCTTGCTGACTCGGTCTTTGTTGTCTGATGCAGAAGCGATGAAGATCGATTTCAACGCTATGATGGCCGATAGGTCCAAGTTGGCCGGGGGCAGGAAGAGGAAGAGGGCGACCGCTGCTGCCTCGTCGACTCCGCAGCCCAAGGTCGCTACGACTACTACCCCACCTCCTCCGACTACTGAGGTGCCTTCGGAGGTGGTCGTTGCCGAGGAGCCTTCGGTCCCTGTGGCTCCGGCCCAGATTGAGGGGGCCTTTGATGTCAACGCGGCTTTGTCGCTCGAGGCTCCGAGGTTGACGGAGGCGGCCGAGGAGTTCCTGACCGAGCAGCACAAGCAGCTGTTCGTACCGAACTGGCGGGTGAAGAATCATGACGGATTCCTCGGCAACTCGCAGATGTCGGTATAGGTCGTCAAGCACCTGGCGACCCCGAAGGACAGGGCTGCACTGAAGGCGGGGATGGTCGGCGACGACACCTACGAAGTGGCTCGGTCACTCGTGTCGGTAAGTTTCTCATTGCGAATTTCTTCAAGTTTACTGTTCGGCTTGTATATTACGCTTACCGTTGTCTTCACAGGCTACTTGCCACTTCGGTCATCTCCTCGAGACATTCGCCGAGCAGGAGAAGGAGCTGAGGGCCGCCAGCGACAAAGACAGGGCGGCGAAGGTCAAGGCGGTCCGAGAACTCGAGGCCGAGCAGAGGTGAGCCGAGGCCTTGGAATTTCGGGTCGCTGATCTTGAAGCCGACCTGGAAAGGGCCAAGGGGCGACTTGATGCGGAGTCTGCCAAGGCTTCGAAGGCCGCCGAGGAACTGGCTGCGTCGGTGAAGTCCCTGGCCGACCTGAAGGCGGAGAAGGAGGCGCTGGCCGTGAAGATCAGGGCCGAGGTCAAGGCCGAAGCCGAGGCTGAGGCGAAGAAACACATGGCCGAGAACATGGAGAGGTCCTATCAGAGGGCACTCGACCATGTTTAGGATCGTGTCCCCGGCTTCGAGCGGGTCGGCTACAGACTGTGGCCCGGGTCGCCCTCAGGCGGTGAGGAGGAGGGAGCCGAAGGCGACGAGGTCGAAGGCGATGACGAGGAGGAGGAGGCCGACCCTCCTGTGGCGAACGCCCAGGTCGAGGGGAGGATCGAGGGGCCATCTGGCGACGCGCCCGTGGTCGAAGCGGCGATGCAGGTGGACCCCTGATTCCCTCGCAAATTTTTGTAGTTTTTTGTTCTTTTTCTTTTAAACAATGTAATGCCTTTTGCGGAATGGCCACCGCTTTCATGAATGAAAAATGTTTTGAATTTGGACTCCTGTCTAAGTGTTTGGTTCGGCCATGTAGTACTTCAATGTTGTCCCTTTTTCGTTTCAGATTGCCGAGCAAACTCCTATCACCGCGGCGGCTCGGCGCCGTGCAGAGTTATTTCAGCAGTCCCGGGAGGATCGTCTCGAGGGCGAGGTACATCTGACGAGGAGAATACTTCATAATGCAGAGAAGAGGAACAGCGAGCTGTTGGTCGAGCTGCACCATCTGCGGATAGTCGAGACCGAACTATCGGCGAGGGAGGAAGAGTTGGCCCATGCTTTGGCCGAACGAGATGAGTTCGCAAAGAGGGTAGAACAGCTGCAAAGGCTGACAGTTGACAAGAGTATCGAGGTGACCCACTTGCGTTGTGTCATATCTGACAGCGCCGAGTATCCCGGTTCGGCGAAATTTCCTCGGTTCAAAGTGATTGTGAAGGACGACACGTTGAAGGACCGGATCGTCGAACTGGAGGAAGAGGTTGCTCGGCTCAAACCTCAGCTGGTGAGGGCTAATGTCCGAAGCACCTCTTGCACTCGCGAAGAGATCGAGCGGGGAATTACGTTCTATCAACTCGCGAGCCGAACCTCCCTCATTGGTCAGACTGCAGCCGACGCCCAAAGTGGAGTAGCGGTGTCCTCGAGCGGTGCTTCGGTTGGAGCGACCGTCAGGGCCAGCGGTGAGGGGGCGTCTCGATTCGTTGGCCTAGAGACGAGCTCGGAGGTCAAGAAGCGCCGACCCAAGGTATCGCTGAACCAGAGCGTCCCCCTCCCGCGGAGGCAGTAAATGAGTCGTGTCGTGTCTTCGGGCATCCGAACTGTCTTTTGTTGTAATCTTTCTTGTAAATTTATCCAAGTTATATTAATAAAATTGGAGTTGTGCTGCTTGTCGTATTGTAATGGTGCTAGCTAGGGTAGGCTTGAAATGAACCGTGAGGCGAGTGTTTGCTTCATCGAGCATCTTGACCTCGAAACTCATGCTTTAGCCGGGTTTCTGAATCTTGCTCGGCACCTTCCGGTGCGGCTCGGTGCCGCGGCCGAGGTGTAGCTGTTTCGTGCGTTGTGCTGAAGAGATGGGACCAATTCCGGGATCTGTGGGGGTGTTCCCTCTTCCCGAGGGCGTTGAGAGTGGGGCCCTCTAATAAACACGTGGCGCTTCAGCTCCCTAGGCGTGACTGTTGGATTCTCGAGGATCATAATGATAGTCTTGCACGCTTCAGTTCCCTAGGCGTGACTGTTGGGCTCCCGAGGGTCATAATGACAGTCTTGCACGCTTCAGTTCCCTAGGCGTGACTGTGGGGCTCTCCGAGGTTCATAATGATAGTCTCTTGGGGGACGGCTATAAGTACAACACCCCCCTTGTGGTTTCAGTCATTGCAGTCTTGAACTCTAGTGGCATCGATGGTGTCTGCCCTTGGGTGGATGCCAGCCTTGTGAAAAATTCTCACCTCAAGAGGTTCGGAGGGGTGGTCACCCTTCTACCTTGTTCTTCTCCCGTTCCTGACGACTACGATGTGGGTTTCAGGGTCGGGGGAGGACAAGGCAGAAGAGTTGGCGACCGTAGTCCGGACCCGAGGGAAAGGCTCTTCGGGAGGATGGGTTGTCGTTCTTCCACCATGATCTTCTCCTAACTCTGACGGCTCCGTCTTGGGTGTCAGGGTCAGGGGAGATCATGGTGGATGAGGTGATGACCAAAGTCCGGGACCAAGGGGAAGGTTCCGTAAAACCCCAACCCAAACTTTCTCTCGAGCTCGGCCGGACACTTGCTCGGCGCGGATCGGCTGTGCTCGCGTAACGTGGTGGCCGGGGTGACTTTTGCCAAAGGTTGACTCTGGTTGCCTGTCGCTCAGCGATTGGAGCCAAGCGAAGTGAGTTGATCACGGTCGTTGGATGGTTGCACGAATCTCGAGGTGGGTCCAGTTCCCAAGAAAACACTATCTTGTCGTTTTGTGGACACGTGGCATAATCAGGTCCGTTCATCACACTCTAGCACACATTTTGAGGAAATCTAATGGCTACTCCGCCTCGGAGGGTTTTTTTCGCCATATACGAGGGTCGGTCCCTCGTCCGCTCAGGCTCGATGGTCGTGGGGGCAGTTCAGAACGGCCATCTACTTCCGGCTCGCCTAAGGGCGAGCCAGGGAATTAAAGCCGAGCCAGAGGACTACGATCCATCGTTAGGTTAGTTCGACGGCTGTGGGAGCAATTCTGAATGGCGAACTACTTCTAGTTCGCTGAGGAGCGAACTTGCGAAGTAGAATCGAACCAAGTGTTGGACTCTGAGCCATCGTTTGATTAGTTCAACGGCTGTGGGAGCAATTCCGAATGGCGAACTACTTCTAGCTCGCTTAGGAGCGAACTTGCGAAGTAGAATCGAGCCAAGTGTTGGACTCCGAGCCATCGTTTGATTAGTTCAACGGCTGTGGGAGCAATTCCGAATGGCGAACTACTTCTAGCTCGCTTAGGAGCGAACTTGCGAAGTAGAATCGAGCCAAGTGTTGGACTCCGAGCCATCATTGGATTAGTTCAACGGTTGTGGGAGCAATTCCGAACGGCGATCTACTCCTGGCTCGCTTATGGGCGAGCCGGGGAAGTAAAGTCGAGCCGAGTTTTGGACTCCGAACCATCGGTGTAGTTCAATGGTTGTGGGAGCAATTCCAAACGGTGATCTACTCCTGGCTTGCCTATGGGCGAGCCGGGGAAGTAAAGTCGAGCTGAGTTTTGGACTCCGAACCATCGGTGTGTTCAATGGTTGTGGGAGCAATTCCGAACGGCGATCTACTCCTGGCTCGCTTATGGGCGAGCCGGGGAAGTAAAGTCGAGCCGAGTTTTGGACTTCGAACCATCGGTGTAGTTCAACGGTTGTGGGAGCAATTCCGAACGGCGATCTACTCCTAGCTCGCCTATGGGCGAGCCGGGGAAGTAAAGTCGAGCCGAGTTTTGGACTCCGAACCATCGGTGTAGTTCAACGGTTGTGGGAGCAATTCCGAACGGTGATCTACTCCTGGCTCGTCTATGGGCGAGCCGGGGAAGTAAAGTTGAGCCGAGTTTTGGACTCCGAACCATCGTTAGATTGAAGAGTTAAAAGCAGAGATGTAAACAGTAGCAAAAATATGAAAAAACTTTATTTATTAATATCCAATGATCGGCTGCTTCTAAAGTTGCTAGCCGTTATTACAAGAAAAAATGAAAGAAAATCACTACAAGTAATAGGAAAGGAATGGTTCGCCATCTCGAAGTACTTAGAGAGGCGTTGCTGTTCTCTCTTGGTATTTTAAGAGATGGTCGGCATTCCAAGTCCTGGGAATCTCCCTGCCTTCGAGATCTTCTAGTCTGTATGTGTCGGGGCAGATTTCTTTAGAAATCTTGTAAGGTCCCTCCCAGTTCGGGGCCAATTTGCTTTTCTGACTAGGGAACGAGATGACCAACTTTCGGAGGACCAGGTCCCCTTCTTTGAGATTCGTTGGGCGGACTCTTTTGTTGTATGCTAGCTCGATCCTTCTTCGATAAGTTTGTTGTCGTATGGCAGCTCTCTCTCGAATTTCGTCTATCAGATCTAGACTTGCTCTGAGCTCCCTAGCGTTCTGCTCTTCTTCATAAGCTACCAGACGAGGAGAGGGTAACCCGACTTCTAGGGGGATGATGGCCTCGGACCTGTAGGTGAGATTGAATGGGCTCTCGCCTGTTGGGGTTCGCTTCGTGGTGCGGTAGTTCCAGAGAACGTTAGGCATCTGATCGACCCACAAGCCTTTGGAGCACTTGTCTAACCTCTTCTTAATGCCTGAAAGGATCTGTCGGTTGGCATTTTCGGCCTGGCCATTCGACTGAGGATGAGAGACGGAGGAGAACCGGTGTTGTATGGCGAGGTCTTCACATAAAGCTCGGAAGGCAGCCCCCGTGAATTGCGCTCCGTTGTCCGTAATTAGGACCCTGGGGACGCCGAATCAGCAGATCACGCTCTTCCAGAAGAATTGAACGACCTTGTTTTTGGTGATCGTGGCCAGGGGCTCAGCCTCTATCCATTTCGAGAAATAGTCGACTGCCACGACTAGGAACTTAAGCTGTCCGGGGGCTGGTGGAAACGGCCCTAGTAAATCAATCCCCCACATTGCGAAGGGGATCAGACTTGATAGGGAAGTGAGTGGTGCTTGTGGAAGGCGTCGGATGTCGGAGTACTTCTGACAGGCGCTGTATTGCCGAACGTGTCGTTCGGCGTCCCGTAGGAGAGTGGGCCAGAAATACCCGTAGTTCAACACTTTGCGCGCCAGGGCTCTGGAGCCAGAATGGGCCCCGCCGATGCCCTCATGAAGTTCTTGCAGGGCGTAGTCGGCTTGCCCGGGGGAGAGGCACCTCAGGTAGGGCCGACCGTCCACCTGGGTAAAGGAGCGTTTGTATAGGATGCCTCCGATTAGTGTGTAACGCTCGGCTCGGGTTCTTACTCTTCGCGCTTCCTTGAGATCCTCGGGGAGGAGTCCGTCCCTTAAGAATTCGACGAGGGGTTTCATCCAATTGTCTTCGAGGAGGACAGGCAATGTTTCTATGGAGTCCAGTGTTTCGTCCTCTATGCTCGGCTTTAGGAGGACTTCTATTAATACGGTCTGCTCGAGACCTTGAAGGGAAGAGGAGGCTAATTTGGATAGGGCGTCGGCCTGAGCATTTTCTTCTCGGGGGATCCTTTGGATGAGGGCCTCTTCAAACAGCGCCATGAGGCTTTTGACTTTAGCCAAGTATTTAACCATCCTGTCATCGCGGGCTTCATACTCGCCAAGGACCTGATTGACGACCAACTGAGAGTCGCTGAAGATCCGCAGGCGTTGTGCCCCTACATTTCGGGCCATTCCGAGTCCGGCTATTACCGCCTCGTATTCAGCTTCGTTGTTCGAGGCTCTGAAGTTTATACGGAGGGAGTATTGAAGGATGAAGTCATCTGGGCCTACCAGAATGACTCCTGCCCCGCTTCCCTCATTGCAAGAGGATCCGTCAACATAAACCGACCAGACGGGTGGTCCCTTTACTGTTTGGCTAGACTCGGGGATAATACTCTCAACTATGAATTCGGCTAGTGCCTGAGCCTTGATCGCGGTCCGAGGCTGATAAGTTATATCGTGTTGGCTCAGCTCGATAGACCATTTCATAAGGCGACCCGAAGTCTCAGGCTTATGGTCTGCTTCAGCGGCTGGTCGGTAAGAACGACCACCGAATGGGACTGAAAGTACGGGCAAAGCTTTCTCGCGGCCATTACCAGGGCATAAGCCATCTTTTCTATCTTCGGGTATCGGAGCTCGGCGTCCCGAAGCACTTTGCTGACATAGTAGATGGGCTTTTGAGCCCGGTCTTCTTCCCTCACTAAAACTGCACTGAGGGTCTGCTCGGAGGCTGCCAGGTAGAGCTAGAGGGGTTCACCAGGGATCGGTTTGCGGAGGAGAGGGGGATTGACGAGGTAAGCCTTGAGCTGGTCAAAGGACTCCTGTTGCTGCTGTCCCCATTCGAATCCTTTAGCCCCCCTGAGGGCCTTGAAGAAAGGGAGGCATTTTTCCCCGGACTTTGAGAGAAAGCGCCCAATGGCGGCTAAGCGGCCTGTTAATCTCTGAACTTCTTTTATATTTTTGGGAGGGGCCATGTCTAATATGGCCTTGATTTTCTCCGGGTTTGCTTCAATTCCTCGTTGGCTAACCATGAAGCCGAGGAACTTCCCTGATGAGACGCCAAACGCACACTTGTTCGGGTTGAGTCTCATATTGTGCTTTCTCAGAACGTCAAACGCTTCTTGGAGGTCGGTCACATGATCAACGCCCCGGATGCTTTTTACAAGCATGTCGTCAACATACACCTCCATGTTTCGGCCGATCTGAGCCTGGAAAACCTTGTTGACGAGGCGTTGGTATGTTGCACCTGCATTCTTTAGACCGAACAGCATGACTCTGTAGCAATAGAGGCCTTGGTCGGTCACAAACGAAGTCTTCGGGATATCCGGGGGAACATCCGGATCTAATTGTAGCTTGAAAAGGCGTCCATGAAGCTGAGGAGCTCATGTCCCGAGGTTGCATCGATTAGGGTGTCAATTCTCGGAAGAGGGAATGGATCCTTGGGGCAAGCCTTGTTGAGGTCGGTAAAATCAATGCAAATCCTCCAAGTCCCATTGGACTTCTTCACCATCACTACATTCGACAACCACTCAGGATAGTTCACCTCCTGTATGAACCGGGCCTTCAAGAGCTTGTCCGCCTCCTCTTTAATAGCGAGCTGACGCTCGGGGGCAAACTTGCGCCTCTTCTGCTGAACCGGTTTGGACCCCGGAACAACGCTCAGGTGGTGGACCAGGAGCTCTTCGGAGATCCCGGGCATATCTGCTGCTGACCAAGCGAAGAGGTCTTCGTTCCTTCGGATGCATTGTACAATGTCTGAGTATAGGGCGGACGGGAGGGTCTTGCTAACAAAGAATTTGCGGTTCGGGTCCCGCTCAGAGAAGAGCACTTCCTCCAATTCGTCCACCGGCTCGGAGGTCGGCCGAGCGGTGTCTTCGGGGATTTCCAGAGTTTCTAAGGAGAGGACAAGTCCGAGGGTAGAGGTCATGTAGCACTTTCTGGCCGTTTCCTGATTGCCCCTTACTTCCCCTACTCTGGCCCGAGTGGGAAACTTCATTTTGAGATGGTAGGCAGAAGGGACGCCTTCAAGGGCGGCTAGGCCGGGCCGACCCAGAATGACATTGTAGGCTGCTGGGACATCTACGACCATGAAGTCCATCGACTTCGTTCGGGTGGTAGGAATTTTGCCAGCGGTTACGTCGAGGGTTATCACCCCTTCAATAGTCACTGGCACTCCCGTGAACCCACGGAGCGTGTAACCGGCGGGCTTGAGTCTAACCGGCGAGGAAGAGGATGTTTACGGAGCTTCCATTATCCACTAGGATCCTCTCCACTTTGAAATTCGCCATGTGAAGGTTAATGACGAGTGTGTCACAATGTGGGGTGCGAACTCCTTCAAGATCTTCGTCGGAGAATGCGACAGGCACTCCGAGGCCTTTAGGGGGAGGGGTGGTTCGGACCGAGTTGACTTCTCTTATAAATGCCTTCCGAGAGGAGTTTGAGGAGCCCCCCATGAATGAGGTGGAGGACTCGCTCTTCCTCGAAGTCGGGCGTCTCTTCTCGTTCCGGACGCTTGTTAGCCCCCCAAGGTGGGGGAGGAAGTTCGGCTCGGTCCTTCCTTACAAACCTGGTCAGCTGCCCCCTCTGGATAAGGGCTTCGATCTCGTTCTTTAAGGCGCGACAATTGTTGGTGTCATGGCCATGGTCCCGGTGATAACGACACCATTTCTCTTTGTCTCTCTTCTTGGTGGGGGTATTCATCCTCGGAGCAGGAGGTATGATCCCTTCCTTTTCAAATTCCATTAGAATAGTTGAGACGTTAGTGGTGAGGGGAGTGAACTTCTCGAATCTGGGGGGAGGTCGGCGCTGGCCGGCATTATCCTTCTGGAGCTTCTTGGCTCCTTCCTCTTCTGTTCCCTTTCTTTTAAACCCGAAGGAAGACCCCTCCCAGTTGGGTCGATGCTCGGCCTCTTCGGCCCGGATGTACTTTTCACTGCGAAGGAGGAGGTCGGAAAAGTTCTGTGGAGGCTTCTTGGCGAGGGAGGAGCGGAGGTTGGAATTGAGGACATTAGATTGAAATGCTGTCGCAGCGACCGACTGGTCAAGGGATGCTATGGACCTGGCTTCATCTGTAAACCTCTTCACATAGTCTCTCAATTTCTCCCCCTTCTTCTAGTGGAGGTGCAATAGTGAGATGCTGGTCTTCTCAGCTCTACGGCTGCTTACGAAATGGGTGACGAAAAGGGTTTCGAACTGCTCGAAGGAGAATATTGAGGAGGGGGCAAGGCGAGAGTACCATTCTCGATCTGGGCCCTTGAGAGTTGCGGGGAAGGTTTTGCAGAGGAGGGCATCGGAAGCTTGATGGAGGAGCATCAAGGTCTTAAAGCTTTCGATGTGATCAACGGGGTCGGTCTCCCCAGGTGTAAGCCTCAAATTGGGGAGGTTTGAAGCCGAACGGCACAGGTGCATCCACTATGGTTCGGGAGAAAGGGGGTCAGCTAGGACGTAGGGTCCTCCCCCTAAGCTCTTCTTCTCGGTCTATCTGGCCCAGGCGCCTCTCTAACTCATGAAGACGGCGGTACATGGTGTCGTCCCTCCGACGGTAATCAGCCAAGCCTCTAGACTCGTCTTCGTACGAGGGAGAGCGAGGGCTACGGCGATGGTAACTTCGGGAGCGACGAGGACTTGGGGTACGCCGGGAGTTGCTAGGAGCAGGACGAGGAGATGGGGACCGTCGGCGAGGGCTTCAGACCGGGGGAGGAGATGGAATCTTGGGTGCGTTGGTATTGGGACGGAGATTGAGAGCTTGTAGGACGGTCGCTTGGAACTGCTGGAACTCGGCACGTGTGATGGGTGCCTCATTGTTCCTGGGCTGTTGCCGACCTGCAGGGGAGTGCGGCCTTCTTCGGTAGTGCTCGGGGGATTCTTTCCGACCCCTTCGGTTAGGGGACCTCCTATATTCCCGGTGGCGAGGGGACCGCTCGTCCATACGGTGTTGGCGGGAGGTTCCCTCTCCGGCCCGCTTCTCATCCAGATGGTGGCGAAGGTCGTCATCTTTCTGGCGATTGAGGGCGGTATTGTGGCGACCAGAGGCTCGGGGATGATGGGAAGCCATAGAGTCCGAAGAGGCGTTGTGGATGGAGACGTGGTCTTGGTGAAGAGGCTGTTTTTGAGGGTTAGGACCCTTTGGAGGCGGCTGATTCGGAGGAGGTAGGTCCTGTTGGTGCGGGTCCTCCGCTTGAAGAGGAAGTTGTCCCTGCTGTTGGTTGGGCTGGATGGAAACTTCTTGCTGCGGATCGGGGTTGGGTCCTCTGTTAGACCCTCTTGATCTGACTTTCCTAGGAGGCATGGCTGGAGAAGATCTGTTCACCAGGAAGAGGAGAGGTCTCTATTCGTTAGTTTCCCACTGACGGCACCAATCTGTTGCCGCTAAATTTGGTGTGGGGCAAACAGATAGTATTTGTGGGTTCTTAGGGAAACTGAATAGTAAACCAGTATACCTGTTCCGTCGGGGTATGATCGTCGCTCCCGCCGTTTACCTGCAAAAAGTGCGAGACACCGGGGTTGTTCCCGGCGACGCACCCTCCGACGCTCAAGTCAGTAATCTAGGAAGACCATGAAAGAGCACAAAAACTGGAGAAAGATTGATTACCTCTTAATGGAGATGGATGGGGGGTATTTATAGGCGTCTTAGGGAACAGATTAGGCATGTAATTCCTGTGTATAGATAAGGAATGTAATCCCTAATCCCCAGTGAAAGGATAGACATGAATCAGGGCCGTTGATTAATATTAATCAGAAACCCTAATTCTATCCTACTGGACCGGGTTTGTTGCGGGTTGAAGCCCGCACCCAGTTGAGGTGGATCCGTTTACGGGTTAATGGCTCTTTGGGGAGGAGACCCAGTACCCGCTTCAGACCCGTTTGTCGGTGAAATTACCATTTTACCCCTGGGCTTCAGGATTCGTGCCCAATTTGGACGGTCTCGATTAAACTCTCATTTTTAGCCACATCAATAGCAACTGCCAACTTTATAGAAAATTGTCTTCTTCTGAGGACAAATGGCCACCTGTTTTCTGTAGGCGACATGCTCATTCTTTGAATCACAACTGTCTCACCTGCACACCATCCTGTAATAATTGTAGCTATAATAATATGTTCTCCCAGAGTATGAATAATAAGACGTGCTCCATTGCAAAGTCCCATAGACTGATTCAAATTTCTCAGCAATATAATTGGTACTCCTTTCTTCAATTCTAAACAATGATTTGGTAGCCCGCTCATCTTAATTGTGTGTAGAAATTCCGACGGATGCATATCCTGCTCATTTGTACCGTTCGGGGTATGTTCGACTGAATCTGCACTTAAGTTGTTGACAACCTGTTCAGGGACCGTAGACAAAATATGAGAATTAATGGCATCAACTTCTTCATTAGTAGGTGCTAGAATAGCGCATTTTTCAAGGAATGCTGGGTCATTATATCTAGATTCAGTATTAGGATAAATCCAATCTATCAAACCCTTTAGACCATCTGCAGCTTTAATTAGAAGGTCATTTGGTATTTGTATCCAATCATTTGCAGAACCTCCAGTATTAGATTCACCTGGAATTTTACCTTCTCCCACATCTAAAATCCACTTTGCAAAGGTCTCTTGTTCATTCTTGCTAGCTTGATCGAGTGAACTCCCCATCAATCTCATATTTTTTGTCAGCTCATACACTATACATGAAGACCAAATATGTGACCTTTGTAATGATGCAGATACAATACGGGGTCACCCACCTACTGGCACGATAGGCAAAATCTGTCGAAAGTCCCCGCCGTGAACAACAACTTTTCCGCCAAATGCGTCATCAGCTGCACTTTCATTATTAAACTTCATTAGATCCTTGACAGAGGAGACATAACGACAATCTAAATATTGCTGAATTTCATCAACTTACTTGTACTGAGGTTCGAAATTTCTCGGGACCGGATTTCCATTGTCTTCAATGATTATTGTAGTTCTATCATGGCCTTTATGCACATACTTATAAAGGTACTTGAGCAACTTAGGATTGGCACAAATCTCAATGTTGATATGAGCATCATATTTTGTTGTTAAATCTAAATTGTAGGGTACTACCCATCGATTGTCAACAACCTTCAGATTGTGGCCACCTGTTACAAACGTCCGGCTGTCATCCCGACGACGATATTGAACATACCCATGCTTATTAATAATAGTTTCATTTATAAATTGTCTTTGATACCTTTGTAACGCCCCGAATCCCAAATACACTGAATTCGAGATGTTCTACAGGATCTTTCCGCTTCCTTTAGTACAATTTTACAAGGAATTTAAACTTTTCACTTTACATCAGAGTTTACATGATTACATTACAATTTACACTGCATAGCGGAAGTAAGCTTTACAACAATGAAACAAATGTACAACAACATTGAATAATCTTTAAGCATCTGTTCTTCTTTAATCTTTATCATGCCATTTACCTGCATATAAGACTGTGGGTACGTCAGTTTATTCAACCGACGATCATTATATATGGCCATTCTCTCTATGCCGGAAATAGTATAACTTATTTTCCATATTTAGCAAACACAAACTTGTCACATATCAAACTAAAGGGACTACCCTATTGATGTCGTGTTGTGGTTGTGCACTTAGTCCTTAATGCAGTTATTTATATTATATGACACTAATGCACACTTGTTCGGATTCTATGCATCCCATACTACATAGGTCCGAGGGCAAGCCCTTAATCGTTCTTCATCTTTGTAGGGTTCAATCTCTTGCCATGACTTAATCTACTACTGTAACTACGGTAAGTATCCTAGATGTTTTCTGACCTACGAACTCATGTCTAGGCGCCCTGGAGGGAATCCCATCGCACTGACACATGACTCGTCATGCAGGCATCCTGTGGTAATTCAGCTCCTACCATAGACATGACACCACCCGTAGTCTTCAAATATCCTACGAGCGTCGCCACCAGGACGGTACTCTGGAGCAGTATCCTCGCCCAGACTCATCATGGGACATCCTGGGATACGCTCTCGTCGCTATCCAATGGCCCTCATACTCAATGTTTTTCTCTTACTTTCATCACGTCTTCACTATGTACTAATCCTTAGTTTTTATTAAAATCATGAACAAAAATCAAAGCTCTAGAGTTAGCCTCTCCACTAAACCGGACTTATTCATTCATTCAAACATGACCAACCTTGGTCTTTCTTTTCAATTTTCATTTCATTTATTTCCAAATGCCGGGGGAGACTTAGCTACTCTTTTTGTTTCAATTTTCAATTCACAATTTTCAATTTGAGCATTTCCAACTCATAAATTCATATGTTGAGTTATCATACTCAAATAGCATTTCTCTTTTCCAATCATGATTTCTAAATTGTTCAATAGTCCATAATTATACATTTAATTCAACTATTCATCATGTAACTCATGAAATGTTATTTTCACATAAAAAAAACCCACATCACTAATTATTCAATCAAGGTGAACATTTGCACTTCATATTTTCCACACTATTCTCAAATGAGAATAATTTGCATCACATCACAATATAATTTCTTTTGCCACATTAATTTTCTAATCCTTCATTTCAAATTATTTTTGCAAGATATAATTTCACGATGAATATCAATGTAGAACTATAGTCCTATTTACTCATTTAGTCACAAATTATACTTTACTTTACGTAAATCATTCCCAAATTATTTTTAATAAGTCCCATATATTTTTAGAAGAATAGTCATATTTTTTCCACAATTTTTTGATCACCAAAACATCAAAAAAACATTTTTTCCAATCTTTGCCGAGGGCAAGATTCGAACATAGAACCCCGGAGAACACAGCCGACAGCACAAACCACTAGGCCAAAGGTGCTAGACGGTATAAGTACGAATGAGAGCTTTAAATGCTCTCGGCTGTACACTTTAACCCCTTTTTTTTTCAAAAATGCAAAGTATGTTACTGAGGGGATTCGAACCAGCGACCTCTGAGAAACAGGCCACGCACTCCAACCACTTGAGCTACATGCTCAGGTTGTCAAGTACACTTCGAAATTCTTTTTAAAACAATCTCTCTGTTATTTAAAACATTTCGACATTCATCGAATTCTCATTTCAATTTGCTCGTATAGAATTTACTGTAAATTTCCAGATTGGCTATTCTCAACCTAAATTATACTCCAGTATAATAAGGAGTAATTTTTTTTCCAATAATTAATACATATTTTTATACAACTAATTCGAAATATGAACTATCACTACCACATTTTCTTCTCTTTTCGACATTTCTTAGCATTTAGCATTCTAATCTCTTTATCAACAAATTTCACATTAGTTCTCTATCTTTAATCATTTACTCAACATACAAACTCATATTTTAAATCATTCATGCCCACTTTAACACAAAAGATCTATTTAACACATGAAATAGCATTATCAATCTACTAACTTTTGTATGTAATTCTTGATGGTAATAAATATGTTTTCTTCAATCAATCCATGATTCTAATCAATTCACATACAACTTAAATAATAGAACCACATATCAATTTGCATATCCACATTTCAATCATTCAATGGGTTATTTTTCCTAATTAAAGTGTACTCTTCTTAATTTCTTTCATGCTTCATTCATTCATTTCTAACATGCATTTCTAGTTTAGAAATATGGAGAATTTACCCACCTTAATTTGGAGAGAAAAATACAATTTAGCAACCTCCTAGACGAATGTCCTCGCAACCGAATGCTCCTCCTTGAACACGTGCACACAAGCCTCCAAGCACCCAACCGAATGCTCCCTCTTCCTTGATGTAGCCGGCCTCCTCTCTTCTAGTTGCAAGCAAAAATCCCACACACTCTCAATCTTTTTAACTCACAAAATCACTACTATATAATATAATTTAGACTATAGGTTTGTAGAAAGTAATGGGCACAAGAATGACTAGCCATGAAGGGGGTATTTATACTAAAATCTTGATGGAATGGAGGGCTAGGATCAAGTAGTTGGTTGTAAGATGGAGGGCTAAGATGAAAGTAGGAGTTGCATTAACTACCCACAACCAAGCAACCACCACACCATGATCTCCATTAAAATTTGATTTTCCCTCCAAGATGCAATCCGGCCATCAAAAGAAAGTGCATATTGCACGTGTACGTGTAGTGCACGTGCATGCAACTAGGTCCAAAAATTGTACATTATATTTTATATAAAAATAAACTTTAATTTTGTATTCTACATTACAAGTCATATTTAAAAATAAATTAACTAATGGGCTCTAATTTATTGGGCCAAAATAATTGTTATAAAATAATAAATTAAATTAACTTTGGGCTTTTAAAAGAAAAGGCTTTTTGTCTAATTGAAAGAAAGCTTTGTGAAAATAATTTAAAACCACATATTTAAAAATCTATACCCATCATAATGAAAATAATCATAACACTTAATTCAACCAAAAAATATTGCACGTGCACACTACGTGCAAAATAAATAATTTTTCATAAATGAAAAATCAGGGCATTACAACCTTTTTGTGCACACACCATTCTCCATACATGAAGATGTTGGATTGTACTCCCCGCATGGCCCATGAATCATAGACCGAAGCACAATTGCATGAACTTCGGAAAATTGTTCCTTATCTAGAATCTCAACGGATACTAATCTATCAATATCTTCAATATTGGCAATCTTGTCTTCTCTTCGAACAGTAATCAAGATGTGAGCATGAGGAAGCCCTCTTTTTTGAAATTCAATTACATGTAGATCTGTTTTCAACAAAAATAAATAGATTTCTTAAAATATGCGCATTTGAAATATAAGTCAAATTCTAATAATTCTCATTCCTTTTATTGAAATTCGATTTAAAATGGTTAAATTTGTTAGATTTTGTACCTGAAATAGTTGATCCAAACATCTTTCGTTGTTTGATATCTTTCATAAGCTCCTTTAATTTTAACCTGAACACTCTGGTAACAATATCTGGTCTATCTTCTGATTTTAGATTTGGAAAACACTGTAATGATTCAATGATTTCGGTCCACTTAGGATTACATGTGAAAGTTATAAAAAAATCAGGTGCTCCAACCCAACGACATATTGCAATAGCATCCTGATACTGTTGATACATATCTCGCGGTCCCCCAGTAAAAGAAGACGGAAGAACATATCGTTTACCCACTGCCCCTGCTTCTGTTTTTCCTGCGGTGAATGCATCTTCAAGACCACATAATAGCTCATTCCGTAAACTTGTTTGATTCATCCTCATCCAGTTGAGATGATTTTGTTCTATTGCGCCATATGAATCAACGAAATATTATTGAGTTAGTCGACCACTTCTTAATAGAGCATTATCCTCACATCTGCGTGATTGCAAACGAAATGCATAATACTCTCGAATAGAAACAGTTGTTTGTCGACCAACGTGCCTTCCATCTTTAAATTTAATGTCAATTCTCCACCTTTCCTCACCAAATGGAAACAACAATGGATATTGTAGAGGCATGTAACATGGTTGTTGTTTCAAATATCCTTTGTAAGGCTCCACTTTCCGTGCATACTACGATATACCGCTTACTCACATTCTCTGAGCCATCACCGACTGTGAGGGCAGCAACCTCATCACCGGAAGGTAAAATACACTATTGACCATCACGTGCCCTCTCATTTATGATACGTATTCTCAAATTCATCGACAAATTATGTTGATGTATATTTTCTCTTGGAGGTCGAAGTAGATCTCTTGCACGTCGAAACATCTTTACGTATAGACTAACTTTATTCTGTAAATTTTGTAATTTCTCCATAACTCCTCTATCTATGTTATTGATGCCCATATTTTTTGCATGATTTGTACGTTGATACAACTCGTGTAGACCATCATGTATATACAACTGTGCAAATTTGGGTTTGACACCTTCAACTGGAAGAAGAGAACCAATACGGTGATAATTTAATCCACTTATCTTGAAAGTATATAGACCCCTACCATCCATGACCCGCAAGTCAATTTTTCCTCCCATCTATGTGAAGGAGAACAATGAATTATAAATTCTAACCAGATCCTTGAATTTTGACTGAGGTAAGTCATATTTTCCATCAAGAAGCTCCATAATAAGCTGGGGTGATGTTGGCAAGAAAGGTAGAGTAACTAAACCTTCTCTATAGCACATTTGAAAGCGTGGACGACTGATTGATGTTGTAGAAGAACGCTCTCCAATCCACATTTGAGCATGACAACTACTACACTCAATATCTTGCTTACCTAAGTAAGAACTTCGCCCGATATTTGGTTTATACGTTCTCGTCATACCTATTAAAAAAAATTTCAGTCATTTTATAATTCTGTTATAAAATTATTTAATAGTGTTAAACTATATATAGATACCGAATTTTCTTACTTCTTATGGGCTATGCATCTTCACCTCTTTCAATTACAATTGCATGACCAATATGAGCGGAACATCCTGCACAACCAATTTTAGAAAAAATTATAAAAGGGAGATAATTAATAATGTTTTGAATTGTATGAGAGATATATCATACTTTTAATAGTTTATGCATTACAGTACAGTACACTGAACTTACCATCATCATGTGTATCTTCATTTTGAATTGTTAGAGATGACGATCTTCCGTTTGATGACTCGCCTACACACCAATCATTATTACTGCTCAAATCATCTAATAGCAAAGATGGTCCACCCCCTGTTGATGATTTACCAACACACCAAGCACTGTACGTCGCAAAATTTCTTTCATGTCTCTCATTTGCTGCATCACTCACTGTTGACATGTTTTCTTGGTGGACGTTTCTAATTAACTCAGAGTGTTGATCTAAAGTATTTAGGTTGAAGGTCACCCTCCTTTCAGATGTATAGGTAAGCAAATCATTTGTCATAGTACTTCGCAAGCGTTTTTGTCTTAACTTTAGAATTCTTATCGAACGTGTAATTTATGTCGATCTGAAGTAGCAGTGCCCTCATAGGACGATGCCTTTTTTGCTGCAATATTTCAAATCTTTGACGACGTGCAAATGCAGAAATTGCCTTATTAAGTTGGAAAGACAAAATATTATTTTTGTCTTACATCCTACATTAGTAAGTGTAGTTTTGGACAATTATTTAAATATGAATAATAAATATGTAATCAAACACAATGTAGAAAAATATAATGAAACATTACATATTGAGATAAATAACTATAGGGATTAACTCAAAATAAAGTATGATAGGAGACATAGGAGATAAGAACACATATAACATACCTGATGTAATGAAAGAGTCTGATTTTCTTCAATATAATTGGAAATCTCCCTGTATCTTTGAATGTTCACACCTACTGCTGAAAAAAAAAATCAACCATTTTACACTCAATAATACACATGTAGAAAAATATAATGAAACATTTACATATTGAGATAAATAACTATAGGGATTAACTCAAAAGGGAAAGACTGAGTTTTAGATTACTACACTCAACAGGGGATATTATTTACTGCAATTTAATATTTATAGAGAAAGTAATCATTTCTCATTTCCTGATTGAAGTTGAATGGCAGTGACATATAACGAAAAACTAACAAAATGTAGGAACGGTAATTTGTATAAATCATGCATTTACATGAACCCTAACTAAAATGTAGAAAATTTAATACTGTCTCTATTTTTATCTAGTTTTGTTACGGTATGAACTTATTAATGAAATATGTCAGCTCTAATCCATATTTACTTAATTTAAAAAACATTCAAGCAAAAGTAAGCTGTTGAGTGTGTGAAATCTAAACCATTTTATTCTATGATATATGCCAGGTATGCAATAGCTACAACAACACTATAAACATACATAAAACCTAACACAAAGTTTGCCAGTAGTCTTCATTCTGCAACTGTTGTTAGTTTCCAAACAACCCAACAACATGCCAGTGCAAAATTTTCTGCAAAGCGCAGTCAGCTCTTTTATTTAGACAACATACACTATAAATTCTTCACATTCTATGTATTAAAAGATATTCATATTCACACTCTGAACAACAACGAAATCATCTAAATAGTAATGTGGTAACTAACAATACAGAACAGGGCAATATAACTCTTTCTTGTATACCCAGTCCTCCACCCTTCAGGTAGCCTCCATCTCCTATGCCCAAAAATCAACACCCTAGACCACAACGGAAACCCAAAATTTTATTCCAACGGTTCATCAAATAAACCTCCCACAGTCAAAGGCAACCATACATATCTCGAATTCCTCAAATCCGGATGATTCCAACGGTCTGCCATAAAAATAAATGATCCCGGCAGCCCGGGCAATGGAAGAACATAAGTACTCTGCGCAAAAAATGTAGTCATCCGAAAAATCATATTCCCTCCAACGCAAGGACTCCCCATCCACCCTCACATTTCATTCCCCAAACTCCCAATTCTAAGAAATAGTAGACAAAATCCCTAGAAATGTTTTATAAAAAAAACTTCAAGAAATCCAAAAATGCTCACCAGTTTAGGAGGGCCGGTCAAGAACGGCAATTCGCAGTCCCTCTTATCCACTTTGCTCTCCACCTTCTTCTCGACCCAGACCCTAATGTGGTCCGATAGCGGGTTCGCCCTCGCCTCTGACTGCGTCTTCTTCTCCTTCTTGATTAGAGACGGGCGGGATCAGGGCGGGGTGGACGGCCGGCGGCGGTAAGGACAGATGGGTGAGGAGATGTGGGTGGGTTTTGGGGTAGGGAGAGTTAGAGTTTGTGGGTTTTGGGGAGATGTAGAAGAGGAAAGGGTTTTTTGGGTGTTTTTTTAAATTAATTCTGTTTTGGCAATTGGTGTGGGCTGCACGTGTAAGTTCCTACTTTTGCTCTCCTTTCTCTATTTCAAAATAGAGAAAGGAGAGATGGGGTAGGCCTGTTAGCTTAATATATATACAAACAGGCTTACTGTAACTCCCGTTTTTTGTTTTTCGTATTTTTGGTGTATTTTTCCTTTTCTTGGTAATTGTACTCTCTTGTATTTTTCTAAACCGTATATTGGAGTTATTTTCAATATATATTCGTTCATTTCATTTTGAGCTCTTTGTGTTTGATTGGTTGTCTTTTTGTTTCGTTCTTCATAAAATTTTTATTCTTTCTTTCATTTGGTTCTTGTCCACTTTATTTTTTTTCTTGGGTGTTTGCGGTGGTGATTGGTTGCTTATCTAATTTCCAAACCTATTGTTGATCCCTAATAGAATTACCAAAGCCAAATTAAATCCACAATCCTAATTGATATCCTATACAATTTGTATCCTATTTGAAGCCCAATTAAACAAATCCTATTACTACTCCTAATCAACCCAATTACCCATTAACCCAACTCATATACTAAACCCTAACTCTCCTCATATATATAAACCTCTCTCTTTCTCCCTAAACCCTAATCCTAAACCCTAGCCTCCATCTCATATACCTCGGCCCCCTCATTTCCCTTACGCCACCGTAGACGACACCCGTTCACACAGGCCGAGCCCCTCCATCCCCGGCCTGCACTCCGACGCCCCATCTCCTCCAAACCCGAGACCCCCCTCTTGCCGACTACACCTTAACTGCACCCTCCTACACCCGAGGACTCATCTCCCCATCCCCCTCTCCAGTGTTCCTTCGGCACCGTCGACTGCAGCCAAGGCCGCAACCCCCCCTCCCCCGCTATCTCTCTCTTGGTCTCGCTCTCTCTTGCTTGAGAGTTCGCACGTGGGATCGTGCGAGTTGTTTGTTGATTCGTGGATTTTCGTTCGTGGGTATTTTTTGTTTCCAGGATCCGTTCCCGTTATTATAGATTTTCATCATTCTTCTTTTTCGGTTAAGGTAAGTAATTTGTACTCAAATTTCTTTGTATGATACAAGTCAAAAATACCGCTTGTAGTGTAGTTGGGTTCTAGAGACAATTGTGTATGAAATCCCTTGTTGATATTGTCTCTATAGTTTCTTGACCATAGTTGCCTCAGGACACATATGACATGAATTAACTAGGTTTTGCCCGTTCTTGATTTTATCATCTATGTGGGATTTTTATGAGAAATTGAGTATTTGTTGAGATCCATGTGATAGACTTGGTTTAGATGTTTTAATTACCCTATTTCATGATGCTTGGACACTTGGTAGAATCGATTTCATGTTTGGTTGTGTTTGGATTAAGTTTCGTTGGATCTATGTTGATTTTGGTTTTTGAGGAAATTATGTATTTTGCCAATGATCTGTCTTGATCAGTAATTTAGACCATATTAAGGTCAGAATCTTAATTTTAGTATAAAACATGATTTGTAGAGAAATTCGTTTTCTTTCCAACCCCTCTGACCTTGCTCGATTTCGTTTTTGTATGTGTGAGATATGACTGTTTTACTACAGAGGTGTAGATCTTTTCCAGATTTCGTTTCTTGGTGATTTTGATGACTAAATCATTTTGATACTTGTGCTACACATATTATTGTGATCCAAAACTTTGGTCAGTATTTCTTCATTTAGTTAGGGATTACCTAGAATTTTGGTGGATTTTATTGACGAGTTTTATATGCCGTTTCATGCTTATTTATAAAGACAGTACTTGCTATATTTTACCCGCTGTTCTGTAAAGAATCGTATTTTCACCCTATTTTCTTCTACTTTATGGAAAATATTTATGAAATATGAAAGTTAATATATTTTGTCTATTTTCATCTTCCTTTGGCGGATTTGGGTTATGTTTCACGGTTTGTGAGATATTATAGTTTTCGTACAGCAGTGTTGGGAACTCCAGATTTGTCAAACTATCGTTTATTGATATTTTCTGATTTTTGATGACTGATCTAATTTTAGTGGAAAATTATAAAACTTTATATTCTGATACTAGACATATATGAGAATATCCCAGAATTTTTCTGGATTTAATTGAGGAGTTTTCATGCTGTTTTTCTGCTCTTGAATTCGTTTTCCTAATTTTTGGCTGAACCTATTTTCTGTATTCAAATCAGTTTTGAGCTATGTTTTTGTGCATTAATATATGACTTATTTATACTTAATGGATTCGGTTTGGAGTCTATTTTCCAGATGTTTTGACGGAATTAGATTTGCATGTTTGTAACACTGGGAATCACTGTTTTACTACAGTATGGTCTTGCTGTCCTGAACTTAAGATTTGTTTATTTTATTCTTTTATGTATTATCTTGCACTCGTACATGTTTATCTTCCAACTTGCACTTGTCACATGATCATGCATGATATTCTTGATATATTTTGTACACCTACTTGCTTGCTTGACATTAATAATAAATAATCAAGGCGGGATTTTAAGAGACAGATTTAATAGTGTATAATTTAGAAACGTGTACTCGGAAGGGGATCCACCGATCCTACGTGATGACTTGATATATGATACTTGACACATGATTACTTGCCACTTGCACATCTTGACACGTGATTACATGATACATGATACATGATACTTGGAACTTGGAGCTCGATTACTTGACTTGTCCCTAAGTACACTTTCCTCTATGATCCACTATGAAATCTAAAGCGAAACTGTTTGTTGTAGCAACCATATAAGGTGGGCTGCATGAAGTGCTACCTAGATAAAAATCACTACAAGACTTGAACATGATACTTGGATATGATACTTGAACATGATACATGCTTGCTTGACACTTGACTACATGATACATGAAACTTGTTTACATGAGACTTAATACATGACACTTGATACATGATTACATGATACTTGACACTTGATGCTTGTTTACATGATCCTTGTTAACTTGACACTTAATTCATGCCATTTATACTTGATCACTTTACCATGTTAGTTGTTTATTTTGACATCATGCTTATCCCATGCTATTAGTTAGTTTTTCCCATATACTTGTATCCTACATTACAAGCGGCCCGTAACTTGCAATTGACGGGTATTTATTTTCTCTTTTCCTCTTCCCTGCAATTGTTGAATTGCAGATTTTGGAGAACAGATTCCAGACGGTGTTGGTGACATAAAGTATTAGTGCTGGATTTTATTATTATTATTTCTTGTAGTCGCTTGAACAATTGTATTTTGATACTTGAATTTATCTTGTATTTGGGCAATATGACCCTGGATTTTGACTTATTCAGATCATGACTATTTGAGATTAATTTATTTGGTTTCAAGTATTCTTGTTGGAATTTAGTTCATATGTGCATATTGGTTGATACTTTTGCTTCCGACTCTGATGATTCTTATGAATGTTGTAAAGATTCTTGAACAGCTTATGGATGATGAAAATCATTCGCTGGGCTTTTTCTGCGTATCCGTATTCCATATTCTTTTTGGGAAGCAGGGCGTGACAGAGTTTTTAGTGGTATCAAAGCACCAGGTTTGGCTAATGTATTAGTTGCCTAATATATTAGACAAGCTTGGCTCGAACTGGGATCTGCTCAATATTTCACCAACCATGCATGCATAAATGAATTATTATTATCAACATTGATCTGGATGCTAATTATTTTTGGATGTATGCAGACTATGACTCGCAAAGGTTCCACTTCTCAGTCGCAGGTTGATCCGATTGAGGCTATCACTGCTGTGCTTGAGCACCTGATTAATCAACAGCAGAACCATAGTAATTTGGTGATGGCTGCTGTGGAAGCCGCTCGAGTTCCTCCGCCCGTTGTGCCTAGGCAGGATGTTCTTCCTCCCCGTCCAGGAACAGTCACAGACTTTATGAGGCTGCATCCTGACAGGTTTTCAAGCACTGAGACGCCTTTGGAGGCTGAACAGTGGTTGATTCGGACAGAGCAACTACTTTTGGCAGCTAGAGTTGCAGATGTAGATCGTGTGGATGTGGTTACCATCCAGTTGGTGGACTTGGCTTATATTTGGTGGAGGTCCGAGTCCGAAAGGCTTGAAAGACCAATCACTTGGGCCATTTTCACTAGAAGCTTCTTAGAGAAGTTCTTTCCTAACAGCACCAGAGTTGAGATGGAGTAACAATTCTTGGCCCTGAAATAGGTTGATCTTTATTTCTAGTAATGAAATTTTGTTACATATTGTTCATGCAATGTTGTAACATAAGACTCTTTTGAAACAGGGCTGCAGGTCTGTGGACGAGTACACAGCTGAGTTTATGAGACTTAGCCGCTTTGCAGCCCGTTCTTGTGGCGAACGAAGAGGATAAGGCTCCTAGGTTCATTTTGGGGCTTGAGCGAGACATCAAGGTGCAGCTTGTCTCTCTTCGCTTGCGTACCTATGATGAGGCTCTTGACGCAGCTAGGGCCCAGGAGCAGGCTGGTGGTGGATTGGTTCCTTCTCAGCGGACTGTTCCGTACTCAGTTGCTAGGTCTTCTGGTGGGCCTATTTGGAGACCTGTTCCAGCCCCTCCGGTCAGGGCAGCTCCTTACTCTTCTGCGGGTCCTCCGAGAGTTGGTTTCTGCAACTTTTGCCATCTTCCAGGCCATGAACGCATGGATTGCCGACGTGCTAATCGTCGCTATTTTGGATGTGACCATTCAGTATGGGATTGCCCGCAGTTGGCTCCTCCAGTCAGGGGTCCAGTTCAGCCAGTTGCCGCAGCTCGTGGTCCAGTTAGACCACCGCTTCCTCCCCAGCGTCAAATTGTCGGTCAGAGGACCGCTGCTCCCAGGAGAGGTCAGGCTTTCAACCTGACTGCTGTAGATGCTGAGTCAGCTGAGGGTGTAGTTGCAGGTATCTTTTGTTTTGTTGTTTTGTTGTTTCTCCTTTTTTTTCTTCATTTCCTTTGCTTTATTTCCTTCTGTTTGTTCTTTCTATTTTTTGTTTTTCCTCACCCCTGTTCAACCATTCTTTTCTTTGTCTCTTTTGCTTTCTGTCTTAGGTGTTGTTCTTGTTTGCTCGTTTCCTGCTCATGATCTTTTTGATTCTGGGGCAACCCATTCTTTTATCTCCTTTCGATTTGTCGCTTGCCATCAGTTGGAGTGTAGTAACATGTCAGAGGCTTGGAACATTGTGATAGGTGGTGAAGTTATCATTTATTCCCGAGAGTGCAGGCAGTGTTCCGTAATTATTGGTAGCGCAAAGTTCAAAGCCAATCTGATTGTAATTGGGAATTCCGGATTCGACATTATTCTGGGTATGGATTAGTTGGGTGAAACCCATGCCATTATTGATTGCCGTGCTAAGAAAGTTGTGCTTCGGGTTCCAAATCGCGCAAGGATTGAGTTCCATGTCGGGGAGTCTTTCCTTGACCGAGCTGTAGTGGATCAGGGGATTTGTACGATGGAGTTGCATTCAGACTGTGAGGCTGCGCCTCTAGTAGTTTGGGATTTCCTGGATGTCTTTCCAGAAGAGTTGCCTGGCTTACCCCCTGATAGGGATGTGCAATTCGGCATTGAAGTTCAGCCGGGTACGGTGCCTATATCGAAGAGTCCCTACAGGATGGCACCGGTTGAGTTAGCTGAACTTAAGGTGCAGATTCAGGAGTTGCTTGATTTGGGTTTCATTAGACCCAATGTTTCGCCTTGGGGTGCTCCAGTCCTTTTTGTCAACAAGAAGGATGGTAGTCGTCGACTGTGTGTGGATTATCGAGAGCTAAACATTGTTACTGTGAAGAATCGGTATCCGTTGCCCAGGATCGATGATTTGTTTGACCAGTTGAGTGGGGCTGCTGTTTTCTCAAAGTTGGATCTTCGTTCTGGGTACCATCAAGTCAAAGTGAAGATGACTGATGTAAAGAAGACTGCTTTCAGGACCAAATATGGCCACTATGAGTATCTTGTGATGCCGTTTGGAGTTACGAATGCGCCGACTGTATTCATGAGTCTTATGAACCGGGTCTTTTCTTAGTTCTTGGATAGGTTTGTGGTGGTCTTCATTGATGATATTGGTGTATTCTCAGAATCGGGAAGATCATGCTGAGCATCTTAGAGTGGCTCTACAGACTTTGAGGGAGAATCATCTCTATGGGAAACCCAGCAAGTACAAGTTTTGGCTCGACAGAGTTTCATTCTTGGGGCACATTATTTTCGGCGATGGTATTTCTGTGGATCCTATCAAGGTTGAGGCTGTGAAGGATTGGCCTGTTTCCAAGTCAGTTTTTGAAGTCAGGAGTTTTCTTGGTTTAGCTGGCTATTATCAAAAATTCATCCAAGATTTTTTGAAGATAGCAGGACCGTTGACTAAGTTGACTAGGAAGGATCAGAAGTTCTGTTGGTCTGATGGGTGTGGGGTGGCTTTTGTTGAGTTGAAGAACAGATTGACGTCAGCGCCTGTGTTGACTATTCCCGATGGTTCAGGCAGATTTGTAATTCACTGTGATGCTTCTGGTAAGGGTCGTGAAGCAGTTTTGATGTAAAAGGGCCGAGTCATTGAGTGTGCATCGAGGCAGTTCAGGCCACATGAGAAGAACTATCCGACTCATGACTTGGAGTTAGTGGCAGTGATTTATGCTTTAAAGCTGTGGAGACATTATTTACTTGGGGACCGAGTAGAGATCTTTACAAACCACAAAGGTCTCAAGCACGTCTTCACCCAAAAGGAGTTAAACATGAGGCAAAGGCGTTGGTTGGAACTTATGGCCGATTATGACATCAGTTTGCAATACCATCCTGGTAAAGTAAACTTGGTGCAAGATGCTTTGAGCAAGAGACCGGCAGTTATGTTCTTGACTCAGCAGAGGGATCTGATTGAGCAGATGAGGAGGTTGGAGTTACAAGTTTTGTTGCCTAGTTCTGATCAGAGTTGTTTTGTGCTCCAGCTGTAGTCATCTCTTGTTGATCAGATTAAGGAGGCGCATGCTGGTGATGCACAGTTGCAGAGATTTCGAGCTGAGGTTGAGTCTGGGTCCAGAACGGACTTGGTTATTCATTCTGATGGATCGCTTTATTTTAGGTCCAGATTATGTGTCCCGGAAGGTGAAGTTCGTTAGAGGTTGCTTAAGGAAGCCCATCAGTTTTCGTATTCTATCCATCCTGGCGGTGATAAGATGTATCGGGATTTGAAGCTTCATTTCTGATGGCAGGGTATGAAAAGGGTTGTGGCTCAGTTTGTTACTCAGTATTTGATCTGCCAGCAGGTTAAGGCAGAGCATCAGAGAACCGCTGGACTTCTTCAGCCGCTTCCTATTCCAGAGTGGAAGTGGGAACATATCACTATGGATTTTGTGACTGCTTTGCCAAGGAGTCCTAAGGGTCATAATGCTATTTGGGTGATTGTCGACCGTTTGACGAAGAGTGCTCACTTCATTCCTTTTCGTGTCGGGCAGTCTACTGAGAGCCTTGCCTAAGAGGTATATGCAAGAGATTGTTAAGCTTCATGGGATTCCAGTCAGTATTGTATCTGACAGGGATATGAGATTCAAATCTCAGTTCTGGAAGAGTATTCAGGCTAGTTTGGAGAGTAAGTTAAAGTACAGTACAGCTTTCCATCCCCAGACTGATGGACAGTCAGAGTGGACTATTCAGATTCTTGAGGACATGTTGAGGTCATGTATACTTCAGTTTGGTGGATCATGGGAGGACCATTTGCATCTCGTAGAGTTCTCGTACAATAACAACTTTCAAGCCAGTATTAAAGCTACTCTGTTTGAGGTACTCTATGGGCAGAAGTGCAGATCACCAGTGTGCTGGGATGACATTGGTGAGAGGAAGTTGGTGGGTCCAGAGTTGATCACCAGGATAGTTGATGCGGTGGTTCAGATCAGGAAGCATCTCCAGGGAGCTCAGGATAGGCAGTGGCGGTGGGCTGATGTTCATCGTAGGGCTTTGGAGTTTGTTGTTGGTGACCATGGTTCCTTAAGGTATCGCCGTGGTGCGGTGTCATTTGGTTCGGTGGTGAGGGCAAGCTTAACCCTAGGTTTATTGGACCGTTTGAGATTTTGGAGCGAGTGGGCAAGGTGGCCTATCGTCTCGCATTGCCGCTAGCTTTATCAGGAGTGCACGATGTTTTCAATGTCTCACAACTCAGGAGATATATCCGAGATGAGAGCCACGTGATCGACTACTTTGAGTTGACTGTGCGGCCGAATTTGACTTGTGAGATTCTGCCAGTTGCTATTGTGGATCGGCGGAAGAAAGTGCTTAAGAACAAGGTCATCAAGTTAGTTCGTGTTGCTTGGAATCCTCACTAGCCTAGCGAGTCGACTTGGGAGCTGGAGAAGGAGATTCAGCAAAAGTTTCCTCATTTGTTTGAGTAATGGTTATTTTTCTTGTTTTGCTTTGCTTTTCTTTTCTTTCGGGGTTACCCTATGTATCATTCTTTTTGAATTTCGAAGACGAAATTCTTCTTGTTAGGTGGGTAAGAATGTAACTCCCGTTTTTCGTTTTTCGTATTTTTGGTGTATTTTTCCTTTTCTTGGTAATTGTACTCTCTTGTATTTTTCTAAACGGTATATTGGAGTTGTTTTCAATATATATTCGTTCATTTTATTTTGAGATCTTTGTGTTTGATTGGTTGTCTTTTTGTTTCGTTCTTCATCAAATTTTTGTTCTTTCTTTCATTTAGTTCTTGTCCTCTTTATTTTTGTTCTTGGGTGTTTGTGGTGGTGCTTGGTTGCTTATCTCATTCCCAAACCTATTGTTTGATCCCTATTAGAATTACCAAAGCCAAATTAAATCCACAATCCTAATTGATATCCTATACAATTTGTATCCTATTTGAAGCCCAATTAAACAATTCCTATTACTACTCTTAATCAACCCAATTACCTATTAACCGAACTCATATACTAAACCCTAACTCTCCTCATATATATAAACTTCACTCTCTCTCTAAACCCTAATCCTAAACCCTAGCCTCCATCTCATATACCCCGGCCCCCTCCTTTCCCTTGCGCCACCGTACCCGACACCCGTTCACCCAGGCTGAGCCCCTCCATCCCCGACCTGCACTCTGACGCCCCATCTCCTCCAAACCCGAGACCCCCCTCTTGCCGACTCCACCCTAGCCGCACCCTCCTATACCCGAGGACTCATCTCCCCATCACCCTCTCCGGTGTTCCTTCGGCGCCGTAGACTGCAGCCAAGGCCGCAAACACCCCCCCCCCCCCCGGCTATCTCTTTCTTGGTTTCGCTCTCTCTTGCTTGAGAGTTCGCACGTGGGATCGTGCGAGTTGTTTGTTGATTCGTGGATTTTCGTTCGTGGGTATTGTTCGTTTCTGGGATTCGTTCCCGTTATTATTGATTTTCATCGTTCTTCGTTTTCGGTTAAGGCAAGTAATTTGTACTCAAATTCCTTTGTATGATACAAAAACACCCCCCCCCCCCCCCGGCTATCTCTTTCTTGGTTTCGCTCTCTCTTGCTTGAGAGTTCGCACGTGGGATCGTGCGAGTTGTTTGTTGATTCGTGGATTTTCGTTCGTGGGTATTGTTCGTTTCTGGGATTCGTTCCCGTTATTATTGATTTTCATCGTTCTTCGTTTTCGATTAAGGCAAGTAATTTGTACTCAAATTCCTTTGTATGATACAAGTCAAAAATACCGCTTGTAGTGTAGTTGGGTTCTAGAGACAATTGTGTGTGAAATCCCTTGTTGATATTGTCTCTATAGTTTCTTGACCATAGTTGCCTCATGACACATATGACATGAATTAACTAGGTTTTGCCCGTTCTTGATTTTATCATGTATGTGGGATTTTTATGAGAAATTAAGTTTTCGAAAAAGATGGGGGATCAGTATTCTCAATAGTGTTTGGAAAAAACACTCAAAACAAACGCCAACTGAGGATACTGTTTTCAGAAAAAAGAAAAAAAAAATTGAAACAAACGCACCCTTAGTTTTTGGGTTTGAAATTTTGGAAGGAATATATTGTTTTGTAAGGTTTGATATAGACCCTTAATTATGGAAGAATTGATTGTGAACCACTTGATAGCTTTCTTTGTAATTTACTATATAGATGAGCCTACATAATTTTTTCCTTCGAAAAGGTTATTATAACAATGATACTTAACCTCCTGCATGTTTGATTATTATTGGCATTGATATTTGAATGTGCTCATTGAGTAGTCTATATCTCGATTTTTCCATTTAAATTCTGCATGGGAGTACAATTATATGACTGCATGATTGTTGCTATTTATTTATTATTGCTTTATCCAAAAGAGATTATGGCACACGAAAATTCATTGAATTATAGACTGCATGACAGTGTCTACCTTTTTGATAATAAACTTGTGCATGGAACGTGCAAGTGAATCTACTACTGTATTGATGTATGCATGACTATTCCGAGACAACTATTTAGTTTTGATACAGTTGATTGTGTCGGATTTAGAGCATCAACCAATACCCATTGTCACAGCGAAACTAAATAGAGTAATGAAGAAGTCGAAGTAGATGAGACGAATTAATTGAGCAAGTAAGTAGATCCACCAATCTAACACAAACACACCGATGATTTATCCCAATTAACTTTTGCTTAATCTGAAAGGAAATATAGGGAGATCTGATATTCAACTAGAAGAGATTATAAGGAGTTATTGATTCACTCAATACAAGGAATTAAACTCACTCACCTAGAACTATCTATCTCTCAGCCTCTTTTTGCAATAGAGAAAATAATCTATGAAGTACTCTTTTCTCATAAAGGAGGGGTTTACAATATATATACAAGAATAGATAGAAACCTAGGTCTAATCTTAATTCTCAGTCGTCCGATATAACCTGGAAAAGAAGTAACTGAATAGGAGTCGTACGATCTAACTTGAAGTTGAAGATTGGACTGAAACGACCTAACAAGTCGAAGCCCAAAACGAACACAGCGCCGCGGTCAGTCGACCGGTCGACCGATCGCCTCTCTGTCAAACCCAGTGCAACTGCGGTCGACCGCAACTTGGGACAGTCGACCGCAACTATGCCTGTACTATTGCTGCTCTGTTATCTTCTTCTAATCTGAACAACGAGTATTCAAAACACAATCCTAACAAACTCCACATTGGATTGCATACGAGTGTAATCACATGATATGTTATTCCTCTCTAAACTCTAATGAATTCCACTTGCAAAAAGACTTTGAACAATAGCTTCTTCTTCTAATTGAAATGATCTCTACCTAATCTCACCGAATCTAGTATACCCCTTCAAAGGTACATCTCCATAGATGTACTCTCGAAGTTGCCAAACTCCGCACGAACTCCACCTACCCTTAGGCTTTCTCCACCTCTCGACGATATTCGAATGTTGTGGTCTCGTCTCGATGAATCTAGTTGCGACAAACTAGCTGAGCTTGCAGGAATAACGGAAAAATGAGCAACACTTGCGCAAGTATTTCAGAATCCCAGAATCTTGTAGAGATTGTTTTGGCTTGGCCCAACCACTTTCATACCTTTAATCACCTTACGACGACCCTGAAAAACAGACAAAACTCTACCTTGAGCTGTGTACCTACCGCCCCATGCATTAAGAGTTCCCAAGGATATCAGATTCCATTTCAGCAGAGGAATATGCAAAACATCCCTTAAAGTGAACTATTTAGACATCGCATCTTCAACTCAACTATCCCCTCAGCTACTACTTCACAAACCTCCCCAGTTCCCGTTATCACACAAAACCATGTAGTAGACTTATAAGTAGAAAATAACTCTCTCTCGGAGCAAATATGAGAAGAACTCCCTGAGTCAAGAAACCAACTAGAATCCACTTCTAAAGAATTTCAAATAAGAAGACACAAATCACCTGAATCAAAGGCACTAACCACATTAGCGGCTCAATTCCCATTCTTTGCGCTCCACCGATTCTGCAATTTCCAACAGTCTTTCTTGATATGCCCTAGCCTCTTGCAATATCGACAACGGATCGAATCTTTTTGCAAATCACTTTGTCTTCCCACTAAATGACCATCCACTGCTAGACAACTTATGGGAATAGACAGTGATTTCCGAGTCTCCTTCCTAAGTTGATTTTTCTTCAATACTTTGATTACACCATCTACCGAAATACTCTCCTTGGTAGATCTACCGTGTAGCATGGTAGTGATTAAATGCTCGTACAAATCTGGCAATGAATATATCAGGTGAAAGTTTTATCTTTCTCACACATATCTGCGTTGATCACCTTAAGTTCAGATAATACCTTACTGAACTCTGTAATGTGGTCTTAGAGATCGGTACCTTCCTTCATAGATAAACGGAACAACTTCCTCTTTCAATGCATCTGATCTAATAATGACGAATCAGAGTAGTCAGCTATGAGTTTTTCCCACAAACTCGCCGCATCAGTTTCTTCAAGAAATTTGCACTTGACCTCGTCCGCCAAGGATAGTCGGATCAGACTTATGGCTCTTTCACGAATATCTTTCCAACCGTCATCCTTCATATCAGTTGGCTTTTGTTTCTTCTTAACGACTAACTGCAAACGTTCTTGAACAAAAACATTATACATGTCTGTCTTCCAAAGGTTGAAATTGATCTTTCCATCAAAATGCTTGATCTTCAAAATACTGTGGCATGTCATCTTAACCAAGGGACTCGGCAACCTGAAGCTCTGATATCAGTTGTTGGGATTGGTACATCAACCAATGCCCGTTGTCGCAGTGGAACTAAATAGAGCAATGAGAAAGTCGAAGTAGATGAAACGAATCAATTGAGCAAGCAAGTAGATCCACCAATTTAACACGAACACACAGATGACTTATCCCGATTAGCTTTTACTTAATCCGGAGGAAAATATAGGAAGATAAAATATTCAACTAGAAGAGATTACAAGGAGTTAATGATTCACTCAATACAAGGAATTAAACTCACTCACCAAGAACTATCTCTCTCTCGAGCTTCTTTTTGTAATGGAGAAAATAATTTAAGAAGTACTCTTTTCTCATGAAGGAGGAGTTTACAATATATATAGAAGAATAGAGAGAAACCTAGGTCTAATCTTGATTCTCAGTCGGTCGATATAACCTGGAAAAGAAGTAACTGAATTGGAGCCGTACGATCTAACTTGTGTTGGGTTTATGTATTGCATAATGTGTTGGATCAGAAGACAATGAGACAATGGAGGAATCGAGATGATCGGAGACGGAGTGGAAGCAAGGGAAATAATCAGTAGCAGCAGCAGGTGCAGTTGCGGTCGACTGCGCGGTCGACCGTACAAGGGGTGCGGTCGACCGCCCAACTTGTAGAAGTTCCGAGAGGGAGACGGTCGACCGACCTCACATAATCAGTAGCAGCAGCAGGTGGAGTTGCGGTCGACTGTGCGGTCGACCGTACAAGGGGTGCGGTCGACCGCCCAACTTGTAGAAGCTCCGAGAGGGAGATGGTCGACCGACCTTGAGGTGCGGTCAACCGACAGCGGCGCTGAGGGATTTATTGGGTCAGATCTTGGTGATTCGTGAGAAGCTCAACTTGCTCTTCAAGTCAGATCTGACGGCTCTTATCGTAGGGTTATCTCTTCAGGAATATTCAATGGTTATTGTATCAAGGTATTAAACTAGGTTTTCTCGAATCTCTATATTGTTGTTATTGGCCTCCATTGGAAGTCAAGAGAGAGTACTTTATTGAAGAAGAGATTAAGTGATTCTCTAATTGTAAACAACTAGTACTTGCGGGTGAGGCTTGAGAGAGAGTCGTGGTGAGAATTGTAATATTCTTGTATCTTCTCTAGTTGAATAACATCTTGGGTTTCTTCTTCCCCGGATTAAGGCGAAAGCCCCAATCGGGACAAATTTGTGTGTACTTTGGTGTGTTTGGTATGATCTCATATGCGCTTGGTGGTTTTTGTTGATTGTATCGAATAACTCAACAAGATCCTGAGAGGGGTTTTCGGTAGAAATTCCTAACAATTGGTATCAGAGCTTCGAGTTCAAGGGTTTGTTCGAGTTCCTTGTAGATGATGGCAGATCAAATCACGAAGATCAAGCGGTTCAAAGGCAAGATCAACTTTGATCTCTTGAAGGTGGACATGCAAAAAGCATCGGTTCAACAGGACTTGGATCTAGTTCTAGAAGGAGATAAAGCGAGACCAATCGGCATAAAGCAGGAGAAGTGGAAGAAAATATTTTCAGAAGCCTTGGATTTAATCCGGTTATCAACAACGAACGAAGTCAGGTATAAGAGAAGCACGACGAGTCTTTGGCCAAGATTCAGAACTGACTACTCGGGATCATCATCACAAGGTCGGATGTACTAGCGAAGAAAGTTGTGGGGTTTCTCAATGAAGAAAAGTACCGCTCTTCTAGATCATGAAGTGGAGTTCAATATGGAGTTATCTGAACTGAAGGCGTTCAACGCAGATGATCTAAGGGTTTCCAACTCGATATATTCACCATCAAATCTATCCAACATGATAACCGTGCTAGATGAGTAATCTACTAAGGAGAAGTTTTTCATAGCAGGTATGATCAAGGGGTTGAAGGAGGATGCACTTAGGAAGGAGAGTCAGAAATTGGCGTCAACTTCTGTGAGTTTCTTGGCGGTGGATTGTACTTTGATTGGAAGGGCAAGTGTATGTAGGAGAAAGGTCCGTAGCCACCAGTACAAAGGAATTGAGCATTACATGAGAGACTATTGCAAGTGGTTGAGTCAGAGGGGTGCCAAATCAAGTGCCGCTGAATCAGGTGATGGCTTAAATAGTTCTTTTGTTTCAAGTTCTTTATATGTGAATTCTGATTGTTCTTTTGATTCGGTTAGTTCTTCTCAAGTTTGTTCCGAGAGGGAGATGATTTCTACTTACAAGTTTGCCTCATATCGTTGTGTGGGAACGAAGATTGACAAGACTTGTGAAGTATGATGTGAGAAAACAAATGAGTCGAAGATGACAGGTGGAAGGGGACACACACTAGAGGAGGACATGCATATTCCTTTGATGAAGCGGAGCCTTATTTCCATGAGAACTCTAGTAGCTCGGGACTGCAGGTACACAGATCCAGGTGGAGTTTGTTCAGTTTAGGAAAGTTATCGTGAGGTGATGAAGGGTGAGAGGAGGATTAAGTAGGGTTAGCACAACCTCTACCAGCTTTGGAGGAACAGAAAAACTTGCGCAAGTGTTTCGAAGCCCATTGTTCCTAAAGCACCATCTACTATGTCGTCACTAGAATCATCCGAGCGAGACTGCGACGTTCGAATATCGTCAAAAGGTGGAGAGAGCCTTGAGGTAGGTGGAGTTCGTGTGAAGGGTGAAACCTCCATGATTACATCTATTGGGGTGTGCCCTTGAGGGGGCATACAGCGGGAGAAAAACAGGTGGAGATAGATTCAACTAGCAAAGAAAACCATTAAAACGAGTTGTTTGCAAGAAGATAAGGAAAAGAGTCTAGAAGGTTTTCAATCACATAGGTGTGGATTCATGAGTATCCAATCCAAGGTAAAGATTGTTGGGTTTATGTCTTGCATACTATGTTGGATCAGAAGATGATCGGAGACGGAGTGGAAGCAAGGAAAACAGTCAGCAGTAGCAGCAGGTGGAGTTGCGGTCGACTGCGTAGTCGATCGTACATGGGGTGTGGTCGACCGCCCAACTTGTAGAAGTTTCCGAGAGGGGGACGGTCGATCGACCTTGAGGTGCGGCCAACCGACAGCGGCGCTGATGGATTTATTGGGTCGGATTTTGGTGATTCGTAAGAAGCCCAACTTGCTCTTCAAGTCAGATCTGACGGCTCTTATCGTAGGGTTATCTGTTCAGGAATATCCAATGGTTATTGTATCAAGATATCAAACTAGGTTTTCTCTAGATCTCTATATATTGTTGTTATTGGCCTCCATTGGGAGTCAAGAGAGAGAGTACTTCAATGAAGGAAAGATTGAGTGATTCTCTAATTGTAAACAACTAGTACTTGCTTGTGAGACTTGAAAGAGGGTCATGATGAGAATTATAATATTCTTGTATCTTTTCTAGTTGAATAACATCTTGGGTTTCTTCTTCCCCAGATTAAGGCGAAAGCCCAAATCGGAACAAATTTGTGTGTGCTTTGGTGTGTTTGGTATGATCTCATATGCGCTTAGTGGTTTGTGTTGATTGCATCGAATAACTCAAAAAGATCCTGAGAGGGGTTTTCGGTAGAAATCCCTAACAACTTGGAGTTGAAGATTGGGGTGAAACGACCTAATAAATCGAAGTCCGAAACGAACACAGCGCCGCGGTCAGTCAACCGTCCAACAAGACCGGTCGACCGTGCACCTCTCGGCCAAACCTAGTGCAACTGCGGCCGGTG